>JANQAT010000006.1:2400000-3600000 GCA_029490675.1 Cercospora nicotianae | reverse complement strand
CTTAAAATCTACATTAGCAATTTTGTAACAGGCAGCGAAAAGTAACAAACATCTCCGGCAAATCTCAGCAGCGACTCCAGCATCATAAAGTAAACGCAAATCGCCGTCTCTCTTCCAAAATCTCAAGCAGATCCCCAATCTCCGTCCTTGGCTAGAATATCCCACCCTAGGCACCGCCAGATCTCTTCCTTGAAATGCTTTGTTACGTCGACTTCTTTGATCTTCGGCACCGTCATCGTTCCCTCTCCTGGACCTGGCATTCTCAGATACTCTTTGAATGGGTCGTCCACCACACCTTCCGTGCCAAACATGCAATTGACCAGGGTTCTCTGCAGACACTCTTTCGCCGAGATGGCAAGCGTATTCTTCGCTGGAGCTTTATTCACATTCTTCGTTTTGCCGCTGTTCTTGATGCCGTGCACGTTCCCGTAGAAAGCTGGGGCGGCGATCATGACTCGGTTGAGGAGATGAAGCAGATACGGAGCTTCGAGTCTGGTTTGCTTTTGCTCGTGAGTGAGTTCTGGCGCAGAGATAGGATCCGGTGAAGTTTCATCGGGATGCCCATCGATGCCTTGCTTGATCTCAGCCTCCAGAGTTGGCGCTCTGCTCTTCCCAAAGACGATGGTGTAGAGTCTCTTGCCCAGATGGTTGAGAACGCAGTAAGTGAAGCCTTCGAAAAGAGCATGATTGGATTCCACTTTCGGGTCGATCATGTCGATGACCTTGCCGAGGAATGTAGTGTACAGTGCAAGAACTGGATTTTCTTTGACCTTCTCGTCCTTTGGATTCTTCGTGCGGGCTGGAGCCTTGGCTTTGGCCTTTTTGGGAGAAGACGGTCGTGCTGTTGAAGGTCTCGAAGCACCGCCCTTTGCACGACTAGTAGCTGGTCGAGCTGTGGATGGTCGTGCTTTGGCTGGAGCAGAAACGTTATCATCAACATTCTCCTTCTTCGTTGCACCTCGATCAGACAGAACAGTCAACTGATCCACCAGGTTCCTGAACATGACGACCATTGCATAAGTGACCTTCCCAGCCACTGACGAGGCTGGAGATTGCGGCTGAGTTTTTCCGAGGCGAGTGTAGCCCGCCAAGATGGTAGCCAACGCACGTGTAGCGATGGTGAGCGCAGCTTTGGGCTGTGGACCACCAGAATTGGAATCTGCGACGAGCTTGGCCAATTCTTCTTGCACAATCGAAGGAATGACTGAGCACGCTCGCTCGATGTGGTATGCCAATTCGTCTGTGTCGGTACGACGACCTGGCTTCAAGGCTTCCAAGATGTGGAAGACGGCCCGCAGCAACTCATTGCCTGTGAAGATCAGCAAAGCACATGCGTTCCTTCGATGAAACTGACCAATCTCCCCGGCCTGGCTGTATTCCTCTTCAATCGTCAGATCAGTGACCAGTGCACCACTTCGCATTGGCGAAGCAGCTCTTCTGACCTTCTTCGGACTGCGAGGCACGAGAACGACATCCGCATCTACCTTCTTTCGTTTCTTCACCGGGCTCAAGGGCCGATTGTCAAGCTTGCCTTTCAACGTGGCAATCTCGCGTCGCAAGTCGATAGCCTCCTTCTCTGCAGAGCGCAGAGCAGCTCGCCCCCGCTCAGCTTCGGATCGCCAATACGCAGAGCGGTCCAGATGAGAATAGACACTGCTCAACGCGTTCTCTCGACGTCCCTTGGCAATGTGTTGTCTGAGCAACTTGATGTATTCTGGCTGCACGTCAGATCCGGTGTCGACTTTCATATGGCATGCACTTGCCCTGAATACTGAGCTCTGGAGGCTTGTAACGAACGACAGTCATGGCGAAGGCGATCGTTTGCTTGCTGGGAAGGCGCGCCGCAAGTGCTGAAGGCGCCTCCGAGGTGGAAGCCGGCGTCTGAAGGGGACACATGGCGACGGCAATGCATGCAGTCGCACTCGTTGTATGTGAGGTTGAAGTTGTCAATTTGCGAGAGGAAGGCCAGAAGTGTGGTCGAATATCGGGCTTTGGATTGTGGAAGGAGCAGACGTGCACTTTCCACTCGGCGTGGCCGCGACTTCCCCATCATCTCAAGTCTGGTGTCCATCAGCAGCCCCATCTTTATGCGCGACCAGTGAGACGCGAGTAGACGGAGAACATTTCAATCTCGATTCATACCCAATATCAGTGAGTAGAGCTACGCTATGCCATCCGTCCTCGCCTCAGCCCTCAAAACAAACTGTCAGAGATACACGCTAGATCGTACTTTCAGAAACAAACTTCAGACGCTCTCTAGAGTCGTGGCCGGATGAAGGGGTACGGAAGGCTTTTGTTGGGTATCCAAAGCAATGCAAATCGCCATGAGCAGAACCAAAAGTGCAATCAGCTCAAGAAAAGAGAACGTGCCCTCGGCTGCAATCGCGGAGTGGACTTCGTGACCTTCGGCATGGTATCCGTCTGGCCTCCCGCGACTAGCCTTGGAGGCCACCGTAACCGCGTCCGAATGGAGCAGCCTGAGGGTTAGTTTGGGGAATGCCGTATCCAGCAGGTGACTGTGGATTGAAGCCGCCAGCACTGGGAGGAAGCTGAGCGCCTGGCCAGCCTGGCGCTCCTGGATGCATGGCCGAAGGTGTCATGCCTTGCTGTTGCCAGCCTGCTGCACCTTGCTGCTGGAAGCCTGCTGGTGAGGCTGCTATAGCCCGTCAGAACGATTCAAAAGGCAACAAAGAGGGAGAAAAGCATACCTTGAGGTGACATTGCAGCCGGCTGACCGTACTGTGGGAAGAAGGCTTGTGGCGTCGCAGCAGAGAAAGCAGAGCCTGGTGTCTGGGCGGTGGCTGGCGAAAAGCCATCGAATTGGCCGGTCGGAGGACGGTCTTTACCCCACTGCGACTTGTCAGTGATGCGATAAGAATTCTCGGTCATTCTACAAACTCACGCTGCATTTCAACGGGCGACCGTTGACCTGATATCCGTTTAACTGGCAGATCGCATTTGCGGCGTTCTCGTGCGTGTCCATCTTGATGAATGCGAAGCCGCGGTCAGACTGAAAGCGCGTTTCAGTCACGTAGCCGAAGTTCTGGAAAAGTGGTACGAGGTCGTTCTGGGTCGTGTAAGGAGTGAGGTTGCCGACGTAGCAGGTCGTCTGCCACTGCGGCGTCTGAGCCACGACCATCTCGTAGGACTGAGTTCCCTGAGTGGGGAACTGGTGGTGTCCGTAGGGTGTCGTCGGCGTCAGACCCATCTGAGCCATAGCCTGCTGCTGAGAGAATGACGGTTGACCCTTCTGGTTTGCCCAGTTGCAGCGAATGGCACGAGATCCGAGCCACTCGCCATCCATCGAGCTCAGTGCCTTTTCGGCTTCGCCGCGGTCCCTAAACGCAACAAAGCCGTATCCACGGGATCGTCCAGTCTTCATGTCCCACATGACACGTGCTTCTGAGACGTTGCCGAATGCGGAGAAAGCTTGCAAGAGCACTTCATCGTTGACCTCGTTCGAGAGATCGCCGACGAAGATGTGGAAGTGGTTCGAGGTATCCTCTTTCGCCGATGTGTTGGACTGGTATGCCCAGTTGACGCGAATCTCTTGCTGATGCACGCGCCTTCCGTTGAGGGTCTGCATGGCTCTTTCGGCGGCGCCTGGGTCGTCGTACTCGACAAATCCGTAGTTGTAACCTTTTGATTGAAACTGATTCTGTCAGTGGTAGGTTCCGAACGGTAGCAGTGCTGATTGTTGTTCGCATGACTGAGCTGTCGCAGTGTGAAAGTAGTCTCATTGACGCTTTTGCGACAATGGTCGGACCCAAGCGAGCACAAGCAGGCGCCCACGTGCTGCGCCTGAATGCGGCAGGTTGTCACATGAAGGAAGTTGTACTCACATTCTTGTCTGGGATGATCTTGACGCTTTGCACGTGCCCAGTCGTCTCAAATATCTGCTTCAGCACATCCTCCGTGACGCGCGGGTCAAGACCTCCCACGTACAGCGCCCTTTTGTTGGGCTCCGGGGCCGCACGCCGCACCTGACCTCCGGCACTTGTCGGCGACATCATGTCGGTAAGCTCCGAGGGTGGAGGCTGATAGTTCATAGGGATGCTGACATTGAGCGCAGGCATCGGCGGAGGGGGCATGTGGCTGCCAGAGCCATTCTGATGGCCTTGTGTGCCTGGCGCTTGGCCCGCGGTGGGCTGGGCGAATTCGGAGGAAGTCGTGGTATCGGCCATGGCGAAGACAGAGCGCTATGAGAGGGGGCGGAAGCAGATTGCAGAAAGTCGCAATGCAGAAGGGCGAGAGTGGGAAAAAGCTGAAGCGGAGCGGTTAGGCGCCGTACAGAAGGAATCCCTGGGGACGGGGAAGGAGAGCGGTGCGGAGGCTGAGTGAGGAGACTGACAAGGAGATGGACAGACAGCAGCAGGAGCAGCAGCCGTTTGATGGACGGTGGGAGAATCAACACCTACACCGCAGTGGAGAGATGGTGATTACCAGGTGGGGCTTCTGCTTGCTACGGCTGCGCGAGAGATTTGGTTGTCGGCGGCGGTGCGAAAAGCCAGGGGCGGCAACGTCCAGAAGTGCGCGGGCGCGAGTATATGGTCGAGCAGCAGACACAGCAGTCGTACAGCAAAGGAACAGACCGACAAAGGAGACAGATGGAAGAAAAAGACGGGCGCGGAAAATGCGCAAGTTGGCGAGTGGAGAATGAGCTGAGCAGCAGCACCAGAAGAGGTCAAAGCCAGCAGCCGCTTTCGAAGGAAGGGGAAGCACCACCGCCGGCTCGGTCGCTCCTGCCGAACCCTATCCTATCCGCCGCTTGCACGCGGGACGGCGCTAGTGCTGCTTGCGCGCGCCGTACCACGACTCGCTGTGACCTGATCATCCACCTCTCACCATCTTGTGACATATCCGAGCCATTGATCTTGTTCACAGCGATAAAAGCGCTCAACCACGTTCCATCATACAAATTAGACTTGCATCACGATCGACAGCATCAGAAACTCATGGCAACTGCGAATCAAAATGCGCTGCTGGACCAGCTGCAAGCTCAAGTCAATCTCGTCGTATGCACGATCGCAATCATATGGTGATGAGCCCTTACTAACCCTTCCAGCTCGAGCAAACTGGAAGAGTATTTGCCGCCGTCGACCTAAACTCCAAGAAAGCGCCAACAGCTCAAGTCAACAAGCTGAAACAAATCCTGCCTAAGGCTCAGGCCAATTTCCAAGATGCTCTGGACGCGCTGGAAGAGGAACTGGCAAGTCCTGGAAATAGTACCACCACTCAGTGGGCATGCTAATATTCGTGCTAGCAACTGGCGCAATTGGTGCTGCGACGCGACCTGGCGCTGCTTCGCGAACGCCAAGGAATCCCGACAGAGCCCCCAGCCACATCTGTCCAGCAACCGGTTCCAGGACCGCACTCTGCCAATGCACTTTATCAGCAACAGCCGGAAGCAGAGCCTGAGGCCGAGAAGATCATCACCACTGCTCCAGCAGACGAGGACGTGACCATGGAAGACTCACAGCCAGAACAGCAACGCGCCGAAGCCGAGCCGTCTGGAGCGAGCACGGAAGTCACAAAGACAGATCAGAAGCCGCAGACTGAAGCCAGTGCTCCCGAGACGACAACGACATCCGAAGCTTCTACTCAGCCAGCCGCCCCAGCTCCTCCTCAAAATGATGCCAAGCCAGCAGAATCCAGCCTCCAAGTCGACACAGCTCCGAGCAAGCCCAGCGGCGAAGATGAGAAAGTACCCGACACTGCCAAGGAAAGCATCAACAATGATCTTGACTCCTTGTTTGGTGGTGGCGACAATACCAACGATGGCGGAAACGAGTTCAGCTTTGATGAGAACGCCACGGGAGAGATCGACTTCGGCGATTTTGGGAATTTCAACGGCGAGAACGCAGACAACGACAACATCTCATCTCTACTGCCAGGCCTCGAGGACTATGCTAATACACAATCCAACAACACTAGTGGCGCAGAGCTGGATCTCAACTCGTTCTTCACCAACACTAACGAGCAGAACAATGTAAGTCTTTCCCCTAACTTCGTGGCAAACACAATCGTCTGCCACAGAAACCTCCTACGGTGCTGTACACATGCATATGCATATGCACATATGCTTGCAGCAAATTACTCGGGATCTGTAAACCAGACTTCCGAATCACGGCGCAACCTTTAGGGCCGAGTTCCCGTTCTCCGAAAGACCGCCGTACCGTGGAACATGAACATCGATCCCATGGAGGTGCAGCAATTCTGCGGAAGCACACCAAGAGATCCTTTGTGCTTCTCCATCTCCAGATGAATCACCCTCGCTATGAGTCGCCAGCGCATGAGCGCGCGGTTTAAACCGTGCCCGAGAGGATATAACACAAAGAGAACAATTGCTGATAAATCACAACAGACGACTCGCTCTGCCGGTGGTGACGAAGCACGGGACACTACTTTCGATGACCTCATGGACCTCGCCAACTTCGACGGAAACATGGGCGATGATGAGAACAACAACAATAGCACCGCGGACCTAGATTTTGATGCTCTGTTCAACTAAATGTTTTCCGCATCTGAGAAGCACAGAACGAACACCATGTAAAACTCAAGTCCTTTCCTCACATTTCGAACGGATCTTCTCTGCTTATACTCAAGATATAGCTTGTTGCGGCTTCCACACCCTGCTCCTAGCGACTTCCATCTAGACGAAAGAAACGTAGTCGGCGTCGAATACCCCTTCGCTCACAGTTTCAAGCCTTGACCTTAAGCATCATCGACGATGCGAAGCGCCTATTCGGGTGTTAGTTGACGAGTGGCACGGTGCGCAACGACACGGACACACCTTCTCGTTGCCGTAAGCTTGTGCAGCTTCGGCTTCGGCACCAGCATCTCTTTGATCGACGATTCGAAGAGCCTTCTCGTTGCCGTATGCTTGTGCGGCCTCAGCACCAGCGTCTCTCTGATCAACGATTCGGAGAGCCTTCTCATTGCCGTATGCTTGGGCAGCTTTTGCACCCGCATCTCTCGCGGCGGGGACTCGGAGAGCCTTCTCATTGCCATAGGCCTGTGCAGCGGATTCCGCAGCAATCAAATTGGTTGGACGGCTATATGCCTGAGGAGCCACAGGTGCTGCTGCCACCGACAGAACCATCGCGGCCAGACTCGCGGTCAAGTATAGGAATTGCATGGTTGCTGGGGGTAAGAAGATTGTTGGGAGGATGTTGGTGAGCGGCTCGACAGAGTCTGGACGCCAGGTCTTTTTACTTGTACCTCCAGCGTCATGTGCTTTTTGCGCTTGTACGAGGCATCTCAAGTGGCTGATGCAAGGGCCTTGGGCTGCATAGTGAGCCTCGGGAGGCGGCATGAGATCGACACAGCTCGACACGATCGAAGCTCCTCCTCTGCGTCTGGAGCCTTCGACCTGTCCGTGTTGGACACATGCTTATCGACGACTAGCAATTGCTTTAGGACACTCTTACTGCTGAAGCATGGCCTACTGGCAATGGCGCACAGGACTCTCCTGGCAGCTGCTGTTCCAACATTATACTTCGGGGTGGTACTCTGGTACAGTCCTATCCGCATAACAGCTGGACGCGCATGTGTGGTAGTGGTGCCAAGTAAGCTAGCCGTAGCCTTGGTATCCAGCGCGCCTGCAAGTGGCTGGCTACAGCCTCTAAGCTTGTGCAGAAATGGCAGGTGAAGTGCTATTAAGCGAACGTGCATGAATATGCATAACTCAAATCAACCAAGAGACGCCGTTGACGAGACAGATGATCGACCTACCACATGGCTTCGCAAGTACTGAAGTGAACTCTGACAAGCACCACGACCATTCTACAGCGCGATTGTTATACCGAGCTGAAGGAACCACATCACACCAAATGGAGACAGCTAGTAGTGGTCGCGGCTCTTCCGATGACCTGGATACGACAAGCTCGAGCAGTGAAGCACGGTTACTCGACGGAGTAGCCTGGGAGAAGGCTGCGACTGCACCACAGCACTCATCCGCGCATAGTCTCGTTCGCCGCCACTGCATAACGATTCTGAACATCTGCCTATTCGTCACATCATGCATATTCCTTACGCTATCCTTCTCTCGCTCCGGGGGCAGCAATAATTGGCTACTCCAACAGACATCTTTCTACTGTAAGACAATCCTTTGGGTTCAGAGGGACACTATTGCTGAAAAGCTAACTTCCCACAGCCCCAATTTTCTCTCGCTATGACATAGACTTCGAACAAAAGACTGTTGTCGGCCCACTCTTCAATGAGGACACACTCTCGTCCGAAGAAGCACTCCTCCGCTCTTACCCGTCTCCCGAGACAGAAGCCCTATGGGACGAATACGAAGAAATAGGAACTCTGATCATCTCCTCTGACGATGTTCGACGACTTGGCAAAGACCCTAGCACGACAGTGAAAGCGCCTGTGGATTTCGGTTCGTCTGCTCCTCCCTATGACTTACCGCTGCAACAGCGGTTCTAACGTACTGTTCTTCCGTATCTAGGCTACGGCCCAGACGCCCACCTCGCCATGCTCGACGGCCAACACGCCATCCACTGCCTTAACACTCTCCGTCGATACGCTTATCGAGAATACTTCTACCCGAACCTCACAGCCTCGACCACTCCTGGCAAAAGTCCTTTCTCGCCATTGGCTGAAGCACATCTTAGTCATTGTCTACATATTTTATTGCAGACGCTGACTTGTAAACCTTCGTTTGATTTGATTACTATGAATGTAAGTTCAGTACCCTTCGCATGTTTGCTTTACTGTGGTCGCTGACACTTCATATCAGTGGGTTGAAACACAAATCAACCCTTACCCAGACTTTGCGATCAATAAGAAGTGCATCGATTACAAGCAGATGAAGAATTGGCAAACGAAGAATAAGTTGTCGAAGGAGCAGTGGTTGGAGGTGGGGGACCGAGGGCCGCAGAAGGGGGACAAGGTGAGTCTCCTCAGCGCATCCCAGCTCACTTCCGAACCTGTTGAGAAGTGTTTGGACTGACGTGCTAATGCGATCATAGGTCTTCCCGATGGCTCCAAAACTAGCCGAATGGGTGGCTTCGACAGATGCAGATACTGGAAAGAAAAAGGCAGAGCAGGTGGGACATCATGGCTGAGGATCGTATACTAGCCTAGGGGAAACCAGTCGTATCCAAAGCTATAGAAGCGAGCACTCGGCGACCTTGTTCGAGCAGCAAAAAGTGTACTTCGGATCTTGTCTGCTCTCAGCTGGTGCCGTGGTCTTACCCCAGCGATTCTTGGTCTTAACTACGCTTACCAACGCTTACCCCAAATGCTTCCACCAAATTCGAGCTCTTAACTACGCTTACCCTCAGCCTCAAAATGTTGTTACCCCCAGGGGCGGCTTATTGGGCCTTGTGTTGAACGATTGCGTTCATTCATCGTGCACGTCCCATGATTTTTGGAATCGACTTCTGGAAGGAGTGAAGAATTGTTGTGGTTCGGTCAACACTCAATTCATCAGCAATCGCAATTCTTGTTCGCGTGTCGTGGCTCTTTCTAGTGTTTGCGATAGTGTAAGTCTGTCTTTTCGGCTGGTGCGTCCCACCTGTACCGATAGTGAAGATTGAACATTGAGAAAGATCATGCGAAAAGGAAACAGTCGAGGAAATTGGTTCAAAGTAGTCAATCATACTTTTTGCATTTCGACGAAATTCTGTCTACTCATTCTCGGCATCATAGCTCATCATTTCATATGCTGCGAAAACACATTTCTCGCTGCCCCATACCATATCATTCTCCCATTCATCCAAAATTTCTCGTTAAGTCTCCGTCTACCAAGTGCTTTTCTGCCCGAATTTCGCTAGCTCCGGCCGACTATGCTATGCATCGAGCAAAGTGCGGTCGAAAATGCGAAGAAGTCCAGTAAATCGTGGTTTTGCAAGTTTGCTCTAGTTCGCTGGTCGTGGTTGTGGTCGTAGCAGTAGCTGTTTCGAGTGCTGAGATACATGATTGAAGTCGTAGGGTTCCTTCGTATTTGTTTTGTTGTGTTCTGTGATGCGTTGTAGGTGATGGGTCATGTCAAGTTGCAGAGATAGCGTGGCAGCCGTGCTGCGCTGCGCGCCTTCCGGAGGCCTCCATACCTTGTGTGAAAGTGCTGCAAATAGCGAAAGTTGCGAGCGAATGAGTGAGGGGGATCGTAGTTCGTAGCACGTGAAGCTCTGAGAAGAAGCGGTCATAGCTCGTAGCTTTGTCGTAGAAGCGCTTGCTTCTTTCATGTCGTACTGGGCCGTTTCGGGGCAGTTAGGGTCGCGTTGGAGCGCTGCAGCATTTCAAGGACGTTCCAGATCATCAACATCAAGCACATGGCCTTCAGAGTTGACGCCCATCGGGCGAGGCAAGTCATGAAGAGGAACCTCGGGTCCAGAAGTCATGATGGTAACCAGTGGGATTGTGTAGACGACGGGCAAATCGCCCTCGAAAGTCACAGTCTCAAGCCCGCGAATCTCAGTCAAAGCTTTGAGTTTTGAAGCAAGGACGTTATCTGGGTAGACTTGGCCTGGGAAGCCCAAGAAGTCGGGCTTCTTGTGGTCGTTGAAGGTGATCTTGAGATGCTTGAGCGCCTGGCTATTCGCGAGAGCGCGGATGAAGCGCGGCTCAAAGTTGAAGACCCAGAACCAGCCTTGCATATTGATATGTATCGTCGTAACGCGCTCGAGAGTGCGACGAGGGATGAGGCCGAGGACGCTTGGGATTTTGCAGTCTTGATCGTCGAAAGTCTTGTCTGCAGGGAAAGTGATGTTGAGAGGCTTCTTCGCAAGGACTTCGGCGGCTTCTTCGTGCATCTGCTTGTTGATGACAAGGACAGTGGGTGTCGTTCGGAGTGGGAAGGGAAACGTCGCGGTCCTGTCGGGCCAGTCGGCAAGGCCGTCGGCGAGCTTGTTGGAGATGTCTGACCAGTCAAGAGAGTGCTCGTAGATCATGTCGCGAACCGCTCGAGTGAGGCTGAAGAACCGAGGTGCCGGAGCTTCCATGAGCTTCTTTGCTCTAGCAGCTTCGTCGACATTGAGACCGCGGAGGACAACCTCGCCGATACCTCGTGCGTTGCTCAAAGTCGCAAGAGCTTTGGTCATTGTATCGCGGAAGCCACACTTGAATCTACCGCTTTCGTGACAAACTGTCATATGCTCCACCAGCCCAGGAGCATTGAGCTCGACGGTCAACTTCTTGAGCTTGTGCTCGCCTGTGCTCAAGAGCTCACCGAGTTGCTTCAGTAGGTTGATGTACCCAAACCAGCTCACCGTTCGGCCCCAGTGATCGGTCGCGCCGTGACCAGCATCTGTGATCTCGATGCTGGATAGCTTGCAAATGACGTGGGGAGAGATGACATGTTCAAGTCTGTGGCCCAGGAGTCCATGCTGAAAGGTGACACTGTATAGGGTCAGCCATCGTGTTTGTCACACAGGATCGAGGACGACAAACCCTTGCTTCTGTAGCACCCACGATGCCTCGTTCGAGATCTGCTTGCAGACCAAGAAGATCGGAGGCGTAGATTTGAGCGACGTGCGTCGCTTGCGGGACGATTTGGTCTTTTTGACGCAGACAGCTTTCTCTAACTCCTTGTCGAAGAATTGATTCAGGGTCTTGAGATCGACGGCGAAGGCATAGACCATATTGCGGAGCTCCGGTGGCAGAAGGAGAAATGGAAAGGTCTTCTTGATGACATTGACATGGAAGCGAGTGACCCGCCGCCTGCTCTCGAAGACCTGCTTGGAGGTGACGCGATCCTACATTGAACGTAACTCAGTATAAGGCAACAGGTGTCATTTGAACGTACGGCAGACATTGACTTACCATTGTTCAGGCAGGAGTTGTTGGTGGTCGGTG
The DNA here is from genome assembly GCA_029490675.1 of Cercospora nicotianae. Lineage (NCBI taxonomy): Eukaryota > Fungi > Ascomycota > Dothideomycetes > Mycosphaerellales > Mycosphaerellaceae > Cercospora > Cercospora nicotianae. Next base: position 3,588,192 of record JANQAT010000006.1, on the reverse strand, counting down.
CCTTACGTCGGTGGTTAGGATGCTGGCGTGACAACAACACTGGCACTGCTGCGCAATAGATTGCCACCTTGATTGGATGGTAGATGACTGAAGGTGAGTAACAAATTGTTGTTATAAGAAGATTGTGGTTCAAGTGGCAGCAAGAAGAGCAACAGAAGACATGGTGGTGGATGGCCATGCATGCCAGCTGGCTGCCTGCTACCAGTGGCGCTACCAGTTTCACGTGGCAGAGTGAAGAATAGAGCTTCCAGTGGCCTGCATGATGGGGTTGGGGAGCAAACGGCGGAGCCCTGAGGTCGTGGTGGGAGTCCGCCAGGCCTGTGTTGGGAGGCCTGGCTGAGCACTCCCGGACACCTCCATCGTGACCGGGAATCCAACTGCGAGTATAGACAGCCCGATGGCGGATAAGCTTGCAATACCGTGCCCTTCTGTGCAAAATCTCCAGCCATTGTGATATTGTTCTTTAGACAGCTCAGGTCTATTGTCGACCAATGTCCCGAGCCTGTCCCGATTGCCCATCACACCTATCCCAGCGCCGTGCTTCACTCAATCCTCAGCTGCAACCTCAGCTGCCAGCTCGGGCAAAAATGAGCATTTAGCGCGCATTAGCTTGTTTCAGAGCTTAGGCACAGGCGCTTGGCGTCGATATGAGCGGAAAGAATACCAGTCACGATAGACATCGCGTTCATTCACCCACGTCTCATAGATTTGCTTCGCTGTCTCCTGATTCTCTGCGTGGAGCATGCGCTGGTATACATCCAATTGCTCCATGAATCCAGGGTTCGGCTCGCAAACACCTCGCCCTTCACGAAGCTGCTCGAGAGCTTCATCAGGATTGAGGGCGTATTTCCACATGAGGTATGCGATGACGACAGTTGCCGAGCGGCTCTTGCCCATCGCGCAGTGGACGAAAACGGCGCCGCCTTTACTTAGTGCTTCGTCAATGAATGCTGTGGTCTTCGGGAGGTGTTCCAAGAGATTCTCGTTCGGGTCATCGTCGAGCTTAATATGCATGCGCTTGTACGCATTGAGGTATTCTGCTTCGTAGAGCTCGTAGTCCAGCACGCTGATTACATGCGTGATCTTCGACTGTTGGAACAGCGGCTGCTGTGAATACAGCGCTGCATAGCCGCCGATCCAGAGGCCGCCACCTTCTGTTCGCGGCACTTTGTCCAGCCAGCCCATCGTGAAGGAGAACGCTTTTCGCCAACGCACTTTTCAGAGGCTCGTGGGAAAGTGAGAGACGAAGCAGGAACATGTGAAGTGAGCTGAAGTCGGGAAACTTTTGGGCTTCACCTCGGCTCGGCAAATCCAAGCCTCACTCGATTACTTACCATCTTTGACTCGTGACCTTCAACTCTTGACAGCGTTGCAAGATCATCAAGCACTATAAACCACATTCTGGCGACGCGAAGATGTAGACGATGTAGTTGATACAGCTTCAGCTCAACCATGTCTGCACCCGGCGAATGTGGAGCCGAACTCGCGAGTCGATTCCTTGTTTGCGATGACTGAGGGAGCCACGCACCTTCAGCACGTTTATGCCTTCTCAAGGCCATACTGACGAACTCACCTACACAGATGAAATAGATTACAGCAAGCTCCTGGGAGACATATACACTTTACCGACACCGTAGACCGCTTCCATCGAAGAAACTCAGAAACCCCGTTATCACACACGGCAGAGACCCGTTCCACGGAAAGCGCGACATTGAACAATGAATCCACTTCTATTCAAGACTGAACAAAGCAAAGCGACATTCACGCTCTATTGTATACCAAAACTCCCTCTAGCCGACAATGCTATTCACGAATGCGCCATCCACACGCTTTGTTCTTCCCCCTCTCTTTCTCTCCACAGATAAAGAATCGTCTCCCACAATGCCTTCTGTGACCACGGTATAAGGAACACTCTCGCACCCACGCTGTTGCGCTCGCAGTACCGTGTCTCAAACCCGCAGACCAAATCGCACACTCAGCCCTGCGAACTTATCTGAACCAAAACACGACACACTCGAGCTAGTTCCGGTTAACAGCTTGAGAGAAATCATCTTCGTCTCCGATTTTCTCCCGACAAAGAAACAAACCAACATGCATCTCCACGCTGTGCACCGCAGCGACTACTACTCCGTCCCCAAGGAGCTCTACCAATCCTCAATCCTGACTCGCGACATGCCCAAGACGGGCGAAGGCAAAGAAGAACCCACCTGGAAAATCCTCGGAAAAGTACTCATCGCACTCGCCGTCATTTTCTGCCTTATCGCCGTCGTCTCTTACATCTACAGCAAAATTCGAGCTCGTCGCTTGAGTCGCAAAGTCCGAGGACAAATGGCTCACCTCGAATCCGGATCTCTTCGCAAGACACAGAATCCACGGATAGCGGCCAAGCAGAAGCCTGTGCAGTCAGCTTTCGTGGGGCAGAGGCTGCCGCATCCAGATGATTACGATTTGGGCAACCAGCGTATCCCGCAATCCTACGATATGGGAGTGATCACCAAGCCTGGTGCCAGTCACGCGAGGCAATGGGCAAGCCCAAGACATGCTGAGATGGACTCCGGATTCGAGAAGGCGCCCGTCAGAGGTAGCGTGATTGAAGTTCCGGCTGGCGTCCAGCGACAGGAGCATCCTGAGCGTTCGCGTGCGCGGGACAGCTGGGAGAAGTTTTAAGGCGCCGCTGAAAGAGTAGTGTGAGCAGTACGTTGCCCGACTCGAAATGTAGATGTGAACGAAAATGTAGGTCCTGGTGACTTGCAGCAATGAATAATGATGACTCTTCTTCAAACCTTCCGAAAGTTTCCAAACATGTTTTCCTTCATGTTCTTTTGAGAGTTATGTGTAGTTCGAATGTGCATCCGGTACTGATACTGCGCCATGTAAGCCGATCACTCGAGGTCAGTATATCGTGGCGAGTTCTGAATGGCCCTCCAATCGGCCCATTCCAGCTTGAGCTGAGGTCGAACTTGACTTCGTGATCAGCAAGCTGTGTAATGTTTGCAATCAGCGTGCTCGATGCACAACGCCTCATACTACTTGATAAGCGATGCAGAGTTGCCGACTCAAAATGTAGCTACATTCCAAGCTGTGCAAAACTTACCTCGTCGCCTCGTCACTCGCACATCAGAGATTTCGACGCCAGTGTGGTAGCTCGTAGGCAGTAGAAGCGAGCATTGTAGAGGCACTTGGTTTGCAGCGGCAGGCTGCTGCTAATCATGCTCTACGCTGACGGACAAGGCAGCTACATCCAGTCTCGAGAATACTTGGGTACATAGATCTCAGATGGCGTCCGCCATCGCCGTAATGCGCTCGGCTATATCGCGTGGGCATTGGTTCGCAGCGGTCGGCGCGATGAGATGGTGGGGGAGCGCGAGAAGCAACGAGCTGTAGCTCGGCGACAACTAGACGCCTTCGCGGCAATAATGATGCATTACGAAGGTAGTCCGCGGCGTACTCAGAGGAGATGAATTGTGCTTGTATAAGGTCGCTCGGCGGTCGTGTCGCTGAACATGTCTCGTCGTGACAAAGAGTCTTGTGATTGAGAAGGAACGAACGACGTCTTTGTTCGGGGCAAGGAGCGATCGCGTGCCGATTCGGGCCTTCTCGGAAGCTTGCAGTCACAGAACGGCAGTGACCTTTGACGAAACGCGGATTGGAGACTTTATGTTCTCCACGCCGCAACTCTGCCACTGCTGCACGACATCGACTAGCACAACCGCACGCTGCTCCACGACTCGTTCCCGACATCACCACAACTTCAGCGTGGCCCGACGAGTACAGCGACATCGAGTACAATCCTCGGCGGCCGACCGGGACAAGACAGAATCTGCCACACGCCCTCGGCTGCTGGACAGTCGAGTGACATATGCCTTTTGCAGGGTGACGACACCACTGGAAAGAGTCACACATCCACCACCATGCCTACGCAAAGACCATCCTTCCTCGGTGGCTTCCTCACGGCTTTCCGAGCACATTCCTCGCCGCAACATAAAGCCTCGTCCTTAAACACAGCCGCCGCAGTTGCGGGCACAGCAACAATATGGACAGCAGCACCACAGCCCGCCAGAAATCCCTCGCCTGGGCCCGAGACGACAGTCACGAGTCCTAAACCCATCAACCCCAAGACAAATCCCTATAATGCTCAAGCATCTACGTCACATACGACAGACCGACAACTTGTAGCATATCCTCCTTCCCTCGAGCACAGCGTGAGTCCGTTGACTCATCTACCACGATCGCCTCCTTCGCCCGGTCCACAGAACAAATCACAGCCAAACTACCCATCGGTCCAAGATGTGCGGCGATCGAGGCGAGGGAGCGACAGCAGTACCGAAGGATATCGGGAAGTGCGAAATGGCAGCGAAAAGTGGTTCATCGGAGGGCTGACTTCCAATGGCGAAGAGCGGTACTACAAATTGAGCATGGTCAAACGAGACAAGAGTTCCGACCGGATATCGACGGATCAAATGAGTTTATGAAAGAGAGAATTTTAACGACATGATGAGCATTTGTGGTGTGATTCTTGCAAGGCGTTCAGGAGCCTGTGACAGGCAGGGTTTGCAAAGGGAAATGGCTACATTGAAATGAGCTGCATAAAGGGTATTTTTCACGAAGGATGAGAGGATAGAATGTACACACAGCGGCAACAACAAACAAATACGCGGGAGAGATGCATATCCGGCGCAGTGAGAGAGGAGTGCTGATTAGGGCAGTTGCACATAGGTGAGAATGAAGCGTGGCTGTCCCTCGTGGCAGCCACTCAAACGACAAGCGGAACACCAATGTTGAGCTGAAGCCCCTCCAAGTTCAACGAGACTTCATGGCATCATCTAACATGATAGGATTGAGCAACCGCTCTGCACGACATAGATGACTGCTGCAGCGAGCAAAGACGACATCTGAAGCGATTGGCGGGCAAAGCGAAGGATGGGCATGAAGACCATGTGCTCCCCGCATCCGGCACGAGCAGATGCGCAAGTCCACCACCAAAGAGCTATGGATTAAGCGAACCAAAAGTTCGAGCTCGAGTTACCAGCATGACACCCCCAACTTTCTGGTTTCAGGCGCGGAGTGGCGTCCAGAAGGGCTGCGATGAGAGCTACGAGTCTTTGTCTCGATGTCGCTCTCACTCACCACGTGGGAAGTTGACAGAGCAGCGCCGGTGGCGGCCACGCGCTCGCCCGTATAAAGCGGCGTGTGCTTCGTTGTCGCGTGCTTGGGCTGAACTTTTGGGTAGGTCTGGAACGCCTTTCTGTGCTGCCAGCTTCTCTTTGCTGGGTGCTACCTGGACTTTTCCGCGGCAGTGAGGTCAGGAGCACATCGGCTGCGACGAATTTGACCATCGAAGGCAATCAGTGCCAGTCCAAGTGGATACGAGCACGAAAACTGAAGCACAACGACTGTAACAGGCTGGGCAAATAAATGATCGAGTGTCGATACACGTGGACGCTCGAAGCAGATGTGAGTATGGCCAATCGCTTCACATGGCTGTTCTTCGAGGCTCAAGCAGTCGTACCTGGGTTTTGATCTGCACTGCCTTTTACTGAAGTAGCCGCTAGGAGATCTTGCCCACCAACAGCAAAGACTACACAGCTTCGGCGGACTCCGCTGGCATTGTGTTGCGGACTTCCTACTACATTCTTCAAACGCCCCTCGAGTACTACCTTGCACTGCCCTGTTTAGACCATCGACAACACCCCAATTCGCTTAGCTGTGCTCAGAAAGGCAGTTACAGCGCAAAGTCCCATCTTCTGGAAGGAACGAAGAAGCTGCGGCCAACGCACCGATCGTCACACTGTAGCAATAGCGTCGGATAGCATTCCTGAGCGCGGCCCAAGCGACGAGGACCCTTCTTTTCTCGAGTTGTGGAAGCACACACGAGGCCAGGCTGGGACGATCTTCGAAAGTTGCGCTCCTTGAGGCGAGACAAAGCGACTAGCCAACGCCACAGCGAGACAGCTGTAACAGAATCGCTCGATCAGTTTGTACCTCGAAGGACACTCGATCGATATAAAGTAGACGTGATCGCTTGTCATTTGAGTTGAAGGGCACAGCACTGGACACAACAGCGACAAGCATTCGGTTTCCTTCCTAGCACCTGTCATTGCCCTGGCGCAGATCGGCCCAGAACCATAACACTGAGGTGTCACGAACCAAAGATTCCCATCCCATCACAATGGCTTCACAGCTTTTGGAGCTGCCAAGGGAGATCCGAGATAGTATGTTCTTTCAGTTGCCATGTCGTCTTTTAAGCATGATCGCTGACATCTCACTAGTGATCTCGTCAATCGTCATCATCGACAACAACGACCAAGCATTCCATCTGAACTGCAAATCCACCTCGGGGCTCTCTTCAAACACTTCCTCCGGCCTGGCTTCGACCTGCAAACAACTGCAAGCTGAATACTCCTACCTTCTTCGCAAAGCAGCCCTCACGCCAGGCACGAAGATTGTCGTTCCCGTCCACGACTTCGACTTCTCTCAACTTATATCTTTCGTGAACACACTTCGACCTCACGAAATCAAGACTGCTAGTCGGAACGGGAATATTGTTGTGAATCTTGTCAACCTTCAAGGCGTTGCAAGTCTTCGAACGAAGCAGCAGCAGGATCTGTACAGCTGGATTGAGTCATGTCAGCATACCGGGATCGAGGTCACATATACCGCTCAATGGAGCAGTATCGATACGAAGTATCTTCAATCGCTTCAGGCTATGCTCGATACGACAAAGGAAGGGCGAAAGATCGTAACAGCGCTGGCTGCGAAGAACATCAAGAGCTGGAGTTGGGACAGTTGGCAAGCCGGACTATTGCAGCAGCGCACCCAGAAAGGTGACCAGAGACCGCCTTCAAGCCGAGCTTGTTGGACGACTGCGAAGTGAAGACGGTTGTGATCTTCGAGAAATCCATACAATAACATTGAATTACATCAACTGATCAACATTACAAAATACACCGTCTCTTTCGCATCAACGCTCAGTTACGATCCCACCTCCTCGCAATCCGGCCGTCCCTATCTGATCCTGATACCATCCCCAACAGCACTTGTAGTGGTCACTGCAACACTGTGACTATGTCGATCGCAGTAAGTAGGCTAGCTCTCGTCACGGACGAGGTACTCGAGTCTGTCGATCCAATCAGGCTGCAGAAGTCCATCCAGTCGCTGCTCCAAAGGCATCTGGTCTCAGACGTCTCATAACTCCGCTTGTGGGAACAGAGCACAGTCCATTGATCTGGTGGATAACGAAGAACAGGATAGTCCTCAAGGACATCAGTAACGATAGCGAGGCGGGTGTAATAGCCTTGACAGCAATTGGGGTGGTGCATTTGCCGGCCGAGGATCTGTTTACTTCCTCATCAACACCTACTCGCTCTGAATACCATACCTCATCCTCTCTCACTTTCCTACCTCGGATTGACACCCACGAGCTCTCCAGCCACACTTCTTTCCTCGCTCGCTACTTCCCTCCCTCCCTCCCGTTCCGCTACTCCAGGATCAAGCACAACATCAGCTCCAACATCACCCACCGCAAAGCCCTAACAAGCCACCCCAGCAAGCTCGCTAACAAACCTCCCAGGCCCCCATGAGTATACAAGGTCCCCAGTTAAGCTTATCAACGTCTGGTCCCCGTCCTTTAACCCCAGCACAATGGCACCGATTTCCCGTGATGATGGCCAACGGACTGACGCCATCACGGACAAGGAACCAGGGAGTTCTTCCTAGTCCACTACCTCTCCCGGCATCGTTAGCATGAGCATCGCTCGCACACAATTGTGGTCCCGTTCGGCTTCTGGTGACAGGCAAGTCTGTGATACTGTGACAGAGTGAGACTAGATGGCAAGGCAACGGCATGGAAACGCGATCGATGGATGACGATTACGGCCACTCGGGGCAATGCGATTTCCTCTCTGGAAGTAGACTTTCTGCTGACTCCTAGGATTGTCCGGAGAACTTACTTCTTGGGGTATTCGGAAGGGCACAGAGATCTGGACAAGAGCGAGGGACTGGGATCTTTTGACATGGCCTTCGAGACTTGGCGATGGCCAGGCGTGATGAGGAGAAGCCAGAGTCTGGATGTTTGATCTGCTACTGTAGGTTCGAAACTTCTCCTGTTCGCCTTGTTGTTTTGTGGTATGGCGTGCGATCGATGGAGTATAGCTAGGCGATGAACTCTTGGCTATTGCTCTGTTTTGCCTAGGTGGTCATGGCGGAACTTTCATCTTTGCATGTCGCGGAGAGTCCGTCCTTGTCACCATGCGATGATACAGTATCTCGCCTTGCGCGACACTTGGTCCCTAGATTTCTGGTCGCGAGAGATGTCTTAGATGCCAAGGGATGAGACCTCATTCTGACTGTATGCAAGTGTGTTAGGGATTTCCAAGACATACTGCAAGGACATACGGATAATGTTTTCCAGAAACCAGGTCTATTCGGATGCATGCACTGTGTGTCTGACATGTCTTGCTTCCGCGTGTGCATTTCCGCGCGTAACGTGGGAACAACAATCTCAGTCGAGATGCTGTACTGTAGGATCCTCTTTCTCCTGAAATACCTGGGGAGTGATCATGAGCATTCATGCCTCATTCACACAGCCTGTTAGAAGCTGGGCCGCCTGATCTTGCTCCTTCATAACGCGGATCGGAAAGATCGCACATCCGTTCCAGCTTCCATCTCTGGATATCCGTCAACTCTCCCCACAGCCTTTCGAAGCCTAATGCACAACACCTCTCACCTGATCTTATTGTATTCGCCCGACCATTCTGCATTCCATTCGTGAACCTCAACAACCCAGTCGCCGCACATCAGCACATCATGCAGCCCAAGCTCTCACTCAGCTCAATCTAGCCTCCCACTAAGTCCAGATGCCGAATTCCAGCCCTGTGAAATTCTCAAAAAGGAATAACAAGAGGCCAAACCAGCCATCCGGCCACAAAGTCCCGGACAGGGTCACTCACACTCGCCACACTCCATTCTCCCGAGACACTTGCTCATAGTTCTTCACTAAAGTGATTTGCTTCAGGGTCTCTGACCATGCGTTGTCCGGCTACTGCACATCAGCCGCGTGAACGTCGGACGGAGGAAGCGGAATTCCCAGCGCGTCGGCGACTCGACAGGCCTCTTGAACGGCGATTGAAGGCAATCGCTCGGATTATGTTCGTTCGAATGTGTGAGACATGGGCGCGAGTCATGAGTTGAAGAGTGGCAACTTCGACGTCATGTTCAGGCTGCTGGGCGTTTTTTCATGTGAAGCTAGCGGTGCTGCCACCGATCCGGTTTCTTGGGAGAATGTCGCGACCCACTGTCGGAGGAGGGTCCAGATGAACATGTTTAGTCTGTTGTTCAGCAGGAGAAGGGATAGGTGTAGATGTGATTGCTAACACAGCGTTGCTGCTGCGTGATGGGGACAGAACACAAGAACCCAACCTTCGAGACAAGAAAGGACATGCTCAGATGTACACATCATCAAACGCTCCTGCCAACGATAGACGCACTTACGTTGTGTCCAGATTCTAGACGCTGAAAAAGAAGGCACGACGTCAGAAACACAATGCCAAGACCTCGCAAAAAAGTTCTTCAAAACAACCACGAAGTGCATGCTTCACCGCCTCTGTGGTTTTGGCACGCTCATCACTGAAACCCTGCCCTGACCCAACAGATGACGAAGCTCACCAGCCACGGCACTGGTAACTTACGTCGTGCACACGTCCTTGGGAATTCGCGACTGGAAGGACCTTCCATGCACATCTTGTCGATGAAACGCTGAAAATGTTTCAGAAGACCATGAAGCCTGACTCGTAATATCAGGCATTCCATGCACTTCACATCCATCGTGAAGGCGGGAAGAGAGGAGTAGCAGTGATGGGAAGGAGCAGACAGCTCTTTGGAAAACTTGAAATACCACATACATGTATCGTACAACTGATTCCGACGAATATCACAAAAGTCCTCAGACAGCCATTCGCAGACTGAACACATCTCGTCCTTCAAGGCTTGTATGTCGAGTCCTCTTCCGCCGGATCAGGTCCCCCATCCTATCGGTAACATCCCAAAAGTCAGCAACGAGCTAGAGGGCCCAAATCCCAGGTAAAAGAACCAGGGACGAAACGATCCAAAGGAAAGAAGTCACTCACCGCCACCGTGTCCGCGGTACTCACGCCTCCGTCACCGCTACTCTGACAATTAGCTTCGATCTCTTCTCACAACCTCACTTGCTTCCAATCACTCTGCTGAAAAACAGAGTATGTCAGGTGGAGAAGGCGAAACTCACGCAGTCCCTCCCACATTCCGATTCGGATTCCCAACATGCGCTCCATTCCCTCCACTCGCCGCATTCCCATCGAGAACAGCTTGTCGAACTTCGTTGGAGGACTTACCCTCGCGGGCTGAGACATCGGATGCGATGGCGCTACTGTTGATCATTGAAACAGCGTTCATGCGTTAGCCCAAGCCCTCCGATCCTGGACACTGATTGAGATCATATTTGTTGTGTATACTTACGTCTTACTCCTCGTCTGCCGTCCACCTTCAGAGGAAGGAACATAAGAATCGTCTGAGCCGCGGTTTCCGCCATCTGGGCCTCCGTCGCGGACAGTATCAGCAGTCGAGAGACCTCCGTCTTGGGCGGTGCCGCCGACGCCGTAGTTGGGGTTTCCGGTGGACATTCTTAATTGCTTGTATTGATGTGCTAGACTGTGTTTGAAGTGCTTGAATATGTTTTGGAGTAGAGTATAGGTAGGTCAATCAATCAATCAATCGATCAGAGAGGAACAAGAACCAAAAATAATTGTCGAGAGGTGCAGTCCCATATTCAACACCATGATTCTCCAGCAATGACGTTATTTTCTGGAGTCGTCGTGGGGCAAGTCCAAGGTCATGTCCCAAAATCCTTTTCCTTGGCTTGGTCGTTTGTCACTTCTCCAGCACGATTGGACAACTTTTCCAAAGGGTCTCCATTCAACGGGAACTGAGATGCCAGCTTGGCACTCGCAGGAATCGTCATATCCAACCCAGCAAGTCAACCAGCCGGAAGTTCTCTACTGCTTCCATGACTCTGTGTGTGGTTGTTCGCAATGGTGCATGAGCTGGTCGGCAAGCAGCAACCGAATTCATACTGTAGTGTGGCACTAGTCAGGTGCTGATCTCTCCAGACTCCGGACTTTCCTCCAGCGCTGTCATCAGTCAAACCTGCTTGTCCCTGCGAGACCAAGAACCCCAAACCAAACCACAATACATCATTAGCGAAGGATCAGGGGAAACCAACCACTAGACCTCCCCTCACCTGTTCATTCCCATCATAATGACATGCCCTCCAACCTACTGTACCAAGCAAACAGGTTTTCCTACCTAGCAGCAACAAGTGACGCATGAACCGGCTCGACTCTTGGCACCTTAGCTCAAGGTGCAGACTGCAGTGCATACAGAGAAAGGTCAGCTGTACACACCAACTTCTACTGCACCCCGGTCGAAAAACCCCTTCGGCAGCTGTCAGATGCAATTTGTGAAACACGACACAGAAAGAAGACGTACCCAGCTATACCTTGATGGCAAGTCACACGCACATACATACATGCACCCCACTGTAACACTGGTGAAGGCACAACTTGCAATGTTTTTCAATTTTTCTTTTCAATTTTCGATAGTTGTTTTCGTCGTCTAAGAGGTAATAGATACTTCCTACGTACAGAGAGCTTTGCTTTCGCTTTCCGTCCTCCTCTTCATTTTGCTCTTTCCTGTCCAGAGTTAACCCTGGTCTTTCATAGCAGAATTCGGAGCAAGGCCTTTCGATGCGCGCGAGTTCTCCCTCTGCACGAGGATCAATCTTGTTGTCGTCGTAAAAAGTCGTAGAGAATGCCGAATGGAACGTGCGTGTAAACGTGACTGTGACCACCCATTCCTTCCAATCCTTCCCAATAGTAGTCCCCAAACAGAAAAAAGGAGATTGTTCTTCCCACACACAAAGAGATTGAGTCGATCAGATTAGGCTTAAAGTCCTGGCTTTTGAGACCAAGCCTGGCAAAAGAAACACAACTTTGCCACAATTTTCTTTCCCCACATATGCTGCGCCATGAGGTTCGTACAAAAGGAAGTGAACAAGTTTTGTGCGTGTCAAAAAGAAGTCTCGCGCGCAAGAACGCTGTCATGGTTTGCCGACAGCGCCGTGCGTTCGTTGATCATAACCTCTCCGGCCTGAAGCGGCGTGTAGTTCTGTAGTCTGAAACAAATACTTTCTGGGTCGCGAAGACCCATGGACTTGGGCAATGTCGTCCTGAGAGACATGGTGTCGCTTGAGTCGAGGCGACCACGGAGCGATCGTGCCCGAAAAGTCCGGTGTGGTATGACGATTGCAGTCCAATCGCCGCCGTGCAAACTTCGGAGGCCATGATATCCATGCTCAATCAAGCATGTCCAGGAAGTGCTCTTCGAATTGCGCGACCGTCTGCTCTCCTGTAGTGCATGCTCAATGTATCCGGGTCAAGCTCACCGCTCGTGTCATCATCATCAGCTGCCGACAAGGATGAGCCAGCGACCAAGCTGTAGTCACTTGCACTGGCACCGGGCCGGGCGCCTTGTCGAAGTGGCTGGTCTTGGTACTTTTCGCTGAAGACGTGCCCATAGCTACGCTTGTGCGTGGTGTCCACCGGTGTTTGTGTGGCACTGAAATAGGAGTGGGAGGGAGCAGCGGAGCTGGGCGACGAGGCCTCCAACTTGTTACTCGCCAGCATATTGGAAGACGTCTGAAGAGGCGGCAAGTCGAACGCTCTCCCGGAGATGGGCGTCCCAGACGCGTTCGAGCGGCTTTGAGGTTGCATGGGCTGAGGTTGAAGTGGCCTGCTGTTGTTGTACATGTCCATCGAGGACGAATGTGAGTGACCGGACTGCTGTGCCTGTGATGAAGGTGGCTGTTGGTAATTTTGATGTTGCGAGGACATCTGTGGTGGGTAGCTTGGATGTTGTGGTTGCTGCGCTAGAGTAGCTTGAGGCTGTGGCGGCGGAGGCAAGGCCGGCTGCTGCACAGAGTATCGACGGGAATCAGATTGTGCATGCGCAGAGTAATCAATGCTACCGCGGTGTTGCTGCTGAACGGCAGTATCGTAAGATGCCTGTGTCGGAGCACTCATTTGCGGCGGTGCTGGTGCATAACCATAGTAGCCTGGTTGAGATGCACTGACCGGTGAAGGCGCAGGAGGAGCTGCGTAGCCTTGCTGGTATTGGGGAGGTGGAGGCTGCATCGGAGGGGCCTGTTGCACGTACGGGCCTTGCTGGTAAGTCTGGGTTGGTGAAGGTCCATACTGTGCAGGTTGGTTGAAGGCGGGCTGTGGAGGTTGTGGAGCATTGCCGTATTGGGTGGCTTGGTACGCACTAGCCATATCCTGAGCAGATGGTCTGCGTGAGATGGGTTGCCCAAGGGATTGGTGGCTGGTGTTACTGGTCGACCGAGGACGGGGGATTGGGTCCATATAGCTATGCGGAGTATGCATCATGCCTGGATATGGCTGCGATTGCGACTCGGGCGTGCTGGACATGCGTGCGCGAGCCGCGGCAGTCTCGTCCTCGTACTCGTCCCAATCTTTGGCACTGTTCTTCTGATCCCGGCGGCGCATACGCACGTCTCTCCTGATACGCACGCGACAGCCTTGCTCTGCGACCATGCGGCTCAGAGCGGTGCTTTCTGTCAGGCCTGGGAACTTCTTTGCACTGAAGACCTGGAATGGCTCGGACTTCACTTCGAGGCGGTGATTCACTACTGGAGCTCCCTCGCTGGCAGACTTCGGGTCCTCGGACATCTTGTCCTCGTCCTTGACATTCTTAAGTTCCTCGTATAGGCTGAAGCTCAACCGGTAGTTTCCTTCGTGACGAACAGATAAATCTGGGAAAATAAAGTAGCCAGCCGGGTCCGGTCGGTCCAGGTAGACCATTCCTGCCACGGGCGTGCCTGTGAGAACCGGTGGGGTGTGCCGGTCGGCAGAAACACGTCCATGTGCAATTGGGCGGGCGGCCTCCAGGGTGGCGAACAAGAAATAATTGGCATGCATTGTGAAGGTAATGTCATCGGCGCGCTCGCGGCCAGAGCCTTCATAGATCCTCAACTCAACAATCGGGGGTGGATCCACAGGTCTTCGGTCGGCAGAGGCTAGATGTATTGTCAGTGTTGCGCATTGGGTAGTGGACGTGACGCGTGCTCACATTTGGCGCCTTGTCCACATGCTCTGGCGCGGACTGGCTGTTGTAGCACCGTCATTTCGTATGTGAGGACTCTGCCTTCGGCCGTGGTCCGGGAAATGGAGCTTTTGGTCTCATTGTCGACCGGGATGATGGTCGGACGCTCCATGGCGGAGGGCGTGTCGTCCGAAGACTATGAAGACGGAATCCAAAGTGGGCAGTGAATATCTGTCTGCACTGCGTGGTCAGTGGCGAATACTCGCTGCGCGTGCGCGACAATGGCAGTCACGGCGCGGTGGTTGATGGTTGGTGTGCGTGGTAGGAAGGATGCAAGAGCAAGAACCAGTCCGGTGTGTTGGCGAGCGGCGTCTCCCAAACGCCTGGAATTTGGTTGGATTGCGGCCCACGGGGCAGGAACGGCGCAGTGTCGCAAGGGACTCACTCACAATCGGCGGTCGCGCGAATGGCGATTCCAGGAGGGCAACGTCGTCCGAAGGATCGTGAGAAAGGAAGCTGCGCTGGCAGAGGTGAGGAAGGCGCGCTGGGGCGTGGTACCGAGTGACCGGAAGAGAAGCGCAGGTGGCAGTGAGTGGGAGCGGGCAGGGAAGAAGAGCGAGCGTCGCTAGCGACCGGGCGTGGGTTGTGAAGCTGAACTGCTGAGCTGCGAGGGTCAGAATCACAGCTGCAGCGCAGGCAGAGAGTCGAGCAGTGTCCCAGGCATGAAGCTGGGCGTGGCAGCAGTTGGTTTGGAGCCGCAGCAGAAGAGCGTCCGCTGGGCTGGGAGAGTGATGAATGAAGTGGGAAGGGGTACCCAGGCGTGCGAAGAGAGCAAGACGGCGCGAGGGAGCGAACAAGGGCGCGGCGGCATCCTACACTAGCCCTCGCCTGGAAAGGTGGGCGCCCCATGCCCACTCGCCTACCCGCTTGTGGCTTGCGCAGATGGCCCTCCGCCGCGCCAACCAGAAACGCCCGCGAACTGCACTCTGCTGAGTGCTGCAGCAGACTGCAGTCCGTAGACGATCGGCATCATCACCGTTGACGGCGGGCGATGAAGTGACCTCCACATTGCGGCGTCCGTCCTGCGTCTTTCTGCGTGTGTGGACTGTATACTGTACGTCGAACTGCTACTCCCGCGCGGGCGCTCGACGCGCCGCGCACCGAGCAGGCGGCCCAAACTCAATCGTGCTACGGGCAAGGTTCGTCATCTCACCATCTGCGAGCAGCAGCGCGCGCCGGGATGGCCGCCGGCGCGAGTCATGTTGGACGTGTTTCTACACGCAGCCATGAAACGCAGCCGCACTAGCAGACGGGCAGTCTCGCAGCAGCAACGACACTGCTGCTACGGCCACTCTTCATGCCCGAAGCAGGCTCGCGCCCGGTAGCAGCACACGTGGAAGCGCCGGTCTGATCGCCACCATGCACAATCCGCTGCCTCATGCATGCCCGTTGGCTGCAAGGAGCAGGAAACGGCGAAGAGACGCATCTTCCACAGCACCGGGACGCCATCGCACGCTCCGGCCACTCCAGCAGCGTCCATGTCTCAGGGAAGCCTCTCGTTCGTGGCGCTGGGTGAGCCATTGAGCGCAGCAGCAGCAGACATCGTTACCGCAGCCAGAAACACTGCTCGGTTCCGATGCGCCCAGCACCTGCAGAACCACTCACTCGCCGTGCCCGCTGCCTCGCCGTGGCCGTGGAGACAGCTCGGAGAATAGGCGTAGCTGCTGGGCCAGGGTGTCTTAGACATCAACACCACCCATCGCCCGTCCGTCGTCACCCACCGCTGCGTGTTCGCTTGGGGCCTCCCATTTTACCAGGGCAGCCACATACCGCAAGCGAGACCAGGTCCCCATGCTCGCGCCCCACCAGCCCATGTCGGCTCCGTACAACGCAACAACGAGCCGCTGAGCTTCAACACCGGCGCAAATTGCATAAGCAAGGCTTGATGCCATCTGTCTCGCCCATCGTCGCATCACCTCGCCGGCGACTGATCTAGACAACGTGCTGCTGGAGCCCACCCGACGCAGCCAGCTGAACCAGCGGTACTCGTTATCCGCTCGGGTTTCGGTACCGTGTGACCATGCAATCCAACCTGGAACTGGTGCTCCTTCTGTGTGCAGGGACGACGCCGCTCTTCTTCGTTGATGCTAGAAACTCCACACTCTGGCTCAATTAACGACCTCTACCCAATACCTCTGTGCTGGATGTGTCAATGCAGTCGCCCGAACCGCGCGGCAAGATACCGGATCGGCCCTCTCGCTGGCAATCTTGGAGCACCAGCAGAGTATCCTCCTGTTCACTCGTCTGAACCTGCCTCCGATCACTACTGCTTCCGGAGGACTGCATACTTCAGCTAGCGAGGGGAGAGAAACGCTGACCTCGACGTTCGTGATCGAGATCATTGTCCGCAGCAAAGTCTGGCGCTCGTCGGTTTTCTCGCCGACGGCGCCTGCGTGGTCAGCTACAACAGGCCATTGTGTCTGCCACCACGAAAACCACTTTTCTCAGAAAGCCTTTCGTCAAGCACGGCGCACAAGCAGGGATCAGATTTGATGTTACACGGCATGCACGGTGTGAAGACCGTTTCAATGCGCCACTCATGCACAAAGGAAAGAAAGGAAAATGAGGGTGGCTAGAGACACCGCTATGCGGGCCATCTCCATACGTGGCAGCACTCATCACACCTTTTCTTCACGAAACCGTGGCAGAGTGGAACCGTTTAACTGTATTCCTCGCCGACACGACAGCAAACGACCTGCTTTTCGTGCTGTCGAACGTAATGGTATTGTCGTGTCAAGGAGGCCTGCTGGAAAATGTTATGCAGAACATGCGTGCATGCATAAGCTGCCCTCTAGCTACAATACCCGAAAGCCCGAGCATAGCCTGCTCACGCTTTCGGTGCGCAAGTCTATCGACGACGTCTAGCGAGTGCGCTAGACAGGGAAGGAGATGGCGTTATACGCAGCACCTCCTCTCTGTCCTGAAGCAACTTCCCTGCAATGGGTCAATACAGCAAACTGACGTTCTTCGGCAAGCCCTGATAACCACAGCTGAATAAGCGGACAATTTTCACTTTCTCGCAGCGCGTTGGTTGAGGAAACAGGTCCCGGAGCATGTTGGCATCGTCTAATGGACACTGTACTCGGTCCGTTCAGTAGCACTGCGGACTCGGTTCGACACGTTCTCAGCGCTTCGATCAACCGATGCATAATAAACGGCTCGCCAAAGCTCCGCAACGCTTCTGATGATGCCATTCATCACGAGCCCACCTGTCAATGGCAAAGTCCTGGGCACCTGGGAAAGTAGGATTCGGCATCGGCAGGCCATCTCCGCCAGAGCTCCACACTGCAGTTCTATCCTCCTACCCCACGCAAATTATCTCCGACGAGTCAAGAAATTTGGGACACGTTCAATTCGGCACACAAGAAGAAGCAGGGTCAAACGTTACATGCGCTATGACTCTCCATCACCACTTCTCACGCCATGAGAAAGCAGGGTCACACGCCAGTACCAACGATACCGCACACATCTTTGGACCCATGGCGAAGGAAATTCTGGCATCCCACGTCTGCCGAATTTTGCTTTCTGACGATCATTTAGGGCTCGCTCTGTCCTTAAGATAGAGTACTCTGGGACGACTCTGATCATCACAATTTCAATCGTGCTCGAGAGTACCGTACTCGAAGCGTCGTACAAAGCACTGACCAGACGATAGGGTTTTATTTTTGTCCTGAGTCTTTTCGGTGTCGACTCCGATTGTGGTGTTGCTGATCAAACACAAACAATGTGTGAATGCGTATTGATCAGTAATATAGCAATGGTTTGGATGTCTGCGGAGTTCCGTGCACCATGGCTTCGAAAAGGAAATCTCCTTCCGGTGCAGAGACCGGCCAGTCTGCGCTCACCCACAACATGTGTGTGAGGAGGCTTTGAAGAAAGTGGGTGTGATGGTTTGGGCACCTGAAACAAGAATCTCCCAGATTTGGACGACATCGTGTGCGTGCGGAGCTGCTCTGTGCTCTTCACTCTGTGCGATCAGATTGAAGTTTCACTTCGAGATCGCGAGGTAATTCCTGGATCTACGAAATACGAACTACGAGCGACAAGCGTTGACCCGATACGATACTGTACTACCGGAACATTGAGACATTGTTCAACACGAATGCTTTCAAGAGACCGTGTACATACGCACTAACAATGAATGTAGGGATGCATTTCATCCAAATCAACATCTCAGCGTACACAGCAAGGACCCATATCAAGCCTTCTCTTTTACTCCGTCCCTCGACCCGCGAACTCTACGGCACACAGCAAGTCGTCACACCAAGCACCTTCCCCTCTCATTCCTCATCGCCAATCTTCAGCACTCATGCTCAACCTCGCACCTACTCGTAATCACGGAGACAATATTGGTATCAATGTCAACCTTCCCTTGTTTCCCCTCAATATATTCTCCCCCGTCGAACGAAATGCGACAGCGATTCCAGGTGTAGTTTCCGCGCCAAAAGTCTGCGCTCACCCACATATTGTGCGTGCCGTCATAGTCTGCGCGGCCGACAGAGAAGGCGTAGGGGTCGAGGTCACCGGAGAGGGCCTTGAAGAAGCGTTTCTTGTTTTCTTTGATGTCGATGATCGAAAAGCTGAAGGACCAGAGGTTGAGACGGGACTGACCTGGACCTCCGCCGCCGTAGGAGTTGATGCCGCTTAGAATATAGCGGCAGCGAGGTCCTGGGGGCTTGGGTGCTGGGGCTTTGGGTGCTGGAGGAGGAGGAGGAGGAGTTGGGGAAGGTAGAATTGCTGTTACGGCGCTGATGAATTCGTTGATGCCGTTGATGTCTATGGTAGGGGTAGTGGGTGGGTTGTTCCAGGTTGCGACAGCTTCGGAGAGAACGGATGCGGCGGGATTGTTGGGGTTTGGAGGCAAGGCTGTGCCTAGCTCTGCGATGCAGCTGAGCAGGACTGCTGCGATTGAGAAGATCGAGGTGTGCATTCTGAGTAAGTGTTTCTGGTTGTGTAGTTGGCTTGCTACGATGCAGTGTGGGGAGGTAAGAAGTCTTGTTTCACAACTGCTAACAACCACTCGCGAATGGGCGTAGACTTATAGACATGATATTCGTACAAGGCTGAACATCGAAGGCAGTGCAGGACCGCCATCATATGCTGCGCCTTCGACATTGGCGTTTCATACTACAAGAAGACTTCCAATCATGGCCTGAAATAGACAAGGAGAGAAAGAGGCCGCCTTAGGTTTGTGAATCCTACAGCCTTGCCATGAAACATTCGATGGACGTCCAATCGATTGACTACAGCGCTCGATCGCAAATAAGATCAAGGACTTCAATCCTCAGCCTTGCGCAGCGGGGCGCGCAAAAAGGCGTCGATCTCGACGAAAGCTCCGACAGTCTACTATCCGCCGTCGAACTGCGTTGATGCACTGCGTTGGATGGACTGCAATGACGAACTGCAATGACGAACTGCAATGAGGTACTGCAACGAAGCACTGCAATAATGCACTGCAATAAGGCACTGCAATAATGGACTGCAATAATGGACTGCGCTGTTGCACTGCAATAACGCACTGCAATAAGGCACAGCAATGAGGCACTGCAATGAGGCACTACAATGACGGACTGCGTTGATGGACTGCAATGACGGACTGCAATAAGGCACTGCGATGATGCACTGCAATAAGGCACTGCAATGATGAACTGCAATGATGAACTGCAATGATGCACTGCAACAGGATATTGAACTGCGCCGATAGACTGCAACAGGAGAGCACAGATATTCGTGGAAGAAGAGAAATAAGAACAATCATAATCGTTCACTTCGCTCCGCACTAGACTAGCGTCATTAGCACAGGTGTTGGAAGTTCTCACACCCGAAGACCATCATCTTAGTTCACAACAGCAATGAATCGGAAAACATTCGCAGTATTCTGTCACAACAGCATCACTTTCTTCGTATGTGTATGTGTGTGTGGCATATTTCATCCCTCAAAATATACAATCATCATCAAACATATCATCCTCCCGTGCCGAAAATGCCTCAGATCAATGTTCGAGGCAAAGAGGCAGCCCCATAACTGCCATCCTTTCGTTCCATGCTCGCAAGCCGACCTTCTCCACCAAATTCGCCGCTTCAACAGATGCCACCCGTGTCGTCGCCCTTCGCCTTGATCCCGATGAATCAATTGCTTTTGATCCCATAAATCAGAATCGTGCCCCCTCCCCTCGCCTCACCTCATGTCACAAAGCCTTGAACCCAAAGGTCGGGAAACGAGCAAGATTATAACACAGAATTTGTTTCTGCGAGAGAGAACGCCGTGCTGTTGCAACCGTCGTCCTCGTTCAAAGGTACTGAAAGAGGGACTTGAAGATTAAAAAGTGCTCATCGCATTGCATATCCGCTGTCCAAAATTTCGCGCATTTACGCAGCAGCGCAGATGACAGGAGAAGCGCCATGCAAGTTCCAAGTGACCATATCGTCAGACATATCCGTGGTAGATGGCCTGATGTGAGGCAAAATGGCATGAATCATGATACTCGTTGTCGTGAGAGCATAACCCGGTACCTGGAAGAGAGAAAGAAGGTTAGCAAGGATGTCACTTGTATCATTCGGGCCGGAAAGCGGGACGAATGAACGACTCACCCAGATTCCGGTCGTGACAAGCCATCGAAGCGTTTCGGCGGACATGTTCGGTGAGGGGTCCTCGGAAGAACCTGAACAACGGGAAACGTGATCCGTTGCACTCGGGGTCTCAAACATGGTCGCGCACTTCTGCCCTGCAACAGTATCCAGATTGCTGGGTGCAATTGTCCTTGGTAGCTCAGCTGGCGTTTGCTCTGACAGCATGCTGTGATAGGCCGGGGCTGCGCAAGCCGGATCCGACGCCGTGAGGAGGTCGGTGAGCGTGGCGGGCGTGGGCGTCCTCGACAATCGTCTCCTGTCCGGAGACGCAACGGCGTTGGCAAAAGAGGTGCAGCAGTGGTGACTTGGGCTCTCGGGCACGTTCGGTGGTGCCTGCGACTGAAAATTCTCGTTGGGTGTGGTCTCCTGTGACTGCGCCGACCTGTTGTCACGGCAGAGCGCATGATCTGACGCCAGCAGGGCACTTTGTACTCGTGCAATCGGCGCAGGAACAGTACCCATTCGCCGAGATCTCGGAGACGACATTGCGACGTGCTGTCCTGCGATGTCCTCCACTTCAGCAACATGCGTGTTCTTGGCGTTTGTCTTTGAAGCATTCAATGGAGCCTTCACCTCATCGTCGATGGGTGATCGTGAAGAGCCTGAATAGCGTCTGACACCGCGCAGATGTTCGGTATAGCGTAGGAGCCGTGTGCGTGTGGTTGCTTGCATGTTGGGACCATGTGACCCGCGCAGGTATGGAAGCCCGTTGGGTGCCGCAAGACGTTCGAAGATCTCGCGATGTCCCTGCAGGGCTGCGTGCATCGAAGGCGTGTAGCCGTTGTTGTCGCTACAGGTCAAGCTTGCACCTCGGCTCACCAATCGTTCTGCTTCATGGTGGATGCCGAGCGAGGAGGCATCATCGCTTGCGCTTGCATGAGAGGAAGCAAGTGTGGAAGCAGGCCGGTGTTGATCATTAGCACCCGAGATCTGCATTATCGCACCTTCGACATCTTCAAACTCTGCAGCCATGCGATACGTTCCTTGCTGTCCCAGTCCGCCACGCACGACATTCGATTGCACGTATTGAGTCGCACTCTGCTGCGCCAGCGCTTGCCAATTGTCCGTCTGTCCATATTGCTGCTCACTGAGATACTTGAGCGCCATGACCATCATTTGTTCGTTGTACTGGGTGTATCTGAAGATGGGACGGTTCGCGAGTTGAGGATATGGCGCTGCGCCTGGCGGTGCCAGGAGATTAAGGTGGACAGATCCTACCCTGCCAGGTGGAGAGATTGTGATCATGGAGTTCGGAGACAGGACCTGCGAAGAAACCACCTGGTCGCCGAACTGGACTTGGACGCCGTTGACAAAGTTGTGCCCAAAGATAGCGACCTCTGTACCACCACTCATCGGGCCTTCGTTGGGCGTGATGCGATCAATTGTGGGATAAGACGACATTGTACCATCGTGTCCAGCAGATCCAGGAGGTACTTGAACTGCAAATTGCTGTTGCTGTTGCGCCCGATTGCCCATGGTGTTTGTGGACGTCTGGATTGGATGTTGTCTGGCATATGCGGCCATATTGGCGCGGGTTTGCTGTAATACAGGGGACGATGCACGGCTGGGCACGGCCGACGATGGATGAGAGAAATAGGCCTGGTTGTTCAGATTCTGCTGGATGCGGGACATATCTACCTGTGGCTGGCTGAAGTTGAAAGGGGCGTTCTCGTTTGGAGTCGGTGGGCCACTGTTGTAGTATTGTGCCGGGCCGTTATTGTTCGGAATCGTCATGTACGACTGGTTCACTGGGAACTGCCCTGTCGGCGAGAATGGTGTGTTCATGGAAACTGCAGATGGCATGTTGGACGATGGTGGTTGACTGGTATCCACTCGAGGAGTCATTGTCAGGCCGCTCGGTACCTTCCTGTGGAACGATGAAGACTTGCGCTTCTTGTTGGGACCTGCTTGTCCCGCATTAGTTGGCGATCCCGGCCTCGAAAGACTGGTCGGCGTCATAGTGGCAGATGTCGTTCCTGATGCGTATCCAGACCCGGGGAGTTGGTGCACATGGCTGTGTGGGTTGTACTGCGCGTTGTATGCAAGCGCGGGTAGATTGCCTGCCGAGCGCGAGGATGTAAATGGTTGGACGTGAGCAGACATGTCCACCATTGAATGCGACATCGGTAATCCATTGGGCAGGAAAGCCGCGTTCTGATAGAAGCCTTCATTGCCGACTGTGGCCGAAAAGCTCTGCGGATGTGTTTTGTGATCGTCCGTGATGAGAATCGAGTCCGATAATTGCTGAGCGACCACGTTGCCTTGGTGGTCCTTGAGCGTGAAGATGACTTGAAAGCCCTCCTTCTCGCTCTGGTGCCTACAGTAACATGCGATCCGCATGGCAGCGGTGACGTGCAGGGCCCCATCGGGAGGCATGTATTGCTCACCATCAGCGTTAGTATCTCGCTGCGGGTATTGTGACGGATCGCACGGCTTAAATGGCAGGTATTCGTTTGAGTTGAACACCACCACTCGTTCCGTTTCGAAACGCTCCCAGTGCTGCTGCTCCTCTTCGCGCTTTGTCTTCTTGCGACCTGCACGCTTCCGTTCCCGCTGTATGCAGTTGTTGCAGATCTTGACCTCGCCCCCATTAACGACCCTTTCATCCTCGGGCAAGTTCTTTTGATCGTTCCTATCCTCGTCGTGCGGCACATCGCGGGCAAGCTCCGCTCGCCTTTGAATCTCTGCATTATTCTGGGCGGCAGCGCGCTTCAGCGCCTTTTCCTTGGTCTGTGGGTTGTGCATTGCACTGGTACACACGAGCATGGTGTGAAGCTCGAGTACTTTTGTGGGGTCAAATTCCTCCTTTGCTAATAGTTTTGACTTGGCTATGGTGTGAAGCGGGAGGTGGAGATGTTCAATGCCAGGCGGCGGCTTCTCCAAAGTCATCACCACGTTGATCTGTGTCTCCACACGCGACTTAGTCGAGATGGGGGCAATGTGCAGTGGTGACCTGCCCAGCAGAGCGCGGGAAGCGGCACCCCGCGTCGTGCTTGCCGGCGTTGCCCCATTCGCGCCAGGTGATGGAGTGAAGGCAATGCCACCTGGTGAAGTTAGCTGACCTGCAAAGTCGCCGGGCCATTGTGGGTTCTGTGCGAGTGATGCCGGCCAATTCTGGGTGTTTGCAAAGGCCTCAGGGCTGTCCGACGAGGGCGTGGAGAACATGGCAGTGGGCGAGGCTTGATTGAACATGAGATTCGTGGCAGGAGACTGATCTCGCGAGCCGCCGATGGAGAACATACCAGGGTTGATGGTCTGCACGGGCGAATCCTGCTGGTACTGGACAGCCATGTTGCCGGCGACCTGTGCATCGAGCGACATGGCCGAGTTGAAGTCGCTCGCGTGCACCGGGCTCGAAGCGGCACTATTGAAGTACTGCTGACCCATGTTGTTCTGGCTCTGCTGCTGCTCCAGGGACAGGTTGTGCATGGGCTGGGAGAAGTGATCGTAGCTCCGCACCTGCTGCATGTCCATCTTGCTGTCCTCCTGCTTAATGTGATGAGGCATCGAGTCGTCCATGGACACGGGCGACTCTGACTGCCCCGTCTTCCTCTTGCGCCCGCTTGACGTGTCGGAGGAGGAGTCCTGGCTCGAGGTCTCCGCAGAGGTCATGGCCAGCGCCGCCCCGCCATTGGCATGCTGCGCGGCGGCGGAGGTGGAGCCATCGGGGCCCGACTTGGACGGGGTGCGTAGGGCGAGGCCGATAGGCGACTCGGCATACTGCGCGTCGAGGTTGGTGAAGTCGTTGAAGGCGTCGAAGCCAGAGGGAGTGTCGAAGCCGGTGGGCGCGGTGGTGCCGAACATGTCCATGTCCTCCCACTCGTTCCCCGTATTCCGCGAGTCCATGGTGGTGCCGACTCGCGCTACGACTCACCGCGCTGGCGTGGACGACGTGGGAGCAGGCAAGCCAGCAAGCAACCAGCAAGCACGCGGCAGCAGAGCAGAGCAGAGCGCTCACTCACACCAGCGGGCGCCGAAGAAGACTCCGCACTGGCAAGCCACCGCACGGCGCCTCGAGAGTTGGCCTTGCGTGTGTCTAGGATGCCGCCAACGGCTGCATACCGTTTCCCGCAACGCGCGCCCACCACCGCCGTCTCTTGGCCGCGACTGTCTCGCCGCGAACGTGGGTGCGGAGTGAGGAGGAAATTGACAAGAGCTGGTGCACGACGCGTCCGTCCCGTCGCTGTCGTCGCTGAGCCGGTAGTCCCAAGAAGGAAGCACGCAATTAGCAGACGACCGCGGTGGCTGAAGGCAAAGCTAGCCCGCTAAGTTCAAACCTTGTCGTCAGGAAGCTGTAGTAATAGGTACCATGTACTGCATGTGCGGTGGTAACAATAATGGATGCGGTCCCGTAATAGCAGCGTGCGCAGAAAAGAGCAGCCGACGTCGTCTACTCCAGCGCCCCTCGCTCCGCCTGCACATCCCACCGCGAGTCCGACGTGGACGAGGCAGGGCAGGGCAGGGCAAGACGGGCGCCGCAGAGGGCATCCAGACGTGTGCAGCTTGCTTTCCCCACCGTCGACCGACCGACATCCCTGCAGCGCTCCAGCGTGCGACGCCTCGACCCTGTGGTACTGCTTATATCGACAGACACGCCCTCCCGCCGGCTGCCGTTGACCAGCTCTGCCGGACACGCTTATCTCGAACTGCCTATATGGACGCTGGCCTCCTGCCTATCCTCTCCTATCGCACCTCCACCTCCCCAGCTCCCCGAGCAGCGGCCACTGCCAGATCTTGGTTGTCGCGTCCGCGGAGAACGCCGACCATTTCACCACCGCAGGAACGGGGAAGAGACTCGAGCGCGTGCACCCTGGCCGCCCAAGCATTCATCATCACGCAGCAGTGCAGCTTCCCGTTCGCCTGTCGGATCCCGCAATCGACATTACCTCCCCAAACGACACCATGACCGTCCTCATTCCTGCTCTGCATGCAATCAACACCTTCCTCTCTGACAGGCCAAGTCACGCCTGCCTGGGCCACATCGTTTTCCGCATTGCGACTTACTCTTACTCCTCTCATTAGGCGAGAGTGGAGTCGGCCCGGCTATGCCGATTGCCTGACAGGCCTTGGCGGACGCTGGCCGCTGCGAGCAATATAGCGAACGAGCGGGCAATCCGGGCACAAGGTTCGCTTCGTGCACAAGTCAGGCCCCGAATGATGCTCTCTGTGCAGCCTGCAGACGTAGCTATCCCTATGCAAAACCCCATCTGATAGCAGCAGACCGGCGCCCCTCGAGAGGATATACGAGAAGGATCAAGCATGACCTATGCAGTGGATCTCCCGTTGCCTGCCTGTTGCCTCTACTAGGCAAGCTCCATTGCATCAACCCGCTGTGACGAGCAGTCGGTATTGCGATATTGCAGCAGCAATCAATCAGTACACAGATACAAACTACACCGAGCAGGCACCGACGATGTCTTCAACGCCTCGACGTCGTTCTTCATTGGCGATATGTCGGCAGAAGGCTCCATCTCCGCCAACGCTCAAAGGATCTTCTGCTATGCTGTGCCGCATGCAGCAAATCTCCAATAGTTCTCCTTGCCGACACCACTGGAGCGGACCACCCTAGCACATCTTACGTGCGACGATCGTGGCATTGGCCTATGACTGAACTTGGACCCAGTTTACACGAGCCACAGTCCTTCTCCACAGATGTGCACTGCACCATCGCTGCTGCAGCCCTGGGCGAGAATGATGTGGATCTTCTTGTCTAGAAGTGCCCAGATCTTCACTTCCAAGCCTTGAACTATTTCGCGGCAAGCTCCAAATTCTTCGGACCCTGCTTCGGACTCACTTTCAAGTACTATTCCTGACACACTGATATCATAGCAACTCGGGACCGATGCTTCGCCTTACTGCGTATAGCTGACCACTCTAACGTTGGAGCGAACAGTGCGAGTGCTGCATGATGAACACAGATTTCAGGCATAT
This sequence comes from Cercospora nicotianae, assembly GCA_029490675.1. Lineage (NCBI taxonomy): Eukaryota > Fungi > Ascomycota > Dothideomycetes > Mycosphaerellales > Mycosphaerellaceae > Cercospora > Cercospora nicotianae. Next base: position 3,561,420 of record JANQAT010000006.1, on the reverse strand, counting down.
ACGTCACGGAACAGTATGCAAGGTAAGGGAGAGAAAATGACTTGCAAACAGAAGCTTTTTCTTCAAGAGGATGCAGTGCACTACACTAGGTCACAGATCTGAGACAAGCGAAGGCTGTACGGCCGTATACCGGACCAGCTAAATCGTGGTGTGATCGACTGTATCCTGTGACTAACGCGAACTGATGGCTTCTGCACTCATCTAGCCTGCCGGCTCTGCGTGTGCCGTGCATGGAGCAGTGTGGCAGACGGGTGACATAGGAACAAAAACGCCTGACCTCGACGAAGTCGGACTGAGCTGACGGATCGGAGGCCACAGCATAGCGAGCGTACTCTTCCTGCCCGAGAGCGATGAAATACATTGCACTGCCTACATAACTCAACTCGAACGAATGAGCGCGATGCGTCCTCCGGCCTGTAATTGGTGTCAGCCAAATGTTCCAGAAACGAAAGTTTTCGTTGTGAGAAGAAGCGTGGGTTACGCATACCTTGATCGTCTCTCCCTGCACCAAGACAAATAGTGTCAGCAAATATGGCCTCGTACAGCTCGAACAAATATCACGAACTTACCGGCTCAACGAGCACCTTTTCCACAACAGCCTTCTTCCCACCACTCACAAAACCCTCCGGCACATTCACGTTGATTTCGAGTTTCATCGCTATCACACCCAAATGGTCAGCACAAAACGACAAAAGAAACACGAAACCGAGCGATCCAGTAAAAACCCACCTTCCAAAATCACCACAACCTGATTCCCCTCCACCTCATCCCCTTCCTTAACCTCCACCTTCCAAACATTAGCATCAACCGGCGCCTCCACAACCCCAACCCCCTCCTGCCCCAACAAACTCTCAATTGTACTCAAATCCGGCTTCCTCTTCTCCTTCTCCTCTCTCCACTTCTTCAAACTCTCATTTTCCGCTTTGATCATTTCCTCTTGGACTTTTCTCTGCTTCGCACGAATTTCTTCAACTTCTGATTTCGTCGCCTCGAGGAGTTCATTATGTTCTGCCATGTCGAATTCGGAGTCTTCGTAGGTGAAGACATATTGTCCGGAGCGGAAAAGTTCGAGTTGGGCGTTGAGTTCGGATTCGGAGACGCGGTGGAAGGTTAGGATGTCGAAGTCGCGGAAAAGCCAGGGACGGGTGGGGGTGAAGCCGGATTTGAAGCCGTAGTAGTCGAAGCCTGTGTGGAGGGAGAAGAGAAATTAGTGGTCGTTGGGTATGATGGAGGAGAAGGCTGTCGCAAGGGGAACTCACAAGGAATAGTCCGTCCCAACATCTGATACCCTCCAGGCGAATCGACTGGATAAATTGAAGCGCAACTTCCACCCCATCCGAATGTTCCTTCAGGTGTGAAGACTCGAGAGGGATTGGCTTTGGGAGCACTCATTCGCATTCGCGGATCCACTGGCAGAGATACCGTGTTGCCGCAGTAGAATCCCACCACAACGGCCATAAGCTCTCCAGTCAACATGTTGTGCTTCAACTGATCGGCCGTGAAAGCATTATTCTTCGCCACGAAGTCGAGGTTATCGGGCAGGTACGGAGCATGAGGTCTTTGATTCGACATGTACCGCTCTGTGGCTTCAGTTTGTTCTTTGCTTTCGAAGGATAGCGGGAGTTTGAAGCGGCGATTGGGAACTTTGGTCTTGCTGAGGTCACCGATTTGGTCTTCGAGAATTTGAAGGTGGGCAATGAGTTGGGCGCGGTCCATCTGCGAGCCGTCGTAGTGGATATTGAGAGATGTGCAGCAGCCGACGGTGGTGATGAGATCCTTCGTAAGCCAGGATGGAGCAGAAGCGGAGTCGTTGATGGCTTTTTCGAGGGCTGTGACGCGGCAGCGATAGTTGAGGTCGAACTGTTCATTTCCATATTCGACGAGGAGGAAGTCGTCTCCTGCTTGGCGGTAGCGGACTTGAGGCTGGGCACCTGATACTGAACGTTCCCACAGGACAGCTTTGCTGTAGTTCCCGCTGGCTTTGAAGTCGGACGCGAGTGGCTTCACGTTGGTGAAGTCGTTGGTCTGTACAGCCTTGCTGATTCCTTCAATGTAGTCTTCGACATTTCTTCGCAGAGAGAGCGCTTCTTCCAGAGATACTCGTTGGTACTTCAAGGAATCACCAGCTTTGAGCTGTCCTAGTTTCCAGTAGTCTGCACGAATGGCTGTCGCAGAACTTGCAAAGCCGCCAAAGTTGGGGCAATCTAGTGCGAAGATGCAGCCTTCGTCGCCGGTCCAATTGAGCGATCCACATGAGTATCCATATTCGACGAGGTTGGAAGGATGTGAGCCACCTTCGCCTCCATCTGCTCGCGCCCATTTTGGAACTGGCCCTATCAGTCTGATCGCGCTTCTGCTGGCGTTGTGAGAGACCTTCCAATCAGTGCTGTAGAGCATTTCGATGTCTTCATCGGTCAGATAGCCTTCTTCGTGTGGGCCTGGAAGAGCATTGATGGTCCATGGTGAGCTGTAGTCAGGTCGTAGTGATTCTGGAACACTAGGATGAGAGTGTAGATTCGATGGGATCTCCTTGACAAGGCTGAGCTGGTCTCCAGGTGCAAGCTGTCGTCCTTGATATCCACCGATAGCAACTATAGGTGAAGTCGATTTACTGCCAAAGTAATCCGCCACGGAAGTGAAGCCGCCGTACACAGCAAGATAGCTGCGACATCCGCCTGCCGTTGTCTTGCCGATCTTCAGAATCTGGCCAGCTTTGATGTGCTTGCGAGTCCACATCGGAATGGATTCGCCATCCAGTGCAACCTCGATGGGAGCTCCTGTCACCGCAATAACCGCCGGCCCATGGAACTTCAGCTCCGGACCAGAGAGTGTGATCTCAAGACCTTCCTGGCCACGTTCGTTGCCAACAAGAGCATTAGCCACAGCAAGAGCGATTGGATCCATGGCTCCACTTCGAGGAATGCCTTTGCCCACGCTTGGCCTGCCTTCCAGATCCTGCACCAGAGTGTAAGCGCCTGCGGTCACTACATCTATCACGTTCGGCTTGTATTCAAAGCTCTGCAGGAACGAGGTGATCGTTCGACCGGACTGAAAAGTCTCATCTTTAATGATAGCGCCCAAGAAATCCAGATTGTTTGGTGGGCCTGAGACCACTGATTGCTCCAATAGCAGACTAATGCCTTTCAAAGCAGCATCGCGCGTCTTAGCATGATTGATGACTGTCACAAAATCAGTGAGAGATGCAAGTGGGGCAGCCAGTATCACCTACCCTTGGCGATCAATGGGTCGTAGTTTGGCGAGATTCGGAGGCCAGTCCTCACCCACGTATCGATGCGAGCGTTTTGACGCTCTGCCCAGTAAACCTCTGTCAACAGACCCGGCGAAGGTGCATAATCTCTGAGCACGTTCTCCGCGTACAAGCGTGCTTCGATAGCAGCTCCGAAAGGACCGGGCTTTTGTAATGAGTCCAGATACTCAGCAGATAGGCCACCTTGGCCAGAGAGCTGCGCGTCCGCTTGCTTCAGCATCAGCTCAACAAGGTCAACATCATAGCAAGCTTCTGTAATTGGATGTTCGACTTGTAAACGAGTGTTCATCTCGAGAAAGAAGAAATCGGCCGTCTTGTCGTCGACCAGGAATTCTACAGTCCCTGCTGAACCATATTTGACCGACTGAGCAAGACTCACTGCAGCACTGCAGATCTTCTCACGCAAGCTCGAGTGTTTCTGAACGAACGGACTGGGACATTCTTCAATGACTTTCTGATGTCTGCGTTGTATCGAACATTCTCGCTCTCCAAAGTGAATGGCGTGGCCAAGTCCGTTGCCGAAAACCTGGACTTCAATATGGTGTGCCTCGGGATAATACTTCTCGATGAAGACTCCGGAGTCCTTGAAAAGAGCTTGGCCTCGAGATTGAGCTTTCTTGAATCCATCCTTGACTTGTTCTGGGTTTTGGCAGGTTATCAAGCCGGATCCTGCGTCACATCAGTACCGTGGACATCAAAATCGTAGAAAGTTCGACTGACCGCCGCCGCCTGCTGTAATCTTGAGCATTACGGGGTAGCCCAGCGCGTCACTTTGCTTGACAGCATCTTCTTCGCTCTCGACCAGGCCCTCTGTGCCAGGCACAATAGGCACGCCCGACTGTTTCGCCAAATCACGAGCCGTATGCTTGATACCAAAAGCTTTGATCGCATCTTCGCGTGGTCTGCACGCACATGGCTGAGATCAGCACAGTTTTCAAACGTGAAAACCAAAAGCGTGGACATGAGAATCATACCCAACCCAAGCTAGACCTGCATCGCTTACGGCTCTTGCAAAAGCTGCATTCTCGGAGAGAAAGCCATAGCCCGGAATTATGGCATCGACTCCTTTCTCCTTTGCAATTCGAAGAAGCTCATCGCCATCGGTATAGCTTTGGAGGGTCGGCAGGAGAACAGCTTCATCGGCATCGGAGACATGTAGCGATGCAGCATCGGCCGATGTATACACAGAGACTGTCTTGATGCCGAGTTGATTCGCAGTTCGGATGATACGAACAGCCTGGTAGAATCGAGGGAAGTCGCATCAGCATGCCAAGACTCAACCTCTTTCCACGATTGCGGGGCACTCACGATCTCTCCTCTATTCGCAATCAACAACGTCTTCAATTTCTCCATTCTGTCAATGGTGCAAAGCCTTCGCCAGAGGACAGAAGGCCGTGTAGCAACAGATCTTCTTATGCTTCCTGATGCCCAGGGTGGCAGTGTGCAGCTGCGACTTCTCCGCACGCATCCAGGTTTCCAACCAACACGAGCGAGGTCCCAGAGCTATCTCACTGATAAGCATCATAACCTCCTCACCTGGCATCGAGGGGTATCCATAATACCGTCACGCGAGTCTAGCACTAGAAAGGTAGCTGTATGCTGTACCTGGCACCTCACCTCCTCTTCTTGCTTCACGGGAATAATTCTGCAACCCTTTCCTTTTCTGTACTCACGCTCCCATTTGTTCCATACTCCAAAAGAGCTTCGCAGACTCTGGGTATCACAAAATGCCGCCCATCTCAAAGAAAGTCCACATCAACGTCGACCTAGGCGAAGGCTACGGGAACTTCAAAGCGGGTCCTGATGATGAACTCATCCCGCTCATTGATCATGCCAATGTCGCCTGTGGCGTAAGCACATCTCTGAAGCAGCCCTGTGTTGTGTCAATCGATCTAACACGAAAGACAGTTCCACGCTGGCGACCCCCTCATCATGTCCGAAACCGTTGCAAAGTGCAAAGAACACAACATCCTCGTCGGCGCTCATCCCGGCCTCCCAGACATGTATGTACTTCATACTGCCTTTCAACAATCTGCATATCCCCCACCAACTAACCCTCTCCAGCCAAGGCTTCGGCCGCCGCGAAATCAAAATGTCTCCCGAAGAATTAACAGCCATGACCCGCTACCAAGTCGGCGCTCTGCAAGCCTTCCTCACAGCTGCAGACGTTCCTCTCAACCACGTCAAACCCCACGGCGTCTTATACGGCATGATGTACCGCGACAAAGAGATCTGTCGTGCCGTCTACGCTGGTGTACCACCCGGAACCCGCGTATTCGGTCTCGCAGGGACTTTCCACGAAGAAGTTGCGAAAGAGATGGGATTGCCGTTTACGGCGGAGTTGTGCGTCCCATTTATCTCTCCTGACCGTGCTATGCTTCGCATTGCTGACAATTCTTATGTGATTGAACCAGATACGGCGACGTGAAATATTCTTCAAATGGGAAACTGGTCATCGACCGCAAGAAGAAACCTTGGACATCTGAAGATGTACACAAACACGTCTCCAGCCAAGTCGAAACTAGTTCCGTGACAGCAGTCACAGGTGAGGAAGTTCAATTACCGATTGGGGACCACGATGTTTCGTTATGCTGTCACAGTGACAGTCCTGGAGCATTAGAGATTGTCAAAGCTGCAAGGCAGATCGTGGATGACTTCAACAAGAAGATGAAGTATACGTAGCGAAAGTATCGAAAGAGAGGGGAATCAGTTTAGAAGCTCTTGATCGTATGTTCATTATGATTTGTTCCTTTCGTGTAATACATTGAATGTGCCAGCTCCATCGCCTTGGGGCCAGACTGTACCAAGCATGTCCAATTTTTACACCGCTCGTTACGCCGAATGCTGCTACAGTATAATACACTGAATCGTGTTTCACGTAAGCATCAGAAACGTGAGTGCTAGTCCTCCGAGTAATGAACGCCATGCCATAAACAGTCGCGATATCGGTGACACCTCGTGGGCGCCGTTAGAAGCTGCTTGTTGATTGAATCCCCTCAAACCAGCATATTCAGACCCTTCCGCGAAGCCGCGTCGAGTCACTGAGCAACACGTCGAATCTCGTGAACTTGGCGGCTGAGGTTGCTGATGGTCCTCAAAGCAGGGTCCGATGGTCTGGCCTCTGAAATCGCCATGTAAGCGCCCTGCAGACGCTGCGTGAGCACATCCATAATCTTTGGTGCAACGTCCATGATATCCTCGTTGCGAACGTCGATTTGTTGCAGGACTCGGGTGAGCCAGTCGAGACGCTCAGAAACGAAGGAGTCAAAGCTTGAAGTGATGGCTGCCGAGACGGTGAGAGCGACCAGTGGGGATAATTGGGAGAGGTATGTTGGGTTCACGCGAACGAACAACTTGTCGAAAATGTCCGCTTGGCGGTCCGATGAGATCCACTGCGATAGATTAGTAAAAATCAGAGTGACGGGAAGATGGTGACATACCTGAATAGTTGCTTCCTCGTACTTGCCATCCATCAATAGCTGAGTCATGTTGAGGATATCAGCATCCTCTGGCTCAGCAGGAGTTTGCTGGTTGGCTGTGGGAGAAGTAGAAGTGGATCTTGCTGCGCCCGCTGGACCGGAACCTGTCTCACGCTGGAGCTTTAGAATCTGCTCTTGGAAAGATGCCTGACTGGCAGCCATGCCCTGCAGTGTAGTCGACAAGCTGCGAACGATGCCAGACAGTTCTTCGATCTTTGCATTGTCTTGCTGACGTTGAGCCTCGAAGGACCGCTGATGTAGAGTAAACTTGCTCTCGAGGTCGCCGACCATTTTCTGCGCGGCCTTCGTAGTCATCTCCGGGAGCTGCTGCTGTAGCATAGCCGATACTTGCTGCTGCACGCGCTGAGCAACCTGATTGGCAGTCAGATCCGAGATAGCCTTGTGCACTTCCTTGTCCTGAAGGGCTTGCTGGAGTGTGTTGGAAAGGTTGGCCTTCATCGCTGCGGACACGCTGGCATTGAGTTGCGGTGGAAGCGATTCGGCGATCTTGCGATCCACAACCTTGCTGGTCACTTCAGTCAGTGTCGGAATCACATCCTTCTCAATGCGGGTGGCAATTATGCTGCTAAGGCTACGGTCCACATTCTCAGTGAGCGTAGACGATACCAGGCGGAGTAGAGCGTCTTGCTTCGCACCGGCAGCCGCATCCTGTACGCGCTTGTCGGACTCAATGCGCTGGTACAAAGAATCGAATTGGCGCGTCAGCAGACTCTGGTAGTCTCCCGCGCCTGCAATCGGAGCACTCGCTTGAGTGGAAGCGTTAGACGCGGTAGCGAGAACAGCTTCCTTTGCTTTTGGCGAGATGATCACGTTGCGCTGAACTTCGTCACTCGACTTGCTACCAGTTGGAGATTTGGTGCGCAAAGCGGCATGACTGTAAGAATCGGCAGTGATGAAGGGCGGGTTGCCAGCAGGAATCTGTGGCAATGGCTTGGTAGGTGGTTCCGGTGAGAGCAGACGAGGTTGCTGTCCATTGGAGAGGGGTGTTGGCGAACGGGCAGTCTCTTGCTTCACGGCATTTAGCGGCGATGGAGTCTTGGTCGGTTCTGGCTTGGCGAGAATGGTCGACTTCGGCAACTGCCTCGAAGTGGTGTCCGCCTCAGTGCGCTCTCCTGATGAGGACGACTGTTTTGGTATTGACAGCTCGCGCACTTCAATGACACCCTCCTTCAGGGCTTCCTTAGGGTTCATCATCTTGCTCTGCTTATCCCAGCCAAGGTCTTCGCGCTTGATGCTGATGCCGACAGAGCCCTTCGAGTGCATGATATACAGCTCAAAGAGGGTCTCCTCCTCCGTTCCGTTTTCGCTAGCATTTTCAACCGGCGTTCTGAGCATGTCCACACTTCTGAGCTGGCCCACCTTGGCAAAAGAGAACTCCCTAAGTCCACTCATGATGGCAGTGCTCTCAGGCTTTGGTAGAGCTTGGTCGTTCGTCGACAGCATTCTCATGAATCTGGCCTGCTCCATGGTTGGCAGGTTGTACTTTGGTGCACTGAGGTGTAGGAAGTAGATGCTGTTGCGAGTTGGGTGCCCAACGGTCACTATACCAGTCTTGGGATGATAAGTGACGCTGCAAATACCATCGCTATCCTTCTCATGGGGCAGACGAATCTCTTGCACCGCCTTGCCAAGACCAAGATCCCAGAGCTGGAGGATGTGGTTCTGCTTGAAGCCGACAAGCATGTAACGAAGCGCAGAGCCTTTGTTAAATGGCTTCTCCTTATCAAGGAACATGATCGAGGACACTGAGGGCTTCTCGTCGGGCTTGCTCCCCGAGGTGACTGCAGTGTGCTGAATAATTGGTTCGCGCAGCTCGACAGGCTCGTGCTTGCGAGGCTCGAAGCTGCGCACACTTGCCTGTGCTGTGAGATCACGAATGTCCCAAAACTTGAACCGCCCGTTCTTATCAAGGCTGACAATGACCGTGTCATCTTCGGAGAAGCAGAAGTCCTTGCCCGCTTTGCCAGTGTTGATTTTGAGGGTCTGCTCAGCAAAGTACTTTTCACTGTTGACACGGCGCGTGTTCTGGTCAGTGTATGCGCTGTTCCTGGCGGTGTCTGGTGCAATGATGTAGATATGTTTGCCGCGTGCGATGGCAAAGTAGTCGGGATGACGGGCGCTCATTTTGGCACGAGTCTTCACCGGAGAGCCGCTAGTGTTCTCCTCCACAGTAGCTATTGGAGGCAAAATGAAACCATGAGCTTCTACATCGTCATCTTGGAACGAATCTCCTCTGGACTTTACGAGGGATGTCCAGAAGACGGAACCATGGACTCCAGTGCCAAGCACAGTCTCGACATCGTTGTCTTTTGTAGCAACGTTGCTGCAGAGCTGGACGCTGAAGATGCGCTCGCCGCTCGACCTGAAAACTTGCTTGTGGTCGCCAGAGTCCTGTCGAATGATTCGGAACCCTCCGTTGTCCTTCTTCGTGGCGACTTGCGCGTAGACAATGTGTGTCTGGCTAGCAGTGACGAGCGAGCGGTCGATTTGATCGAACTCCTTCTTAAGCTGCGCAATGACCATGAAGTGATCTTGCCGAATTGAGCGAGCCTGCTTTATTGGGCGCACTTGAATCGAGACAAATGGCTTCATTGGGAAGTTGTACACTTCCACCTTGTAATCCGCCTTGCCATCATCCTCGGCACTCTCCCAATTTGACTCAACGTCTTCGTTGTTTGCAGTCTCTTTCTTGATGCGCTCATCATCCGTGGTGGCCCTGCTATTGAGTGGCTCACGGCTGTCAGCAGCCTTGAGAGCATGTGCGACCTGTTTCTCCACGTTCTCCTTTGAGATGCTCTTAGTCGACGCCGAGGAAGCATCATCGTCGATCTTCCTACTCTTCGACTTCGGCTGCGATGGTTCGACATTCTGTGCGGAAGCGCTGCGGTCATGTTTCAGGATTTCGATCTTCTTGGGCACGTTTGCCTGCTCGGCGGGCTGTGGTGTGCGGTTTCTGTTCAGAGGCGACGATGTGTGCAGTTGGTCGAATGGGTTTACGTAGTTGAACATCGATGCTTTGTTGGCAGCTGGACCCTCAAACGGGGTGTTGCCAGCAGCGGGACTGCCAAACTGACGAGCGGTCGATTCGCGTGTTGCCTGTGAGCTTGTCGAGCCAACTGAAGCTTGTCCAAACTGCTTGCTCAAGTCATCGATATCGGGTTGCTGTTTGATCGTCCTACTGTTCTGCGACTCAGATCTCGCTACCGGTGCAGGCGTTGGAGCCTTCGGGCCCTTAAGCAAATTCAGCAGCAAGTCCTGAGGGTTGCCACTTGACTTAGACCTCAACTCGTCGTCTAGCCCACTCAGATTGCGCTGAGGTACGGCAGAACCAGAGGAGGAGCGCTGGAGGTTAGCCATGACGTCCGCTGCCGACAATGGCCGTGCATTGCGCGAGGATGCGCCTTCGCGAGGCTGCGTTGTGGGGATCTGTATCGAGGTGTGGCGGTTCGACTGCACATTAGTGAGGCCTGCCATTGCGCCTAATGGTGGCTGTAATTGCTGTTGTTGCCCCGACTGTCCTTGGAACTTGAGAAGATTCAGCAAGTTATTGGTGCGATTGGGGTCTTGATTCGGAGTGCCGGCATTCGATGACGGGTTGATGGGACTGATAATATTCGATGCGTGATGTGGGTTCGGCGTGTGGGCCGGCGGTGAAACCAACGGCGATGACACTGATGGCTGCTCGTACGCGGGTTGCGCCCACAATGCCGCCGGCGGTGGTTGCGAAGAGGGTGGTGTGTCGGAGCTCTGTTGCTGTTTGAGGCGCGAGAACAGCTCGCTGAGGTCGGCCATGGTCCGGTGAAGTTGCGCGTGTGCGCGCCGCTGACTATATTGCAACAATCAGGATCGACAAATGAATGATCCGCAGAAGCAATTGCGTAGAGGAGTGGCTGGTTGTTTGCCCGGGTGTGTGGGTGTTAGTAGTGTCGCGAGTAATGACCAGAAACTAGACAGCTCTAAGCTCTCGCCTCAGGCACATCGTCGTCATTATTCGGCCGCGACGTTCAAGTTCGCAGGAGCGTTCTCTGCATTGAGGCCCAGCACAACAACCACACGACTCAGTTTACTTCACTTGGATCGGCACACTGGGATCGCGAATCTTGGACCACCAGCATCTCGACTCAGCTCGCAACAACGATGCAGTGGCCAAGTATCTAAGTACAGCAGGCGCAATCATCACGTTTGTGGAAATACTGCGTGAGAACTCGACTCTTCGAAGTTCATTATGCCATTGCTGGCTATTTTCATCAACTTACAATGCGAGCGTCTGCATATGCAATGATGGTCAAAAACCTTCTCACTCATCACAACCGACCTCGTGTCTTTACACATACAGCTATGCCGTCTCATTATGCCAATATCAACGATCGAACATCGCGTTACCATTCGCCGCAGTCGAGCTACGATTCCTTCTGCCAACGCGAGTGTATTGCCTTGCTCATCTCGATTCGTCCTTCCTGATTTCAATTAATCGAGCGCGGGCATTCTGCGCGCGACTTGTGAGGAATACTACTGTGTGCAGACACAGCAGCATGCACATCACTGGGCGCGTTGTTCGGCTCCGGCGCGGTGGAGATACCGGAGAGATGATCCGATTTCGCGTATTCTAGACTGGGAGGTTGAACTTCTTGCCTTGCAGTACCCTGTTAAGTGCGTCAGTCTTGTTATTCATGCGGCATATCCCGCGTGCTCCTGCGAGACGTACTTGGTGTAGTAGATCCAGAAGAAGTCCGAGTAGAGCACAGTCTGGATGATACCCGCAATCACTGGAATTGGGTCCCAGTAATGGTTCTCGGTGAAGAATCGCCATATCCAGTTGGGAATGTAAAGCGCTCTGTAGGCACCGAGAGCAAACAGGTAGTGCGTTGTGATGGTCTCAGCCTCTCCTGTCCTTTGCAACATGAAGAGTTGAGGCAGAATGGCAACAGACTCCAGCCAGATCGAGAATGCCCAGAGCATCTGTTATCTGTATGTCAGCTGTCCGCAGCATCCGCAGCTCTTATCCACGCTCCTTCTCCTTACCTCCGTCAGGCTGTATCGGTAGGGGAATAGAATTCCCATAACAGCAGCTCCTCCTATCAAATATTCCACCTTGAATGTATCCTGATTCGGGTCGTGCGTCGGTTTGTAGTCGTTGAGCATGAGGTATATCGTGTAGGCCTGCGCGCCAATGAAGATGATTTTGAAGGTAGTGTTCCAAAGGCTGTTCGTCGGGTTCGTCCATAGCAGATCTGCCACCTTCCGTCAGCCAGCCCTCTCACATCATCTGCTGCTCTTTCCGACTGACCAAGATATCTCGTAACGTAGACCACGAGATAGAGGAATTGTGATTTGAAGGAAATACCCGATGCGCTCTGCAGGCAGCCATTAGCTCGAGAGACCCAATGCGTGGATGCCGCCGCGGGAATGGCATACACTTGACGACTTCATCTTAGCAAGCAGTATGAAGATGGATGCCAAATGCGACAAGTCGCCTATCTCGATTAGTTGCTGTCCGCGACTTCCATAACATGCTTTCTCGCATCCATACCCAAGATCCGGAAGAGATTCATGGTGGCTGTTTATCCGTGCCGCAGCAGATGTCTTTTCGTGGAGCGTCAGGTCGCAAAATGGCAATGATCAAGGCCGTATGTTCCAATGTGAAGCCAATGCAGAGCGGGCCCCTTGCGGCGCATGTGTGTTGTGTTGTTGACGACAGCTTTCAGAAAAGTGAAAGCCACAACTTCCCAACGACGAGGACCCTCGAAACAAGTGGTTCAGCTCCACACAGCAGCAGCTGTGAATCGCCGACCCCTGCAGCGCCCATTCCCGCCTTCCCGCACCCACAGCCATTCCCTGCTTCCCACTTTCCTCACAATCCACCACACAAATGGACCAATCTTCCTCTCAAATGTCATGTGTTGATGCTGAGCGGGCAGAGTGGAGGACTCGAGATGCCTTGAAAGGCTTCACATACTTCGAGACGTTTGACGAACTACTGGCTTGGACAGAAGACGATGTCGATCCGCTACAGAAGTCCAACACTCCGCTCCTTCAGCGAGCACAATCAGACTGCGATCATGGTGCCAAAGTGATGCTCATACACGACTACCAAGGCGGATACAACGACTATGAATCGTGCCAAGGTCAGGTCGTGTCCAAGGAACAATACTCTTGCAATTACCTTCAATTCGTGGAGACGTTCGTATATTTCTCTCATCGTCTTGTGTCTGTTCCGCCCCTACTTGGACAAACACGTGCCATCGCAATGGTGTCATCGTACTCGGGACTTTCATCGTCGAGCCTGGATCTACTGATGTTGAATGCATATTGCAGCAGGACGAGTCCGGCTCATTTTGGGTTGCTCGGAAGCTCGCCAACATTGCCAAATGTTATGGCTTCGACGGCTGGCTGATCAATATTGAAACTTCGTTCTCGCTGCTATCCTGGAGTGCGGCAAAGCTGGAAGGCTTCCTGCGACAATTGAGAGCTGAGCTCGGCGTGAACAGCAAGGTAGTGTGGTAGGTCTGCTTGTTCCATCAGCTCATTTCCTGAGAATGCGTTCTCACTACAGACTCATAACGTTACAGGTACGATGCACTCACGACTCTCAACTTCGTTTGGTACCAGAACACGTTAAACTACATGAATTTACAATTCGCGATCGCGGCAGGCTCTATGCTTACTAACTACAAATGGGATCCAGAGCTGGCTCAGAGCGGCAAAGCTCGTGCCATGGAAAGCGGTCTGGGATCTGACAATCTGTACTTTGGCATCGACGTCTGGGCACAGAACTATCAGCAAGACAGGAAGCACAGGCGCGTGACATGGCCTAGGCTCTTCGGTGGTGGCACAGGTACTGGTCTCGGCGTGCAGGTCCTCCAGGAATTGGGCCTCAACGCTGGCCTCTTTGCGCCGGGTTGGTCGTATGAGCATTTCAACGACCACAATTCTGCGGTGGAAGGAGCAATATGGAAGGGTACCCCACTGCCCGAGAAATTACCATGCGACTGCAACCCGCAAAGACCACACGATACGGCACCCTATCAGCAGCATGGTGTAGTCAAGTATGCGAAAGCATTCCCGGCTGGATCTTCCACGTTCTTCCACACCAACTTCGAGCGCGCTTTTTCGCGTGCTGATGACGGATCCATACATGCCTATCTAGGCTCTCAAAATGTTCAGCCGTTCGAGACAGAATCCGCTTCTGGCTCTGCGCAGCTTCAAGCAAAAGTACATGACTCTCCATCGACATGCGTTCTGTTCATTGCGCCTCTCATCCAGGGCACCCTGTCACACTCGCGAATACAGCTTGCGAAGATGAAAGTGGCTGCTGTCGAGCCACTGAAGCTTACGATGAACTACCGCATCTTGCACTACGCTCATCAGAATCTCTGGCTCCAAGCTGACTTCATAGACAGCTATCGTCAACGACAGTCGAGATGTGAAGCACTTGTTGTAACCAACAAACAGCTTGCCAGGCTAGAATGGACACTCGACCTCGACGCTTCCGAAGTCGGGCGCACCATCCTTCCAGAGCAACCCATCTTTCTCGAAAGCCTATTCATCCACTATGAGTCCGACCAGAACTCCTCGTCACCTGAGGTGGCAAAGTCTGATATTCTTGAGATATATTCCATCACTGTTCTACCAAAGTCCGTCAAGAGGCTTCGTTGTGACATTTCCGATCTTGGTCTGGAGAAGCGAGGGACTGGCATGAATCGACACTCGAGGCTATATTGGAAGATTAATTCTGACCCTGGACAAAGTAACGTTGGCGCCGCTCTGCCATACAGTCCTATCACAGGACCTTGCGCATATTTCAGGGTCTCTGCTGAGGGGCAGGAGCTGGGCAGGGCTTATGCATTGGATTTCGTCCTTCCACCAAGCGGCGAGGAAACCGGGCTGTGTGCGGGGCGAGAGGTCAGCATTGTCGGCGTGGGCTTTGATGATCAGGTCCTGTGTGAGGCGACAAACATTCTTGCTGAGCCTGACGATGGCATTGAGGAGGAGGCAGACGGATGGGTCTTGGTAGAACAGGCTTCTCTCGGGAAGAGTAGCGACAGACTCTCGTGCGTCGAGAAAGAGTAGGATATATATGGTTGTCTTCGGCATTTATCTTACCCTTGATGCGCCAACCTCTCTATCGCACCACTGCTCTTGTCGTCACAAATCCTCCTTCCGCTCCTTCGACCTCACTAAATGAAACTTCTCTTGCCTTCCCCAAACCCACTCCCAGCTCTCTTTCTCCGAATCCCAATACACATCCTCCTCCAGCGGAAACACGATCGTTTGATTCCGTTCCTCGACCCAATGCTCCACATACAACTCCACACTATAATACATATCCTTCAACAATGGCAGATCGCCCAAGACTGGAACTCCATCTTGGAGATTCGTCATGCCGATCAATGTCCCAGCACTATGACCCCAGTCTCCTATGGGATGTGAGTAAATCTTCCCAGAAATGTTGGCTTCGCGCATGGACTCGAGAGCGTTTTGGAGAATTTCGTTTCCTGAAAGGCCGGGGATCATGTGTGAGCGGACGATGTCTTGGAGTTTGTTGCCTTTTTCGAGACCGGCGAGGAGGGAGGCGGGGATGTCCGATTCTGAAGCACCGGGTGGGAGAACGTAGGCGAGATGTTGCGTGTCAGTGTTAAGGCCTAGAGCTGTGAGGCCGAAGTCGACGTGCAGAAGATCGCCGTGTTGAATCGTGTCCTCATTTCCTACATTCGAGCGCCGGAGTTTATCTTTTGCCGTCAGCCAGCCTGGGAGGATTGTCACATCAGGATGGAACCAGGTCGTATAGTTCAGTGATTGTAGCTTTTCTCGAAACCACCATTCGACATCTTCGGTTTTTGTCTTCCCCGGGACGATGACTCGCTCGCTGAAGCCTTCGTCTACGACTGCCCAAGCTGTTTCCATGAGCTTACGATACCAGTGCAGGCGTGATTTCGGCATCGTGGCAATATACTCCACTGCTACCAATGGCTTCGACACGAATCGCTCATTCCATGGTGCCGGTACTTCTTCAAGTAGTTTCTTGTACTCTCCTGCGTGCAAGCCTCCAGCAAATGCGATCTCGGAATCGATGTTCAGCGCAATACTGCGCGGATCACAAAATCGAAGTACGTTGTGTAAATCCTGCCAGAGTTTTGGAGTGTTGTCGATCCAGGTATGGGACTCGCAGCCTTCGAAACCGTCGTCTGCGAAGAAAATGGACAGGGTTCTACGTCGTGCTGAGAATTGCTCTGCTTGTTTCATGGACCAGAAAACTGTTTCTTCACCGTACTCGCGCTGGCTGACCTGCAAAGCGGAGTCAGTCTGAAGGCTCCAATTGAGTCTGATGAAGACGAAGTGTAATATACGATCCAAGCATCAACACCATGTTTACGCAGTATGGCAGGTATGCTAGCTAATCTCTCTTCTCGCCAGCCATCTTGAATGGTGGCTTGCTCACGTAAGCTAGGCAGGTGATGGACTTGAGGGTTAGAAGCGTGGACGCCGAATGCAACACATAATAAGAGTATAAGCACTTGCTTCAGCATGTTGCAAATGACGATTTGGCGTTAGGAAGCGTCGTCTTAGCAGACGTGCAGGTGAAGTCGAAGTGGCTTGCCTCAGGAACCAGACTTCTCCACAGGACCTTCCTTGTTCGGGTTAGCGGGAACAACAGAAGCTCGTCCTTCAAAAAGCATCCTGTCGCGCTCCTCACGAGTCCTACATGTACAGATGGAAAACACCCGTGGTGGCACTCGTCCGCATGATGAAAGTCGTCATGGCCTTCGCAGAGTACTCCGGCGTGTTCAGCACTTTCTGCTTTCAAAATTCCTTCTGAGGTCCAGCAAGACGAGTTCGGGTCACGTCGCCCCTGCTGAAACGGCCACGCTCTCATGACTGCCAAGTGATCAAGCTCCAGGCTACTTGACCGCCTCACGGCCCTTGATCACTTAGAAGGTCGGGTCGTCGCTCTCTATGAGTGATACTGGCAGCAATATCGCCCGTGGATCCCGGTGTCCGCTCTTCAAAAAGTTGAGGGAACGATCGTGAAAGTCAACCACTCTGCTTGGCCAGTACTAGCAATGCTACGTTGCTGAATGCGCTGTAGGCTGTACATACTATGCATAGGCGCCTGGAGGCAACGTGCCAACAGCCCTATTCAGCTTGTCGAACTTAGCATTCAGATGGCTAATTATACATACGCATAGACAAGCATCCCAGTCCATCCGAAGTATAAGGTCCAGGTACCGGTGTTCGTCCGAGACCTGCTCCTATTCAAATAGGCACTGGCATCTAGTGGCGATCGTTATACTGTATAAATAGGCCGCAGCACATCGTGAGAAGCCGCCCTCACACCTAAAGCAGTTCCACGCATCCGCCACAACTCTAGCAACGCTGCAATGAAGTCCTTCATCGTCGCCGCCTTGGCCGCGAACGCCGCCGCTCAAGCAGCCACAAACCTACCCATCCGCTACAGTGGAATTGGCCAGGACGCCTCGGGCGTCACCGTGAAAGACGGCATCATCAACGCCTCTGACAAACGTTTCTGGCTCGGCAAGCCCGCACAAACCTACTGTGGGCCGCCGCTACGGGATCCCGCATCCGTCGTTTGCAAGTCCAACGACGAGAACAACAAGACAACCCTCTTCCTCTACGTCCCTGCTGACGGCACCTTCAAACTCGATTCCACCGATAATGGGCAGTATGTCTATGTGGCCGTGGATGGCGCGCTGGGCTTTGCGTGGTATCGAGATCTTCCCAAGGACGGTGTGATAGTGGGCTTCTCGAATGGCAACGGCGAGGTCCTGACATTCGAGGGCAAGGAGTGGTTGTCTTGCCCGGTGGAGGGGAAGAGGCGTGGCAGCTTTTCGCGCAGAGCCGATCGAGCAGGACTGACTGCGTGGGCACCACGTTCAAGCTGAAGCAGGAGAAGGAGCGATATGAGGGCGGTCCTGCTGGTGCGGCTGAATACATCTAGACTGGGGCAACGTACCAGTGACCTCGTGAGGTGATGTAATAATTCTGGGAGAGAATGGCTGGCGGACGGTAGAGCATGGCGAGAAGGAACATGCATAGGGTGCCTGTAACTATTGTCGAATGTCAATAGAGTAAGTAGTGCATGTTACATGCTCCAAAGTGATCTGCAGCATGGGAGATCTTCCACTCATTAACGAACAGCACGATCTCGATGAGACTTTGATGATGTCGATAAGACACGACGCGTCGATTGCCAGTGCCATGTACATATCTTACACATGAGACTGCAAAATCAGGCAACAGTGATCAGTCGCAAAAGTGTTGATGAGGTGTTTGGAGGAGATCAGCAAATCGGAAGACGGAACAGTCCAATCTCCGAACACGACGAGAACCATCGAGACGAGACCCCTTCATCACATCGCAATTGACTCCAACCTTCTCCAACACACACGCGCACGTCACTCCTTCGCATCGCGTCGACAGCACACATTGAACTTTCGAACAGACATCTCCGATTGACATACACGACAACGTCTACACACGATCTCACGCACACCCTCGAAACCCGGCGCATCCATCTCCGAACCTCACGCGTACACATCCAACCTCGAACCTCGCGCATACATACAAAACTCGCAACAATGCTCGACCTCACCAACCCCACAACGCAAACAACGCTCCTCCTCTCCGTAATCGTCCTCCTCCTCAGCTTCCTCCTTTTCCAACCCACCGGCTTCGTCAAATGGCTTCAAAAGAAAAACTACCAATACGAAGTCACTTTCTCCCTATACATGTTAACTCCCACAGAAAAATTCGTCTTCAGTAAGTCCCTTTTGCCCCTCATTCCCAAACTCCGCGATAGTTCGTAGCTTCGCGCAGAATCGACTCGCTAACGCTCCTCCAGACTCCATCCTCTTCCTCACATTCTCCCTCTTCCTCATCGCCTCAGTAATCTACCTCCCGAACCACATTCTCACAATGTCCCGACGAACCTACTACTACTTCGCGGGCGATAATGTCAACAATACCTTAGCCGGCGGCGCAAATGGCGTAGCAGAGCGCGTTTACGGAACAGCGAGCGAATGGGCGCAAACGGCATATCAGACCGCTTTTAATAGATCCGGATCAGCAGCGGGAGTTGCAGAGAAAGTTGTGGAGAAAGCGAGTGAGGTGGTTTCAGCAGCGGCCGCGGAGAGCAGTAGTGCGGCTGTGGTGGTAGCAGAGGGAGCGAGGAATGCGGCGCAGCAGGTTGTGGAGGGGAATTGAATTGATTGGAACACAGTGGTAATGGCAAGAGGTGGGGAAGTCTTTTTGTTGATTGCGTTCTGAGCGAGGAGTTGGGACCGAAGAGCATGCATAATGTGTTGCACATACCATTTGAAGAGCGGACGCAATGTCGAAAGCACGGGACGAAGACGGGCGTGGACATCCAGGACACGATATTAATTCAATTCATGCATATCTTAAAGCATGTTGGACTGCTGGTCCAACGAATCAACAGAGCTATCTTGTCATACTCAGACTACTACGCTTCCAACATCAACTGCCGAGTCTCGAGAGGCTCGTCTGCTGATCTCGTAACTGAGGACCGAATGATCAGCATACATCAGCATGAGCCGCCATCGTCTTTGGTCGTCCAGTAATCGCGCGGTACCCTGCTGGATAGGCGAGGCCGCAATGCCATGCAGTGGCTGGAAGGGGCGTTCGAGTGCCTCCTCCTGGGAATCAAATGGCAAGATCTGCTCAATGCGCATGGCGTAATTTGTTTTCTTTTCCACATGGCCATTTTTCATCTCCTCAGGATACTGCACACGCTTGGAAACCTTAGTCAGCGATAGGATCATGGCTCGACCCTTTTGCGAGGCCAGGACTACTACACCAATGGCCGGGATGTAGCAATGCAAGTTCAGCCGCTCAAACGCGTTCAACCATCCATGCTCACCCTGCACAAATTGGTGTAATGCATCGGTGAAGCCGACCATAGGTGTTGCAAGCACTCCGTCTGGCTTCTTCTTTGGCTGTGGTTGCAAGAGATACACACTGCGCACGCTGCAATGTAAGATGGGACATGGCAGGCCGTCACAAATGCTCTTTTCCGTATATGCTGTTCGAGGTTCGTTGCCATGAATTCTGCGACCATCGTACAAGCTCCGGAACGATAGCGAGTCTTCTGTGCCTTCGTCATCAGAATAAGCATCCGCCATGTACGCGGACTCACCAGAATCCGAGTCGTCGTTGAGCTCCTCGTCAGTTTCATCGCTCTCGATGACCATACTTGCATCCTCGTCCGAAGGCAAGGGTGAGCTCGCAGGTTGCCGTGCAGAATGCGACGTACTATCCGGAGTAGCACTGGACGTGGCACGTCTTCCGCCGTCTTGGCGAGCGCTCCTCCTGTTCGCAGAGAACTTGTCCGCGGAGCGCGGAACATATGAAACTGTCGGGCCGATATCCCAGATGCCCGGATTGCTCTGCACCCCCGGTAATCGGTCGCCGTCCTCGAGGCCAAGCGCTGCATCTACACTATCCTCGGGTATGAAAGACCTTTTATCCAGGAAGCTGATGCCCCAACCACTGTTCAAACGATCGTGGGACAGGTAACTCGAGAGGGATGAAAAGCGAAACGTCTGATCGGGTTGCATAGAGTGCAAATCCAATGAGCGACAGTTGCCACCGATATCTGTTGTTAGCAGCCATCGCGCTGTAGGATCGTCTCCGGTATTGCAGAATGCAACGTGGGGAATGTTGGTAGAGCCATTAATGATTTCTACAGTCACATCGTCTCTGTCCTCTGTGACATGCGAGCCGTCGTCATCGGAAGCTGTGTCTTCGTCGTCAGTCTCGCGTGCCAAGCCGAACTTGAAGATGGTAATGTTGTGCGTGTTGGCGCTCACGGCGATGATTCTCGCCTGCGAATGAATGGCCAGACCCCATGCACTCAATCCGACATTGCTGTGAAAGAAGGGCTTGATCTCATCGGCGATAGGACCAATCTTGCTGCCGGCTACCGCGCGTCTTTCGATGGCAGAGATGACATGTCGGACAAGGAACGCATTGACGTCGCCATCGTCGCGCACAGCAGCGACGACCTCCTCGTTGCCGAGACGCTGTACGACAAGGTAGTTAATCGAGTGCGGCTGGCGGAGGTCGACGGTGCCTCGCAGCCCAGGACTTGAAGGTTGCGAAGGTACGATCAGTGCAGGCTTCTGTGGTAATGCTTGGGTAGGATACTGTGGCACGTAGACGTAGATTTCGGTGCAGTAGGCGATGAAGTAGAGGTTTTGGCGCTGCGAGAGGGCCGTCTGGAGGTTGCGTCAATGACAATTAAGGTCCGCAGCGTCGCATTCTCGAACTCCCCCGGAGGCGGCACCTTACCAGATTACAGCGCCAGTGGGAGGTGGGCGGAGTGTCTCCGTAGTCGTTGCCGCGCAGTCGTTTGCCAAAGCGAGCTTCGTAATTCTGTACGCCCGTAGAAACGACGGAGGCTTCTTCGAAGCTGCGCTTGCCCATGTCCTCTGCGCGAGAGTGGAGCTCGCGCCTTCTGGTGCAGATTGCAGAGGAAATAGCGGCTTTAGACGGTGCGTTGCGAGGTGGGAGCTGCGCGGTGCGGTGCTGTGCTGTGCTGGCTGTGCCACGAGCGTGCCTGCCAGCGAGACGAAGTGTCTCAGCGGTTGTGCAATCGACGCCATCTGTCCAATCAGGAAGGCGGGATGGAGATGACTCCTGTTTTTAGCAGTGGCCTTTTCCCCGATTGTCGACCTCACTCCTTGACGTGCGCACCGAACAAGGCGACGGCGATGCTCAGGCGACGGGCGAGTGGCCGCATTCAGCGCCGGTCGCGTGGCCCATCCATGTCTGCTGGTCACCGGTCGCGTACGGCTCAGCCCTCGAGCGTGCGCGCGGCGAAACCCAGGGGCACCGCACAGAGCTGTCGTTCTTTGCGAGAATGACGCGCGAGCCGACTGCGGTGTAACGGGCAGCCTCTCCTCCCAGTGGTCGTCGTCGGCAAGCTGCCTGCAATTGAGATCCGCTATGCACTTGGTCACTGTCGCACGAATGCGATGGTGCTGATGGCCAAGCCACGGCCACCGGCTGACAGGCAAACCAGCAGCAGACTGACAGCCAGACGCCTTCTCGTATGAATGGAACGATGCCTCCTGCCGCTCGTTTACGGACATGGCCGCAACTGCCGGCACGCCCTGCAGCGAGACTTCTGCTCGAGCCACACGGATGCCCGCTGCTGCTGTCGACAATCATCGACGGCACCATCCAATTCCTGCCATCGCCGCCGGCTTGCCGCTCCGCCCGAGCTTCCATTGCTGAACCAACTTCTCCGCTGTGCAACACCACCATGGCCGGGGCACGCGGCGGAATGCGCACAGCACGCCCCCCGTCGACACTCAAATACTGCGTCTGTCTGATGCATCTCGACGCATAGCCCACCCTTGCCTGTCACGCTGCGATCCGCCCTCAGCCAATATAATTGTGTCACTTTGCTGCTGTGCGCCCAACCATGTCTCTTCAATTCGACCATTTCTCCCATTCATTGCTATTGTTAACCGAGCCCACCACGGGCACAATTGTGTCACCACAACTACGACGCTGAACGCTATCGCGACCGGGATCCATTGCAGCCTCCACCTGCTGCCAGTCCTCACTGGTCGTTGATGCCATTCGACACTTCGGACAATCCTGCCCTCCCGCCTACTAGCCCGTCGACCAGCCCTGCACAAGACCAAAACAGGACTATACACGTCTCCAGTGTCACCCAAGACTCAGCGCATACTGCCGGCTGTGGGAGACGTCGAGTAGTGCTCATGAATGCGCAGGAATCGGCTTGTCGATATTACTCCCCGCCTCCAACGTCCGCATTGGCGAGGCAAACCAACATACATATGCCTCGCCACTTCCCTCTCCCACAATGCAAGCTTCATCATCCACAAACTCTCCTGACGCCAAACAACGAGCAGTGAAGAACTGGCTTGACAACATTCCTCCTACCTTTCCTAAGACGACAACATCTCAGATTCCCATATCATCAGTCGTCAACGAGGCCACGCCCACAGGGCTGTGCACAATGACTCGTTCTTCAGCTCAAAGCTTGAGTGCCCTGACCAGCTCGAGCACCATCGTGCTCTTCACGCCTGTCATCGCTGCCAAGGCATCACCCAGCAAGACTTCATCTGGAAACAACACCGACCCCTTTGAGACCTTGGGCCGCGCTCTCAGTCGACATCACAAGCGTATTCGCCATGTGCCATACCACCCCAAGATCGGCTTCACAGACACGCACGACGCCTTCCTCAGCCAAGCCGATGCCGTGGTGGTCGTTATATCTGAACCAGTTTCCAACAAGACCGAAAGCCTTGGCGATCAGATCGAGTTCGCGGAGAATGCAAATGCCGCCCTGAAGGAAAGCCTGGGTGGAAGACCCCTCAAGCATCCTGTGACGTTGATCCAATGCGGCAACTCCGAGGGAAACTGGTGGCCTGACAGTTCGGCATTCGAGACAGTCATGAAGTGTCGTTCGTACGATGTGGAGACTGCACAGCAAGTGGCAAGGAAGCTGTTTGAGGGGAGGAAGTGACGTTCCACATTTGTTGATGCAAGCGATTTCTCAACAATTGACGACTGATCATGCCCGTCACGCCACATATCCTTACCCGACACATAATTATCCCGAAACGGCCTCGCATGTCATCGATACTGGACTGGATTAAGCAAGCATTTGCTGCTGTTGGCGTCTTTCACAGGACTTCGAACGACAAGTATTATCCTCGCATCACCTAAAGGCGGAACGAATCCCTAATATTGGCGGAATGCAATCCGGAGGGCCGAAGTGCGATTGAGAGATACCCCTGGTGTGGCTTGCCTGTAGGAGTGGGCGACATTCATTTGTCTTGAAATTCGAGCAAATCGATTGGCTGTTGCGTTCTGGTCATATATCCTTTTCTGTATATAGCTTATTTTCACATCATCTCTGTATGCTTCTTCTTGACTTCATTCAGATCATTCACAAATTCTTCCTTCTGCTCTCCTCTCCGAAGGATATTCCCTATTCCAACCCAAAGCAGTTCGCATAATACGTGCTCGTCCCGGGCCAATCACTGAAAATTTTCGTAGCACCAACCTGCTGCGCAATAACATCAATCACCTCGAATTGATCTCCATCATTATTGATCAAATTGTTCACAGAAGAGTAATAGTATCCTCCACCTTCCTCCAGTGGCCCACTGCGTTCAAAACTCCACGTAATAATCTCCAACCCTGCATCTTTGGCCGCAGTCGCATACGTCGAAGGGATTATTGACTGTGTCTCATTATCCGCAGTGATAAGCTGCCAAATACTCGGTGCAATAATCTTGACTCCACGTTCTGCGAGACCTGGAAGAGATGCGACTGCTTCATCGTAACCCGTAGCATTCAAATCTGCGCGTTCATCAAGGTAAACGGCTTGTTCACCATATGCGGGGGTATTATCAATCCAGTAGAAAATATCCGCTGGGAGGAAAGATTGTAACCAGACACGCGAAGGGTCGATGGAAGCTTCATCGAAAGTATCGACGATTTGTTGCACGAAGTTTTCTTGTGTGTAGTTTCCTTCGAATGGCATTTCGATTTCGGGGGTTTTCGCTTCGGCTGTGAAGTTTAGGCCGTAGCTGTCGACTAAAGCGATTTGTTCTTTGAGAGACACAGGTTCGGCACAGTCGGCAGCGTAGAGGTTTGTGCGCCAGTCGGGGGTTTGGCCGAGACGGCCGTTGTATTGGGATGTGTTCAAGGCGTTGAAGGTTCCGGATTCCATTTCGGCGCAGAGGGTTTTGTATTCGGCGAGGGTGATGTCGGATGTGCAGCATTTTGCTGTGGCGAGGTCGCCGGTTTCGGGGTTGAAGGGGACGAAGGGTTCGGAGCATTTTGCTGCCAACTCGGGGATTGCGAGGATGTTGGTTGTGTAGTGGAGGTCGCAGTTGGAGTGGCGGCAGACGAGTTCGCGGTCGGAGGTGAAGCTTACGTCGCATTCGATTATGCCTGGAGGATGTCAGTCTTGCGATTCTTTGACTATTTGGCTTAAAAATTGTTGCTCACCTGCTCCCATTCTTGCTGCAGCTTCGTAACCTTCTCGAGAGTGCTCTGGGAACTGCAATGCAGCTCCACGATGCGAGATGGAGAAACTGCTGGTCTTGAAAGGTCCCTCAGAGCAGCTCTCCAGCTTCTCCTTCAATGGACCATCGTCCATATTGTCCACGAGGTACCATGGCCTCGGTCCAAGCTGAACATTCAGGCTCTTCCCCGGTTGTCCCTTTGCATGCCCGCGGTATGGCTGAGGAGCCACAGGCTGTTGGCTGCCTCCTCCACCATTGCTGCCACCGCCTGGGTATTTGCCTGGAGACCACTTCCCATCATCGTATGGTGTTCCTGCTCCTTCGTACTTGCCAGGACTCCAAGATCCATTGTCCTGTCTCTTTGCTGGCGCGGGAGCAGCGGCTGCCAGTCCAACGGCCAAGGTAACGGCCGCGAGCTTGAGTGCGGAAGGCATGGTAGCTGTTCTGAGCTTTCGTAATCGGCTAGATAGCTTTCGCGTTCCTACTGGACACCGCAGTGAATGAATCCGGACAGCGAAGCTCAATGCTGTGCCCCGACACGACAGGAAGAGGTTCCAAGGAACAGAAAGATCAACAACCTACCAGCACGAGAGGAAAAGCCCGAGCAGAAACAGAAAAGCAAGGACCTCACTCCCAAATAAATAAGTAAGCCCGCACGTACGAAAGCACCACTTTCTTCCTTTTCCTCCGAACCGGCTCACCCATTCCCAATGCGTGCACATCAACGTCAATGGGAGGAACTAGCTTCGCCGATTAGCAGCGGATAGCTTCACACGCTTCATGCATGTGAGCTCCGCTTAGGACCTTTACCCGTTCCTGAGACAGCATGGAAGCTAGTCAGCTAGCACGTGGAAGCATAGCTTGCAGCGTGTGGACTCGCGTAGCAGCGCGTAGCGGCGGCATCTGGTGGGAAAGAAACAAATTGGGGCTGGGGAATGATGTCGTTGGATCTCAAGTGCCCAGACTGTGGTGCTTCCGAGATCCTGGAGGTTGAGCTCGAATGGGGAAGGGGCGACTTGGCGTGGGGCTTGGCGGGGTGGTTCTTATCGTGGCCGTGCGTGGTTGCGTGGGTGAGACACGTGCGACTAGTTCGAGAGGTGAGGGAGGATGAAATTCAAAGGCCGTGTCGATGCGAAGAAGGTCAGAGCACAGCAGTGATTGAGATCTTGGTGAGAGAGTAGTCGATCGAAGGCAAAGCGTGGCGCAGCGGCACGGCACGTCTTGACCACAAGGCAGTAACAACAAAGCTGCGACTTCACTTCGGCACGTTGCAATAGACTGCTTCTCGGTCTCGAAGCTCTGCACAAGATAATTCACGTCTGCTAAGAAGGGTTTGCTCGATGCCTCGACAGAAGTCAATCGCAATCTGCTCTCTGACCACGACCCTCTTTCACACTCTCCACGATAGATATGGAGCTCGTATCGGACTTAATCCGAGCCACCGTCCTCATTGCGCGAGTAGGACTGGAAGCACACCAGATTCACTCTCAGCCTCTCCCGGAGCGCAGTTCTTTCGAAACGCAATGTCTACCTCGCAACAGTAGTTCAAGCCCGTATCTCGTCTCGATCGATCGCGAAAATGATTTTCTGTGGCATTGTTCAAATGCAGATATCCAAGGCCTGTGCTTATGTTAACTTGTTGGCATCTGCCTTCTCCATATGATGCTGCGGAGAAGGGGTACATGAGCAGCTAAGCTGACAAATCTGAGTCAACAGCGGGTTGAGTGCAGAAAGCGAACCTCGTAGGGATCCCGAGGTCTTTCTTATATATCTGGTCCGGATGCTGGAGGCGGCTCTGGTACCAGAGTCCTATATGACGCTGACATAGATCTGATGCGCCGCGAGTCCATTCTTTCGAGATTATAGCTTTCCTCTCCCAGTTCGTCGTATCCATACACTGCTGAGCATCTCCCGTCGACCGCATGGAAATTGTCATCGTTGACCTTTCCTTCTTCCTCGTATTCCACTTCGCATCCCTCATCTACTGCACTTTGCTCCATGAGCAGGCCGACGATTTGCTGTAAACGCTTCCGTCGCTCACGGTAACTTTGCGAGCGTGTTTTGTAAGGACCGATCATGCATGTCGGAAGGTACACAAACCCCTCATATTCACCACGCGCAATCCAGTGCTTTTCCTTGCCTGCACACCATGCAATGCTCTGTTTTGCTATAGCCAGTGGGGTATTTCCTTTCGCTGTCCTCGCGTTCAGATTAGCTCCTCTCCCAACCAAAACCTTCACGACTTTGACTGCACCTGCACGAACAACCTGGTGAATGGTTGTACGCCCATGCAGATCCGCTGTTTCGATATCCGCCAGGTCGCAATGCGGGACAAGAGCGAAGATGGTAAGAAGACAACAGCTCTCGGACCCTTCAGTATCGCAGGTGCTCAATTCGTTTCTGGCCAGTGTGAGTGATGTCTCCCCACGATCAGTACTTGCATTGACATCGGCGCCATGATTCAGTAGCGCCATGACACAAGCACCCTCTCGTAGCTTAGCTGCGGCAAGCAGAGGAGTGAGATACTCCTCGTTTCTTGCTTCAATGTCTGCTCCGACTCGAAGCAGAATATCCACGCAGTCTTCGCATTCGACAACTGGTGGCTGATGTACCAAGGCGTGCAGTGCAGAGGACCAGTTCTTTGTCACCCCAATGTGATCGGAATCGTACGCAAGTAGGCGTCGGGCGACGCGCATTCGGCCCGTCAAGACTGCTGCTAGCAGAGGGGTGCGACCACGAGAATCGACGGCCTTTATATCGGCGCCAGAGTCTGCCAGCAACTGTACGCAATCAGCGTTGGTGTCGTGCAGTTCGTGCAACACATTTACGCCGGATTGGTCAACCTCTCTCGGGTCGGCTCCTTTTGATATCAGGTACCGCGCAAGCTCATAATTCGAGCAAATACTGTCCTCTCGCAGGAGGCTGGGGAGGACAAGATGCAATTCAGCTGAATGCTCAATAAGGTAGTGCATCACCCCCTTATGAGATCTGGATGCAGCAGACATTAACGCTGTCCTGCCCTGATCGTCTCTAAGGTTTATATCGGTGCCAGCCTGTACCAACACTTTGACAATTGCCTCATGACCACGTGAGGCAGCTTCCGTCAAGCTCGTTGTTCCATCGACCGTGTTTGTGGCATGAACTCCAGCTTCCAGAAGCGCCTCTACAATCGGGCAGTTGCCTTGATAAACAGCGTGCCAAAGGGCTGTCCTCTGAGCTCGATCCTTGCACTCCGCATCCGCACCAGCAGCGAGCAGAGCCTTCACGACTGCATCGTTGCCTCCAATCGTAGCATGCAACAAGCTCGTGCTTCCAGAGTCGTCCATCCAATTCGGGTCGGCTCCAGCATCGAGCAGCGTTGCAACGATGGCAGTGTGTCCTTCTATAGCAGCGGCCATCAAGCTCGTCTCTCCGAACGCATCCGCTTGATTCGCATCAGCGCCAGCACTGAGCAGCGTTTGGACGATGGTAGTGTGTCCTTCCTCAGCAGCGGCAATCAAGCTCGTGTCTCCGTACTCATCTGCTCGATTAGCATCAGCCCCTGCATCAAGCAGCGCTCTCAGAATGGCATGGTGACCACGTGATGCTGCCTCCTTCAGGCTCAGCCGTGACTTGTTCGAGGCGCTGAGGTCCGATGCGTTGGCGTCAGCTCCAGCTCTGAGCATGATGCTCACTATTTCGAGGTCCCCACTTGACACCGCAGCAATCAACGACCTGTCAAGAACATTCGTGTTGGCAAGGGAGCTCAAGTAGTGACCATCGAGGCATAAGGTACGCACAACATGCGATAGACCCGCGGTAGTCGCTACCTCTAGCCCAAATCTTTCTCTGCCCCAAATTTGCCATGTCTTCTCTTGAGAGCGGAAAAAGCAGAGCTCCTTCTCGAACCTCTTATCGGCTCGCTGCTTGCTATGCGCCATCCAGTAACATTTGGCATATGACAGGAGATGAGCTCGTGAGTCTGCTACGTCTGTCCCTAGAAAGTCTGGGAATTCCGCTATATACCAGTTGAAGTAAGCGAAGCAGCTGTCAGCCACGAAAGAGTGGGACTCCTCTTCACTACCCTGGAAGAAAGCAACAGGAGACGCAGAATCTGCTGTCCGGCCCGACTGCAAGTACTCCTGCACGGAGAAATGAGCTAGAGCAAGGTACGTCTCGTGCTCATGGCTGAGCGCCTCCAAGTCGGCATCCATGCCAAAACGGGACGATCCTGCCCAGTACGCCTCAGGCCGGCAAGAATTAGACCGCACAACCAGACTTCCCAGCAGATCGACGACGCTTTCAGGATCAGGTCTATCTTCGACGCTCACTGTCTCGGTCTCCGGGTCAATAATGCACGTCTCTGCCAGCTCAGTCAAGGTCATTTCCCGTTGTTGCACCATGAGCCATTGAAGAACAACTTTCGCCTCACGACGATCTACATGCTCAATGCGGGCAAGCATGCGTTCGTACGTCTCGTCCAGGGTGCTTGGTAGGTTACTAAGGATTTGCTCTATCTTTTTGCACGTTGGCATCTTGATCTTCTTCAGTTCTTCAATTTGACAAAAGGCCCAGCGAAACCTGTGCAAGATATTAGTCTGCATTTGAGATGTATGCCATGTCTCCTGAGCTCCAATTCTGGCGGCCAACTGCCAAAGCGCCACTTCTTCCGAGAAGACAGGGTGATCTTGGCTCATCAGCTGAGCCTTGAGGCGGAATCATGTCGAGAGACCTGTTTCAGGACTGTATGCTGCCATTGCGACTCTGAGCAAAGCTTCGCATCTGCTCTCAACGTGACGAGCCTGTGACATGTCATGGCATGGGAACAGTTCGTGCGGGTGGTAGCACATTCGACGTAGCAGAAGGAGTGGGCAGTACCACTTACATGCCATTGGCCTTTTCAGCCAGCTTGGCCTTGATGAGTGCTTTGCTCTTCTCATTGAATCGTGCCAACCTCGCATCTCCATTGATCTCGCCTGCAACATAGCTTTCAATGTCATGGTTCGAATGCCTCGCGTCGATATGGACAGTCGCTACATGGATTCTCTGACTCATCGTATGCCGAATTGATGGCTCGTCTCGACTTGTCACGAAAAGCTTCATTGCCTTCGCATTTACCGCAATACGTTGCAGGGTTTCTAGCAATTTGCGCTGCGCATTCGAAGCCTGTGAGCACTCATCCAGAGCATCCAGGAATATGAAAGTCCTCGACATCGTGTTTTCCTGTTGGAGGAAGATTTTCTCGAGCGGAGCGTTCAAAGCTGTGGCAGATCCGTACTTCTCGTACGCTGCTGTAAGTACTGCTAGGCCAGCTGGCTTACGCGCCAGCTGTGCGATCAAAGCAATAAGCATGTCATCCACGGATTGTTTCTTCTGGTTAGCGAAAGAGAAGAAGAATATGCCAAGACCCACCGACGGCAGCGGATCACACTCCGTGCGCAACTCCTGAATAGCCGTTGAACACAAGATGGTCTTTCCACAGCCAGCGCTGCCATGAAGCCAGACATGGGGAGTTTGTGCAGCTTTCCATGATTGATAGTCGTTGTTTGTGAGTAGCCAGCTTCCAGTGCCAGGCTGGTGCTTGTCTCGCGCTGCCTTGAAATCGAGCCATGGGTCTAGAGAAGACTCAGGCATTATCCAATTGAAAATTTGATTGATCTTGCTCTGTTCGTTCTCTCGGAGCAGTGTCTCCACGTCATCCGCTGTTGCATCCGCAATGGCAGACACCTGTTCGACTGATGCACCGAGGTGTCTTACATCGTCGAGCATAGTCGCCGACAGGAGCGAGACTTGGCTCAAAGTAGCATCGATCCCAACAATGGCCGACTGGACATCACCTATTCTGTCTTGCGCAAGCTTGGCGAGCTCAATCTCAGTCACCTGGAGCGCCAGCTGCAGGCGATCGCGAATGTCTTCGTCGAATTCTCGTAGCTTTGCGAGTGTACTCGCTTTTAATGGGTATGCTGCCCTGCGGAACTGAGCCCAAGCTTTTTCGCTCCGTCCCGTAGGGACATTACATGGCTTCAGCTCAATGAGGAAATCTTGCAGCTGGCGTAAGCTCTCATAACAGTCTTGCAGAGCATCTTTTGCATCACCGAGCTGTTTCGCGTTCTTGCTGATCCTGTCGAGTGGTGCTTGTAATCGCACGAATATCTTGACCAAGCCGGCAATCTGCTTGTAGGTGGTATCGATGTCTCTGTCGTAAGATCGCCATTTTTCGTAATATTTGAGCAGTCCTTCCCCGAGCTGTATTCCTAAGGACGCCAGCCCCAATGCTGTACCTGGGTCCATGTTTGCGTGTTTCCCAATGAGTTATGCGAATTCCGCGAATCGGCTTCGACAGTCATCGACGTGGTGTGGAGAGATGAATAGAACCACAGGTCGCAAGTCTGGTCACTTCTTGCGCGACAATAATTGCGCTGCCATCCACTGACCTCTTTGAGGTGGGGCTCGCCAGCAAGCAGGGCTGAGCAGCTGTTGTGGGTTTCTGCTGTGTAACGACGCTTCCTCAACCCCGGTCTGATCGTCGAAACGAGCAGTGGAGAAGTTTCAAATGGGCTGTGTCGAATGGAAAGAAGGTGGGAGACCATACTGGTGCCCGCAGCTGTGTTTTCCTGCTCCATAGTATTCTGCAAGAACAGAGGCACTGTGGTAACAATCGAGGCGCTTGTATGGCTGCGACTGCACAGACGTAAAGATTTCTCAGGACTTCATCAATCGTGGTCTGCTCAACGAATTCGGATTGTGGCATTATGCCATACACAGTCGGTCGGTAACAGTTGCCCAAAACCCGAATTGAAGTAATTTCCATGAGCAAAGCTG
This sequence comes from Cercospora nicotianae, assembly GCA_029490675.1. NCBI lineage: Eukaryota > Fungi > Ascomycota > Dothideomycetes > Mycosphaerellales > Mycosphaerellaceae > Cercospora > Cercospora nicotianae. The sequence continues at coordinate 3,529,798 of JANQAT010000006.1, read as the reverse complement.
CATGTGTTGGATTATACCGCTCTCGGACGTGACGGACCCCATTTCAACTGCTGTAATGCGATATGTCGTTCAACGCCACATTTTGCCTCGCCTTGCTGACGCGTTTCTTGTGGCTTTTACTCTCCATGTGTGCCTTTCTTTGGGCCGGCGTTACAGAGGTAACATCGCAAATCTCGCAATACTCTTTACCCCATGCTCCTGGGGCAGTCGCGAGGTCTTCTCTCTTAGGCTGCAATTGCTCGGCAGCAATTTCAGACAGAGAAGAAGGGTCGGGCATGTCCTCTGCTCCTAGAAACTGTCCAGTAATTTGCACTGCAGGACTCGCAACAGTCTCGTTGAATTTCTCCACATCAGAGCCATCGAGTAGATAGAAACTATGTGATGCTTTGGCTTCCGCTAAGGCATTGACCAGTTTGACGCGAATCCAGCGAATCTGTCGCTTTGCATACTGCCGAGTGGAGGCTTTGGTAGCCTCGAGTGCCGTCGATTTGACCTTTTCGAGATCACGATCGTCTGAGGATCCCGTTCGCAATGCACGAGCATATTCGCGAAACTCCTTATAGCCAATACTTACCCAGATGCCTTTGCCATCGTCTAGCGGAATACCAGCTTCTCTTTGTTCGTCGCGGAACGCATGGAGCATTTGAACTTCATCCAGTAGGCCATGAGCAAGCATCTTATCCACGCGTCTGTCCAACCTCTCTCGTAGTATGTCGTTCTCCGCATGCACCCAGAACAGTAATGCTGGGAAGCGCATCCGAGCTTCACTCGTTTCTTTCTCGGCAACCTCTGCTTTCCGTGCTCGCTGCTCCGCGTATATGTCGGAGGCTTTCTTCCCAGTCTGCAGATGGATCTCAAGGCTGCGCTGTATCTTCCGCCTGTCGTTTGGATGCCATCGATCGGCCATGACGGGATCGACCCGCTTCAGCTCTTCCAATAGGACCTCTGTAGGCTCTTTCAAGATTGGCCACTTGTCTGAAGTATCTGCCACGAACTCGCGCTGCTCTCGGTCCTCGTCCGGTTCTGCCAGCCGGTCATGGAACAGTAGACTCTGGGTGTAATAATGCGTCCCGCCCACCAGGATCGGCAATTTCCCTCTTGAACGTATCTCTTTAATGATCTTGAGCGCATGCTGGACAAATGTACCTACCACCCAAGTTTGTTCGTGCAAGCCTATACACCCGAGCAGATGGTGCGGTATGCCCTGCTGCTCTTCCGCGGTGATTTTATTCGTAATGATCGGCAGTCCGGCGTACAACTGCATCGCGTCGCCATTGATGATCTCGCCATTGTATCGCTTCGCAAGCTCGACAGCCAGCTGCTTGCTGTGATTAGTTCTCGGTCAGTAGCGACTCCTGCTGCCACGAACCACCTACTTGTGATTTCCCGGTGCCTGTCGCGCCGATGACTGCGATCAGCGGGTTTCTAGGCGGGCAGCGTGTCATCGTGGACAGCGACCTGACTATGCCGCGTAAGAGCATCCGGTTGATTTGCCCATGGCCGGGTTGAGTAGGTGCGGCCGCCCGGAGTTGAAGTTGTAAGGCGTGATCTGGAAATTGTGAACAACGCTAGCGCCGAAATTCGGCTCATGACACTTCGACTTCATGGCTGGGCATAAATTCGTCACCACCCTTGAACAAAGATAAAGAGAAGCCCAGATTCGTTGAACTCTATTGTTCTTCTGTCAAGTCTCTCGTCGAGCAGATCAACATCAAGAACTGCAAGAATGCCAGCACAGAAGCCTCCGACCATTACGGTAACTTTCGACATCGCATTGGAATAATACGATCTTGAGACTGACATAGATGATCCAGGTCAACAACCTATCCTACGCATTTCCAGATGGAAGCTCTGGTCTCCAGGATGTCACACTTGACCTCCCAGCTGGCGCTCGCTGTCTGCTAATCGGCGGTACGCTTCGAATCCTGCACAAAGCATCCACATCTGTTTACACGGAATGCTAAATCCCACAGAGCAAACGGCGCGGGCAAGACTACGCTTCTTCGTCTCCTGAGCGGTAAGCGCATGGCACCCCCAGACACGGTCTACGTTGCCGATATCGATCCATTTGCCACCGGTCTCGAAGGCGTGACGTATCTCGGTCTGGAATGGGTCCTCAATCCTATTGTGCGCAGCGATATTGCTGTGCCAGAACTACTGAAGAGTGTTGGAGGAGATCATTATCCTGAGCGACGTGACGAATTGGTCAGAATTCTGGACGTGGATCTCTCATGGCATCTCCACGCTGTATCGGATGGTGAGCGACGTCGCGTGCAACTGTGCATGGGGCTGCTACGTCCTTGGACTGTTCTTCTGCTGGATGAGATCACTGTCGATCTGGACTTACTCTCTCGGCATAACTTTCTGCAATTCCTCAAGCAGGAGACGGAGAGTAGACAATGCACGATTGTGTATGCAACCCACATCCTGGACAATTTGGCCAAGTGGCCCACGCATCTGGTCCATATGAGTTTGGGCAAGGTGAAGAAGTGGGGCGAGCTGGACACCTTCGAGGTGCCGAAGACAGATGGTGGAGAAGAGGGTAACAGTCGACTAGGCCAGCTGGTCATGGGTTGGCTGAGGGAGGACTTGCAGGAGCGAGGGCCGAGAAATGCTCCACGGTCTGATGGCAAGACGTATCAGAGTTTCGAAGGCAAGGGAGGTTATGGGCAGGAGACGTACAAGGAGGATAAGGACTGAGGTCGCGTACGCTGTCCGTCTCGCCCTTTTCGGTTTATGAATTATTAGCATGAGGTTCAACACGGAGGAGTTCGAGCAATATACATGAGCGTTCAACAGGGGAGAACATCGCAATATATGCTTAGATTAGAGCCAATGGTAAGTGACAAGAAACAGAGGCTGGCTCCAATAGTTTCGCTCCATTCATCGATGCAAGGAGATCTGGCATTGCCCTTAAGCTTCATGCTGCCAAGACATGGCAGCAGCGGGGAATGCAATGCGCGTTGCCCGCCAGAGTGTTGCGAATCTGTTTTGATGATATGCGATATGATCAGTAAACCAGATGTCAAGTACTGAACTTTCATTGGACGCGGCGGTGGTGTTGGTGGCGGTGGTGATGATGCTCGTGCTCAGGTGATGAACAGGTGGCAGCATTGCCGCTTTTGTCAGCAGCGCAAGTTTGGACCCTGGAAATGGAGCTTGGACTATTGAAATCGACACTTCTGACGCCCGCCTCTCTGCTTCTCCCACTCCATTCCAAACACGAGAATCGACCACAATGCCTCGATTCGCACAGATATTCACCGCGGCGCTGGCCGCCGTGAGCACTGTCTCCGCTGGTGCTGTCATCGATCTGACGCCCAAGAACTTCGACAAGGAAATCCTCAAGTCGGGCAAACCAGCACTCGTCGAGTTCTTTGCGCCGTGGTGCGGCCACTGCAAGAGCCTTGCCCCCGTCTACGAGGAATTGGCGGCCAGCTTTGAGGGAGCCAAGGACAAGGTTATCATTGCGAAGGTCGACGCCGATGAGCACAAAGAGCTGGGCAAGAAGTACGAGATTCAGGGCTTCCCTACGTTGAAATGGTTCGATGGAACGGGCAAGTCGAAGCCTGAGGACTACAAGAGCGGACGTGATCTGGACAGCCTTACTGCATTCATCACTGAGAAGACCGGAGCTAAGCCAAAGAAGTCGAAGACTGCGGCTAGCCAGGTGGAATACCTTACCGATTCGTCGTTTGAGGACAAGATTGGCAAGGACCAAGAAGCCATCGTCGCTTTCACTGCTCCTTGGTGCGGACGTGAGTATTGAAACCACAAGATACAATTGAATCCCACTGACAGTTGACAGACTGCAAGACCCTCGCTCCTACCTGGGAGAAGGTCGCCGCTGACTTCGCTAGCGAGGAGAACGTTCTTGTTGGCAAGGTCGATTGCGAGGCACCAAATGCCAAGGCCACAGCTGAGAAGTACGGCGTCAAGTCCTACCCAACTATCCTCTACTTCCCCAAGGGCTCGACCGAATCGCAGCCGTACAGCGGTGGCCGCAGCGAGGAGGATCTGGTTTCGTTCTTGAACGAGAAAGCTGGCACTTTCCGCGCACCAGGTGGTGCTCTCAACGCTCTTGCCGGCGTCATCCCATCCCTCGACTCTACTGTCGCTAGCCTCCAGAGTGGTGGTGAGGCAGCATACAACGAGCTGGTCAAGCAGGCTGGCAAGCTCCAAGGCAAGTACGCCGAGTACTACGCCAAGGTGGCAAAGAAGCTGCAAGAGAACACCGAATACGCCCAGAAGGAGTCGACAAGACTTACGAACCTCATTACCAAGGGCGGACTGGCACCAGAGAAGTTGGATGATTTGACCAGCAGGAAAAACATCTTGAGCGTCTTCTTGGGCAAGACTGCCGAGGGCGCAGAGAGTGTCAAGGAAGCTGCTGAGAGCGCCAAATCGGAGCTGTAGACGTGCAGACTGCATGACTTTGTGGTATGCGTACAACAACAGCAAAGTAGACTAGGTTGCTCACGGACACAGTCTGATCTGTGATGCGAAGCAAATCTAGATATCATGACTTGAATGACAGCACATTCTTGATTTGGCAGGTCCCTCCACGAGACAGCCACAGTAATTGAGTGGCTTCGAAAGCTCTTTGCTCGACAACAATCGCATACTTCCTTGCGGTTCGGCGAGCAACCTGAGGGCCACCACGCTCTGCAAAGTTCCGCCAACCCAAGAATGCAAGCCGGAGGCGTGGGAGGACCAAGCCGTAAATTGCTCCTGCGAGGTCATCGGCGCGGCTGCTTCGTAGTCTGGTGAGTCTATCGACATCATGGGGGCTGCCGTTTTGCTCTATCCCACCACCTTCTCCGAGCGATCTGCATCGAACATGTTCCCAAAAGCGCTGTTGGCCATTTAGCGCCCCTGGTCCGACTTTGAAGGTCGCGATTCTCCCGATATGATGCTCCGATCTCAATCAGACTGGCACGATGAAGCCAAATCAATGGACCTTATCAGCAGCAGGCTCTTTGCTCTCCTCTTCATCAATCCGCCCATATCTGATGAGTCTTGCAACATGAGCAACTTGGACCGCAGAATCATCCCCGGCGTCTTCTATTCCCTTCTGAAAGTCCTCTCCAGATATGATTTCGAATGTGCCAGTGAGAGTCCGTCGGCCTGAAACTCCAGTTCGAAACAGTCGATTGCCTTTCTGGCTCGGAGACAAGATGGGCCGCAACCATATAGGAGGTTTGACAAAAGCTGCACCTGTCGCTTGTGGGTTGTTGATGTAACCTCTCCCAACGGTTGGACCTTCGATCAAGATTTCGCCTACTTCACCAACGGGCATCAAGACATGAACATTGTTCTGATTGACAACCCACAGTGCAACGCCTGCTGGTCTACCGATATTCCGTGAAGTCGAGCTATTTTCGACTCTATAGCCAACCGAGATGGTCCCACTGCACTCACTAATAGTGTAGCTGCCTAAAACCACTACGTGCTCGGACCATGTTTCTATTAGCGACTGTGGTACTGTCTCGCCGTCGAGCACCAATGTTTCCAACGTCGGCACATCAACGGGTTGGAACGTGCTGACGAAGGACGGCGTCAATGCTGCCCAATTGACTTCCTTCAGGTTGATGAATTCCACGAGATCATGCTGGATCTCGACCTCGTTCGGCGCGCAGATTGTTCCTCCAACACACAGCGTTGTGAGAATCTCTGTAATGCTTTCGTCATGCCAATATTCCGCCAATTGTAGAACTCTCGACTTCTCATTCAGCATCTGCGCTGGGGCGTTCCAGAAAATACCAGAAACGAAAGAACGGTGCTCCAGCACTACACCACTCGGCTCTCCAGTACTAGCTCGCGTCAAGCTACAATATGCGGCATTCTTCGGAGACACAACAGGTGGACTCCATTTACTTGCTCTCCCTAGCTGCCCCACGAGCAGTGGCAAGCTTGGCGGGACAAGTACTGGATAATCGGAAGGGAAAGAATACTGGAATGTTTCAGACGTAATAATCATCTTTGCATCCATCTCATGCAAGACGGACTCCGTATGTGATAGAGGTTGCTCCGGGTCGAGAGCTAGGAAGGCGGCGCCGGCTTTCATGACTGCTATCATGAAGATTATCATGACAGGTGATTTGTCGAAACATAGTGGTACTATGTCTTCTTTGATGACGCCTCGGTCTACGAGATCATAGGCGACCAGATCGGAGAGTCGACTGAGAGCATCATAGGTGAGATCTTCTTCTGAACTTGTGAAAGCGACTTTGCTGGGATGGATTCTTGCTTGACGTTCGATTTCGGCGTGGATGCATAGGTTTACTGTTGGGGGCAACGGCCGGTTCTGCTGTACGAGCTGATTCCATTCTTCGTAGGATATCCCGTGGTAGGCCATGTTTCTCCAGATGTCAGGCGGTCTGGTGAGTGATCGTGAAGATCAGGAACAACTTCGTGGCAGATCATGGTTCAAGTGGTCTGGCCAAAGGGGTACCGAAATGGATCTTCTGCGGAAAAGCTATGATATGGCTCGGCTTCATCCCAGTTCGGACCGCGATGGTTTTGTGTCCAAGCCATGTTCCGATCTCCACCCGTCGGCGTAGCTTGGCTGGGCACCAATCATACAGCTACCGGAGTGAGGCCGTCATTGCACAGACTTGGTTTTGAGAACGTCACGCTGGATCCGCGTATGCTAAGCCTGGACATGTCAGCATTACTATCATCAAGGAACGGCGAAGAGAAATGCTTAGAAAGCATTGTCGCGTCTTGGAAAGTTCTGAATCAGTTTGAAGCAAGCTGACGCGGCTTTCTTCAATTTTCAGGGACAACACATTCAAAAGCAACATTCGACGATGTATTCATATTCATGAAGGGCGTTTTTAGCTATGGACGCTATGTATTATGCCATCCAAGGCCTTGGCCCAGATCCGATCAATACTTGACGCCTGAGTGAGGACTCCTTCGATCAGGTCTTCTAAAAATACATTCGACAAGATTAGTGGTCTCTCATTCAGCCATCGAACTCGTGAAGGAGTCACTCGATCTGAACGAGCATTGCCACAATGACACGCAGATAATTTTCTCGGATAATTGCGGCCGTTGCAGCAGCTCAGATTTGTTCTGGTCGGGTCAAGGAGAGCGCGCTCCTGAATCTCTTGCTCTGGCCATTCGCACGCTAGAAGTATGCGACGTATCTCCAGAATGCGCGTGCATTACCTTTTGGGCCCACGCGAGGAAAGACATTCTCCAGAAGCCAAGCCTTCTGTAACTCGGTCAAGCGCCGATACTTGATAGACTCAAGCATCCTATAAGCTTTCCAATTGGAACGAAAATGGTAGCCGATGCTTTCGCGCACCGCTTTTGGGGCCATTGGTAGCCTCAGCGCACGGAAAATGATTTGTTGCGATAAGCATGAGTCTTGATCTTCACCGCCCTCATAGCTGAATCCCATCGCCTCGTCGTATCCTACGAGATGCTCGTCCGCCGCTGGCATATCATGGAAGATCGTTTCAGTTGGTGAGATTATTGCAGCGATCCATTCGACCAGGTCCTGCAGGGTGATACCATAGTGTGAGCCGAAATTGCTTGGAGAAAGGAATAATGAAATGATGCTCGCAATTGGAACATGGTGATACACGCCATGTCCTAGCGTCCATCCATAGTACTTGTGCTCGCGATACAGGTCCGCTCGATGATTGCTGATGTGCAAGTCAACCAGGCATCCAGCCAAATGCTGGGCGAATTTTCTCTTACTTCCGGAGATCGTGTGGTTGTCTGCCTTGGTGGTAAGGACGGCCCAGTAGTCTGCAAAGGCTTTGATGGTGTCGAAATTGTCAGTAGCACGTTTGGCCAGTCCACGATGGTTGATGAATCTGGCCAAAAGATTCAGAAAGTCTCGGTGATCATCGGTCTCCTTGAAGAGATGCTTGAACTCAGAGGCGATCCGATCACGCTCGCGCTCCTGTATGGAAGTTACCAGCCGTGAGTTTTCCTTGAGATCGATGATATCTCGGAGCTGCTTGCAAACTCGGCGAACACACTGAATCTGGCGTGCGGGAAGCAAGGACAGGACTTGGAGTTGTAGTTCGACCGGAAGATTGAGGCCAGTAGCTTGCGGCTTGTTGCTAGGTGCCTCAAGAGTAACGTTCGACATCGTAGTTTGAACAGCTTCGATTTGATGGTCAGTCTGTGGCTTGATAATGGCCTGATTTCGACCCTTCATGTCGCCGCTGGTCGACTTTTTTGACCTTTCTGGTAAGGCGTTGTTCAGAGTAGCAGCGCGAGAGCGCGTGCCGAACGACATGCAAATGTCGCGCAGGTTGGCGGAAGGAGTTAGCATCGTGGTTGACGAGACTTCAGTGAGTGTGTGATTTCTTGAGCGATTTGCGTCGAGTGAGCGCGTCATTTAAGAAGCTGCGCGAGCATTTAAGGACGTGAGTGACGAGAATGGGTCACAGCGCATTTTTGGCCGGTTCTTACCACATTTGAAGAAAACCTAAAGACTGAGGACATACAGACAGGTACAACCAGTGGACAGTTGATGCGAGTCATCGTGGCCTCAATTTTGGAACTTAGATTTGAACATGCTTTGTACATAGAAAGAGCGGGCCAGAGGCCTACATGTACCTTGCATACTTGTCGTCCTTGGGAACTTCTTTTCTGCATTGTATTCTTTGGTCGATGCCGGACTATCCTAATCCCGGCTCGACTCCAGCTGTCTTTGTCTAAGTCCTGTATGCGTGCTCTTCTCACTCATTGCTCATTGCCCACGCCCAAGTGCAGCGCAGATTGTTGCAGCCACTGTCTGCTTCCCATCTTGATCTGTTGTACTGGATCTGCGTGGTTGTGACATGAGTCTCTATGTACTGCAAGCTTCCAGTCGCTAGTCTGCCCTTTGTGTCTTGATCAACCCTCACTTTCGCGCAAGCGTGCAATTCAGAAGAGTGACAAAGTTCCCAAGCAGTCGAATCTCCCCTTTTCCCTCTTGTTCAGGTATCTTCCACACGCAGGCCGTTGCTCTAGCTCAGTACAGAAACATTTCCCCTAGCACCCACGCCTTCACTAGTAGGTTCTTTTTCTGGTTGAGGTATACCTCTGCCGCATCCCTCTTGACACACCATTCAAACTTCCATGGTACCTTGTTCTTCCACCACCCTTCATAATCCGTTGGCATTAAGCTCGGAATACGAGGCAAGATCGTGAACCGGACAGGCCGAATCTTAGGCTTTAGGTCAGATGGGCTTTCGAGTGCCCCCGGAGTGAGTGCGCGCAACTCTGTGTCGGCTGGCTTTGTACTGGATGTACCCAGATGATGGGTAAAGTACACATTCCCCGGCTTAGCCATCATCTCGAACCAGTGGCGCAGCTTCTCCACTCCGAGTCCCAGTATTGTCTCCAGAAAAGGGAAGCGATCAAGAATTTGCTGTGACATCGTGGGAGAATATTGCACTGTTGTTGAATTGACCAAATGCGGTTCTTTCTCTTGCCAGTCGTCGAAGCGCATGCGGTAGCAATAGAGACCGGCGACGAACAAGCCCCTTAGCGCATTATCGAGCGATTGAGGCGGCAATCCCGGCTGGAAGTTTGGGTGGTGAGACATGAAATGAGCTGCGGCAGCGTATGATATCTGTGCCGCGTAGAAGTCGAATCGACGCGAATGAAAGTGGAGGTCGAAACGGGAAAGGAGCCTAAGAAATTCGTCCTTGTTCCCATATTCGATCGTGAACAGTTGGTCAAAATCGCATTCGAGCTTCTGCAGGTTCTGCTTACGCGCTGACCTGCCGAGTTGAGCAATATTCGTATCGATGACCGCTTGGAAGTTCTTGCCGATACGGCGAGCGCGCTGTATTGCTTTTGGCGACAGGTACGACAGGATTTGCAATGTGGTCTCGACAGCAAGATCCTCGATGGTGGTTGCCGCCATTTTTGGTGATGATTTGCTGGGCCTGTGAATGTGACGGTTGCGTTAGAGAAAGCTTCCCAGGTAAGTGGAATTCGGGAGTGGTGGCAGTACGGATCTCTAGACTTATGAGTGGCCGCGACGCTCCGGGCCGATCCTTTACCAAACGAAGTGAATGAACACGCACGAAGAGTGAATGGATTTGTTGTCCAATCACTCCGGTGCACGTTCGCTCGCTTGTGTTCATGACTTGTGTATGTGGCACTCCTCTTGGCGTCGAGAAACAGTGCGGTTCCTTGTTCTGCCCCTCTTGTTGAACTTGCTCATCGCTGTTCGCTTTCTACTACGAAGGGTCTCAATACTTCCCCGGCCGTTCGTCGCCTGATCTGCATCTTCGGAGGACCCAGACTGTTTGAGAGCTTGTTGCCAGGCCCCAAGCGCTGAAATAAGAAAAATGAGCACCAGCATCAGGCAGATGTGCTCCCAGCTCCCTCGCTGCAACGGCGGAATGCTGACATACATTTGCAGTACAATGTCTGGAGTTTAACCCGCGTTGAAGCGTGTGAATAGGTTCCGTGGTATTCGATCTTGCGCTATTGCGGTCAGAGCTCCGAAAGGGCACTGATAGATGGTCTGATCGATGAGAGGCTAGTAGGCGTACATCAAGGTCCTTACGACTGTAGTATAAAGCTCCTGGGGCAGTTTATGTCGCTGTGTGAGACTGGAGCAACCTGATCGAGCTGGAATGTCTCAAAAGTTTATGTTCGACACGAGCTATGCAGATGAGACCACTGTGGGTTGCGTTGTTCTTGTACAAGACAGGAATTTTTCACAAATCTCGTCATGCGTTCTTGAGGCCACATCATCGTCAGTCTTGGTAGCGTGCGCCCACATGTATCCAAGCGTTGCATGATATGCACCATATGCGGCCTTGCTTGTCCTCAAAAGTAAGTCGGGTAAGTTGGGAGCAGGGCCGGTACCAGAACGAACGCAACAATTGGGGTTGTAGTAGAGTCAGCTTCCGCCCCCGTCACTTCTCATCACTGCAGACGATCCGGAAGACACTCCGTAGGTGCAAGCATCTCTCAAATCCTGACAAGCAGTCAGGTCCATCACTCTTTGCAGATTCGCTGACTTGTAGTTGGTCTTTCTGCGTCCACGCCACGCATATCCAGTGATATGAGCCTGTCCTCAATCACAGGTGACTGCTCTTTCGCCTCCCTAGCCTCGGTCGAGCATTACCTTGTTGCTCATTTGCCCCTTTCAATTTCTCAATAAAAGCATTCTGCAATTGCTGATGACTACTCTTGAGAAAACCCTTGACGAACGTAGCGAAAGTCCTGTTGACCTTGGCATCGCTGACAATCTGCACATACCAGCCACTGCTCGTTTGATCTGCATGTAGCGTGTTCTTCGATTGTGCTTTCGCCAGATCTTTCTCGTGCGCAAGCTCGGAGGGTCTGCCAGCTGGTTCGTTCTCCCGCAGTAATCGCCATTGGTTCGTAGACGTGAAGCCTCCTGGCGCGCGAACGGTAATGTCGCAGCCATCGGGTCGCGGCACGTAATTAGCTTGGTATCTCACGCCGCCACTCCAAAGGCTCCTTGGAATGAATGGGAGATCATCCTCGACCTCGTAGTAGAGAATCTGATCCTGCTCTTGACCATCCGCTGTACCATGGGCTATACTCCCGCTCCTCTTGTGCTCCCTGTTTTTCGGAGGAGGTATGAGCTTGCAACCTCTGCAGTCAGGGCTCAAGCGTATCACCGTCTCGAAATCATGGAGTAGCTGCAAGCCAGTGGTCAACGACACGTCCTTTGGCAGAGGCGTGGATGTCGCGTGCTGGAATGATGTCTCGAACATCTCGGCGTGGCTGCCTCAGTCGTCTATGCAATATCGCGGTACTCGTCCCTGTGCTGCCAAAGATGTTACGTTTGGTCTGGGCCGTCGGCTGAACTGCTCATGAACGTGATATACTGTAGGAATGAATGTGAAAGAGGTAGGACTTATGCCTTCTGCGACATAGCACTGCCGCCATCGTAAGGTTGCGACTGTGACAACATAGCCATCGAACGTTGCATTGTCCGCGTCATGGTAGAAAGGCAGTCGACCGGCAGATCCGTAGCAGATCCGTAGAAAGTGCTTCGTCATTGCATGTTGATGAGCAAACGTTAAGGTCCACTGGGCTGGTGAGGCACATCACGCACTGGCTTGATCGGGGTCGCGATTGCCGATCACCGACTTCTGTTACAAAACAGACGACACTCTTCCAAGTTTGACGAAACTCTGACACCCCTAGGATAGTTCTACAAGTCAGCGGTTTCGGAACTATGTGATCCTGCTCCTCTGCGTGAGATTTAGCTTGCTGCCTTCGCCAAGCAGCCAAATGCCCACGACGAAGACCATCGAGTCCTTTTGTCAGCGTTCGAGCAAGACAGAAGTTGCGCAAGTTTTCTAACGCCTTGCCATCGGCAGTGAAGGATGATTTAATTTTCGCCCGGACGATGCCGGGTGAGATAGACTCTACAGACTACGCGCAAGCAGACTGCCGGTAGCATATTGGCTATTTGTATCAAACAGTCGGGCTTGTGCTTCCTGCCCTGACGATGTAGGTTTTCGGGCTCAAGAAGTAGCAGTCAGCAATGTTACTGATTGAGAGTATCAGCTAGCTTACAACACCGGATCAGACTGCTGTCCTATCGCGAAGAATTGTGCTCGTGGCACGAGATACAATCTTCACCAAACGCCAGCACAGCATTTCCGTTCAGGACAGCATGGACGAAGTCGACAAATTATCTTGTTGCCGGCCCCAGTCTCTCAGCAAAGCTCGGGCAAATGCAAGACCTCCTCGCGTCCGAGAGAATTCACCCTCAAGATGCACACCCCGGAACAACTCCTGTTGTCGCCTCGGTCCCGATACGAAGCCCACACGACCCCTCGCCGAAGTCCAAAGCGAAGTTCCAAATGCTCTGCGCCCTCCTCCGCAAGCTGCTTGCTATCGAAGTGCTCATCGTAGTTGACTCTGCGAATAAGCTTCTTGTGCTTGGGGTCCATCTGAGCCATGCACTTTGCAGCAACAGACAAGTCCATCACTGGGTACACCAAGAGTTCTTTCCAGTATTTGGCAGCAAATTCTTCTCTGAGCTGACGGCAGACTCGAAACAGAGGAGGTAGAGAGACAGGACGTGGCTCGGGGCTCCAACGCCCAGTGGGCGGCCCCTTCGTAAGCCATTCATAGGCGGGACGTTCGTCTTCGAGGACCATGTCGTAAATCTGATCGCGAAGCTCTTGTGGAAGCTGCAGGAGTTTCGAGTCGTCTAATTTGATGGCGCGAAGGCGCTCCGGAAGTAGCTTTCTTCTTATCACCCTGAGCTGGTCGCCATCCAGCTGCGCTAGCGCGGCAGCGAGACTCTCGAGTCGAGAGTCGCTCCGGGGTTGGCCGTAGTCAAGGAGTTAGCCCAAGTAAGGCGCATCGAAGCAGGAGACCTACGTCTGGATCGGTCATTTTGGCCAAGTCTGGCAAGCGTCTTGTGATGTGACGTGTGTGGGAAAGCTAGCAAGGAGACGGCTGGATTTATAGACGAGAAGAAGCTATTCGGCAAAGCAACGGCAGCAACTGCGCTAGTGCCAGATTTGGAAGTTAAGTGAATGCCTGCGTTTACGCATGAAGTACACCTTGGAAAATCGAGCTACTATAGTGTGTAGAGCATGCATTTGCTTCCTCTGAATACATTTGTATGTCTCAGTTCTATGCCCTCCGCCCTACAATTGCGCGTAGCTGTGCCTCTTCGATAATGACAAAGGAGAGAGTTGAGATCTAGAGGTAGCAGTAAGAACCATCTTCGACTGCACGTGTCAACTCTGCTACAGTGTAGGCCAGAATCTCTGCAGTAAGAACAAAACCTGAGCACCTCCTTCCAACCAGGACCCTGCGCGCGATCCACTTTCCCGAGAGCTCATTACCAGCTTACTGACTGCATTTCATCCCTCGCACTTACGGGTACAACGGGTACAGTGTCCTCTGAAACTCTCCGAGAGAATTCGCCGTTCCACCATACAAGAAGCGATTACCTCCGTCATCGGAGTAGATCAAACACCGCACCCATACGATCCCCTTTTGGAGCCCAAAGTACGCTCGTAGTCTTCTGCGACTTCCATAGCACGTCTCTTGCTCTCTGGCCCGTCGCCGACCTTGTAGCAGTAGTAATGATAGATACCTCGAATGGCTTTCATGTGTTTTGGCTCGACTTGGAACATGCGTTGTTTGATCTTAGACTCATTCATCGCCCAAAAGGAGATATTCTTCCAAAATTTCGGAGCGAATTCCTCTCTGAGTTGGTGACAGACTCGAAAGAGAACGGGTGGTGCAGAGTAACAGGCGCTATAGGTGATAGGGCCGGGCTCCATGCATCGTACGTCTTCGAGGACTAGTTCGTAGATCGCATCGCGAAGCTCTTGCGGCAATCGGAGGAGCATCGAATCGTGTCGATTGGTGGCGCGGAGGCGCTGGGGCACTAGCTTGTGTTGGATCTTCTTGAGCTGAGAAGAATTGAGCGGCAATAGTGTGGCGGCGATCTTTTCGAGTTCGAGATCGGTCGCGGCATGGTCCTGCTCGACGATCAGCAAATGGAAACAGGTATCAGAGGTGAGGCGCGGACGTGCATCGAGAGTCGCCATAGTGGCGGCAGTTGGCGAGTTGACTGTGTTGTGACCTGTTCGACAAAGTTCAAGAACCATCGACCGAACTTATAGATGAAGGGAAGGTGGCTCGGGAAAGCCCCGGCACACGCAAAGTGAATGGCACGGTATCGAAGCTCGCATCCTATGCCACGTATTTCAACAAGCCTGATCACCGTCCGGTCGATAATGTAGAACATCTGCCTCCATGTCAGACTGCACCTCCCCAAAGACGGCAATTTGTCGACGGAAGGAACGATGTAGTGTACTCCGCAGTACGTCGTGCCTACCTCTTTCTACCGCTTCACCCAGTACATTGTTCCTTCCGAAGTTCTAGTCACCCGAGGAACGTCCAGAAGGAAACGGTAGAACCTCGAAAGCTCTCCGGACCCTTCCCCTTCACCATTAATTTCGCCCTCCGTCTCGTTGCTCAAATCCTCCCCAGCTGCCTCCTTACTGAGCACGTTCGATCTCTGACTTCGTCCACATTACTCCCACGCGACTTTTCTCTCCTCAACTTCTCCAAGAGAGTTGACCCTCGCATGATTGAACCAGCAAGGCATCTCCATATTGAATTTATTCGGATACGTGACCCATACAATTCCCGGCTCGAGTCCCAGCTGGTCTTCCAGGCGCTCGGCGATTCGTGTGGCATCTCTCTTGTTCTCGATGTGAACTGCTTGGCCAATGAAGGTCTCGTATTTGAAGCCTGCGTTGTACTCGATTCTCGTGATAAACTTCTTGTGTTTCGGGTCCATCTTGGTCATACGACGTTTGATCAACCACATGCTCGTCATTTGGCTGATGGAGATCTCCTTCCAGAATTTCATCGCGAACTCGTCTCGTAACTGGTAGCAGACGTGGAACAGCGGGTGCAAAGAGATTTCTTGGCCTGGAGACAATGTGGGCTTCTTGGTTGAGCACCTTCCGGCAGTCTTTTCGGGCTTAAGGATCTCGTCGTAGATCGCATCTCGAATCTCTTGTGGTACCTGCAGTAGCTTCGAGTCTTTCGTGTTGATGGCGCGAAGGCGCTTGGGCAACAGCTGCTGGCGCAGTTGCTTAAGTTGATCACCGTCGAGTCGCTCCAACGCTGCAGCTAAGTTCGCCAGTTCGAGGTCACTGGCAGCTCTGTTCTGTGAAGAGAGTCAGTCACTTGATTAGAATCTGCGACACGAGGGGAAAGCAACGTACGTCGAGATTCGCCATGGCGGCTGGAGATTCGCACAGATACCTTGTACTGTACGTGTTAGCGAGAGAAAGTAAAAGGAAGGGCGACCAGTTGGTAACAAGAAAACAGCCGCTCGGCGAAGTACCGGCAGCCGCTGCACTAATAGCCAGATCGCAGGTGAAGCAAACTGTAATCTTCACTTCCAATCTCACGCCCTCTGTATCGAGCCTCTGCATACCAATAAACAACACATCCTCCTCCTTACTAATACATCTCCGACCCATCTCTCAAACCCTCCCCGGCTCCCTCACCTCCCCCAAACAATTAACATAAACCGCCCTCCCTCTCCCCCTCCCCATCCTCCCAACATCTCTCCCCTCAAAATCAAAAACATCAATAAACCCCACCGTCCACACCCCCGCCCTCGTCCCCGTCAATCGATCCAACTCCCCCGCCCTCCTCATAGCCTGCTCTCTCGTCCCATAAGCATCCCACAACCAATGACACCTCCTCAAAAACTTCTTATGCCCCTCATCAAACCCATCAAAAAACCCAATCTCATACTTCGGACTCGGTGCTCCACCTGCTAAAAGGAGTTTCGTAGAATAGTAGATCTCTGCGCATTCGGGACGGAGGAGAGAGCAAGTTTGGAGGAGAGGTGGGAGAGTTGGTTTTGTGGGGGCGGAGGTTATGCTGAGGGAGGAGTGATGGGGCGGTGGCGAACTGGTGAGGGTGTAGGATGTTATTATGTCGCGGAGTTCGCGGGGGAGGCGGAGGAGAGGGGAGTGGGCGAGGTTTCGGAGGCGAATGGAGTCGATTGCGGAGTTGTGCTTCGTGTCGAGGTTGGCGTTCGTGGCGGATGGGTCCGGAGAGGTGGAGAACGTGGTGGGTCCGGGTGAGATTGAGATTGTGTTGGGTGATCTGGATCCCTTAGACCGGAGGTCTTGTGATGGGTTTGTGTGAGTTGTGTCTGGAGACTGCGAGGGTGTTGATAGCATCTGTTGTGTTCATGAGTACTCATGCATAGGTGTGAGCTTTGATGTTGCTGGGGAAGTGGTACTTACAGCAGTAGTGGTGCACACTGTGAGATCAGCTGGAGACTTGAGCATTTCTTCGAATGCTGAAGGTGCTTCTGTACACATCATAGTAGATCAGTGTGCGAGACGAAGAGAAGAACTACGCGGCATCGGACATCTGGGAAGCACAACATCTTAAGCTGTTCAAGTCGCGCGTGCACGCGATGCTACACGGCATCGGAAATAGGCATGCCGCGGTACCCCTCCATTCGTACCATGGGGAGACCAACAAGCGATGTGGGGTTGCCGATCATCAGCGAGAGATACATATCATGTGCAAGCGGGTGATATAGGTGAGACGTGTTGAAGATACTGGAGTCGCAGACACGAGGACCTGTTTGTGCCAGTAAAGGAAGTTCAAGCGGTCCGCTTACAAGGGACCTTCTTCATCGGGGCTTGTCACCTGCGCCTGCAATATCTTGGATCGCCAAACTGCGGCACGTTCGCTTCAACTAGCTCTTGGAACCCTGACCAGGTTTGCATATTCGTTGCTTTGTGAGATCTGGCTGCTCGAGGTGGCGGTCCCTCGACAATCGATAAGAAGGAGCCCGGTTCAGTGTTCAGGCGGCATTGCACACGCGGCAAGGACGTGTGTCGCAGGCTCCGTCTGCTACTTTTCCACCCCGCAGTCGTGGTATGTCCTAGTCGACTGCATTTCCAAGCGCGTTGTATGAGCGCATGCCCCCATTCTGCTTCAAACAACGGACCCAAATGGTACCCTTTTCCAGTCCATGTCGCTTGTCCAGGTGATCGGCTTGCAGTATTGCGTCCTGCGGGGTGGCGACTTTGAACATGTAGAAAGCGTAGCTGACAGCGTAAAGATACTGCTTGTGCTGAGGGTCGAACGCAGTAGCGAGACGATCCAGGTCGTGTGACAAGCAGATCCACGTCTTTTTGGGGTAGTAGAGCTGTGCTGTTTCCTCGCGCAATTGCTGGCACGTATGCATCGTGACGGGTAGCCTGCAGCCGAGGATAGGTCTTGGTGGCGAGTGGGCGAAGAGGTATCCGAGGATCTGGTCGCGAAGCTCGCGTGGTAAGCGCAGTAGGGGCGGCTTTTGCTGGTCAAGGTCGTGCAGGCTCAGCGCATCTTGAGCTGATGATGCTCCTGTCGCTGCTGCGAAATTGTCAGCGTGCATCGTACGGGGTTCGTAGACCTACTCACCATTTCCGCTGTCTTTGTTCGTCATTGCATTCATGCGGGACGAAGGACTCGAAATGTTGTGTGCGTTGGAGCTCAAGTGGAGGTGAAGCTGCGAGAAGTTGCCGTTCGATGTTTTGATAAACCGACTGACGCTTGGCAACGTTCGAGGAAGTGCAGGCGCGGTGAGTCCGCGTCTGCAGGTAGAATGCAGAAGCCACTCTCGACGATGCTGGTGTCCGCTCGCCTCCGATTGCGACCCTTCTTCCTCTCGATTGCACTGGCCGGGGTGATATTTGAGTCGGCTGCGGTCTGATAGCCCCGTCTGCTCGAAAATTCACCGGGACTGTGTCGGCACTTGGCCGCGCACTCTATGGCCCCGCAGTTTGAGGCGGCCAGGTCGTCACTCGTATCGCTCGATCGACTGCGAACCCGAGACGATTTGGCTTGCTAGTAAGTGTAAAAAAACGGCGAGAACAAAAGATCAGTTTTGCCTGGGCATGGAAATGCGCAGCGCACCTAAAGGTACCCAACAGATTGCTCTTTCAGAGAATGTACCATGCTTGGAAGATTCGATAATGCTTGTCTGATTGGTGATGTCTAGACATTACTCTCGCAAGACAAGAGTCTTGATCGGGCCTGATGCACTGGCAGATCTTGAGAACGAGCTTTCGCAGGTGGTATATAGCAATTTTCTGCGTCTGTCAGTCTTTCAGTTGTAGCGGGACCGAAGCTCACTGCTTGTTGCTGCGTCTGTGGAAATCCATCTCGCTCCAATGAGAGTCTCATCATCACCTTGCGTTAGCTTTAACACGAGCTGCGAGCTGAGCAAGGCCGGCGGCCAAGCATTCGTGGTTGTCGAAGTTGTTAAAGCGTCGATGGATATTTGTCACTGGCCAGGGGGCTGCGACAGTCAACGGCGTAGTCCTTGCTCCAGGGTTGAACGGGAGGCAGTCAACGTGATAGTCACAACGGTGTCTACCGAAGCTCGCAAATGGCATTTCAGATCTAGAAATGTCGGGAAGCAGACTCCTTGCGATGTTCACTGCAACGCGCTCGCCTGTATATCTTGGTAGCAGGGCAAGCACGAAGCAAAGTCAAAGGATACACACGTGTAGTCGCGTTTGAGTTCGGTATGGCAGAACAATCGGTGGTATTTTGGGTCGGGTAGCAGTCCATCTGAGACAACGCTGGAGTGCCGCAGCCGTGTTCTAGATAGCGTGGCGGTGAAACCTGGGACAATTCGTGCTCGTGGCTGGTTGTACAACCATCCGTCTGGACCTTTTCAGCCATGTGGTGAGAGTGCACAATGCTTTCAGGTATGAAGATGGTGTATCCAAGTCAACGCAACGCCGTGTGAGCGTCGGATGATGGAAACTGAAGTCGCATTGGATGCCGTACCCGCAGCGAATGGTGCTTGCTCCGGTCCTGCAGGTGGTTGCGCGTGCATGCAAGACATTCAAGGCCAGCGGGCGCAGCCGATGGTACAGCATGCAGCTATATGAGCATTGAACCCGCCGCTGCGAGCCACTCACTTTTGGACGCGTAGATAATAACGAAAGTTGCGCGCCCGCGAGATGGATGTCGCAGGAAGAGAGATCGTGCCTTGAATCTGCAAGAAGTGTGACGGAGCCGTCGGCGCCAGTCCGGGATCATCAAGCATCACCGCTGCTTGTGCCCAACCTTTGTTTGTGTTTATACCTTGGCACTGCATGCTGCCACCTCTTCCTCCTCGTGCCGCGCGTGTAACAACGACGAGCAGGTCATCTGCTGCAGCATTACCGCAATCCTTCTCTATTTGTGCCCTCTCACCATCGATCTGCACACGTCGCAGAGACGTCGCGGAGCTGCCTGGTCCATCCGACGCCGTCTGAGCCAGCCGAGACGAGACCGTTTACCTAGCAACCACGCCTCGAGTCTGCCACCGCACCGCGACCTCAGCCCACGCTGCCGCGCCCGACGCCGACTGCAATGCAGAGTCGCATGAGACGGCAGATTGCGAATGGTCACGACGACGACGACAAGAACCGGTGCAGCTGAACGTGCGGGTCATAGCAGGTGCGTATGAGCTATCTTATCGTCCCAGAACCAGGATTCGCTCTCTCCACCCGGAGAGTGGTGAACCGTGAACGCTGCGGGTCCGGTCAGCATGTCAACAATGCTCCCTCTCCCTCCTCCCACGCCGCCGGCGCAATGTTCGATGTGACGTCGGTGGGCTCTCAATACATCATCGAAACTGTCTCTGACCTGCTGTCCAATGTGCAGGTCCCAGGCCCAATGCCCGATGCGAACGATGGCACCCGTAAAAGCCCCACGAAGAAGACGCCGGAAAAGACAAAAGTGGCCGAGTTGACGACACAACGATTGGCAAAGCGAAAGTCGCAGGACTTCGCTGCAAAGATCGCGGGATGGAACCAACTAGGTGGAGGCATTGTGACGCCCGAGATCGAGAAGCCGAAGGCCAAGCCAAAGCCCAAGCCAGAGCAGTCACAGGATGAAGTGGTGGTGGTTCTCGATGCCGCGTCCGAGGCCCAACAAGACGACATGATTGTGGTGGAGACCGAATCTACGATCCCGGCAGACATTATCGAAGTGACACCTACGTCGCAACCAGAAACTCCTAAGAACTCAAGATCTCCCGGGAGGATCGTCTCAAAGCCACTGGCTACAGTTCCCACAGGAGAGAAAAAGACGGGAAAGGAGATCGACTTCGAACGAAAAGCATGGGTCAGGCGCAAAAGCAAGCCGCAGGTTGAAGTGCCGCCAGATGTCAAAGAAGCCAGCGCGCCTAAGAAGCGCGTGGTGAGTGATGGCCACTGGAGACGCGACAGGCAGCTTCAGCCACAGCCACAGGCGAGTCCCGAGAAAGAAGACGACAAGGCGAAGACACCAAAACCTGTGTACATCCGGAAGAGCGTGGTAAACGTGGGCTTGAAGGTGCCAGTATCGCACCAAGATTTCACGGAATCCGAGCCAGAACCCGAACCAGTACGAGTGCGACCTCTGCGATCGAGGTCCCCAAATGGACGAGAACGCACGCCAGACTACGAGAGCAAAGGCACAAAGGTCTATGTGCAACGACGAAAGCGGTCAAAACAGAACGAGTCCGAGAGCAGTTTTACAGCACCTTCCTCGACAGACAAGCCTAGCACAGTGACCACAGATATCACGAGCCCAAGCATTTCCCCACCACGACCGAAATCAGCGCCACGAGAACGTTCGCGTAAAGAGCGAAGTGGTGATGAATTACCACCACGGCCAAGTACTGCAAGAAGGAGCAAGACTCCGGTGGAAGAAAATGCCCCCAAACGACATCCTTCAACGACTGCGGAAGCCTTTGCGAAACGTATCACTCAGCGCATGCATAATCCAGACAAGCCACCGACACCCCTGCCCAAAGTGTTTGGCAACCGCATTGAAGGATGGCTCGATGGCATGTCAGATCCTTTCAACGAGACCAGGTCATCAGACACGCCTGAGCCGCTGAAGATTCCCAAAAAGAAGTCGTCTAAGCAGCTCCACCTCGATACCGATGTCGAGAAGCCCGTCGACAGCCGCAAGAGCAGCGCGAAACAGCGAAGTCCTCCAGAAGAGCATCGGCGAGAAGTAAGTGGGAAGCGCGACTCAAAGCAGGATACACCGGCCATGTCGCCAATAAGCCCAACAACACCAACGCTTAGACGGCGAGGAGCCAAGCACCGCGCTGAGTCCCCTCTGAAGAACCGCATGTCGCAAGACACTTTGGATGACTCGTCTCGTGGGGATGAGGCGTTGATGAGTGGTGGTAACCCGGATGCCATGCGACCCGGCCGCCGCATTCCATCCAAGCGGAAAGATGATCGCTTCAGACAACTGACCACCATTGCATCTGACGAAACGCTCAGCACTCGTGATCGCGGTCATGGCCGCGCGTTCTCGGACGATGCGACCACAATTACTAGGACCAGTGACGGCGATGTGCCAAGAAGACGGTCGACTAGGCATAGGATGGCGAAGCACGATGATCTGATATCCGTTCTTTCTATGCCTAAAGACGACGAACGGCGCGTTGTTCCCGCGAAGAGCATACGGCGAAGCAGGCGGAAACCTGGATTCTGCACCGTTGCCGAGATCATGAACGAGCTTTCTACGGACGAGTTGAAATACCAACGTGAGCTCAGAACGTTGGTCGAGGGAGTCATCCCAGTGCTACTCAAGCATGCTGTTTCCGAGACATCCAGCTCGTCACCTGGCTCCCGGGTGTTTAGCCGCTCCACATCTGACCCATCCGTGACGCGGCCGATCGTGGACATGGGTGTGGCCTTGGAAAGGCTGAAAACAACGCATAAGCACATTCCTTTGCACGAACCGAGTGAACTGCTTGTATGGGCACAATCCGCGTCGAAGGACTACACCACCTACTTGCAAGCTTGGCGCTTGGGTTTCAAAGACATTGTCGTCAATTTGGCACGCGCGGAGCGCACTCCGCAGCGCAACAGTTCATCATCTTGGGACCACGACCTGCCTCGAAATAAAGATGGTGACCTCGTGGACAGCTCAGGTGAACGTGTGGATGTCGCGTACCTCCTCAAGAGACCTCTGATCCGGATTAAGTACCTTGCCAAGACTCTGAAAGACGTCAACCAGCTCCAACCTTCAGCAAATGCAGAGGACATGGCAAAAATTTATCAAGATTTGATTGTTGCCGCGAAGAAGCGTGTCAGTGATGAGCAGGCTCGATTGGAAGATGAAGCTGCTGCAGCCATTGATGCCACCAGAGCACGCGATCCACGCAGTCTGGCTCCCATTACCGGAGTGAGCATTGATCACACCAGATCCGTGCGTGCAAGAGACTACTTTGATATGGACTTGGTTCATTCCAGTGGTCAGCAGCTAGGTTGCAAGATCGAGGTGATCTACAGAGACGATGCGCCTAATCGAGGAAAAGCAGGCGATGTCCTGTTCTGCGAAGTTTCGTCGTTTGGGCGCTGGCTGTTATTTCCGCCTCTTCCGCATGCGTTGGTGTCATCAAGAAAAGGCGACAAGCCCGGCGAGCTTGTTGTAATGATCCGCGGCTTCATGTCCAATGCGAGACAGTGGCGTGAAGTCCTTTCGCTACGATCTGAGGATGACATGACCGCGACCGAGTGGCTGCAGATGCTCGGATCATCTCCGATGCCGCCTAAATTGTCCCGCAAGTCGAGTTTCAACATGTACAGGCAAAAAAGTCTGCCTGCTGCAGACTCGGAGGAACCAAAGCTAAAAACCATCGCTGAGACTGCTGAAACAGTGAACAAGAGCAGGGATCCATCACCACGAGAGATCGAAGTACCGATTGGGGAACGAGTCACTAATGGCAGTCGAATATGGGACGGCAGTGAGGTCAATAGTGTGATGGACGATGAACAATCCCTACCGTCCACGCGACCACAGCAACGAACACAGCCAGCGCGGTATCGTGGTCATACCCTCTCATCTCAAGATAGGCGAGACGAACTTCATCACAGGTCCCGGGATCATGCTGCAGAGCCACATTACGAAAGACCGCACAACATCTCTTCTGCACCTCGGCAGCGTCGACCTTACTCCCTCCATACACGCTCACAGTCGGAGTGGACTGGTTCAACAGTGTCCTCTGACCGCACGACTGACTATACCGTCTGGATGCCATCCGAGGACGCGTCTACACGCTACTCAGATGATTCGAGCGATGGTGAAGACTCAATCGGACGGCGAGAGCATCAAGCATTACGTCCGAGACTGCACCGACGTACCTCTTCGGTTCCGTCTATGGATCTGCCATCGATTCAGAAGGTCCGAAAGCCAGGTCGACCTGAAAGTCCTCCATCAGACCGGGACGGTCTGCCGTCACAGAAGAGAGCGCACGAGGCGCCCAGGCCCGATGATCCTTCCTCTAAGGCGCCTCAGCTACAGCAGCGACTTTCAATAAGGAGGAAGAGTGACGAGCGGGACAGGCCTCCGCCTCCTCCGGCCCACAAGGAGAAGTCTAGGCCATTGTCGCTGGGATTGGGCCTTACGAACAAGATTCCCTCTCTCACGCCAGCCTTTATGAGGAAGAATCGTCGGCCTTCCTCGCCTCTGAAGCACGAATATGCGCCGTCTTCATCGTCCGATTCATTGTCTGATAGTGACTACACTGATTACGACGATGATGCCTCCGTGACGTCTGAATCAACAATTGAAGACCAGGCTGAGCGCAAAGAAGCTTTGCATGAAGACATCTCCACCGTCGGAGACCTCAGAGGATTCCGTGATTATCAAAAGTCAGGACCAAGACGATCGCCACCGAGATCGCCCCCGCCAGCACCGTCTCCGGCTACCGATCCAGAGACACGCCCAAGCCTTCCAGCCACAAGTCTTGCGCCATCGGAATCTGCTTCGCAAGCACCTTATCGCACTGTGCCAGACACAGGTGTTGAGCCGGCGAAGACAGTCGCAAACATATTCTCCTGGTCCGAGCGCGGGACGTGGGACAGCCTGCACATGGAAGAGTGCCAGATCTTTGTAACGCCTGGCCTGATTGAAGCCTTTGATCTGACCCAAGCCAACTCCGTATCTCCGCAGACAAATGGCCAATACTCCACACCCTCTGCCCAGGGTGTGAAACCACTCGTCGCGCTGGAGCTCACCCCACTTGTGCCCTTGCGTAGAGGTACTGCCGTGGACATCACAGTCCGCTCGCCACCGTCAGCAAACTCGTTATACAAACCTGGAGCTAATATTATGTTCCGATCACGGAGTCCCGAAGAATGCGAAAAGCTATACACCCTGCTCAACCGAGCTCGAATCGATAACCCAACATATGTTGCTCTGCAAAATGCTCGAGGACCAACCAAAGAGAGCAACTGGGGCGAGATCATGGATCAGAACCGAGACGACCAGTTCAACAAACGCCGTTCGTGGTGGAATCTTGGCTCGCGAAAGAGCACATCTTATCGCTCGAACGGCAGCCGTCCGCTGTCAACTGCAGCAACAGAGTCCTCTGTGGGTACAATGAATACCGCTTTCTCAGCCTTGCGTCGCTTCAGTGGCAGCAACAAATTCTTCGACTTGGCCAAGAGTACTATCACAAGTCGAGAGGGAACACAGAGCACAAACAGTGAGAGCCTCAACTCTGGAGCAGCAACTCCGGACCTCGCTTTTGATCCCTCCATGGGGACACCACTTGGCATCACTGGCACCAAAGTCCGGCTATACGTTCGCGAGTCGGCATCGAAGTGGAGAGACCTTGGCTCTGCAAGGTTGACGGTCATGGTGCCTCCACGAGCTGATCCAAGCATCCCTGCCAACCCAAGGACTACTGGTCTGGAGAAACGGGTCCTTGTGACCGGCAAGAGCCAGAACGAGGTCTTACTCGATGTCACTCTGGGGGAAAGCGCCTTCGAAAGGATCGCCCGAACTGGTATCGCCGTCAGTGTCTACGAAGTCAGCGAGCACGTGGGCCACTCGGGCGGTGTTCTGCCGAACCGCACGACGTGCTATATGATTCAGATGAAGAGTGAGAGGGATGCTGCTTATACATTCGGACTGGTGGGGAAGTTGAGATATTAATGATTGATGTTGCATGAGGTGAAGGGGGAAGAAGGATTTTAGAGAGGGGATGATTCTGTTTTGTGCGACGATTTAGCGGGCGTTTTTGTCATTTGAAGCATTCTTCTGATTGAGCGAGCGCAACATTGCGATATAGATGGAGAGCATCGGGAGAAGAGTGAGAAGAGAAGCGGTAATGCTTGAGTTCATCTGCATCGCGTGCGAAGGAGAGAGAAGAGAAGAGAAGAGGTATATACCCATTTCCCGTTGCGTTAATGATATTTCTTCGTGATCTCAGCCGCCTTGTCGAAAGGTCGCCAGCTGCTCCTTCCCACAGCCACTCGCGTAGGAAGGCTGTTTCCAGATGCGGTCCCGCACTGTCGTGACTTCCAGATGATGGTCAGGGAGCATGTGGGGCTTTGCGACAACTCCTGCTCCCACTCACTAAACTGCATCTACACCACAATACAAGCCGTGGAAAACAACACTGCCGTCCAAGAACCTGAATGAACGACATGCAAGGCTGAGATTCCAAACCTTGTTCGAATGTTCGGCGCCGGATTCGCCCAGGACAGCACAGCAGATGCAGCCACGAAGTCAAAGAGAGTTATTTACGGAGATCTATTGAACTTCGATCTTGCTCAGCCTTTACGCCTCACCTGTGGCGATGGACAAGAAAGAGGAAAAGGCGATTGAAGATCCTGAAATCATGTTGCAGCATGTCGGTAATAGCTTTGTACGATAGGTCCACCGCGACGATTCAACGGTGCTTTTGGCAGGACGGCTGCAAGGCTGTGCCGTCCGAAGCCACCACGCACAACTTTCCACGAGCCTACATGGAGTTTTGCAGTCGGCCACACTCGAATACTGACCTGATGGCACATGTGTACCAGATCTCAGGATGACAAATGGTGAACGGATTACGGAAATCGGAGTGCTTTCGCTTCAAGCTTTACAGGCTCTCATGACATGGTTTATTCAACACTGCCAAAGGGAAGCACAGCGCTTTCCCAAGACCTTGGCTATCGGCCGCAGTTGGTACATCAGGCTATGTACACTGGTTCTACGCTGCTTTTTGGTATACACTGCCTTGAAACCTGCAGAATGGAGATCGATCTCGTGGGACGGCAGACCTGTATCTGCTATTGGATCCCTTGCAGTATGGCTCGTTCAAGGTTATTACGACTGCCGTTGTGGCCCATGTCATTTCTGCCCCTCTGTAACAAGATTGCCTCCAGCTCATGTGCGGCTCTGACGCTGTAGTCATTTCGAGATGACGGTAATATATCATGTGTTAGACCAGCACGCGCAAGTCAAGGACGAAGTCACAGAAGAAAATAAGATCGAGAGTGGCAACCGCCGAAAGGGATTTTCGAAATGGCAGTCCTGGGGAGTTGCGATCACCGCAGGAGCAGCAACAGCGGCGCTCGTGCTCACCATCAATATATGGGTCTTCACCTACGTTGCGCTCCAGTTCAAAATCGAGGATGGAATAGCGACGATACACAGAGGTATCTGGTGGATTTGGGCAGGACCATTCTTACTATCCCGTAAACACACAGCTGACAACTCTGTGTAGGAACATGCAGCGTCACTTCCAATATTTCCACTTACGGTCATCTGCTCATTAATATCCTCGGCACACTTCTTCTGGGTGCAAGTAATGCTGGCGCTCAACTTCTCTCAGCCCCAACACGTTCCGACATCGCCCGCGCGCACTCCAAGAATCGATGGATGGACATTGGAGTTCCCAGTCTTCGCAACTTACGCACAATATCTCGATGGAGGAGGTTCGGGTGGGCCGTTCTCATGACGAGTTCAATTCCTTTGCATCTGCTATACAACTCTGTCTTGTTCACAACTTCGGCCGGGCACGAGTACGTAGCTTCGCTGGTTGCGCCCGACTTTTTCGAGGCGTCGCGGGGTTTCGATGACATGAAGATACCAGAAGAAATGAAGGGAGGAACATCATTCCCAGACGATAGTGTCACAGACGCCTTCTGGATCACCAGGAATCTAGCTCTACAGGGTAATTTGACACGACTGAGCAAACGAGAGTGTCTGATCGCGTATGGCGCCACAAACGCCGCCGAGAGCGATAAAGGAAACCTGTTAGTTGTGACAAAGCCAATAAACGATGTTGAGTTTGGCACACTACTCCAGGGAAATGAAACATTCGCTGTGCTGCCACTGCTAGATCTGTTCATACACAAGGCCGAGGATCAATTTAATGACTTGGACTGGAGATGTGGAGGGTCTCTTGGTTCGGGAAACGCTATAAACACCACGTGCGGGGAGCATAAATTGGTGCCTGCTTATAAGGATGATGCGGGGAGTGGCCCATAAGGACATACCTGTACCAGTGCAACGACGGGTGGAGAACTATTCCAGATTGCTTTTCGGAAAACTGGGCTGCCTGCGTCTCACCCTGGAATTATCGATGCAATATGACCAGAACCACGGTAGAGGTGGACTATTGTCTTGCGGAGCAGAACTCAGGAAGATGCACCGCGAAGGTCAGCCTATCGTTGCTTGCAGTAGTGATGGGTTGCAATGTGGTCAAGGTTTTGGTGCTTTGTGCTATGGCAGGCCTGAACTTCAAGACCTTCCGACCTTTGGTCACAATAGGCGATGCGGTGAAATCTTTCCTGGATAAGCCTGAGGATCAAGCGAAGAACCGTGGCCCAATAAGTGTGATGGACATCGTTTACTCGGCGGAGAGTCACAAGCGCGTGCAGGCAGGCGGAGCTGAATGGACTTTTGAGGCGATGCGCAGGTCTCACCGGCAGAGGCAGGATGGAAGCGATGAGTTTTGGACAGGCACTCGAACGTGCGAGGTAGGCACTTCAATTCCGAAGGCGACAAAGTTTGTCGCATGGAGCAAACACTGGTATCGTGCCGCAAACACCGGGGCCTGCAGTCCTTGGAAGGTCTGCGTATCTCTGTAAGCCTTGCTGTGATCGACTCTCTGATAGGATGCTGACCTATTCTTCCCAGCTGCCTCATCATGTTGGTAACCGCCGCATTCATGATGATAGTGGAACTCATGACGGGAGAAACAGAGCTGAACCTCAAGGACTTCAACTTTAACACACTGCTGGGCATGACAGAAACGGCACCGCTCACGCTCTACATCATCGTCCCCAACATCCCTCAACTGCTTGTCAGCTTCGCCTACATCTTCTACAACAACGCACTCACATGCATGCTTCTCGCGCATGAGACATCGCAGTTCGCCTCGAAGCGGAAGTTTCTGCGTGTGAGTGAACCAGAGGGCCAACAGAAGAGCACATACTGGCTACAGCTTCCGTATCAATACAGCATCCCGCTCCTGGTCACGATGGCATTCCTGCATTGGTTGATCTCGCGAAGTGTGTTCTTCAAATCAGTGGAATACTACGACGCTGCCGGGAAAATGAGCGATGAATCTTATACGGCTTGCGCATATTCGCCGCTGGCCCTGATCTTGTCAATCTCGTTGGGGGCGATCCTCGTACTGGTACTCGTGGGGCTGTCCTTCAGAAAGGTGGATCAAGGGATGCCGATGTTGGGGTCGTGTTCGATGGCGATTAGCGCTGCTTGTGCGAATTGCGGTGAAGGAGGCGAGGCAGCAAAGAAAGCGTTGATGTATGGTGTACTGACAACCGAAACGGACGAACAGCAGCAAGGACCAAAACGCGTTGGATTCTCCCAGCATGAGGTCGAGTCTCTCCAGGAAAAGACCGAGTATCTATAGCCCGTCATCTCATTGCCTCAACAAAATCTAATACCTCCCCTCAAAAGTATCAATCCTCCCATTCGCAACCTTCTCCACCGCCTCCTTAACACTCAACTCGTCCCCACCCACCAAATCAAACGCCAACCCCTTCGTCCCATCATTCTTAATAACCTCCACCACCGCCCTCGCAACATCCTCCCTCGGGATCGTTCTGTTTAAATGCACCTTGCCCGCATCAATTTTCCCAGTCCCAGCGTCCTCCGACAACCCACCAGGCCTCACAATCGTATACTCCAATCCTCTCCTCCCATTATTCTCCACCAAATCCTTATCAGCCGCATATTTAGCTCTCATATACGGTCCAATCGCATTCCACACTTTATTCGACCGATCCCGATCCGCATCATCATACCATTCTGGTTCGGGTTTATTCTCTCGATCTCGGACATCCAGAGCCGAAATGATAATATATCTCTTCGTTACACCTGCAGCGGCAGTTGCATCTGCGGCTTTTACTGCGCCTTCATAGTCGACTTTTTGTGTTCGTTCGGGTGATCCGCCGCCTGCGCCTGCGGCCCAGATTACGGTGTTGGGTTGCGTGGATTTGATGGTTTGGATGAAGTCTTCGACGCTGGAGTCTTCGATGCTTTGGACAATGGGGCGGCCGCCGAGGGATTCGATGTCGGGTTTTTGGGAGGGGTTGCGGATGATGCTGTGGACTGTGCCGCCTTCGGAGGAGAGGATGCGGGTTATGTGACGGGCGACCTTGAAGACGAGAGTTAACATCTGGGTTGGAGGGTCTCTAATGGCGTGTTTTGTATCTGCTCACCTTGCCAGATCCGCCAAAGATCAATGTCGTAGCCATGGTTTTTCTGTTGGTTAAGTACTGGCGAGCTGCGGTTCAATTGTTCTTGAGACCGTGATGTCTTCTCACTTCACCGCTGCAATGTGATGTTGTGTACAGCTCCCCACCTACAGCTTATATGCTCTGAGATTCAATGCTTAGCAACAGTTCCATGCCAAATGACGTCTAATGTGTCTAGCATAAGCTACGTCTTTGCTGAGGTCATTGTCATCGGCTAAGAGGCGGTTTATCTCGGATAGAATCCGGATAGAATCATCAGCAGAATTCTGTGAATTTGTCTTCGAATGACGCCTGCCATGAGCATTTGGTCAGCGGAGGGGACGACTTTCTCTATTCTGTCCTCAGGCCTCGAGTGATGTTGTTGAACACGGCGCGCGGTGCGAAACGTTGTCGTCGGTCTATCGCGCCAAAGCCATGGTGTACAACGAAGCCGTCGCAGCTGTGTCTTCGATAAGCCACAGCTCTAGCCACGAAAGTTGCGGTGTCGGTGCCAAGGCGTCGCCCAAGGCGATTCCAAAAGACACAGTATTGCCGTGGCCTCACTTGTGGACGAGGCTCGTCGCGTAAAATGAAACTGAGCCTCCATGGCGTGCTCGATGAGCAAAAACTAGAAATGCATAGCGTGCTCGCAAGTCACCGCCTGTTGTCGTTTTCATTCTGATCCTCATATTTTCCTCCTAATACAATGCCTGATTCACTGCATGCAGAAGACCGAAAATAAACAAAAAGCAAAGCCACGCATTGCGCCATTCGCAGTATCCAGCCAGTCTCATCATGTGAGACTGGAATGGCCGTCAAGGTCGTCAAGAATGTGCTGTCAAAAAAGAGCCTAAGGTCGCACAATTTACCGCCGAAAATCGAATTGCGAGGCAATGAACAGATGTTTGACGACGTATCGTCTCAATCGTTCATCACCTCGCACCACGGCTCCAGTAGTCACGCGATGGAATCGCGGCGCTTCTGCTTGACGGCAAATTGCTTCAAGTACTCATAATCCGCGACGTTCGCGTCGACGGTCTTTTTGATGAGATCGGCGGCTTCCTGGCCGAATTTCTCGACCCAGTCAGCATAGAGCTGCTCCTCGCTCTTTGGCTTATGCTTCTGCAAAATCAATCAGTATGCCGCGCTGACCGAGCGACAACAGGACGAGAACTTACATGAGCACGCGGCTTCAAATCAGTCGAGTTGATTGCATCGTCGTGGAAGCCATTCCACTTCTCGAACTGCTCTTTGGCGAAAGCATGGCTCTCCTCGGAATCCCACTGCAACATAGCCTGCGAGAAATCGAGCCCGATCGAATCGCAGTACTGGCGCAAGATGCCCTCAGGGTCGTCAAGCATGTCATCGGCATCGATCACGCAAATCTCGACCTGACCTTCCTTCAATTCGCCATCGCGACCCGCAATCTTGGGTCCGACGATGCCCTCATCCTTGAGGTAGTCGAAGAGACGTCTCAGCTCGTCGTAGCCAGCCTCTTCGGGCATGAAAGGAGTGAATTGCGTCCTCTCGACAAGCGGTGGGATGCAACACCTGTAATACGAAGGAATCGCGCTACGAGGATGGCGGATCAAGAAAGTGAAGTGGAACTTCTCCAAGATGTCGCGAGGCACAACGGTCGGGTTCTTGCCCTCGGTTTTGCTGTTC
Source organism: Cercospora nicotianae (assembly GCA_029490675.1). Taxonomy (NCBI): domain Eukaryota; kingdom Fungi; phylum Ascomycota; class Dothideomycetes; order Mycosphaerellales; family Mycosphaerellaceae; genus Cercospora; species Cercospora nicotianae. Next base: position 3,498,125 of record JANQAT010000006.1, on the reverse strand, counting down.
TCGTATGGGAACGGAGCAGCCTTGGAAGGAGAGTTTGGACTCTCCGGACGGCTGTTCGAGGGTGTGAAACCAACCCCCGAATCAGTATCGGCAGCGGCATCTCTGTCGCTGCCGACGCCGCCGTTAATGGAAGCGTTGTTGGTGCCGACACCGCGCTTGATCGTCTGCAGAGAAGGTGCAAGACGCGCTTCTTGGTGATTCGGCGGCAGCAGGTAGTGAGTGATGTCTTTGATGAAGACACGCTTGCCCTGCGACGAAGTCAGTACCTTCCCGTTAGGTCCCGCTTTGCCGTGCTGGACATTGTGGGCATGGCAATGGCAATCAATCGTGGAGCCGAGGAATTCGCTTGCCGTCATCATTATGACGCATGGAGACCATTGGAAAATTGCATCCGCGACACGAGACAATGGAAGGAGTCGAGTGTTCCTGTCGGCCAATGCAAGGAACGAGAGCTCATGCTCGTGCTGGAACGCGCCCGGTGTGAAGGAGACGAACATACCTCGGCGGACTCCCGCTCAATGCGGTCCAGAATCGTCTTGAACGTCGACTCAGCAAACCCGCTCTGTTTGCGCGCTTCCTCGTCGTTCTCGAATCTGGTGCCCATTCTCTCCGGGCCATAGTAGAAGGCATCGCCAAACGGCTCATGGATCGTCTGGATGCTGTTGCGGCGGGTCATGAAGACCTGTTTGCATGATCAGTCCGGGTTGCCCGAGAGTCGTAGCAATCATTGCCAGTCGACATACCCTCTCGAACGCCGTCGAGCATGCTCGTGGATGGGTGGCGACGAAGACTGGCTTGTTCGACATGGTTGCAGTGACCTGGTGAGATATCTTTCTACTCGACGGTATGCCCAATTGGGATGATGGTTGGTGGCTGTGTGACAGCAGAACACTTAAATAAGGTAAGTGGAATGTACGTCGTCAGTCGTTCTTTGCGCAGATTCTGCGTTCGGGTTCGCAAACAAGTAAGCGAGTATCGGCGCAAAGTGAAGGGTGGTGACGGGTGGTGGACGGGCGGCGGCATCCCAAGCGTAAACCTAGCCTCGTGGCTCAACCCACAGGTTGAGGGTGCCTCGCCCAGGAACGACGGAGGCACGGGCAGGGAACTTGCTGCACTGCTGCACGATCTGTCTTTTCGTTTGCCCTGTGAATGGTCAGAAGCACTGCTTCCCTGGCATCCCTCCATGCTTTCTGTGCTTCTTGTGTCGTGCGCCTGCGCCCACGGCAGTCGAGGGCGCAAAGTCAATTCGCCAACAAGTCCCCAAAACGAAGAATGGCCCACTGCTTCACAGCTTCCCAATGATGAAGGTACGAGACTCAGTGTGGGGCAAGGGTCCCGCAATCGGAGCCGAGCCAACTCCATTGCATCGGCCATGTCATGTCATCTCATGAGACCGAGCAGCGCCAAGACCTGTAGTTGGTGGCATGGTTATGTAGCGTACTGATATCAATGTCGTTGCGATACATGGGATCGATATAGCATGACGCACGGGTAGCTCGAACGCATGATCGAAGGTAGGCCTTTCTCAGTGATCGCCACGCTTGTCTGGGTGATGGTACTGTAGAGAGCTATGGCGTGCTCAGAATCCGAGCCTTCTGTTTGGTCGCCATTCCGCTGCACCTCTCGTGTGCTTCCTACTTGAGCTGGCAGATCTGCTGCAAGATTCAGCGTCAACTACGTGACGGCCGCAGTGCTGCCACGCAGTTGCGGTTCCAGCGCTTCTGCCCTGTCCGAGATCTGCAGAGCTACAGGATGGGCAGAAACGAAGCACAGCATGTGCTCGGGACCACGCTCAACGCACGCATGTCCCACGAGTAAATTCTGCTCTCTTGTTCCATTTGGGCATGAAACCGAGGCCAGAGCTGGCCAGCCTTCGGTCGGCTCGTGTCGGATTCCCAGCGCTGGGCCCATCTGCGCTGTTCGCAACGGATCGTTGCCGGTGCAAGAATCCCACGTCCTTGGGCCTAGACATGCCGAGAGGCGATGTCTCTTGCTCGATGATTGGTAGCCATCCCATTGCTTTGGACCGTGCAGCTATGCTAAGCTTCTTGTAGTTCGCTGTGGGTGCCTGTGACCTACGAAGGCGCACGCGACCAGCTGCAGGCGCAAACATATGCTGCAGCGTATTTTCGCTGCGGGATATTTTTCTCATCCGAGAGCCGTCGCCTGGGATCGTTGCTACCCCGGTTGCCGGACTGGCTACTGCTGCTCACTTCGAGGGTTCCACTTGGAGTGCTCAGGAATTTTCCAGTTGTTGACACCCCTAGACTAAGTCAGCAGGATTCTGTTGGTGTTACACATGTTTTCTAAAGCATGGGATCAGAACAATGCGGTGACTAAAGGGATCCGCCATCGATCACTAAGCCACCGATGTTATCCCACAACGAGTCTCAAGCCCAGCCTGGTGCGTGGGCAGATCGGAGAATGCTTCCTGATCCGAGTGATCCTTCACTCCCAGAACAGTCGTCGAGACAAGGAGTTCCGTAACCTCGAGACGAGCCCGTGAACAGACACAAGAACGGGTGCCGAGCAGACTGGAGAGTAGGTATTGCAACTTACCACCACCATCTTCGAATCTTAGCGCCGATTGTCTGACCAGAGAACTTGGCTGAAGCATTCCAATGCCGCCACCTAGTGTTATTAGCAGACAGTCACCGCCAAAAGCAAGTGATGGGCATACCCAGCCACGATCAATGACCACGCCAGGCCTTGAACCAGGGGCATGAGCACCTGCCAGATAGATCAGCCCAACGCTCCCAGCCCACAGTATGCGAACGCCTAACCTGATCCTTCATTGTGATGTATGTGACCATTCTCCAACCCTCGGCCTTCTCGATGCTCTTTAGATAGCTTTGTTCGAAGCGAAGGTCGGGCAGTTGCAAATGTCTCGGCGCGTGTCTCTCTTCATCAGGTAGTGGACGCAATATGCTCAAGGGCACTTCGTCCTCGCCAACGTCATCGGTGACAGAGGCAACATCACCAGAACGATCGAACTCGACGGGGATCTTGGTGTCGACCGAGGTTTGTGGTGCCAGGTCGTGCCTGGTTGGGTTGTGGTTGATGTGCGCGGTCTGAATCGTCTCGGCAGCCTGTATGGCAGCGTCCTCCAAGTGGCCAGACATGGTCGTATAGTATCAAGTAGTCCTCGCGAGGTCAGACGTGCTGTCAATGTTGATGTTGCTGGCGGCCTACACACCCATGCTCGATGACACCAATCTCGGCTAGATCGTGCACGAAGCTTGGACCGATCTAGCCTCAGGACCCCATTTCCACTCCCCTCTGCACATTCACATCACCACCACCACCGAACACCGCTCCGAATCAACGGCAAGATGGGCAACGCAAACAGTGCCATGTTGGAGAACATCGTCCAAGGGTCGAATTGTACGACTTTCCGCGCGGCGCCTGTCCCCGTGCCCAACTGGCGACCAGCTGAACACGGCGCTGACTATACATTCGCATAGTCGACCGGGACGAAGTCGACAGACTGCGCAAGCGCTTCATGAAATTGGACAAGGTATGCCGAATGCATCCAATGCGTTGTGACAGTACCTAACTCCGCACGCAGGACAACTCAGGGACCATCGAACGTGACGAATTCCTTTCCCTCCCCCAAGTTTCCTCGAATCCTCTCGCGACACGAATGATTGCCATTTTCGACGAAGACGGAGGCGGCGACGTCGATTTCCAGGAGTTCGTCTCTGGCCTCAGTGCTTTCAGCAGCAAAGGGAACAAGGAGGAGAAGCTACGATTCGCATTCAAAGTCTACGATATCGACAGGGACGGCTACATCAGCAACGGCGAGCTTTTCATCGTGCTCAAGATGATGGTGGGCAGCAACTTGAAGGACCAGCAACTGCAGCAAATAGTGGACAAGACGATTATGGAGGCCGACCTGGACCGAGACGGGAAGATCAGCTTCGAGGAGTTTACGAAGATGGTGGAGAACACGGACGTGTCGATGAGCATGACCTTGGGTGCGTATACGCTATGAAGGAGCAATTAGGAAACTACTGACAATGTGCGTCCGCAGACCAATTCTAAGCCCAGCATGAGACCTACGAGATACGCGGCATTGGGAAGAAGCCTGGCGCATAAAACCACGACCTAGACGACCGACCATGACAGAACGTAGACGGCACCTGAGAATGCCATATTTGCAGCTCTCGGCCCTCCTTCTTGGGCCCCTGAAGAAGAGCTTTCCCGGAATGCTTCGATGTGGCATTTTCACAAATGCGACGACTGGCGCCCCGTGCCCAGCCTTGCCACACAGATGCAGCGCAGGACGTGCCTGATTTCCCGAGCGAACGTATTGCCATCCGGCTGGCCTGTCATGTCCAAGGGAGACAGGTAGACCCTAGGGTATTTGCACCAACAGAACCAGACAGCTTCGGGAATGAAATAGATTCGCGGGCGATCACTAACTGCTTCTCTCCCTGTTTTCACTCATCTGCCAATGCCTTTCTCACAACATCTCTCTTCGCCTGCTATTCTTCATCGTATTAATGTCGCCTCATCTCAAGATTCGATGACTAACGTTCGTGCAGTGCCTATCTCGACATTGCATCGCTGTTACCACGCCGTCTCATGTGATATCACGTGCAGCTTCTCGACCACAAAGCACTCGATGCGCAGCGCAAGCGGTGTCGCAGAAGGCCTCACTTGAGTGCGGCTGTGTTCGTGCGAACTGTGTCTCGTCTAGGATACCTCGTGTCCTGCATCACTGCGCGCGAGACAGTCTTGCAGCGTTCAAGTCCGAAATCATGTCTGACTTTGAACTGATCTTGTCTAGTTTCAGAGCCGGATCTTCACCTGCTGCCAGGTCAAACAAGTCTCCGCAGATTGTTTATCAACGTCGCGAGAGTGCAGCCAGTACAAATATAATTCCAGCCATACCCGTCACGACGAGCTCAAACTCTAAAACTTACCAAAGGAAGCACCATGGCCCCAAAGGCGCGTCGACACAACTGCTCCTTCGACCAGCACGAACTTTACAAAACCGAGAGGTTCTGGACGTCCGGATGCTGGGAATGCGGAAAGCCGCTCTGCAATTCGTGGTATGTCTGCGACCGCCCTGGCTGCTCGGTCGACATCTGTGCCCAGTGTGCTGCTGAGCAAGAATCGGACTACTGGCGCGAGGCGAAGGAGAAGGACGCAAAATACAATGACGCGAAGGTACCGCGATGGTTGTGATACGCCGAAGAGAGTCTTAAGCACAACGTGACTCAAGAAAGCACAGTGGTAAGTTATGGACAGACAGCTTGGCGGGACCCAAGTTCTTGATAGCCGCAATTATTTTATATCACTGGACCCGCAGCCAGCACACCTCAAAACCATCTTCATCACGAGACCATCGAGCAGACACTGATTCGGAACGTCAAATCGCCCTCGCATACAACATGGACAGACTCAGCGCAAGGATCAACTACCTCTGGCGGGACTACGCGATCGCTGCATCGGTAGCGAATAGAGACTGCCCGCTCCTCGCTCTCCCACGCGAAATTCGAGACATGATCTGGCAATACGCCATCGTACAGACGATGCAAGACAACCACGACAAGCTTCTGGGCAAGAGGAAGGATGACGAATCCGAAGAAGTCTCGCTTCTAGAACCCGGTCAGACGGACAACGCCTCGATTGAATCTTCCTCTACGCGCCCCAGCTGGGTCACCATGGAATCTTCACTTGCATTTTCACGAAGACTCCCAAGATCCGACTCTGTCTCCCTCCTCCCGGCACTCTACCCCAAAAACCTCCTCACCACCTGCCACCTCATGCGAACGGAATGCGGATCTATATGGTACAATCTCCTGCGCTGGGAAGAGTACTCTCACAACTGGGAGGAATGGACTTCGCACACTGGCGAGTTCTTGACTACACTTTTGCACTTGAAAAGATGGGACGGGAGGTCAGCGGTGCATGTGTATTTGCCGGAACCGCATGACCCGTCGACTGCTTCGAGAACGAGAATCGAAATGTTTGCGCTGCATGATGTTCGGACTAGGAGGAGGAGGCAGAGGATTGGACGGGTGAGCTTTTCGAAGGAGTTGGGATGGGACGCTGTGGTTTGGGTGGAGAGGGTGAATGGCAGGTGGTGTTGTGTCGACATGCCAAGCGTTGTACCAATTTGGGATCTTTGATGCGTATGTTTGTGATTAAGCTTTTGCGCAGTGTGCGTGGATGTGGTTTTGGACGAAGCTGGCTAGGTTATGTTAGCCCTAGCTGTTCAAGCGGAAAGGCTAAATCTCACTGCAACAACCTTTATAGACTTATGATTGAATTACTGTCATACGATCTCGTTAGTTGGTCCACTGACAATTCTAGCAGGGACTTCCATTCTAGTTCGTAGAGGTCTCGAATGCTTTGCGGTGCCTGGGGTATTAATAGTTGCACAGAGTCTGGCTATCGCTGTACTCAACACACTTCTTCCTCGTCAAACAACCGCAGACAAACGAACGACAGAACCGAACACGATGAATCCGGCGCTCGACGCCAGTTCAGGGCACAGATACGAATGTGTCCGACTCGGTTGACCATGGGCGTCGAGCGGTTAGCTAAAAGCAGAACAGCCTCACTGAAGCAAGCAAGTCTTCCATCTCGACATCTATATAAGAACTGCTCCAATCCTACCAGAGATGCAACAAGACAGTAATTCAGTGACCACTACCACTTCAAACTACCACTCTCCCCAAACCAAACCTCCAAACAAGCATCGATTCGACGCAGACATGAAGGCCTCAATCATTTCCACCCTCAGTCTCCTCCTCGCCTCCTCTTTGGCATTCGACTGCTACCCAGATCCTCTAAGCCACCCACGAAATGGTGCGCGGACGGAGTTTTCAAATGCGATTGGGACGCGAATCAACGATTCTGCGAAGACGAGAATTACGCTTATTGTGGCTCCACTGAAAATGGCAATGGCATGTAAGTGAAATTTGTTCTTCCTTGCTGCCATGCGCAGAGCCCTAATTACAGTTGCAGGGCTTGGTTGGATAAATTGAGTGGACGTGATCGGTGTTGCCTTGGTCATGGCACGATAGAGAAAGGGACCACCTGCGACGGAGGACTGTCTCCTTCAGCTGCTGGGAAGAAGGCTTTGAAGCATCCACACGCTTGAAGCGTGATGGTGCGGATGGGGAAGTGTCTCTGTGACCTTGGGACGTTGTTCAGGGGATGTCGAAAATCGGGTGGAATGATGTGGTAGGCGCAACGCTCTTGTTCGATGTTCCTGGTTTCGCGGGTGCAATCTTGAATGGAGGCAGCGGGTTTTATCGAGGCTGAGAAGGTTGGGGATGGTAGACTGTCGTTGCGGCTAGAGTTAAAGAATTGGTATCTCTGAATCTGCACGTCTCCTCTGCTCCAGTCCTTGTCTATTTCAGTCCTGCAAGCTGCAAAGGCCAAAAGCTTTTTAATACGACACGAGACATTTTCGACGCCCATGTGTGCTCCAAACCCTAGTAAGAATCGATCGTTCTCTTCTAGAAGCCCGAGAAGGGTCTCTTTGTGCCAGTAGGAATCATCACTTCTCTGCATGGGTGAAAGAGGTCATCTCTTCTCGAGCTCTTCATCGACGTAGCCATGTGCTTGGGGCAGTGTGAAGTGAGAAGTGAAGTTGTGGAGCGCGGCTGCCTGCTTGTCTGTGATTGTCACGCTAAAACGCTAGCTGCAGAAACTGGAGCTTGTCGCCTTCTCGTCTTCATTCCGAAACATCCATCCACACTGACACACACAGGTAGGTTGTCATTTGTTATGAAAGCTTGCTGCTTTCGCTGACTCCATTGCAAACAGACATGGTTGCAGATCCAGTCACTCAGCTGCTCACCGCGGCGAGCGAACTGACTCTCACTGAACTGGAAAACGCCTCGCACCGCCTGAACGGACTTTGGAACTCCAAATGCCACCTTTTTCGCATCCCTGGAGAGCTACGTAATCGTATCTGGCGGATGGCTCTGATCGAGGACATTCGAAACCAGCAGAAGACGTCAAAGGAGAAACTCGCAGAACTGGGTCGAGAGCGGCATGGGCAATCTGGCTCGATGTACCGAGTGCGGTCCGACGAGCGATGTCACAAGACTTATTTCAACGTCTGGGAAAGCAAGAAAAAGCACGATGATGATCGATTCTGGCATCCAGTCGGCTATAGGAACCAACACTATGAGCTACAAGACACCATGGTCTCACCTACCTTCTTCAACGCGTGCCGGCAGATGAAATACGAAGCCGAATCCATTCTGTACCGCGAGATCATGGTATGGGAGGAATGGGACCACACTTTGCGACGCTGGAAAACACTGCAGCCGTATCAGATGGGGGCTTTGTTCAATGTACGCAAGCACGGGGCGCCGCTTCTGGAACTCTGGTACGGGTGCTGCTTTTGCATTGACAAGTCGGATTTCGAAGCTCCTGTAAATCAGTGGTCACTGCAACACACACAAGTCAGGAAAGGCATAGTACGCGTTGCAGAGGAGCTCGATGTGAAAGACTTGGTGTGGACAATTGGTGCACCCACTGACGCATGGCTCTATAACATAATACCGGGATGCCTTACAGATCGAGACTAGAGGCATGTGATGTATATGTGCTTCGCTCTCGCAGCGCGATGCATGATTTCCATCCCCCAGATGCCTCACTTTAGGGCGAGATTCGTTTTACGAGCAATGGGCAGAGAAAGACATAAGACCGTGCAAGCGCTTCAAGCAGGAAGTAAGACGTTTTCTATACGCTGGACGAATCCAATGTATACACGAGCGACTCAATACTCAGTACTCAGCAGCGCGATCCCAAAGTATCTTCGTATAACCGAGACGCATTTGGCACATTAAATCTATCCGAATCATCAGCAACGACTTCACAGTGAAGGAACATGGTGAATGAGGTTCAGCGGACAGGTGAATGGAGGCTTGGCTCTTCAGCAGTCACTATTATGAAACTGACCAAAGTTTCTACCACTCTGACAACCAACGACACTCACTACTCTCTCTGCAGAAAAATTTGCTTACAGAGTGGCCGCTCTCGACAAGCTCCTCGAGTTGGTATGGTAACAACAGTCTTGCTCTTCTGGCACCACTAACCCATTGGCAGGCAAACATGGCTACTTCGGCAGTCGCACAGGCATTCGCTGCCGCGGCCGATCTGACAATCACCGAACTCGAGTTCCTTTCACTCCGTCTGACTACATTGAAGAATTCAAAGTCGCCACTTTTCCGCCTTCCAGCCGAGTTACGAAACAGAATCTGGCGCACAGCGCTCATCGAGGACATTCAAGACCAAGTAGCCAACACGGGACATCTGAGAGCGAAAGAGAAGCATGATTGTGTGGTCTGGGGCGATATTTTCGGCCCATTCGAAGTACCCATACCCATCACACCACCACCATTCCTGAACGCTTGCCGCCAACTCAAGCTCGAAGTCGAACCCATGCTAATTAGGGACATTATGGTCTTCGAAGAATACGACGTCGTGCTCAAGCAATGGAAGACTCTCGAGCCCTACCATCTCGGCTCCCTATTCAATACGCGAAAGTTTGGTCTGCCGGTCTTTGACATGTTCCATCTTTGCAAACCCAAGAAAGACAATACGAGAGAAGTTATAGAGGTGGATGCGAACGCTCGACTGCGAGGCACACGGTCTTCAGAGCATTTGTTCCCGAGAGCCGGTATGGTCAGCTTCCATGAGGAACTAGGCGTAGGCAGCCTGAAGTGGGCGGTGGGGCAGGCTCACTACTCTGAGCCTCCGCGGAGGTCTCCTGTCTTTCGCCCTGGGCCATTGGGAGCTTCCTTATAGAGAACTTGCATCGTGGAGTCATTTTTGGTAACTGCAATCACTTCAGAATGCATGGACAAGCGCGCGAGTGGGAGCAAAGAGGCTGAAGGTGGAACTATGAAGCGCCACCGAACAGACTGCTCGACGTAGCAAAACAGGCACGAGAAATAGGTCTGAACTTCGAGGGTGTTGCGACTACGCTAGTCTTGGATCGATCATAATCCAAGAGATGCTTCAAGTGCCCTTTCACGTTTCTATTCTATATTCAACATCAGCAGAAGTTCTCATCACCGATCCCGGAGTGAATGGAGACAGTGAATGAGTGATCCTGAATAAAGGTGAATGAGCCATGACTCTCTGCACCTGAACACTCGAACAGTCACTACAACTGGGACCGAGTTTCTGCTACTTATCTAGATACTCGACACCCCGACTGCAGAACACTTGGATCAACAGACTATACAGCGAAGAAGGCACCTCCGATCCGTACGATCACAGCGCCAATACCTTTCTGACAGACTAATTTTTCTACAGAACAAGATGGCCACAGAATTAGCTCTCGACAAACTCGAGTCATCGAGTCCCCGTCCAACTCAGCTCCAGACCTCGCAATCACCACTCCTGCGCCTCCCCGGCGAACTCCGCAATGCCATATGGCGCATGGCCCTCATCAAAGACATCGAACACCAAGTCGCAACTCTAAGCGGAGGAAAACCAGTTCGTCTCTCCAACCTCCAAGCCCCAAATCCCTACACCTGCACATTATGGAGTTGCGCCAGCCAACTACACGGATCCCTCGATCGAATTTCTCCCCCTCAATTCCTCAACGCATGTCGTCAAATGAAGCTCGAAATCGAATCGATGCTCTACAGCGAGATTATGATTTTCGAGGAGTTCGACCGTGTTTTGGAGAAGTGGAAGGTCTTGCAACCATACCAACTCGGCTCTCTCTTCGACACACGGAAATTTGGTTTGCCGCTCTTCAGGACCCATCACGTATGCAAGGCCCGAGGCGAGATTGCGAGACAGGTCATCGAGAAAGACGAACAAGGCGAGCGCTCCTCTCTGATGCATCTGAGGAAAGGTATGGTCGGTTTCGCTGAGGAGTTGGGCATTGAGAGTTTGGAATGGAGACTTGGGCCGTCTCATTTGATTGATACTGAAGTTGAGAGGCTTGCTTTCCCAAAGCGGTGGACGGTTACTGCGCGACGACTCTAGTTTTGAGAACGTGCTGGGTCGGTCAAAGGCCGCGTGTAGAAGGGAAAGGTGCGTAGACTGAGCTGAGAGGCGCTCTGGAAGAAGCGTTCAACCACGACAAGCTTCAAAGACGAAACGAGCAATTCTCAAATCGATGTTCGCAAGAAGAACAAACCACAAGGTTTGCGAGTTGAAGATGTTGCACATGCCTTGGACTTCGCGTGTTCAGAAATAAACGAATTCGAATGTAACCACTTTGCTGCTCCATTTCTCCTCAGATGTCTCCACAGGACGTGATGAAGTTAGATCACGTCCGTATCAAAGCCCTGGTCCTCAAGACTTACCCTCGACCTCGTTCAGGCATGTTCCAGATTCACGATGCCATGCTTGAAACGATGAGCGGAGCATCCTGACATACAGGAAACTTATCAAATAAAGGGGTATCGAGAACTGCATCACATAAACCTCTACCACACCCACCTTTACCTTTTCAACTCGCCTTCCCAGCCACCGTCGCCAAAATATTCGTACTCCTCCCTCCCGGACAGAACACAACCTGCCAATTCCCACCCCTCGCCACCCCGAAAACGCTCTTCGTATCATCATGCGGATACGAATACGCATCCGGACAAACAGCCTTGGCCGCTTTGGCATAATAATTTGGATCACAATTCCCTCGATCGTATCTTCCCGTACAGCAGTACTTAGCTCTCCCATATTTCTGACACGCCGAATTGCAAGGGCTGAAATCGGGCCTCTTGATATTCCCGTCGGGATAAGGGTAGACGCCATTTCCTGGGACTTTTGGAGGTGTAACGAGGAGGTCGAAGGGACACCAAGAGCCGATGAATTGAGCAGTCGTTTTTGTTTCGAAGGGGAGTTGGTCGGTGTTGGAGGTTCCGAGGAATTGTTGGTTGTTGTTGTAGGGGTTGAAGTCTGCGGCGGAGGCGAAGCCATCAATGCTGCCGACGCAAGAGGGGATTTTGTCGCTGAGTTTGACGTTTGCTAGGGTGGGCACGTTGTTGGGTTCGAGGACTATTGCCATGGGGAGGTTGTAGCCGTCTACCAGGCTGATGTCGTAGTAGGCTTGTTCTGCTGCGCCGTACATGTCGAATTCTGCGAGGGTTGCGGGTGGGTTGCCTGCTTGACGGCATCTCAAGGCACCGCATTCTCCTGTGAGGCAGTTGCCAGGCAGGTTTTCGCCGTTGGGGAATGTGCAATTCGTCCGGCCCCAGATGCGACCTTTCCAGTCTGCAGCGACGGATATCGTTCTGTTGCTCCCGGCCGCCAACTCGAATCCATCAGATGATTCGCCATCGTTCTCCGCGATCCCAGGCCAGATAATATCAGGACATTTGTTGACGATTGCGATTTGTATGCTGCCGTTACTCTGTCGTGTTTCGAGGTGGCTGTTGAAGTGATGAGAAGTAGCGGCTGCTGAGACGCTCAGACACAAAACGAGAAGACGCATGATGAGGTGTAGATGAGGGCCGTACGTGAGGGTATTCAGTCAGGTCTGGCGGCCAGCGCCAGGCTGCTGCGGAAAGATGAGGTGCGATGTTGGTGAATGGGTGACATGGGAAAGAATTTCACTTATCTGAAGGCCGCAAAGGCAGGGCCATGTTCGCGCTCGTTGGCGCCTGCGAAGCGAGGGCGTTGATGCATTGGCAAAGGCGGTCGCTGGAAGTCGCATCCTGAAACATCGCTTTCTGGCTACGTCACTCCGCCGGCTAAACTTGGCAGGGACCATGCTATGGAATGCATTAGCATCGCTTTAGAACAATTATGCAGTCTTTCAAGCTTCTGTATCGTCGTGATTCGTTCTTGTCTTCATCTTCGTGGCTATGTACGAGTCCTTGCGGTCGCACATTGTTCCGATATCTACTCTAGATATCCTCCTGGTTGAACATACTGATTGTCCATTGTCCGGTCTCCGTGTTATTCGTAATGTTCGTCTGCTTGATCGACCCACCCTTCAAGCTTCCACTCTCGGCGATGCCGCCTGCGATCGGTCTCTGCAAAGCGTTCTCCCCAGTCTTGACAGTGAAGTTGGCCAGACTGATCTCCAGTGGATTTCTCGTCACAATCGTAGGTAGTCCAAAGTAGCTGGCATTGACTTCGTCATAGCTGATGTGCAGCTCGAAGTAGCCACGATAGTACACATCGTTCCAGTGCAGCTCGGCATTCGCGGCTTCGAGGGCGTCAGAGTAGTTGTTGGCTGATAATTGTGTAATGTTCTGGCCATAAGGACATGGCGATGATACAGCTGAGCCGGCGAACTCAACGCCAAGGGCTCCGGCACCGGTGTCAGCGGAGTAGTTCGAGTGATCAAGCCAAGCCAAATCTGACACCCAACTAGCGTGACTATCGCCCGAAATAACAATATTGTTGCCGATGTTGTTCTCGGTCAAGTAGTTCAGGGTCCTGTTGCGGTTGGCTTGATATCCATCCCAAGCATCGTAGTCCAGGGGATTGACGTTTCCGTAAGACACAGACTCATTGATGCGCGAGAACACTGTCTGGGATCCGATAATTCGCCATCTTGCACCTCTGTTCGCAGACTCGCCGAGAGAATTGTAGAACCAGTTCTCTTGGCGAGAGCCCATCATGGATCGGCCGGCGTCGTTGGAGATGGAGTGAATATAGTCACTAGCAAAAGTCAGCCCCAAGAAAGGAAATTCGTACACGCTTTCGTGCTTGACTTACGTGTTCCAGTACAAGTCGGTGATCGAACGATCATACTGTCGTGTGTCGAGCATGATCAGGTCGAACAGCGAGCCGATCTGGAAGCTACGCCAGATACGCAAATTGTCGTCCATCTCAACTTGTCGAATTGGCATCCATTCGAAGTAAGCTCGGACAGCATTCATCTTGCGCTGATCAACGGATACACCGCCGTCTTGGACGAACGAAGCCTCGGTGTTGTTCAGCTCCGATGCGCCGTCCCGATATGTATTGTCAGACACCTATCAACCATTAGTGACTGTTCATACGGCCCGCATTCGCCAACTAGTGCATACCTCATGGTCATCCCAGGTCGGAATCCAAGGGTATGTCTGATGAGAAAGCAGCAGGTCTTCGTCAGTGCGATAAGTGGCGTGCCTTTGTCGGTAGTCATCAAGAGTGTAAATGATACTCTCTGGCTTTGGCACGCGTCCAATCGACTGTCCATATCCATAGTCCCCGTTCCCAGCGTACTCGTAGATATAGTCGCCCAAGTGGAGCACAAAGTCGACAGAATCTTTCCGAACCGGGTTTCCATAAGCATTGAAGAAGCCAAACGGAAAGTTGCTGCAAGAGTAGACCGCAAGTCCGACGTTGTCAACGTAATCGTGCGGATATGGCGTTGTCTTGGTGCGCCCCAGCGGGCTGGTGTTGTTGCTTCCACAGACGTTGAACTGATAGTAATATCTTGTCCATGAAGTCAAGTTGCCAGCTTCAACCTTGATTGTGTAGTCGATATCACTGGAAGTGTATGCTGTGCCACTGCTCTCGACGTTCTCGAAGTCTGGTGTCCTTGCCACTTTCCACTCTGCGCAGACTGGAGCTGTGGATACTTGTTTCGGGCCGTGATTATACAACGGGACATAGCCACTGACAGTCGCGTTGCTTGCGGTATCGTTGGAAGCTGTGAGGGGCGCGAGTCTCGTCCACAAGATTACACTGTCTGGATATGGATCGCCAGATGCCACACCATGAGTGAAGTTGAGCTGCGAAGGCTCGAAGGCTTTCGACGGGCTGCCGGAAGTGTCAGTTTCGTGTCGAGTACCAAGGCGGATCGAGCTCACGTATTCCGTTTGTTGACCTTGTGCAGTGAGACTCCGAGACCTGGATGATTGTGCGAAGGCGATCTGTAGTTAAGATTCTGCCTGAAGCTTGCCTCTGCGAGCAGAGAGCACGCAAAGACGGAGACCACAGAAAGCTTCATATTGGGCTGTGCTTGAACGAGCAGATGAGGAGGAGACGGCCTACCCTTTCTTCTGGCGACATGCTGCTACAATTTATGAGATTATCTCACCTGCCATGTATAGCAAGCTCTCCCGGCACACGCTGTGCCTGACCGGGATGAGGTCAATGGCACGGAGCTGTGCACGCGAGGACCAGGAGCATTGTCCAATGGCCGCCGATGCATTTGACATGCTTCTGCCGAGCTTAGGCAGCTTAGCAAGTCTTGTCCTGTTAGCGGCAGCCGATCTGGCTGTGAAGCATTGTTTTTGATGGCAAGCGAGGTGTTGATGGCAAAGCGGAGGTCGGCGTCGGAGGGAAATTGGGCAACACGTGCTGCGAGGGAAGTGCGTCGTTGGCCTGCGGCGGACATCAACTTCCGCTCTTCCCACCACCCGTGTGCGAGCCACGAATGCACGCGTGCCGTACATGCCGGATCACGATATCCGATTTCGACGCGGCTGGCGATACTGCACTGAGCCTGAGGCCGGCATCGAGACGTAGAAAGCATAGCCTAGCGACTCCGTACACGAACGAAAGCACCCAGAGCAGCTGAAGAAGGACGGCCCCATCACGTTGAGCTCTCGACGATGAGCGCTTACTCATGCCTGCGCTGTCCTGAGCTGTGTCTTGAAGAGATGGACACATTAGCGAGCCAGCGATCTCATTCCAGCGAGTTGGTGATGAGAAGCCATGTCCTCACGCTGCGTGGTCCAAAGGACGCGTTGCATTGATTGAATGTGCGGGCAAGGCACTCTCGACAACGCATACTGCGAGCAGGGCAGCACGCTCGTCAGTGGAAACGCATTCCACCCTAAAGCGAGCCACGGCATGCAGACGGTCGAGCATTGAATGAATGCTTGCTCCGATCTCCGTACAACCGGAGACAGCATGAAGCAGATGCGGCAACAAGTGCAGGGACGAAGACTGCAATATGAGAATGATAGAATTGGGGAACGGTAGGTGCAGCAGCAGATGTCGATGCTTGTCCGGAGTGCAGTCTTTAGAAACATCCGCCGAGCTTCGAGCATTTTTGACTATC
The DNA here is from genome assembly GCA_029490675.1 of Cercospora nicotianae. Lineage (NCBI taxonomy): Eukaryota > Fungi > Ascomycota > Dothideomycetes > Mycosphaerellales > Mycosphaerellaceae > Cercospora > Cercospora nicotianae. Next base: position 3,482,179 of record JANQAT010000006.1, on the reverse strand, counting down.
GGCACGGTGAGGCACTCTCTCGAAAGCAGACAGGTGAGGACCGAGTCGATACGTGGTTTCTGGCCAGGCCTCAAGAGCTCATATCGAGTCTAGACTCAATGACGAAGCGACTGAAACTCGTCAGCGGGCAAGTGAGCTTGCATGAGTTCTTGCTCTTGACACCAGCACATTGCCAGTCACTGACGAACCCAGTGCCGACATATACATCTAGCCATCTCCGGGACGGGAATTGTGCAAATCGCATGCGTAAGCTGAGCCCGCGCCTCCTTCAAGATCGCCAGGCGTATCATACGGCGTTGCACCATTGCATACTCAGCTCCGAATGAGCCCGCAGAGGATAAATGTATAGATGCACCAATGGAAGTGGCTCTCCAACGCAAGAGCGGCATGCTATTACAGCTGGTCGCGAATCAAAAGCCTCATGGCAATAGTCATGCCTGATTCCTTGCAGCTGACCCGACGCGAGGATCGAAGCACGACACTACGGCAGCGAGCGACATCAACTGAAGAAAGTGGGCATATCTATGCCTGTTCCTTGCAGTTTGCTGAGCTGTTTGCGCAGCAACTGCCGCCGAACGAGAACTGGGGCCCAATGCGCGTCATCACGCCGGCCTCACCCACCAGCAATGGACTTCGCGGACAGATCTCAGATATGCAAGCCGGAGCAAATGAGAAGACCATACGCGCAGCAATAGTCGGTCAATGGCTGTATCATTCTGTCTCGTGGTAGCGGGCTGGGTAGCATTGCTCATTTTGGGAAGCGCTCTCTTCAGCATTCTCATCAGCATCGCAGTAAGACGTGCTCCGATCTCCAAATTTCGGTGCATGTCGGAGTTGTAATTTGGATCGCGTGTGCGGCACCAGGCCAAACTGGAATATGTGTCACCCTCATATTGGGCAGTTTCACAGAACTCCATGCAGGGATTAGCCTTCATGTCTGGGCTTCCGACACATATGAGCTAGGGTAACCCATCGACTTCACCCGCTACCAGCTTCACTTTCCAGCCATTGCGATCACCCGAAACACACAACATCGACGACATCGTGAAGCACGCACACACGGCCAACCTTGCGCGCATCTGCCCGGATACTCCCTACGAAGTCTATTGTTGGCCACGATGGCTGAGCAGCGTGGAAACTTGGGCTAGTTCGTCTGAACGCCTGGATGATGGCCTGCATTTACCACAAAACCCCACGACATGATGTCACGCATGTTCGTGTCCACTAGCAAGCCACAATGGCCCAGGTGGTAGCATTCGACTTCCGCCCGAGGTCGAGATAACGCAGCCAGCCCCCACTGGCGGGTTGGCTCTCCCAACTCTATAACAAGAATCGTGTCGCCCGTGCGCGTCGCAGTCATCACCCGAACTCACCTCCAACTCTTGTCGACTTCACCTTCTTCATGCAACAACAACTTCGCAGCGATCGTCAATAGCCATGCCCGAACGAGGAAGAGATCCAAGAGACCCATACGTGAGGTCCAGACCCTCGCCATACCATCGGCAGAGCTACGACAGCGCCTACTCTAGCCGCGACCAGCTGTCCAGGTGAGACCCTACCCTTCCCATCTTCCACCCGTATACGTACTCCCATACTGACGACACACCCACCCAATCAGAATCTCCTCCTCATCCTCCATGTCCTCCCGGTCTCCCTCTCCCCGTCGACGATCACGTTCGCGCGGCGGCCACCGCCGCCGCCGAAGACGCTACTCCTACTCCCGGTCTCCTTCTCCACGAGGCCACCGCGCCGACCCTCCACCCCTCCACCCCAAGAAGACATGCTCATGCCCCTGGAAGACAAACCCTGGTTCAAAAAGAAAACTCTCTGGGCCACTCTCGCTTCCGCCGCAACAATCATCGCCGTCTACCCCACCTGGAAATCCGCTCTCGCATCCCAATCTTCTGCCAAAGGCTCTAATCGTTCCGCGGACGCTTCGCATCGGAGCGCTGATGCCGCGGAACGTGCGGCGGATGCGAGTTTGAGGAGTGCGAGGGCTGTGGAGAGGAGTACGAAAGCTGTGGAGAGGAGTGCGAATGCGGTTGTTAATACTGCTGTTGCGAGCGGGCATATGGATCATCACGGACGATATATGGGTCCTCCGCCGGGGTCAAAGAAGAAGGAAGAGGAGAGTGGTGGTGGTGGTGCGAAGCAGAAGAGGTTGGAATATGGATCTGATCCGCTTAAGCATATTTTGCAGAGTGCGAGTGTTCCGGCGGGGTTGGCTGTTAAGGCGAGTTAGGTGGGAGGGAGGCAGGTGGGAGGGAGTGGAAGGAGGTTGGTTTGGACGACATTGAAAGGTGCAGACATTGGTCAACGACTTCGAAATCTTTAAAGGGAAGAAGGAATGGTGATGGCCTCTACTCCACCTTGGATCGACTGTTGGCGTGCTCTTGCTCGGGAGCCGCACATTCATGTTTCTGTGCGGCATTGTGCATAGCGTTCTTGGAGTGTGGAATGTACTACTTTATTTTGAGCTTTGCTGTCTTTTCATGGATTTCGCGCCTGCATTTGTTCGAAGTCATCGTGTCTCTTATACATCGCGATCTTCATCTGCGGTGAGCGCAGCATGACATAAAGAGGATGTGATAGAGGGGAGGGAGAGCGGCGATTATTCGCGAAAGCTGGACGGCCCATACTGATCAATTTCGTGCTGGAGCCGTGTATATTGTACCTCTGACCTTCCCTACTCAGGGGTGGAACGGGGTGGTGTACGGTAAACGCGATTACTGATCCTCAAGGAGATTTGCACATCAAGCCAATTGTTCTCAGTAGTAAATTGTCGTCTGGTATCGACATATATACAAGACAATCCCAAAGGTGTCTTCGCTTTATCTACAGTAATGCCATTCCATCTCTTCCTGTTTCATCAGACGAACAAATGTCGTTGGAAACAGAACATATAGCCGGGTCGACTCGCCCATACGAGTGACCAAATTTTGCGCGCCGTCATATCAAGGCCGTAGCCTTTTCCCGCCGTCCATGATATGCCAGAATATCGTTCCGAAACCTCATAACCCGGACCCAGAAAAATTGGGTGGAGGGTATATACCGCCAGCGCCACGCTAAATCAAATAATGAAGAAGTACATCAACCCAAAGCCGTGAAATGCGAACCCAATGTTCTTGAACAACAGTCCGCTTTACGCGTTATTCGCCGCATCGCTGTTGTCATTCGATGGCGTGTTCCTGTTCGAGCCCGAGGCTGCCATGCCTGAATTCCTACTTGCACCATTCCGTATAGGTGGTGTGTCTGTCTGCAGTGTGGGTGTTCGCCTTGGAGGAGCTGGAACTACGATAGTCCCGGCGTTCCGTCCATTGACTGGACTGATATCGTCCGCTCTCGGAGGCCCATTCCTGCTTGTAGAAACGTACTCGACAGGCGACTGCGTCGCAATGACAGCGTTGGCAGCACCGTGGTCGCCTCGCTGCACAGCAGGCCGTTGGGACGATCGTACAGGCTGACTGTTCGCTGTCAGAGTCGTCGATCCAGTATCACCCGACTGATCAGAACCGTGCGATGCGGGCGGACGTTGATCTGTGTCAATGGGTCGCAATACATTCATCCTCTGTGTGCGGTCGGCAGGGCTCCAGGTGCGGCTACTGCCTCGGGGCTGTGCTGGAATTACGGTCACGGGTAAATCGGGCTCAGGCCGTCTTTCCGTCTTTTCTCGCACTTTCTCCCCTGCTTCAGAAGCCATTGTACCCAACCGGTTCCTGACATCCCAACGAGATGACTCCTTACCAGGGGTTGGCACTCTCTGGCCTGCGGCCTGGCGTGCCCTTTGCACTTCGGTGGGAGGAGAGGTGCGTTTCCTCTTGAAAGGATTCGGCACCACGTTCCACAGGCGGTTTCCTCGATTAATGTTGGGTTGCACGTCTTCTTCGCCCTCGATAATGTCCTTCTCGGAGTATTCTTGGTTTTCTGTTCTTCGCCGCTGGGCGGCTGGTCTCGTCGTCGCACTTCGTTCAGGATTCGCTCTCCTGCGAATAGGCTGAGGCACATCTGCTATTGGATGATATCGTACGACGTAAACCGTGCTTGCTGCACTGGTAGTGTCTGTCCTGCTCACAGGACTAGCAACCTGGGGAGGTGGCGTTGGTGCTCCGAGTATCTCAGTGTTTTGAGCTGTGGCATCGGTGGGATCTCCAGGTCTGATGTTATCACGGCTAGTTGGCACAGAAGCTGAATGTGCCCGTCCAAGCGGAAAGTGAGATGGTGATTGTTGATGTCGTGATCGGAATCGCTGGGTGACTCCGTGGAGACCATGCCCGCGTTCCATGGCACTGGACGTGTTGCCACCGCCATCTGGTCCATCGTCACGTCGTCTTCGGAAGTTTCTTCTGAGGTTGCGGCTCTCACTCCAGGCCACATCTTGGTCGGGAATCACATCCAGCATCTCGTCTCCGTCGAAAATCTCTCGCCCCAGAATTCCGTCCTTCTTGTCATCCCGTTCTAAAGCCTCTATTCGCTCGACCCATTCCCATACAACCACACTTGCAGCTGCGGCACCGACCCAGCGAAAGTAGTCTCCCCATCCAGCAACGTCCTGATTGGACACGTCCGTGATGAAGAAGACAACCGGTGTCAGGATCGAGACGATGGACAGAAAGGCCACCAGCAATATGTTCCGCATTTTTGGGTGGTAGAAGGCGTATCTTCGTTTCGTGAGGGAATAGTACAAGACCCATGCCGCATATAGAAGTCCAAGGGCCAGTTCGAATAGATATGATAGTGCGGGTATCGCATCCACGATATTCCGTCCTTGGAGGGCGCTGTTAATTAGGAACGAGTTCAGACACGAGAATATCGTGTCGAACATGATGAGGACAAATCCAATCCACTTGATCAGGACCTTTTCTCGATGTCGGGGGAACAGCCGTATTAATGTTTGCACCTGTGCGAGCCAGAGGAAGATATCCGATACCACTCGTGTGATGCGTATTTCCAACGAGCCCAGCACTTCTTTCCGCAGCAGGTTCGCGTCTGAGTAGCCTTTTCCGTACTGTTTCTCCGCCACATCGAGCGTGTCGGCCGTCGCGATTGTGAGGGAAATCGCGACGGCCAGCGCCGCAATCTTCTGTAGCCACGGTCTTGATCCTGTTCCTGTCACTCCCATGACACCTCCATTGGCGCCTCCAATTATGCCATGCCCATTGCTAAACGCTGGTGCTCCGGGTGCGCCAAAGAAACCGGTTCTCGGCGTGATTGTAAGCATGATCACCAAGACCCATGCTATGACGGTCGCCGCACTGACGACATAGACCATGGGGATGGTCGACGCATAGAATGGGTCTCTGAGGTGGTCGACGGTGAAGACATCGCCAGCCTGGGGCCCGCCAGTGCATTCGGGCTGGAAGATGACATCTGTGGTGAGGGTGATGACGGTGTCGTCTCCCAGCGACAGCACACCGGCCGAGGGGAGAGTGAAGGGCGTGCAGTGCGCCAGGCTATTCGTCGTCGTGATGGTGGGCAGATTCCATAGCTGGCGCGGTTGGACTTGGGCCACATCGTGAAACATCGCTCGAGTCGCGCTCCGGTGGTATTGCAGCGCTTGGCTTGGCGCCGTCGGGTCCTCTCAAGGCGGCCACATGGAGCGCAGCGGGGTGGAGAGCGGTCGCGGTGTCGGTGTGAGCGGAGTGTCGAGCGCGGTGGCGAGGAGAGGGTGCGCGTGTCGGGGCGCGGTGCGGTGGCGGCTGGGGAGGTATGTTTGAGGTTGGTTGGGTGCGGGTGGGCAGGAGAGTGAGAGGAGAGCGAGCCAGGCGCGGGAGCAAGTCTCGACTCGTGGGAGCGACCGAGAGGCGCTGCACAACTGGCTCGCTGTCTGTGCACGCCGGCGACAAGCTTCGGTCTTGGAAACCTTGCTCTTCTTGTCGCTCACCAGTCACGCAATTATTAATGTACAGTGAGCACTACTCCAACGAACAGAGAGCCGACGGATACGAGACGTGCAGACACGCGTTCACTTGTTGCGTTTCTTCGCACGTCGGCGCCCACCCGCCGTCGACCTGGTTGGGCGGCTCCAGGTAACCCAGCATCGACAGCGATGGTCGGCCCCCGATGTGCTGGACAAACCAGACTTTGTGGACGCGCTTCTCCGCTGCCCATGGGCGCCGTAATACATCTCCGATCACGATTGTTATGCACGCTGTCTGCTGACCAGTTGCACCACCGGTCCAGGAGACATTCCGCGGAGTGCTTGAGACAGTGCAGCAAACAGCAAACACACCTTCTTCACTGAACGAAATTCCAAACCTTCGAGCGATGCAGGGTCTCTTTTGGGCGAGCGCACTTGCTCCCCCACAATTTTCGGGCGAAAGCATTGAACTTCCGATTCAATCCGAGGAGCCGACAGACGACGGCAGCCGCGTCCCCAGAGTGTAGCCGCCTCCATATTCTGCTGACAACACTAAAGACCACACTGGATGCTACAGCATGTGAGCTTTGTTGACGCGCTGATTAGTGTTCCACTGCCGCGGTGACTGTCGAATGGCTGCTGCACAGTCCAGATCCACCCCGCCCCAATGCTTAATCATACAGCTGTGTCGTCATGTTAGAAGAAAGCACCCTCTAAGCTGCTGAAATGTCAGCCACGCCCGCGGACTACACTCTGTCAACAAGCTTGCTTCCTATCAACTCCAAAGCGAATACTTGCTTCTTGAAGAGCCGCGGACAATCACCCGATCATGGCGGACCAGACACTGAAGACGCTGCATCCTTTCCTGCAAGAGAACACCTCCACGGTCTCCTCAGGTGGCCATGTCAAGAGCTATTCCCATGACCTTGGCTCCGGTCCCATCTTCGTATGTGTCCATGGCTGGCCTCAAAGCAGCTACATGTGGAGACATGTCGTCTCCGAATTGAAAGATACCATTTCTCTCTTCGTGCCCGAACTCCCCGGCTACGGCTTCTCCTCCCTCCCTCCCAAACATGACAAGCGCACAGTAGGCAACCTTATCATCGAAGCTCTCCAACAGGTCTTCTCTAAAGATCGCCCCGTGATTTGGTGCGGCCATGACCGCGGAGGTAAGCACAAATCTTGAAGCCTAAGCTCTTCCCTCTAATCATTAGTCGAATTCAAACTCAACTAACTTCCTCTAAAAGGTCGGATCGGCCACCGCCTAATCGTAGACAAAAACCCCTCCAACAACATCATCTCCGCAATCCTCATCGACATCGTCCCCACAAAAGCCCAATGGTCCGCCTTCTCCAACCCCGCCGCAAGCGCAGCCTACTACCACTGGCCCTTCCTCGCCCTTCCCACAGCCCCTCAAATGATTGAAGCAATGGGTAGTGGCGAATTCACAAAAATCAACCTCGAACGCGCCAAAGGCGCCTCCGAAGCTGGTGTTACCAAATTCAAAGAAAATGACGCTGTAGGACATTATTGTCATCAATTCTCGAATCCGGAGTGTGTAAGTGGGAGTTGTGGGGATTATGCTGCAGGGGCGGGTGAGGATGTGGAGGAGCAGACAAAGGATCAGGAGAGTCGGAGGAAGGTGGGGATTCCGTTGATGGTGGTTTGGTCGGCGAGTAATTTGGGGAGGATGCATGATGTACCTAAGGTTTGGAAGGGGTGGGTGGAGAGGCCGGAGGAGGTGAGGTTTGAACCTGTGGATGGGGGGTTTGGGCATTATTTGCCGGAGGAGTGTCCTGAGAGGGTGCTACCTTTATTTAGGGAGTGGATTGAGGGGAGTGGGAAGTAGTGGGTTATGAATTGGGGTTGGTTGGTGTAAGTAGCATTTGGCAGGTGTTCAAAAAGAAACATATCATCGGCTCAAGTTGAAGATTTGACATTCGAACACCAATGCACCTCGTATATGTTGAATCCTATACTTATGATCATTTGATGTTTTCAGACGCGACTCGTGGTTCCTGGTTTGTTTCTGCCACCTTTGTTCACCAACCCTACCCCTAGTACGCCTTCGCCTTGCCTTGGGCTAGGTCAGATCCAGCTTTACATCCGCGTTGCTCCTTGATAGTCTGTACATTGGTAGATTCCGCATTTGGAACAAAAAATCATGCATACCGAAGAAAATCGAATGTCATGACGAAGAATGGTCTAGCGCTGATGATAGTGCAATCAGAATTTGCACGAGCGACTGAGCGCCAGGGATGCAGTAGTTCTATCGCGGAGGTCACAGATGAGTGACTCAAAGCATGATACAGTGATTCTCGATCGATGCTGAGCGGACGCACAGGCACGATGATGGGATGGGGAAGCTGCTGGTGTTTTTCAGACAGGACCGCGTTTGCGATGAATGATTCTTCTTTCTTGATTTGTTTTGTTTTGTTCGTAGTGACTTCTATCGAAAGGTCCTGCAGCCTTGATGGGGCTCGATTGACGCTGCTCAAACTGTTCTCAAGTGCTCGGTATGGCACGTTCCAGGTCTTGTGTGTGCTTGCAACACTGTACTGGGAGTTTGCTGGCCCAATTGCCACTTGCTCGCTGAAAGTCGTGTTGCTGCAAATCGTGACTGCACAGCAGTTCGTTCCTTCCCTCATTGCATACTTTGCAGGATTTTGAGAGACGCCTGCCTGGGCCTCACTGATTGCTGTGCGTTCATTCGTCCTCATCGGCTGCCACGAAAGGATTTGCGATTTCCTCGCTGCCATCCACTGGACTGATCAGGACGAGCAGAGTGCCTCGCGCAACAAGCAGACCGAGATTTCTTGTGCTCGTATTGCCTTCTTCATCTGCGATCTATGTCAGTAGCTGAAGCAATGCACGTTGGTGGTGTTGTTTTCTCACCTCGCGTCGTCTCCTTCACGTCATCGAGAACCAGATTCATGAGCTGATCATATCCTTTCAGTGTCCCCGTGACTACAATCAAAATTAGTCAAAACAAATTTCTCCATCGAGAAACAACACACTCACCTTCTCGACCACCACTGAACTTGACAGTAATCCCCTTCTCAAGATACTTTGACAGGTCGAGGATGTTTTCCTTTTTCTCTCGCCGCCTTGCGCGTGACCACCACCTCGACCTCCTCGATCACCGCCACCTCTGCCACGTCCTTCACCGCGCCCACGGCCTCCGCGAAATTGGCCTCGTTCTGCCATGATGTTGTGTTTGCGGTGGACTTGGCATCAGGTTTCGACGTTGGCCGAACACGCGATGCGGCTCAAAGTTTGTCGTCCGTGCGTCTGACGGGATGGAGCGGGGAAGGAGCAGCTCCGCTGTCGTCGTGGCGGTCTGAGGCTGTGGTGTGGAGCAGGCGTGGACTGGACGCTGTCGAGACGCTGTGCGGAAAGTCGTGGGCCTCCGTGCAAGCCACCGCCTCCACTGTGTCGCTCCGAGCAGGCCGCGGTGTGTTGATGGGTGTATGTTTTCGACTCCGACTCACCGAAGGGACCATGGAACGGCAGCAGACATCCACGCAGCACCGGGCCAGCAGGGCGGACGTCGCTGCGTCAGGCCGGTGCGTGATGGCGAAGGGCCGCTGCTGGCTGGCTCGACCGGGGTCACGACGCGACAAGCGATTTGCCGACTAGTCCTCATGCCGCCCACACCTAGCGGAGGAGGCAGCTCGCTTTCCGCTGGCCAAACTCGCAGCTGCTGCTGTCGCCTCCAGGCAAAAAAGGCGAGGGGATCGAGCGGCGACAGGCATCCCGTGAGCCTGCTCGAGGGTGCTGCAGCGCGGCAGGCCAGTGGCGGCTCATCCCCCAGGTAAGTCGTGCGTCCGCAGCGGCCTGGCCGCGCGCTTTTGTCACGCCGCACCAACCCTCCACCACGGGCGCCGCGAGTTGTTGGGCTGTGGGCAGGGACGACCAGCTCTCCCGGCGTCGACGCCCGCTCCGGCGCTCCCCTCCCTTTTCCTCCTTGTCCTCCTCCTCCTCTCCTCCCCGTCTCCGTCACACTCTCTCCTCCCCATCGCCCTCCCCTCTGGCATGCCGCAAGCATGGACACCAGCACCCCCATTTCGACCGACGCCGCTGCAGCCGCCGCCAAGCGCAAGCGGAGTCCCTCCACCGGCTCCGTCTCTGCGCCCGTCGCAAAGGCCGCGAAGACGAGCAGCCAGCTGAGCATCAACTACCTCGCCCGACAATCGCACGACGACTTGCCTCTCATCAACAAGGACGACACTCTCCCGAATCTGCTCCACCTACTCGGCGCTTACAGCAACATCCTCGATAGACACGAGTCATTGGCCTCCAACCTTGGTGCGAGACCTCTCGGACCCATTCTCATCAAGCGCTTCGAACGCTGTTTCGACGCTCCACCCAAAATCGTCGCCAGTCACCACAAGAATGCGACTGGAGACCCAGCCGAGACGAGTCACACCATCACCTGGCTAGAAGTAATTGAGTTCGCGCGCGCCCACCCCAGCCAATTTACGCTCAGCACATTCTCCGAAGGGCGAAGGGTATGCCAGTTCTACTACCCTCAGAAGCAGTTGCGCGTGCAGATCAGCGAGGAAGACTTTCTCTTCATTAATAGTGGAAGATGTCAGGAACTCATCCCGCCTCTGCCAATCTGGGAAGACGAAGAGAAGGAGGTCGGCACGTGCGATGTGCTGGAAACGAAGCTCAAGGAGCTGACCAACGTGGCCGACATGGTTGCGGCTCGCACACGGCAACTGTCTCATAGGTTGAAGGGTCGCCGTGCAGCGATACTCGAGCGACGAGCGGAGGGCGGCAGTGGGACACCGGCGAAGGCGACTGCACCTCAGACGACCACGGCGCCTCCGTCGTCCTCAGGCTCAGGGTTTGTCGCTGTCAATTCGACCCCGGCCAATGGCAAGCCTGTTGCTGAGAGTGTAGAACTAACGTTGGGATCGAACGCAGCTATTCGGACTGAACTTCTGCGGCACTTTGAGAGCTTGCCTCACAACCAAAATGCTCCGAAACTGCACGCCCGGCACCAGTCCACAACAGTCGACCCTCAGCAGACGCCAAAAACATTGGATTTCAGCGGGACACTGCCGAATGATGGCGTCACGTCCAACAATTCATCATTATCGCCTGTGCCAACGAATCTTCTGGGCGAGAGTCTACCTTATGCTTCCGATAGCAACCGAGCAAGCACGAACACATATACGCATCGTCCATCCCTGAGCACTGGAAATCCATATTCCTCCAGCCACACGCCTCTCAAGCATAATTTCAGTCGCCCACTTCCCCCTGCACTGGAAAGTAGCCAACCCTTCCGACCACTCTGTCAAGCCCATATGGATAGCCTTCCTCGAGGGACTCGCGTCATGCCGCCCTGTGACAGGTGCCGGAGGTTGCGCATGGACTGCGTCAAGAACCTGACGTCTTGCGCTGGATGTACCAGGAAGCACGCTCGTTGCCACTGGCGTGACGTGTCCCGCGAGGAGTTGGGTGCGCTGGACCACCTCATGGACTCGAGCTACCCTGGCCTTGCGGGTTCTCCAACTAACGGCGCACATCCATCTAACGGATATGCGAACGGGACGAGTGACAATGGGGACAGCGATGATGACGATAGCAACCCTCTCGAGGACCTCGAAGCCTTGGATGAGAAGGAAGAACAGGAGAACCAGATTCGAGAGGACGAGGAAGGTCTACGCAACGCCAAAGAACTTGCGAGACAGGGCTTTGAAGACGGCATGCGCGATGGCCAGCAACAACAGCCGGGTCCAAACGAGCTTGGCGAGCCAAATCGCGGATCAGGCGGAACGATGCCAGGCTATGGACAAACTGCAAATATCGAAGTATCCCAGCCTGCGGAAGAGCCGCAACCTGTGGGCAATCTCGCTACCCCACCAAACTCAGCACAAGTTCAGGAGAGACCGCTGGATCTCCCGTTTCAAATTCATAGCAATCAGCAGCGCGAGATGCTCTTGCAAAAGAAAGCGCTCCTGTGGAGCGTCCGCCCTCCACGGACACGGCAGCGACCAATAGCGGCTTCCGCCCTGTGAATGAGACTATGAATAATGGCAGCACGATTACTTCGGGTGGAACTGGGTGGCGAGCGATATGATTTTGGTCACATGTTCAGCGGCGACCAGCTGAGGCATTCTTAGCTTATGACGGATGGATGAATGGATGTCTAGAACAGGTGCTAACGCCCTACTGAATGGCGACACAATGCACCAGATTTTCTTCGGCACACTTCTCAGACCAGACACTGATTCTCCATCCTTCACCCTAATTGTGAGACGATTGACCACGTGCCAGGAGCGACTTTGTCTGTGGCGAGTTGACGTCCAGTTTGAAGGTGGCTTATCGCGGTGTAGATTAGCAGACACCCCCAAAGCCAAGACTCTTTACGAATTCCACATCGTCTCGTCTCGCCATGCTTGAGGATCCCAATTCAGGCAATACACGATTCGTGCTCTCATCCTGTCTCGATGTCTGCAGGACGACATACCACTGTCATATCCTGTATCACGACAGGCCTCAACTCGGAAAATACCAGGCAATTGGGATTTCAACTCTCGCAAAGAGCTGATGTCTTGCATAGTCCTGCGGCTGGCACCTTCCGATGGCCAGTCAGTCGAATGATGCGCTCGTTACACACACAACAATCTGCGATGTAACACAGCCCACTTCAGGAACACCGCCATTCAGCGTCTGGCCCGCACCGACAATATACATTGAAATGTGGGGCGCAGTGGACTCGGAAGCGCCCAGATTGTTTCCCCACAGCATTGCGGCAAATGTTGAGTGTGCAGAGATGCGCGACATGGGCCACCTGCGGGTCATGAAACAACAGCGGAGAAAAGAGTCGACGCAGACCACAAGCACACACGGCACGGCACGGTATGGAGATCAGGAACGCGACAGTAGCGTACCGCGCAGTTGTCTTCGAGAGCCGCCCACTGTCGCCCAGGAACAGCAGCCGCCAGCGGCATTGACGCCGACGGAATCTATGCCACGGCTGCGCATGAACGGGAAGCCATGCGATCGGCCGATTGCTTCGTGAACGAACACCTTCCTCGGATCTCGAGACCGAACAGCCGCCAGGCGGCAGTCACGAGGTAGCGATATATTGAGCCAGATGTCACCCATCTGTTGAGGGCACATGCCTGAGTGGAGAAGTCGTCGCTACAACTTGACCAAGTGTCTTTCGACCTCCCGTTCACCGACCGCGGTCTTCCCTGTACGACGGCCTATTTGTACGACCTCAGAGGACTCGTATCCACACCAACACCAGCAACCTGGTGCAGAAGTGGCATCACTGTCAATCATGATCAGCAGCACACTGATTTTCTTGCTGCTGCGAAGAGCTTCTCATTATGCGAACTGTAAGCTCCCAGCTCGCAGCACCTCATATGCGATGCGGCGCTGCTGCGACACGGCTGCTGGCATTGACATCTGCCATTGCGATCAGATCTCGCGTGTTGCCGCGCATGGCTGCAGACCTGCGCCACCCATATTTTGGCGAGGCCAAAAGCGGATTCAGTGTGCATGCCAAACAGCACGGTCGAGAGTAGAATGGAGAAGAGGTCCACTTGCCTACATGACAACCAGTCTCATAGGATCGCCCTTCATGTCGCGCAACATTGCGTTATGCGAGTCCTTGTATAGTTGCGCAGGACCTCAATCGCTGGACCGTCGAGATCAGGTGTTCGGCGAACTGGCCGCCTACATATACAGGCCATTCAAGGGTCCAATCACTGCTCGATCATCCTCTGAAACAGTCTGTGCCCTGTCATCGATAGGCGGACACAGGGGAGAATCTACTGACCGCCTCTGCGAACATCCAACAACATCATCACAATGTCTCTCGAGCGGGTCTTTTGCACGACAAATGTTGAGGAGAATATCGAATTCCCCATGGCACAGCGTTCCCTGAGCGCCTGTTCATCGATCGAGTGCACGCCATACGTGCAGGCCGTCTGCCGGTAGAGTTGCATTCCATCACGGGAGGCGTTCGTTGACGGCTGACGTTACAATGAGCTGGCCACCCTCCGGTTGAATGCCTCTGCGACCTCTTTTCCGAGAAGCCGGATCTTCTCAGGCTGTACAAAACGGGCTTGCCTGCAAGGCAACGGTCCTTGATTTGTTCAAACTCGGTGGCTCTGCACGAGATACTTATTCCCCTCCGCAAGGTCCTTCGAAAATTTCTCTGCAGTTGCATCTTTCTTCACACCATCCTGCAAGTTCCCAGGTCCAGGGAAAACGTTCCCGATCGTTCGCTTCTTGTTGTTCCTGAAGAAACATTCCGACCCCTTGCAGAAGGGTTTCAACAGTCCAGCGCTCAAAGTTCGGGAAATTAGCGCCGCTCGGTCTCTGCAGTCCCTTTTGCTGAAGGTCAGTGTAGACGAGCAATAATTCGTGGTCGGGTACGGTGGTACCTGGCATTTGCCTATGCATCTGGACGTTGCTGACGGAACCAGTGATCGCGTTGGCCAGACCACCTTTCCGCGCCACCCTGACATAGCACTGTCGTCGATCGTTCCACGAGCACTGGAGAGACAGCCTAGACGATGCGGTTGTACAATGGTGAGTTTGCTCAGTCCGTCTGCCTCAGTCATTTCACCCCCAGGCAGTCCTTCTGCATACCGTGGAGACGCCTCAAACTCTAAAAGCCACACACGTTCCTCATTCTGTCTCCTGAATGACAATTCTCCCTTTGTCGATCCTCCAGATCACCCGTGCACACTGACTACTTTGGAACTCGTTGGAGGTGTACTGTCTTGTGTGTGTGTTCGACTCACCTGGGGCAACAATGATTGTTTTGGGCTGACCATGCTGACCATTTGTTGCAGTCTACGAGATGTCTAGCACGTCGACACCGACTCGCCCTGCTCGTGGCTTAGTTGTACCGGGTATCGATACGCATAGCGTGTTTGATCAGAAGCCTTGTCTGCCACAGCAGGCGCAGTCTTTCTCAGGATGGGGACCACTCACGCCTCCCTCATCGGCGCAAGATTCGAGGAGACCTTCGTTGGCTTTCTCTTCAATGTCGGATGCGACACATCATTCCGGACCGTCGTCGATATCAAGTTTCTCGCAGCCTGCGACACCAGTCCACTCAATGGTCAATTCCGCAGACAGCTTTGTCCACCAGTGGCATGAGACATCGGAGATGCATGCTGCACTGCCTGCTCAGATGGAAACGGCGTGCACGTTGACTCAACAGCAGCCCATGTGCGACATGTCCTACCCGCACGGCCTGCCAATGTCCACCCAGAGCATGCCGATGCAAATGTCAGATTCTTCGCCCATGCGAAACGAAATGTGGCAGGATCCCCAGCACGGCTCACCTGGTCCTGCTCTACAGCACGGACTAGCGGATACGCTCTATCATAGCGTGCAGAATCTTGGACATCAGCATGCGCCGCATGCTTCCATGTATGCCAATCCTTCGGCGTCCATGAATGCGTCACTGGAGCAGTCAGTGTTTCCCAATGTACCGGCCGTTCCATCCTTCCATGCACAGCCGCGAGTCGTTGTTCCATCTCAACTGGGTCCCCAAGATGACTACCCAATGGATCACTATCCCCAGTATGATCAGAGTGGAAACGACTTTGCTCAGAGTTTCGATTCCAGCATGACTGGGAGCAGTGGCTGGGAGTCTGTTGGACCTCCGAGCCCCATGGAGCACTACATGAACCCCTCTGAAGAAGACTACGTGATGGTAAAAGAGGAGTTCATCAAGGACGAGTTCGCTGGCACACCCACAAAATCGCAAGTCTGGCGTGACATCCACTACCCAGCCTCGCCCAGTGGATCTCGCATCCAGAGACGGCCATCCAGAAAGACGCGCAAGTCCCAGGCCTCGTCCAAAGTTTTCTCTGAGTACGACACAGGCATCTGTCATATCAAATGCGAAGGCAAGAAGTTCTCGGTAGTGACCGACAATCTCACAGGAAAGACTCTCGTCATCCCCGAAACACCTCGCACAGACAAGCAGAACCGTTGCACTCACAAGAAGGACAACGGCACAATTTGCAATGCCAGCTTTGATCGTGCCGAACACCTCAAGCGACACATGCTCTCACATAGCAATATCCGAGCCTTTCCGTGTCCTCTCCCAGGATGCACCAAAAAGATTGGTCGTTCGGATAATGCGCTCGATCACTTCATGACCCATCTTCGTGAGAAGTCTAAGGGGAAGAGAAATCACCATTTTAGTCTGGATAAGATTGAAGAGTATCTTCGTGGTCACCATGCGTGGGACGACAAGAAGGTTACGAAGATGATTGAGAAGTTGCATAGGAGGATGGCGAATGAGATGGAGAAGGCGAGAATTGCTGCGATTGAGAAGGCTCGGCAGGAGGCTATGGCGGAGGCGTATGGGAAGCAGCGAGCACGGTTGTGAGGATTGATTGAAGGATGGTATTCGGACATTGGCTGGCATTGACGACGTGGCGGCTTCTACTGGCACAACAGCACTTGGGTATGCGACAACATGGACGGCGGCAAAGACTCTTCAGCAACAACAGAAACAACAGCAAAGGAGGCATCAAACCTCTCCTGGCTTCTGGGTAATCATGGACGGCACGGCGGTAACGATCTCGGATCTTTTGTTTGACAGTTATACCCCCTCGGCAGGGCTCATTCGGACTCTTCATCGCAAGGAAAAAGGAACATAATTAGCATTCAGCATTACTGTACTTCTGGTATGGCGGTACGCAGTACACAAGGGCGAGGATGTCTCTCGGTACTTTTGGTTTGGAGTTGGTGGATTGGAATTGGGTACGCTTCTACGAACGCGAACGAAGGGCAAGGTTTAGGATAAATCAAATAGTGTAACTCTAGTATGTAGTATGTATTAGTTGTAGTGAATGAAAATCGAAGCGATAGGTGGCGAGAGTGGATGTGTGGGAACACGCGCTCTACTCTACGCTGATTTCGCGGAGAGCGGGCTCCTGTTTCTGTCCCTATGGAAGGCATTCATTTTGTTCGGCTGCTGACGGTATCGTAGAACCTCTTGTCACAAGCTACTAAAAAAAACGGATTCGTTCTCCGCCTCCGTAACTTCCGCGCCCTCAATGAAACTGGCCATCGCGTCCTCCCCATGGCGCAAACCTTTTCCCGCAACTCATCAGCCCTTCCAGCAGCACAGGAGCCAACGAGTCGAAATAGACGCGTTGCACCAATCTCCCTTCAGTACGATACCTCGATAGCCCGTGACCGTTTTAGCCAACGAAGTCTGCACTTGCGAATCAGCGCACGAGATCGATGAAAGAGATCATTCGGATGTCGAGTAATCCAGATGGAAGCAGCAGCTAGATTGTGCAGAACTCAAAATTTAGGAACCTTGAGCCTTATGGAGATGCGTAGGAAACTTCTGTATGTCGAGTACTGGATGAGAAAATGCGAGAGTGATTTCTCCTGCTCGAACGCGGGGGGAAGAGACCGTAGTCGAAAGCTTGCAAAGTCCGTGTAGCAGCAAATGACATTTTATATTCCGCCAGCAATTGTGCTTACTCAGACAAGTTGGTAACTCATCGCCGATTTTAGTTCCGGTAGATCCCCATAAACAGGATTGCCAGCTTGTCGTTTTGCCTTTTTGTGCGCGAGGCTTTTCGTAAATCGCGTGCAGGTTAGGGGTTCGAATGTGTGTGTGGTGCATTCGTTCTTCTTTCTCCCTTTATCTTTCTTTTGCCTTTTCTTCTTCACTTCGCACCTTTGGACTCGAGGTCTGATCAATGCGCGGCGATCGCTAAGGTTCCTCTGCCTGCGGGCTATTATTCGATGGCATCGTTGACATTCATATATTGCTGGCAATTATGCTTACTCAGACAAGTTGGTAACTCATCGCCGATTCTAGTTCCGGTAGATCCCCATAAACAGGATTGCCGACTTGTCGTTTTGCTGTTTTGCAGCGGAGGCCGCGCAGGTCAGGGGTTCGAACGCCGGTTGGTGCTCGGTGGACTTTTTCTTTTTGTTACGAGTTCTCGTGATTGACTCGAATCTAGACGATTTTGCCCTTTGCCTTTTGTTGCACTGCGACTATTTATTAGGAGAATAACGAGTGGTCGAACATGCGTCCTCCACCGTTCAAGTCGGTGGTGTCATGCGGAGGCCCACCGGTCTGTCGAGCTGCTTGTTGAGCGCCTTTTCCCCCTCCGGTTTGATTTCAGCATGATACGCTCTCTACCGAGCTGTGGGCTTTGAAGTTCTGGGGTCATGTCGTATACCGAAACGACTTGTCCTCCTTATCCGTAACATCCGCTCCCTGAACGAACCTCATGCTCTCAGCCCCGTCATACTGCAACTTGTCCCGTGCTCTATTATCTCTCCAGCACAAATACCAATAGCTCGGAATAAAGACATACACCAAACCCCAATCGACCAACGCACAAATGACTCCCGCTCGATACCTCGGCGGTTCCGTCCAAAGCTGCGGCGCCGCGATACATCCCGTACTATACCCCACAAAAAACACAGCATTGACGAAAGCTTTCTTCGTATTCCCGCGGACATTGCTCGCAGACAAGGACATGAGAATACTGAATTGCGAACTGATGACTGATGCAAGCCAGCTCGCGACGATCATACCCCAGCCTGCGGAGAGCGGGAGAACAGTTAGGAGAATGCATCCAGTGAGAGGTACCACACATAGAATGAGGACGACGAGGTTCCGTCGGTTGGGAAACCAGAGACATCCGACGACTCCGATCCAGATGAAGGCGACTTGTATTGCTCCGGAGGGAGAGCCGTAGAGGAGGGTTTGAGGAGATGTGTAGCCCAAGTTCTTGATTACTAGGCTTGCAAAGGTTAGGACGGGAGAGCACATTGTGACCAGGATGCCAAACATGAAGACGTGGAAGGTTTTGATGTCGAGACAAGCTTCTTTGAATTGCTTCCAGGAGAACGAAGTCTTGTCTCCGCCGTCATGCTGGGATGCGAGACGTTTTGCTGCGACGATGCGCTCGTCCGGAGTGAGGAACCAGGCTGTGTCGGGTCCAGCAGGCATGAGGAGGAAGAAAATTATGCCAGCGAATATGGTTACTGCGCCGCAGAGGAGGAACATTAGGCGCCAGGGAGCGATGGAAAGGTGGGACAGGTTTTCGCCGATGCCGTACATCATGAGAGAGCCGACAATCTGGGCAAGACCGTTGCAGGTGACCTGTGAGCAGATACATTAGTTTATGTGTCCAGTGCTTGTGGTCCTCTGATGCTTGCTGCGAGAAGGACGCCAAACATCGTTTAAGCTTCACAGCACTTACCCACATTCCCACCCTCATTGGATGCTCTTCCTTCTTGTACCAAATACTCGTGATAGTGATGAATGCCGGACTGACTGCACCCTCGGTGAAGCCGAGCAGACACCGAACAGCTGCGAAGCCTGAAAAATTATTCGGAGCAGCAAGGCACATGCAAACTCCACCCCACAGAATGACAGTCAAGCCCACGAATTTTGCAATGGGAAACCTGCTCATAAGGTAGATGAAAGGCCACTCGGATGCCAATTGTGCCAAGTAAAAGCAACTTGTCAGCCAGCTGTACTGTGTAGAACTCAGATTCAGATCTTCGAGTAAGCCGTAGATTGATGCGTAAGAAAGACTCTGTTTGTCAAGGTATTGCGTGAAGAACACGAGGCACATCTGTGTGTGTGAGCTGCGTGGTCTTGCTATCTGTCGCCTTGATGACTGACCATCGGGAGGACTATGAGGTCGATTTTGCGAAGTACGCGTCGTTCCGCATCGGGATCCGCGATGTCGGTGTGAACGCCATCCTGTATATCGAGCTCCTCACGGCGCAGTTTCTTTTCTTCCATCATGGTGGTCCGCAGCCATGCCTCAGCGAGAAGGGGAAATACCAAATTTATTGGAAACTCCTAGTCTGAAGTGCGGGCAATGACATTCTCGGCCTGCAGTGTGCTCGTGCCGGCGGTAGGGCAAGCATCAGCAGTTCTGGAAAAGATCTGCCCGTTACGTCGATGTGCGACAGCTTGGAGGAGCAATGAATTGAGGTGATTGTAGCATCAGCAGTGCAATTCAAAGCCCATCTTTCGAGATACCGGAGTGCTATTGCCGTCTCGCATTATGTGGAATTGCCAGGATCGATGCTGAATGACCTCTCGTGGCTCAGCTTTGTGATATCCGTGGCCGCTGTTGCCGGCCAACCGGCGGACGACTCCGAGTACCTATCGCTGGCCGCATGTAAGAGATATACTTCTCAAACACTCGTACGCTCATATCATCGCCTTCCTGGAACATTCGCGAGCTTGCGCGATTGCCTGTGCATTTGCAGACGTGAAGGAAAGAGTCTTGAAGTCGCGACAGAGTTTGAGCCGGCGCAGCGCACGGGCCAATCTTCAAACGCACCTTCGCCCGACAAGCCATGACAAACGAAAGTCCCGACCTCGACCTCACGGTCAACGAATCAGCCTCAAGCACAAATTGCCAAATGGCCAACCCGTTGAAGCCTTGGACAAAGGTCCCTCACAAGCGCTATCGCCTCATCGATGCCCAACTAATCGGTACCAAGCCCTCCACCGCATCCTCCACAAATTCATCTATTAATCAATCTCCAACAGACCCCAAAGATGGCTCCCTCCACTCCCACGTAACAATCGACATAAAAGACGGCCTAATCCACCGCATGACCAAACTCAACTCCGGCCCCACAGGACCCAACGACGAAGTCTTCAAATGGACCAACAACGAAGAAATCACAATCGTCAACCTCCAAGGCCGCTACATTCTTCCCGGCCTCATAGACTGCCACGTGCACCTCGCAACTCCACCGGGCGAAGACGGTCTCAAAGACACAATGACTCAACATGCTGAGACCGCCTTACTAAGACAACCATATCTAGCTCGAGAAATTCTAAAACGAGGTTTCACGACCGTACGCGATTGTGGAGGAGCGGGTCTGGCGTTGAAAGAAGCTTTGGCCGAAGGACTTTATCCTGGTCCACGATTATTCATCGCTGGACATGGGATTTCGCAGACAGGTGGGCATGGGGATATGCGGAGTTCCAAAGATGAGGAATATGCGTGTTGTGGAGGGAATACTCGAGGTTTGGGTCGAATCGCAGACGGAGTGGAGCAATGTCTCCACGCAGCTCGTGAAGAGCTTCGACAAGGCGCGGATTTTCTGAAGATTATGCTATCTGGAGGGGTGGTGTCTCCGACTGACAAGCTGACAAATCTGCAATATACGCCGGAGGAAATCCGAGCGTTTACAAAAGTGGCGAGTGATTCCGGGACTGTGAGTACTAATACATTTTTGCGCGTATCGCGCGGGCTGCGGCGGTGTTGCTCTCGTCGATCACATGCGCTTACTTTTACAAATTGCTGACCCTTGATTCTGCGCTTGTAGTGGGTGACAGCACATGCGTACACTCCAGCTGCGATACGCAATGCGGTCGAGAACGGAGTGCTTGGCATCGAACATGGCAACCTGGTCGATGAATCAACAGCCGAGCTCATGGCCAAGAACAATGTCTTCCTGACTCCAACGCTCGTAAGCAAACTCTGACCACATCCTTGGTGCACAAAATAATGCTGACCTTCACGAGATCACGTACCAAACCATGGCCAGCAAAGAATTTGGCAGCTTCCTTCCTCCTTCAATAGCCGCCAAGAATCTCCAAGTCCTGGAAGCTGGTCTGAGGAGTGTCCAAATAGCGGACAAAGCCGGGGTGACCATGTGCTACGGCACTGATCTGCTAGGGCCACTCGAAGTTATGCAAGCCAGTGAATTCTCTTTACGGAAGCAAGCCGGCCTGTCGAACCTCAAGATCCTACAATCTGCAACTGTCAATGCTGCCCGAATGCTCCGACAAGAGGATAAGCTCGGGCGCATCAAGGAGGGGAACATCGCGGATCTGATCATCCTGAACGCCAATCCACTCGAAGACATTGAAGTCTTGGCGCGGCCGCAAAAGCATTTGCTGGCCGTGATCAAAGACGGCAGAGTGCTCCACAGCAAGTGGTCCAAGCTGTTTCCAGAGACAGATCCGAATCCTGTGCTCGAATGAGATTCCACTTGATGCGCAGACTTCGCATCAAGATGAAGCAGTGTTCGACATGATGTTCACTTCGTGAAGGGCGCAAGAGGGTCGACAGTGAGATCCAGCACGTCCAAATGCCAGATCTCGTATTTCATGGCCTCGCTCTTATCAACCAAGTTGATTTGACGCTGTACTTCGATGGTACCGTTCTCTTGTTGGACCTCATGCAGACCTCCAATCCTGTAGCAAAAGTCGCCCAGGCAGATGAATTCGAGGTGCAATGGCCCACGCGTCGCGAGCTCATGGGCCATTTGGTACATGCGCTGCTCGTGCGTGTACACAGCATAGTTCTGTCGAAGGTGTTCGTTTTCTAGGATCCGGAGACATCTCAGGTTTGGTAAGAATGGACCAAGAAGCCGGATAGACTCGTGATGGACATCGTCGAGTGCGAGGCCGAGCTGTTCGAGCTGGGTGCACGTCCGCACAAGATAGGCCAGATCTTCTCGTGGTACTGCCCAGAGGTCGCTCAGTAGCAGGTGCTTGAGGGTACTTCCGTGGTGATCTCCTATCGTGTGAATATATTCTTTCCCGAGCGATATCCATTCCGGGTCCTTGTTTGGGTCGTACGGCGAATGCGCCGCGTCGCCGTTGGGAGTGGGAGGTTCGCCATTGCTTGCGTTGGACGCCGGAGTGTATCCAGTCTTCTGGCGTTTTGCGTTGCTGATCAGATACAAAGCTTTCATGCTCTTCGTCTGCTTGCCCATGATTTCGAGGTGCCGTGGTGAAATCTCATTGACCCGTATGCGGTCGAAAGGGACATCAAGATCATGCGGAACGGCGTTCCATGTCTCGTCGACAAACACTGTGCGCGGGTCGTTGCCGCCGAACGTGTCGATGAAGGTGGCACTGGTGCAAGTTTGGTCATCGAATATCTGGTCAAAGCTGAGCACATTTTGACCAAACCAATTCTGTAGCGCGAAATGTTTTACTTGGAGCTTGTAGTCTGCCTTGTAGCATCGCCCGAAAAATGCGCCCAAGCTCATGGTGTTTTCTGCCTCTGCGCGCATGCGTGGAGAGAAGTGCAGGCGCACGTCTTCGAGCTTCTTCGAGCCGAGAAAGAGCATGCTGAGATCATCCGGATAGCATAGCGGATCGTAGTCCAGTAGTTGAAAGGCGCGCAAATTAGGCATCGGCGGGATAATCACTGATGGCCGCGGGACGCGTATTGTTGGAAATCGCAAGGTCAAAGTGGTGAGGGTGTTGTGAGTTCCGAGACCTTGATACAAAGTCTTCAGAGGTTTGCAATCGAGTTCCCAGGAGAACGATTTGAGCTTGGTCATTTTGTCTGTCGCGGCTCGAAGAATTATGTTCAACATCATCGAGGTATCGGGCACCCTGCCTTTGGCGAAGTCGTCGATGCCCAACTCCTGCCATTTGCCCTACCAGGTTATCAGTCCACATTCTGCTGACAGCTCAGCGTCTTCACCCACTCACCCAGACTTTCAACTCTTCAACCAGTGTGGCATGACCCTTGGTGCACAACCCATTCAATGCCATCATGAACGGGCTCCCAGCACCAAATCCTTCCGGCCTTCCATTGACATATCTCATTTCTCCATACGAATGGAGACTGACGCGCTGATATAATTGCGGTAGGCACATGTAGTACATGAGTCTGCTTGTCCGTGCAATTCGCGCCATATCCCCTACGTCGTCGAGATACGACATGATGTGCGCGATGAGGTTGAGCGGGAGTGTCGTCGCAGGTCGGCGTCCTCCATCTTCGTTCAAAGGAATTGTACTCGTTGCAGGCGACGTATATGCCATCGCCGGGGGCATTTGCTTCAGCGAGGGCATATCTTTGAAGGTGCGTGGTGGAGCGCTGTCCCTGCGGACAGCCGCAGCCATTGTGACGGTCTTCGTGGGCGCATGCGGACTCCTGGCGCGCTTCATGGCAGATGAAAGCGTGCTTCGGGAATGAGCAGAATCATGTCTATTCTCCAGGTGAGACGACGTTGAGTGTAGGAGGTAGTCAGAGACAATTCCATCGGCTGGAGAGAGGATCGCCCGGAAGCAAGCCCTACCTTGCAGACATGCACGTTACCAGTGCACTGTCGCGACGCATCAAGACCGAAAAGTCTAGAGCAGCCCTAGAGGTGATTAGTTGATCACAGGTGTCGATGGCTGCCCGGTTCATGCGGTCTGATTATGGATTCGGTGAAAGTAATCGGACGAAAGTGGGCGGAGTTTAGCGTGACCGAGAGTCCGTGTCGTACCAGCACCTGCCCTCTGTGTCTCCCTTCGCACATCGGCCGTACAGGAGACTTCCACTACCCTGGCAATATCCGACCGTACAGTACGCTACACCACGCAATTCGTGCGTGACTCCCTGCTTAAGGAGACCGGTTCTCCCGGCGGGCTTTAGGTCTCCCCGAACCATGGCACAAGCCGACGAGCGAGAACATCAAGACGCTGTGCTAAATCTTATCGAGACTTATCACGAACTCAATGCTTGTGTAATCGACGAGCTCACCGCCCAGCCCACGGCGCTACAGTTCGCGCGTTACGTGGGCAAGAATCGTCCTTTTGTCGTGCGGAAAGGTGCTTGTTCTTGGCGAGCGGTACGACAATGGGACGCGTCGTACCTTCGCGAGGTGATGGGCGATGCCGCCGTCAATGTGGCCACGACGCCGAAAGGGTAGGTGGTGCGTATGATCGTTTCATTTCATTCATTGCTGAGTGGCTCAGAAATGCAGATGGCTTGGTGGAGATTGAATATGGAAATCTGATCCTGGTCGAACCACATGAAAAGAAGGAGAGGTTTGGTGACTTCCTAGGCTATATTCAAGCCGAAGCCCAACTGTCAGAGCAGGATCGAAGTGGCAGGAATGTCAAGTACGCCCAGACACGTGAGCACTTCAGTCTTCATCCCATGGCTAGAGCTGACAGGCAGATAGAAAATGACAATCTCCGTGCAGAGTACGCAGCACTTTTTGCAGATGTGCCTGATAGCATTGACTTCGCCAGCGCAGCATTAGATGCAGAACCTGACGCAGTAAACTTCTGGCTGGGGAACGAGAGATCCGTCACTGCCTTGCACAAAGACAATTACGAGAATGTCTACATCCAGGTGCGGGGACAGAAGCACTTTGTATTGCTCCCGCCGATCGAGATGCCATGCGTGAACGAAGTCCCGATTCAATTCGCGAGATATCAGCCGACTGGTGACGATGAAACAAAGCTGGAACCACAGATCTACGAGGGTAACGAACCAATTCCAACACCAATCTGGGATCCTGATGAGCCGGAAGCCCGGGCGTCGCCGTATTCGAAGTCGTCCAAGCCAATACGCGTCACCCTAGACGAGGGAGACATGATGTACTTGCCCGCGATGTGGTACCACAAGGTGTCGCAGAGCTCTGGTGAAGAAGGCTTCTCATGTTCGGTCAATTACTGGTATGACATGGATTTCGGTGGAAGCTTCTGGGCGCAGAACAACTATCTGAGGGAGACTGTTGAGGCTGCTGCGAAGCAGGTGAAGTATCCCGAACTCACCTTTGGCGAAGAAGGATGAGCTCAATTAATGTACAGCTGCGGCTCAGTGCCGGACAGCATCTTTGGTGAATGCAGTGAGAGATCTTCAATGAGCTCAAGAGGGCACGTGCGAACGGTGAGCAAGTGAAGTGTGAATTTTGTCGTGGAAAGGGGTCCCGCGACTGCGCGTTTGCAACAAGAGGCGTACTTTGACAGCATCACTCACCGTTGCACCAAGCTCAAGGTGCACAACAACTTATCGCCATTCGCGCCGACACAATACTTGCGCCACTCCACCGCACGTCGACCATGTCGCTCGACAGTACCAATCTTCGACAGGCGGCCGCTCTGCTCGCAAACATGACCGCTGCTGAACTCGAGCAGCTGCGAGTTCTTGCCAAACAAAAGATCGAGCAAAATCACGACGACTTCAAACCATGCCACTTCCTCGCACTTTCTGCTGAACTGCGCAACCACATCTACACATTCGTTGCCATTGATCAAGTCATGAGGGCTGTTGACGAGGGACAACAGAACGGACTGGCCGTCGCGAACAAGCAGATTTCGAAAGAGTACCTCAGCATCCTGAACAGTAAGAGAACGGTCCGCGCCAAATACCTGGCAAGCGCCAAAGCCATGGAATGGGTCGAGATAGACGCGCACAAGCTGCTCACAGCCTGGTCACTACAAGGCCGAGACTCTTCGGAACAAGGGCTATACATTTACTACGACTATTCCACACGCGATAGACTCGAGAAGCACATCATCAAAAATACCAACAAGGATAACAAGGACTATCGGCGGCACCACGATCGTTCTCGTTGCAGCTTCTTCGGAATGCTCGAGATCGTAGATGCAGTCCACGGCTGCTTCATGTTCGAAATGAACTTTGGGCAGATCAAACACTTTCGCTCAAAGCATACTTACTGAAGTCGATTGTGGAGGCGACTTGAAGCAATCGGAAATTTCTGAAGGAGCTGGTGCAGCTGTAGTGCGCTTCAGTATGTGCGTTCCAAGCGGCCAGATCGTCCTTGCCAGCTACACGCTCGCGTCTCGATCACAACCTCAAGGTTTTGAAGCAAGGTGTCAACGCGATGCAATGGAATGATATGGTTGGCGATCTGTGGTTCTAGAAGCTCATAGCTTGCGGGTGGCGATGATGGCTGCATGATCCTAGAAACCCAAGCCCACGAGGTCCGTTGTTACATTGAGCGAAGGCTGCTGACCTTCATCTTGGCGGAGAATGAACCCCATGGGTCGTAAGCACATTGTACCTTTCTCGGTGGCCTCAAACTGGTGGTAGCGAGCGAAGTGTAATGTAAGTTCAAGCAAACTGGCCTTTTGCGCTCCAAGCCGCCCTTTCGAACCACGTTTTTTTTTCATGTTCATAATCAAGTCGCCCACCAAATCACCTTTGGTGCCTAACCAACACGCAAGGAACACTACTGCGAGCTGGCTACAGCGATGGAACCCTCCAATCTAGAACAAGCGGCTGCGCTGCTCCGTTCGATGACCACATCCGAACTCGAAAAGCTGCAGGCCCTCACTGCAAGCCAAATCGAAGAGAACGTCGCCGCAGGACCTTTCTTCCTCGCACTCCCTTCCGAGCTGCGAGACAAGATCTATACACTGGTCGCCATGGATCAAGGACAACGAAACGGACTAGCTGGAGCGAACAAGCAGATTTCCCGAGAGTACCTCAGCATATTAAATAGCAAAGAGATGCTACGGACCAAGTACATGGAAGATGTCGACACGACGAAGTGGATTGAGTTTGACACACGCAAAATCCAGAAAGCGGTGGCCATCTACTGTCAGCGCAATCCTCACTTCTTGAGGAAAACCTGTGCATTGCCCGGTGATGTCCCATTGACGCTGAGGCCGAAAAGCAAGTCATCGAAGATGAGGAACAGAGGTTAAACACGACTATTGTTCCTGTGGTCCTGAGACGTCCGACAAGTTTGGAATCCTCGGGATCGCATGCCCTGCACATCGTTGCTTAGTACTCGAGATATCGGGCTGCGAATGTCGTCGACAACACCTTACAGCACAGCGGGAATCCTGACGTCGGTAAGCCTGAGGGATGGTTGGCTAGAGAGGATGAAGTCGTCTGACAAGCAAAGAGATGTCCAAGAAATCAGAGGCGAGGATGGGAGGCTACTGTACTTTATGCACTCGGGTTGCTCGCGAGGAGCAGATGGCGCTGGTTTTGCGAGAGAACTGGTCTAGGCAGCAAACGACTTGGGTATGGAAATCGAAAAAGAAGTTCACATGGTGTGATAGATGTCGATGCTTCTTCTGACGCGACGGGATGAATTCGGTCTCCGTCTACTTCTCACCTCTCTGGCCGCGTGGCCGTAGCTGCTGTGTCTGTTGAGATCCTCGCTCGTTGCAACATTGTTGAACTCCATATCCTGTCCACGGTGCGCCTCATGCTTTTGTCCATATCACTAGAGACTCCCCATCTCAATGATCCTGGTCTGCCTCCTCAGTGAACTTCTTATACTCCTCCGCAGTCTTCAACTTCTCCAGCTCCTTGGGATCCGAAAGCTTGATCTTCGCAAGCCACCCTTCTCCTTCAGGAGACTTGTTGATTGTCGCAGGCTTATCCTCGAGCGCACTGTTCGCTTCAACAATGGTTCCGCTCACAGGAGTCATAATATCGGATGCGGATTTCACGGACTCGACGGCACCGATGGTGTCACCTTCGGACACTTCGAGGTCGGCGGTGGGAAGCTCGACGAAGACGACATCGCCGAGTGCGTTGGCAGCGTAGTGGGAAATACCAATTGTGCCTGAAACGCGATTAGCATGTGAATGTGGGGTGTGGTTGGATCGAACTTGATTGTTTACCTGTAGTGCCGTCCTCGGAGAGTTCCACCCACTCGTGGTCTTCAGTATAGCGCTTCTCCCATACTGTAGAGCATCAGTATGCTATGATCCGTGTGCCGGTGTGTTTATCGCACCTTTCGCGCCTGCGGTGAAGCTCCGCACCGCGGGCTTCGCGATCTGTTGTGCTCGGAGTCGGAAATATTGTGGTTTGCTGCTTCGCACCACGCTCGAAGCTCCCAATGAGCGCGCGAAAGCTCGTCCGGCTACTGCTGAGGCCATGACTGGTTTTTGGAGTGTTGTTCAAATGGAGAAACAAGAGAAGACGCTTGAAGGCGGCATTGGACGAGGGTCTTTGAGGTTGGTCGGGTAGTGCGGCGATCAGCTGTCATCGCGGACTTCTCCCGCCTTGGTGCCGAATGGACTTCAGTTCCACATACAGATGTGATATCCCCGACTTTACACACATTCGCCAACGACCATGTTGTACGAGCTGATAGGCGTGGTATGTGTTGGATTGGTACGATGGATGACAGCGATACTGATGAATTGCGCAGGTACGCCCTGGACGCAGCGTCAACGAGATCAAAGAGTTTGTCTTTCTCCAGATCGGGGAGTTCTGCGATCGCAAAGCATCTGACACGAACGCAGAATCACACGAACGACAGGAAACATCATTCTTGGAGCTGGCGGCGTAGTTCGAGGCATCACAAACTGGGGCACATTCACACTTCCCAACCCGGCGCGAAAACAAGGCGCGACATACCGAGAGGGCCATTATTTCATTCTACGATTCGATTCGAGCGCGAAAACACAACATGCTGTGCGAAGGACACTGGGTCTTGATCCGCGGATGATCAGATATAGCGTGGTGAAGATGGGGAGTAAGCTGGAGGACATCAAAGATGTGGCAGGGAAGGCCGATTGGGGAAAGACGCGATCCAGTGAGGCGATTTAAGATGCATTGGTACATGAGAGACATGGGAAACAAATGCCAGGGAAAGTCGTGTACAGATACAGAAATGCATTAGCGGGCGTCTGGCGATGGAATGTGGACAGACCCCGGTGCGTTGTCGCCAGGAGGCGAGCATGGAGCTGTGGTCTACATATCACGGACAGCAGGATTTGTACAACAACAGGCTTGAACGCCCACCGAGATGTGCCTATGTGAAAATGAAAGGGACGCGCGATCACGGAGCCATAAGATGCACGTGAGGGGTTGACTGGATATGGCAGTGGCGGTAAGCCTCTTTCGACAGCATGTCGAGATCTCCGCAAGTCATGTACACTATCTGGAGAGACTAAACGGCCTGTAGTTTGAAGACAGTCTACAGACAATTTTTCCACATCTCGCAGTGCGTATTGCAACTTCCTCCTTTGATAGCGCTGCATCGGCTGCTCCCGGGCCCCTTCCCTTAAGATGAAAATCCTCCCACACTCGGCTCATTTCGCCACACCTCTCACCAATTGACCGCGACCTCCGCTATCAAATCCTCAGGCGAACATCACAGAATACAGAGCTATTGCGCGGGTTCAACAGGCGATCCGAGATTGTGCGCTCCTTACGCTGCTTGCCGGTCCTGGAAATAAACAGCGTTCTGGACAGCCCTTTGTTGGCCTGGCCGCATCAACTCGTCATTGACTTCCATGCCCTTGGAGCTGGGATAGGCCAGGCAATTGCGCGTGGCCTTCCTCACCATGCCGGCTATGCTGGATGGCAAGTGCGGAGGCAGCTGACTCCTGCCACGAGACCTACGACATCATCTTGCTTGCCCCACCGTTCACGGCATTGATTTCTGCAGCTCCTGGTTGTCCGCCCATTCAGGAGCCGATTGGCTGATGGTCATGGGGCGCGCGCGTGCTGAGATGAGCTCAAATTCGACGTCACGCGGCACGCCGTCCTTCCAGCTCGCAGCTTTTGGGCATAAGAATGTGCCGACCGAGGTCTGGTGTTCCCCTTTACCTCGAGGACGACCTGCCGTAGCGGTGCTTTTGAGGAGCAGCGATGTCCTTTATGCGCTCTGCCTTCTTCTGAAGGCCTTGGAGAAAAGCTCTCTCCGGGATTTACTTGCGATCTACCGCGGCTCTCAACTACCGGGACTTTTACTTGCTTGACCAGCGACTCTTTAGCTGCTTTTCCCATGGAGCATGACCCCGCGGGACACGAACACCACACGGCCACAGGACAACTGCTACTCGACAGCACCCAGGTTGCAAAAGGAAATTGTACACGACCGCTGTCCTTGCCAATTGATTAGCTTGCAAGATGGTGTTTAATTGGAACATCGAGGCTAGACGGTGACCAGTCAGACTTTTGGCACAATAAACGGCCTCAGAGCAACGGCGACGTGGCTCTCCTACGCTCTTGTTCAGCAACTAGCTGCCGATCATTTTAATGTCGGCAAGGGAATTAAGTCGCACCAGCTCTGTTGCTCTGTCCATATTATACTTGCTCGCTGAGCGGCCCGTATGCCATCAGGTTCTGTGCATCGAAGCGATATTCTCTGGCCCAAGTCATCCAAGCAAGCCAAGGCACAAATGACCTTTTCTACTCAATCGAACCTCAACATCACAAACACGTGGCTGCATCATCGAATGGGCGATATTGATCGCGATGACTTGCTTGGCACAATCCGATAGGGATCCACACTGGCTTCAACATGAGATAATTCCGACAAATGGAGCCGCCTCACGTGCGCCTCTACTGAGTACGCGATGGAATCAATTCCAGCGCTATATATCGCGGACTCACTCCAGCTGAAAGGATCTAAAGGCATATCAGCTTTGGCAATATCGTGTTGGTATGTCTGGATTTTGACACGACGTCTTCAGCGACACAGAATTGCATGGGAGCGCCACCCTTCGTCGCCACGCAGTCGTCACGACTCCGAGTATCGCCGCAATTATGACAGCATGTGGGAAACGAGTGACCGAATGCGATAGCAGAGCTTCAATGACGTTCTATGAATATCATGCGTTCTGCCTCTGTACTGTACCCAGGGACTGCGACACCACCACGAGAGCGACAGAGACAGCTGTGGCGAAACCAACGAACAGACAATTACGAGACAGAGCATGGCAAACACTGCTCAAATGCCACCTGTAAACTGCAGGCATCTACGTTACGATCACACACAATTCTCGCGATCATGTCACAAGGCGGACGCCGAAGTCCCGCAACACCAGAGTCCGTAGCTAATCCTCCGAGGGGACTTGTCTGCCTCTGTTCAGCTCGCTGGGGTATGCCTCGACGGGGACGTGAGTGTCCGATGGTAATGTCCTGGCAAGAGAGGACGCGTGGGAACTGAAATTATTGCTGCTGGCGACTGTAGGCGAACGGCTCGGCATACCATTGGACCTTCCCTGTACAGCCAAATAGCCCGATAGCGAATTCGCTTATGCAGATGCCACACTAGATGGTACCTCGCTCCATCGCGCGCAAGGCGGCATGGACCACACGAAAGAACCAAGATGGCCAACGTGCATCCGTTGACATCGGGCAGACATCATGCTGGCGCTAGAGGATTGCTTCCACAGCAGTGATGTGACATTGCTGGCTGACGGGCCGTCGCAAACGAAGATTCAACTCTACCGGAGACAAGAATGACCAAGACTCTTCCACAAAGCTTGAGGGCTACCCAAAGGATTCCTGCGACTCTCACACCATAGGGGACGCTAGACGCCGAACGCATGATCCGACGCGAGAGAGGCGACGTTGCATCGCCGGAGCGAACGCGGTGTTGAAGCTAGTAAGTTTCAGGCCGCATAAATGTCGCGAACGCGAATGCGCGATGAGGGGAAGCGCTAATACTGCAGCTGCAATCTGAGACTGCGAATCACTTTAACACGCTACCGAACGACGGGAATCGGAGGCAATACTCCGACAGTAGAATGTTGTTGAGGAAGCGGAAATACAGTCCTTCAAGAGACACAAATCCAAACAGCCTCTGGTCCACAATGGCGCAATGCTGGAAGGATGCATCCTGCCCAAGGCAAGACAAGGAGTGAGCGAATCGGAACATTGTATGACGCTTCTCTGCTTCGTCTGTTCCTCTTCAAATCCTCCGCTTGCCACAGACGTGATTTCGAATCCTCCGCATCCTACAGGAGTGCTTGTCCACCCTCCGATGTCAAGCCAAGGACAAGAGATGTTTTATTCTCAGGTGGACAAGCGGGTTGACCCCGGGCGACCATGGCATGCACGGAACTGCTGTCGAGCACCCATCCGTGACCGTTGTGCTGGCAATATGCAGAAACACAAGTTGGCCGCTCTTCGCTCTGCGGGATGGTAATCGTAGACTAGCGCCTGCGATCCCAGATCTGAGTCTGACGGCCTGTTCCAAAACGTGTATCGAAGCGAATCCTTGCATACTGGCCTGCACGCGATACGATTGATTACAGGTTCCATTGCACAACTCTCCATCAACTAGAAATTGCCTCGCGATTACGCATGTACGTATACGACCACGACCGAGTTGTTGTCGCGTTCCTCGTGTCGGAAGGTCATCCTCTGGGCTGAACTTTAACTTTACCTGCATTAGACTCAATGCACGCTCGGCTATCGTGAGTCTCTTGCAGCGGCCAACGGCTGAGGCGACGTACGCACTGTACGTATATGTGGTCGCAAGCGAAACATGTGGCGTTTTGCTATACGGACTGAAGCTGCTGCCAAATGTCAATAGCTCGTGAACGTCGGAACGAAGTGCTATTCCCTGGCCTCACAGGAATATAGACAGGGTATGCCTGTACATCTCTTAGTCTGGTAAAGCGTCACTCTAGCATTGATCGACGTCGCACGTCCTTGTTGGTGCTGACATAATGCTCGACTTCATGCTATCTCACATCTGTTCTTCCTACGCCTCTTGGCGACTCCAAGCTTTATCAAGTCCAGAAATTGCTACCCTAGCAAAATAAGCATGATCAACCATATCCGCGCATGGCATGGCACTGGGCAGTCCAAGTTCGGAATGCGTGGTCGCCAAAACATGCCTCCAGGTCTCGGAAACGGAATGCGGCTCTTCTCAACAACGAGGATGGAGATGGAAGAGATACAGAGGCGAGAGCCGAAGCCCTGCAAGGTTGTATCATATAACACCCGAACCCTGTGAATTAGATCTCAAAGGCCCGAGCCCCGACCTCACAGGCTCACACATCGTCCTCAGCCCCAGATTCCCTCAACATCTTCGGCTGCTCCGACAAGTCATTGATTATTTACTAATCTTTGCTTACTTGGCCTGCTGCTTCCGAAGGCTGAGACATTATTGGCAATGCGAGGTCTTCTGTCAATGCTCCGATGCCTAGAACTGCACCCAGCAGTGGGAAGCATGAACGGGCGATATGCATCCAGCTCCATCGGACCACCAATGCCCGAACATCTCCCGAGACCAGAAGTTCCTTCGTTGGATCGACACGCGTCTGGCGGTCTAAGCGGAATAAAGTATCATTGGTGGGAACCATGATGGCCAAGGTGAAGGGAATCATCGTAACAGTTGTCGCTGCTGCCAAAGCGTATCTTCTCCACTGGGCATCGGTTCCGGAACTGCGTCGTTGCACGACAACGAAGGTGTACAGCAGGAATGTACAAATTGCCAGACCTGGCATAAGTAAATGGCCGTAGTGATAGAGGCGAACCCATTGTTTCAAGAGCACGGCTGTCTCCGTGTTGGTGTCCAGCATGACGGGGACTGAGACCAGTGAGAGACTAAACATTGCACCTGACGGATGGGTTGCTAGGTCAGTGACTGGATGCGGCCGCGCAAGAGATAACCTCAGGAAGACAGACCTGCTAGGAACGCGCCAAGCACAATCGCGAACGCACTTGGAATTGAGGACCGCTTTTTTGATGCCATATTGCCGGTAAGACGTGGTTGTTCGGATCAGGCAGGTGGAAACAAGAAGGGCTTAGTAAGGGTACCGAAGTCTACGCTGCTGCGCGAACGTATTTTGGGTCTACTGCTGGGGACGTCTGATCCTGATTTAACTTCTCATCGCTCCGAGAAGGCTTTGGTTGGTTGAGAGCTGCTTCATTGTTATTATTCCGAAGACTCCGCAGTCGACCGATGTCAAGATTATACGCGGCGTAGCGTTCGCCTATGTTGGCCTGAAAGGAATGTTGCAGTTCGGCGTTCGAGCAGCCTCGTTCCTTCGTGTGGCCATCGCCGGAGACAGGGCTGCTGGGAAATAGCCCTCATTCGATATTGCGTAAGAGGCGCTGCGGTGGAGAAAGTGCATGGAGAAAGTGCCGCATAGGTGATCCAGTAATGGCCCGACAACAGCCACGCTGACGAAATGGTCCGATTGTTCCAGGCTTTCATAATGTTTCATTGCAGCTGAGTAGATTAAATCTGCAGGGTCCAGCTGCTTTAGACTTTCGATCTCATGCGGCACGTGTTTGCGCACGCGAATGCGCGCGAACTCTGTGCATCCATGTGTACGCCATGCATGCACCAAGCTCTTAGCACCAGTGCACTCTTCAGGGTCCCTCTCCAGTTGCGTGGAGAACGCTCGGATGCGAGCGCCGTTGCGGCGCAGTCAAGAGATCTCAAGAGATCTCCAAGACTCCCAAGAGAGGCGTTTACCTATACGGACAGAACACGACGTCGTGTTCCTAGGCGTGTACCAGTCATCGGAACGCACTCCGTACACTGGTCGGGAGATTGACATACCAGTGCAAAGCGAGCTTGTTAGCATGAACCGGAAAATACAGGTTATCGGTCGTAGCAGGCTTTGGCGTGCCGCCATGGTGGCACCACTTGGCTTTGGGCCTGTCTGCCACGTGCAACATCCCAGCGTCCATGGCGAAGATTCCAGGGAATAGCACATGTAGACGAGCATGGCAGACTAAGAGCCGCAGGTCCGCGTGTGAACAACTTCCGGAGCCAGTTGCGCATTTTCTGCTCGGAGCATAGTGATTGAGTACCTTGCTGATTCTCCCCATTGGGCAAGGTAGCGGTGCGGTGCATAGGGTGGACGAGCCCTAGGACCTTATCTCGAAGATCTGCGATACTGTGAGCAGAAACGTGGGCGCTGCCTGCAGACACGCTGTGACACCAGACACGCCAAGCATGATGAGCTTGACCGAAAGCAGCTTGATGTCAAAGCTGACACGAAACTACGGGTCATTCGCAAGAAACTCAGTTGAGTGGGCTAGTCTGCTTACGGGTCGCGATACGCAGATTGGGAGCGGCGTGGGCTTTAGTCCAAAGCTATGGTGGAGCGAGAGACCAAAATCCTACGCGTTCAATTGCGAATCCCAGGCCTTGATTCATCAATGTTCCAACGTGCATTGCATCCGGTGCAGGCAGGTGTCAAGTATCGACAGGTAAGCTTTGCGGGGGCTGTAACCTCGTCTAGGCAAGCGTAGATAAGCTTTACGGGGCCATCAACTATATTTGCGCCTTCGCACCGAGGATCCAGCACAGGTCGAGTCGATTCTCTGCAAACGCACGATCGATCACCGATTTCCATCATGACCGCCGACTTTGAAAGCCGTAGCGACCTCGTTGCTGTGTTTGACCCTAAACAAGACCCACAAGTTGCTGGAGTGCAAGCCGGCCAGATCACACGTCGACACGATCCAAGCATCGGGGAGACCTCGTCGTTGCGAAACAGCTGTGATGCTTGTGCACAGGCCAAGCTGAAATGCAAAAAGGAGAAACCCACATGCTCGCGGTGTGCGAAACGGGGGATCCCTTGCCAGTATCTGTACAGCAAACGTGCAGGTCGGAAACCTTCGAAGCCCAACAATAATACTGGCGGTGAACAGCACGAAACTTCCCAGGCTTCCCAGAATAACACCCCACTCCACGCAGATGCCAGTTATGATTACTTTGGCACTGGCTTGCAGCAGTTCGCATCGGCAACAGGTGGGACAACTCCATCTGTCCTATCGGACCTGAATCTCTCCGAGCTTCTCGACTTCAGCACTGTTCCTGGCTTGGAGCTTGGGAAGGCTGACTTGTCCTCTGAGCTTGACGGATCATGGGCGACCAATCCTGGCAGTAGCAGCAGCAGTGGAAGCAGTCTCGAGGACCCAGGCGGAGACATTCCAATGAGCGATTTCTCAATGGATGGCGATTTCTTCGCGGCCAATTCGTTACCGGACCCATACAACCTGTCAACCATATTTTCTGGCTCAGGAGATCGCGACTTGCACGATGCCATGAGTCCTGAGGCAAACTGTCCCTGCTTACAGCGCGCTCTGCAGGATATGCAGAGGGTATCAGGCCTCACGTCAAGTGTGGGCGGGGTGTGGTCCGGCACCACAGTCGATGGCCGTGCTATGCTCCGAACGTCACTGGATGTCGTGAAGGAGAACAAAGACATCTTGCGAGGGATCCTCCACACTCTAGCTTGTCCCGGACCCCACAACGGCCATCTGCTCGCACTTCTGACATTCGTCCTGTCCAGCGTCGTCAATTTGTACGCCATCATCACTTCATCAAGGCCACCGCCCGCATCGGGTCAACAACCACCCGTACCGAACATGGACCGCTCAAGTAGCGTGAGCTCTTTGGCTAGTCTGGGAGACTACAATGCCGACCAGGAAGATCCCGTACATGCGGCTGCACATATCGTCTTTGGGGAGCTGCAGCAGCTTCGCAAGTCTTGTGAGCAGCTCGCACATCGACTCAAAGATCACGCAATATTGCAGGAGGGCTCGGCCGCAAGCCGATTCGGCGGCAAAATCCAGCCATCGTTATCGGCCAACATCTGTCATACGTTGGAGACAGATCTTAATAGGCTTTTCAAAGAGCTGGCTCTTGCAGTTGTCCAGAAATTGACATGATTATTCTCGACCAAGTTTAGATGCGAACATGTTTTACATTACCAGGTGGCGCGAGGTTCTTTTTGTCGACATGGCTTGGGTTGGACGCAGGCCGCGGATCGCGGTTGGCAGGTGTTCGTGGCGTAGCGTGTGGGTGGAGATTGCGCTTGGAAAGACTCCTGTTATACCTTGAGCCATCGCATTGACGATACAGCGCAGTGCGGCGACTTCGAATTGATTGCCATGAGTGCCGACCTGTACTTCCCACATCGCGGAATGCTATGCTCCACTTACCAATTGCTCGGTACTAATGGATGTACACAGCAGGACCAGTTTGAATGGAATGCTCAGCCATAATTCTTGATCATCTGCTCCCAGGCCGTCCAGTCCATGAAGTCAAAGTCAAAGTCCCCAGCGGCGACGTCCTCCAGTGTACCTTGTTGCGCCACACTGGCGCCAAGAGCCAGGTTCGATGCTGTAGGATCGGTTACCTCGTGAGAGGCGTCGCTGGCATGAGCCTTGTTCTGTGATGACCCGAAACTCTGTCTGATGGTCGTAATAAAACCTGGCTCGACGAGCCAGCCCCTGGCGGACTGGCCTCCCAAGCTTTCAAGGCCAATCTTCCGACTGCAACGTGCAGAACTTGTCGCCAATCACACAGATTGCGACTCCCATACAGTTGTCGAATGCGAAGCCATGCATCTTCGCGGTCTTCCCCAGCGAGCATGTTTGCCTCGCACAAGCTGTTCAGGACGAAGATGAGAGACTCCCACGAGCCCCAGATTGCGAACGTCCGTACATTCCATAGATACTTTCTCAAGCCTGCATTGCTATGCATGGCAATATTCGCATCCATGATCTTTTGTGTCAGTCCGTAAATCTCTTTCTTCTCTGTGGTGGACGCCGTGGTGAAGCTGAACTTTGACAGGCGTAGTCGAAGGCGCATCGCGTGAATGGCAGCTCGAGCAAAACAAATGGTCTGGAAATGGAGGCAATCGACGACATCGCAGAAGCGTATGTATCTGTCCTCCACTTCTGATTCTGCTTGTTGGATGATACTCTCAACGGTCTCGCGACCGGCGCCACTTGCCGTTGCTCTTGAAACCTTCAAGAAGCATGATCCGAGGTGAGCGCGGGCCAGGCAAAACATCATCTCTGTAGCTCCTCTTTGTTCGACCAGTGGACCGGTCATTCCAGGCTGTAGGTTAGCATCAGAGATGTTTAGGGGCGGTTTGCAGTCCCAGCTCTCGGGTATGGGAGTGATGCCAGCACCTGATGCGGCGCTCGCAGCACCATCCAGCGGCAACAACTGGTAGTAGAGCCGTCGCCTCAGCTCGACTTCGAACGGAGGCATACCAAGCCTCTCACCATCGCGATGTACACCAAGCCGTTGTCCAATCCGCATAGCAGCTCCTGTTAAGATCCAGTATGAGTTGGGGTCATGCTTGTGCCTAGAAGCCAGCAAGAACAATACCACGGCCTGAAGGACTGTGAGGTCGGTAGTTGCTAGCCACCCGACGTTTACAAGTGCCTGCTCAGTGGCGAAGCTGAACCGCTCCAAGAGCACGTCGCGTTCCGTGTGCGGAAACTGGCGTCGACATTCGTCGTCTGTCAAAGAGTGAACCGCAAAGTGGTATATCGCAAAAAGCAGACATTCTTCAGCTGGCGAGAGCAATTGCGGATTCTGAGAGCGAGTAAGAATCAGCTGAGCTGCAGTGGGTATATGAAGCAGTCTACAGATCGGCTCCACGCGGTCCAGATGGGTCTTCCAGAGGTACATCGCTTCTTCGTGAGCAGGATGAAAGCGAAAGAGGGGTTGATGCGAAGGAGTGAATGCTGTGGCGCTCAGCGGATCAGCGAGAATTGCTTCAGCATCTGAGGTCTCCCTATGCCCCGCAAAAGCTTCTTCAACGCCGCGTGCAATTGCATGACCGCCCAGGCCTACCCAGATCCGATCATCGATGTACCTAGTGCCGCCGTGGCCGCCAATGAGGATTCCAGTATCGGGCTGTCCTTGGTCGGGGGAGCGGCTCTCCTTTGGTTGTGATGTTCGCCCAGATTCGCTCGCAGTGGGCGGGGAGTCCTCGAGCAGACCATGCTCCGAGAGGATGCGTTCATATCGTTCTACCTTGCGCTCCGCGCTTTCCGCACGC
Source organism: Cercospora nicotianae (assembly GCA_029490675.1). Taxonomy (NCBI): domain Eukaryota; kingdom Fungi; phylum Ascomycota; class Dothideomycetes; order Mycosphaerellales; family Mycosphaerellaceae; genus Cercospora; species Cercospora nicotianae. Next base: position 3,443,066 of record JANQAT010000006.1, on the reverse strand, counting down.
CGTTTCCGCCTCGGCCTCGGCGGAATTCGCTGGTAGACACAATCGGCACCGCGTTTGACGCAGGTAGAGCACTTGGGAGAGCCTCGATCACAGCGCACCCTGCGAGATGCACAGCTCATACACGCGTGAGGCATCACCAGGCGCGATGATATTCGCTCCGTTTCTGATGCCATGACTGTTGCGGGCAAGTCTTGTATGGGCGGAAGTAGCCGCCGGTATTGTGCTTGTCTTTTGGAGGGCGGAGCACCCGAGAGCTGTGAACTGCGGTGACATTGTCACATTGACGACACGCGAGTGGGCAAACAGTAGTGTCAAATCACAACAGGACGAGGCTCGGGTTTCCCGAACGCTCTTCGGGCAGTTTTGATGAGAGTGGAGACGCGGCAGGTCCCGCAATGCTTACGTAACCCTAAATCAACATCGTGAACCTTCTCACGCCTCGACGGCCAGCGTCCTGTTCAGATTCATCATCCTCTCGCGCTCCTCCGCCTCCACCCCCAGCACATGCAGCGCCTCTGCTTCGGAGAGCACGCTCGCCGACCTGAGACCAATCTTGCCTCGCTCGATGACAGCTGCGAGGCCATTGATGGTATCGCCCGCTAATGCCTCAATATTGGACGCGTGCAGCGTCAGTGCTTGCTGCTTCCCGGCAATGCCCTTGAGGATCTCAACCTCGTCGTCCGTCAGCTTCTCTAGACCATTGACATCGTGGCCAGCATCCTGAACTTTGTCGAGGACCGCCTTCTGCTGCGCGGCGGAGATCTCATTCACGCCGAGAGCGAACTCCACACCTGCCGCCGCCTTCCGCTGGATTGCAGCGTCGCTCGATTCAGCATCGGCAGTGCCTTGGATCACTGGTAATCGTCAGTATCACGTTCAGATTGCACGATTTTGATCGCTTACCGGGCTGTATGAAGTTGAAAGCCCGCTCGAAGCCTTCTTCCTCCTCTTTCGCCAGCAGAGCACGCGATTGCTGCCGCACTTGCTTAAGAACTGTCATGACCACGAGCAGAAAGCGAGTGTAGCCTTCGGTCACTTTGCCAGAGTGCCATTTGGCTGCAGCAAGCTCGCTACACTGCCCCTTCCTGGCTGCTTGCACAGTCAGTGCAGCGGAAAGGCCGCTGACGAATGCCAAATGGACTCCAGATGAGAAGTATGGGTCGATAAAGCAACCAGCATCGCCTGCCAGACGGAAGTGAGGTCCAGCGTACGCGGAGGCACTGTAGGACCAGTCCGCTGCTTGTTTGATGCCGCTCACTATTTGCGCGTCCTTGACCAACTCAGAGATCTCTGGGCAGAGCTCCTTGAGACTGCTCCGGTAGAACTCCTCACTGGGCAAACCTGCAGCCTTTTTCTTGGCGTTGAAGATGTCCTGACGGGCAACGATGCCAATGGACAATGTCCCATCGTGGAGAGGGATCGCCCAACACCAGCCACTCCCGTCTGCAAACCATCAGTATTGCGCGCCACTCGCACGAGGACAAGCACTCGCACGAGGACAAGACTTACCCTTCAAAGCCTCGAAGAAGGGCGAATTTTCGTTCCTCTCACCCTTGGCATAAGGCGCTGCACCCTTCCAGTATGCCCAATTCGCGATGTTCTTCAAGGCTTCGTTCATTTTGCGATTTTTGAGATACTTGGTCGATATGATGCCCGCCCGTCCGCTGGCATCGATGAGGTAGTCAAACTCAATACTGCCACTGAATCCGTCCTTTCTTGACCAGCTTGCGGATACAGGACGGCCAGGATTAGCGACTCGCGCATCTGAAGTGAAGCCATCTTGCTCATACGGCACGAAAGTTATATCGTTAACTTTGGTGCCGTCAAATATTTGTGCGCCACTCTTTCCGGCGTGTCGGAAAATCATCTCGTCTGCTTCGGACCGAACGACGTTCCAAGTATGACCTTCTGGCCCGAGCGAGACAGAAAAGTCGGTATCTAGTATGAAAATCAGGACCGAATCGGACATGCCAACGAACGGCGGAACTCACAGGCGGCACGCTTGTCCGTGATCTTGAATGTCGCCCCAAACTGATCTGATGAGCCTCTTGCAATGCGCAATTGGAGAGCACGGCTCAGAGTCTTACCTTTTTCGTAAAGCCATGCTTGTCGAAATCTTCTTCTAGGCCAATGAAACGAAGGAAATAGCGCATGGACGCGATCATACTCTCGCCGATGTGATACCTGGTATACATGAGCAACTGCGTCGCGGAAGTCTTCAATGCGCTTCAAAAATCGTACCTTGGAAAGACGTCTGCCTCCAGCAACACGACATCCACGGACTCACGAGCTAGCACGGAAGCTGCATATGAGCCGGCTGGACCGCCTCCAATGACAAGCACGGAACATCGCGTAGGAACGGACATCTTGGCGATCAGGATGACAAGGGAGACAATGATGCTGAAATTTAGTGGATGTGGGTAAGCGCATCATGGTATTAGACATTTCTACTTCTTGTAGAATGTTGCTCGCCAGGATGCTCTTCACGTGCCAGCTTTGCACCGAACCTCTGCATCAATCGCAGACATGTTGATTATGCCGCGGTGCTGCGCATCACCGCAACCGGATCATTCCTGGTCGAGCCGGGCCATTTCGTATCTTCCGGCTCGAACAGTTGCTATTCTGTCGTTATGATCGCCTATCCAGCCGCTAGCCGACGACCGGGCCTTTGGAGTCTTGGCACGAACTTCGAATGCAGCCCGAGACTTCCCTACTCATGCCAGCGACTAACGATGCCACTGCATGCGACTTCAGAACCTCATCTTGGCCAGTGAAAGTTATACTATCAGTCGATGGTACTATTCATTCATTCGCAATAAGTTGGTGTCCGACGTCGCTGGGAGAGAAACTTGTTCCCATGGGGTCAATAGGTCTCGAAGAGAAGACGAGGGATTACCTCACTCATGGCGACCCAGATGAGTTCAACCCGGAGCTCTGGAGTTCTGGGAGACTGCCTGATCGCCAGCCAGAGACCCATCTCAATGTACTCATCGTCGGCGCAGGGCCAAGTGGACTGATGACTGCGCTCGAATGCTGGAGGAAAGGGCACAATGTGGTTGGCATTTTAGAGAGAAGCAAAGGTCCTGTATATACAGGTTCGTTGTTCTGATATTCTGCACTTACTTTCTGTGCGAAGCTAACTCATCATGATAGGAGATCTTGTCATAATAGCGCCGTCGGCGATAACTGTCTTCAAGCATTGGCCCGATATGCTCGAGGATCTTGAGGCGGACAAGCGTGAAAGCTCGCAGTACTACTACAAGCACACTGGAGAGCATATCCTGGGACCAACACGATTCACGTTCAACGAACCTGATGTAGAAGCCGAGATCAGGCGTGCCGGAAACCCAGTCCCTGGACCCAACCAGATTCGAAAGCAATTCTTTCGGACTTTGCTCAAGCAGGTGGCCCGCATTGGTCTGAGGGTCGAGTATAACACAACGGTTGCCGAGTACTTTGAGGTAGAGGCGGCTGGTGTAGCCGGTGTTGTTCTCTCCGGCAGCAGAGCCGTTCGTGTTGCAGACGTGGTAGTCGCGGCTGATGCAACGCGTACTCGCTCAGATCTCCTTATCCACGGACGACACCAGCCAGCAAAATCTAGTGGCATGTCAGTTTATCGCTGTTCAATGTCTCCAGAGATACCTCTTCAGGACCCTGCGTTTCGAGAGAGATGGGGCGAAGCAATTGAGAGAGGAGAATCGACACATGAATTCTGGCTTGGGCGCGGCATGCATCTCAACATGGCCATATCGCCAAAAATCGTGGCCTTTGGACTCACTCCGCGAGACAGCACGCAGATGGAGGGCGGTGTTGCGCCTATCGAATCCTGGCAACCAGATGTGGACCCGAAGCAAGTTCTAGAAGTGCTTCGCCGCACACCAGGTTGGCCTGCCGCGGTCGAAAGTCTCATCAAGTCCGCGCCCAAAGGTAGCGTAGTCCATTGGCCACTGATGTGGCGCAACCTTCAAGAGAATTGGACTTCGAAAGGCGGCCTGGTGGTTCAAGTGGGCGATGCTGCTCACAGCACTATTCCAGCGTCGGCAAGTGGTGCAACTTTGGCACTGGAGGATGCCGTCACCCTTGCTTCATGCTTACAACTTTCGTGTATCAATGGAGGCAAGCAAGGTGCCTCACTAGGCGCTCGAGTGTACAACATGCTACGCTATCAGCGCGTAGCTTGCTCGCAGAAGGCTGCATTTGTCAATTCGGAAATTCTGGCCCGAGCCAACATGGAGGAGATCTCCAGAAATCCGGAAAAGGCGAAGATTCACTACCCGAAGTGGTTATTCATGCATGATCCGGAAAAGTATGCGTACGACAACTATGGCTCTGCTGTTACCAAGCTCTTGTCTGGCGCGCCGTTCCAGAACACCAATATTCCTCCGGGACACAAGTTTAGTGTCTGGACGATGGAGGGCGTACTTGAAGAATATCGAAGCGGCAAGAAGGCAGCTGATTTTCTTGATGGCGATTGGTCATGAACTCAGTAACGAAGCAGAAAAATCCAGCCGCTTCTAACAGATAAATTGACTCAGCTTGCTCATATGTGAATATTCTACGCAGTCTTTGAGAAGTGTACCACACTCGGCTTCTTAAGCTTGCATCTGATGCTATGAAAGGCGTACACAACCCGATCAGCGGCCTCTTAAACTTCTCTGAGCCACAAAGGTACTATGAGTGCTCCCTTTAAAGCAGCACAAGACCAGAGAAGCGCTTCACGGTGAGGCCAATGCGAGTAGCCTCATTGATACGTACTCTTGCGAGGACTCACGCGCATCGAAAACAGCTCGATGCAAGTCTTGCCATTCTTCGAGCCATGTCTTTCCACAAGGAGGAACGATCGCGCGGCTCGGATCATTGAGTCTGCCGTGATGTGGTTCGGGCAATTCCAAACAAGGGTCGACACCATGGCCGACACGTGGGATGCACTGGGGAGACACGCTCGCATCTTCACGTTCGCATGTGTAAAGCTCCATGGATGTGAAATGTGGACACAAGCTGATTGAGCCGGGTATGAAGAGCATATGTTCCGACAGACCAACCATCCCGGACTATGCCAAAAAGATGTGAGAGGCCGGGAAGACTTGTCGATAGTGACCAATCACTTCCATGCATTGGGCCTCTCCACGTGGAATGAGCTCAATCTAGCAGCTGTAGACTGTACTCGGAGCTCCACATACTGTTCTTCGCGACAATCGGAGTTGTCATGAAGCGTGGAACGAAATCCACCGGAGCGACTGTCTATCCGGCTCACTCGCATCTGGCTTGCTGACCGTGTTCAAGCACTAGCAACATCCCTTCGGTCTATTCGTTCCATTGTTAACATCGATCTGAAGCCTCTCATCAATGGTCGGTCTACCCTCGTCAGCTCCTTCTCAACGTGTTACGTGACTGCATTGCTGAGAGGGACGTCCTCCATGCGATTCACACTCTGTATCTACACATAATCGCGAACGCCTTAGCTGCGGACGTCATTGCCTTCAACAGCATGAATCTGGTATACTTCAGCAACGAATATCCCAGAGGAGAACTTCAAGATACGTTTCGTCAACTGCACAACCTCTCCAAGGACCCAGCGCAGATATGCCTGCACCACTTTCTTCGACAGGCTAGCGAAGCCGTGAAAGATGAGATCAAGCGTCTACCTACAGAAGAAAAAGACTGTGTACCTCCTTTTGAGGACCTCTTGCGATGGGGAGACGAGCCGGAGTTCCGAGAAGGACCTCTTTGCGGCGCCATAGAGGGCACTTTGCTTGTTTTCCTGCAAATGGCAACGCTGATTGGGTATGTTGACTCGAACACAAGTCAAGGCTTGATCTGACCGCGAGCACAGATACCTTAACGCAAATCCTGAGCAACTGAAAGACTTGCAGACCGCGGCCCTCACGGCTCTAGGCACAGGGTTGTTGACTGCAGCAGGCTTGGCCACATCTGCCACACTTGCCGACCTCCCTGGAGCTGGTGCTGATGCTGTCCGCCTCGCATTCCGACTCGGCGTCCATGTGAAGCGGGTGTCGAACAATTTAGAATCCTATGCTGAGGATCCAGATACATGGGCATACGTAGTCCACAAGGTCGACCCTACACTGGCACAGGAGACTTTGGACGACTTCAACCACAAAACGCAGGCATCTGTTCCGAACTATCTCTTCCTCAGCGCTTTCTCGCCAACTTCTATCACAGTCAGTGGCCCTCCCGCTCGACTTCGATCTCTCTTCAATCGAAGTGAGCTTTTCCGGACCTCGCAGTACATTCCTTTGCCGGTATATGGCGGTCTTTGCCACGCTCCGCACGTCTACGACTTGCGGGATATTGCCAGCGTAGTTCATGGCCCCACTCCATTGAATGTGCCAAGCTCGCCAATGAGCTCTGTCTGGTCTCCGAGTACCGGCTCTTCATACGATGTGGCTACTGCGACTGACCTCTGGGAAAGTGTCATTTGTGAGCTGCTTACCAAAGCAATCACATTCGATCGTGTGGTCGAAGGCGTAGTGGAGGAGGCTCAGAAACGCTCGGATGAGCATTCCACAGGAACGGCATACTGCTTTGGCAACTCCATACCTCTCAACGACATGGTCACAGCTCTGAGTGCAGGGTCCGGATCCAAATTGTCCACGGTGGACTTCATGTCATGGCTTGCCAAAAGCAGTGTTAGCAGTTCTGCGTCACATTCTCTCGGGCCATCACAATGCAAGCTTGCGATCGTCGGTATGTCCTGCCGCCTACCTGGTGGAGCCACCGACAATGAAGGCTTCTGGAAGATCTTAGAAGAGGGCCTCGACGTCTCCCGACGTATACCTGCCGATCGGTTCGACATTGACAGCCACCACGACCCCACCGGCAAACAGCTGAACAAGACCAAGACTGCATATGGTTGTTTCCTTGACGCGCCAGGGGCATTCGATGCATCGTTCTTCCAAATGTCTCCTCGCGAAGCTGAGGTTGTGGATCCCCAGATGCGTTTGATGCTCGTCACAGCCTACGAAGCACTAGAGATGTCCGGATACGCTGGCACTGGTCGGACTCCATCGACTGCTAGTGAACGCATTGGCACTTACTATGGCCAATCGGCCGACGACTACCGTGAAGTCAATCAAGGCCAGAAGGTTGGTACTTACTACATCCCTGGTGGATGTCGGGCTTTTGGACCTGGCCGTATTAACTACTTTTTCAAATTCGCAGGACCGAGCTACAGCATTGATACGGCCTGTTCCTCTGGGCTGGCAGCAATTGAGGTCGCGTGTAAAGCCATCTGGAATGGCGACGTGGATACAGTGCTTACAGGAGGCGTGAACGTCCTTACTAACCCGGACGGTTTTACTGGGCTTTCTCAAGGTCACTTCTTGACCACAGGTCATAATGCCTGCAAGACATGGGATGCTACTGCTGACGGATACTGTCGTGCAGAAGGCATTGGTACGTCCCGCAGACCTTATGATCGTGCCACAACATCCCCACGCTGACCTGGCTACAGTCTCACTCGTTATCAAGCGCCTGGAAGACGCCGAAGCAGATAATGATAATGTCTTAGGCGTCATCTTGGGAGCAGGCACCAATCATTCCGCAGAGGCTGTGTCAATCACGCACCCTCATGCCGGCCACCAAGAATATCTTGCCCGTCAAGTTCTTCACCAGGCGGGAGTGGATCCTATCGATATCTCCTACGTGGAGCTTCACGGAACCGGTAAGTGCTGTGCTGTTCTCCTTTGGCTGTCAAGCTGACGTTGCATGTCCTCCAGGAACACAAGCCGGTGACCATGAAGAAGTCCAAGGTATACTGAACGTATATGCGCCCAATATCAAGAAACGTCGCAAGAAGGACCAACCTCTTCACATCGGGGCGGTCAAGGCAAACGTTGGTCATGGAGAGTCGGTGGCGGGTGCAACAGCTCTTGCGAAACTCCTCCTAATGCTCCAGAAAGAGAGCATACCGCGTCATATTGGCATCAAAACCGAGATCAACCCACGCCTGCCGACCGATTTCGATCAGCGCAATGTCCATATCCCATTCTCGATGACGCCTTGGCCGAGGGTGGAAGGCAAGAAACGTCTTGCAGCAATTAACAACTTCGGCGCTGCAGGTGGTAACACAACCATGATCCTCGAAGAAGCTCCCTTCCGTAGTACGACCACAGACCTTGACCCGCGTGGAGCCCACGTGGTGACCGTCTCAGCCAAGAGCAAGACTTCGCTGCGGGGGAATATTGAGCGTCTACTCGCATATATTGACAATCCCTCGAACGCAGAAATGCGACTTGCCGACCTTGCATATACGACAACAGCACGCCGATATCAGCATACCAACAGAGTGGCTGTCACAGGAGCCTCAATTCCCCAGATTCGGAAGAAACTGGTATCACTGCTGGACGGTGACCACATCGAAAACATCAAGCCTGTCGCCAAACAGCAAATCCCGTCGATAGTGTTTGCATTCACGGGCCAAGGAGCCTCTCTGAAGTCCTCAAACCTGGAAATCTACCGCGACTCGCAAGTCTTCCGCGATCAGATCGCCCAGCTTGATCGGATCGCTCAAAGTCAAGGATTCGAATCATTCATTCCAGCCATAGACGGCTCACATCCCGCAGACTATACCGGACATTCACCGGTTGTCACTCAACTAGCATTAGTCTGTACGGAGATCGCTCTTGCTCGATACTGGTCGTCACTTGGTGTCAATCCCGATGCAGTGATTGGGCACAGTCTTGGCGAGTATGCAGCAATGCACATTGGCGGCGTGCTATCTGCAAATGATACGATCTATCTTGTTGGAAAACGCGCAATGCTGCTGCAAGAGAAATGCCAAGTTGGCAGCCATGTAATGATGGCTGTCAGAGCTGATCGCGAACAGATCAAGCAGGCTGCGAATGGAGAATCATACGAAGTGGCTTGTGTCAATGGTCCCTCCGACACCGTCCTGAGCGGGACACGAAGTGAAATGGACAAGCTTGCTGAAATTCTTGGTGCTGCCGGCTACAGATGCATCAAGCTTGATGTCGTAAGTCTTCCTCACTGCCAAGTCCTGTTCGCCTTTCGCTGACCTGTTCTCCTTTACAGGCCTTTGCTTTCCATTCCGCGCAGACAGACCCTATTCTCAATGATTTTGAGGCACTTGCTAAGTCAAGCGTCATCTTCCGCGAACCAACAATGCCCATCATATCTCCTCTCCTCGGTAAGCACAGCATCTCACTTGCACTGTCAATATTTTTGCTGACACCTTCCTCCCACTGTCACAGGTCGAGTAGTGTTCGACGGCAAGACACTCAATGCAGAGTACCTACGTCGGTCGACGCGTGAGACTGTTGACTTCCTGTCCGCCTTGAGGAATGCCCAATCCATGTCTACGGTCGACGATGAAACAACATGGCTCGAAATCGGTCCACATCCGGTCTGTGTCGGTTTCATCAAATCGACATTTGCTCCCGAAAAGCCACTTACTATTGCATCGATGCGCCGTGGAGAGGACAACTGGGCAACTGTGAGCGATGGTCTGGCCGCTATGCACCTTGCTGGCGTGACCATTGACTGGAACGAATTCCATAGGCCATTTGAACGAGAAGATCGATTGCGTCTTCTTGACCTCCCAACATATGCCTGGAACGAGAAGAACTACTGGCTACAGTATAACGGAGATTGGTGTCTTACCAAAGGCAACGACTTCTACGCAACGTCAAAGCCTGCTGCTTTGGATCAACAAAGCGGAAATGTCAGCTCCTTCCGAACCTCATTGGTACAGAACATCATTGACGAGGAATTTACCGATGTCACTGGGTCGGTTGTCATGCGCTCTGATCTAATGGAGCCCGATTTCCTTGCTGCTGCTCATGGACATCGCATGAACAACTGCGGTGTTGTAACCTCTGTAAGTACTCTTCTCTGCCGAGAAAGTAATGTGACATGTTCTAACCTGCTGCTTTCAGTCGATTCATGCTGATATATCATACACTCTGGCCACTTACATCTACAAAAAGCTTCATCCGGGAGCCAAAGATGCTCCATTGATGAACGTTACGAACATGGCCGTGACGAAGGGCCTGGTAGCGCGGTCAAACACGAATCTTCCACAAATCATTCAAGTCACGGCTGAGACCCAGGGCGCTTGGCAAAACGGAGTCACATTAACCTGGCAGAATGTGGACGAAAACAACGACAATGAGGTCTCCGAGCCATTTGCTACGGCCACCGTCAACTATGAGGATAGCTCGATGGCGCTTCGCTCATGGTCCTCACTTGCACACCTGGTGCTTGACAGGATGGAGACACTAGACCGTCTGGCCATTGAGGGCAAGGCAAATCGTTTGTCTCGCAATATGGCGTACAACCTGTTCGGCAGTAACCTCGTCAACTATGCCGACAAATACAGAGGCATGCAGTCTGTGGTGATCAATGACCTCGAAGGATACGCTGATGTTCAACTAACGACTCAACAAACCAGTGGGACCTGGACCGTACCGCCATATTTCATTGACAGTGTCGCACATCTCGCGGGCTTCATCATGAACTGCTCCGATGCCATGGATACACAGAAAAACTACTGTGTGACACCAGGCTGGAAATCAATGCGATTTGCCAAGCCTCTCGTCGCTGGAGGCCGATATCGATCCTACGTACGAATGATCCAAAGAGAAGGAGGAGGCTACTTCGGAGATGTTTACATCTTCCAAGGTGATGAGATCATGGGAATGGTCGGGGATATCGAGTTCCACAGCTATCCACGCATTCTCCTGGACCGCTTCTTCTCACCGCCCGACAAGGCGTCCACCAGCCACAGGGCTCCTGTGCGCAGCGTTATACCGCCTACGCCATCCTTGACAAGCTCAGCAAGCTCAGAGTCTCTACGCGAGTCACCGACACCACCGTCTGCAAAGACTCAAGCTACTTCGAAACTGCCTACGAATATGCCGAATGCTACGCCAGCGCCGCCCAAGCAGAAAGCTCAGCCGACAGTGGCGGTGGCTGTGGTCGCTCCAGTACCGCAAGGAGGAGTTACGAGCAAGGCGATCCAGCTCATCATCGATGAAACTGGCCTCGACTCGTCAGCGCTGCGTGACGATGTCAGTTTCATGGATGTCGGCATTGATAGCTTGATGTCGCTGGTAGTGTCTGAGAAGCTGAAGTCAGAGTTGGACGTCAAAGTGAATGGTAGTCTGTTTTTGGATTACCCAACGATTGGAGATTTGCGAGCATGGTTGGAAGAGCAGTACGATTGAGCTTCTGTATAATTTTGGGATGTTTCTGTCATGCATGTTGTAGATTGTCAGTCGCAAGAATGTCTTTATCGATTATTAGACCAGACTTGGGCGGACACTCGCTGCAAGAGCTGTTTCACTTTTTTCAAGGTAGTAGTTCGACTTCATTGCAACGAACGGATTGACCCTGCGACTTTTGTGCTGAAACATTGGGTGTCGGCATCTTTTGACTCTTCCTCGTACTACCGATCTTCATCCAACACCATATCATCAAACAGTACTGACGAAGCCTCGTGGCAGACGAGTACATTATGATAGGCAGATCTCTGAGACCTGGCTTTATGCAATGAGGTTTGCCCAGTAGTCAAAGTCATCAATTTATGCACTTGGCTACCGCTCCCACGAGGCGACTATGCCATGATCTGTGACGACGTAAGCAGATTTAGTGATTCCTCACAGCGGGAACTCGTTTCTCGGGGAACTGAGTACCATCAGGCTTCATTACACTGAGCTGGCTACGACCTGATTGTGGTTCGCTCTTGGTGCAGGTTCATGGCGAAGAGTGCAGAGAGTAAAGAGGCGACGGGATCCCACGCCGGGGATTACGATCTCAAATGTCCCGACGTACAACAGGTCGAGACCGAGAGGCTACAGGTGATAGGCCTTCGCCTACTTGAGTTACGGCAATAGCGTAACCGACCCAGCTGGGCGTTGAACGAATGCCGTATACGAGTAAAGACGCGATGTGATGTTGGCAGAATTTGTAATCGAAGCTATAATTCGTTGACTTAGCAAGAGGACTGCGTTGGCAATGTTGCTGCTTAGTCGCATGACTGGTTGAACGAGATTGTGCGTAAGACTTTCGAAAGCCACTGGGCCGATACACAATCGCTGTCTTAAGTTATAAGCATTTGACCTTGAAATGTTCTATTGAACCTGCTCTCTCGGCTCAAATCTGCAAAGTGCCGGAGGGAGCTTGAAAGGCGTCTCAGAATCAAGATCAACGTCCAGCCCTCTCTGCCTTTCTTTGGCGTAAGGATCCACGTTTCCATCTTTGTCACAGCTGGACAACTTCCACAATGCCAGTGAATTCGCAAGCATTATGTATTGCTGAAGTTTGGCCCATCGCATGCCGGTGCAAGGGTGAGTGCCACCTCCCCAGCCGAAGACTGAATGTTTTGTTAGTTCCTGAATTGTTGAGATCTATGTTTTCGGTTACTCACATCCATAAGGCTCTTGCTTGAACTCTTCACGGCCTTCCAAGAAGCGGGTGGGGTCGAATTTGGAAGGTTCCGGATACAGCTTGGCGCTGAACTGCGGCTCACCAGTGTGGTAGATAGCAAATGTGTGACCGGGCAGGACTTCATCTGAGCCAGGAATGGGTATGGCGTTGGGCGATGTGTTGTAGCGCATTACTCCAAAGGACGACCAGCTGCGAATCAGTTCGTTGAGGCACATATGCATGGTCGGGAATGATGTCTCCCAAGCCTTGAGCGGAATATGAGGAATCTTGTCCACTAGAGCGACATCCATGCCTCCAGCATATTTGTTGGCGACGGTCTGTAGTTCCTCGAAGCATTTTTGTTGCCATTCTTGGTGGATGGCCATGTTCTCCAGCATTTGTGATGAGATGACGTGAGCATTGGTCGTAGTGATGAAAGCAGCACTGGTGAAAAACTCGTTTATGTAAGGTTCTGAATCCCCATTGTTGATCAGGCTTTGGAAGGGATCGTTCTTGCGGGAGGCCTCCTCCGGTGTCATCGAAATGCGCTGGTTGTACATTTGTCGAAAGAAGCGTACAAGGCCGTAGCGCGCGAGTCGTCGTCGCCAGTAAGCTGGGGATGGAAGCCATTTGAAGAAGACGTTGAAGACGCTGTATGTGTGTAAAAGAGTATCGACACAATCGGAGACTTTCTTGAACTGTTTGGGATCATCTGCAATGTCCGAACTGACAAATAGGCGACAATTCTGGCGCAGGATTGGTTTCCAAAGTTCTGGAAGATTAATGACACCGGTGGGCGAGTCGGCCAGAATCGTCTCAAAGCACTCGCGAGCGTCGCCAATACATCGGAAAAGCTGCTTCTCCAATTTGTCTGTCTTCATCATCTCCAACATACGGCGCAGAAAGAAAGTATTGTTGCGGGCACGGTTGCCATCTGGCTTGAAGATGTCGTGGATAGGTGGCCAAAAGTGTACTCCGAAAGGCAGAATGACAGCACCGCTGACAAGATCCAAAAGCGGTTCTTCGAAGAACCATTTGCGTGCGGCTACGCCTGAAAGTCCGATGACATGGCGTCTGCCCAAGCGGAAGCTGAAATGGCCGGAGGTGGACTCCTTGACAGATTTCTTGTACCAAGTCCTGAGTCGAAATGTTAGCATAATCCACCTGTTTCCTTGTTGGAACACTTACAATTGGCGAGAGATGTAGCCAAAGGAGCCAATTATAGGGGATGTGTCAGACGTGAAAGCTGGAGATTTGGGGTGCACGCCGGGCGGTCGAAGGTAGTAAGTCAGCAAGGCCACCAGGGCTGTCACCAGACTCGTCAAAGCGATAGGGAATGTGCCTTTGTCAGCAATGATCAGGGGCAGAGTGGCCGATATCGTGGGAGCCGCCAGTAGGCTTTCATTGAAGTTGGTGGTAAGGTTCATCTTGTCGGCCACCTGAAGCTCATCAGGGATGAAGGTCGACTCGGGACAGCTCGATATTGTTTCTTATGTACTGTACTTCGCGCTGACCCATATCCAAATGGTCCGCCTTGCGAGAGAGCATAGTATCGGCTGTCGGTATGTTGGCAGCAAATGGCGCGAGGTGTGAGTACGGGAGCGGATCTGGGCAGGAAATAGCCCGGTCTTGGTCGCTCCATCGTTCCTATGGCTATTGAAGCCTATCTAGCCGAGCCTTAATAGGTTAGGATGGGGCTATGTTGATGGACGCGTTCACGAGAGCGCCATGTGGTTGATGCAAGTCGGACAATTGTGGCAGGGTGTTTGCCTTGGCATTCTGACGTATCAAGCATCATCAATAATTGATGTTCTCTGAGTGAATCACAGCTAAGAATAAGTGCTGTACATGCCTGAGGCTCCCACAACCCCGTCAACTTCATCCATTGGACTTTGGACTGCTGTCGCGCCAGCAAGTAGGCCATTATTTTTCGCCACATATGCGCTGATCTTCGGAAGCGCCTCCTTCATCGCCAACGCGTCAAACATCTCCTCGATCCGATCAACGTACTCCCCACTGTCGTCGAAGTACAGAAATATGGCATGCTCGTTTTTGAATAGCCCAAATGGTGTCTGGGACTCGGACAAGGCATAGAGGGCTGCTTTGTTGTTGGCCGTGTCATGCACGACATTGCGTATAGTGACCTGAGGGCGTATCAGTTCCTGGAAGAACATCATGGAGCGGATCGGATGGCCTACCTTGAAGTCGGACATGACGGACATGAGGTGCGGAAAGAGCTTTGTAGCTTCGGCTCGTGTCATGAGTGGCTTGCCGCTGCTGAGAGGCAAGGCTTGCTGTGTGCATTGCTCAGACCAGCTTGCTAGGAAGCCATCAACAGTCCAGCCTCGCCAGCCGTCGATGTACTTCTGGAGAGTCTTTGCCTGGATCTCGGCTGCTGGAACCATGATGTTGCGACCTTTCAGTGTTTAGGCTGGCTAAAGTAAAAAAAAAAGGCACTGGTATGATCAGAGCAGTCATTGACTTAGAAGTCTATATTTCTGCCTAAGCCTTATTACACCTCGGGTTTTCGGGGCTTTACGTGGTCAGCGCAACCTCCGTCCGGATTCTTACACACTATCACAGCCAGAGACACCACAACGCATAGCAGATCTCTACAAATTTATCGTGGAGAAGTTTACGCAAGCTCGAATGGCGACGTTGCTTGCGGATTTGATTGTACTCATGATCGTACTTATGATCGACAATGATCTCTATGTGCTCCCACAACGCTCTGATATCTAAGGTTCGCCCTACGTTCGCTGCTCAAGGACCAGTATTTGCTGGCAGAGCGTGATGCAGAGAGGGCAGATAGTGCCTCAATAGGCCGAGCAAGATGCACATCGGCGTACCGCTTGGGAAGCTCGCTTTGCCTCCGGCAACTGGATTGACAGCCACATTGCGGCGGTCCCATCCTCCTCGCGGACTATCAGCAGCCTCGATCATTCCTGCAGCCAAGTCAAGATATGATAGCGGACCATCTGACATTGTAAGGCTGAGGGAGTGTCCGCGCTGAGCGTCAACCGACAGAGCTCCAGGTTTGATGTAGATCGTGGTCAGCCACGACTCTTCTGCCCGGAGAAGCTTTTCCGTCTCGATCAAGTCGTGATAGACGTAAGATGCCGATTGTCGAAGAACCCACACCAAGGGTTGAGGCAGCTGCTTCGCAAAATGCTCAACTGTTGTGTTCGATGACAGCAGCAAAAGCTTGGGCAGCTGAACTGGCTTGCCTCGTGCAATACACTCATCACGCTGGCGCTTGAGGACCTCCACAACGGCTGTGGCAACATCTCGAGCCATGCGGCAGCCTGGAATATTGTCGTTCGTCGAGACGCAGAGAAAGATAGCGTGACAAGAGCTCACGCAAGATGCCAACAGGTCCGTATCCTGGATGCTCCCTTCGAAGATTCGAACTCGCCCGTTCTTCTCGTCTAGATCTGGAAACCTCTTGAGAAGCTTTGCTTTGTTCCGACAGTAAGCGTGAACGCTAGCGTTGGGACGGTCCAGGAGATTCTCAATCAATGCAGAACCACAATTTCCAGTGGCTCCGAGCACCGCGTAAGTTTTGGTGGGCGTCGACATGTCGGCTGAAGGGTTGATAGGCGGCGCACGAATATCGATGTGTCGACTGTTCAGCGGTTGGAGCTCCTGTACAAATCAAGATAAAGCAGCTCGATTCCAGACTTAAACAATTTCTGACGCGGCGGCTTTTGACTGCGGCATTCTGGCAAAATGCGCGCTAAAATCTGTAAGCTCAGGCCTGCCGGTACAAAAGAGGTCGGCTCATTAAGCACCGATCAATCGATCCGATACAGCAAGATGACGAGGAATCATATTCAGGATTTCACAACTCACCAGAAGATTGACAAATGAATGCCCTCTACTAGATTGAACACATGGACGAATGATACGCCAACGCTTCAATACTGATATCTAGAAACCGTCTACCTCCTTCCCATCGCGAACGAATTCCTCTACCCACCCAATGGTCATCCTGCTACACATCAGTACTAAGTCACGTTGAATGGTCCTCACAGGCTCTAGAAGAGGCATCGCACTACTTACATGCTTCGTTTGGTATCAGCAAACTTTTCATGATCGCCCATAACGCGCTCCCTGTACACTGGGTCTTGTTTGAAGCGAACAAAGTCCTCGATGTTCTCGAGTACAACCTGACTGAAACAATCAAAATCGGCCAGTTGAGTCATTTGTGGGTCGAAAAAACGTGACATGTGAGCTCTGGTCACGGTCTGGTTGTGGATCTGCAACACCCGCAACGCCAAGTTTGAAGCTCTTCGTTTTTGACAGATTTCGGTATCTCAGAGGCAAGCTTCGAATACCATGCTTGACCATGAGGTCCTTCGTCATCGGCGCTAATACATTGACCATGTGATTGCGGTAGTCTTCTTCGCTCATCCCAGCTTACGATATCCACAGATTGTCAGACAAAAATATTTGTTGTTGACATCGCCATTCGATGATCTATGTTCAGTGCTGGCTTGATCCTCCGATTCTGACGACGTGGAAGCGACTGTCTTGGCTCGCTTTTGCAGCCGGTGCTGCGTCTTTCGACTGCGTCTTGTGGTCGGCATTTCGTGGGTATGCTTGAATCTTCACGCACAACGATTCTACTGCAGAGCACACTTTTGCTGCCCTCATATCAGGAGCACTCTATGCCATCTGAGAACTACAACAGTGTGTCTCGTGCTATTGCCACATCGCCCGTCGGGCGATTAAATTGCCTAAATAGGCAATATTCCGATGACCGACGAAAACAGCAGTGGAGCATCGACGATATCGATTACAGCCTTGTGATTCAACAATTGTGAAGACATCGTAGCTGAGTGGGCTCAGAGATCGATTTCACCATGCGCGAGTTCTTCGCAACTTTGGAACTAGAATGGCAGACTGGCGCTTTGCAGGATTGGATTTGTTCATACATCATACCTGGCAGACTAGTCTGAAAGCTCGATTTCTTCTACAGTGATAACCGATGAGAGCTTCTCCTGTATGTGCATCACATTGTGCGCGGCGCCAATTGCGTACCATCTGCGCTTCCCGCCCCGATTTGCAAAAGCAACACTTCCATCGCCAGCAAGCTTACGAAGAACTTCGTCAATGATAGGTTCCAACGTAAGTGAACGGGTCTGCCTGTCAAGAGCCGACCCGTATATATCACCAACGAGCTGTTCAAGGGTGACATTCTTTGCACCTTTGTTGCGAGACTTTCGAAGAGCGTCCAAGACTTGTCTTTCTCGTCGCCATTTCTGCTCCATTTCTCGCATAATTTTGTCGGAGAGGTCATGGATCGTGACCCCATGGGCGGAGTAACCCTTCTCGCATTGCTCATCGTACATCTTCTGGAGGCTTTGCTGGAAAAGGCCAAGGTCCTCTAGTGCACTGGATCCGTGGCCCAAAATGTTGTCTCCTGTGAACATCGCATTTTCTTCTTCGAGAATGAAACACATGTGATCTTCTGAGTGGCCCGGTGCGTGAAGCGCCCGGACAGTGGCCCCTTCGACCTCCCAGATCTGGCCATCATCGATGTCCTCCTGCTCAAGGACGGGCAAGTTCTTGTGGACGTGACCAGCGAGCTTTGGGAACAATCGCAAAAGATCGGGAACGCCACCGGTATGATCACCGTGCCAGTGTGTCAAGAGAACATGGTCCAAGGTGATGCCCCTTTGTTGCAAGGTGCTTTCAACGAGTGCGGCCCATTCGGGCTCCCCACCGGAGGTGTCGATCATAAGCCTATGCTTCCCAGTTCCGATAACGTACGTGTTGGTCCCTTGTAGTGTCATCTGCAAGTCAATGTGAGCGAATCTTCAAATTCCGACCCAAGGATTGATCGGCTACCTTTCCCGGATTCTGTCCTAAGATGCGAAGAACTCGAGGAGACACTTGCTCGACATTTGGTATTATGGGCAGATTCTTGATCTGGCTTTTGAGATAATCTCCAAAGGCACCAATATTAAGTGATTTGTTGATCTGTCTGTACCCGCCCTGATCGTCGTCCATTTTGTTGAACTGGCTGCAGCCTGGGCTTGAGAGATCGATGCGCGTTGAGCTCTATCGACCCCCTCATGCAAGTTGTACCTTGTAATCAGGCAGGATCTGTGCGAACGAAGTGATTCGGTGCTATCGAATAGCCTGCAGGGTAAGGGAATCAATGGATGATTGTATGATTGTTGTGCGTTAAGATGAAGGAAGACTGAGAAGATGCATTTACGAATACTCACGGGTTGTTCTCAGGGTCATATTTTAGGCTCCACCTGGCGATCGGGACATTCTGCGTTGAATGCTCCGGGTGATGGTAATCAATAAGAGTTAGTAGTATGCAAAGTGAGCCTAGAGAGGAGAGCGCCTAAGCTGCACTCGTGCTGAAAACTGTCAACATTTGTAGTTTTGTGACAGTAAATCTTCTGTCATACTGCCCGTTCATCTCATCGTGCGAGCGGCCTGCAGCCTGTCGAGGTCAATAAGGAGGTCCTACGTATCACCTACAACAGATAAGTACGACGTAGTGCTTGCTCGATGATAGCTTTGGCATTGGACGAAGCTTTTCGCTCATACTCCAGGACAAGACGACATGCATTTTGAAGGACACTGTCTTTCATTTTCTCCACTCATAGAGTAGTAACAAACGTATGATTTTGTCGTCGATCTATCTCGCCAATGCAACTTACTCTATGTACTCGGCCAACCTCAATCACGAAACGAGACACACTCACGCAGCACCACCGTCTACAGTGAGCACCTTTCCGTTGATCCACTCTCCCTCTGCACTGACAAGGAAACCGACAACACGCGCGATATCCTCAGGGAACCCGTTACGATGGAGAGGTGACGCATGTGCCGCCATCTTCTGGCGTTCTTCTGGTGTATATGTTTCTCCGTTGGGAATGTAGTGCTGTGAGACGTCGTGGAACATATCGGTTACTGTTCCTCCGGGAGCCACAGCATTCACTGTGATCTTCTTGTCCCCGCAGTCCTTGGAGAAGATCCGAACAAAGCTGTCGATGGCGCCCTTTGACCCGGAATATAGCGAGTGCTTGGGAACACTGAAGTCTCTGGAGGTGTTGGACGATGTCATGATTATCCGGCCGCCGTTGTTTAAATGCTTGTAAGCTTCGCGAGCAACGAAGAATTGGCCACGAGTGTTGAGACTGAAGACACGATCGAATTCCTCTTCAGTGACATCTTTCAGGTGGCCGAAGCTGACGACGCCCGAGTTGCTGACTGCGATATCCAGCTGACCGAAATGTGCAACTGCCTCGTCGAAGAGGCGGACAATCTCGGGCACTTGTCGAACATCGGCCTTGATTGCAATTGCGTCGGATCCCAGTTGCTTGATCTCATCCACGACTTTCTGTGCGTGCGTAGGGGAATTGGCATAGTTGACCACCACTTTGGCACCCAGAAGGCCGAGATGAACCGCCACTGCAGCACCAATCCCTCTCCCTGATCCGGTTACGAGTGCAACTTTGCCATCGAGGCGGCCCGGAATGTGCAAGTCTTGTGTTGGGGGCGACATTTTGGCGATTGAGGAGGTTCAAGCTTGAAGTTGATGATTCGATAGTGGACAGAAGATGGATGATGGAGCAATTCTTTCATCTTCATCTTTGCCATATATTCTCATAGTCGGATTTATTATTTACGGCTTATTGCGCACGGATTTATCTTGTTACCGTTCGGAGAACTTATGTCGGGATATTTGGCTCACGCTCGGTATCGGGCTTATTCTCCATCCTCAACCCGACGCATAGCAAAGCTGAATTCATATGGGAGACATCGCTTGATTCGATTTGTCTTGCTGTCCCTCGTCTGTCAACTTCAGTGGAAAATTATCCCTCAAGCGCATCGTCCTCGCAAAAATGGCCACAGCAGAACTTCCGGCGTACCCCAGCTACAATGGTACGAATGCTCGATTCGAAAAGGGCAGCAACGAAAGTATGCTAATACAGTCGATAGACGTCTTGGGATGTCAGGAAGCTTTGTTTGAATGGGCTGAAAGCTTTGATAGCAAGAATTGGAAACGGCTAGACGAATGTCTCGCCCCAACGCTTTATGCAAGTCTTATGTCAGTATGCTCAAGCCTTGTTTGATTAATGGCAATATCAGGTCGACTATCGTGAGGTTATGGGCCCGGATCACATGGGGCCGGCTGCGATCTGGGAGGCTATGCCCAAGCAAGAGTTCATCGACTTCAGTTCCAGTCCTGGGTTTCTTGGCAACCCACGCATTCAGACCCAGCACTTTGTTGGTGGCTGCATCAAGTGGAAGCAGACCGCTGAGGAAGACATTGAAGCTCATCATCAGATGCGCGTGGCACATGCGAGATATAAGGATGACGAATGCAAGGAGGTCGAACACAAGGGTCATGTCCACGGATGGGCCTTTACACGGTACAAGAAAGTCGGCGGAGTTTGGAAGTTGGCTGGCGTGGGCCCTGACCTGCGGTGGTATGAGTTCAATTATGAGAAGATCTTCGGATAGACATTGCCTAGTACTTGACTTTGGGAATTGATCACTCTTGGCTTGCCATTCATACATTTCATTCGCATTTGCCTGGCATTCGCGGAAAAACTAATTGCCAACGAAAAGGAATTTTCAATGGGCCGAGATCGTACCTACAAATGCCGACGCTGTGGAAGTCGACGATGACCTTGGAGAAGCTTCGAAGCAATTCTCTTGCGTCAGATATGGCCTATAGATTGATTCTATTAGCTACGATCTAGAACAAGCCATTTCGAGGAAGCCCGAATCGCGAATTTTCATACCACTCATATGTCCATGAAAGATATCTCACGCTTTTCGGCCTACAGACACAGCCCGACAGTCAAAAAGCTTCGATTGCTCGACAGCCTTTCCTTCAGTGCCATCATCTCCTCAACGTCCCAATTTGCCCAAACGAAACGCCCATGTAGGAAATCACTCTGTGAGCCCGCCAGCCAGACTGCGAAATCTCCCGGCAACGCGAGGTCATCCCAAACTGTATCCGAAGGAAAGTGGTTCGCAACAGCGGGTGAATAAAATGCACCAGGATGGAAAGAGTGTATCTTGGTCTTCCTATCAGATCCATGTAATGCATTCTCAGACGCAAGGTGTTGGAGCAACTGAGCAAAGGCAGCTTTACTTGAAGCATAACCACTGCGTCGAGTATGGCTGACTTGAAGGCTTGCAGAGGAGATGTTGATGATTGTCCGAGATCTTGCCGGCGTACTTGATTTCGATGACAGAAAGGCCTTTACGAGATCAAAAGGCGCGAAACAATTCGTCTCGTAAGCTTCCCGCAGATCAGATGCGAAAAGTCCCAATGCTGGCACAGCAGGATGGGCAACAGCTGCGCAGATCACGAGTATATCGACCTCGTGCTGAAGCTCGGCGAGGACTTCGTTCATGCGAGTGCGATCGGTAATCGAGCCGACAAATGTGAGGACCTGTGTTCCCGGACAGAGTTGTCCAAGCTCCTCCTTAAATGCAACTTGGGCGTTGAAAGTCCGTGATACGATGGCAATTCGAGAGACACCAGTGGTAGCAAAGGCCTTGCAAATGCTGGATCCCACGTTGCCAGTACCGCCGACGACGAGAATTGTTTTGCCTGTGCCATCGAAGCCATGCTCTTGTGTCAGACGTTGATAACTCTTGTTATGGAATGTCGTAGTCGGTCGTGGAAGACTCTCGAATATGGACATGATGCTCAAAGTCTTGACGATGTCGAATTTCGGTTACGCTCCCAAAATCTGCGGTGATCTGAACGAGCCCAAGATGGAGTGCTTCGGAACATTTACTAGGGCAATGGGTCGTACCCGGTCTGGTATATAGCTTCCCGTTTGTTCCGAAAGGTACAGTCCCAGTCGGACAGCGGGCGATTCTCGTCTCCACGTCAGAATCGTTTTGGTCAGCGGTACATGTGCCAACTTCCAAATGTCATCCATGAAACCGGTCTAGGTCTTTCGCACTTTTTGGATCACGGGCTCATCGTGTCGAGTGAAGTTAATGTACAATGTCGTTTCCATGATCTATAGTCTATGGTGGAGGCAACAGCATGTGATGAGAGTGTCATGCCTCAGGGAGGCCGTCCTTGAGCGCCACACTCTGTCAATCCCTGATAAAAGGCATCTCAGATATAACTGGCAGCTGGGTCATAGATCCTCATGCAGCTTCTTGCTTCGACTCTTCTCGTGCTTTCTTCTCCTTCTCTGTCACCCCACCCTGTCGTTCTGGATCTTTGACACTCAGCCACCTGAAAGCAACAGTCGCAAAGATCATGGAAGCCGATATGCCAGCTGAAGCATAGAACGGCAATCGTAGCCCATCGTTGTAGATTGACAGCGCTTCCGGCAGTTCGCTCGGTGAGACCAACGTCCGAAGTTCTGTCGCTCCCAAGTCGCTCACTTGCTGCCGGGTCAAGCCAGGAATCAAAGCTGGCAGGTGTGAAGCAAGGTGCGTCGTCAAGAGGTTTTGTCCTAGAGTGGTGAAAATCGTACCACCTAGGAGTCTCGCGAACTGTGCTAGAGCCGTGCCAGTGGCTACATCTTCTCGAGGTAATGCTGCTTGCGGTGCTATTATTCCGACCTGGAAACCCCAGCCGTAGCCTAAGCCGATCAACACCTGATAGCCGATCCAGGCTGGGTGAGTGGTATCTGGATCCCAAGTGCCAATTAAGCCACAGCCAATCGAGGTGAAGACGCAGCAGATATATGCGAACGGAACATAGTAGCCGATTTGACCGGTGAGAATGCCCCGGAAATGATGCCGATGACGAGCGCAATGACCATAGGGAATGTCATTATTCCAGATTTGATGGCGCTGGCGTCCTTGATGACCTGGAAATACATCGGGATGTAGAGTATCATTGTGAACAGGCCACAACCGTGACTGAAAGCAAACCAGATGGCAGCCAGTACATCGCGATTCTTAATAATTCGAGCCGGTATAGAGGACGTCTTTTGGAAGAACACCTGCACCAGCACGAAGGCGATCCAAAGCACTCCGAAGACGACGAGCAGTGCAATGATGCGACCATCTGACCAGGAGTAGGTGGTTCCACCCCACTGGAAGGCGATGATCAGACATGTGAGTGACGCGACACTGAACACGGTGCCCGCTGGATCCAGAAGGAGAGCTTGACGGCGCAGCGAAGTCTCTTTGGATTTGATCGGAGTCGGTTTGACCAGGAAAAATATGGCAGCTAGTGCCGCTCCGCCGATAGGCAGATTGACTACGCAGAAAATGATGGTCAGCGGACAATCAATTTGGTAGGCGTGAAGACGAACTGTAGAAACACCAGCGCCAAGACACATTGCTGGTGAAGACACCGCCGAGAAACGGTCCGAGGATGCTTGCGACTCCAAATGTCATGCCAAACGCCGCATTGCATGCAGGTCGTTGGCGTAAAGGCACAGTGTACTGGAGAAGAACGATATTGCCATCTGTGACGCCCGCGCTGCCAATACCAGAGATGGCACGGCCAATGATGAAGGTGGCAGAGTTTTGTGAGGCGCCACAAATGGCAGATCCGATCTCGAAGATCAGGAGTGACACGATGAAGACAATCTTCGGACTGTAGAAAGTGTAGATTCGACCGAAGAAGAGGATCAAAACACAAGATGTGAGGAGATAGGCCGCGCTGAACCAACCAGTGTCTCCCTAAGAGTGCGAATTGGGTCAGCTGATTGTTTGGGATATTTCATATCTCGTAGTGCTTACCAATGCGTTGAACTCGTCCGTGATCTTCGGTATTGCCGTGGACAGGATGGTTCTGTCGAGAGCAGTAAGGAAACCAGTGAGCGCGAGAGCACCGACAACGATGAAGACCTGAACACCACTGGGGTACACATGGTCGTCATCTTCTTCCGTGTGTTCTTGATCGCGTTCGGGCGTCTCTGACGAACTGTCAGACGGCGAGACTGGGAGCTCATCACTATCGTCCTTCTGCTTTTCCTCCGAAGCATCGCGGCTCTCGTTCCGGTGTTCGAACATGGCAGGAAGTCTCGACTTGGGCCTGATCCAGAAGTTACGTTACTGACTCGTGAGGGTATTGACTTCGTCCAACAGAACGAAGAAGGACGTGGTTGTCCTTTTGATATTTCCTATTCAGGCTCGGCTGGCCCGAGAACACATTCGGGCGGCCCGAATGACCCGAGATGCGATGGATCTACACCGCAATGGTCCGAGCAGGACAGAGATCGATCACATCTCATAGGCCAGGCCATGCTAGCGATATGTTGCACTGAGCAAGCGATCGAGATGGCAACGTCTGCATATTGATGACTCTGCTCGAATGATGACGCAGGCCGACAGGTACGGAAGAGACGATATGGGCAGAACAGGATGGCGTTCAAACGATCTGTTGGCCATATCACCGTGGTATCTGTCGGTGCGACTTCGCTCATAGAGCGCGCAGCGGGGTCGATGGATGACAGGTGAAGAGGTGAGATGGAGAGAGGTACGCAAAAGAAGACGTGAAGTGAGGTGGATGTCCTAAGTTTACCATTCATTTGCTTGGCGAAAAGGAGAATGACAAATTCACGGCGTTGCTCAAAGGCTCATTCAAATGTTGACGTCTTAGTCAGCTATGGATGCTCGCTCGACTCACTTCCAAACATACCTCCATGCCATCTTCTGTCGCTTCGTCATGTTCATCAAATTTCATCTTGGAAACCCATATTACTCGCAAATTTCATTCTCCCCCAGCTAAGCCGCTGTTAACGAGTCGACTCGGGTCCATAAGAAATCGTAACCAGCGCCCATGATCCATTTGGCGGGAATCGGAAGATGGGCGGTCGAGTCGTAAGCCATCTGTGCCAATTTGAACCACCCAGATCCCGCAACAGGGATCGTTTCTGAGGTCTCCACGCCCTTTGCCTCCTCCTCAGCCCATTTCAAGGACCGAACAACCTTGGCCAGATGGCCGTCATCAGGCTCTACGGTGACTGCACGATACAGAGCTCGCCAGTCCATGCCCGCGCTCAAAGTAGGCTGGTACTGTTCGAGCCACTTCCTGTCCAACGCTGGAGCTGAACTTGCGGCATACCACACCAAGTCTAGGCGGCCTTTCCATTCCACAAGTCTGATCTTATCTTTCGTCTCAAGCCAGTCTTGTCGCGCAAGAATACTCAAAAAGATGGAGCTCGTCACCATATGCATGAAGAAGAAGTCCACCTTGGCGACCTTTCCAGGCCTCTGAGCACCACCACAGCTGTAGGCTGCGCAACTCGTCGTCTCAATGATTGCTTGTTTCAGTCCATCAGGGCCAACTTGGAACTTGGCTGCTACTGCCGCGATGTCGTCTTGCGCTTCGCCCATCACACCGTCACGAACACGGACAGGTCCTTGCGTCATCTTTGCTGCCAGTCGAATTTTTCGGTGTCGCGCACCTCCTTATAGAGCTCAACAAGCGGCGCGGGTGCGACTGATCCTGATTTTGCCAGTTCCTCTGCCTTCTGGAAGAACGGAATGATGTTCGCGGCATCGTGTGCGGCACAGTGGGCGAGCCCTTCGGCCACAAGTCCAGGTAACTCGAATTCGATTCCGAACCCCAATTGAATGAGTGGATGATAAGCGCCTTCAAATAGCTGACCCAGCATTGCTTCCGCCACGTCAGAGCGACTGAAGAGATATTCCACGACTACAGCCTTCCAGCCTCTGGCTTCAATTCTCTCTTCAAAGAAGCGCAAATAATTAGAGTATTGATCTAGCCGTTGCATGCGGTGTATGAATATCCGAGGGTCTTTGAGGGATGCGACAACAGAGTGATCCACAGCGCCAATTGGTACTTGGTGCGGGTCATCGTCCCGATATGCTCGTTCCAGGTCAGCGGAGCTACCGCCAAGTGCGTACACGCTTAGCAGGGAGTGTGCAGTATGGTTGTGGCCAGCGTCTGGCCTCCAGAACATGTCGAACTCGTCGTGATTATTCTGCATCAATCGATTCAGCGTCTCAAGTGCTCCCGGAGGACTTTTGTCAAGAGATCCATATCCGCGAAAATCGCCTTCAATGTGAAGTCTGGAAGTGGCAAGGACTGTCATTTTGCTGACCGATTTTTGTAAGGCAGTTTCTGCGGAACGGTGTCTATGAGTGGCGACCTCGTGAGGACAGGCAACATTTTCTGCAACCGATTTGACTTATACACTGCACGGGACAATGTTGCGGGTCCGATAATCCGTGATCTTTGACAACATCTGCGTCCCGACCAAAGGTCGGCACATTCAACCGATCCTGCGAGGGCCGACTAAATTGACCGACAAACAATACGAAAGTCAGTGCCAGCGAAACATCGCAGCATCTTGTATCTCGACAACTTTGAGCGTATTCGAACATCATGCACGGCCAAGTCAATCAAGACATTTTCAATCTCGACGAAGGCTTCTGGGACAATTATTTGCGTGGTCGACCAAGTCCGCCGGACTCGTTCTTTGCGCGCATTTTCAACTACCATGAGGCAAAGAATGGCCAGTTCAACAACGTTCACGATGTTGGTGCTGGCAATGGGCCCTTTTCTCATCAGCTCAAGTCACGCTTCGACCATGTCCTCGTCTCTGACATAACAACGTCCAATGTCGAACTTGCTCGAGCTCGCCTTGGAGACAATGGGTACAGCTACCGTACCGCCAAACTCGAAGACGCCAGCGATCTCCGAGAGGGAAAGATGGATCTGGTATTCGCTGCCAATGTCATGCATTTTCCAGATCAAGAACTTGCGATGAAGGCCATTGCACATCAACTCAGACCAGGAGGAACTTTCGCTGCTGCCTTATTCGGACCCGCTCGGTTTGAGGATCCAAAGATCCAATCTTTGTGGCAGCACATGAATTACGAAGGCGGAAGAACGCTGCTGTCGAAATCCGATCGCGTCGAGGAAACCATTGGCATCATGTCACGCACGCAGGACCATTACAACGTAGCGCCGCTGGATCCTGCGTGGTTTGACAAGGGCGCGCAGCGTATTCACCTGAACATGGGCAAAGGTGGTATTGTGGGCATGTTGCCTCCAGAAACAGCAAAGTTTCACTCAGAGCCAGATCACACGGGCCAATACGACCAGCTGATTGACGAAGACGACATTGAATGGCGTTTTACGACGAACTTCAGCGGCCTGATGGAGCATGTTGCGTCGTTTCCGTTTCTTGCTCCCGAAACTCCGCAATTGCAGGATATGATGGAAGAACTGGAGGAGTATTGCGGAACACAGAGTGCGATACAGGGCTATGTTCCGGTCACACTCATCCTGGCTACCAGGTCTTAGACTCACACGTGGCCCATCAGGCCTTTTGTTCCCATCAAGTGATGAAGGGGAGGGTGTGCCATCCGGCTTACTGTGCGCTGAAGATGCTCTGCGGAAGATTGCTAGGAAATCACCCGAGCTAGAAAACACTCCCTATATCGAGAATATCAATACCGCGAAAGCTGCAAAACAATTTTCCGGTACCACTTCCTGCTCAATAAAATAGATACTTCGCCGCCAATGATGCTCGTACACTCAATCCTGCCTCTCACACCGCCGCGACAATGAGTTCACCCATCGCCACCACGGATGTCATCCATATCCTGCAAGTTTCAGCCATCATTGCATTGCTACTGATATCAGGTTCGTGTCCTCAAAACAATGCTGCCGTCTTCAATCAACACTTCTTGTCTAACACATATTCGCCCAACCTCCAGGAATTGCATGGAGCTTCACTATCTTTGTGCTCCCACTCATCCGACTTCCATCGAACCCTTCCCGCTCGGCGCTCGATCAATTCGAACAACTCGTCTCTCGCGGCGGTGTCACTCTCCAACCAGCCAGCATCATCTGTGCCCTCGTACTCGCAGGAGCAGCCACTATATCATGGCAATGTTCCAACTCTCATGAAGCCACCGGATCATTGTCGTGGCGACATTCTGCTCTGGCTTGTTTCGTATTGTTGCAGGTTGGATGGTGGGAAGGTGTACTGATCACTGCACTCAGTGCCGCGATCGTTGATATGAAGCATTCCTTGCCTGCGAAGGAGAATTGGCTCAGGGAGAGGGAGCAGCTACAATTCCAGAAGGCATTGAACCTTTGGAATACCTACCACATCGTACGTGCTGCGTTGCCTCTCGTGGCTGGAATCATTCTTTTGCGAGCGTACGTTGTGGAGTCATGGACCTAGATCATTACTCTGTTTGAGAATTGTAGCGAACACATTTATCGGGACACATAGAAGAGAACTATTACTATTACTCTATCGCCATGGCTCCTGTTCATGCGGCCAAGGATACTTCTGAAGCGGAAAAGGCGCATCTCCTATCCCCAAAGCCACGGCCGCCCGCATTCCCAACTGATCGATGCCCGTCCTCGTCACAATCCTCAAGATTGTATTTCGTACAGCAAGACCCCACTTCGTCTGAGGATTGAACACCTGCATAGCGCCATCATCCTTCAACTTTGGCTTTGTGAAACGCAGCATTTGTTCTTCGTAACTCGCCAGAGCACGCGGAACATTGTTGGTATGTGACAAAAGCTCGCCAGCAAGCACATATGCACCGATAATGGCCAAGCTCGTACCAAATCCGGGCAATGAGTATCCTGCATCGCCGATCAGAACGACTCTGGAGTCAGCCAGCTTCGGAGCGCGGACTTGAGCGAAGGGTGAGCAGTAAAAGTCGTCGCTCTCCCGCATCGCTCGAAGCACATCCTTTGTCAACCAATCTCCATCATGATACCATTCCTCCATCAATTTCATGAAACTCTCATTGCCTTTCCGTATGGCATTCCGCAGTCGCTCAGCTCTAGCCTTGTCGCTCTTCTTGATGACAGTGATGATATGTGCTCTTGTACGACCAGTAGGTGAAGGATCCGGACGTAGGAGAATCGTACGACCGCCAGTCATGTTGCGCCACTTTGCCACTTTCGAGTCCTCTAGAAGATCCTTATTGATTGTAAAATATGCGGCGAAGACTCCCTCGTCATGTATGTGTTTATTGGAGTCCTCGCTCAGCATAATGCCTCGAATTATCGATCGCATCCCATCAGCCGCCACAAGAAGATCATACTTCTCACATCGACCCGATGCAAAAGTCACCAGAATTCCATGCTCGTTCTGTTGATAGTCCTTGACATGATCATTGAGAACCAATTCGATATCCTTGTCGACAGGCTCAATCAACAACCTTGCCAGTTCTCCGCGAAATATCTCGTATTCTGATGTGAGACTTTGAACATCGCTTCTTCCAGTAGCAGCAATAGTCGCGAATGGATGGCCAGAAGCATCGACATAAGAAAGCCCCTTCTCGCCAGTACTATGTGCTCGGATAGCAGGCTCAACGCCCATCCACTTGATGATATCGACAGCAGAATTCCGAATGTCAACGCTGGCACCAGTCAACCGGAGTTGAGGTGCTCGTTCAACCATTGTGATGCGGACATTGTTTGGAAAGGCTCGTCGTATGCAATTAGTGAAGACACCTGCTGCAATTCCGGCTCCTGAGACGAGAATGTTGAGGGATTTCGACGTGATTGCAAATTTTTGAACATGTCAATTGTACGATCGATCGTCAAGGTGTTGATGGTACCTGATCTCATCGATTACGCGTTGGCATATTGACGAGCGCTGTCCATCGCTCTAGCGTCGACCGGGTGAATAATTGAGACGGCAAAGTGCTAGACCCTGCGAAGCTCGGGTTTCGCGAGGTTCGGGGCATTTCGCAACTTCTCGTCCGAGACGCAACGCCCACCTACTGGACCCTTGTTGATGCATTCCAGGATGTTGATGAAACCCATGAGCAGCATGTGCCTGATCGTAGTTGCGATCGGTCGTGCACGGTAGGCTCTCAGCTAGAATCATTGCTAATGACAAGTGATCTCCGCGACTGCTTTATCAAAGGGTGCCAGAGATTAATGGATCGGAAGTGGCTGTGTCATTGTTATACATGATTCAAATTTCAAATGTCCAATGGTCTATAATTCATACTAAGAATATTCTCATCCACGCTTCATCCTTGCTTCATTATATTCCTCATGCATCAGCCGTTGCCGGGACTTCCGTCACCACTGTCGGAAGACCAGTATACTTCTCTCCATCCTTGCCAAACACACGTCCAATGTTCGATCGAACAGTAGTCGTCAAAGGTGTCTGCACATTCGACAACTGGTTGGCCTCGTACGACACAGACTCGAATTTCTCAACAGCAGCTGGCAGCGCAACCCAACGTTCGAGGCTGGCCTTGATATACTCAATGTTGAGCGCTTCGGTAGTCGCCCATGATACGATGCCGTCAGGACGAACAAGGACACCCTTGAGGCCTGACTTCTCCTCGCCCTTCGCTCTGCAGAATCCGAGCACTGGACTAAGCTCGTTGATGGAGCTGGTGAGCTCTGAACTGCAGTCACCAAATGCCACAAGTGTGAAGTTGGCAGCACCGAGCTTAGTCCCCAGGCGAGAGCCATCGTCCAGCTCGTAATCCAAAGCGCTGCGTCCGACAAGCTTGTGTTCCTCTCCGATCTCATACCGCACATCGAGGCCCCACTGTCGGCCAATACAGTATGTCACACCAGTTTCAGTGTAGAGGAACTCGCGCATGACATTGCCCACAGCTCGGCCATGAGCGTCAGGTCGAAGAGTAACAATTTGTGCTCGCACCCAATCGAGCACTCGCGCAGCCATTGGG
This sequence comes from Cercospora nicotianae, assembly GCA_029490675.1. NCBI lineage: Eukaryota > Fungi > Ascomycota > Dothideomycetes > Mycosphaerellales > Mycosphaerellaceae > Cercospora > Cercospora nicotianae. The sequence goes on along the minus strand of JANQAT010000006.1, from coordinate 3,412,025 downwards.
TGTTGCTCTTGCTGGTATGTGTCGATCAAGCCCGGAGTAGCATAGCCCTTGACCAAAGCAGCAAGTTTCCAGCCAAGATTCACTGCATCGATATAGCCACAGTTGAGTCCTTGCGCACTGAACGGAGGATAGATATGGGCGGCATCGCCAGCCAGGAAGACGCGGCCTTTGCGGTACTGCTCAGCCTGTCTGCAGCGATCGGTGAAAGCTGATGCGAGGACAACTTGCTCGACGACCACGTTGGTACCGGAGAGCTTTCTGAGAACCTTTTGGAAATGCTCCGCAGTCACTTCCTGGTCTCTATCGAAGCTAGTGTCGTGGTCTACAGCATAGATGTGCTGCGGGCCGGCCATGATATAAAGCCCACCATTCGGGCATCGATTGAAACCGGGCTTAAGCAAGAAGGGATTGTCAAGTTTGCAATGAACAGCGTAGCCGGTGAACTCGGGCTCTGTGCCGATGAATGGGATCCCGGCTTGCTTGCGAATGGTGCTGCGGCCACCATCGCATCCGACAAGATATTGAGCCTCGAATGTTTCCTCGCCGCAGAAGACCTTGACGCCGCTGTCTGTGTCTTCGATGCCTGTCACATTCTTGCCAGTAAGTATAGGCACTTTGAGTTGCTCGGCACGTGCACGCAGTACATTCTCAATGTGACCCAGTGTCGAAGATCCAGGAACGCAAGCAGGCCCAGGAAGGTGTGTATCATCCCAGTGTGAATAGTTGACATCGTTTCCATTGATCATCATACCAGCAAAGTGTCCAGCAAACTCAAAGCCGCCCTTCTTCTCCGGCATAGTCTGTGGTCGTTCTTCGTTGCGGAACATGTCGTTTAGAAGGCCACGGCGGTACAAGTGCTCGATGGCAGGCACAAACAGTTCACGAAAGCCCAGCTTCTCATTTTTCCATGGCGCCGCAGGGCCAGATTCTCGCTCCAAGATCGTGACAGAAACATTCTTGAGGGCCAGTTCGCATGCAGCGGCTAGGCCAACTGCTCCACCGCCCACGATGATGACTTCTGGGTTAGTTGTCATGATGGTTGATATTGCCCTTCGTCGAAACTCTTATAGCAAAGGTCGTGAAATGGCTTGGTTCAGTATTAGTCAATCTATCATCAGAGTGTTAGAAGTGTTCCTTTATGAACAGCGAGAATTTCCTTGAACATCAACCCAGAAGCTCGGGCGATTCGCTGAGAAGGAACTCAGAATGCCAAGTGCTCCATCGATCTCTCCAATAACGTTCCGAGAAGCTTGCGCATAGTGTGGAGGGCATCATAAGGGCAGTGAGGCACAGTACTCTGCAAGCGATTGTGCCGGTAGAGGGAAAGGCAGGATTTTCGGGACGTAGCGGTATTCGGACGTTCTTGGAAAGCTATAAGCTGTTAATGTTCCGAGTGAGAATCACAACGTCTTAGCGTCTTGGCACCACAGTAGGTCGAGCAAATGGAATCGCGATCGTAGCCAGTGACGTGCAAGAGTCTTTGAAAAGCTTGTGCTTCCAAATTGCGTTGGTTGAGCGTCAGCGGAAGTAATGTCGGATCCTCGAAGACGCTGTGACGCCGCAATGAAAGCGTGTAGTCCGGGGCATGGCTCGTATGATCAATGCCATCAATAGCTCGAATCGTTCTTCGCTCGGAGGCGCGCGCCATACTTCCAGAGAATACCTGTCGATGGCAATGCAATACCGATCGACAAGAATGCGAGCAAAGAGTTTCCCCCGCCATAGCCTAGCGCTGCATACATGTCCTTCGCAAACAGCGGGAACGCAAACGCTAGCATACTGCTGAGAAACTGCGGCGCTGCTGATGCCGAGCTGACATGTTCCGGATATGCATCCATGACATACGCAAGTAGTGTTGTATTGAAGACTTGCATGCCCATTGCAAGTAGTGCGGCGCCCACGTCAACGATAGCCCAATGCAGCTGGTACTGTGCCGCCCAGCCGTACAAGAGGAAGCCGACTGGTGTAAGGATAACGCTGGGGACGAGCAGCGGAATACGGAGTTCTGGAGCAGCTCGATTGCCTACGCGGCGCATGAGGGCGAAGTAGAGGTGGTCCATCAACGGGCCACAAAGTTGTGCACCGGCGATCTCGCCAATAGCAAGCGAGATGTAGTGTAGGCCAGAGATCGAGACGGACTGGCCGTAGTTGCTGACGATGAGGCTGGTGAAGGAGGCGAGGGCGAAGTACAGCAGGCCGTAGTTTATGCCGCAAAGGAGCGCCTGGACTTGAATAGTCGGGTGAAAAGCCAGGAGACGTAGCGGGCGTGTGAGATTGTTTGAGAGGATCATGAAAGTAGAGTGGCCTTGGGATCGAATCTCGGTTTCAGTGTGATATCGTGAGTCGCCGGTTTCGAGGCGAAGCTTTGTGGCGCGGCGCTGAAGCAGAAAAGGCGCATACGTCTCGTGAATTATGGGCAAGGTGACGATCTCTGCAACAGCTTGAAAGATGGTGGTAGCCCAGAACATCCAGCGCCATGTGGAGTATTCGACGATGAATCCACCTACGATGGGTCCTATCGCGGCGCCAGTGAGTGGGATCAAAAGGTAAAGACTGAGGGAACGACCTCGCTGCTCGTTAGGCCAGATGTCGGCCAGAACGCCGTATGCAACAGTATAGACAGCACTGGCGCCAAAACCTGCGAGCAGTCGTGCGGCGATGAGGAGACCTTTCGAGTTGGCAAAGCCGCAGACCAGGTTCCAAGCGAGGAACCAAATGTTCGTGATGTGAATTATGGTCTTTCTCCCATATAACTCGCTCAGTGGTCCGATGACCAAAGGTCCGAACGCAGTTGCCAGGACGTATGCTGAGAGAGCCATAGTGCTTTCGATATTGCTCATCCTCAGGTCAACTGCAATGGTAGGGATAGCTGGAGCCATGATCTTGGTGCAGCTGACATTAGTAACCCGATGACTCGTCGCTGACTGTTGCACTCACTGTTGAGATCATGATTCGATTGAAGCCCTGTGTCGACAATGCAAAGGTAACTGCCCATTTGGTCTTCGTAGACCAATTCTTTGGATCTGCTGGATCTCCAGAGCTGAATCTAACGAGGAATGCATCATTTCGTTCAATGTCTGTTGTCTCCAGGTCCTCACTCGCTTTCCTTTCATCTGGACCAGTTTCGGGACTGGCTTGCATCTCATCGGGAGCAATTCGATCGGCTTGTTCCATAGTCGTGGTTCGCCTTGTCGCACATACGATGGTATATGATCGCTGCGTCTTGTACCACAATTGAGCCGAATGTTTCTTGTCGTCTAAAGCCTCAGGACTAAGGCACATCCTAGGCTCTTTATCAGATTCACCTGTATGGACTTACTGTTTACCGTCAATCCTTTGATCAACTACCCCGACCAATGAGCCATCTCCAAGGCCTAGAGTGAATACCTTAGAGCCGCTTTTCCAGGCGGACATCTTATCTGATCATCGAACGATGGCAGATGAAGGAATGCAGAATATCGTGCCACATGCAGCATGATTAGTAAGATACCAATGCCACTTGGGCCGATGCTTTGCTTTGGTCCTGTCTTCATGACGGCTGTGTGCAGCGCGGAAAAGCCTGTTGCGCCATTCCGCTAGCATTGCTTAGGGACATACACGGTCGAGATATGCATCATGAACTTGCTTGCACTGGGGATACGTCTGACTGGTCCAGTCAGGCTCTGCTCGAAATGCTCTCGACGCGTCGTGTACTCTGGTGTCAGCAGAAGAAGCCGCTTGCAATGCGAATTTGGTCATTGGAAGACCCCAGTCGGAATCGCATTCGATTCATCAGGCCGCCGCGAACCTGCCGTAGGCGGTAGTAGGATATGTTGGCGCGTGTTGAGATGAGACGCGTGGTGGGAGGTGTGCGAGGTCGCGCTTGCTGAGAAGGAAGGCAAGATCAATTGCGCAATTCTTGAATTGATGGCAATCCGTGAAAGCAAAATCAAATATTGAACGAACGACCTTCGGTAGTAACATCCAGTTGCACTGCCTTTAGCAGAGAATGAGCAGCTGCATTCTGTGAACAATATACTGTTATTCTCTTCTTCAACTTTTGCCAATATACTACGCTTTCCAGTCGAAAATGCGTTTCCTCCTCACAGAACATTCGAAGAAATAACCTCCCTCACACATGGGTATCTTAAATCAGACCACAAAACGCTTTCCTTTTCCTTTCCTTTTCTTCGCCATGCTTAACAAAAAACGAAACCACCTGACAAAACGAGATTGCTTCTCCACCGCACATCCAAATCAACAATCACATATCAAGCGTCAAATGCTCAACATCATGATTTAGCAAATCTTCATCACCCTCATATTCCAACATTTCCGTGCCATGTGGCGAGCTCTGTCCACTCGCTAATGTCGCAGTCTCGTTCCGCTCCGGTTGTCTCGACGACGGACCAGCGGCACTGAATGCAGGCGGAAGACTTGAAGGCCCTCGCCACCCGTTCGACTGGTACGAACTGGGATAGTGTGGCGGGCTGGCGGGCACATCGTCGTACAGCGGAGGTTGCTCGTCGTCCCATGCGATGCCCATACCGCTGCGTTCCGTGACGTTCAATGCGAACTGTGTTCGAAGCACGCGCGCAGCGCCGGTAGGAGTGGCATTGCCAGGTTTCTTGTTTGGTGCCCACTCCTCTGCGATCACCAGCTCCATTACCATGTTGTGGGTGATCTTAGTCCCATTGCTGGCCTCCATGCCGCAGTTAGGTTTCGACGAGGGATTGAGTGAAGCGACGAATTCGCCTTCGATGGTTCCATCTGAGAAGTCGGTTTTCCAGCCTTGCTTGAGTTCCTCGCCACCAATGTCGCGAGTGTTTTGGTGCTCGATGCCTTTGCCTAAGCCGATCTTGGCGGAGTGTGTTGAGCATGCGGGAGAGATGGCCTTTTCGTGTTCCTCGATGCGCCAGCTAAGTTTCCTAAGTCGCCAGCGAGTGTGAGTTTCTTCGCGGTGTGTCGTAATGCCCGTCATGCGGCATTGCACATTGAACTCTCCAGTGGGATGCACCACATTTGGCATCGTGACGTACAAGGTAAGATTGGTGGGAGGAAAGACGCGAACGCTGTTCTTGTCGTTTCCAGGACGCAATGCGCGCTTGATGATCAACTCTCGTCGAAACTCAATCTCCTGGCCATCGATTGATTTTGCTCGCACGTGGAGTTGATAATCGACGCTCGCTACTGTTCCGTGTGTGGTAGCAGGAATGTGGCCCGGGATAACGTAGGAGAATGGCATTTGCGACATGCCATCGGCAGCTTTGAGCGTCTTTGGATGTGTCAGGAAGTGCCATTCGAACAAATCCTTGATCTGAGTCATGCACTCGCGACATCGATCGTGCACGGGCTTTTTGGTTGTTGTTGTGCATTCGAGGAACATGGTGATGCTGGAAAGCGTGGCCTCGGGAACGTTGGGTGTGATTTGTAGACGCCCAGAAATCAATGCACCTGAAGATTGGTTCGGAGGATCGAGCATCAGTACCGGAGGTGATTCCATGAGCAAGCCCAGTTGGACTGGCTTGGGCGCGGTGGGTGAGCGTGGTCCATCGCGGGCGTGTTTGTCCTTGGATAATGATCGTTCCTTGGATTTTGACTTGTCATGCGAACTGTGCTTTTTGCTGAAAAGAGAGGTCGGACGCTTGATGTGCTCCATGCTGGGACGCCGACTTTCAACGAGTGATGTCGCGCTGCTGTTGTTGCTGGTGTTATTACTGTTGTTTGTGTTGGATTGCTGGTATGTGGGAAGATTGTCGAAGAGTTGCGGAGTGGAGGGCGCAGTCCAGATGCCAAAGATTTTGGACGGCATGCTGGCGGGAAGCTTCGCCGAAGCAGCAGAAGTTTTCTAGCAATCGCTAGCTGATGGCAATGACGACTGCCAGAGCGCGGAAGGGCAGATCTGGGGTGCAGACGCGAGAAATGTTGGGTGAGCTTGCTTTTCGGCCAAATTCAGGACAGCTTCGGGGTTGGCGAGAACACGACTTGTTATTATAATACCGGCAAGTATGAGTTCATATGCGCGCGAATTGATGAAATTCTTCGCAAGGGCCGAGACCTCTGCGGTTGGACACTGCGGTGCTTTCCAGGTGTTCGCACATGAAAAAAAGACTGGAGCCCGGCGAGGGCAGAGTGGATATGATCGAGTAATGAGCTCAAGCTGCGCTGCAACAATGACCACACGATCAGGCGCATGGCCGGCTGCCCATGAAAAGTTTCCTTCTAGTGCCTTCAGCCGATGACACGATCACGCCGCGTGCCTCGCGACGATCGCCCGACAAACCCAAAACCTGCAGACGCTCGTCCGCGTCTGTACAGCGTCTGCTTGCCAAGTTGCGACTTGTGGTTCTCGTCAGCTAAGACGCTGCTGAAAAGATCCACCAGCCATACGCACAGGCAGAGAATAGTCCGCTTGTTCGCGGCATACCGCAGAGCACGTCTCATGTGCACCCGTTTCACGCAATGGCCATTGTTCGTGCCATGGCTGGTGCTGGCGGGTGCGACATCGCAGCGCCGAGCATTGCTGAAGCATGGTTCAAAGGCAGAGCATGACTCCCGAGCTGGTCAGCTGCTCGCATTCTCCTCCCCTCTGCAGTAACGCCGAGCTATACCGTACTCCACGTCTACACCTTCCACCGCCTACGGAGCACGCAAATTTCTGCGGGAGAACGCGATCAAGCGGGGTTCCCGCCCATGGATTTGACCTGCTGATGAGCTGTACACGCCATTTCGCCGTCGCACAACTTCACTACAAACGCCCCCTCCGATCCTGAGCATGACATCTCCACGGCAAGCGAGGAGGTCTCCACTCTCTCCTATACCAAACTTCCCGTGTTGTTGCTCACGCAAGGATCACAGCATAGGGCGCAAGGCGCAAATCCTGAGTCATCACGCGACATCAAGGTCTTGTTGACCTTGCTGGAGACCGGTCGGGGAGCGGTGTCGCTCCGCCCTGGCAACTCATCACGGAAAATTGGCGCTCTCACTCAACAGAGAATGACTGTGCTGGGAATGTCTCGTGTCGACCTCCCAAAGCACGCCAGAATATTTCGGGCGGGGCCGATACGGAGTTGGCAAGCGGACACGAACGCCGAACACCTTTTCTTGTTTTCAAGGATGAAAAAGCCTCCATTTTCCACGTGTCTCCGCTACGCCATGCCGATGGAGCAATTGCACAAGCTGACGAGCCATTGACGCCTCGGCGCGCTCGGCACAACAAGCCCTAACATCCCTCATGTTGAGCCTCATCAAGTGCAAGCGCAAACTCGAGACACCAGCGAGGCTTATTCCCGATTCTACCCTAGCCCAGCGCAAAGAGCCTCATCTCCTGGATAGGTACTGTCGTTTTGCATGCATTGGCATTACACATCATCAGTAGGTCGCCGAAAGACGCTGCTCCAAATAGTCACCACTGCAGCCTGTTAGCGTATGTATAACCGGTCCGGCATCCATGTGCAACTCACCTGTTCACCCCAGCATACTTCTTCGGCCTGTCTGGGCCATAGGTCGAAGGAATTGCCTCAATTAGCCGATCAAAATTAGGATTGCAAAAATACGCAATCGAGTAGCGTGCAGGATGCACGTCAGCTGCAGAGGGTGGCTCAACGACACGATGCTTGGTGCTCTTGATCGTATCATTGCTCCACCTGGCTAACAAGTCTCCGGCGTTCACGACAATCGTGTCTTCGATGGGTGTCGCATCAATATAGTTCCCATTCGGACTAAGCACTTGCAAGCCACCACGCATATCCCTAGAGAAGAAATCTGGTCAGCGAAGATGGCCACGGCTTTTGGATCCGACGACCTGGAGTCGGCGCCAAGTCAACACCGTGCGGCCTTCCACCCGGTCCGGGTCCAACACTGAGACCACCACCCGGCACGCCAACCAACTCCGATGCACCTCTGTCAACGTGTCGTGACGACGCACGCCATCAACGCAACCCACCACGTGCTCAAAAGCCCGACAAACGCCCCGATCGCTCGATCCGGACATTCCAAAAGACCAGGCCACCCTCCTACCACACAACAAGAAGAAGAAACACACTTGACTTACTGAAACAAACACGTAATACTCCCATAATCCGTGTGTGCACCCGCCCTCACCGTATTCTTATTCTTCCTAAACACCTCCGCCTTCACCTCCGGATAATGCAACAACCTCAAATTATTATCCCCTCGATCCGTATACGAATCAAACCAACTCTCTTCAATCCCCAACCCCACAGCAATAGCCTGCATAACTCTCACATGCAACTCTTTCACCTGATCGAAAAACTCCAACATGAACGCTCTGAACTCTTTTCCTTCAACATCACCAAACCTATCAGGCCACTGATTCGGACACCCTTCCTCTCCTTCCCTCCCAATCTCAAACGACTCTTTCAAATCCGCACCCTCAGCTTCTCTAATCTTCTCAATTTCAGCCGGATCCGTCGCGTCTGTTGTCTTTTCTCGCCCCGGCTGACTATATCCTCTATTCGCTCTTGGTGTCGTCCAACCTAATTCCATTTTCTGTTCTGTAGGTCTCGCGAAGAATTTCGCAGATTGCGCAAAAGCTTCTCGGACTTGTTCTGGCGGAATTCCATGGTTTTTGAGGTATATGAAACCGGCTTTTTGGAATCCGCTTAGGATTGCTTGGGCGGTCGTGCGTTTTGTGGAGCTGTCGCCGGAGAGGTAGGCGGAGAAGTCGATGAGGGGGATTTCGAGGTTATCGCTTGAGACGGCGGAGGTTACGGCGGAGGGCTGCATGATTACTGGTGGACTATAGCTCTCTTGCAGAGCTCGTCGGTTCGCAGAGGTGAGGTTGAGAGATGCCGTGAGGTCGAAATAAGATGCCTGTGATAGGCGTCTGGCCACACAACTTTAGATACAGAAATCGCTGCACTCCAGATTCGAGGCGCGCGCCGCTGGAGATAAGACAGGCGATTTGCGCGTGGCGGGTATGCCTATCAGTTGGTTGATAGGCAAGCAAGCAAGCGTAGCTACCAGCTACTTTGGTGGGGTAAAAGGTGATTCTTTTACTCTATTCGTGAATTTTGTGCAACGTTTCCCATTGGCAGGCAAGAACGAAAAAGTCATATCTCTTCAGGACACCTTTGAGGAAGGTGGAAACTTTTGTATCAAACCCTGCTGCATCTGAACTTCTCCCACATCGCCAGAGATATAGAAAACACCAAACCATCATTCTGCCAAGACTTCACCAACAACCACAACCACATCCATCATCACAAGAACCAAGAACCCAAGAGAAAAACCGCCCACCATGCCAACCGTAGACATCCACACCCACATGTACCCCCCAGCCCTAAAGTCCGTCCTTCGAGACCGAAAAGCTGTCCCTTACGTCCGTCTCTTCCCAGACGACACAGCCTCCGGCGAACGCCTCGTCATCCTCCCCTCCGAAGAATCCGGCTCAACAGCACGAGGCCGACCCATCGGACCCGAATACTACGAAGTTTCCGAAAAGATAAAATTTATGAATACCCACAACATCGACATCTCCGTAATCTCCATCGCCAATCCGTGGTTAGACTGGGTTGATAAATCCGAAGCAGCTGAAATGGCGCGAGTCGTGAACGATGATGTGGAGAGGATGTGTGGAGAACACGAAGGAAGGTTATATCATTTTGGTACGTTACCGTTGAGTGCGGATGTAGAAGATGTGGTGAGTGAAGTAAAGCGGTTGAAAAGTTTGAAGTTTTGTCGTGGGATCGTGATGGGGACGAGTGGGCTGGGAGAAGGCTTGGATGATCCGGAACTGGATCCTATTTGGGAGGCGATTGAGGAGCAACAGCTTTTGGTTTTCTTGCATCCTCATTATGGGCTTCCGAGTGAAGTTTTCGGGCCGCGAAAGGGTGATTATGGGCATGTTTTGCCATTGGCGATGGGGTTTCCGCTTGAGACGACGATTGCGGTGACGAGGATGATTTTGTCTGGGATTTTTGACCGGTTCAAGGATTTGAATGTTTTGCTTGCGCATAGCGGAGGCACTTTGCCGTTCTTGGCAGGTCGCATCGAGAGTTGCATTGCGCATGATGCGCACCTCAAGAAGGAAGGCAAGATCGATGGACGAAGAAGTGTTTGGGATGTCTTGAAGAAGAACATCTATCTTGATGCCGTGGTCTACGCGGATGTCGGTCTAAAAGCTGCCATTGATGCTTCTGGAGCTGACAGGTAAGCCCATCCTCAGCTGTTACTTTCTTACTGGTACTGATGTTCTGTAGAATTATGTTCGGGACTGATCACCCCTTCTTCCCGCCACTCGACGGAGACGACGACAAGTGGCTAAGCGTGACCTCCAATATGAGTGCTATCAAAGCGGCATTGAAGGACGACAAAGTCACGGAACAAGAGATTCTTGGTAGCAATGCTGTGAGAGTGCTGCGGCTCAACGCTTGAGATGCCAGGGCAACACATCGAGGGGTCGGGTCATCCAGGATATCCAAATCGGCGCTATGAATCCGTCTCAAGTCGGAGCAAAACCTACTTCTTCATCAGTATTCTGTACAGTACCAAAAGTCTCGGATCGTGGCAGACATACCTTCTTCATCAAGTCTCGTTTCCTCTGCCCAGCTTTCCAAGACCCAGTCATCCACAACAATCCTGGGCAACCGAGTCTTACTTGCAATGTCTTTTCGAATTGCACGTACACTTTTGCTACCAGGTTTGACGATCACATGGGTCACTTCGTTGCTTTGCAGCAAATTTGCAACGCTACCACCTGCAAATTCGAACAGGCGTTTCGTGGAGGGCTCTGGGCTGTCAAAGAAAGCCGTGATGCCAGAAAACATGAGTGCTTCCATCTCGTCGAATCCGTGACCATGCTCGATGAACTGCTCCAAAATTTCCGAAGGCTCAAAGCCATCTTCGACCTTGGCAGGCATGTTTTTGAACAGCGAGAGCAACTCTTGCGGCGTCACATCTCTGACATAGCTGTCGCCGAACTCATCGATGTTACCGTCATACTTGCCTCGATCTGTCGTATGGGTGTATTCCAGGTGTTGAGGTTCAAGCGGAAGCAACAAATTCGAACGTCCAACGTCCAGCTCGCTCTGCTTGATGCAATCGAGCAACCAGCATGGTTTGATAATGTTGCGATCATCATTCTTCTTGATCGAGGCAGCTTTTACCACGTTGCGGTCGGCAATTAGGATTGTGTCCGGGTCCTTCTGAGATGCGACAATCTTACCGCCATTGGCCTTGACAAGCTGTTCCAGCTCAGCCTTGCTCTTATTCAGTGGCTTACCAGCCTCGGTCATGATGAAGAAGCTCAGTCCTTCGAATACTTTTGTCGCTGGTCCAGCGTATGGCTGAGCCACATCATCCTCCTGGCCTTGTATCACTAGTGCCCGCTTTTGTCGTTTGGAAGTACGCTGCCGCTTCGTCTCGTCTATCTTTAGTTTCTTTTCCGCCTGCTCCTCGTCTGCCTTGGCCTTCAGTGCATCAAACTCGTCCCAAGACAGCGCCTGATCCCAGCTCTTGTCCGTTCGGAGCCTCTTGAAGCGCGGAAAACGAAGAGTTCGCTGTGTCCTGAATTGATCTGTGCCACCTACCTGTGCAGCTTTGACAGAGACAACCACAGAGTCCTCGGGCTTGATCCACATGTCAGGTTTTTCATACTGTCGATCACCACCAGCGAGCTCGATCCATTCTGTAGGCGGCTTCTTGCGATCCCAGTCCTTCCACTTGCCATCAGTCGAGTGTCTGATCTGAGCATAATCTGATGCACTGAAACCTCCTCCGACTTTGAAGAACGACCACGTCTTCTGTGGATGCGCATTGGGCTCGACATGCTTGCGGTGATATTCTGGAAGATACAAGCCGCAGAGAAAGCTGCTGAGAAAACCGCCTCTCTTGCCAGATCCGAAGTAGCCGCCTACTACGATGCAATCTAGCGATTCGCCGAACTCTGTCATGTACTCTGGTTTGACCTTTATCCAGTCATCATTTCGATCGTTGAGCCTGTATTCCGAACGCGGATTCTTGATCACAAGACCTTCGCTGCCTTCCTCCAAGACTAGACGCAACGCGGGCTCAATGTCTGTAGCTGTCTTGCCTTCAATATAGGTATGAATCTCCAGCCGTCGATGCACAGGTTGAATGGCGCCTTCTAGCGCTCTTCGGCGATCTCTGAGCGTGTATTGTGTCAGGGGTTTGTCATTGAGGTACAAGCAGTCGAACACTCTGAACAGGGGCCGGTTTCCGTCAGCGAATGGGTTCTGCTGCTGCTCGATCGCCGCTGTCTTGAGAGTGCCAAAGCCAACGACACAGTCTTCCTTCATATTCCAAGTGATCATCTCGCCGTCGAGAATGATATTGCGCACACCTGGTCGGAAGGCATCCTCGATGTGTCTTGTCAAAGCTGCGTTGTCATCGTGAAACCCGTTGCCGTATAGGTACGTATAGTCCTTGGCTTTTCGTGACCAAAAGCCGAAACGTACGCCTCCCCGTTGACTGTCATCCTCTATCATATGCAGCTGCATGCGCTCTCCGTCGAGCTTCTCTTCGATCCAAAACACTGGGTCTTGTTCAGTCGGGTTCATCCTCGCCACCATCTGCTCCATGGACTTCATCTGGAAGGCGGCTAACTGAGGCTGGAAACACTGCATGAGGGCGATGCCTCGGTTGTCGCCCTCAAGTCTGACGTTCTTGTCGTAGAGCTCCCAGCACACTCGCCGTAGACTACTCGAGATGTTGAACAAGCTCTCAGCATCAGGATGCCAAAGATCGAAGAAAGTCTTTTCGGTAGCTCCGACCTTCATTTGACGCAAGATGATCCGGATGAGCCACATCATCTCTTCGGCATTCATCCTGCTGTAGAACTCTTCCAGAATGGGTCGCTGATTTTCTTCCTTTTGCGCTACTGATAATCGATCCAGTAGCTCGTTCACTTCAGCAATAGACATATCGCCTGGCTCCGAGCGCATCGGCCGCTTGCTGATCGCGTCAAAACATCGTCCTGCGAAGTCACCAGCAGTGGCGCTTGTCGATTTGAGTCCAGGAAGCTTCCAATGTGTCAAATTGTACCCATCGTCGCTGTTCTTGTCAATTTTGAGGATTCTGATTAGCATCTTGCCGAGCGTCAACTCCTTCAATCCATACATCCCCCGATCACGATCCTTTTCTGGCACAATGAGTCGGAAAGCTGGGTAAATGTCATGGCCAACTTCTTTGCGCCAGCGACCAATGAATCGATCTATGATCTGTCGCCGAATCTCGTTCGGGGCCTGACTAGGTCCGCCATGAGGTCCCAACTTCTTGCGAGCAATCGCTGCGCCAGTGGGCTTCTTCTTGTTGTCGTTCAATGGATTGAAGAGATCAAGATACAGGTCGTGGAAAGGCAGTGTCTTCGAGTGATTGATAGGCCGATTGGGATACTTCTCGTTGAGCTCCTCCTTTGTCATGGCGCCATGGCCATACATCATCTCCTCTTCGCGTTTCGCGTCTGCATCCTGGTCGATTTCCATCATGATGCCAATGAGTTGCCAGGAGTAATGTACAGCAAGTCATGTGGATTTTACGTGCAAACAAGAGATCACGCCTGATGTTGAGATAGGCTGATGGGAGTGAACTGGAAAGAGTCGAGTTACCTACCTGTGGTGAATGTGTTTGGCAGTCGTCCAGGCAGCGACACGCGATGGAATGGTCCTGCCAAGCAAGAATCTTGAATGCCTCAGGCATCAAGTTCCGGACTTCACAATTTCGCCTCCAGATTGCCACATTCGTGAAGTCAAATTGAGACACGAACGAGAAGAATGGCGAAGCGAAAGCGCAACAATGCTCAGGCGAATGCTGCCTCCAAAAAGCAGGCGGCTGGCACTGGCATCCGAACACCGCCCTACGAGACATCTGTGGAGCCTACCAGTGCATCAGCCGTAGTGCCTCCAGAAGACCTCGAGATCACAGTAGAGACGCTGCAAGCGTTGACTGAACATCCCAGTGTAATCAAGTCGAAAACATGTAAAGACCTCCGCACAGCCGTGTTCAACTTCCGGCAGGCTTGTACAACTGGACAAAATGCTGTTGGTGAGCATGTCGTAACCACAACCTATTGCCCGACTTGAGCTAAGCAGTAGTCACAGAGGGCAACAGCTTGACAGCTCGAATATCTGCCGCTTTATCTGACGCCAAGTATACCGATGCCATGGTCTTGCTCGCAGAGATGCGAATCCGCAAAGAGACTCCTTCACTTGGCGCTCTGTGTCGCTGGGTGCGTGTGCTGGATGTTATTAGTGGCCTAGCAATACATGTTGAGCCCTCCACGAAGACTGTCGCTGGATGTTCTCCCAGAGATCAAGAACTGCGACAGGTGCTGGATGCTGTACTTCGCGTGACCGGCCCAACGGACCCTACAGCTTTGGGTGCTGCTGCTGAGCCGGGCACGATCGCTCTGCAAGCAACCTGGGACCTACGACAGGCGCAAAGGCCTACGAGATCAACACGTGCGAGCGTAGAGGACAAGAGCATTTTCAAGTCGTGTCCGCCGAATCTCAAAGACAATTTTCGGATCATCGAAACCACGCCTGGTCCACAACGCAAGCCTCCGAATTTACACCCCGCTGTCCTCTTCGCATCACAAAATGATACAGTGCTGCTTCAGAACGGACCAAAGACAACAGTACACAAGCACCCAGTCGTGCCGAACTTACGACTGATCAAGGACGTTCTCTCGCCGGAAGAGTGCTCGTCCATTATCGCCGCGGGTGAAACAATGGAATTCATACCTGATGCACCCATCCGGCAAGATGAAGACACAAGTATACTGGCACACAACTTCTACTGGATTGTGGACCAGGCTTTCCACGACAAGCTGTGGGAGAGGGTCAGACCATTCGTGCCAGAATCAGTGACAGGGAGGCAAGTTCGAGGAATCAACAGAAGGTTCCGCGTCTATCGATATGTCCCTGGCGCCGAGTATCGTTGTCATATTGGTGAGTATCATTCGAGGTGACGAGGTACGGATTCACCTGCTAACAATGTTCTCAGACGGAGCATGGCCGCCGTCCGGCATCGATCCAGTCACCGATGTTTATCAATACGACGCATCACCGTCGGACGCCCGACAGTCCTCCCTGTATACCTTTTTGATCTACCTCAATGACGATTTCAAAGGAGGCGAAACTACATTCTTTATACCTAGTGTGCAAGAAGGTGTGATGAATGCGTATCCTGTGAAACCAATCATGGGCAGCGTGGCAGTGTTCCCACATGGGGAGGCTCAAGGTGCACTGCTTCATGAAGGCACGGGCGTGGTGGAGGGTGCGAAATATGTTATCCGGACTGATGTGGAATACGACGTGGCAGTCTCGGCACAATCGCGAGAACCGGCCGTCGCTGGTGTTAGCCGGAGTGTCATTGAAGAGTAACGAAGAATGAACAAATGAAGTACACTGAGCTCCTAATGCAAAAGCTACTGGTGGCAACGGATTTTATCCAATCCAGAATTGTCTGGTTCGCAATGAGTACGTTACTTAAAAGAGCCTCTTCGCTGTGATCAGCACAAATCTAGAAAGTGCACGACGACGGTCGGCAGCCGTCTTGGCACCTCAAAACCTCTTTCCGTTTCTCTTTTCTTCCATCTCCTATTTGCCATCGCTCCAGCACCATTGAACAATGTCGCGAGAACGAGAAAGGCACATGGCCGAGCCAGCTGCAGGAAATGCACAGCCACAAGCCTCCGGCATTGAGTTTTCCAATTTCCTTGCTGCAGACGCTCTATCGCCACACTCTCCCGCCGATCGCCTCGTCAACTGGAGCTTCTGTGGCTGTGCATGACGTTGTTTCAGCAATCTCACCGCAGATTTGTCGATGGACGCTATCCAGCAAGCAAGAAGCTTGAATCCAGGTCGGGTGACCGCATAGGCCCATCATCACCAGTATAATAAGTAGGAAGATTGTTTCGCTGGCTGGCCGCTTGCAAGGCCTCTCTTGATACACTCTCTGCCACTCATTCTGCGACAGGCGCGCCTCGTTCCAGCAGAAGCGCCCAGCCCACGGCTCAAGGAGCTTCGATTGTCGCAAGACCTGGCTTGAACACGCGCCCGACACCAATCATCCCCCAAACATCTATTGTTGGCATTCACGACATTTTTCACCTGTCGGTCTGCTCTGGTCGAATATATAGATCTAGAGCTCGTCTGTTTCGACTCTCGAGTTACAGTAACAACAGGATCCAGATCAACAAGTCGCGACAATGGCGGCAGTCGTGGGAAAGTATGCAGCGAACAAGTTCCTCAAGAAGCACATGAGCAAGTATGAGGACAAGAAGGTGGAAGGCGGGAATGTAAGTATACAAAATACAGGCAGCACTCATGCAACGACAGCTGACAGTTGTACGCAGGACCCATACTTCGCCATGGTCGAAGACCCCGACGACCTGGCAAGTTAAAGAAGGTCAAGAAGCAGATTCCGAACTACATCCCCGAGCACGACGCGATGGTCCTCGCCAGCGTTCGCAAGCGAGCATACCACCTCGACTGCGGCCTCTTCACCCTCTTCGGCATTCGATTTGGATGGGAAAGTGTCATCGGGTTGATCCCGGCAGCAGGAGACGCGATTGGATCGGCGCTGGCGCTCATGGTGGTCAGGAAGTGCAACAAAGTAGAAGGAGGACTCGGAACCGCGCTTATTGTGCGGATGCTCATCAACATTGCCATCGACTTCCTCGTGGGACTTGTCCCTTTCATTGGCGACTTGGCAGACGCTGCATTCAAGGCCAACACGAAGAACCTGCGTCTCCTGGAAGAGCACCTCGATGCCAAATATAAGCCGGACGCACTTCGCAAAGACGCGCGCGATCTTGCTGGAGTGGATCGTGAGAAGAGACGATCAAACAGGAAGAGTGGCATCTACGCACCAAACGATCCTCCACCTGCCACTGCCTTCGACTATAGCGATTCGGAGGAGGACACAAGGCGACACGACGACAGTGTGCAGCAGCCTCGTCCCACAAGAGCACCAGAGGACAGACGCGATGGTGATCGCGGTGATCCTCGAGGTGGCTTCTTCTCAGGCAGCAAGAGCAGGCGTGGTAATAGGGATACAGAGCTCAGATCGGATGCGAGGAGGAATTATTGATGAGCGCAAATCATTCGAGCAGCGTATACAGGACGCGACATTATCGCGGTGGAGCGCGGCGTTTTGAGGAGCAAGAGCTGTCAGACTGATGAATGATACCCTAGCCAAAGGATTTTTGACAGCGCAACAGCAAACAGTATTTTTTAAGCAGTAGCAACGCATATGCATATCTTTCGACAAAGTCAACTGTGAAAATCAATATGCCTGTCGACAGACATAACCTAGCGCCGGTCGAGACCGAGACCAATTACTGATCAGCACTTCTTGACTCTACCTCCTACCAGCGTCAAACTATGAGAGAAGTTCCAGATCCGTGGCCTCGGACGACTCCAGCTCACCAGAGCTCAGGCTCTCGACCAGACATCGTTCAAATCCGTACGGCTACTATCGTTCGGACGAGTCGGCGCCGAAATGATCACCATCTTTCATGAAGCGATTCACAAAGACAAGCGCAGCCGATGGAGCCTGGCCCGAAGCTCGGTTGCGATTTGGTAGGATTCAGTGTTTCTGCAGGGATGCTGATAAATAGCGCGTAGCGTGGAAGCTGTCTTGTGAATGTGACGACCTCGGACGAACGACGTCGACTTCAAGGACGAAGGATCTTGCTATAGAAAGCGCAAATAGTAGCTGTGCTGGATAAGACATACTTCTACGTTAGCTTTTGTACTTGCTTGAATATTCAATCACAGCTTGTTGCGATTTCTGCTTCAATCGTAGACACCTCATCAGCTTTCGCATCACTCACACACAGCTGGCCGCTGTTGGCCATCAACAACTACCAAACATGGTCTACCTACACACCGAAATCGAAATCGCAGCTCCTCCAGAGAAGGTCCGAGCAGTCGTAAGTTACAAAACAAAACTCCTCGATACATCCTCTTCTGAACACCCGGCTCACCTCCACACTCTCAGCTCCTCGACTTCCCCTCCACCTCCACCTGGCTCTCCGGCCCAGGCATAACCTCCATCTCGATCAAACCGCACCCAACCGACCCCTCCCTCACAAAATCCGACCCCTACACTCTCGTGGAAGGCGACATCCTGATCAACGAATTGAACAAGTCCACCAAATTCGAGCCCGTGATTCTCGTCAATACACCCGACGAACTTAAATGGCGAGGTAGTATTCCTTATATTTTTACTGGAGAACATTCGTTTCAATTTCGAAAGAGTGAGGTTAATGAGGGAGGAACGACATTTGTGAATGAGGAGAATTTTTCGGGGGCGTTGGGGTGGTTGATGAGTTCTTGGGCGATGGGAGGGTCGACGAGGGGGAGTTTTGAGGGGTTGTGTAGGGATTTGAAGGGGAGGGTGGAGAGTTTGGAGGAGGGAGAGAGGGCGAAGTTGTGATGTAAGGTATCAGTTGCTGGAGAATGATAAGTGTGTTGAAGGCGTTGGCTTGAAAATGTATGTCTCAATCGTAAGTCTATATCAATGCTTGCATGCATCTTTCATTTCGTAACTCTTTCAACCATGAACTTTATTGGGGGTATCCTGTCGAACAAACCGGCTCAGCAAAGCCAACAGTCCATCGCACGCTTCCCATGATGATGACCATCAAGCATAAACCAACCGCCAAACTCGCTAATGCATATAAATAACCATGCTTTCTCTTCAACGCGCTGATCTCAGCGACCCAGGTGCTCACAGTCGTCAAGCACCCACAGAAGCCGTCCATGATGCCTTGCAGAACTTGACAACCAATGCGGCCACCACCGATCTGACCCATGACTCCGACTCCGACGTGCTGAATATTGTAGCACATTCCCTCGACGGCTGTGCCAAACATGTTGACAGCGAAAGTGCCAAGAGGGAACCATTTGATCAGGCCGTTCATGTGGAGACTGAGGTAGTAGCGAAGGATCGTGCCGACTGGGGCAAAGACGAGTGCGAAGATGACCTCGCCTCGCCAGGTTTCGTTGTCCCACGAGCCTCGAGATGCAGGACCACCAGGCCGATCGGGTGGCAGAGCTGCCATGATGATTGCGCCTATCCAGCATCCCCAGCCCAGTACGACGAAGGCAGGATCCAGGATTTTGCGAATGACATGCACTGGCAAGGAAGGAGTGATCTTGTCCAGTGCGGAAGCAGTATGTGTCCCCACGTAGAAGCCGCCCAAAGAAAGTGCGACAGTGGAGGACATCACTCCCAGCACCGCTTCGAAAGAGTACCCGGCATTCCGACCAATCGTGGAAGACGGCGTGTCTCTCAAAGCGAGTGCACCCTCGTGATAAATTGGCGCGGGCAGGTTATTCGACAAAGCCAGGAAGGAATCCTCGCAAAGCTGGAAAATGATGTAAAGCTGCCACAAAAGCCCGTGGCGAGTCCAATGTACAGCGGAATCGCCTTCTTCCGCCTAGTGAACTCTTTCGTTTCGAGCTGCTCCATTCCAGTCTCCTTTTCAGACTGGCTGCTCGTACTCATCGCGTGGCTGCGAAAGAGCATCCGATCCTCCGTGAGGAATCCCATCACCCAGGAACCTGCCATGTTGGCCCATATCACGGGTGTAACGAGTGGCGCGCCAGGGTAGAAGGTGATCCATTGCACGCCGAGTCTTGCTAATGTTCCGAATATGGCGAAGAAGATCAAGTAGGAGATGGTGTAGATCTCAGTGAGCCATCGGGATTCTGTTTCCACTGGTCTGGCATATTCTTCTGGCTGCCGTTGCGAAAATGGACGCGGCATATCAGGTGCGTCATTGCCATGGTCGAAGTCGCCCGACCTCTTGGTCGGCTGCGTAGTAGGTCGCGCCGTGGTGGCGGCTGACAGACGATTACTTTTGGGTGTTGGAGCTGGTAGAGGCGGCAGAGCGGAAACGTCTGATGGAATTTGTGCTTCGCGGTCGGTTTCACTGGTTGCTCGTCGCGTCGATATTCGACTGAAGTTTCTCACGTGCATCCCTGTGGCATCTGGCTGGGGTTGCCGATCCTCTCCACGCGCGTCTCCCCAAGTCGGCGGCCTGTCATCGAAGGTTGGTACGGGATGCGGATAAGCTGCATCGCTCGTGTATTCTTGTTCCAATGGCTCTGCGTAGCTCGCCCGTTGTTTCCCTTTTGACCGCGTCGTCAGGACACTTGCCGTTGATGTCGGCCGTGACTTCTGCCCGACTGAGGGCACTGCAGGCCCATCGGCACCTCGCTGTGTATCATAGTAGCTCTCTCTGCGGCTCTTGCTGGTGTCTGCAGAATTGCGATTCGTCCTCGGTCGAATTTCCGTCACTCGATATTCGTCGTCTGGCGACAAGGCTTCGTCGGGGAAACCAGACCAGGATGATTGAGCCATCGTTTGTAATCTGTGCAACGGTCTTGATCCACTTCATCGATTCCCCCGATCCCTGCTCACGGTGTTTGATTTGGCAACACTGCACAACATTTGCGCTGGAGCACCAACTTCTACACGCTGCAGGTGCTCATCGTGAAATCAGTGGACGAGAAGACGAAGCAAAGGTCGCAAGGCGCGACAAACAATCACATCCAGCTAGAGGCCGTAGCCACAGGAGATTTGTGCACGCGGCACACACTAATCTCGGACGACAGAACCTTACTGGAAGTGCTGACTCGTCTCAACAGGAGGCATTGGGGTCGAGTAGAGCGCGCGCCCAACATGTAGCGGAGCTCGACAAGCACCATCATTCCATCTTCACTGCTCGTGCGAAAAGTGAGACAATGCTGCGCCATGTCATAACGAAGCAGACTTTGGTACGATCTGTCCCTGTGGCTCAATATTCATCTATTTCACGCGTTCGCGGCACGGGCAAAGGTCCGCAAGTCTGCAGCCACAGCCGCAGCTGCAGCGGGCAACTCTCGTCGGATCCCGCCGCCGCCTATCTCCCTGCTTCGAGGAGGGGAGCTCTCTGATAGTGGGCAACGCAGCTGCTGCAAACACACCGTTCCTCATCAATTGTATATGTGTGAAGAACCCACTTGACTATATATCTTTAGATCTGCTTTGCCAAACAGTCTCGCTACCAATCATCATGGCATCTTCCATCCACGTCTCGTCACACCCGTGCGTTCGCGCGAAACTCAGTCAGCTCCGATCAGCATCCACCAATGCCCGGGACACGAAGACACTTGTCCACGAGATTGCTACCATTGTAGGAGTGGAAGCATTGGCAAAAGGCCTCGAAGTTGAGAATGTGGGCACCGTAAGTCCAACCACCTATTGTTCAGCCAGCACAGGCTGACCCAATACGCAGCAGGTGAGCTTCCGCTGATCGTGCATGTATGCGTTGTGTAGGATAAGTCGCCTTTGGGCTACACGTACAATACCGAGGACATCTCGCCCTCGAACATCTCGCTCGTACCGATCCTCCGTTCCGGCTTGAGTATGGTCGAAGCGGTACAGAACCTCCTCCCGAACCCCGTCTCAGTCCACCATCTAGGCATGTACCGGGAGAAGAGCACGCTGCAGCCAGTAGAATACTACAACAACCTGCCATATCACAAAGCCGGCGAGACATCGAGCGTGCCCCCTCTAGCTATCATCGTGGATCCGATCATCGCAACAGGCTCGACTGTCTGCGCAGCGATAGAGACGTTGAAAGATTGGGGCGTGCAGAGGATTGTCTCCATCTCGATATTGGCTAGCCAGACTGGTCTACAAAGAGCTGCAGAAGCCTGGCCGGAGGGCGTTGAGCTTTGGGTTGGCGGTGTCGATGCGGAGACTGATGAGCGTGGCATGATCAAGCCCGGACTGGGTGACATTGGAGACAGGCTGTATCTGACGCTCGGCAAGTGATCGGCAGACAAAACACGCGTAGAAGAGACAGAACGAATAGATACGAAATGGATGAACCGGTCCGCCGTAGGTTGCCGAAGTTTCAGAGAAGCCGAATTACGACTTGAAAGTGCGTGTGCTGCGGCATGTGCAACACGCAGCACAGCAAGCAGCAGGCCAGCAGGCCAGCAGCTAACAGTCAACAAAAGCTCAGTGAGTCTCATAGTTGGAAGCGAAACATATACAAAAGTTGCACAAGTGCACAACTCGACTCGTGCAACCACGACATCCCCGCCACTTTCTCGACATGGATCATCATTCGCACCTGCAGTGCGACCTCATCTTTGTGTCGATCTTGCCTCCGCGACATTAGCCCGCTCGCCAATGGGTTTAAGACATCCACTCCATCTCCAATGTGATGCCAACACAACCAAACCAACGACTTGACCCGGGCAATGTCATCGCCATCATAATGCTGCTTCTCGCCGCTGCCATCCCACTTCTCTTCGGCCTCGCCAGTCGCGTCCACGGCGACATCATCCTAGCCGATGCATCCAAGAACATTTCCTGGCCCTACCACACTTTCAAGACTGTCAATTTCACTCCACCTGTGATAGAGGTCTTCGGAACCCCAAGCTCAGATCCAGCAAAAGATGGCTACCTCTTCGTCGCGCCCGACGGCGGCACCGCTTTCCAAGCAGCACCCATCATCGCAACTTCAACTGGCGAACTAATCTGGAATGGTCCCAAAGGCAAAGCTTTTGGCTTTGACGTTCAGAAATACAAAGATGAAGATTTCCTCGTGTACTGGAACGGAACTTCTTTCCCCGAACCCGTCGGACGCGGACATGGTTCAATACACATTCTAAACAAGCACTATGAAGAGATCGCGAAAGTTTCTTTGCCCGGGAATTTCGTTGATTTGGAGGAAGGTCAGACCTTTGAGAGTAATATCGACTTGCATGAGATGTACTTGACTGAGAAAGGCACGATTATGGTTCTGGGAAATAATGTCACGCAGGCGGATTTGCGAAGTGTAGGCGGTGGCGAGAAAGGTTGGGTCGTGGAGGCGCAGGTGTATGAGATCGATGTGGAGACGGAAGAGGTGCTTTTCTCATGGAAGAGTTTGGAGCATTTGGAGGAGTTGCCGTTCAGCGCGAGTGTGTACCCGCTTGGCAGTGAAGAGTTCGACGGGTCAGAGCAGAAGAAGGCTTGGGGCTACTTCCACATCAATTCTGTCGCACCGCTTGGAGATGGGGGTTATATTTTGAGCTCCAGGTACTTGTCAAGCGCGATCGCTTTGGACAAGTCTGGAAAGGTCATCTGGCGCGTGCAAGGAATCGAGGGAAATGGTTTCACTTTAGGAGAAGGTGCTGATTTTCGCTATCAGCATCACATTCGAGTGATAAATGAGACTGACGACTGTGTTGTGATCCGTCTGCACGACAATCACAATTGTCCCATCGACAACAACACTGTTCCTGCATCCGGCAAATTCCTCGAAGTCAATCTCCAGAACAAGCAGGTCTCGCTTCTCGGACCCAAGTACTATAACGCCTCGGGGCCCATCTTTCCCACTGCTCAAGGCTCATTCTCCGACATGCACAACGGAAACTATTTCACTGGCAACGGCTGGATACCCGTACTCGAAGAATTCTCTCCCGATGGCACCACAGTCGCCACCTACCAATTTGGCAACGCAACGCTTCGTCCTGGAGGCGGCTACTTCAGCGGTGGACGTGGCACACTCTCCTATCGTGGCTTCAAGCGTCGCTGGGTCGGATGTCCCAAGATTACGAAGCCTCAAATTGTGGCAGAGTACATTGGCGCAATGGACGCTCCAAAAGGCACCAGAGTGTATATTAGCTGGAACGGAGCTACAGAAGTGAAAGAGTGGGAATTATGGGGCGGGATTGCGAGCGTGAGTCGTATCCAGACCGTGGAGAAGAAGGGCTTCGAAACCGTTGTCGACATCGCGGATGTGCAGTTCGTGAAAGCGAAGGCAGTGTTGAAGGAAGGGGCGCCTGAAGGTTGCGGAGATGGGGTAGAGAGCGATTTGGTCTTCACGCGAGCAGCTGATGGGATTGATGGATGAGAGGAGAGCTCGAGCGTAGCCCAGCAGGGTACAACGAATATCGAATGCACGTTCAATCGATTTCTTGCACTGTGCTTCGTCCTGTTCGAAGTCAGAGGTCTCACAGTCGCTGAGACGACCTCTAAAACGCCAAGGCGACCGCATGAATGCTAAGGCGACCACTTCAAGGAGTCGTCTCAGCAAAGCGATATTGCAATCCCAGTCACCTGGCCAATAAGCTCTTGGGAACGTCGAATCGACCTCGGAAAAGCTGGCTCGACCGCGCTAAGAGAGAACGCGGTCAGGCCAGATGAAACGCGGTCAGGCCAGATGAAACGCGGTCAGGTCAGAGAAAACGCGGTCAGCTCAGCGAACGAGATCGACGAACTGTTTCAAGCCTCACAACTTATTCGGCATTCAAGAAAGACCACGATTCATCTGGAACGTATGCAAACTTACCACCATTTGACCTCCTGGGGCTGTTGCAAAGCAAATTCGAATTCTTCGATGGTTCCGGATTGACATCTTGGAAGCTGAGTCGACCTCTTGAAAGTTCACCTGACCGCTTGAAACCTGAGGCGACCGCTTGAAAGCTGACCTGACCGCTTGAAAGCTGACCTGACCTCTTGAAAGTAAAGTTGGCAGACCAAAAGCTGGCCTAACAGCGGAACTCCGCAAACGCGGTCAGGTCAATTTTTTCGCGGGCGAGCCAAGTCTTTGAGACTCAACACAAGGACTAACAAATATCGCTCACCTGCACATCTCCTGAGCCTGGCCAGATTGTCAATGCTTCTATAAGTCCTTGGATTGAGCCGAGCATCTAGCAAGTTGGATCAACCACATGAAAGTCGACCTGACCTCTTGAGAGTAAAGTTGGCAGCTCAAAAGCTGACATGACTTCGGGACCCCGCGAACGAGGTCAGGTTAACTTTCAAGCGGTCGAGCCAAGTCTTTAAGGATCACATAGGGAAATAACATGTAACTGCCACCTGAAGCATCTCTTGAACTGACCGGAAGTCTGGAATCAAACATAACTTCCTTAGAGTAATCCTGATGTCCTGAAAACTGACCTCAATTTTTGGGGGTCGACATCACTGCTTGGAAGCTGATCTGACCTCTCGAAAGTAAAGTTGACAGTCCAAAAGCTGATCTGACGTCGGGACCCCGCGGACGCGGTCAGGACAACTTCCAAGCGGTCGAGCCAAGTCTTTGGAGGTCGATCGAAGAATCGAAGAAACAGTCCAAAGCTCGTCTCCTCTCTAGAGTACATACCTCTCCATCCATCTGCTTATTGCTCTCTTAGCTTTCTGCTGGTTTTTCCAGACAGGTCCTTTTCGAACGAACGAGGATGCGTTGTACAGAGAGAGTCACGTTCTACACATCTGGGTTGATAGCGGAAAAGCTGATCTGGCAGCGGAAAAGTAGACTTGACATCGGAACCCCGCGAACGAGGTCAGGTCAGCTTTTACGCGGTCAGGTCAACTTTTACGCGGTTAACCCACGAAAGAACGCCAACGTCCTCCATGCAACGATAAGGATTCACAAGAACTTAGCTTCTTGTCATGCGCCCAGCCAATGACAACAGGATCTGTCAGAATAAATAAAGTGCATTGTACAGAAAAGAAAGTCATCATCTACACGCCCTTGTATATATGCAATCCCTTCCTTTCCATGCAAATGCCCAACCCACGCAAGCGAACCAGATCCCGATTTCGCGCCATCTCTTGAACCCTTCTCTGTCAATATATATACACATCTGTCTCTTCTGTAATGCTTTGCCTGCCTTGTTCTTCCCTCCGCTCTAATCATAACACATGAGAATAACACCTGCGATAGTGAATGATGTTGAAAAGAATCCACTCGTCCACCATTTCCAAAATCGCATGGCCAAAGAAGGCATGGTCTCATGACTCTCTCCCGCACCCTACACAAACCAGCCGGACCCCCCCATCTTTTCCTTTGATCGCACTAAAACTTCTGCCTCGACAATTCCGACACTGTTCCTCGTGTTCTCTCGCGTCTTCATATTCGCTGAGTTCTTCGTCTGTCAGTTCATCGGAGAGTTTACTGACATACGAAGCCTGAGTATGCGCTCGAGATAGTTCCAGGTCCTTGTCGAGATGGAGGTGGTCCTTATCAAGAAGTCCGCCGGGTTGAAGAACACCGTTGTGATGGTCCTCTGAAGGTTGCTGCTGCGGTTGAGAGACAGCATGCTGTTGATCTTGCGGAGGAGGTGTATGATGAATGCGCTTCGCATGTTCCTCCCAGACTTTGGGGTCGTAGAACATGTAGGACCGTCCATTTGTATCCATATTCAAAGGGTTCTTCTCTTCATGCTCCTTTTGCTGCGGTGAAGATCGCGAAGGGATCGTATTCGGTGATTCGACGGCGTGTCTGCTGGGATTGGAACTTCCGTTTGTCGGTTGTCGACTTATGGGTGAAGGAGAGCGAACCATGACATCGGTCGCTAGAGGGTGTTGAGTCTGAGGTGAGCGGACGCTATCGGACCGCTCATTCGTCGCAGGCATCGTCCGTCCTCGCTTACTGTCTGTCGACTTCCTCGGCGATACGCTTCGGTCCTGACTTGAGACTTTTGTGGAAGCCTGCGAAGGCGGATATGTCCTCGCCGAGGACCGCGCGTCATTCATCGGCGTCATGCCCGATATACCTTGTCGCCAGGATATGATCCGATCACTACCAACTGTGGTTGATGTAGACCTCCTTGGCTCGCGCAAGCTTGTAAGACTAGGTTTTGATACCAGTGAACGAGCAACAGTTTTAGTGCTTCTCTTAGAAAACACTGAGACCCGATCATCGTCCCGCTGTCGCTTCGACCAAGCGCAGTCTTGTCGGAACACTTTTATCTTGCCGGTGAAGTCAGCAGTCACAATTATATTCCCGTCCTTGTGCGCGGTCCTGGCCACATAGTGCGCTGGGAGATTTTGCTTTTCTTGTTCAGATGGTGCTATACTTCCGGTAACAGACGGCGGTCGCGAGCTGGAGCGAATGCTTTCCGCGCCAGATCGTTCAGCATGGCTGAGAAGTGTGATTGGAGGTGGGTTGCAGAGGTCATAGACTGGATCTCCAGACTTGCTCAGGTGCTGTCGCGTCTTTGTTGGTGCAATGCACACCACAGTGGCGATCGAGTTGTGCGCATCGAACATTTCCATAGGAGTCTTGTCCCGTCGGTCTCCATGATTGTGTTCCATCGACCAAAGATACGCTTTCTTATCCTCACTGCCGCAGACAATGTACGTCCCATCATCACTCAAGCTCGCTCGAATTTGACTGCAATTGTTCTCATTTCCGCGGAATTTAAGCTCTAGACTCTTGTCGCGGAAGTTGTACAATCGTATTCGTGAGTCGTTGCTCGTGATCAACACTTTGGTGTCACCGACAGAGGTGTTGAAGGCCTGGATGCCAGTGATCTTGCTTCCTTTGGCGTTCTGTCCTCGAGTAGATCTAACGTGTATTTGCGTTTGGTATCGAAGTCCTTCGGTCTCGAAGAACATGCATAGTCCACTCAAACATCCGGCCATCGCAGATTTTCCGTCGGGCGTGAAAGCAACTGCAGTGATCATATCCGGCACTTGTGCTGCAAACGCCACGTTCTTATCCGGTATGCTCCACAATCTTAGCTTTGAGTCTAGGGAGCCGGCCAGGAAGAAGCGATCGTCTTTGGGGTGGAACACTATCGATGGAACGAAGTCGTTGTGCTTGAAAGTGCAAAGGCACTCTTTGCGCGAGACATGCCATAATCGAACAGTCTTGTCCATCGATGAGGACAACAAGAAATTGTTCTTGCTCCAACTTAGATCCAATATTGTTGATGAGTGGCCTTCGTATTCGCGAATCGGTGTGCTCTGGAAGACCGGAGCGCTCAGATGCTCGGCATATGCATCAAATCCCTTTGCTTCACTCTCTTTTGCTTCTTGGCGTTCATGCTTCGCTCGATCGTCCGGACTGGCCAACACAGCCCATACCCTAACAATCTTGTCTGCCCCTGCTGCGGCGAGATATTTGCCATCGCGGCTGAATTCCATGGCCCATACCGTGTCACACGCATCAGGTGTCGTGGATGCCTTCCGCCTCAGTTTATTGGCTGTGTTCTGTCTGGCCAGGTCGAACTTCTTCCCGCAATTTAACTCCTGCGCGAGAAATAATCGATCGAAATCCTTCTCCTTCTTATGCTTCGATCTGACCTTGATATACGCCGGCGGTTGTGGATGCCGCGGGTTGAAGCCCATGTTATCGACCTTTTGGGTGAAGACTTCAGCATCGTTGCCTTCGGGTCGATCATCGCTCGTGTTGTCTTCTTCATCGGGCATTTCTTCTTCAGTAGCATCCTTCTTCTTTGTGCCACCCATGAGCCTGCTTAGAAACGAAGCAGCCTTGACGCCTTTCTTCAGGTCCTTGCGCAACTCTGCTCGGTCCCGGTCTGAGACTGTCGTGTCGTTCGTATCGGTTCGGGTAGGGTGGTCGAAAGCTGGCCCTGGCGATGTGGCTTGGTTCTCCTCAGCTCCAGGTTGTGACTGGCCATCATCGCGCTGCACTCGCCCATCCACCGTCTTGGGTCGGGGGAATTGGAGGTGCTGCTGGGAGGACTCAGTGGCGCATTAGTTCGTCTAAGAATATGCTGTGGACGCGCGACAGTCAGCATCAGGCCGGGCTGAAGATGCCTTGCTTACCACATGCAGTACGACACGGCGCAGCTGAAGTGGAGTGCAAGTGGGTAATAAGTACGTAGTTGCGGGCAGCACGAGGACGCGAGAAACCAGATTCGCTTACCTGCGATAAAGGATCGATAGCCGGGGGTTCTGTCGCTTGCTCGGGGTGTTGCTGCTGCTGTGGTTTGCTCGCATTGACGTCGTGCCGTGCTTGGCCGTTGGATGCGACTGCGGACGCGTTTGTCGAGAGCGTGCGTATCAGTCTTCCGGGCGATGCCCATGCGGAAGACGACGACGACTCGGGTCGGCCTGTACTCATAGTCGCTGGTCAGCCTCCGCATTCCAGTGTCGCAGCGTGGAAGCCTATCCAAGGCCCGGCGACGGCTCTCTTGCGCTGTCCCTACCATTATGCTTGCCAGGCGTGCTCGGTCTCCCGCCCCCCACCACCCTCGCGCTCAGCCCCTCCGCGAAGGCTCCGCCGTCCTTGACGGGGCTCTGCGCCGGGCTGGGAATGCCATGCTGGTTATGCGGGTCGGTCAGAGTGATGGCGGGCACATGAAAGAAGTCGGTCATGTCCGCTTCTCCTGAGAAGGCAGTCGACGTCGTGCAATCTGCGACTGGAGCTCGAGCAGCACACTTTGTGAGATCCTTGTCGCATTATCAAGTCTCCAACGGCCAGATCTCCCCCGCGCTCAACCAATCTGCGCCGGTTTCGTAGGTGCCAGATATTTGTGCTGCTCGCGATCCGGAGGAGCGTCGGAGTTAGCAGGCCGTGTTCCGCGCACAAGGCTGAAAAATGTCGAGCGCGCACTGGGAGGATCGTCGTGGTCGAGGAGCATTCAGATCATGTTATCGCGCGCGTCATGCAAGTTGGCTGGACCGGATCCAGAGGCTAAGCAAGGATAAGCTGAGTGCCATGGATGGCTGATGAGGCTGAGAGCATCATCTCTCCGGACGAGAGCAAGATGAACTTGAGATTCCTCCCAGCGTCACGTCATCGCCTCGCGACTCGGATCCACGCGCATCTGCACAAAAACTGCACAACGCGCACGCCACGAGAGGCAAATAGTGTCAGATGCGACGTCCGTAGCGAGCCGTACGAGCGCGCAGCGTTGCGCTTCGCCCGTCGACTCGCTGGAAAGCCCATTTCGGTGCTCAGGTGGCACAACGTAACGTGCGCGATGTATTGGTATCGAAATGACTGACGCGGATCATCAGGCACATGTCTCAATTCAGCCGCGCCAGCAAATGCCCGAGCCTCGCGAAGTTAAACCGACAGAATAATGCGGGCGGACAAGGATGACGAGGAGAACTGCAGTTCATGCATTATCGTATTTGACACATTCCTTCGCATTCATCCAACGACGCGTCTTGCACGCTTCACTGTACGTATTCTTTATCTTCTGTATTGCCGATCGTCCTCAAGACGAGTCGAGAAAAATCCAAACCACCAGGTATCATCCAGCCTGAACGCCTGTGGCCATGCCATGCCGTATCATCATTCCCATATCCCATGCGCCGTTCTCATAAAAACACACATCGTACAATCGCGACACATCTAAAAGTCCTCGTCGAACGCAAAGTCGCCGTTCATCTTAGGCGCATCAGCTGCAGGCCCTGTTGAGCTCTCGGTCTTGGCCTGTTGCTTCTTGTAGCCCTCCATGACACCGGCCTTCTGGTAGTCACCAACACGCTTCTCGAAGAAGTTGGTCTTGCCGCCGAGAGAGATGTTCTCCATGAAGTCGAAGGGGTTGGTGGCGTTGTAGAACTTTTGGTTGCCAAGAGCGAGCAGCAGTCGGTCAGCGACGAACTCAATGTACTGGCACATGAGCTTAGCATTCATGCCGAGCAGCGCGCAAGGCAGAGCATCGGTCAAGAATTCTTGCTCAATGGCGACGGCCTCCACGATGATGCTTTGCACGACCGACTTGGCGGGCTTGTTCTTGAGGTGAGAGAACAACAGGCAAGCGAAGTCAGTGTGCATGCCCTCGTCACGGGAAATGAGCTCGTTGGAGAAGGTGAGGCCAGCCATGAGACCACGCTTCTTCAACCAGAAGATGGATGCGAATGAGCCGGAGAAGAAGATACCCTCGACAGCAGCGAAGGCGATTAGTCGCATAGCGAAAGTCGAGTCCTTGTCCGAGATCCATCGCAGTGCCCAGTCAGCCTTTCTGCGGATGCATGGGATGTTGTCGATGGCGTTGAAGAGGTATGTTCGTTGCTTAGGCTCGCTGATGTATGTGTCGATGAGGAGGAGTATGTCTCGGAGTGGATGTTCTCCATCATGATCTGGAAGCCGTAGAAGCATCGTGCTTCAGGTATTTGCACCTCGGCGCTGAATCGCTCGACCAGGTTCTCGTTGACAATGCCGTCGGATGCGGCGAAGAAAGCAAGGACGTGTGAGATGAAGAAGCGCTCGTCGTCATTGAGTCGCTTGTTCCAGTCGTGAAGATCCTTGGACAGATCAATCTCTTCGGCAGTCCAGAATGATGCCTCGGCCTTCTTGTACATGTTCCATATCTGAAAAGTCGTGAGCACGCGTTCCTCCCACCACTTTACGCGTCCGAGTCGCGTCGCGTTGGCTTACCTCGTGGTACTTGATTGGGAACAGCACAAATCGTTGTGGGTTCTCCTGTAGTATGGGCTCGATCTCTGAATCCTCCTCTTTGACTGTCTCGGCCTCGATCTTCTTAGCCACTGGCTCAGGCAGGTCATCGGGAATGCCCTTGACTGGGATGGCGACCTCGTCGGACGCGTACTGCGACTCGCGGTTCTCCTTGTCGGCCTCGGAGAACTGCACTTTCTTGATTGGAGACTCCATCTTGAGTGCTTCAAGGGCGGAAGTTGCCTGCGAGAGATGCATTAGAGACTGAGATCAGGGTCCGGCGGCGTGAACGTCATTGTGCGAACCTTCTTGCTAGGCGTCGTTTGCACGCTCATGGTGAGTGTGTGTAGATGTGCTCGGAGTGATGTCGACGAAGAACAAAGACAATGGATCGTAGTCGAGCGTGGCAAGATGATGTCGTGGATGTTGAGAGCAGACAAAGACGCGAGAGACGAGGAAGACTTTAAGGCTTGACGCGCGACGCGTGCACAGATGTTTTGCCAAGCCGCGTTTCTCCCACCAACGCGTCTTCCAGCCACGCACTGTGCTCGATCTCTGATCTCCGGTCTTCGGCCCACGCGTTGATGATGGAGACACGCGAGTGCATTGACAATCGGACGATTCTGAGGTCAGAGTTGTATGTCTCCGTCACGCCGAACCATCCGTTAGCAGGCAGCATCTCCACTGGCGAGGCAGCGAGTCCGGCGTTCACGTCCTCACGCGTTCATACAGTCGCGTCTGCAGGCACTTTATCACTGCGCTCTTGTCATGTCAATGCAACATAGTGAGCTGCTACAATCAGACTGTAAGATAGTGAGGATGGCACTCACTTGTACTCTGCCACAGGCCAGGCCTCATCAGCGACTCCGCAACAAGTATATTTGTTGGTAGACTTCACCTTCCCGCACGCGATCCGGTTCAACATGTATCGTGGAGACGTAGTCAAGTTCAGTTGTCAGTCCAGGCACCGCGGGGACCATTTGCACAATTTCGAACGAGCAGTCAAGGGAAGACGGATCTCCTGAAGGCCGCGAAGACGATGAGCTGGGCACCTCTGCCAATTGAGCACGATGGTCGACTGAAGGCCGCCAGCGGAAAGGGAAGCCATTGAGAGCGTGAAGAGTAGCACGAGCGTTGCCAAAAAGTCAAGTGAAGCTCAGGGTGGAGCCAGGCAACTGCAGAGATAGAAGTCAATCTGCGGGTTTGCTCTTTCCCTCTGATGCAAGAACGCCTAGCGGCACACACCAATATCGCTCAGCTTCGAGCAAGACTTCCCCTTCTTCACAACACTCAACATAAACACACCGCAACAACGCAATGTCGGTCCGCACCGCGACCTTCAACCCGTCACCCCTCGCGAGTAGGTTGAGTCCAACGACGCCGATTCCACCACTGACTAGTTGACAGAGGCGACGCCGCCACATCTTCGCAAGAAGGGGGCAGATGCTTCGACGAACATCGGCGCTCCTCACCCGAGGGCTCTGTTCTCTTTCGACGACTACCGTGAGGAGACGGCTTCGTTCCAAGAGACGCCAGGGAGCAACAGCACTGGCGTTCAGCTCCCACCCTCATCTCCACCTTCAAGCGCCGAGTTCGACGACGTAAACGATGATTTCGAGCCCAAGTTCGAAGCACCGCCGCGCGACTTCGCAGCCGCCTCCAAGGGCCCTTCTATCCCATTGGCGGCCTCGATTCACGCACCTCCGTCAATCAAGAAGGAACAAGACGTCGAGCTTCCTGCGCCAACTGCCGCGCGCTCCTTTGCCCAGTACGCCGCTCCTCTCAAGCCCAGCCAAGGCAACGATGCAGCTGCCATCAAGCAGTATGAGCCGGAGGACCTAATTCACATTGGTAAGCAGTGCAGCAACCGTCTGCCGCCGGCCAGCGCCGTTCAGGCCATGTTTCTCTACGAGATGCAGCGCCAGAGCGAGTCGGAGCGTCTCTTCCACGCCCACATGTTTCGTCTGGCTCGGTCGGAGGAGGACATCATTGCCCAGGCTGGTCGGTTCAACGCCATTGAAGCACGCATTACCAAACTGGATCAACAGGTCGCCAACAGCAACAGCGAGCTCCGCATCACGGCCAGTGAAGGTCGTCTGGTGCAGCAGCAGCAGAAGATTGCTGAGTGTCTTGATCGTCTCGCCAGTGTGGAAGGCAAGTCGGCCACAATGACCGACCAACTGAGCACTTTGAAGCAAAATCAAGTCGAAGCAGCAGCTGCTACTGCAAACGCGATCAAAGAGGCTGCTCAGACCGCCGCCACCGCTGCGAGCGCCAATGGGGCTCACCAAGGCAACGGTCCCTCCACCGAAGCTTTCGATATCATGAAGCAGGAGATCGACGTCCTCTTTAAGGACAGGGACGGAATCATCACTAAGCTTGCTGATGTCAACTCCCGCATCGACAGCTTGATGAGTGCCGTTCAACAGCTCGCCGCCGGCTCGAACACGTCCATCACGCCTCACCTCTCGGCCGCATCTCCTGTCACCCAGCGCTTGCCCGCTCGCACCAACCACGGAGATCTCGTGGACCTGAGCGTTCCGAAGGGTAAGCCAGCTGTCGGCCTGAATGGTAGCGTCCGTGCTGACGTTAAGAGCTTCGTCCCAGGCAAGCCATGGTCCGGCTAGGGGTCATCCTGGAGGAAGTTGAGGGAAGGAAGTCGCGCCACACCACAATGAGATATACTGTATCAACAAGCAGAGACTTAGACACTTGCTCAGTGAACTGTTATGCTTGGAACGGAAATGAAACGGAAGGAAGGTTCGAAGGCACACAACAGCACGAGAACGAAGCGTTCAATTTGTGCCACACGGCTGTCTGTCTGTCAAGTGTTGATAGCGCAGTCATCTGAGTAATGCGAAAATAACCAAGAAATCGAAACGTTGCCCGAAGCAACAGTTCACAAACTCCTATGCAACTCCCCCAACATACTCCGCCTTCCCATCCGCATCCGTCGTCCACCACCCATCATTCCACCCTCCCCAGTTCACCCACTTCTCCGCCGCCTGCGGAGTCGGTCCGACACCCGTCACTGTACTCGTGCCTGCAACTTTGTATGTACTTGTATACGTGACAACTTTCGTCGTAGAAGTCTTCTTTCCGTCTGAGCCGGCTATCAAAGCGATGTATGTTGAACAGCGGGTTGTGGTGAGCGTCGAAGTTTTGCAAGTAGAAGAAGATTTCGAGGTGGGTTTGGTGTTCGATGAGGACGCTGGTGCGGAAATGAGAGATACGGTGGAGGTTTGAGAGATTGTGGAGGTTGAGGTTATTCTTTTTGTTGTTGTGCTTGTGCTGCGGGTTGAAGTTGGGTTGGTGGTGGAGGGTGGTGGAGGTGTGATAGTATGTGTGCTACTGCTGCTGCTGATGGTCTTCGTGCTGCTACTCTGACCGGAAGCACTCGTGGAATTCGTTCCCATGCTCGGAGGCTTGATGGTGACGGTCACGTTGCTGACGGGTGTTTTCTTGTCTTGCGAGATTTGGATGCTTTGCCATTTGCCTGATTGATCGGTCCAGTTGTATGCGTGGGCGGGATTGTAGTTGTGGATTGTGACTTTGCGGACGTACCTATCCTTCGTTAGTAAAGTTCCCAATCAGAACTCATTTCCAGGCCCAGTGGCCAGGAGGCAGACGGCCTGCCTGTGATTGATAAACTACTCACATCGTGTAAGGCCCTCCATTAACATCAGTCTCGCCACCTGCCCAACTCTTCGTCCCTTCATTCATACTCGGATCGCCTCCAGCCCAGATTCCCAACTGCAATTTCGCCGGCGTCTGTGGATACTGATAATTACCCTGATCGCCGGAAGACTGATCATATCTGAATTGCCGAATGACCTTTCCATCGAGTTCCCAGTTCAGAAACGCTTTTGCGCCATTCAAAAGAATATGTATGAAAAGTGTCTTGAGGACGAGAGACTTCGAAATATGAACCTCGATCGTAGTTTCCTGTGATGCCTTTGCCGAAGTAGTTATTTTGACCAACGCCGGCGGTCCAAGCTGGATTACCGAAGTTGTTGCCGGAGAATTCGAAGTCTATTGTAGACAGGTGAGGATGTGTTCAAATTTGAGCAATATGTGAATTGGGAAGATGTTGAGACTCACCTATCTCATCGAAATCATCGGACATGAGCACAGCACTAGAAATCATGCCCACACCACCCGCAATTCGCATCTCGATGTCGACTTTGCCGAAGAGGATGAAGAAATTTGTCCAAAGTTGAGGGGCATCCCAGCGTTTGTTGTATGTGAACTCTGCGCCGTTGGGCCCGAAGTTTATGGTGGCATAGTTGGAGATCGTCCACTCGGGTGGAATTGACGTGACCTTGGTGAAGTCGATTTCGTACTTTGTCGTTGGAAGTCCTGGGTTCGGTTTACAAGCACCTGTTGCGTTCTTGATGGGGTTGCAGGGCCAGAACTGTCCGTCTTCACGTTGTGCAGAGGCCGAGCCTGCGATCAGCAGCACTGCGCTGAGCGATTCTATCAAGCGGATCATTGTCGAGAGTTAGTGAGATGCAGCAACGTGCATTTGCAAACCCTACTCGTGTTAGGTGGGAAGATGGAGAAATGTGACAAAGAAACTTGGCTAGACGTGAAGTAGACCACCGCGTTTGGATTGTGCCAGCACAAAGGCTCGGCAATTTCTTTCAAGGTCTATGAATAGCGGCAGTCAGTACACTTCAACTCGACAACACGCAATTCACTGAATTAGTGCGCAAGAAGACATCTTTGTCAGGCTCGTAGGTAATCTCGAGCCCCGGTGCAACCAGTCTGTCGTAAGAGTATTGCCTCGAGCGATCGTCCAGGAAGCTCTGCACGCCGATTGTGCCATATTTACCAGTATTCAGTGGTGCCTCGCCATTAGCCTGGTAGTAGGTGAAGACTGCCGCCCCTGGTGTGGACTCCTGAAATGTGGCTATGAAGTGGTAGTAACCAGTGAGCTGCTGATAAAGACTGGTGTACCATTCGAACGAGACATTTCTGTTTGGAGATGTTCCGGCTATCTCGTAATAAAGACCTTGCGCTGTACCTTGCGCGATGAAGAGATCGTTCCAGTACGGCAGGAAGACTGTATCAGGCAAACCCCAGTCGTCGTCAGAATTCATCCTGGGCAATTGAGCATTGTCGAATGAGTAGTGGTCTACTGTGCCGCTGTCGTTGCCAAGCGAGATCCAGCCATTGACTGCAACCACAACACTGCGTGTCCGTGTGCCGTATAGTTCGATGGGAAATGGTAGTTCGATGGGATATCGCTCGTCGTCGAAGTCTTGCGTCGCCAATCCGTCCCCGTCGACCCCAGTGATTGGTGTAGGGCTTGCAAGGACGACGGTGGGTGTGCCAAATTGCTGCCCAATCAAGACCGTAGTGGTCTCAACGATGGTCGATGTAATCACTGGCGTAAGTGTAGCCGATGATCGAATCGTGCGTGTCGAGGTTGCTGTTCTCGTCACAATAGGGCGAATAGTAGTTGTGTTTGCCCACGTCAAGATTGGCTGGTACGTGGCTGACGCGGTAGGAGAGCCATTGCCAAGTACACTGGTTGTACTCGTGGTTCGTGCAGTGATGGTCGTTCTCTGGACGGGCAAGCTCATACAGCTACAGGCGGAGGAAATTGCTGATTCAGCGGCATCTTCCAAAGAAGGAGGGAGGTCTTGTGGCTGTCTCCAACCATGACCTGGGCCGTCATGGTGCCAATGTGGCTTGCCTCCCCAGCCCCAGAACTGTCGTTTCACGGGTGCAGCCACACTTGATGCTTCGCTAGAGTTCCCGCATATTGTTGAAGTGGAAGTGAGAGTGGTGTACGAGGTACTTGTTGGGGCCGTGGCCAGCGGCCCAGGGCGGGTTATGGTACGCGTGGTATTCGAAATGATAGTTGTGGTCGAGCTGTTTCCAGTGACGGTAACTACTGGCAGTCTGATCGTGGAAGCGCTTGCCGTATACGTGGCAGTCACTGCAACATCAGTCTGATTCGCAGTGATGTATGTGAGCTCCGTAGATGTTTCTGTGATAATCTGCGCCTACACCGTGTTAGTATGAGTAAGTCTCCGGGGAGTCTCAGACACTCACAGTCAGGCCCAGAACTGATGAGCACAGCGAGCTTGCTGCGTCGTAGGTCCGTAATGCTGATATGTATGGAGCTGCTGCCCTACATGAGTTGTTGTAGCTAGTGGGGCTGCCCCAGTAGTACCACTGAGGTGAAGCCAAAGCACTTGTGCTCAGCAAGACCACAAGTACGATCTCGAAGCCCGCCATGAAGGGCATTCGCTTGGGGTGAATAGTGAGTGGAAGGAAAGACAATCACTTAGCTTGTAGACTACTGTCGTCTCCATTTCGACCATGCTTGTGAGGTAACGTTGCTCAAAGGCATAGTCGGAATGCTGAAGATAGCCATATCGGGCTCATGCCTTGCTCTATTGTGCTATGCGCGTGTCTCTGGCGTTCCGAGGAATGCTTCGCATGGCATGGGCGTGGGTGCATTATTCTCCGATTAGGACGTTGCCATGAGATGAAGGCGTGTCGCATGTAAATCAGACCCACCGGTATCGCGCTGCTTGATACACAATTCTTCGGAAGTCCGAGCAATTAGTCCAGATCTCTTCAAGATTCGCGTATTGCCCTTCTCGGCAGTATCTAGACCAAGACAGCGTGGTGCTGAGAAGGATGCAAGAGGCCATAATCTTGGCAGATCGAGTCGCGAGAGTTTCCTGGTCGCCAACGGCGATATTTCCAAACTTCCGGACCGTCACCAGGTGTATGGATGATGGACAGCACGTGCAAAACTGACATTCTGGATTCCCTGGCACGAGCCGGCGGCTAATATAACGTTGCATGGATCGTGCTGCTACTTGAGAGGAGGGCAGCGCCTGCGGGAAAGATGTTATGGAGAGAGTATTGCCAGAGCAGTACACGATGGAGTAGACAAATGTATGCAGTGTAGGGAGACGGTGTTCCTGGACGTGGTTGTCGGTGCAAGGGTTGGGGGAGCGAGGGTGGAGGTGTGTCGGGCGGGCAGCGGGGCGGGGTTTCCTGGCGGCTCGCTTCCCAGATGCTTGGTCGTTTCATGTAGGAGCTAGGGGTTGTTTCGACATTCAGTCCACTTTTTGGGTCGGCCTTGACGTGCCAGCAGCGGACTCGAAGTGCCCAGCGCCGACCTGCGTGACGACGACAACGACATCCTCGACACACCGCACGCCGCTCCCGCCCATTATCGCCCAGCCCAGACTCCACGCCACCACCACGCACAGGCGCACGGGACGACGATCTGTAGCACGTTCCATCGCCAACGTCCTCAGCCACCGCATTTCCTGGCACCAACGACCACCCTCCGACGCTCCTGAGACTCGCTGATACATATCGATCTCCATTACAATCGCCATCATCCCCGCAACTCTGCTTGTCTGGTCCCTGCCATGTCGCCCGAAGCGTGCTCCCTTTCCCAATAGCGACGTCGCGCGGTTTCGGGCCCCCGAGCCTGAGTGCGAAGGACGACTCTTGCCATGACGCGCCCCAACATTGTGCGCGCCGACACGCTCGACTTACAAGATCCGAACAGCCCCACTGCCGCTGAGCACGCAAAGCATCCTCCTTCGAACGGCAACGCACCACATCTGGCGGCGCAGGTGCAGCACGTGCTCGAAGAACGGCATTCAGAAGAGAAGACATTGGCAGACGCCTGGGACACCGCCGCCAATCTGGACGACCAACCGGCGACGAACGATGCGGCCGACGCCCAGCACGCGCAGGAAGGCGTGACCAATGGCCAAAATGGGGAGGAAGGGGCGGCCGACGGAGATGGGGACGCGGACGATGACATGATGGACAGGATATCAAGCTCGCCGAGCATCGAGGATGGTGGGTACTCTCTGCGTTTTCGGCCTCCTTTGTACAAAGTGCGCGTCAGGAGAGAGCGGCCACGCTCGGCCAGTCTGTCTCCTGCGACAAGCACCCCGGGCACAGGCTCGACCCGCCGGTCTTTCAACCAGACCGCAGACATAACTCCAGACTCGTCGCCGTTCTTGAGCACCCCGCAGCACATGCCGCTGCGGCTCACGATGGGAGGGACGGAATGTTCGCCTATAGCCAACATTTCTCCCTTTGACGAAACGTCGTCTCCATCTGTGTTCAGATCGCACCGACGGGGCATTTTCAGTTTCACAGCGCCAAAACATCGTCTCGAAAAGGGTAGGTATGGCCAGGAACAAAAGCCAGCTGGAACGGCGGAGGCGCGAGAGATGTCCAGCGAGGTATGGCCGGGAGACTGCAAGTCCGCCAGACCTTCTCATGACGCCGACTGGAGATGGACTTTTGACGATAACAGCGACCAGTGTGAGCCAACACCAAGGAGTCCCATTGAAAGTCCCTTCAGGAGACACTCTTTCATGCAAAGCACGACCGATGTATCATACCACGTGCACGAGCGTCCACCAAGCTTGTCCGGCATGACCAACTTCGACCTGGAGAGCGTCTTGCTTCCGACTGACGATCCCTTGCTGAACACACCAGCATCGCCCACGAGTTCGACTGCCTCCTGGGAAAGTATGCCGGAGACCATTTCGGACCACAGCGATACGGGCGGATACTTCAGTGACGGAGACGATGATGACGACGACGCTTTCTTTGCTCGCGATGTGCAATTGATTGATTACGGTTGGGGGTGCGAGTGCTTACATGATACAGAGGACATCGATTTCGAGTTCGTTTACGCACTGCATACATTTGTTGCCACTGTTGAGGGCCAGGCGAATGCTACCAAGGGCGACACGATGGTGTTGCTCGACGACAGCAACAGCTATTGGTGGCTGGTCAGAGTAGTCAAGGACAGCAGTATCGGTATGTTTCCAGAGCACACACGTTGCTGCAGGTCACTAACTCAAGATAGGCTACTTGCCCGCCGAACATATTGAAACACCAACAGAACGGTTAGCGCGGTTGAACAAGCACCGGAACATTGATGTTTGTCTGCCCATCATATAATTGAAAGCGTACTGATCGTGCACAGTTATCGGCTACAATGCTCAGCGACAATTCGGAAAAGTCCAGAAATCCACTGAAGAAGGCAATGCGGCGGCGCAATGCGAAGACTGTGCAATTCGCGGCACCAACGTACGTCGAGGCCTCGGATTACGATTACTCGACCGAAGACGAAGAGAATCTTATCGAGCCTGCGTATGGCAACACGCAAGAAGCAGAAAGCACGGCACAAGAAGAAGCCGAGTCGGAGGCAGAAAAGGCCAAGAAGGCCGAAATCGAGCATCCCGAAGCAGAAAGGCGCTCGAGCACAGGTTCTAATCGTGCCTCGTTCGATCGTGAACAGGCTGCAATGGCGGCGCAAGCCCTTGCGGAGGCCGGTGTGACAGGTGATGGGCCTCATGGTCCAAAGACTGGTGAGTTGGATCCAAGAGGCATCGATGGACACAGCATACCAACCGTGGAAACAGAGGCTGCCCCGCTCAAATCAAAACGAACACGAAACACGGACTCATTCCTTAAAGACGACAAAATCGATACTGTACGAATCACACTCACTCCAGGATTACTACGCGAGGAACAGGCGAAAGATGGGAAGTCACCATCAATCGATACCGCACGAAGCAGCAGTTTTGAGGAGCTCAAACCTACCACGTCTCCGATTGAACAGGCCTCCGGCAAGAAAGACGACAAAAAGAAAAAGGAAGACAAGCCGAAGAAGAGTGGCGGCATGCTCAGTGGACTGTTTAAGAGCAAGAAGAAAGACAAGAAGGCCAAAGAAGTGGCGAGTGATGCTGATTCCGAAAAGGAGAAAGTGTCCACCGAACTCTCGCGAGAAAACTCGCAAAGAGGCAGCCCGAACCTCAGTGGCAAGCTTTCTCCCATTGACAAAAGCTCTATTTCTTCGCCGACTGCATTCCGACATGACTACCATGAGGACGGGCAGCGCCAGTCGTCATCGCAGGATTCGACTCAGGCATCTTTCGTGGCAGAGCTTGAAGGCTCGCGGGTCGCTCATGAAATGGGTACCTCAAGTCCGGACAACGAGCTTGGACAAAAAAGCAGCGCCGAGTCTGAAGCGCAAACAGCGGAAGAAGCGCCTCAAGCGGAGAAGCCGAGTGGCATCAGCAAATTGCAGAGTTCTGTCGCCCCAATTACCAACATGCTGCACCTTGGCGACAAGGAAGGTAAGCCCGCAAAGGCCAAGAAAGCTAAACAACGAGTGGAGCTTGACGATTTCGACTCGCCAGTGGACGATACTGCAAATCCATTCGAAGATCCGGAGAAGACCAAGGAAAGCGAGAGGCTGTCCGAAAGCCCTGTCGAGATTTCTAGCCACACGTTCATGCACGGCACCGAGACAATACACATACCAGACACGTACAACGAAGACTCTCCAGGAACGGACACTTCTGGAGAGCCAGAGAGCCTTACGAGCTCACCCAGCATCATTGATCATCCTACTGGGCCGGGCGGAGCTGTGTCTGGTGTGCACGATGAAGACGATGACTCGACACCGACAGCACGCTCACCCATTGCAGTGACGCCGCATGAGAAAATCACTGCAGGGATCGAAGAAGCGGGGACGAAGTCGCCAGCTACACCCAAAGCAGCCACTCCACAACCTACCCGTGGCCTATCAACAGATAGCACCGCTTCCAAGTCGTCAGCTTCACACCCTTCGCCCTCATCATTCCCGTCACCCGCAACGTCTCAGCAATCCTGGTCTGATGAGAGCTTGAAGGCTTGGCTCGAAGACGGTAGCGAGGTGCGCGATATGCTCGTGTTGATTC
This sequence comes from Cercospora nicotianae, assembly GCA_029490675.1. Taxonomy (NCBI): domain Eukaryota; kingdom Fungi; phylum Ascomycota; class Dothideomycetes; order Mycosphaerellales; family Mycosphaerellaceae; genus Cercospora; species Cercospora nicotianae. Next base: position 3,370,148 of record JANQAT010000006.1, on the reverse strand, counting down.
ACGACAAGAGTGGCATCAAACCTGTTGCTGCAGATCATCCTCTCATGGTGGACCTTTTCACAGAACAGCGAAAAGGTGTACAGAACATGATGGGAGAGCTGGATGGGTTGCTAGGCAGCTATCTTCAGCGAAAAGGCGTCCGCTTCTGAGGGGCCACTGGATGCGAACAGAAGATGATGATGATGGAAGCAGTTCCAACCAACCTGTTACGATTCACAACGACCGATATTGTTTGATTTTTCGAGGTTTTGCAACTTCTGCTCGACTGCCGACGTCCATGAGACGCTCCGGTCGCACTTTCTGACAGAAGTTTTATGTTTGCATATACCCTTCCGGCGAAGCGAGCAGGCATGCAGGTTCCAGGCAGGCGATTGAGAAGGTAGGCGCATGTATGGGCATCCTCTTCGCACCTGTCGACAGCAGGCAATGGAGTTGTGGTTTGCTTTTATGTTCACAGATACTACATCACAGAGAGAAAAACAGAATCCAGGCCGTCGACTGGCGGTGTTTCCTTTCAGCACTTTTGCCCCCAATGAGCTCGATGCCAAGGGCTACTGCTTCGTGATGCGGACTACCAGGACCTGCGATGATGCGAGAAAGAGCTACTGTGTTCTTGATTAGTATTCAAATTTCTGGACCTGAGTGGAGCGCAGAGACTAATCGGATGGTTCGGTATTATAATTATCAAGGTGAGACCTACAGAGGCAGCATAACTCTATAATTAGGAACTGACTCGAACGAAAGAAGTTAGCTGGAGAGCTGTTGTCCACACCAGCCCAAGCATCCTTGTCTTTCTCTACTTGACCGCCTCACACAATTGCCACAGCTACAGAGCTTTGTAGATCTCCACGTCATCTCCTACACCACAGCTACAGGACATTGATAGGACCGTCTCCAGATCTCCGCCACTCCGCGTCTTGTCCTCGTATTCGGCCGCGCATAATGACTTGATCACTCACCAATCTAGCTCACGAACATGGATCACAGCGCTTTATGCAAAGTCTCTGGGTATTTACTTACCGAGAAAAACCTTTGTCACTCTGATTCCTCTACTAGGGCCTCGTATGGGTCGTATGGCCAAGAGAGTAGTTTCACGGGCCGAAGAGATAGTATACATGTTCGTGCACCATCACCACGACATATAAACCGACTCATCCTTCTCGCTATCTTTTTGATCCTTCATTCAAAACAAACCAATCACTAATCAAAGACCGCACTACAAGATCACATCTCTCAAACAACAGAACAAGACCATCAAGATGCACTTCTCCGCCCTCCTCGCCGCCGGCGCCGCAACCCTTGCAGCCGCAGCTCCAGCAGCCCAACAAGGCACCACAACCTCCACCCAACCAGGTCCAGGTGCCTTCGAAGTCTCCCGCTTCCACTACGTATGCGCCATCGGCGAGCCACAATACTGCCGCTGGTCTTTCGACCTCGCGGTCTCCGGCTCTGCACCAAACCACCCAGCTCTCCCAGGCCCATACTACTGCGAGGGAAGCTCCAACAACACCGCTTTCACGCCATGCAGCTCTGTCAGCCAGACTCAGGAACTGCTCGCGTACATCCCGGATGACAATGTTCTGCAGTTGCAGTACACTGCGCTCAACTACAACAATGGAGTTACGTATGCGTACTTTGGAGAGTATCAGACTCAGCCGAACAACCCTTACCAGGCTACCAACTTTACGGTTGCTGAGAGTGCTGTGAAGGAGTACTAGATCATCCGAGGGCGGTGGGTCGGTGATGTGATTGGGCTTAGTACCGGAAATAGGTCGAGAAGACAGAGTATGTGGATGTGAGGGACAACAGAAGAAAAGAGACAGAGACAAAAGCGCACTGCAGAACTGCATATGTATGTACGATTATGTGGTTAATGTTGGATAATCTGTATCATGTAAATATTGCTTTGCCTGCATTGCGAAGCGAATGAGCGAATTGAGAAAGCTTCTTGGACGAAAGCAAGGGCTCCATCTGCCCTGGTCATAATGACATGACAGGATGTGCTTTCTGTCTGCTCTAATGGTCAGCACAGATTTGTCCGGGCATAATGTGCCAGGCCGAGAGTAAGGGAAGCATATATCGACACCCGGAATCCAACATTTCATATGAACATGACGCGAAGTTCAAGCTGTTTGAGATCGAGATTGATCGCCCGAGGTCGCCAGACTCTCAACTCGCGGGCTGAGGATATAAGCCAGCAATCCAAGCCAAATCGAGCTATAGGTACCCGACCGAGGCGATTAATCAATGGCATGTTCAGCTGAGCATTAACAGGTAGGTTGAGCATTGACACATCGCTTGAATTTTTCACATGTGAGTTGAGCTCTGCACAGGTAGGCTGAGCACGGACATGTGGGTTGAGCATGAACAGGTGAGTTGAACTTCGACAGCTCGATTGAGCATTGACAGGTCACTTGAGCTTGTCACACGTGGGTTGAGCTTTGCACGGGTAGGTTAAACATGGACAGGTGGTTTCAGTTTTCCACACATAGGTTGAGCATTGACAGGTCAGTTGAGCTGCTCACATATGGGATGAGTATTGACATGTCAGCCGAAGTTTCAAATGGTCACTTGAGTTTCAACATGGCCAGCTAAGCATTGAAACGGACAATTGAGCTTTTTTATGTCGATCTGCATTCCTGCCTTGTCAAGTCTGCTCTCACGATGTCAAGCGAACTTTTGACGGGATCAAGCGCGTCTCCCAGGCACGATACCAACACAACAAAATCCATTGGCTTCGGAATGTCCGCTACGATCTACTTATTTCTTCGATTGAGCTTGATGCACAGCGACTTGGTCATTGAATCTCCGATAGACGACTTGACCTTCGACAGATCGGGTGAGCACTGGGGTGGTCCGTTGATCTCCGGGGACAGATCAATTGATCTCTGGGGACAGGTCGGTTGACCTCCGACTATGGGTCGGTTGATCTCCGTTGACTGGTCGATGGAGCTTTGACAGGTCAATTGATCTCCGATAACGCGTCCATTGATCTGCAACGACAGGTCGATTGATCTCCGGCGATGGGTCGGTTGACCTGCGTCGACTGGTCGGTTGATCTCCACTGACACGTCGGTTGAGCATTGACCACGGAGGTTGAGCTACGACATTGTCAATTGAGCTTATAATGAACCAAGCCAGCATTGACGATGTCAAGCGAGCTTTGGCGAAGTAAAGCGACTTTGCCCCAGCCAAGAGGGCTCCGTGTTGTCAAGCAGACCTCACGGGTGCTTGGAGGATGACAACTTCACTTCCGTGTTGTCAAGCGAGCTTAGACGAGGCCAGCCGAGCTTGTGCCGTCCCAATAATCGCGCTCGAAATGAGTCGAACGAAATCGTGAGATATGGTAAATAGTTCGATGCATCTATTTATGCAATGCTGTTGTCCCTGTCCTCTGAAGATCCATTTGCTTCTTCTCCGGTCATCACGCTGGCATCAATGCCGCTTCTAGACCTTGTATCGCCCTCATAATTCATACAATGTACAGCTGTTCCTTGCAGGTCGCTCGCTCGCTCAGAATATGCCGCGCTATGCTTTGTCTCGCCATCATAATGCTTTCGTCCCTCAACACTCCTCCTCGTCGTACACGGCATCTACGTCCGCCCAGCCCATTCGCCACCTCTCACCGCCGAAGTCGCCTTTCATCCTCAGCTGGCGAGCCATCGTTGCATTCTCACGCCAGCAGCGTGCTGAGTAGTCGTCGCCGACCGAAACGAGGTTTCCTTCGGTTGTCCACGCTACTGATGTTACTTCCTTGTGGTGTCCTCCGATCAAGGCTGTACCCCGGTTGTGAATTGGCAGATCCGAAGCTGAAGTCGCTGAGGCTGATAAACGCTGCGAAGACTTGGGTGCTACAAAGAGTTCATCATCATCGTCATCATCCTCTTCTTGCGATGGCCGCTCAGGGCGGGGAACATGACGCTCGTCGGTTGGGAACAAGACTGGGCAGTGGTTGGAGCTGCCAATCGCGAGCATTTCGCCCTTGTCACCTGCTGCTGGTCGCAATGCCGCTTTGATGTAGAAAGTAGCCAGGCGCAGCTGGGGATGCTTGAAGCCATACAGCGGTCCCATTCCAGACATCGGCTGCTTAAGCATGCGGCGCCTACTGGGCCCAGTCGACATCTCAGGTGCGTTGCCGAGGACGATCTGGTTCATGGAGTATGCATAGACAGTCCAGTCTCTGCAGACAGTGTACAGCCTGCTACCATCGCCCGACAGTGCCATAGAGTTGATGCCAAAATTGCGCTTGCTATTGTGCACGGCTGGCACGGAAGTGCTTGACAGAGGGACCGGTGCCTTGCGACAAGACATTCCAGCATTGCGGAGGTCCCACAGCTTGACAGATGCATCCACTTCGCTAGAGGTAACCACCAGGTGCTCCCGTCCGTTTGACAGGTGGTGGAAGGAGGTAATCGATAGCTCATCTCTGTTCTCAATGTTGTATGGCCGCTTGTCAGACATGTGCCCATAGCCGACGTCGAGAGACTTTCCGAAGCGTGTCTCAGGAGAAGTGCCGCCGCTGCGAGTTTTGAGAGAAGTTCGAAAGTTTTGCACGGCGGATTTGCTGCCGCAGCGGAGGTCCCAGAGTTGGATAGTACCATCGCGAGAGCTCGTAGTTATCATGTTGTCGTCGTTGGGCTGGAAGCGGACTTGCTTGACGCTGCTCTTGTGTCCTGTCAAGATGCAGATGGTCCGCTGTGATTGCATATCCACCACGCGAGCCGTTTGGTCACCACTCGCCGTTGCCAGGATGTAATCGTCGGAGCTGAAGGCAATGTCCATGACAGCGTTGCTGTGCACCTTGAACTTGACATGCGTCTTGCTGAAGTCGGAACTCTCCGATGAGTCCAGTAGATGCACCGAGCCTTCTTCATCGCCTACCGCGACGAGCGGATTTGTGTTGCATGCGACGGTACAGAATGGCAAAGCGGACCCACGAAAGACACGAGAGTCCTTGGGAGTCGTCACGAAGCCGGCAGTCTCTGCTCGCCAGTCCCCAGCATGATCGACGCCTCGGAAGCCTCGCGATGTCGCCGTGTAGCCACCAAAACTTCGCTCCATGATACGTCGGGAAGGGCCGGGTCGGCGCAGTCGTTGTATTGGCTTTGGAAATGGTTGGAGATGCTGCATCAGATCGGGCAATGTCTCTGCCTCGGAAAGCTCGTCATCGAAGATGTCTATAGGCTCGACTGTTTGCCCATGTCGAAGTGGCGAAGATTGCAGCGGCGAACTACCCACGTCGATTGAGAACTTCCGACGCTTCAGCGGTCTTGTCGACTCGAAACCCGACTCGCCCAGGAAGTCGTCGGCTTTATAGTCGCCTGCAGCCCTACGATTGACTCCATTCTTGGTGATGTCTCGCAATTGTCGGCCAGCTCGACTCGTGCGACTGTGCCTGGACGAGACCGACTTCTGCGGTTGGAAAAACTTCTTGAATCGGCGTGGAGTGATGGTCGGCAGTGCCTTGATTCTCTGAGTGCTGTGAACATCGGAAGCTCTGCTCTGCGGTCTGGGAGGCGAAGACTGGAAGTTCTCTTTCCCGATGGATATCTGATGCTGCTCGAAGTAGTGACTCTCTTGAGATGAAGGCGGCGGCAGGTCTGCCATGATGATGAACTTGAGATGGGCAAGGCGCGATGCTGCAGGCCGGATGGGAGACTGCAGACGCGAGTGCAGAGGGTAGAGGTGGGAAGAGGAGCGGTGGCTGGCCACTTTACAGTGCAGACGCGAGAAACGCGTAGAGAGGAGCAGAGTCGCGTCTGTGAGGAATTAAGGTTTCGGCCTGACTAAGCGCCGACATGCCGACCTCGAAAAAAGTCGGTGCTGCGCGAGCTGCGGAGAAAGATGTGAGAGAGCTCTGCGATAATTCGACATTTCACTTTACCTGCTGTTCGGCTCTGCCCTGCACATTTGCCATGGCACCCGTCAAAAGAAAGGCCGTCACCGATGAGCGGCCAAGCAAAAAGGCAAAGCCGGCAGACGTGAAAGAAGTGAAAGAGAGCGCCAGCAAACCGGACAGGACCGAGTCGCGAAAGGAAGAGAAGCGGAATGCTAAGGAGAAAAAAGAGCGACTGGCACGCAGTGGCGGCGAGCCTGGAGAAAAGAAGGCGCCCGTGAAGTCAATCCTACAGCAGGAAGAGACTGCCTTCCCAAGAGGCGGCGGGAGTGTATTAACGCCTATAGAGCGAAAGCAAATTGAGGCACAGGCAGAGCGCGATGTTCTGTTCGAGCAAGAGACTGGACAAAAGGCCGGCGCTGAGGACGACGATGGCGAGTTGTTTGACGAGGCCGACTCTGCACCTGCATCGAAGAAAAAGCGCAAGGCCGGACGTAAGAGCGATGGAATACCTAAAGTGGATGGGAGTGGCATCAAAATATCCGGGCTGAGCTACAAGTCACTCGCTGTGGGCAGTGTTGTACTCGGGAGAGTGACAGCAATCACTGGTCGAGATATCGCGCTGGCGCTTTCAAATAACCTGACAGGATACGTGCCCATCACCTCTGTGTCAGAACGACTGACGACGCGAATCGAACGACTACTGGATGATGCCAAATCTGGCGCCGACGACAGCGACGAGGACGAAGACATCGATCTAAAGCAATTATTCCATATCGGTCAATGGCTCCGCGCTGTTGTTACTACCACTGGCACAGATCCAGCAGAGGGAAAGAGCAAAAAGCACATCGAGCTGTCACTGGATCCTTCTGCAGTTAACGGAAGTCTGCCCGAGGAGAGTGTGGTAGTGAACAGCACCGTACAGGCAACTGTCAGAAGTGTTGAAGATCATGGTCTAGTTATGGACCTTGGTCTTGCGGACGACAGTGTCAAGGGCTTTGTGAGCAAGAAAGAGCTGGGTTCGGCGTACACTCTGGAAAAGATACAAGACGGACAGGTGATGCTTTGTCTGGTCACTGGCAAGGGCAGTAATGGGAAAGTCCTCAAGATCTCTCCAGACCCAAGCAGAATGTCATTGGCATTGGGCGACAAAAAGTTGCCCACTGTCAACGATGCGCCATCAGTGGATGCATTTCTCCCCGGTACTGCCGTCACTGTCTTGGTCACCGAGTCCGGAGTACAGGGCGTCGCCGGCAAGATCATGGGCATGCTTGATGTGACAGCCGATGTCATTCATGCGCAGGTGATCGGACTGGAAGACAAGGATGTCAGCAAAAAGTACAAGGTCGGCAGCAAAGTCTCGGCTCGCATCATTTATGCAATTCCTGGGGACGATGGCGCTCGGCGGGTGGGAATTTCGCTCCTTGCACACACGTTGTCGCTCGTGCCGCCCCCTGGAAGACTCCCTGATATTGCAACGAAATCGTTAAAGGCTCAAGCGGCTGAGCTGGAGCAACTGCTGCCCATGTCGTCTATCGTTGAGGAGGCCAAAGTCACCCAGGTCTCGCCCAACAAAGGACTGTACCTCAGGATATCCACCAAAGTGGGACGGGATGAGCGCGTCTCGACCGCTTTTGCACACATCTCGCAAATATCGGACAAGCGAATTGACTCACTGTCATCCACATCGGGCGCCTACACGATCGATTCTGCACACAAAGTACGCATCATTGGCTACAGTCCGGTCGACAACATGTACTATGTATCACTGAAACAGTCTGTGCTTGATCAAGCCTTCTTGCGTCTGGAAGATCTCATCGTCGGTGACCTCGTTAATGGCACAGTGGATAAGATCATTCTGGGAGGCACTACAGGCCTTACTGGAATCCTTGTTAAATTGAGCGACAACATCACTGGACTCGTGCCGGAACAGCATATCAGCGATGCGCAGCTGAAGAACCCCGAACGCAAATACCGCGAAGGCTTCCCAGTGAAGGCAAGAATCCTATCTGTGGACACAGAGAAGAGACATGTTCGTCTTACTTTGAAGAAGCAGCTGGTGGATGATGCCGACGGAAAGATCTGGAAAGCTTACGATGATCTGAAACCAGGAATGGAGAGCAAGGGCACCATCATCAAGCTGCATCCCAATGGAGCTGTCGTTCAATTTTATGGCACCGTCAGAGCGTGGTTGCCAGTCGCAGAGATGAGCGAAACGTTCATTGAGCGTCCAGAGCAGCACTTCCGGCTCGGACAAACCATCCGCGTCAAAATCGTCTCTGTCAGTCCCGCGACTCAGGAGATGAAGGTCACATGCAAGGACAGCGTCGCTTTTGACGAGGACCAGGAGCAGGCTTGGAACAACATCTCTGGCGGACAGCTCGTCAGTGGGACAGTAACTGAGAAGTCCGCCGAGACTATCTCAGTCGATCTAGAGAGTGGGCTCAAGGGTATCATCCGTGTGATGCACTTGGTCGATGGCTCTCTCGCGAAGGCTGAGAAGGAGGCAAAACGCATCCGCATCGGGCAGAAGTTGCAGAACTTGCTTGTGCTGGACAAACAGGATCGTAGCCAGACCGTGCTGCTGAGTAACAAGCCTAGCTTGGTCGAGGATGCCAAATCTGAGAAGCTGATCAGTACTTTCTCCGACATCGCGAAAGGAGCCAAGGTTCGCGGATTCGTGAGGAACACTACAGCCGACGCAGTATATGTCGAGTTCGCCAATGGCATCGTCGGTCTGCTACCCAAGAGTCAGATCTTGGCCGAGTCTCTGAGCAAGCCTGAATTTGGTATGCGAAAGGACCAAACTTTGAACCTCTGGGTACTCGACATGGACCACACAGGGAAGCGGTTCCGCTTGACCATGCGCGAGCAAGCGGCATCTGCAGATCAAACTAGTAGCTCTGCGCCTGCCACGCTCGACGCACTGAGCAAACCTATCGACTCGTCTCTAAAGTCGATGTCCGATCTGGAGCCAGGCAGAATCACAAAGGCGCGCATTGCTTCCGTCCGTGCGACACAAATCAATGTCCGACTTGCAGACAATGTTCAAGGGCGAGTGGATGTGAGCGAAGTCTTTGATTCTTGGGAAGAGATTACCAACAAAGCAGCTCCTTTGCAGAATTTCAAGCAAAACGATCTGATCGACGTCAAGGTCTTGGGTATCCATGACGCTCGCAACCACCGCTTCCTGCCTTTTAGCCACAGACAGGGCAAGACCCCGGTCTTCGAGCTCTCTGCAAAGAAATCTCGAGTGGAAAAGGACGACAAGTCTTTGCTCGAGCTTGATTCCGTGAAAGCGGGCTCATCTCACCTCGCTTTTGTCAATAATCACGCAGAGAATTGTGTCTGGGTTAATCTCTCGCCAAATGTCCGGGGCCGAGTTGCTTTGATGGACTTGTCTAACGACGTCGGCCAATTGCAGAATGTGGAAAATCGTTTCCGCGTGGGATGTGCGTTGCGTGTCAAGGTCAAGGCCGCCGATATCAGCACTGGCCGACTAGACCTCACTGCGAGACAGGACGAAGCGTCGGCCGCCTTGACGCTTAAAGACTTGTCTCCGGGCATGGTGCTCCCTGCACGCGTGATCAAGTCCACTGAGCGCGCAGTCACTGTTGAACTCGCGAAAGATCTGATCTGTCATGTGCCGTTGGTCGAACTCAGCGACGACTACGATGAGATCAACCTTGCGCAGTACAACAAAAACGACATTGTGCGTGTCTGTGTGATCGGCGTCGATACCCCAAACAAGCGAGCCTTTGTCAGTTTGAGACCATCCAAGGTCCTGAGCTCCAGCCTGCCTGTCAAGGACCATCATATCTCGAATGTCTCCCAGGTGAAGGCTGGCGACATCGTACGCGGCTTTGTCAAGAAGGTCGCGGACAAAGGAGTGTTCATCTCACTTGGCGCCGACGTCGATGCTCTCGTTCGTATCGCAGATCTGAGTGACCAGTTCGTGAAGGAATGGCGGTCAATCTTCGAAGTGGATCAACTTGTGAAGGGCCGCGTGCTCTCTGTCGACACAGAAAGCAAACAGATTCAACTGAGCTTGAAGCCGTCCCATGTTGGTGGCCACTACGAGCCGCCTCTCGGTATCACTGACATCGAAGTGGGCATGAATGTCACTGGAAGGGTCAGGAAGGTCGAAGACTTCGGTGCATTTATCGATATCGACAACACCCAACCCCGACTTTCCGGTCTATGCCACAGGAGCGAAGTGGCCGCTCGACGCATCGAGGATGTTCGCAAGTTGTACAGTGCTGGCGATGTGGTCAAGGCAAAGGTACTGAGTGTTGATGTTGAGAACCGCAAGATTAGCTTGGGCTTGAAAGCCAGCTACTTCGCTAACGAAAGGGACGAAGTCGACGAGGATGAGGAAGAAGAGAGTGAAAACGAAGACGTCGACATGGACGGCGGCGTTGAAATCGAAGACGACTCAGAGGGCGGCATCGATATTGACCTAGCGGACGTCCAAGATGCTGACAGCGACGAAGAGGATTTAGCAGAAGATGTCATGGATGTTGATGAAGAGCCTGCCGCAGTAAGTGGTGGACTGAAGACCACTGGCTTCGATTGGGCAGGTGATAGCCTCGACGCAGAGATGAACGGTGCCGCTTACGAATCCGAACCGGAGACTACGACCGTGAAAAAGAAGAAGAGAAAAGCAGAGATCAAGGAAGATTTGACTGGTGATCTGGACAAGAATGGCCCTCAAAGCAACAGCGATTTCGAAAGACGACTCCTCGGTGAGCCTAACAACTCGACTCTCTGGATCGAGTACATGGCATTCCAACTCCGACTCAGCGAAGTCCAACAAGCACGCAACATTGCCGAACGTGCTTTGCGCACCATCAACATTCGTGAGACCGACGAGAAGGCTAACATCTGGATCGCGTGGATCAACCTCGAAGTCGAATATGGCGACGACGAGACCGTAGAGGGAGTCTTCAAAAATGCATGCCAGGTGCAAGATCCTCTGGAGATGCACGAGAAACTCGCCTCCATCTACATCGATTCGGGCAAGCACAACGAAGCAGATGGCATATTTGAACGCGTCGTTGCCAACAAGAACTTCCGCGCTTCCCCAGATGTGTGGCTCAACTACGCGACGTTCCTGCTCAACAACCTCCGCAAGCCTGAACGAGCTCACGCGCTCTTGTCAAAAGCTCTCCAATCTGTCCCAGTGAGCGAGCATCGTCTCTTGACAGCCAAATTTGCTGCGCTAGAATTCCGAACAGCCGCTGGCGACCCTGAGCGTGGTCGCACAATGTTCGAAAACATACTCGACGAATATCCGAAATGGAGTTCGGGTTGGGATATGTGGGTCGATATCGAGCGAAGCAGGATAGCCCACTGCGAGAGCGATGAAGCGAAAGCTGAGGCGATCGAGAAAACGAGGGCGTTGTTTGAGAGGACCATCAAGGCGCCAATGAAGAAGAGAAGGGCGAAGTTCGTTTTCAAGAAGTGGCTAGAATTCGAGAATAAGGAGGGCGCGATGCCTGTGAGCGGCAAGAAGGGAAAGAAAGGCAATGTTGGTGGCAGTCAGGCTGAGAGAGTCACTGTTCTGGCGAGAGAATACGTGCAGAAGCTGGAGGAGAAGAAAGGTGGTGATGGCGACGATGAGGAGTAATTTGTGCTGGACTTAGGCATGGGCGAAACCAAAAGCGCAGGACGGACAAATTTGGATTGGTGTAGGATGTAACAATGTACAGCACGCATATGTGCAAAGGGCGTCAAATCATGGCCGAATGCACCTTTGAAGCCGACTGTGAGTGCTAATGCCGTTTCTGATAACTTGCTTACTTTGCTACCTCCTACAAAATGACGCGGAGTGGAAGGAGAACGTGGTTCAGTCTTGGCTAATCGGATCGCGAGATGAAGAAAAGCTTAAGAAACTTTGTTCACAAGTTCCTGCAGATCAGGCGGAGGCGTGCTCTTCTAAGACCATTTCAGGCAAGCGTTTGACCTGTTCAGGTCAATCAAATCCAATGATGTGCAGTGCTAGCCACGACCGAGGCTCGTTGACTTCAGCTCATAAGAGACTTGCCAACACAACCTCAGGACATTTTTGACAAGCAGACGACATGGCTGTTGCCTCGATGAAGAGCCTCCTGGGCTTGGCCCTGCTACACTACGCGGCAGCTGTTGGGCCGTCAGATATCAGAACTGATCCGGGTGTTTCTGGCCCTCCGCTCGAAATCGTGCACTACTTCACAGGACAATGGCCTACAGGTATCGCAGTCTCGGCGAAGGGCCGCAAGTTCGCGTGCTATCCTGCTGGCCTCGATATCGCCAACACTTATAACGGCCTCATCCCGACAATGCAAGTGGGAGAGCTCACGTCCGAAGACTCGGAAACAGCTTATCCAAATGCAACATACAACATGAGCCCTGGAGGTGCCGTGAACAGACTCAGCGTCCCACCAGTCACTAAAGGCGATCGCGATCACCTCCTCGGCGTGCAAAGCGTCATCGTGGACTCGAAAGACACTCTTTGGATTCTCGATACAGGCCGTGTACAAGACCTGTCTAACCCAATCTCGCCAATGCTCCGAGCTACAGTCCCAGGAGGCCCCAAACTCGTCAACATCGACCTCAACACGAATCAAATAATCCAAACCATCATTTTCAACACCGACCTCGTGAAACCTGACTCCTACCTCAACGACGTCCGAATCGACCGCAACCCCAACCTCTCCAACACAAGCGGCAAAGGCGCAGCCTACATAACCGACTCCTCCGTCGAAGGCAACAACGCCATAATCTTCGTCGATCTGGGCACAGGCAAAGGCACCCGTCTCCCTCTCCGCGAAACAAAAGCCATCTTCGGTTCCGTCCCCTACGTCTGGGGTGAACCAATGTACCAAATCACCGGTCTGAGCTCTGCTATCAAGCCCAGCTACATCACCTTCGGCAGCGATGGAATCGCCATTTCTCCAGATGGTTCAACACTCTACTTCTCCGTCATCGGCGGAAGATTTCTCTACAGTGTTCCCACCGCAACTCTCCGTTCCGGAAATCTCGCAAACGCACAATCTGCTGTCAAAAATCTCGGCGAGAAGGGTATTTCCGATGGTCTTGAAACTGACTCGAACGGTATCGTCTACAACGGACAAGTGGAGAATAATGGTATTACGATGTATAACCCCGCCACGACGTTCTCGACCATGTTTGTTCGGGATCCGAGGATCAATTGGGTGGATACGATGTCGATTGCGGAGGATGGGTATTTGTATTTCACGGTGAATCAGTTGAATTATTTGAATGCGATTTATCCGGGGCAGGGATTGCCATTGGTGGATAGGAGGAAGAAGCCTTATGTGGCTTTTAGGGCGAAGTTGCCGAATGGGGGGACGAAGATTCGATAGGAATGTGGTAGGTACCAGAATGAATGGGAGGCTTGCGGTATGAAACGAACGATCAGATAGTGACAGTGAATTTGATACTTCGTCTGTAGAGTAGATTTACAGGGCCATGATGTTACTGTACACTATCATATGTGTACAGATTGTGCGCTTACTATGACATGCGAGAGCGTCCAACATTTCGTGCAATCTGAGCAATGTGTAGGTACTCCATGCTCACCAAGCTGGGAATGCACATTTCAACCTCGACCCGTCCGGATCCTTCTTCTTCGGATCCGGAACACTTTCTGTGACACAATAAGCTCCGTCGTTCTTACCCCATCTCGTGGACTTTGGCCATCCAACATCCTGCGACTTGAAAGCAAAAAATCGAATACCGTCAGTGGCTGGATTTCCATACTGGAAATTGAAGTCCGCGCAGCCAGTCGTCCCTCTGACAATTCTGATTGCCTTGGGGAGAGTCCCGCTAGGTGATAATGTGAGACTGGCCCCATTTGCCATAGTCGTCGGCTTGAGTCTTGCGAGCACAACCTCATTTCCGTTTCTGTATACGTATACGCGAACCCCAACCTGATCGTTGTCCTTGCCGGTAATTTCGAGGTCGATGTGGAATTGTCGAATGTCGGAAGGTTCTCTCGTCAGTCTGTAGGTGTTGTGTAGAGCTTCCTCGTAGGGTTCCCCTGGCGTGGGAACCCAACCAGAGACCGATGTTGCATCTTTCCACCGCAAATTTGTCATATGAAATTGCAGTCCGTCATTTCTGCACTCAGGTTGGGGTTTACAGTATGACAAAGAGCTGTACGTTTAGTCAGCATGGCAACTTTCAATCCGATCATTCGTTCGACGCTTACTTGGAGATCCTCATATCGTTGGGATCGTTGGGATCAAACTCGCCGAAGTAGGGCTCAACCGCATACCAGTCACCGACTCTGATCTCCCCAGGGCCTCCCAGGCGATCGCTCGCGAATCGTCCCGTGGGATTCCAATCTTTGTGCCCTTTGCGGAATTGTGTGATCGCAGCCCCGCCCGCTGAATTGTCGGCTCCATATATACATCTCAGAGCGACCTGCGGAGTCGGAGCATTCCGATTGAAAGGCGTCCGCTGCTGCGAATGCATGGGCCATTCATCGGTTTGTAGTAAGAGGTCTTTGCGACTGCCTCCCATTCTTGGATCCCAGAATCTCTGTCCAAAAGGCCATGTTTGGCATGGTGTGCCCGAGCTGATGGTTACACCAGCTTCAGCGCGCGAAATTCTGTTGTTTCTTGCTGGCTCGTAGTAATGGATCGTCCGGCCCTGGTTTATGCAGTTCTGATAGTAGCACATGTTTTGGCATGCCTGTGGGCTCGCTTTGCAACTCATTTTGCAGACCCCACGGTACGCTGCAGCTCTCTCAATCAAGCCGTCACCACGCCGGACGAGTGTGCTATCTTCCGTAACATCGTACGGTACATAGGGGCCCGCATACGGCAGAATGGCGTCTTCTTCTTCTGGTGGGATTGGGTCCATGGCGTCATCGTGATACTGCTCAACGACGAAATCCTGCGTTTCACTGGAGTGAGTTTCGTTCAGGGCATCGATAATGGAAGCCGAGCTCAGGGCTGCGATTTGTAGTGGGCGACCAAATGGAACAGCTTTCATGACGTTCTGAGCTGCAGCTAGCGAGAGGATGGTGAAGAGAGCGAGAAACATGATGGATAAAGAGGCCTGTGTTGCTTCGGTTGACTTTTGAAGGATCAATTTGCGGAATAAATATGTTGACTTATAGTGCAGAGACCACTATATACTTGCTTGCGAGTACTACCTGCAATAAGGTACATGCATACTTCGGGCCATGAGTGGGCGTTCTCGCATTATGCTTCACTGCAGGCCCCCTCAGCAACATGGTATACACAATGCACAGAGGTAGTGCCGCAGGCCTCATCGCTATATTGGCGTCGTGCTCTTGCGGTACTTTCCATTGGACGATGCTCAGGCCGTTGTTGCTAATAAGCATTGAGCTTTCGAGCGAACTGAGGCGAGCACATCCTAGACCATATCCTCCGAATATCTGTGCTCGAGAGACTATGCGTACTATGCCAACGTTAGCGAAGCCATATCTGTATCCATTCTCGGGAGTGCTAGGTATCGTGGCCCGCCTAAGTTCATACACTGTGGCATCGACATGTTCGTCATGTTTCCTTCGATAGATAGTGTGGTCTAAAAGGTGCATGTCTAGTGCAGACCTCGGGAGAGGAGGATAGTAGGTGACACATGAAGCTCTTGCGCCTAGTCTGCAAGCTAGAAGTCAATGTTTACCAGCTTGAGTCAAGCGCTCACAATCAGGCAAGTGAACCTGGTCAAATCCTGATCTGATTGGTGCGCGCAGAGCCGGATTGGCTATCACATGCAAAGCAGGTCGGGTTCGTAAGTTTCGCACCTGCTCAAGAGCTTTGCACTACATCTTGTTCGTTGATCGATATCGCGACACTTGATGCAGTCCCGCGCTCCAACTACCACAACATCACGTCGACAGACACATCATCCTGCGCCTTCCTCCAGAAAGCAGTGAACCGAATGCGAAAGTGCTTTGCCAACATGACATCTGCAGAAGAAGAGGCATTCTTCAGTGGTGGCTGGAGTGATGACGACGAGAGGATCGATGTGTATGCACTGTTTGTGCTGGAAGATGTGCCAGTGACCGTGAGTCACTAATGAAGCTGCGTGGCTTTGCGCAAAGCTGAACGTGTAAATCTAGGACATCGAGGACGCTCTCAGACGTAATGAAGAAAATAGTCTATCGTCATCACTCTGGCTAGCTGACGATTATAACACTCTACCGGACTTCGAATTCGGAAATTCTGAAGGATTCGGCACGAAACTTCCGCTCCATCCAGATTGGCAGTCTCCATTTCGAGGAAAAACAGCGGCGGACGCGGCGGATTTCCTGCGCACCGTACCCAAGCCGAGAAAACCACTCTGCAAGACTTATTTCGCCATTCTCGTCAACAAGCTGTTTAGGGAGCAAGGTCAAGTTCTCGTGTGCAAAGTGGTGGAAGATGGTCAGGTACAGTCAATCCCATGTGCCGTCGCAGACGTTGGCGTTTTCTTTGCTGGCCATGACCGCGACACATGGGAGCAAGAGATGATCAGCTGGGAAGAAGAAGGCTTGGTGTTGATGGCTTGATGAGGCTGCTGCTCGGACTGACCTGCTTCATTCCTTCCGGAGACGTGGTATATTGCTTGAGTCATCATAGATGTAGCGACTTACATGCTCCATGCACAAAACACGTGGCTCATCGGGCGACAGCGTCCAATCTTGACAGCATCATCTGGTTTGCAGGCCGCGTGGTACCGTACACCCCATCGTGAAGATGGCGAGCGATCTTGGTCACAACGCCAAAGACGTTCCGTGAATGGTGCTTTGCCTGTGGCTGCGGATTATATATATGCCCTTGCAGTGCTGCAATGCTCGGATGCAACAAATCTTACCCACCATGATTTCCACATCCGTTCTCGTGAGCACGCTGCTCGCTATCCAAGCATTTGCACAAGCACCCCTGCCGTACAACTCATCCCCAACACAATACCCGGAACCGCCTACCTTGACCTCTGCCTTATCCCTTGTCACCTCAACGAGCAATACACCGGTGGCCTCAATCGTGACGACTTCCAGTCACAACGACTCTGGATCATCTACCCAGACAGAGTTGCTGGAGTCTACCACTTCTCCCACGAACCCCAATACTGCTGGAACGAGCTATGATGGACGGATTACAACGACCATATCATTTGGTACTGGTACGTCAATGACTACTGATAGTTTCTCAAATGGAACAGTGCCTCCGAGCATAACAACACTTTCAAGTGGCCCAAGAGTCATCAGCACAGCACCAACTGATCTGCCCTTCCAAACTACAGCCCTGTCGTCGAATGGATCGGGCAGTGCAGCAATAGAGACCAGCTCTAGCTCGGACTTTGCCGAATTCTCGGATGGCCAGCAGTCAAGTACAGGCTTTCTTACTACCACAGACTCAACTGGGTCTCCAAGTGACCAGCAGACAAGCACGAGTTCTGTTACTGTCGCAGAGTCAAGTGGATCTTCGAGCGGCCAACAGATGAGCACAAGCTTCATGACCACCGCAAGCTCAAGTGCATCTTCGAGTGACCAGCAGACAGGCACAAGCGGTATCACTACCTTCGGCTCATCTGGGACGTCGAGCGATCAGCAGACGAGTACGATCTTCGTCATCACCTCCGGCTCAAGCGAAGCTTCGAGCAATCAGCAGACGGCCACAAGCGTACTTACTACCAGCTCTGTGGGCCAGGGTCAGACCACTCCTGAGGGCACCAGTGCAAGCGCTTCGAATACTACTGGGCTCGGTCCTGGAGCCACAACACTGTCAGTCACCTCCGCAATATTGCCATCGACCACACAACAAGGGGTCCAGATCACCCTCAATCCCGAGTTGACCATCACAGGGAATGCTTCCGAGATTATTGTTGGAACTTCCGCTTTGTCGCCTGGTGGCCCTGGATTTACGAGCGGGACTGTCACAGTCTCCTTTGCTCCGGATGGAGTAGTCGTCATCGGTAGTAGCTCGACTACCTTGCCTCCGTTGGTCACAAACGATGCATCGACTGCCTACAGCCCTTCGCCCACCAATAGTCCATCCACCACAACAATGGAGGCAGGTGTACAGATCACCATCGATCCTGGTCTTACGATCACCGGTGATGCGGCCGGGATCGTTGTCGGCAATTCCACCCTTTCACCTGGTGGATCTGATTTCACAAGCGGGACTGTCACAGTCTCCTTGGCTCCAGGTGGGGTGATCATTATCGATGGCAGTTCAACGACCTTGCCTTTTTCGAGCACCAGTGACTTGCCTGCCACATCGACCGTGGCCGGTGTACAAATCACTGTCAACCCCGAACTAACGATCACTGGAGACGCGTCTGCGATCATTATTGGAACCATTACTCTATTACCTGGCGGCCTTGGATTCACTAGTGGGACTATATCAGCCTCACTCGCCCCAAACGGAACAGTAGTGGTCGATGGCAGCACATTTACAGTGTCTGCATTGAGCACGGATGTTCGGTCTACGAGTCTCCAGCCCAGCGTAACCGATCCGAATAGTGCAGCACCTTTGCCTTCGTCGACCAGTCAGACTTCGACTCCTCCTGCCCCTCTGCCTTCCCCATCACCTCCTCCTCCACCTACACCGCCTCCAATCTTTCCGACAGTGCCACCATCATCAGGATCCCCCACCCCAACGCAGTCATCTACACCTGACGCGGCCGATGTAGAAGCGCAGAAGGAAGCTGTCGTGATAGTACTGCGAGGCATAATTCCACGTCTTCAAGAGTGGGTCAAAGAAGTCGAGATCGACCCAAAGCCTTTGATCGAGGAACTCCAAAAGATCGGAAATATGGCTGAGGGCCTTTTTAGAGAGAGTTACTGGTAGTGACGACGGTGGAGGATGCACGCATTCACTCTTCAACGCATTCCATTGTCTCATAGATACGAGTTTGAAGATCATAACCTCGATCTCGAATGGTATCAAGGGCGAAATCCAGGAACCTCTGAATATCGTCATCGAAATTACTAACGCCCTTCCAAAATTGAAAGTTGAGGATGACCCAGATGACCCTGATGACCCGGAAGACGACCCGGACGAAGAAGAAGACGAACAGACCTCAACGAGCTCCTGTTCGACCGTAACAGCTACCAGCTGCTTCGTGGGCTGCTCGATATCTCTGACGGGCGACGCCAGCTTACAGACAACCACCACAGTCTGTTACACAACTAGCTGTGCCACCGAGACTGGTTGTGATCTTGAGCCAACCACAACATCCAGCGTCTCCACTCCATCGGCGAGCGCTTGCCCACTTGTGCTTAAAACGATCATCAACGCTCAAGCCTCTTACGAGTCTCTTGGTATCCCAGTGCCATCGTGGTTCGATTTGCCGCCCTTAGAAAGCACGACAGAGTCTACAGCGGAGCCTACGACAGAGCCTACGACGGAGTCTACAACGGCCGTTTCAGAAAACTCCTCGCTGACGTCCGGCACGATCGCAACCTCAATGCCACAGCCGCCATTCCCAATTCTACCAGAACCAAGTGCATCTAGCACGATCGCTACCTCGGTACCTCAGCCACCATTTCCAATTCTGCCAGAACCAAGCGCATCCAGCACGACCACAACCTCGACACCGCAACCTCCATTTCCAGTTCTACCAGAACCAAGCGCATCTAGCACGATCACAACCTCGATACCACAGCCGCCATTTCCAATTCTGCCGCAGCCGAGCGTAAGCAGCACGATCACGGTCACAATGATATCCTCGACACCGGTGGCGACAGTTCCAATCCCGCCAAAGTGGAGCCCAACCAGCACGGTCACGATTGTGATCACCGCCTCTCCGCAATCCCCCTTTCACCAGATACCTCCTGGGAAGCCACAGCCACGTCCAGTGCCGGCCCTGCTACATTCACAACGACCCTTCCGGATTTCCGAGGATACGACAACTTAGGCGAAGTTATACGGAAATGTCACGACGTTTCAAAATTCCGCGGCCACGCCGACATTACAAAGAATTTTGTTCGGAAATATGCATGGTGGTTCTGTCGTGATCATGGCAAACGTGAGATTTCCCCTGAGTCTGACCGCTTCATGTTCGGATATGAGAAAAATTGGATGAAACACGAGGGTGCCAATTACGATTACTACGTGAAATGGATACCAGGTTGCAGGCTGAGCAATGGGAATGGCAAGCTCATCGACAAGCAAGTAATTGACTTCAACAACCCTCCATTTGTCCGGCCGCTGAGTGAGGGTGATGAGTCGGCTTGCATTTCGATCTTTGCCACGAATTTTGCGATGTGCAACAACGAAGGCGTTGGAGGCAGTATCGAGGCCGGATGTCTGAAGTACACGTTCACAGGGGGAGAGGAGAGCCCATTGCGGATTACATGGATGCCATCGTACCGAGCCTGCCGCCGTGAAGTGGTTGGTATGCTGAAGCGGTCGCTCGATTCCTCTTAAATGTCAGCCATCTGCAGAAATTGTAAATGATACTATGGATTATTACTGCTCTCTTATTGCTCCTTTCGAAACTAAACCGCTCTCACGAGGTCTCATCTTGCCCTGTGAGTCTAGACTCATGGAACAGCCCTACGCTCAGATTGAATTTGGGAGTCCATTACAGAGTGCGCAAAGAACAGTGATGATGACTGTCGGTGAGCGTGTATCGCCGGGCTGCAAAATGGAAAAAATGACCAACGCGGCATCCTGTGTCGATGGGTTCGAGTGCGTCCTCGCTCCTCGTATCTCTGCATTCACGCGGCGAACCCAAGGCACGCTGTCTTGCGAACCGAGATGGCAACGAATGTCGTTGCTTGCGAATTTCCACTTCGTTGTCCGCACGTTGGGACGTTAAACGCCAAGCTTAGTCTCACAGCCCAGGACTACTCGCTGCGAGGGGTCTGCGCGTGAGACTAGCAGAAGCTATGATGCTTCGACTTCGAACATTTGAGATCTACAACATTTCTGTTCTTCCCTTCTCACATTCCCTCCCGCCTTAGGCATTTATCGCCAAAACAATGTCATCTCAACAACCACAGTCCCCACCACCTGACATTGAAAAATACCGAAGAACAGTCCATAATGTCGCCCTCGCCGCCCTCGTCACTTGTCCCATCCTAGCTCTTCTCCCACCTCGCAAGCTCGACATTTACACAATAGGCCTGATCGCCACGACAGGATACTCAGCGAACTATCTGGTACGCGAACGTAGTGGAAGATCTATCTGGCAGACTGTGACGCGGCAACCTGCAGCATTCCCTGCTTCACGAATGGAACAGAGCGTTGTGGGTGAAATTCAGAAGGAGGGACGTATTGGGCATGAGTATCAGTCTGGGTGGAAGGCTGAGAGGCAGAAAGAGATTAAAGAGGATGTGGAAGAGGGGAAGGACTTTTCGGATATGATTATTGATCAGATTTGGGAGGTTTGGAATCAAGGGAAGGGGAAGAAGGAGGATGAGGATTGAGCAGGTGGATGCTGGCAGCAGAGCGATGCTCGTGAAGATTTGAGACATACTGAAGCGCATGCTCCCCACCTGTTGAGCTAAGTATGCTGGCATGGAACAATTCTTGACGCGTACAGGGCGGTGGACGCGTTGACCTAAAGCCGATCTACAACATCCACCTACCACTGGACAAGCTCCGCGAGCAACGTATGGGCCTGGTGCGATCTGGATTGCGCCAGAGGCCCTACTTCAGGCTCTGTGGCTCTGAAACATGCAGTGTGCTCGCAAGCACGAAGGACGGCGAGAATGTCTCGCGTGCTTGACGACGCACGTATGTTCCAGCTGCGAACGGCCGTCCGTGCAATGCAGGCACGAGAGATTCAAATTGCCGTCAATGGTCAATCCCGTATGCCATCTGCCGCTTCGTCTCCAAGACGCTGGATGATTGGCTTCTCGACACAGGGTCGCAGTACGCCAGGATATGTAGCCGACGGATGGCTGCATCATGCAATTCCACTTGGCTCCTGGGCTGCGCCGCATGTCTCATTTCCGCAGCGGCCAGCCATGTTGGAGGCGTGCCGTGAACAGGCCACAAAGAACGGGCGGTCAAGCCTGCTGCGAACAACTGTTCGCGCAGGCATTTATTCCCCCACCTGCGTGCATCCTGCTGCGAACTGGTAGCACAGCAGCATCCTCTCGACCAATTCTCACAACACCAGTACATCAGCAGTATGGCTTGCGCATTGGGATCCTCTCCCTTTGCGGACTCCGGCTTTGATGACAGTTGGCTCAAAACAGAGACGGGCAGCAACGATCTGGACACCATTCGCGCGTTCAATGCCAATTTCGAGCCACAGAGCAGCGGCGTAGCCGATCTCTCTCAGACGTTCAGCAGTGACGCTGCAGCACAACCTAGCACTCAACCAGCGTACGGTTTCAACACCACCGCGAACACCGATCTCGATCAGATTATCTGCACATCGCCAGTCTACGAAGCATACCCGCCCACTTTCACCAACAACAATCCGGCATCGCCCTACTTCCGGTCTGTCGAGAACAGCAATGGAGTCAAGCATCATACTTCCTCACTGCGCCACGAGCATCACGGTCATCGTCGATCTGTCTCCGAGCCACCAGGAATGCCGCACCAGCCAGCAATGATGTTCCACCGCGATGAGCACTACCTGGGGAGCCCCATGGCTCCTCTGAAAGTGAAGGCACTGAAAAGCCAGCCATCCCACAAGTCCAATCGAAGTCAACCATATCCGACCCTATCCCGCAAGTCGACCAGACAACAGATGCCAAGCTATCCGCATGCAATGCAGCACCCATACCAGCACCAGCATCAGCAGGGCTTCCGACCCAGCGTTCATCGCTCCCAGACACAGCCTGCCCGCCAGTATGCGCCCACCAGTACACCTATGATGTCGCCGCAGCAATACACGAACATGTCTCCCCCAGCACCGCCATCAGCACAACAACAGAACTGTTTTCCACAACCTCAGCACACCGCCTCACCACGACCGCAAGCTCCGATGCTATCGGATCAGAACTCGTTCATGCAAAGCACAAGTCGCGTCTGCACACCTGCAGCAATCGATCCCGCGCTCACCCCTTCGCCTCCTGAGTCGAGGAAGAGACCTCAATCGGCCACGCTGAACATCCCTATGACTGTGGATGAGCTGAGAGCGATGATCTTCGAGACGGTCAAGGAGGCAGTCTCTGGAACTGTCAGTGAAGGTATTACTGAAAGCGGGCCGATTGGTGCTGTGCAGAGTACAGAACAGCTACAGCAAACAGAGGAGCAGGCACTGGGCGAGGAATTCGAGAGGCTCATCAAAAGTGAAGGATGCAGCGAGGGTCCGAGAGCTGTTCAGATTGAAGAGACGGAGGACATTGAGGCGTTTCTGGGCGTGGAGCGGGTTGAGAAGAGCGATTGAGATGGGTGACGTACTGGAGGCGCATGCGCAAGCTGCTTCTACGATATCTTAGCACGTCCGATGTGTGTATGTGTCGTGGTAGCACCAATGCAGCTGCCATATTCGTTGCCGGGTCTTCGTTCGTCGGGAACGTCGCAATGATAAGAGCATGAATTGCAAGTATCAGCAGTATCACGAAAATCAAGACATTACATTCGTATCTGGGTATCTCAGAGGAGCCAATCTGTCGCTACTCTTCCATCGTCGTCGTAATGGAATCTCGCAGCATTTGCAAAGCTGCAATTCACTTGCTAACAACAGCCCACTCAGACCATCTGCTCACCCCTTCTAGGAGAACCGCCTCCGATCGGCTTGCGCGAGATGCCCGAATGATGATGGTGTCCACCATCTCCAAGCCCACCTGCAGCTCCAACACCTGGACCAAA
The DNA here is from genome assembly GCA_029490675.1 of Cercospora nicotianae. Lineage (NCBI taxonomy): Eukaryota > Fungi > Ascomycota > Dothideomycetes > Mycosphaerellales > Mycosphaerellaceae > Cercospora > Cercospora nicotianae. The sequence goes on along the minus strand of JANQAT010000006.1, from coordinate 3,346,571 downwards.
AGCCCCGTCACTGGAAACATCAAATGGCGCACCACCCAAGCCCGCAGCACCGCCCTGTCCCCAACCAACCTGTCTCGTCCACATCGCATCGTGGAATCCGCCAAACGGCCCCAAAGAATTCGAGAACGTAAATGGCACATGCCTGCTCAGCGGTACATGGTTGAATCTGAAATCCCACACACTCGCATACACCATTCTGTACGACGAGAAAGCAAAGACAGTTCCAATCACTGCTCCAGCAAAGACATCGTACCAGTTGTGAAATTCATCAATCGTGAGAGCACCGCCGATCAGACATGCGCCGAGGATTGGCGCGTATGTGGCAATGAGTTTCCACATTGCCGGGTGGTAATTTGACCAGACCTTAAGTTTCGCATTCAAGTAAAGGTACAAGAACACGAATCCGGCGAACGCCGCAGTCGTATGTCCCGAAGGCATAGATTCCAAAGCATCGTTGATTTCATGTTCGTCGCCTGTACAGATCTTCCGATCGTACATGATATTCGTGAAACCATTTCCGGAGTTTGCGCCGTTGATGAGGGTTTGAGCCGGTTGGCAGACGGCGAGGAAGTGGGGTCGGAGACCGCCGATGAGCCATTTGACGAAGACTTGGAAGACTGCGGCTGTGATGAGGGAGTAGAGGAGGCCGATGACTGCATTGTTGAGGTCCCAGAAGGAGCGGATGCGGATTTGCATGATGAGGAAAATGGTGATGGGGACGAGGGAGGCGAGTAGGGCGGCGGCCCAGATGGGGATGATTTCTGGACGGGAGGGGTAGGCGAATTGGGGGTAGACCTGGGAGATGAATGTTAGATATTGTTCTGGAGTGTTGATGGAAAGATGTACTTACCACTTCGCCATCTGCGAATGTGACTGGGAACGATCGGGATGGAGCTGGTGGTGCTTCGTACACTCCCAGACCGACTGCGCCCATCACGACCATGGTCAAGAGGTCAGGCCATGTCATCTTGACCCATTGGCCAAATGATGGTCTGCTGTTGAGAGTGGCCTCGCCATAGTCGTTGCGGGCGGCTCGGCGATCAGAATGCTTTTCGTGGTTGCCGCCGACTGCAGTGGCAGTGTTGGCATCTGCCGGCTTATTGCGTCGACTGAAGAGCGGCATCTTGAGATTTTCGATTTGTCTTCGGCTTGGATTGAAGTCGATGTCGCGTGGCTAGAGACACGACCAGGCGGATGCCTGTGTGGAGCAGTTGATGCAGAGCAGAAGTGGCTGATGGATTCGAAACGAGGCTGACGCGGCTCTTGTACTCACATGAAGAAGCTGTTTGCATAGAATGTGACCTGATGATTCGTCATTGCGGAGAAACGCGTCTCGCTGGCAGCTATTCGTTTGGAAAACCTGGATTCACAGCAATCCCGCACGTGGATCCGACAGCAAAACAAGGTAGCCACGATCGATCGCCATGACGTATACGCATCTCCGAACGCGACGTCGTGCATTTTGCGCAAATGAACCCGCCATATGTACTCCGATATTGCAGGACATCTGCATGAAACCACAAAAGATTGGGTCATGAGAGACATCGGTGTGATGTGGCAGAAACGCAGACAATCGGTTTGAGTTTGATGCCCAGATACTAGATCGTTGCTTGTGCTGCTTGGCATGAGGCTGGTGAGGCTGATTGAGGCTGAAGTGAAGACCGGGATTAGCGTGCATAGGATGGCACAGTTGTAATGTACGGAGTTCTGTATTGCAAGATCTTCGCAGATTGCCTTCCTGTCTTGCGGCGACATCCATTATCGGAATGTGCCAGCATCCAAAACGCAGCGTAAATGAGAACGGGTCGCACGAGTCCATGAAGGCTTGTCGGTCATTGATGCCGAGGATGTTGTCTCCATCATCATAGAGGAGCTGTGGAAGACCTGGGTGGCTAACTGGATTCGACGTGTAGTGGCAGTACAGACATGAGTACTGCTGCCTTGCCTCAGCAGTCCAAATTCGAGGAGTCCGGGGCAGATCTCGCCGCACGTGGAGACCTACCTGTAGACGATGACATAGTCGAAGCACCTGTGGCACTACCATCATCAGCAATCACTTTTCTCGTGCTCCCAGTCGCTCCAGCATATTGACCTCGAGAGCTGCTCATTCGACCTCGAGGGTGGCTTGGCGCAGGTTGAGTGCTGGTCCTTGTAAAGTAGAACTACAGGTCGGTGGCTTCGTCGGACAGAAGCAGCGCGAGCGCGACTTCTCCAGCTAGACTTCCTCATAGCATGTCAACGCTGGCCATGGTGTGCAGCAGATGGAGCGTAATTGCATCAGAGCCTGCGACCATTGCTTCGCTGCTTCCTATCGGCCAAACCATAGGGAAGCTGACCGCGTATAGCGTGATCTTGGAAAAAGCTGTGGCAGACGTGAGCAGCACTTCTGGCTTGAGCACGCTTCCTCATGATGCTAGCACGGTCTGCTGTTGTTGTTGTGTTGTGCTCTTGTCAGTGCTGGAAGATCAGCAATGGTCGGCGACCTTGCGTCACGGCGCAAAGGCGAAGTCTAAACCGGCGCGTTCTTCCAACCCACCATACTTCTTGGTCTCCTCTACCTCAAACAGCCAGCTGTCCTCATCACAACAGGCTTGAGGATTATGTGAACGTCGCTGCCTAGCTGTTGTAGCCGGCAATAGCGCTGACAGCTAAGTTCATGTCAAGGGGAAGGAAGTCGTTCGTCCTGTGTTGCTTCCGTCTCCACCTCACCTCACCTCATCTCCATCTCCATTGCCACTGACAGCAGACATCCTCCCCACCACAACTCCACGACACATCATGTCTGATAGCAGCTCTTCCGACGAAGCCCCAGCGAGACGAATTGAGAAGCCGTCGAAACCGAAAGTCGAATTCGAGGATCCAGACGCGCACCCTGGCATTACGCTCGTAGACGGCCTGCGCATAGTATTCGGCCTGCTCCTTCTCAGCGGACTGCTGAGCTATTTCATCATCGGCGACAGCGTATTCTGGGGCTACAATGCGTGGTGGACCAAGCCCAAGGCCCTCGTGGCCAAACTGGTAAGCGCATACCCGCAGCACAGCGGGAGCAACGACTGATCTCTGCCCAGCGCGGACCTGTTGTCCTCACTGACGCGCAGCTCCTGCACTACAATGGCGAAGACGAATCTCTCCCGATATACCTCGCCCTCAATGGCACGATATACGACGTGACCTCCAATCCACGAATATACGGACCAGGCGGAATGTATGCTGTCTTCTCAGGCAGAGATGCAGCTCGGGGCTTCGTCACAGGCTGCTTCGCCGAAGATAATCACCCTGATCTTCGGGGCGTAGAATGGCAATTCGTCCCTAAAGACGTGCCCACGTATGAGGAGAAGAGTGATGAAGAATTGACCGAGCAAATGAGATTATACAGGAAAGAGTCGATTGAGAAAGGCTTTAAAGAGATTAAAGGCACAATTGAGCATTGGCAGAAAGTCTTCAGGGGTGAGACTGGAAAAGATTACTTTGAAGTCGGATATATCTCTGGACGTAAGCCGGAGTCTGGACCAGTGAAGCCATTGTGCCAGAATGCGGAGAAGAAGAGACCGAAGGAAGGACTGGAGAAGTGGATACAGAAAAGGAGACTGGACAAAGCGAAAGCAGAGAAGGAGAAAACCACGAAGGACGAGATATGAGAGGACTTGTCCAAATTAGCCCATGCGATTCTGGTTGTCATTTATCTCTGGATCCTCAGCATTTGTCTGTCAGTTGCCAGCGATTCATTCGGCCCTGCTGAGCTAGTGTCAGCAATCGCAGAAAACACCGCGTGGAGGCGATAACATTGGACAGAAGCTACATGCGACTCCTGTGGTCACCTTATCCTGGTTTCTCAGCATTTGTCTGCCAATTGCCAGCGTTCCATTCGGCCCTGCGGAGCTAGTGTCAATGATCGCAAAAGACATCGCGTGAAAACGACAAAATTGGAAAGAAGCCACATGATACTCTTGTGGTCACCTTGTCCTGGATCCTCAGCATTTGTCTGTCAATTGCCAGCGTGCCCTCTGGCCCTGCTGAGCTAGCGTCAGAGTTTGCAAAATACATTGCGTGGAGACGATAACATTGGACAAAAGCCCCATGCGACTCTTGTGGTCGCCTTGTCCTGGATCCTCAGTATTATCTGTCACATTGTCAGCGATTCCTCCAGCTCTGCTGAGCTAGTGTCAGTGATCGCAGGAAACAACACGTCAAGCTACATTTCTTACCAAGACTCTCCGCTGCGTCGCACCATCGATCATTTGTACCATTGTCAGCTTTGTTGACGCCATGAATACGGCAATCAGTGGAATGTTCTGGAAGCAGCCCGTGGAGCGAAGCATTTGTGGCCTTATCTAACACAGCAAAGTGCTCGTTCCATGGGGTGATGAGCTTTACACCGCAAAGCATCGCCCCTTCTCCGCTTTCATGCCATCCGCTCCGAGAGCCTCAGCTGCAGCATGGAGCGCACTGCGTGCCAGGCCTTTCGTTGGAAGCAAAGCGTATATCCTCCTTCCTCCACCGATTTTATCCTCAGCGTTCTCCAGGACTCTACAAAATTCTCTCCCGAAACTCCTTCGCGGTGTAGCGATGACCTTTTGAGTCGTCTGGATAGCCCTTGAAGAACGGAAACAGACAGAATTTGTTACATGACATGAACAATACCTCCTCCAATTTCGGCAGTTCAGCCATATTCTTCAACCCGTCGAATTTATCGTCTGGCCTCCCATTGACCCGGATGAGACGGAGACGTGCAACACGTTCAAGGCAGTAGATGTCCTGCGGTCGGAATGAATAGACTCCCCAAGCATAGACAGCACGGCCGATCACGGTCATATGCTCGATAGAGGCCTTTCTTGTCTCCGACAGGCTCATCATGAATGGTGTGAAAGCCGGGGCCTCGATCAAGAACTCATTGGTGTTGTACGGGACCAGAGCAGTATCGGCGTAGGTCTGGCGGCAGGTGCGGAGGAGGGAGAGGTTCAATGAAGTGGAGAGGTCGCTGCCACACATCGTGCAAAGCTCCACCGTATTGACGCTTGGTCGCTTCTTTGGCTTGATCACCGACACGTTCAGTTCGCACGAGTGGTAGCGAAGGGTTTGACGACCAGTATTGTCGTCATGAGCCCGACCGGTCGATACATGGACTTTGTGGCCACCAAGAACATAGCCAAAGATCTGGTTGCGGATCTCTGGTGGGAGTGACAGCAGGCGGGAGTCCTGCTTGACCTCGGATCTAGGGAGGTCAGCTGTTGGCACCGTGTTGGGAGAGGCGTATGGGTAACGTACGCTTTGGCACGCTCACCGCCGGAGGCTCCTGGCTTGGACAAGCCCTTGGAACCCGACGTGCGCTTGATGCTTTTGGGCTTACGAGCCATTTTCGATGGTCGCTACGCTGCGAATTGATGTGTGTGTGGAAGAGATGGAAGGATCAGGGCACAGTGCTGACGGAATTTCGGCCAGTGGGCTACACGGAAGCGGAACAGAGGGTCCCTCGGCGGCAGCACAGACGCGAGAGGTCAGGCAACGAGCTACGCTTGCTCAGCGCGAGACAGCAGCTATCATGACGTCCATATCCCGAGCGACAGCGTGCTCGACATGCATATGCTCTTCGGGGCGTAGCTGTTCTCGGTCCCCATGTCCGCACCATCGACAACCGTTCGACCAGACTGCAACACGGATCCTGCAGAGACTCAACGTCGATGGTTCCGGGCCGCAGAAGCAGCGGACAATATAACGCTCGAGATGAAGGCGATGTATTGTCAGTCCACAAGGACCGACAGGGCACGAGAAACATCCAGTCGGGGGCAATCACTATGGGATCACCGGACTGGGTAGACAGCGTGGAAGTGGCGCAGATCGACCGGTACGAGTCTCGGGGATGGCAGAAGTCTGCTTGCAACATGGCCGCTGTGCAACACAGCCTTGACGAAGCTGGAGGGAATGACAGGATGCTCGACACGGGTGGCATAAGGTCGTCACAACTATCAGGTCCCGAATGTGTCCTGGCATGTGGCAGCTTCTAGTCCGACAAGTACACTGCCGTCTAGTGCGTTCGGGTCATCAAGAGACCGTATGGTTTCAGGACCAGCCGTCACGCCCCCGTTTCTTGATGCCTCCAACACCTTCACTGAGCTCGAGCGATTTTACAAACCCCGTCATGGATCTGAGATTTACTGTTGAGCTATAGAACTGTGGACTTTTGGCAATTGGAGCATTAGGTGAGTGCTGGGTTCGGGAAAGAAGTATCCATATTGGTGTATGAGCTGATGAGGAACAAAAGGTTTAGGCACACAACACTCCTGAATTCTAGTGGAGTATGAACAGGGCATCTTGGAAAATCACTTTGGCTCTATCTGTACACTTAGCCATGATTTCATGCTATTGGACCTACCCCGCTCGCCGAAGGATAAGCAGCCAAGCTTAGAAGGAACCTGCTGTTTCTGCTTAAAGTTCCACAGAACAAAGCAGAAACTGCGCAATCTGGTACCGCGTTGAAAGCCGAAGCCTGGTATATCGGGTCAGGGGAGATTATAGAATTGCCAGCTACGCTCAAGGAATACTACAGCAGTAACGCACCGCAAGGCCCCATTCTCAAGAAAGGAACAACAATGCAATCATCGGGAGTAATCGCTCCAGGCGATCACGAAGCCTTTATGAACTACGCCCTCCAAATCGCTCTTTCCGCCCCATCAGATCCCGCAAACACCCACCGCATCGCCTCCCTCCTCACAAACGCCACAACAGGCCAAATTCTCTCAACAGGCTACTCCCACGAACTCCCAGGCGATCTCTCCCCATCAGATATGGGTTCCACTCACGCCGAACAAGTCTGTTTCATGAAGGTCGCTCAAAGATACGATCTTCCGCTTTCTCAAGCTGAATTACATATCGGATCTGTCTTGCCCGAGGAAGGTTGTATACTTTATACGACTATGGAGCCTTGTAGTCGGAGATCGAAGATGGGTTGGAGGAGTTGTTGTGAGAGGATTTTGGCGCTGAGGGGGAAAGTGAGGTGTGTGGTTGTGGGGATGGGGCATGCGGGAATTGAGGGGAATGAGGCGGAGAGGGTTTTGAAGGAGGGTGGGGTGGAGTTTGTGAGGATGGGGGAGGAGATGGGGAGGAGGTGTGAGGAGGTTGCTAATAGTAGCTGAGGCGAAGAAAAATGTGATACTGGCTGGGTAGGAGTAGACGTGAGACATGCTTGATTGAAGCTGTTCTGAGGATTATGGTCCTGTTCAGTTATTCGACCAGAAACAATGTTTACGTCGGCAGTAATTAAATCATGAAGTACGAACTCTGTCGATGGTGTTTGAATGTACTGCCATATTGTGTCCTCTTCGAAGAGCATATTTACGCCTGAGGCATCAAACCACAGCGAGACGGCATGCGCCAAGCTCGCCTCACCTCCAGCTGAGCCTACGTCCTCTTGAGACGGTCACGAACGTGTCACTCATTCTGCGAGAGCTTCGCGCACTCTGGTCTCGAAAATGTTGCGATCCCTCGCCGGTCAGTCTCGCTCTGAACCGCTGTCGGTCATGGGGTCCAGTGCAAGAAGGTGGCGGCTTGTGCAGCCACATCCGACGTCGCGTTCCAGCACAGCCTTGTTGACAAGGCTGTGTCAATACTGTGTCTGCTTCTGAATCTTTGAAAGTCTGGCTTTATCTCAATCTGCGTACAGCATCGATTACTCGAGAACACAGCGCACCCATTGAACGCTGCTCCAAGAATACACACGCTGTATCGCGCACAAGTGCCCCAGCTTTCTTATCTGGCTTCTGGATCCCCTCTTCTCGGGCCCACCGCTTCTCAGTGAAAAGGCATCTCGCAATAACAAGCGCTGATCATCCAACCACTCAGCAGGGTACTGAAAGCAGTTCCCCGGTCATAGCTTTGTTGCAATTGTATGTTCATCGCGAACAGTCTGGGCGGCTCGAGCCTGGGAAAACAACTGGCAACCGCTAGCTACCCGACACCATTTGGCACCATATGCCACAAACACGGTCGCAGGCCGGATCCAAGAGGAAACGAGACGAAGATCACCAACACAAGCTCACACGCCATGAGGACTCGGGAACAACCTCGGGCGATCCTTCCAGTGCTCTCTCGGCGTTCTTGTACGAACCGCTTCCTAGCGAGAAGCACATCAGAGTCTTGATAATACAGCCAGCGTTGAGACTAGAAGATCCGATCAACTGTGACCTCAAAGTTGTTCTTCGAACGCCAAGAGCCCGATACAAGGCCCTATCTTACAGCTGGGCGATGGAGAATGGAGATTGTTCTCTTAGTCGTGTCATTACTATCCAGGACTCACAAGTCGCGATCACGCAGAATCTCTTCGAGGGACTGAGACGCATTCGACAGAAGCGGGATATTGTCCGGATCTGGGTCGACGCTATTTGTATCAACCAGGGAGATGTTCCGGAACGAAACTCACAGGTGGCGCAGATGTATAAGATCTATAAGAACGCCCAGGAGACTCTAGTGTGGCTAGGGGAGGATCCGTTCAGCAATGGCTCTCCGAATGAAGACAACGATGCTTTCCTTCGCGCAATTGGCCGTCTGCGAAGCATTCGACAACCTCACGAAATCAGGACCTTTTTCGGTGGCGGAGAATCCTGCATCTGCCTACACCGGGATATTACCCAGTGCGTATGTGCTGGTCTGCTGCCGAGCCACGCGGTCGATGACGAAGCTCCAGAGAGATGGCGTTCTATACTAACGGCCGTACCTGGTCTAGAAGAATACAGCAGAAATTTGCTTCAAACGTTCGATTCGTTCTTTGAGGGTCGCTACTGGAGCCGGCGGTGGATCGTGCAGGAATATATGTCAAAGCCGAAAACACTCTTTTGGGGGTCCCATCAGCAACCGGCGTTCAAACATACCGACCTGTGTCACTTGATGGACATCATCGGGAGTACGCGAGACGGGAACTATTCGGCCATTGATCGTGTCTCTTCCCTGACCGCTGTGGCGGAAGGACTGTCCAGCTACGGTCTGATCGAATCTCTCTGCGTTTTCAGTGCCATGCAATGTTCAAACGACCACGATATGCTCTACTCCCTACTAAGCTTGTTCAATCCGTTCGATCTTGTGGTTGATTACGACTGCACCTTTCAAGAGCTGTGTTGCGAATTTTCGATGCGCCTGTTAGTTGACGGTTATTGGAACCATATACTTGGAAATAGTGGTCTCGATGCATCTGGAAGAGCGGTAGCAGGAAGCGTTGATCCTGGAACTGGAGCGTCATCAACGACTCCCTTAGCCCTGGATGCGCCCACTTGGGTCGCTGATTTGAGGACTTCAGATACTTTCCGCACTCTGGGAGAGGCGCATATACCTGGCTTACTCAACCAGACTTCGGTGGTAATAGGCTGATTCTACAAGCTTTCTTTGTGGCCGTGCTTAGTCACATGGAAAGTCCACGTGAGTGGGTGGTCTTGACAGGCAATGAATACATACAGCACGGCGACGCCTCTCGTCTAACCACCCAGTTCACCATAAGCACAGTTGCTCATGGACGTGGAGGACACTTGAGCTTGAAAGGTGGCGATCTTCTGTTTCTGCCAGATGCCATCGAAAGCAGTGATCTGTATTCTGAAGACTTTTTGGTCGTTAGACCGCGATCGGTAATGGGAATGAGTACTCGCATAGTGGTTGAAACTGTGGGCGTTGCTATGGGTTCAATTGATACTGAGGTGGCAAAGCAGTATCGGAAGGAAAAGGCAAGGGTCGAACTCGAGATCGTATAGCCACGAATGGTGGTTTTATGCCACATGCCCACTATCACATCTCCAAGGCAGCTATTTACCCATCTGTCTTTAATCTCGTGCCCCAACTGTCCGTATAGAATTGACGGCACACATTTCGCCACGATGTGGCTTCGCGATGTGTTCTCGACACAGGCCGTCCGGAATGATTCGATGCCGATCTTGCGATACATTGTAGTGCCTGAGAAAGATCAATCGGAGAACACTGTCCATTTCAGAGGCTCGACGGACAACTGTATCTGTACAACCTTGTCGCCGTCCTCGATTCCGACTCACATCTTCGACTTGGCGATCCGATGCTAAGTTGCCGGATATGTAGGCGCTCGCTTAGGTCGCTAACAGTGGAGGCGAAACTTGAACGAGGTACGACACATTCGGCTAGTGGCGATGGCTAGTCGAAGTGTTCTGCGGATACTAAACAAGAAGAATGCACGAACACTCGAGCCAAGTCTCCACCTAATCGCCTTGAACAGTCACCGTGACCTCCTGCACATACTCCAAGCCACCGCTAATCACAGCAACCTTATCATTCCTAGCAAAAAGTAAATTCCGCTTAACGAGAGCGCAAAGTATCTCCCTCGTTCCTGAATACCATTCGTGAGGCACGAAAAAATGCCGATGATAATGGAAAGTGCCGCCAGGCTGAGACCTCTTCAGATGTACTGAGCATACCCAGGACTGTTTGTCAAGGAAAACGAATCTGCCATTCTCCAGAAATCCTATGCCGTGGAATACGAGCTTGGCGATATGTTCTACGGGGTCATCGCGCTTCATTGCCTCGATTCTCGATTGTGTCTTCTGGTTCGTAGATGCATCTGGCTCATTCTGATCGTCTGCTTCAATCTTGAGGCTCTCTACATCAAGCAAGCAGACGTGTTTGGTTTCAGCGTTCCCGTCAAGTTGGCACAGCTCCAGGAGTATGGCTCGTGTTTGCTCCACCATGCAGACTCTGGCAGATCTTAGTTGTAAGCCTACTCCAACTGCAATTGGGATGCGCTTGGTCTCTGACAAATCAGTCCAGTTGTGAATGTACACCGAAGTTGGCTCGATACGAAGTACGTGCATCGCAGAAGTTGGATGCTGAATCCATATGTGTGTGGTGGACGAGTGACGCCGCGAACTCAATTCTTGCCCAGCGTAGCTCCAGAGATATGCAGAATCGCTGGTAGATAAGATGAAGCTGTCGTTTGTTTCGCTCACAAGTAGCTGTGTAATAGCCTTGTTGCTACTCAATCGACCTTGAAAGATTTGCTCCTGGGCAATGAGACCGCCTTGTTGTGAGCGGGCTGTACTCCAGCCGAGAATTGCATTGGAAGCATCGACGCTCAAGCAAATACTTAGCCTTGACCACCAGTGTAGAGAATGCACATTAGATTTATGTCGGTAAAGAGTCGCTGATTGGCCTCCATCACGCAGACTGTACAGTGCGACGGCGCCATCACTCTGCCCACACAGGATATGATTATCGTCCGTGTGGTTGGCGATCACGCTGATCTTGATCTTGGGTTCTGCTATAGCCACAGTCACAGGTGGCTGGTTGCACGATGCGTCTCCACTATGATCGTGGGTTATGTCTTCCTGGCGTAGTCTTGACGGGCTCCAAATATTGCAGATCGATCCTCGAATGTCGGCGAGCCTACAGCTGTCGCGGGAGAACGCTAGTCCAGCGATATATTGCTTGGAAGAAGTGACTCTGTAGATCAGCTGAAGCGTCTCGAAGTGGTACACGTCGATGGTCCCGGAACCAGCAGCACCTGCTAGAAAGATCCCATTTGGGCTTGCTGCTAGCTTGGGGCATTCAGCACGGACGACTGTCAGCGTATCATCCTCGAATGGATCTAAGATCGCCAACTCGCCATCGAGGTAAGAAGCTGCTAGTAGTGGCCTGTCTGGATCTGTATTGAATACCATTGCGGTTATGTTGTGCTTGCTGACTTCGGCATTTGGCAGTCTCTTGCCACAAGTACCATAGTACATGTCGTCTGAAATGCTCCATAGGAGTATGGGATGCCCGGGAGAAGCAATGGCGATCATGTCATGAGCTGTAGATATTGAGACGGCGGATGGAGGTCGGAGAGGTCGCTTGTCGTGAACATCCGGGTCAGCATTCCAAGGTTGGTCTGGCAAGCGGCATGCGCCATCACTCAAATCCCACGATGCCAAAAAGCCCTTGTGACATGCAGCATAAAGTATGTTGGATCCGTAGGCTAAGTCCAGACAACGACCAGACATGGGCAGAACGTGTTGCACTTGGTCTTTAAATACATTCCAGATGCGAATGGAGCTGTTACCGCATGAGGCTAAGAGTTCAGTTCCATGTAGAAAGCGGATCATATGGAGCGCCTCTCCGTGATGGTAGACTTTATGCTCCTGGCCAGTTGTGGCACGATAGATTTGGATCACGCCATTGGGACCGGCCACACTAACGGCGAAGAACTTGTTTCCAAAACAGACGCAACTCGCGCGTGACCGGAGGTCTATACATGATAGACGATCGTCCCATTCGACATCCGGCGAACCAATAACAGCAAGGCCGCGCTCTTGCCTCACGAACCCTGCGATGCAGGAGTTTTTGGGGCAGAAAGGCGGCAAGATCGAGAATATCGCGGCTGGATTTGTTAGCAGTGCATCAGCGAATTTTGCTGACAACCTTGTGAGGTCCTTGGCCCAGCTTTTGATGCTCTGTAACTCTCTTTCATGGGCTGGAGCAGTGGTCATGTGTTTCGTAACGAAATGATCCATATCGGCTGCAGCGGCCACCAATGGCGCAACAGACGATGTATTGGCAATGCATTCGATCCACGAGAGTACATTGGTCTTCAGAAAGGTATCGAGCCGCAAGATCACATCTGCCGCAGTGAGGTCCGCGAGCCTCAAATGATAAGAGAAGTTAAGAGCGGCATAGATCGAGAACGAGGTCCGCTTGCTGGGCGTCTTGTTAGAGTTGAATCTCTTCCTCGGGCGAGGCGCCTGCATATCGGGGCCTGAGAGGCATTTCAAGCACGCAGCTGCCATAATCGCATGTGCTGTCTCGGCCGAGATGGAGAAACCAGATGGCTCTACAGTATCGAGCAGGAACTCCCGAGCGGTCTCGTGTACTAGATTTACACGCCCAATCTTATCAATTGTCAAAAGCTGGCCGCCCACAGCCAAGAGGCGAGCTTTCAAATTTGGGAAGCTCTTTCCGAGATGGTGAAGGAGTGCGCCGTCGAGCTCCTCTACTGAAAGTGGTCGGGGGGCACATGTAACCCAGGTCAGCACTGCCCTCATGAATGTCTGGTCGCGATCGGCCTGTGCGAGTGTCTTTAGTATCCTCTGGTAGAGAGCAGTCATGCCTCGCGGGACTTCTTCAAGGACCCGCTGGACCTCGGACTCGCTGTAGGTGTTGGCTAATTCTTGTAAGACGAGGGTAGTCCACAGGAAAGATCCCCTGGACTTGCTCAGGATCTGTTCAACCAGATGCTGGCCGGAGTGCTCCTCGATCGAGGATCCGCGTGCCTGAATCAGTAATTTGATATCCTTGAGCGTGTCCGCAGCCGAGATATGCTCTATGTTCAACGACATGCGGGCTGCAACGTTGTCAAACTCTGTCTTCAAAGATGCCGTCTCCCTGCTGGTGATCAGGATTCGAAGACGAATTGAATGGACACTTTTGCCAAACAACGACGTGAACGCCGCTGCGAAGTTCTCGCACTCGTCTAAGCCATCAATCACCCAGTATTGCTCCTCCAGGCTGGAGCGTAATATGATGTCGACGAAAAGTTTGCGCCAGAGGAGACGTTCGTTCTGGTTCTGGCTCGAGAGTGCACCAGTCCCGGGGTCGATCGATTCGATTTGCGCTTTGTCCACGGCTAGAAATTCCGCTCGTATTTGGTCACTACGAAGCGCTGTTTGGTACGCCAAAGCCTTCAAGCAAGCTCCGAAGACAGCTTTGGATCTGTCGGCATGTTTGAAGAAGAAGTAACTAACGCTTGCGCCGCGCTGTTGCAGCTGACTGATGATGTAGCTTGTGAGCGTCGATTTTCCTGATGCAGGTTTGCCAACAAGCCACAACACCTGGGTACCATTAGCCTTAGAGTCCGCCCAGTCTCGATAACTTGCTCGCTCATTGATCCATTCGCATGTCCCCGCAAGTCGAGCATCTTCAGCCGCAAAGTGATCATCTTCGTGATGGGCGGTAATTCCCAGAAGGCTTTTTAGATGTGAAGTTTGCTCGGCGTTGGTACTCTCCGAATAGGTCACCATACTTTGCTGCCGACTTTCGGATTCCAGGAAACCAGGAGGCCCGGGAGCTAGAGCGATAGAGCGTAGACGCCCCGCACTTTGCGGCATTGAAGGATGGCTTGGGACATGTTGCCGAAGTAGCATTTCTTCCAGAGCAAGCGGATCTACAGTGCTTGGGTCCTGGCCTCGCGTCCTACTGTGCGCCGATCTCAGCTGCAGCGCTGCTGCTTCATCGCGCTGCAAAGCACTGGCTACAGCGACGGCAGCTGAGGCAGCCCAAGGAAAATTGCCAGCTGATCTTTGGACGATCACATCCAATATTTGGTCAATGGTATCTTTCTCGTAGCCACCAGCACCAACAACCGCCTGCAACTTTTCACCAACAAGCTTTCTCACATCTGCGTCGCTGTACTGTTCAATCCAGATTCTTTGACGTTGATCGAACGCCTGGAGAAACGCAGGCTCTGGCCGACTTGCCACACAAAGCTTTACATTCTGCCCGCCTGATTGGGTCCAATGACATAAAACACCGCTCAAGGTAGTGAAGTCGCGGAAGTCGTCGTTGTACTCGTCTAGTCCGTCGATGAAAATGCAGATCTTGCGTTCGAGAGACCCCGACACGATTTCAAGCACATGAACCAATGCGTTCCCTATGCGATCTGCTCGCAGGTGAGTTTTGAGTTCCAGCTGCCAGGGCTGGGATTCGACCATTTTTACTAGATCCGGTAGTGCCTTCTCGATCAGCTCTGGACATTGCTCCAGAATGTCGTGGAGTATCGAGCGAGATAGACCTGCGATTGTCCTCTGCTTTCTAGATCCATCGCAGCAGAGGAAGAATTTGGCAAAGATGAGCTTTGAGCCTTCAGCCCACACGTTTAGCATTCGTGCTGTCGCTTCGTGGTCGCACAGAAATTTCATCAATACCGACTTCCCGGTATATGGCTTGCCCACCACGTGAAATATTCCAGCGCCGCCCCGTAGCCATGTGCAGAACTGGTTCTTACCCAGACTGACTGGAGCCGAGGACGATTTCGACTCGTCTTCTGCACCGCCTGAGGCAGATCCATCGAAGTCGTCTAAAGATAACGCCATTGATTCGTTAGGACTGGCCTCGAAATCAATATGTTGCTGCAATTCTGGGTATGAAGCGTGACCAGTTTGGCTGTACTGTGGCAATCGAAACTGCGGTTGCTGCATTGGTTCCAGATGAGCGTCTTCATCGATAGCCCAGGAGAAGCAATCTTGGTCCACACTGATTATATCGTCGAAGCGTTCGTGTGCCGTCTCATATTGCAGGAGATTGAGAATCTTGCCTCTTGTGAGTGCCTTTCGGCTATCATCAGGGAGAGCGAATATCCGTTGCAGCTGGAGCTCGGCTTGGCTGCTCAGCGATGTGATTGTGACGTTTCCTCGGATGTTGGATATCTCGGCAAGAAGTCGTTGGAATGCAACATCGTTCGATTGCATAGACTGAAGGACCTGTTGGTGTAGTGCCTTGCTGTCGAGACTGCAGGTCATCAGCCACCATAGTGTCTCAATAGTTGGCTAGTGGGAGATACCTATTCATACGGATCAGCTGAAGGTTGAGTTGAGCACGGCAATCAGCTAGCCGCCTGAGCAGATCGTCTCGCTCAGATTTCTTGAGTTGCGACTTCAGCGATGACACGAAAGAGTGCCATTTGGAATCAGGTTCTTTCGCTCGTGTTGTCCTCAGGAGCGCTGATAATTCTGAAGAGATCACTCTGCAGCGGCTCGCCAGGCGAAATAGTGCTTCATCATCTGGATCTTGGGCCAAGAGCCCAGGAGGGTTCAATCGTGTAGACAGCGCATCCAGCTCTGAAGCACAGACTAGTGAATCGGCGTCTGAGGCAGCCATCATCGCATCTGATGTATAGACTTGTCGAGCTCCATGGACAATCTTAGCTGCAAAGTCCACGAACTGGCAGATGGCTGCCACGAGCCCGATTGCGCTGACTGGATCCATCATGAAGGTGCCAGATTGTCTGGAACAGAGGGTTCATTCTTCAGTAGGCGCTCCGCACTGCTTTCGCAACACGCAGTGGACTTGTCACCGCGCGGGCCATGGCTCAAGAAGGCGAGTATTGTGCCGCAGACGTGCAATCGTCCCAATCGATGTGAGAAGTAGCACTTCGGCAGACTATGATGTTTTCGAACCGAGCCGTGTGCCGCCCGAGTGTGTACATTGCATGAACATACAGTAGTGCGACATGTACGTGTGGCCTAGCCGCCGCCTTCGCGTTGGCCAGCAGGGATCTGGAGCGAGTCGTGTCTTTTGCTGGCCCTCCACTCCATCGAACCGACGCCCACACGGGGACCCATAATGCAATACCAGTTCGGCCGGAGAGATAGGCGATAGCGCGTGGTTGTTGTGCACATGCAGGTGGCTCGGTCGGACGCGACAGAAGATGCTCGATATCGGGCTGGGCGCGTCCGTCGGCTTCCTCACCACTCTCCCGTCCTTCCTTCCGCCATATCCCACCACCACCACCTGGACAGCCTTGCTTTGCGCGACACGAATCCTCAAAGATGGCTGAGCATCCAACGATACAACCTGGCGATCACAGTGCCTTCATGAAGTATGCTGTTCAACAGGCACGCCTGTCTCCGCCAGGACCTGACAAATTCTGCGTCGGAGCAGTTCTGGCAGACGGCGACTCTGGAAAGATTCTGTCTACTGGATACTCTCTCGAGCTGCCTGGTTATATGGAAGGGGATATGGGCAGCACGCATGCTGAGCAATGTTGCTTCATCAAGGTGGCTCAGCAGCACGGCCTTCCGATTGTTCGAGCCGAGGCACACATTGCACCTGTACTGCCTGACAACACTGTTCTCTACACCACTATGGAGCCTTGCAATGCGAGATTGAGTGGCAATCGGACATGTTGCGATCGCATCGTTGCACTCAAAACCAAGCTTCGTGTCGTCTATGTTGGGATCAGAGAGCCCAACACCTTCATAGTTGACAACGACGGCAAGCAACGTCTCGAAAGCGAGGGCGTCGGATTTGAAATGGTAGACGACGTTCACGACTTGTGCTATGAGGTAGCAATGACTGGGCACGAGGACGGAGGCAAATAACGCTGTCGATACCTCCGACATCACGAAGAACAACAAAACGAAGTTGACAGCATCATGGAGGCAATCGTCTAGGCGAGCAAGTCTCGACACAAACTACGTTGCTGGTTATCAGTGGTCTCTGGAGCTTGCAGGTGTTCGAGCCCCGCCACAAACTCCTGCTGTGGGCCTAATTATACATCCCTGCAGCTAATGCAAACACAGCTGTTGTAACCGCCAGCGGCACAGCACACATCCTTCTCGGCGCTAACGTTCTTCGATAAAACTACGGAGCTTCGCTTCTAGCTTCCAGGTTGCTTGATAGCTTTATTCGGCAAAACTTTGAACCTCGCTCGTATTTCTACAACCTGCACAGCATTGCAATGAACTCTGAAGGCGGAAGCAGTCTTCAGGTCGACCCTAGCGTGACCAAGGGTAAGCATCTCTCCAGCTTCGCTTCCATTCGTCCTATTAACGTTTGAGAAAAGTCTTACCAGAAGGATGTCGGGTCACTTCAACAGAACAACACGGAGTCAGCTTCTGGGCTAGCACAAGCCGAATCGATGTCGAATTGTCGAATGGAACGCAAGAAGCATATTTTGTCAAAGTCATGCAAGGAGAAACAGGCAAAAACATGCTGCACAGCGAGTTCGAATCAATGCAAGCTATCTACACCCTACTCCCGGACTTCTCGCCAAAGCCAATAGCCTGGGGCTCGTACGCAGAAACCGAAGACACACACTTCATCATCATGGAGTTCCGCGACATGATCCTCGAAATGCCAGATCCGGACAAATTCGCCGCTCGCCTGGCAGATCTACACCATAACAGTAAATCTCCCAACGGCAAATTTGGCTTCCATGTCACTACTTATCCCGGAAACCTGCCGCAATACTCGGATTGGGAGGACAAATGGGAAACCTTCTTTGCCAAAGCAATGAGGCAGGCTCTCGATCTCGAAATCGCCGCAAAAGGCTACGATCCCGAATTCGACGAGCTCATTCCCGCCCTATTCGATACTATTATTCCACGTTTACTACGACCACTCGAAAGCGACGGAAGATCCGTGAAGCCTTCATTAGTCCATGGCGATCTCTGGTATGCAAATTCAGGAATCGACAGCAACACAGGGGAACCTATCGTCTTTGATGCTTGTTCATTCTACGCTCACAATGAGTATGAATTTGGGCAGTGGAGACCTGTGTGTAATCGATTCGGCGACGAGTATGTTCAGGCTTACTTCAAGAAAGTACAAGTCTCGGCTCCTGAGGAGGACTATGACGGACGAGTGGATCTGTATAAATTGTGAGTATTGAGGCACACCTGCATTCGAGGGTCAGCTGACGATTTACCAGGAAGTTTAACACGCATGTTTCGGCATTGTTCTTTGATAACCCTACGCTCCGTGAGCAGATGTTAGGCGATTTGAGAGATTTGAAAGCGAGATATGGCTGATCAAATGAGCGGAGAATAGCACAGCCGCTGGAGCGCCTGCTCTGTTTGCGTATGGTATGTATGATGTGGTGTCGCTGTTTACACCAGTTCCAACCTCTTTGAGGTTCCCAAATCATTCGCCATAACTCCAATCATGCTCCCTTTCAACGCCGTAACATTCAAAATTCGCAAGTCCGCCGGCCGCAATACCTGTTCGCCACGTCATTTGATGTGTTCGATTTCCGCCCCTCTCAACTCCATTGCCCAGTGTCCCTATTTCCGGCTGGAATGCCGCCCATGACCTGTTCCTGATCATACAAACCCATAACCCTCATACCTCATCCTCATAATCCACCCCATCAAACAACCTCAAAACCACATCCAACATCGGCCCCCTCAATTCCATCGCCGAAGCCGAATCATCATCTTCACCTCCGAACATCCTTTTATCTCTCGAATGAAAAGACTCTTCCCGTTGAAAGACTGGTTGATACTTCGATTTACCCAGAACCGTCGGACAAAGAGGAAAATTGTATGTTGATGTTGATTGTTGTTGGAATTGTATTTGTGATTGCTGTGCAGCAGCACGCATAATTCTTCGAGATTTATTCGAACGATGTCGGATTCGTTTTCGGTTGGGTTTTGGTGGCGAAGAAGGAGAACTCCAGTGTATAGATGCAGATGTTGTTACAGGTGGCGATAGCGAAGTCTGCCAGGAAAATGGGTGGCAACGACCACTTGGATATTGATATGAATACAGTGACGGCATGGCGCCTGAATGAGAGTTGAGGAGCATAGTTGTTGTATGTGTTGATGCTTTGCTTGTTGCAATGTTGATGTAGAGACTGTGAGCAGCGGTGTGTATCGACGTATTGTAACCCCACATGCGGTGTAGATAGAATGAATGCCGAGAAGCGACTTGCGCTATATACTTACCTGGCTTGCCTGTCCTCCGGTAGCCTCCAGTCTATTCGACGCATCAGATGACTACTAGTGCGCGGACACAGGCACAAAGTATGAGTCTTTGAGTTGGGCTTCTACGCAGGCCAGACAGGTCACGCAAGCGGGTGCCGCCTCCGAATTCGGAACGCCGATGCTATGCGATAGCTTGATTTTCCTATGTCTCTTACAAAGACTCATGGTGTCATCGACGGGATTCAGAGAAAAGTTGCTGGGAAAGGAACTTTCGTTGTTGGGATTTCTTGGGAGTGAAGTGTGAGTCACGACGGCAGAACGTGGGCATGTGACCTGGCTTGGCGGGCTCGGGCTTCGCCACTGCTAGGCAGTCGAGAGATTTGTCTTGCGACTACCACGTTGCGCATCGACTTGCTTCTCTAGGAAGGAGACATGCTCACGACAGAAGGAGGGAGCGACTTTGCCACACAAGAGTGGCACGGCACATGCGTGCGTCATATGTGAGAAGATGCAACGAAATCGAGTTTGACTCTGCAAGCATCAAAATGTTAGTCAATACATCGCTATATCATAGGCTTCAGCAAAGACACGGGTATCCCGTCAAACATGATTCTTCTGTCGTGTTCGCATCAATTCAAATATCGATCAGCGCTCGAATCCAATCTTGCATCATCTGCTCAATTGTGCCAGAGTCCATGCCTGTCACAAACAGTTCGCAGATCCGTCCTGAACATATAGATACAAGGGAGCCTAGCAGTCGCCAGTTCTGGGCTTGGTCATCCCTGTCGTGGGAGCTTGAAAGGGGAACCGTATGTCCGAATATGGAATTCTGGGCAGATCCAACTGGGGCTCCGGATTGTCGATTGGGATGGTGGTCAATCGTCTCGTCCATAAGTGATCAAGCAGAGACGGCGTATACGGCTGCGTATATTATGGTGTCTGGCATCTGTGTTCCGGACACTGAATCGGAGCTTCCTTTGGCTGGCGTGTCTGCGGGTGCGTTTGCGGTGGCGCCAGCGCCTGCGTTTGTGCCTGTGCCTGTGCCTGTGCCTTCTTTCGTGCCAGCGTTCGTGCCAGCGGTCGTGCCCTGGGCTGCGTCTGGCTTCTCATCTTGATTGTCGTAGGAAACCACAGATGCATTAATGGTGGCCTTGCTGAAGGTCGTCATTCGATCATAGGGAGGCTCCCCGATACTTCACAAGTTAGCCAAATATCGCCTCGACTCGGTCAGACCAACCTGTGATCCTTGAATCGATCCTGAATGGCAATAACGAAATTCGTAGCGTCCGTCCAGCTGTCAATGTACCAGGTGACAGATTGTGACTTGTCACATCGAAGCTGCAAAGCGGATCAGGTAGATGTTCAGCATTTGTAAGTGCTCCATGGTACCTACCGCCTTTCCGCTAACAGGCCAGTCCTTCTTGTTCGAGTCCCATTCTCCTCTGCAAACTGCAGTGCCCTTTGCCGCCAGCGGCTCTGGGTTCTTTACGTTGAATTGCAGTAATGTATTCCCTGTGGCAGAGCTGTTGACTACCAGTTGGCTGATCTCCAAATTCGGATTATCGGCCATGTTTGTGAGCGAGACCGGAATCGCTGCAACTGTTGACGCTAGAAGCGCGATGGCTGTTGCGGCGGCCGAGAAGAGCATCGTTGCGGAATCGACGACGTTATTGTGGCTTGTTGTGACGCTCGGCGACGGTGGCTATTTCTGAAGTAGATCCACTCAGTTGAAAAGATGGAAATGTGATGCCTGCTTGTGAACGAGTGGCAATCTGCTGCAGGATATAGACTATTAGATCAGTGACACTTAAGACAGCAATTGTCACTGTGATGAGAATGGGAGATGGAAGTAAGAGTTAGCACGGGCAGGTCTAGACAGGACCGACTGCGCGTCTGTGAACACACGTGGAGAGTTGGACCAGGTCACCGAAAAGGCTCGCATTGGCCTATGGCAGGGAACATTGCAATGCAGAGTGTCCCTCTGGACGAGTAAACGGCTTTGAGTGCCGTACAGAGATTGCGCATCGCGTGTTGCTGCGAGTAGCCTGTAACAGCAACGAAAGTGTATGGACATCAGGGGCTTCTTCATTGGTTGCTTCCTGGAAGGGTCTACTTGGATATTGCCAGGTATCTGTGGAGTGTTTCCTTGGGAAAGAACGATCTTCAGAATTGTCGCAGACGGGCGGTCTGGCGGGTGGGTAGAGAGAGCAGTCTTCAGGCTGTTCTCGCGACTGCTGTTACAGCGGCCTGCGTGTTGATGGCCAGCGGGATGATCCACGACATCAGACAGCGAATCTGATGTGTACATTTCGTCAGCGCAGGGCTGCGAAAGCAAGACGCAGCAGGGCTCTCCTTTGAAACGGCCGGGAGATGCAGCTTGGCATGACGAGCTCAGCCGAAAGTTGATTCAAATACGGAGCCGAGTTGGGGCAGTTGGGCGTGCCAAATGAGGACGTGTCATTTCCGTGCTGATGTGCTTGTGCTTGTGCGTGAGCGTTCAGGAGTTGAGGGGCGGATCTAATCTGGTGCCATGAGGGCTATATTTGGGCCCTGGTCAAAACCCGCAAAACCGCGGGCCTGTCACGGCATGCACCGCCCACCTGCATGCATGCTGCATGCGAGGCTGTTTGCGCCTGCGGACGACGCGCATGAGGGCGACTCCATATAATAAGCGCGAGCGGTCCTTCGCGCAGTCACATCGCCGTGAGCGCAGCTGGGTCACGCCGGCGCGGAGGAAGCTCGTTGGGCAGCGTGGTGATCGATTGCAGACGCAATTGCAGGTCTTGGGTGGCAGAGGTGGAGGCCAGCCGAGCGCGCCGGAGATGGAACCAGTGACCACGCCAGCAGGCCATGGCCGCAGCGGATGACATGCTTTGGGTGCGCGCAAGTAGCTCAACTTCCACCGTCCTGTAGACACGCGTTCGCCGTGCTGTGCTTCCCGCTGCCACTGTTGCAACACCTCCTCGCATTCGCAGCCGCCGCATCGCTGTCTCCTCCGCTCATCTGCTCGGCGCGGTCCGCCAGCGTTACGCGAGCTCCACCACCCCCATCCGCATACCGACCGCCCGGCACGCACGCATTGGACTGGCAGCAGAGACAGAGCACCGCGACGGGAGACGGAGACGGGGTTGGATATGCGGAAGTCGCTGCGAGCAGCGCTCTCGTCGAACAACAAGACGGGCTTCGACCATCCCGGTGCGTACTAGGCCTATGTCTCTTCCTCTACGATCGTCGAGAGCTGCTGCAGCGTGGTCACAACGGGCCCCGCCGGCCAGGCCAGGACAGCATGGCACAGCTCGATGGGATGGGACGGAGCACACGGCGGCGGTCGTGTCACACAAACACCCGTCTCTTCATGCTGTCCGCTGCCTCTGCGTGTTTCAGCTGGCTGTTCCGCCGCCGTGTCTGCTGCCGCTCCCATACGACACATCCCTGCTGCTGCCCTCTCCCGCCATCCTGGCTATTGGCTGGCGCGCTGCTACACTTGAGCGCGGATAGACTCTCGCTGCAGTTCGTATGCTAACACTCAATCGACCGTGAAAAGATCTGCCCTTTGCTCCTCGCAGCCAAGACGCCCCGCGTGACAGTGAGCAGCGCTACCACCACGGCCGATCGAGTGCCGCTCCCGCGCTGGATAGGAGAGCCAGCACGCAGAACATCATTTCGACAGCAGGGAAGAACGCTCGGCGCGATCCTTTGACGGCGCTGTTCTAATATTATCGCAGATCGCCGCACCTCATCGCCGCCGACCAGCGAACTCGTGCACCCTCACCGCAGCCCGGCTCTGGTGTTCTGCGCTCCCAGACGGTGCGAAGAGCGGGCGATACCAGCAGCACTGCTAGCTACAGCACGAGTGCCCAGTCGCTCCATTCGCTACACGCCGCAAACTACCCGGCCACCATTTCCGAGATAGACCCGCCGCATCCCTCCGCGCTGCGCAACGACGACGCCAGCAACTCCCTCTCCTCCAACAGCCCCTCGCCATTGCTGCCCATGAGCGCGCACGCCGGCGGCGCACCGGGCAAGACTTCCTCCGACTCTGGCAACACTCCCGCCGCCCTGGATCGCTGGTCGCAACGCCGGCTGCAGCGGCTGAACACCGAGCAGGGCTTCCGCGAGCAGCGGCAGGGTGGGCAGAGTGTGCTCAGTCCACCTGCCACCGCCCACTCCCACGAGCATCAGCCCTATATACAGCAGCCGGGTGGCCTCTCGCACTACGGCACCTCTGATGCTCAGCCCCGCAATCCCTGCACCAGCCGCAGCAGCAACAGCAAGGCGCCTACCAGACGTCACGTAGTGGTTCCGTAACCGCTCCCAATGTAGGCCTCGCTATCCAAACCCCGAGCACATCATGGAACGCTCCGCTGAAATCGCCTGCTTTGCAGAACCCGCCCCCGCCGCATTCACAGCAGCAGGAATACTCGCCGCCGGAGAACCACTCGCACTACGTCGCCGACAACACCATCCGCCCCGCCTTGAACCCAGCGCGAAGCTATTCGGGGCAGACCGACGACTCGTCGTCCATGTCGAACAATGGCTCCATGACGCAGACCAAGTCGGTGCGCAACGGCAATCGACAAAGTGTCCATGACATGAGGCCACGTGAGGGGTCGCACTCGACACAAGCAGGACAAATGGCCGCATTCAGCGCTGCAGTTGTGCCTCCGGGGAGTCAAGGCCAGCCGTACAAGGGCAACGGTGGTCAGCCACAGCAGGTGCCGCCTCAGCAACAGCAGCCTGAAGTCGGCCGGGCCACCCCGCAGCCTCTGGCCGTTGCCGATGAGATGAACGACGATGAAGTCTCGCAACTGGTCAAAGACCACAAAGAGCTTCGTGAGCAGCTACCCACTCTCACTTCACTTGCTGCTTGCTGACAATCGAAATAGGCGAGAAGTATACTAAGGTGAAGAAATACTACTTCGAAAAGGAGGATCAAGTCAAACAACTGCAGAACAGCCTCGCGCATCAGCGATTAGCACAGTCTCGAACTTCACTTGACGATAGCGAGTACACAACGCGATTCAACCGATTGGACGGATTGGTGGCACAGCTTGCTTTCAGCATACGTAAGAGTTGGAAGAGCATACCGCAATGGCTCGTGGCGTCCGTGAACAAAGATGCAGTTGCAACAGGCAAGCAAGAGATGACTGCTGCCGGCAGAGCGTTCATATCAAATTGGCTGGTAAGCGAAGTCTTCCAGAAGTACTTCCATCCGGACCTCGAGCCCTCTCTTTCCGCGCAGCTCCGGAGTATCCAGGCGAACATCCGACGGCATGCTCCATTGGCACAGAGCACAGAAGAGGAAGAGTACTTGACGTCAAAGGTAGTCAACTGGAGATTGGCAACGCTGGATGGACTGGCGGAGACTCTTCGATCTCCACAATGCCCAGAGAACCGTCAACGTCTTACCGACTCTCTCAAAGACGGTCTTGTTTCTGCACTCGCACAGCACCTGCAAGACCCCCTCCTTCGGACTTGGAAGGTGGTGTCCACATGATCATCGAACTTGTGGTGAGCATCGCGATACATCTCCCGCTCGAAAGCAGAGACGTCAACATCGAATACTTCCCGCCCGGCTACAGCATCTTGAACGACCAAATGAAGATTGAATCCGGCATCCCACCCCTGGTCACTTCTGTGGCGGATGACCAGGCAGACCGAGCGAGCATGAAGAGCGCTGCAAGCGACGTGACAGACATGACCGACAGTAATCCTGACCAAAGCTCTGTCCGGCGGGAAAAGAGAAGCATGCTCAGTGCAATCACAGGAGGCAAACCAAGATCGAGCAAGCACGCAGGTGCTTCGTCTGGTAGCCTTGGTCGCCCTGAAAGTGCTCAAGGTGTCAAGGAAGACTTGCCGCCACGCGTGCGCATGGCCGCAGGCATTAGTGTGTCTGTGCGAGGACGTGCTATTCTTGTCAAAGCCCCGGTCTTCAGCACGTGAGCGAATGTCGACCGACCGTACATTGGAATTGGAACCTCACAC
Organism: Cercospora nicotianae; assembly: GCA_029490675.1. Classification (NCBI taxonomy): domain Eukaryota; kingdom Fungi; phylum Ascomycota; class Dothideomycetes; order Mycosphaerellales; family Mycosphaerellaceae; genus Cercospora; species Cercospora nicotianae. Next base: position 3,321,192 of record JANQAT010000006.1, on the reverse strand, counting down.
GTGCGGGATTGAGCACTCACATATCAACGGCCAACCAATCGCTCTTTCGAGGATGCAAGGAGCAACCTCGTTTCTCTTAAGCTTCTCTGACACACTTTATACCGGACCATTTAAGATGAGCTCTTCGACAAGCCTGACTAGAGCACCAGACCAGATACCCTTTGCTTTGTTGATGTGCCAGAAATCATCTGTCGGGAGTTGCATGGAAGTGGAGTCGAATGGGCCTGAGTTGGGCATCGAAAGATTAGATTGCGTGCGGCTGCCTTGGAAAAAGGCGTAAATGAGGACACAAGAGTTGGGCGACTGTCGCACTTTCTTAACACGGGAGCAGGCTGTGCATGGCTTCTGCCTTCACTCCGGCGGATACTGCATGCGTCCGAGCCGCGGAAGCGTGAGGCAAAGATACATAGCCTTCAGCCATCTGTGCGATTCGCAGAACGGCGGCGGCCGACTGGCCGCCTTTGCTTGGAAGGATTGTATAAGATGCAAAAACAGAAAATAGCTTTCTAGCTGCGAACAGAACGGAAGCTCTTGATTTGGACGCTACCTTTCTCATTTATCCATCTCACTCTATGTCTATATCTCAGAGACGCTGTCGAGGGTGAGATAGTCATTGATCGTCACGCTTCGGCTTCACGAGACCTGCTGGCTCGGCTTCCTTCTTGAGCTCCTCCCAATCTGGGCGAGGCAGTTCGATGCCTTCAAGCACGCGTGCATAAGTAATACCTCCAAGACGCGCAATCGGGCGAAGGACCTGAAAACCTCATCAGTCAAACCCACAAACGCGTAGACAAGAGAAAGCGCAAAACTCACATTCGGATCAATCAAATTCCTCTCCTCATTAATCGCATCCTCTCTCGCCCAAAATCTCACCCCTTCCACAACAGCCAAAACCCCCGTCTTCTTCCCCTTCTCTGCCCGACTCTCAAATTCTTGCGTATTCATCAATTTCGCCTCCACAGAAAACACCGCCTCTTTCACTCTACTAGGTTTCACAACTTCTGTTTCTCCAGGCGTCAAACCCGTCAAAGCCCATTCTGAAACTCCATAAGGTGCATTCACAGAAGTTGCGTTGGCGGCTTCGAGGTAATGTTCAGATATTATGTTGATGGTACATTCGCCGCTTTCGAGGAGGTTGCGTAAGCTGTCTTTTGCGCGGTCTAGGCCGCCTGCGTAGCCGATTATGAAAACTGGGGGGTCGTGGTTTACCATTTGGGTGTATGAGAAGGGGGCTAAGTTGGTGGAAGTTCCGTCTTTTGAGCGCGTGGAGATGAAGCCTACGGGACGAGGGATTATGGCGCTGATGAGGAGTTTGTAGTTGAAAGTTGCGGGGCGGCCTTTCTCGTAGGGGTCGATGGATATGTGGTTTTTGGTGAGGGAGGCTCCGTTGTCGTTTGCGCCTTGGCCGGGTTTCCAGGAGGGGTTTTTGGTTTTGGTGTAGTGCCATTGGGTTTGGGTGTCGAAGTCGGGGCGGGAGGCTTCGACTTCTTTGAAGTTCCCGTGGGGATTGCGTTGGACGGCTTTTTCGGAGTCGTACATGTTTTCGTGGGTGGCGGTGTCGTTGTTTTTTTGTTCGGGTTCGCCGGACATGGTTGTGGGTTTTTTTCTCTGTGAGATGTGAAGTGTATCTGGAGATCCTGGTGAAGTTTGTTGATTTCTTGTCTCTGCCGTAAGTGATGTTGTGAAAAGTTTGTGAGCTCTGTATGAGAGAAGAGGAGCGCTTCGATTTTGGTATGAAGTTGGACAACGTCTAGTTAGTCCTTAGCCAATGTTGATGCGGCACTATTTGCTGTCATTTGGTAAGCTGCCATACATCCCGCAATGGCAAACGTCATCGGCAAATGGAACTGTTTCCGCTAAGCTTGAAGCGGCGTCACGTAGCGCTGTGTCTACTCCGGAGGAAGTCACGACGCCAGCTGCAACTCTTGGTTTCATGCATTGAATGCCATATGCATCTGGCTATATGCTCGGTGAGTCGATTCTGCTGATTTACCTTGACATTTGTAGCACAAAGCAATGCATGGCACGATCGATGCGATCATTTTCGAGGTCTTATGGACCCCACCTCTGAACCAACCACAGCAACCACAATAGCGGGGTTATGGGCTGGAGTCCAGCACCTGGATCCCGACCATGAAAAAATGGCCTGACCATTTTGTTCGGCTGCTATCAGATACGACGTGCATTATTCTTATCGCTTGCGTGGCAAGCGTAAACTTTCTTTATGGAGCGGGGAGATACTCTGCGTAGCAGTCACTCGTTCGAGGAGCGACCAGACTTGTCAAACAAGATAGCCGACTTGGGAAAGCAGATGAACAACATGTCGACCGATATCTCGACCTATTCGCTCGGAGATTTCAAGCTTCAGAACGGAGGCGTAATCCCTGATGCGAAGATAGCATACAAGACCTTTGGCGAGCCCGGAAGCCCTGCCATCATCTATCCCACTTGGTATTCTGGAGTCATCGCAGACAACGAATGGTTGATCGGCAGCGACAAGACATTGAACCCAGCGGAATACTTCATCGTCATAGTAGCTTTGTTTGGCAACGGCCAGTCCAGCAGCCCAAGCAATCGAAAGGACATCAGACCTTGGCCAGAGGTCACGTTTTATGACAACGTTCGTGCCCAGCATGAGTTAGTCACGAAGAAGCTCAATGTCAGCCATGCCCGTGCTGTCCTCGGGTGGTCCATGGGCGCCGGCCAGACTTACCAATGGGCGACACAATTTCCAGACTTCATGGACCTGATCGTGCCATTCTGTGGTTCTGCGAAGACATCGCTCCACAACCAGTCGATGCTCGAAGGCGTCAAGGTAGCCGTGCTGGGAGGCAAAGGCATCGCTTCGGGAGGTGTCTGCAAGGGCGAGGCAACCATCAATCAGTATCGGGCCTGGAGCGACCATGAGCGCATCGTAGGTCTGAAAGCACTCGGAAGAGTGTACTCCGGTTGGGGATTCAGTCAGGCCTTCTATCGCGCAAAGCTGTACGAGAGCGCGCTCGGATTCAAGGACATCGAAGACTTCATGGTCAACTTCTGGGAGGAATGGGCCTTATCCAAAGATCCGGACAATATGGTCGCCATGCTTTACACGTGGCAGGCTGGAGACTGTTCCAAGCAGGATCCTTACAATGGTGAGCTTCTGCGAGAAAGGGACTACTTTTGCGGCAGGACTGATCCGTCACAGGCGATTTCGACGCAGCTATGAAAGGTATTAAGGCGAAAGCCCTTGTGCTGCCAGGCAGAACTGATCTTTACTTCCGTAAGGCCCGCCGTTTGACCATGCCGTGAAGTGCCACGCTGACTTGCACACAGCTCCCGAGGACAGCGAAGATGAAGTCGCCCGTATGAGACCCGGCGTCGGAAAGTGCGTCCCATTCGAAAGTATTTGGGGTCATTGGGCTGGCGGACCCGGGCAGTCAGTCGAGGACGTGAAATGGCTAGATCAGCAGTTGCGCGAGTTCTTTGCCTCGAATTGAGCTTCGAACGCGTCGATGGCCACTTGATAGCTCGCAATGACCGCACATGGTACCGTATGGTCTTTCTATGTTTCCCGCGGTCTCACTTGCGATGTTAGTTCATTTCGGCCGTGGAAAATGTTGTCGATGCCGAATTCGTATGTCAGTCGCGTATGAGCAGCGCGCCACGCGTCTCACTGAACGCAGGTGCATGATTTCGTGTTGTGCGTCGTGTCATGTCCATATCCCGCATGATGTTGTGCGAGTCGCGTGTGTCGCACAGCGGTGGCTGAAAAGTGAAGGGCTGGCTGGCGTCGGACCAGGGTCTGCAGCCGGCAGCCGGATCTGCGCTAACGTTCGAACGTCTGCCTTTCACGCGCACTTGCCGTTCATCTTCGTCCATCCACTCCGACCGACCTTCAACGCGATTGTGCGGCAGCGCGCACTCACCGTCGGTCTAACCGCGTTTGTATCCATATCTCGCCCTGTCGCCGTCTCCGTTTCTGTCCATTGGCTCAGCGACTTCCTCGAGAATTCGCGACGCATGCTCCGATGAAACCTTGAGCCGCGCAGACCAACACTTCCGACTCCTCCTAGTCACCTTTATCGCCGCGCAACACCACGACCACCATGGCGGAACAGACTGCCCAGTATCTGGGCGTTAGTGCGCCACTATCCACCGATTTGCCCAAGCCCCGCGACAATGAGTTGAACGATATGTTGATGGCCGAATTGAAGGCGCAGAACAATTTCGAGTCGCAGGAAGGCTCGGAGAAGAGGTTGGTGGCGCAAGTCAGTATGGTGAACGAGGGATAAAGAACTGACAATCCGCGCAGGAAAAAGGTCCTCGGTCTTCTGCAACAGCTGGCTGTCGAGCTCGTGCAAGAGGCCGGCAAGAAGAAAGGCCTCAATCCGGAGCTACTTAAGGAGGCTGGTGGCAAGGTCTCTGCTTATGGCAGTTACCAGTTGGGCGTTTTCGGTCCTGGCTCGGATATCGACACGCTCATGGTTGGGCCAAAGCATGTCTCGAGGGACGACTTCTTCGAACTCATGCCAGGCATGATCCGCAAACGTGTTCCACCCGAGCAACTCACCGAGCTCGTGCCTGTACCTGGTATCGCAGTGCCCATCATCAAGACTGAAATTGACGGCATCTCTATCGACCTGATTTGGTGCACCCTGCACAAGGACAAAGTCCCTGTGGGCCTTTCCCTGGATGACACAGAACTGCTTCGAGGTCTAAGCGAGACAGACCTCAAGTGCATCAACGGAACCCGGGTCACAAACAAAATCTTGTCTCTTGTGCCACAAACACGAGTCTTTCGCGTGGCCGTTCGTGCCATCAAGATATGGGCACAGAAGCGTGGTCTTTACGGCAATGTCTACGGTTACCCGGGCGGTGTCGCTTATGCCATGATGGTGGCGCGAGTCTGTCAGCTATACCCCAAGGCAGCTGCTTCGTCGATTGTCGCCAAGTTCTTCTGGGTCGTCAAGAGCTGGCAGTGGCCATCGCCAATATACCTGCAGGCGCGTGAGAAAGGACCTTCGCTCAATCAGCAGGAGTGGGACCCCAACAAGAACTTCCGTGACAAGCGACATTTGATGCCCGTGATCACACCAGCGTACCCTGTCATGAACGCCACTCACACCATCACGCGGTCTACCAAGACTGTCATTCTCCGCGAGCTCAACCGAGGTCACGAGATCATGACTGAAGTCTATGCGGGCAAGAAGCAGTGGCGCGACCTTTTCGTGAAGCATGAGTTCTTCACCTCGGCATACCAGCACTACATCGTCGTCGTGACTGCATCCAAGACCAAGGAAGAGCAGCAGGCGTGGTCTGGTCTGGTCACATCGCGTCTTCGCTACAAACTGGTTGAAGGCATCGAGGACAGCGCCGACAAAGTCAAGCTTGTGCAGCCTTTCAACAAGGGCATCGAGCGACATCACAAGTGTAAGGATGAAGAAGAAGTTGAAAAAGTGCTAGGTGGCGGCCTCGAAGGCCTCGTTGACAAGACCACTACGACCGAAGAGACCGCAGACGTAAAGCAGCAGGCCGCTGCTGAGGGAGATGCTGACGTCGTGAACGGGCTGAGCTCGACCGGCGAGGAAGCCGAGAAGAAAGAAGACAGCAAGCTGGAGCTTTGGACCACCACCTTCTATCTCGGCATTGAGCTCAACAAAGGTCGGTCTCTCAAAGCTATAAGTGGTACATCTTTGGCTAACCCGTTGGGCAGGCGAGAAGAACCTCGACATTTCTTATTCGGTTAATGACTTCAAAACAAATGTGACGTCCTGGCCTGGGTACAATCCAGACGTGCACTCGGTACAGATCAAGTATCATCGAGAGTATGTTTGCGGCATCTCAAGACTTCAAACCCTACTGACGCTGCTGCAGCTATCAGCTCCCACCGGACCTTTTCGAAGCGGGCGAGACCCGACCCGTCAAGAAGAAGAAGGCCAAGAAAGAGCCTCTCGAGAAGAAGCGGAGCTTTACAAATGCAGGCTTGGACGTGAGTGACGAGAGCGCGCGCTCTGCTAAGAGACTGGCTGGGCCTGTTACCAGCGTACGTGGATGACGAGCTCACTGAGCTGATTCTCAATCTTAGGAGAACCACAATCCTGCTAAGCGCCGTCAGTCTGCGTCTGTGAACGGAAGTGGTACACCAATCGCCAATGGAGCTGCTGGATGAACAACGGGTGGGAGCTTTTCTGCATCTCGGCTGAGATGCAGCAGCATACAATTGATCTAACATAACTAGTCAGTGCAGCATTCTCGCCAGACGAGAAGCAGCTACGCAGGAACTCGCTACTGCACCGATCGGCGACGAGTCGCGACACCAGATCCCGCTCAGTACTTGAGCCGCTTGGACATACGCAAAGCGCAGCGACGATTCAACGAAACAGAACGGCCTGGACGGCATAGGAGCACTCCGCGAAAAGTATGAGCGAGGTAAAGTATTCCTCTCCCAAGCCATTGGCGAGAAGTTGGACAGGAACAAGAAAATGATAAAAATGGAGAGAGTAGGAGGCGAGCGATCGAATCAGACTGCGGACAGACGACAACGACGCGACTAATCAAGTTGGAGAGAACGGAATAATGGAGAGTTCAGGTTGCTGCTCACGACTCGCGTTAGAGTGTTACCTCGAGTATGTAGTTCTGGAATCGAAGTTTATTCACGAGGTCTACGGATCTCCAATGAAGCTAAACCTATCCATGTCTTTTGTTTCCATGGCAAGAATGACAGAGCGAACGGGCGTGAGGTACTAGTTCTTCAGCCACCACTCGTTATCACTAGCTGTACCGAATTCGGAGGATGACAGCTCTCGCATGTGTCCAATGCATGCAGGACTATCGAACTCAAGAGCCACACTTCCCCGCATGATGGACAGGCTGACGATTAGATGAAGCTATCTCACGAATGCCTGCCGGGGCAAGAAGCTCAAGTGTAAAGTTGCGTGAGCCCAAGATTCCATACATTGGCAGCATTCCCACAAGTTATGCGTCTTCCGTAGCTTCTCCACGACGAGCGATCGCGCACAAGACTGCCTTCCATCATTGTTTACCGCGGCTCTCGGCCTGACGATTTTCTCGGTCTGGCGGAACTTCAGCCTTGCGATTTGCCAGCCTTGCGGGACCTCAGCCCTGAAATATCGCGACCTTGCAGTACCTCAGCCTTGCGGCCCCTGAGCTCTTGCGCCGCTCAGCCTTCTGACGACTCGGCAGTGCAGTCCTTCAAGTTTTGGGCCAACGCAGGAAAGTAATCCGGGCACGGGGGCATCATGTGTAACGGCGTGCCTGGTTCAAGACAGTAAATTGCGCTGCCTGCATATCTCTATGAACCATCCTGAAGGCTACAGAATACTCCATGCTCTGCCAGCAAGCGAACGAAAGGAGGACACTCGCTGACAGCCGTTGCTCAGCCAAGCCACACTATCCGCGTGCGAATATCCTGACAGGAGTAGTACACACAGCTGATCGTCTGTCGCCTTGACCCATCCAGCAGCAAAGATCTCTGCTTCCTCTGGGGTTGGTAGCTTGTCCTCTGAGCGGTAGACATTGGCTAGAGGCGCAACTTTTTTGGCCCGTCTCCAAGAAGTTTGCTCTCTGAGATACCACTCTGCCACGCCGAGTTCGATACCGATCCAATTAGTGACAGCCCGGACAAAGCCAGCTGAGTGTCAATCAATGTTGCATCAAAAGATGGAACTCCTTCCCTGTCATGTGTTCCGGTTCCTTCTGCAGTATCGCCAAGTCTCGATCCGAGACGGGTTTGGTACTCCAACGACGTGAATTTGGCGCTCCATTGAGAGCCACTGGGGCCTCATCGGACTCTGAGAGCAACACAAGAGAGTCGACAGCAACAGCTTGGCGTATCTCGGTCGCCGCGGCTGCTACTTGGTCAACATATTCGTCTCGATGGACTTTCGGCTTTTTAGGACCGAAGAACCTTGTCGCTTGCGCGGTCAATCTGCTTTTATGGGCTCTCACAGAGTCGCGACCCCTCTGCTTCGGCTGTTGCTCATTTGAACTGCTCTTCTTGTTCTGCGCCCTCTGGTACCAAAGCTGGGGATTGACCTCGATTCGCTGCCAGGCCCTGAGCTCCGATGAAACCGCGGGCCGGGGGAAGGTAGATGAAGGTTTACCTAACTCCTCGGAGAGGAAAGAGCCGACGACGTTCCGACCGGGCTGCTCTCGAGTGATGTCCACGGCGGTAGCAAAGGCTAAAGGTGGCGGTGGGTGATCGACGAGATCATGTGCGAGACGAATGACCGCTTGCATGCCCCGCACAATCGAAGCAGACGTCAATGCCCAGAAATCGAAGTGTTGAGGATGGTACAATGGTAGGAAGATGGACGAGTCGTCAAACGCAAGCTGGAAGGGAGCGTTACAGCGATTACTCGACGTACGCGTGTTGTGCAGCATGATGTGTTGTTTCTCATGTGGAAACTGTTCAACTCCGATGGCCAACCTCAACCTGGCGTTGGATGAAGCCACCAGCGAATTGTTAAAGTGCTCGATCTTGGCCATGGTTGAAACCCCAATTATCCGCTCCCCGCGTGTCTCAGGAGTTCTTCGCTCATGCATTGTCTGTTTGGTGGGCCGCGCTTCGAAGAAAGCACACTGTGACCGAATGGACCAGAATAATACGTCTGCATCCACGCCACTGACGCGCTCTCTTCGACCGTAGACGGATGACTGCCAATGACAACGATTTTGGCCTGAGCATGGCATCCCTTAGGTGATGTGAATGAGGTCTTGGGAAAGTGCAGGCAAGATATCGAGGTCTCAGCGACCATCTGAAAGAAAGACTTCCATACAGATGCACGGTCAACACCTCTGCGAAAGTTCAATGTCGTGAACACTGCCTTGTCAGGATCACCGTCTTCTAGGTCGTCAAGAGAGTGAGGCCCAGGGCAGTCCCATGTCCGAGGAGCATTGAGAATGCTCTTGAGGCGATCTGCGGTCTCTTGAGGCAGTTGTGACAGCAACCAGCCGACCCTGTTCGTTCTGGACAACGCGAGAAATGCATCTGTAGGTAAAAAATTCCGCACCTCAGCCGCCAGCCAGGACAGCTTGCCAGTAGAGCGTGCCTCGCTATCACTTGGGCGTTGGGACAGCAAATTCGAGTATTTGACTCTCTTCACTCCAAGCGTGAGTCTTCTCGTCCGCAAGTCAATGGACGGCCAGCCTGGTCGAAGGAATTGTTCACGGCTCCCCTGCCTCCGGCAACAGTCCCGCGATTCCCACTCCGCTGGTTGCTAGGAGGGCGCTTGTTGTTGCCGCGCTTGAAATTTTAGGCAGTCGCTCCGGAAAGAAGTCCGAAAAGCATTTCCTCGGAAAAAGAGGAGACATCGGACTTATCATTTGAAAACAGTCCCCGAGGAGGTGTAGCAATATCCGCATCAGCTCGACGCGACGATTAGACCATGGAGAATGTGACAAGGACAACGATGTTGGTTTGTATTAGTCGATTCGTGGGTCGGTCGCTGCAGTGAGACTGTCCAAATTGAGAATTGCTGGCTAGAAGGATTCGTGATCAATATAGTGGAATGCCTTCACTGATGTCTTGACCCGATTGATGCGGGTAGGCCTACCTAGTGCAATGATGAGTACTTCACAGCATTGTGCAGGATGCTCAAGGCTAGCTCCTTTCGCTTTTCAACGCAAGGTTAGTCTGGCATCTTGAGCAATACAAACGGCGTGCTTTGAGACTTCTCATCATGCGCGGCCTGTCACTCGAAGCCTATTGCACCTCTCGATCAATTCTTGCGGAGGCCTTGCGTACTCTTGAGCCGTAGAATCATTCTTTCTCTGCGGGATTCCAGATTTTTGTGAAGCCTGGGCACATTTGGCCTGCTTTGTATGGGTCAAGCATACCAAGCTCTTTGCTTGGTGAGCTTGGCCTCATCCGTTTCTCCCGAGTAGGTCCCAAGAGACGCGTCCCCCATGACGGAGTGACCGGGGCCCACACTTGGAAAGCCAGCAGCACCATGCATCAATGTCCATCGCTGTTGACTGGGAAAGAGAAACTGGCCATGAGATGGCATAGAGACCAAACTGATCAGGCCATTCAAGACCATAGCTCGCTTTCGTATGTACCCGCGGTCTAGACTCGGGTCCGAAAGCAGGTCTCGCGCCAGTCACTTCTTCGCATAGGACTACGCAGGCTTGTGAGTTTCGGGCCCTTTTCTGTATGCTTGGTGGCGGTGCCAGTCGTAAGCAACCTCCGTGTGTCTGAAGGCTGCCGCGGGGCCCGGAGCCGCTTGGATCAGATGTCCAGTCAAGGAGAGCGGCTTGCGGCTTGCACAAGGCTGTCTTCGAATGGTACAAGCACCACATTTGCAAAGCCTTTTTAGTTCGAGACCGAGGTGATAGTGTGAGGTACACGCATGGCTGGTCTTCGTAAGCTGCAGGTGGTTGGTGGCGCTGGCAAGAGCGCGCCAGCGCGCCTTCCGCAACTCTACCGCGCGTGTAGAGATTTGATCTGAGGCACTCAAATTTTGATGGGTTCTCAGCAAAACTTCGGGCACACTCCAAAACGATGCTGAGCCCCACCACAAGTGCTCAATGTGATGCGTTTACCTTCGCCTGCTCAAACACCGCTTGTGCCAGCGACGTTTCCGGGTCGGTACTGTAGATCTGCGCATAAGATCGGTAGCACTAGAGAATAGTCCGAAAGATATTTGATCGTCAAGCAGGGGCTGTGACGACACTGGCAGCCCTCCTCGATGCGCCAGCAGGCATGCACGGGCATGCCGTAGTAATTCATTCTCTTTGCACGCCATTTCAGCATTTGCAAATTTTATGAGTGGCAATCGACAGCATCGAAGACGTTCGAAACGTGCTGAGGGAACGTCGGAACACCTCAACGCCGGTCAGAATTGACCGTTCGAGTGCTACCACAGCAGGAAAGACAATGTCTTTCTTCGGGAGCTTCAGTGCAACAAGGTGCCTCGTGAGGGTGATGGTTGCACTAGGTGCATGAGACGGAACATCTCAACGTTAGCAGTGTCCATATGGTGGAGCATGGCTGACACGAGGTTGTGGTGTTGTGTTTTCTTCGTCATCTCGTCTCAGATTGTGTTGTCTCAGATTCGCAAGGTGGCGGCCAATATCTTGTGACATTCGGTTCGGCGCTGAGACTGTCAACTGTTGTGTCCAGGAGATGTCGGGGTGTGAGGCAATTGCGTCTGCAAAGACATGTCTGCAATTTCCCAATGGGTGGAAATGTCATAACCTCAACACATCGCTGGAATTGAAATTATTTCCCCACACTAGCGGGAAGCACGAGTAAGAAGACATATGCGTATCGTGTCATCTGCAGGAGGGTTCCTGGGCAGTCCGTGTCATGTTATATAGGTGATGCGGAGCTTGTTCATTTGGTCGATGCCAAGCAGGTCGACGCAGTCTGCAGCCATTGCGATTTCTGAAAGGGGCAAGTAGAGCTGGTGGCACGGTTGTGGCATCCACCGGAAGCTGCATAAACGCCTGTGAAACGTTGACATGTGAGGCCCGTATCCGACCGAGGGTTGACAGTATCATCACTCGGTAATGGCTGTCTGTCATTCGCACGCGAAAAGATTTGGTGGATTGAGCCGTACTCCTGGGTGGGGAGATCCTTCCGAGCCTTCGCTGCTCCAGATGAAGTGCAGTCCGGGACGCCACCAGCCGAAAGTCGAGGTACCAGGTTCTGCAACACGCTGACACGCCCTGGACGAGCTGAAAACTAGGTGCTGCGCCTGAGACCACGCTTGTAGGCAGGGATGAAATTTTCTCAGCCATGCTCGTGTTGGTGAGGACAGCTATGGCGGCGAGCTAGCCATGAGCGCGAGTGTCAATGGCAGTCATTGCTTCGGCCGGAAACATTGATGGCCGAGAAAGGCAATACAGTAGAATTAAAGCGGATCCCTGCGTGATGTGATGGACGTTCACCGCCCCGCACCGAATTCTGGTCGTAGATTCGTAGATGCAATCATCAGCGGACGCGGGGACTGTAGAGCGCGTAGACAGTGCTTTTCATGCTAGGCCATGAAACAGTAGCAGTCCTGCTTATGCGATTAAGCTCGGAGCGCAGCGACAGGGCCGCACGTCGCGGCACCGATGGGAGGGTCGTTGGAGATGGACTCGCTGGGATGCGGGCAGTGCAATGCTGCTGCTAGATTGAGGCTGAGAGATGACTTGGGACAGGCTGGATCGAGCCGGGGCACGGGGCTTGGCTACTCGGCGGGCGGGTGGTGAGCTTCTGGTCTCCAGCTGTCTGCAGTTGATGGCTTGCGCACCAACCCACTGTCGATGAGCTGCGCGACATCTGAGATCGCAAATCCTCTCGCTGTTGCTCGGCCTCGTCCTCGCCTCTTGGCCTTCGCTCTTGTGACAGCTCCGCCAGATCAGTCTCCGACGCCGACCCTCAGCTGCTGATTCACGCCCCCGGCGCGCCCAACCGACAAGGCGCACCGCGAACCCGCAGTCGGATCAGCCAGCAGTTCACAGACACCAGCCAATACCACCTGCCGCGTGCCTGCCTGCCTGCCTGCCTGCCTGTCTGCTCACTCGGCGGCCACTCTCCGCCCCTCCACGCCCGCACTGGTCAGTCGCAGTCGCATTTGGCGCTGTTCCTTCCGGCAAAAAGTGTCAGGGAGGCTGCTGCCCATGACCGGCTCTTTCCTATGTCCTCCATGAACTCGCGTTTCAGACGACTCGTCGGTTCGACACGCAGAAGCAGCAGCAACTCCGTCGCCGGCAGCCAGAGTTCCAACGCAGGCAGTACCACCACCCTCTCCGCCCCCGCCAATCGTCCCTCGCCGTCGCGCGCCGGCCCCACGGCTCCATCAGCTACTTCAGCGCCCGCGCCCACCACCAACGGCACCTCGTCGCCCGCGAACGCGCCCGCCAGCACCGCTGCTGTTGCCTCGAACGGCGTCTCGCGCGATCCAGCCCAGTCAAACAACAACGCTCCGCCGCAGGCTGCTTCGGCCTCGTCGACGTCGCTCGCCATGAACCCCAACAGCCAGCCTCTGGGTCGGCCGCCGTCATACCAGTACGCCAATCAGGGAGGGAACTTGGGCGCTCCGGGGCATCCTAACCAAGGCAGGCCATCGAGTCCTATGCCTCCGCCCATCAACACCGGCGGTGGTCACGGCTACCCACCACAGCATCAGCCGCAGCTGTACGGTCAGCCCGCTCCACCCGGCTACCCCATGGGCCAGCCGCATCCGGGACAAGCAGGCTACGGCTACGGACCGCAAGCAGTGCACCCCTACAATAATGGGCGACACGAAGTTCAGGGCGACAATTCTAGAAGCAAAGCGCAGCTCATCGTCGGCATTGATTTCGTGAGTCGGTCTAGGCAGATGTTGGGATTGGTTACTGACAGAGACGGCAGGGTACGACATTCTCTGGCGTAGCGTTCGCCTTCGCCACCAATACCGAGGCCAAAGAAGATATCATTGTCGAATGGCCAGGTGCTGGTACGCAGACGAAGCAGAAAGTCAGTATTGATGCTGCATGGTGCCTACAACGTCGTGCTAACAGAAGCGCAGATCCCAACTGTACTGTACTATGATCAGCACCAGCAGGTGGTAGGTTGGGGACCAGATATCGCCGAAGCCCTCGCACCTACTGGCTACCCAAAGCCGGGAGTGCAGAAAGTGGAGTGGTTCAAGCTTCAGCTTATGCTTTCCGGCAACACATATATCGACCCTATCAACCTCCCACCGCTTCCACCTGGAAAGTCCGAAATCGATGTCGCCGCCGATTATCTGTTCAAACTGCGGCAGGCGATGCGCAACCAACTGCAAAAGACACTGGGTGAGGTGTTCAATCGAGAAGAGCGTAATATCAAATACTTCTTGACAGTTCCGGCCATTTGGAACGATGCCGGCAAGGCAGCGACCAGAGCCGCGGCAATTCAAGCTGGTTTCCTGCGAGATGAGAATGACAACCGGTTGACACTTATCTCCGAGCCAGAGGCTGCAGCTATGTTCTGCTCAAAGACTGGCCTTCTGAACCTGAAGGTACACGATGCGGTCCTGATTGTCGATTGTGGTGGAGGCACTGTCGATTTGATCGCATACGAAGTGGAAGAGGTGTCGCCATTCACCGTCGCTGAATGTACTGCTGGCTCTGGAGACTCCTGCGGATCGACAGCGCTAAACAGGAACTTCTCCAATATTCTGCGGGCCAAGATTAGGAAGATGAAGCTGCCGGATGGCTCGAAGACTGCAGGCAAGGTTTACGCAAAATGTATCATGGACTTCGAGAACAGAATCAAGGCAGATTTCCGCAACAATGGCCAGAAGTGGGCTGTTGATGTTGGAATTGAGGCCGAGTTCCCTGAGGCGGGTATTGAGGAAGGTTACATGACTTTCACTAACGAGGAAATCCTGCAATGTTTCGAACCCGTGGTCAATCGCATCTTGGAACTGGTCAGGAACCAGATCATTGCGATTCAAGCACAGAACAGGGCGCTCCAGGTATGTCGATCGACTCTGTCTGTTATCGCTGATCAGTCGCTAACGTGAGGTAGAACGTGCTCGTGGTTGGAGGTTTTGGCGCCTCGGAATATCTCTTCCAGCAGATCAAGTTACACGTGCCTCCGCAATTCCAGAATAAGGTCGTGCGACCTATGGACTCGGTCGCAGCCATTGTCAAAGGAGCCGTCACAGCTGGTATCACGGAGCGAGTCATCACGTCGCGTGTGGCACGAAGGCATTACCTAATGGCCACGCTGCAGCCGTTCAAGGAAGGACATCACCCCGAGCAATACCGTGTGCCTTCGCTCGATGGTAAGGACCGCTGCAAGTACACACGACAAATCTTTGTGCAAAAGGGACAACGGGTCAAGATTGGCGAGCCAGTCAAGGTGTCTTTCTTCAGACAAGTCGCGCCCGGTGCGACATTGATGTACGAGGATGTTCTGTATGCCTGCGACGAGGATGTATGCCCGGAATATACAAAGGATCCCCGTAAGCACAATCTCACTTCCGGCACTCTCAGAGACCTTACTAATCACGTTCACAGGCATCAAGGAGGTCGTCACACTTACATCTGACCTCAGTCGGAAGAACCTCGAAAAGGATTTTGAACGAATGGATACCCCACAAGGCACCTTTTACCGCGTATACTTCGACATCTACCTCACCCTCGATGGCTCTGAGTTCAGCGCAGAGCTAGTCTGTCAAGGCGAAGTCATGGGCCGATGCTCTGCCAGATTCCGGTAAACTTACGACACGCACGCAGAAGCACAGCACAGCGAGGCGTTACGGGGGTAATTGTGCAGTCAAAACGTCGTTCCAGGATCGAATATGGGAACTTGAGGAGCTCATCGGAGCTGGCGGGCTCTTTAAGCATGAGTTAGAAGGGGAATTGGGCACTTGGATGAACGTATGCTATTTCCATTGAGAACGCCAGGACTGCGGGCCGAACATCTTCGAAGAGACGCGACTTCTTGACGAGAAGTGATGCGACAAGGCAGCAGAGCGGCGGAGCATGAACGCCTTATTCCCAGCAGCGACGCATTCAGTCACGCGTCAATTCGACGGACACCCAACTAAGGCCTGACGCTGGACAGAACACCACCTCCACAACCACAAAACCACGAACACGAGCTTGAGTATACAGCGCAGGCGTAGCGGAGGACGATAATGCGAATCCACAAATCTTTGGCACGAGTACCCATGGGTCGATGTTTTGGCGGGCTTTTTGTTCATCTGGACATGAAGGGATTTCTTTTTCGAGTACTTAGCTTTTTTACTTGGTCGCCCATTTAAGAATCGTGTCTATAATCTGTCAATTGAGACATATCTTGTCATCCATTGAGGCTCACAATGTGGTGAGGAATTTAAGGTTCGAAGTGCCAATCACTTTGTGGCAGTACGGTCGTGTTCCTGCGGGATCTATGTACAAGTTTCTTCGTATCTGCAGGTGCTTGACTCTTGCCTTCCTTGCTATCGGCTTTTCGCTCGAATTCTCATGTGCAGCTGCCGATCGCCGAGCCGAAGGCTGTTTCCGAATGGATATCTGTACAAATCCAACAACCGTTGCCTTTCCTTTCCCTTCGATCATTCCCTTCTCACAACGCAAACATTTGCTGCAGTGCATCGTTCAGTATACTTACGTTGTAGTCAATCAGCACGCGTTTGTCTGCTGTACTTCCTTGGCCCATGACGCAGATGAGGGAGAGATATCTAGCAGAAGCATATATTAGTTTCGTCTCGCAATGTGAGAAGAGATAAAGGGAAGGGAAGGGAAAGGGAAGGTGCATACTCATTAATCTCCCGCGCATAAATATACGTATTGCCGCTCTTATCGTACGTGATGAGACTTTCGCCGACCACAGCCGAAGAAGAAGAAGAAGCTTCGCTGGAATCGTTCTTATTTTCCGGTCCGTGCCATCCATAGATCTGCTTGATATCGACAATGACATCGACGTAATCGGAACAGACTTCGTAGTCTTTCAAAAATGTCGGACTCGTATCTGTCGCGAGATAGATTTTCGAAACTGTATCGAAGAGATATGCCTTTTGCGTTCTGCATGTAGAGCAGAGTTTATTGAGAAGAGCTTCCATAGCTGGTAATTGCGGAAGCAATTTCTGAACGACTTTACTCATAGCTTCGTAGACGGAATGATCGAAGATACTAGTTCGATAGAACGCCACAGAACGATCTCCGTAACCTGCATCAGAAAGTTCATCTTGTACTCGCTGGCGCACGTCGCGGAAAGTATCGTATTTGTATTCTTCGGAGAGACCGTCGGTTTTATGGACGAAGACTTCGAAGTTGAGACGGGGGTAGTTGTCCATTATGAAGGAGGCGGTTTTGATTAGGGCGTCGATGGATTGGAAGTATTCGTCTTGCATGTCGAGGACCCAGATTATGGAGCCTGTGGTTCCGCCGAAGAGGGCTTCGCGGTCGAAGTCGGGGGAGAGGTAGGGGATGTTTGGGGGGATTTCGGAGGATTCGAAGTTCATGAAGGAGGACATTGTGGCGGATTCGATTTTGTTGGTGGGGTCGAGGTAGAGGGTTTCGGCTGGGGAGAATTTCTCGAAGAGGACTTTTGGATGGAGGATTTGCCGCTTCTGGGAGGGAGGTTAGGTGGGTGGTGGAGTTGGTCATCAAGAAAATTCTGGCTGACCTTCGCATTCCCATGAAGAGCACTTTTGGGTTTCCCTTTCTCCGTGCGTGGCCAGGTCGTGTCGAGGCATTTTGAGTGGCGTGACTTTGGTTGCTCTGGATGTGGACCTCATTAGCGAATCGTTGTTGCTCGCGGTAGTACGATGTCAGCCAGTCGTTCTCTTTGGGCGAGTTATGCGATGACGCCGTCGAGCTGTTGTGAGCGCTGGGCCCGCTGGAGGCGAAGGAAAGCTCGAAGGGGTTCTTCTTGTTCTGCTCAGGCGCAGGGGTGGGCGTGGGCGAGAGGATGTTCTCTGAGAATAGAGTGCGCATGGCGGAGACTGTGGTGATGGAGTGTCAGATTAGAAATTACAAATGGGTGACGATGGGAGAAGTGTCGTCGGCGTGGGAGCCCAATATTTACATGCTCGTTCACCACCAACACCACCACCACACCCCATCTTCCGCCGACACGAGGGAGCACGCCCACTGTCGCACATGCTTATCGCCGCCAACGAGTTCGAAAAGACAAGACTTACACGGTGCCTTGCGGCAGTAGGCAGCCGCTGAGATAATGTCGAATAGATCACATCTCCCTCAGAGCAAGGTCATCGCCCACACGCGCGCCTCCAGCAGCAGCGGCGGTTGCAGCACCGCAGCAGGACGGGAACAGGTGGTCATCGCAAAACAGCACCGCATGGCCTTGGTTTTGGGTAGTGCGCGTGAGGGAGCGAGCGGGATATAGCCTCACCTCCATCATGGCACGCTCAAGTCACAAACTCGGCAGGCAGGCACTTCCTTGCCTGCTGTTCGCGGAACACGGCCTGTACACCGCTCTTCCTCTGCCCGCTGGGGAAGGCCTTCCGCGCGCCAGTGAGCAGCAGGCGTGAAGTCGACGTGACGCTGCCCGGCACTGTGAGTCAAGATGCCGGACGCCAATCAGCCCTGCCTGCGCAGTACCGAGATTGTGGGATGTCGAAGCTGGCGTGGGTACTGCCCAAGCCCAATCTGTGCAGTGTGCGTCGTCTGCGATCCAACCGACGTGGGGAGGAGAGCCCGGCCGTGTGACGTGACACCTTCCCTCGCCGTGCTCGCATACAGAAAGACTGTACAGCGATGGATGCACGCGATGTCAAGGCCAGGATGGTGCTACTCTCGTCGCTGTGGAATTCGGACCACAGGCGAGATGCAGGAGGTACGGTATATTGCTTGGCATGCTCCATGCTGATGACGCTGACGTCCCATATCCTGGCCACTTCATCTATGAGATCTACCACTATCATCCAGACCGCATTAGCATGCACGTGGCTATACATGGCAATGGGACAGCCGATGCCGTGACCGAGGACGGGCTGGGCATACTCACTTCAGTGGCACGTTACGTATATCTACCTCGCGTACATTTCCCACACCTTGAGCAACAGGGTGTGCTTCAGGTATAGTACACAGACTACTTGCGACCGTCTTTGTTGTACGTCAAATTCCAAGCGTATCGCGAGCCTTGAGTCGCATGCGAAGTCGCTGACCTTTTTTCTATTCACCGCATACTTATTTTTTAGGTACAGTTTCGACGTATGCAGGCCCGCGTATTTGCTTTCTCACATCCCGAGCCAGAAGTCTTCACCAGGAGGAGATTAACATTGTAGCTATGCCGAACTCAACAATGCCACTAACACACGACACAAGCGGCCAGATTCGAGACGCGCATGAACGTGTTTGTATGTGCGTATGAGAAAATGCCAGAAACGCCGTGAACATCGAAGTCTGTTGATTCCACCCAACAACTCTCACATGCGCAAGCAGCTGCGGCAAACATCGCTCGACATTCTTACCAGAGAATCCCACCAAGCTGTCTAGATGGATATTCGCAAAAGACTTCCCACTCGACCAATACCTGGTTTCGAACGTCAATTGTGCCTGGCAAAGCGATCTCAGGTACCTCCGAGACACCTGAATTTGCCAACCCGATGTCGCAAGTCGCTCGCCTCGAAGCACTGCTGGACGAACTATCGAAAATGCTCAAACAATCCAACGATCGTCCCGAGGACTCGGAAGAAGAAGCCAGATCTGTTGCGTCCACACAAGAGCTCAGCAGCGACGGCAGTGTCTCCAGTGCGCAACCCAGCGCATCAAGCGAGACTGGAGCAGCCAGCGAGAAGCCAACACTCTCCACCCTCCTCGAAAACGCCATAGATAAGACTGCCAGTCTCTTCGCAATCGAGCCACCTCGGAGTCCAGGCGCCGAGAGTCATCTCAGTTACAGCCTGGAAGTTAACTCCAAATATCGAGTGCACATGGACAAAGCACCGGAACGTGCTGTGGAGTTGGAGAAGGATCTGAGGGCTGCCAAAGCTGCTCTGGGAGATGCTGCTGGTCTCGTGGAGGAGTGCAAGTCGGTTGCGAGTAAAGTTGCTGCGGCGGAGAACTTGCAAAAGGCTCGGGACTCAATGACGCTCGAAGACCGAAGGGAGAGGGCTGGTGTCAAGTCGGAGTGTTTTATCTGAACTCACAGATCTCTCTGGCTGATAGCGAATCTCGAGGACTGCTTTCAAAAGCATTCCCAGTTCCTCGCTCAAAAGGAGCGAGAGCATATGAGCACAGTCGATCTGTGCGAATATCCTCGCGTCCACGGTAATGCTGACACGATGGGTTGTGATCAGCTAGAATAGCTCACTTCAAGGCCGACCTTCCCAATAATCCTCTCACTCTTCTTCAAATCGACATCGGCGCCTACCCCCAGCAGTAGCTCTTTGAATCGGCACTCCCACAGCACCCCAACCTTCCCATGATTGTCCACTCTCGCCTTCAAAACTCCCTTCACATCCTCGTCTGTCTTCTTCCACCCAGCACGAATCAGCTGCTGCGCCCACACATTCTCCTCAGTAGGCTGCTCCCGCTGCCACAATTCCAGTCCTACAACAACGTCGCTCTCATAGCTGTACACGTTGAAGTCGAAACGCGAGCACAAAGCCAAGTTCGGCCCTGCTTTGACGGCATATGTGGAAGACAAATTGCCCATAAGCGGATTGACTGTCAAAGCCATAGTGTAAGGAAAACCAGTATGCGAAGGCAATGTGGTGAAGCGCAAGCCTGTGCTGATGCCGCCTGATTTGTTGAGAGGGCTAAAATATGCCTCGGCGCCTGCACTGAGTCTTCCGCCTTGGTGATCCCAAGGATGAGCGGGCAATTTGTCAACTTGTATCGCATGTTGATCCTCGGTGGCATGGCGTGGGTCATGGCCGAAGTTGTATAGGCCGCGAACGCCCAACAAAGCTGAATCTGTCGAGTATAGATACTCTGTCGTGTATTTGCCCTGGTCATTCTGCAAAGTAGCCAGAAGTGTGCCTCCATTCGGCAATCTCTCGTCCGACACGCATTTCAGCTGGAAAAGCCGGCTCGGAGAAATTCGTCGTAGATACAATGCTTCGAGCGAACTGTTTGGCAAATACAGCCGGCCGTAAAGCAACGAATCCTTTCTCCGATCTTCCAGCAAGACATCCTTCGCATCTGGCCCCCGCAGCTCCTGCAAATGTCTATATCCTCTCACCAATTTACTCAACGGCACATCACTGCTCTTGCTTGCGACTTGTAGGCCCAGATTCGTGTACAAGAAACTTAAGGATCCATCTACCACGCCTCTACTACCCAGCGTATACGATGTCGCGAAGTTCGGCGAGGATAAGGAGGAGACATGGAGTCTCAGACCGGATGGACTTTGGAAGTCGAGAAGGTTGATCGAGGTCGTGGTCAAGGAGGCATAGCTGTTGTCGACGTTCCATCGCGATTTGCGATAAAACGCTGTTTGGACATAGTCCATGAAATTGAGCATATTGCCTTTGGAAGTGTCATCTTGTATTCATCTTCTCGGTGGGGTCTGGCAGTGTTTTCTCCGCTGTCGTTGCAGAAGCGCGTTGTTCGAAGGAGCTACACTGTAACACTGGAGATGCGGGTGTGCCTTGATGCCTGGGAACATCCCACTTGGCTTGGCTTCTTGGCGCTGGGCGCTGGGTGGAACAATTCCACGAATGTGATGCAGCTTTGCGGACACGACACTTGAGCTTCTCGTACGTTAATGATTAGTTCAATACATCTGAATACGATTGGACTGCGCTTCAAGTTCTCCCGTGCTCAGCATGCTCCGATACGTCAAGGCTCGCTAGACTGTCTAACAGACCGCACCTATTGGTGCCACCTGCGGACGAAGACGACACAGATCCCAGGCAGTGTGAGCCCTCTGGGGAAAGCTGACGTTCTCGCAGAGACTCAACCATTTGCCGCACAATGAGCACGATCATGGCATGACCAGCTACCAAGGCCAGAGGACAACCTGGACAACCATCACGAGGCATTCTACACAATGCACTAAACGTACAAGGAGCAACGGGTTTCCAGCGCCAGACACCAACGAGAATGGCAGAAAAGCGAAGCAAGCGTCCAAATGGCGAAAAAGAATGGAATGCAGACGAGGATCTATCTCGTCCGTCAATGCGTCGAAACGTGCATTCGAGAACTTAGGACACGAGATTGAGGGTAGCTTCGTATGATTGGCAGTCGTTGAGCACAGCCTTACTGGAGCGAATTGCATAGACTCGTAAGCGTCCTGCAAGCAGAAACCCAACCCGCCCTCATGCTGAAGAAATCGCGAGACACTATGTTTTGTTTAGAAGCTACACATTCCTACGCTGTGAATGGCAAAGCACGCACCCATCCCCATAGTCCATATCCTCTACTGCTTTTGCTGCTCATTGTATAGCTCTCACGAACAGTTACACCTGGCATTGGTTCCACCCCGCCCAACGGAGTACATGCAAGGTCGGCCAGTGTTCGAGCACTAACGCACGTAAAGTCATTAGCTGGGAGACGAAGCACGGAGGACTGATTCGGTCTTACCACCCTGCCGTTACCCAAACCACACCTGCACGTCCTTCCCTGGCCCCCACTCTCGCGGCACTGGCCAAACCTAAAGCCACCGGCTTCGTCCCTAATACACGTCTGCAGCAAATCAGAAGAGAGCGCTGTGTAGGAATGGGGAGCCGTACGCCCGACCAGCTGAAGCCAGGCTCGCCAGCCTGTCGTCCAAGGAGATCGAAGCTTTCTATGCCAACGTCTTGGGCTGGCAAAGGCTCAGACGCTGGAGCCGCAGCGGCCAAGCTGGCTAGGAGCACAGTAAGGAAACAGATGGAGTTCATTGTGAAGACTGTCGTAATGTTGGCAGGGAAGTGGTGATACGGCGGTGGAGACACACACAAGGGCGACGTTCTTCTCGTCTTATAGTGTCGAATGTTGCTATTGGCACGACCACAAAGAAAGCCCATGTTACGAGGCTGCGACCAGGAAGAACGAATCCAATGAGAGCGAAGGCGATGATGAACTGACATCAAGGATTTGCACGAAGGACTTGTGCGAAGGACTTGCGCAAAGGACTTCAAGACTTGTGTAGACAGAAGTTTTCGCCCCAGACTTTAAATTTACCCGTTTCGAGCCACCCTTCCCAAATCGTCCGATACCTCTCGAGTTGACGATCTGGCTCCATGCGCCAACAGCCAGCGAGAACGATGCAAGACGGAAGTGCGCGACGAGCTTAGAGGAGTGGCACGAAGGACTGGCGCGAAGGACTGGCGGAAAGGACCGGCGCGAAGGACTGGCGCGCAGGACTTGGGCCACTCGCGCGAGGGAAGATGTCATGCAGCCAACATCGTATGCGGTGAAGCTACACCTGCGTGTCAAACAAAACCGGGATCGCTTGGCACCTGCTGAACGTGGAAGGCGGGGGTATCTCGACTTCCCATCGAAGTCGCAAGGCTCGCTGCTTCTGTTGTTCGTCGTACTGCTTCGCTCTGTTTCTGACACCTATTCATATTGCATCACCAAATCTCCGAATAGACCCTCTGTCGCGTCTTTCGGTCACAGCCATGGACAACATGAATGCTTTGCAGTACGACAACCCCGACGACTACTGGCGAGACACTAAAGCCAGCATCGTCGAATTTGCGCTACTTCCCCCAGCACACCGTCACACTATAGAGTCGGTCTGCGAAAGCATGTTCTCCGCCGCCGCTGCCATAACCATCGGTTGGCAGGATCATGCTATTTGGGATACCAGGCTTGTCACCCAGGCTCTCGATGCCCTCTGGTTCCAGATCTGTTGGGCAGGAATGACACGCGGCTCAGCGTTCGAGCAGCAGCAAATAGTCCATCTCGCAGGAGCTTTGAAGACGATACGAACGCCTCAGAACTCCGCTGGGTCAGACTTCGACATTCTGGGCGAAAAGCTATGGAAGGACCTCCCCGGACTCCAGACTGCAACGATTGAGATGCTTCAGGGGCTCTCGCAAGGTTCTTATGCAGAGTCACCGAATCCTGCCGAACATTGGAAGAACTTACACACCTTAGCTGCAAGGCTTTCGGCTGGTGGGATTTCTGATCTGCGCAGCTGTGGCGTGTGGGCTCTTCGCCATGCGCTTGAAGAGGAGGAGAATTCGCGAATCCCGATGGTACAACGTCTGGAGGCTGTGGAGATCTGGCTAAGCTCGCATGGTCTGTGGCTTGAGAGCGTGGTTTGCTGTGCAAAGATTGCTAGAACATACTCTCTTGACGATGGCACCGTCCGGTACGAGCCCCCTTCTTCAAACCCTGTTTCCCCTGGACAACTCGCAGTTGAAGCGGGCATAGCAGGTGGGGAAATCAGCTGGGAAAGATGGGAATTCTGGAGATCACGCCTTTCAACGATGCTGACCGGCGCCGACAAGTATGGACAGCCGGCAGAGGTATCGGCAAAGGCTCATGCCCTCTTGCGCTACCTTGCCATCGAGTGAGCAAATGCTGGCTATATATGTAGTGTCTGTTCCTCATCAAACTGTTGCAATTGAACGCGCTTGAGTTATACCGCCACACCACATGTTCGGCTCACAAACCCAGCATATTGCCACATGATGTATGCTTGTTGTGAAACACTGGTGTCGCTGAACATTGTATGAAATCGCGGCGAGAGACTGTCTAGCCTGATTCAATCCTCAGGCTCGCTGTGGCCTGGCCACGACGCCTGCCTGAAACGTACGCCGTTAGCATCAAAGCCAAAGAATTTGCATCTTGCCCTGTCGGAGTGAAGCCTCTGTGCACTTTTCCTCGAAAAGCTCTGGCCGCATCTGGGGCAGCTGTGCCTATTACGTGATGCCTGTTCCCTGATGTGCCTACGATAATTGACGAGGGAGGAAAAGGCGCGACCTTGACAGCCATGAAGCCAACACCGATAGCGAATTTCGTCATTGGTGTTCGTTAGCGGTAGCATACGTCCATGGCCAAGCGAAATATCGAGCGCGATATTATGGGCGGCGGGACTTTCGACAGATAGACTGACACGACCACCTGGCTCAATTGGAAGCAATGCAGATTCCGAAATATCGTATGCGACATCGTATGGACTATGTGTGTTGTTGATCGCGAGATCCGGGGCTTGAAGACGTAGCGCGTCCAGAATCCTTGCTTCGTTGGCCATAAGAGAGATCAAGTCTGGAATAGACTGGCCGCTGGTTGCATATCTGTGCTCGGTAATCACTGGCGTCCACCGCTCGTGGCTGTCCATCACTGCAGGGGCTCCAGGCGTGGCCAGGGATTGAGCGCTTTGGATGTCATCAAGTATACCAGGATGAGGGACTGACAACGACGAAAGCGTGAGTGCAGGTCCAGCTTCTGCATCCTCCTGCGCTAAAGTCAGCGAGCGACCCGCAGCTGAGTGGTTGCCATCCTCAACGCACCACTGCAAAGGTCAGGCGTGCTTCATTGTTTCGAGTCCAGTGATTTGCAATTTCAGCTCTGGTGAGATCGAGTGGGTTCTCAGGGCAGCTTCGTAGATCGCCATAATGTTGATCTCCCCCTCGCTCTCTGTCTCGGTTGTTCACATAGTGATGGGCCGAATGCAGTCCACCCTGAGGCTGGTAGCAAAACATACTTGAGTACTGTACGATACGGCCCAGGTCTTATTTTATGGGGCAGCAATTGACAAGAGTACTCCACGTATGCATCTGATATACATCGTTGCGGCGTTGTGGCTTCGTGACTGTGCTGTGCCTCTCAAGCCGTGCTGTGCCTCTCACGGGCATAGATATAGCGTCTACGCGCCAAGTAAGCATATCTTCCACGGGAACATCCTTCTCTCGTATTTGCATTCCACATTCTATGTTAGCCTCAGCTGCCTTGCCAAACACGACTCAGACTCACAAACGTCGCCTGGTACGGCTGGCCTATCGCGTGTACTTCACGCTGATAGCCACAGCAGTTGTTAGACATGGGGGCAATAAAGTTCGGAATCACGTTGCAAATCAAATGAATACACTCTTATGAGGCGTTCAAATCATTGGTCTTGCTCTCTGTCTCCTTCCCAGGCCGGAAAGCGTCGTTGTTGCGTTCGTTTTGTGGTCGGTAGTGTGTTTGGCGATTTCGCTGTTTGGTGTGGTAGGGTTCGACGCCTGTCGGCAGCCCAGAGGCACCTGCAAGCTGCAAGTTGGTTGGAGGTTGTGGTGGGGCCGACCATTCCTGATACCGAAGCAGCTTTCTTGCTTTCTTGATGGGTCTGAGGATGGAGGCAGCTTGTTCCCTTGAACGCTTCGACACGCACGGCCTCAGAGGGCCCATGAGTTCATCGGACGTATGGAAATATCGATGCAATTGACGGGCGGAAACGATCCGGTCGTGAAACCGAGTGAGCTTTCCTTGTGCCTGAATTGACTCCAAAAAAAAAAAGAGGTGGTCGCCTGCCACATTTTTGGACGCCCGAATGGCTTGGCATTCACCTGGCCCACGGAGATAGCCAACACCACACCATACAACCATTCTATACCATAAATACGATATGAAAACACCAAAAAAAATTCCGGGCTCAACTCGGAATTGAACCTGACTGAAATTAGCAATTGAACGGTAACTTGAATGGTGTTGGAGCTTACCAAGGACCTCTTGCAAGCAGAGCACGAAGCTACCCAAAGCAAGAATCATACCACTAGACCATTGAGCCGAAGAAACAAGCTTGAAGTGCTTGCTTCGATGGAGTAAGCTAGTCTCACAACAATTATATCCCTTTTCACCATGCCCAAGAGCCGAGCGTCGTACGCGCAAGCTCGATGCTGCAACATGACGTTGGGTCGGCTCTACAATAGCTCTCTCATATCCACATGGCCAAGTGATGATGATCTGCTTGGTAATGAACCGCTCACATATATAGCCTTCACCCTACATGTGACTCAGACTCACAATGTTCACACGCCACGTCTTGCTAACGCGCAGGGCACTTCTCTCGCCAGCATATGACGTCGCGCCTTACCTAGCTCGCCTTGACAATCGAAGACGAAATGCCACGAAAGCATCGCCCAAATCGAAGCTGGTAGACCTGAGTCGAGAGCTATATCATCGTAGCCCGGCACATCCATTCCATCCTCCGGTCGTTCTTACGCCATGGGACACACACCAGCCAAAGAAGGCCGGCAACACTACTCTCCGATCAGCCTCGTATTATATATCAATGAGCGATCATGCTGGCACTCATGTTGACGCGCCGAAGCATTTCGATCCGACGCCAGGCGCTCTCTCAATCGACCAGATGCCTCTAGACAATTTCTACACCTCGGCAATCTGCCTCGATCTCTCTCACGTCGAGCTCAAAGCTACGATTAGTGTGCAAGAAATGGAAGACGCGTTACAGAAAACAGGCGAACAGATTCATGAAGGAGACACAGTGTTGATATACATGGCTTTCAACAAAAGAATACCGTTCAGCGATCCACGTTGGCAACACGACTTCCCTGGTCTGTCTCTTGAAGCCGTACATCGGCTAGCCGATAAAGGCTGCAAGATATTCGGCGTCGAAGCTATAAGCCCTGCTCCAGAAGGCGAGCCCAATTTTCAGGCTCACAATGCTTGCGGAGAACGCAACATAACGCATATCGAAGGTCTAGACAACCTTGAGCAGGTCGTGGGTAAAGGCAGATTCCGCTTTATGGGCTTCCCACTAAAGATTCGAGGTGGAAGCGGAGGGCCTATGAGAGCTGTTGCCTTGCTGGAGTGAAAATGCTACTATGCACAGAATTTGAGAGCAACCCGATCTCCTTCCAGACTTACACCAACAGAAACGCCCAAAGTTATTCGTCACGCTCTTTCCAATGCATGCTGGCAAGCCTACGATGACGGCACTCCTTCAGACTCCGCGCCCTCCTTCAGCCACCCGGGCGGCCGCGTTATCTTGGTAAGATGGTCACCATTCAACTCCTTCATATACCTACCAATGCCCTCGTGAGAATAATCATTTTGGTTCCACATGTCTTTGTGATATCGGACTTTCTCCTCCCCGTCTATCTTCTGCAATGTCAAGCTGACCAGGCTGTTCACAGGTTTGCTCAACTTGATCGCCTTGACAGTATACTCCTGCCGCAACTTGAAGACTATTCTCCCATCCTCGCCTGGCTTGGCCCCATCTTTGTTGGAGCCATCTGTACTCTCCACGACTTCGGTGGCCAAAGTCTTTGAATGGAAGATCTCGGGAATGCCATACCATTGGCCAGCAATTTTGTAACGGGTATCACAGTATGACCACGGGTCGTCGTACACCGCCTCAGGAGCATACACTTTGAGGTCTTCTTCGCCTGTGCCGCCTTCTTTGCATGAGCCCGAGTAGAGGCTTGTGATTGCATTGACAATCTCCTGGCGTGTGGGTGAGAGTGCAATTGACTTTTCTGGATGAGGTTCGTAGTCGACTTGAGTGGGCGCATTATTCTGTGGGTTCTCCTTGTTGTATGTGAGGTTCTGAGGATCTGGCCTAGGTTCGTACTCCTTCTCCATCTTCGCGGCATGTGCTTGAGACGGCATGATTGAAGGGTTCTTCTCGTTGACTTTTTCTTTGCTGCGTGGACTTGCTTTATATTCACTTTAGAGATTACGACTAACCAACTAATGAACTGGAGTAGAGCATGCTCTTTTATCGACCGACGTGTCTCAGCAATGCATCCACGAACGTACCTGCTACACGTCATGGATGATGTCAAACCGACGTTCAATTCTCGCGAAGCTGCATCGCAGCTGCAATGATGTTCCTATCATCAACGTCGAACTAAGCAAGACTGTTGCACTGTATTGCGGCAGTGTATTCCAATGCACGCGAATTTTCTCAGGCGCTAGACTACCGGACTGGATCTACAAGCCTTGTTTCATGCCTCAAGTACCTTTCCGTCTGCTGAAAGTTTTATCGCTGGAACAAAGGACTTCACGCGACCTTCTCTACTACGTTGGTTGTTTCGCCTTTGCTACTCTCCGATCCTGGAGCGCCGTCCATCGAATTGCGATTGGCGAAGTCTTGCATATTCTCAGGCAAGAAGAGCTTATCAATGTCTTCCAGACTGATATTACTTGTTTCTATGCCTTGATCAGCACGCGGAAGTCAATGTCACGGCGGCAAATCTTACCAGGATAGAAGAAATACACGATGGGCACGAAGGCAGCATTAGTAATGGCGAAGATAATGTATG
Source organism: Cercospora nicotianae (assembly GCA_029490675.1). Taxonomy (NCBI): domain Eukaryota; kingdom Fungi; phylum Ascomycota; class Dothideomycetes; order Mycosphaerellales; family Mycosphaerellaceae; genus Cercospora; species Cercospora nicotianae. Next base: position 3,292,609 of record JANQAT010000006.1, on the reverse strand, counting down.
TCGCCCAATCGATACGATTGATGAGCACCGGGGTAATCATGACAATGAAAAAGTTCTATACTTCAAGTCAGCAGTCGTTGATTCGTTCGAGCGAGGTTACAACTCACCCAGAGCCAATGAGCAGACACCGAGATTGAAGTTCCTCTGGTTCTTGCTTCAAGCGGCAGAATCTCTGGTCCGTATACCCAAGGCACGACATTGATTGTACCACCGAAGATAAGCATGAACTGTGAAATCGGTCAGTATTGCGAGCAACTGATGTTTTCCCCAGTGTCTAGTTACCAGGAAGAAAAATGCAATAGCTGCGGAAGATGTTGCTTGTCGCCCAATGCTGAGCAGGATCGTGATCATCATCATGCAGAACGAAAGCAAGGCGCAGCCCCAGATCATCGTTGGTCGGCGGCCCATTCGATCCAGTGCCAAAGCTGGCAGTGTGTTGCCGACGATGAACATCATTTGGACGAAACCAGCGATAAGTAGCGAGGTATTCAGGCTGAGGCCAACGTTCTGAACCAACACTGTTGGCCTGAATCCAAGTCAGCAGGGATCGAGCGAGCATTTCGAACTTGACGACACTCACATGTAATACACCACGAGGTTGATTCCGCCCATCTGGTTCATGAACAGTCCAAACCACGCGAGTGCGACTCGCCGCGGAGTCTGGAGTGCATCAGGCTTGAAGACTGACATATACGATTGCCCGCCTTCGCGTCTTTCCAGAGCAACTGCAGCACGAATCGCAGCCATTTCCTCAATGACATATGGATCATCCGGCTTCAAATCCCATACTGCACAGATGACCTCTGCAGCTTCATCTTCTCGGCCGCGTTTTGCGAGCCATCTTGGGGATTCCGGTAAACCCCAGACCACGAAGACCACAATGATCGCAAATATCAACTGGATTCCAATTGGAGTACGCCAAGCAGCATGAGACTGCACATAGCTAAATCCATAATCGATCCAGTAGCTCAAAACGATACCAACGCCGATAAACCAGATCTCCCAGCTGACGAGTCGGCCACGGTATTCCTTCTTCGACAACTCGGACTGATACATAGGGACCGTGCTGCTATCGATTCCGGTTCCGAATCCAGTGATGATGCGGCCAACGATGAGATGGGCCAGATTCACGGCGGATGTCTGCAGAGTTGCCCCAATGATGATGAGAATCATAGCAAGCCATATCATTCGTCGACGTCCGAAGTAGTCTCCAATGAAGAAGTTGATGCCGCAGCCGATCAGGGATCCCAGACAATAGCTGCCTACTGTGATGCCGGTGACCACATCGCTCTGTAAGACGATCAGCATTCGTGCGTGGATGGGGCATTCAGGTGACTGGCTTACAGGATTGTTGAATTGTTCTCGAAAGTAAGGATTCTGGAGCAAGCCGCTCAGAACTCCCTGATCGTAGCCGAAGAACAGAAAAGCCGATAAACAACAAACGTAGAGGCCAGCCCTCAGTGGCGCTCCTCTACCATAACAGCGTCTCATAGTAGCAGATGTCGACCAGTGTGACCGATAAAAACGCTCTATCAATCATCAATGAGGAGGACAATGTCGAGAACACAACGCGCTATCGGATCTGCGACTTCATATATATCGTACAACATCCTTGCAGCAACCTGCTGTAGTCTTGTAACACTGTTACAGCACAAGAGCAAAGCCAAGGTGACGGAATACCACAAACGACAATCCTGATCCTGATCCCGGCTTGGATGTACTTGGGAAGATGCCAAGGAGAGGAGTACAGGCACTTGCGAACCTTATCCGGAGTTGGGGCCTCATAGATCAACATTGGGGTTTTGCGGAGTAGCGTGCCAGCCACATGGGAGATGCAGGCTGTGGGTAACGTTTTGCAAATTGCTCTACGAAGTTGATGCAGGACGTAGCTATGGCTGCGGGGTCTGGCTAGCTGAAGGATTGTGAGTCTACGATCTGTAGCCCTTCTCGAGTCGCCGTGACCACGCTTTCACGCCAAGGTGTTTCGCTACTGAAAAGATTCGCCATGAACTCACTAGCATGGAAAGCCTGAAGAGGCCATAGCATACGTGGTGGCTTGCGCTTGGAATTGCTCCAGGGAGGTAACCGGAAAGTGGAAGCATCTACAGCTCGTGTGAATTGGTTCACGCTTCCAAGTCTCAACCTCGCAATTTCACTCTCTCTGCTTCATATCGCCTTCTGCCGATGCCTCCGTGAATTTTACGAGATCTGTCGATGTCGTGTTGCTCCTAGTGCCATTTTTGGGTTCGGTCAACCCATTCGATGCAAGTCTGGCAGTGCCGTTCGCCCAACGCTGCTCTGCATCAGTAAGCCGCCAGTACTCCTCATCGGCGTACCTAGTAAGATTCATCTGGGACTCATCCATCTCCGCAGAAATTTTCTCCAGAGCAGGCGTCTCATGCTCGCGTCCAGGCCAATACGCACGCCACCACAGACAGTTGGAATACACGCCACCTCCGGTGAAGTAGAATTTCCCATCTTTCTTTATAGGAGATTTGCAACTCTTCAGTCTCGTGAACTGCTCCATACAAGCATCCATGGAGATCTGGTAGTCGGTTTGCTTCACCCCGTTGAATTCAATATGCTGTGCGCCTTTTGGCCAGCAAGCTTTTTGATTGAACTTGACGAGAAACACCAGTCCCCTGTTGGCGGGATAAGTCTCTCCGCCCGGTATAGGGCAGCGCCATCTAAAATGTTCATCTTCCTTGAGGCCAGCAGCGGCAAAGTTGGTCCCTACGGCTCCTCCGCAGTAGGCGTTGGCGCATTTATCGAAAGAGGGAGACAGCCACCCAACTTCGGCGGTCTCGCATCTCATTGTCTCTCTGGGCACTGGCTTGACTGATGATGTCGATGGCTTCAAGGTGGCAGTTGGTATAGGCCGTCCTGAAGACTGCGTCTTGGGTTTGTTCGTGCCAATGGCGGCTGTGCTAGCCTTCGGCCAAGTGGTGTAGCCTCCACAGACATCCGTCGTAAGTTTCGCAGACCCTCCTTGGATGGTCGTGTACGTACGAGGATTCATCTTGAATGTGCCTGTTGAAGTAGAAATATTGCAACGACAGCCATACTGAGCTCCGAGGAGATAAGGCACACAGCTTGGAGTCGACTTTGGCTTCATGACCATCTGACCAAATCGCCACTCTAAAGCGCTCGCCAATGCCACGACATCGGCGCTTGCCATAGGCTCACCTGGTGAGAGCTGGCAGGCCGGAGTAAGTGTCGGAGCTTCTGGGACAGTGGCAGTGCTTGTAGTAGGACTCTCGTCTTCGTTGTACTCTGCAAGCTTTTCACTCTCAAGACCTTGTAGCATCTCATCAATGACGATGGTGTTGCTCAGTGGACGGTTATGGGTGTATTCTTGCGCAACATAATCTGCCATAGCGTTTGTGCCCCACCACTCCGTGGCGTTATTGTCCTCCAGCACACATTCGTTCGTGTTGTGGAGATTCCATCCTCTGATTCTGTCTGCGGTGAATCCATTCAGATGGAGGTGGCTCATGATCTCGGAATGAATCAGCGCATTCTCGCACCATTGGCCTTGACAATATGTGGCTGCCAATCTTGAAAGAAAGCCTTTGGTCGGTTCGTCGAGGAAAATCTGAAACTTCTGATCGTCAGGACGGAATGTTGGAGTGGCAGTTGCCGACTGTGTCCGGGTCGGATCAGTCGAAATCGGAGGTGCCTGTGAGCTGCTGCTAGAACTGCTCGGTGGACTCCAAGATTCCGAGTGCGTTTTTGAAGTGACGATTTCTTTGCATTGGGTTGCAATAGAAGACGACGTAGCGCAAGATGGGCCAGAACAGATCTTCCAGGTGAACGGAAAAGTCGTTGTTCCGTATGCGCAGCTCAATGCTTTTGTGATCAATTTTGACGACGAAGCGGTTGTGGCTGGCACAGTCGTTGATACGACTGTGGAAGGCACCTCCGTTGCTTTCGAGAACTCGATACACCCCAACTTACCAATGAGATTGTAAATAAAGCAGGAGGGCATTGATTGGCCGGGATAAATGCAAATTGATGTCGTGAGGTAATCAGTAATGCCAGAGTGCACTGCTGACGGACTGTAGTAAGTCGCAGTTGAGCATCCGCCTACCGGCATGGTTGGAGGGACGCACATAATTCTGCCTGCGCTATCGTACATCTTGTAGAGGCACGCCGGAAGACTTTCTACACAAGTAGATGTTGTTCGGAAGCAGCCCAGCTTCTTGTCTTCCGAACATATACTTATGTCATTTGGAGGTAGTTTTGTGCTGTAGGAACACCAAGAGGTACACGTGGGTGACGCGTTCGGCGATGGTGAAACACAATGGAGTGATACTCTGGGAGTGACTGTGTCGTAGAGAGTCTTTCCAGGTGCACCGAAAACAGCGAATGGGCCTAGTTCCACCCACGAACCAACTGAGACATCGGTCCCGTAGTACAGGCAGTCGGTCAAAGGCTTCGCGTAGTCCAGACACTTTGACGTGTATGCTGTAGATTTCGAGCAACGCCAGCTGGTCGATTCGTAGATGAAGTTGCACTTATCCGTACTCACGACTTCCTGGTTGAAATAGGATTGCGTGCATGTCATTGGCGTGCAGATCTCCGGAGTACCAGTGGTCACAGGAGAGCCAGGAATGTCTTTAACATATGGCGAGATGCGTCTGCTGCCTGGCTCCGTCCGAACAGCAGGCTCCCAAGACAGTGTTGCAGATGGCCCCGAGTCACCAGAGACACCGACCGGCAAGATCGCTTCAGCTGTGGGAGGCAAGGTAAATGTCGTCGAAGCTGGCACGTCAGTTGGGAACCCTGGCGGTAATTTCGCATTGACGGAGGCGCCGACAGGGCGATCATCTGGCAAAGAAGAGTCGTCGAAGGAATTGAGTGAACCAGCAACAGTCGGACTCAGCAGGGCCAGGAGACTGGTTCCGAGCAGACCAAGACCCAAGAAGGACACCATCTTGCTTGGGGAGAAGTGATCGCTGGCACCCGACAGTGCCACCGCGGTGGAAAGACGTGATAATTGAGCGGATGGAGTGTCTGTAAGCTCCGCTCGAGTGGTGATGAGACGCTGACTTGGAGTGATGCCAGGCGGGAGCGTTCTCTTTTGTGTGTCCAGTCAGGTCATGGAAGAAGAGTTCTTGGAGTGGCAGAAGAACTGCAATGAGTTTTGTGCTCAAGGCATTGCTTGAGGTGAATTCCTGAATAACATGTGAGCGAACTCGGACCACAATCAGCTGTATGGAGCTGTGATCAAGCATGTGATAATTGGAAGAGCCATTCTACTTGCGTATATCAGCTATAACACTCGAACACGCACAATGCTACAAGCCCTTCTATACTGGAGACTGATATCAATGTAGATCGGGTCTGCTTGGTCTCGCCGCATGGTATGCGATACAGTACGCACAATTCATCGCTGCGACAAAAGCTCCTTGGAGGCGAGACCAATCGTGTTCAGAGGTGCTAAGTGAGGTGTCTGAAGCCATTAGATGATTAGGCCCAAATCTGGTTACCGGTCCCTTTGGGCTAGTCCTGCGATACTCGAGAACGATGGGGATTGGGCAAGTGGTGAGGTTTGCTCCCGCCTCTGCCTTGCGGGTGCTAAGAGTCGCAGCAGGCGTTTTGGCATTCCAGACGTCCTATATTAGACGTTTCTGCAGGATCTCATACGTGATTTTGCAGTCTTCAGGTCGTGGTATAGGCGTTGGCTGGCGATGGTGATGAGGATGGCACGGGAGATAGAAGCTGCGGGAAGTTGAGGTTGAGCGCGAGCGCCAAGACCTGGCTCACCAGGCCATCGAGATGGTCAAGGGCGCTTGACGGGAGAGACCCAAGCGTTGTCAGATGATGGATTTCGCTGAAATATCAAAGGCCATAAAGTGTGAGGTGAGTGGATACCTCAATCAGATGTCAAATCACTCTGGAAGTCATATCAATCCACAGAAGTTGACTACTGTTTTGCTTTTCCTTTTACACAGTTCCTGAGTAACTCTACGAGTCTGCCATTTCTCATGATATCGTAAGCCTGAAGCATCTCGTTCACAGCAAGCGTTCGGCACTCAGTCTTACACGCTTCGCATCTACTGCTTCGCGTTGATAATATCCACAAACGCAGGCTTCAAGCTAGCACCACCGACCAAGAAGCCATCGATATCCGCCTCCTTGGCCAAATCCTTGCAGTTCTTCTCGCTCACGCTACCACCATAGATAATTCTCGTCTTCTCTGCAGCCTCATTGCCCAGCTCCTTTGCGATCCACTCTCGGATGCCCTTGTGCACCTCTTGCGCCTGCTCATTCGTAGCGACCTTGCCGGTACCAATAGCCCACACAGGTTCGTATGCCACAACAACCTTGCTCCAATCCTTAACCTGCTCGCTCACAGCCTTCAGTTGAGCAAGCACAACATCCATTGTCTTGTTTGCCTCACGCTGCTCGAGGGTCTCACCGCAGCACAGAATGACTCCCAAACCGCCATCGAGAGCAGACTTGGTCTTGCTGGCGATGAACTCGTTGGTCTCTTGGATGATGGTGCGACGTTCCGAGTGGCCGAGGATTGTCCATGTGATGTTGGAGTCCTTGAGCTGCTCGACGGAGATCTCACCGGTGAAAGCGCCATTGGGCTTGTCGAAGACGTTTTGAGCCGCAACTTCGATGCCTTTGCGGAGGTGCTCGCGGGTTAGGAGGAGGTAGAGCGATGGTGGGGAGATGACGACTTCGGTGTTGGGGTCGACTTTGGCTTCGTTGAGGTGGGAGACAATTTCCTTGATTTTGGAAATGGTTCCGTTCCTGGTGTAGAGTGGTCAGTATTGGTAGTGCTTGAAGGCTGTTTGGCGGGGAACTCACATCTTGAAGTTGCCTCCGACGAAGAATTGGCGTGCCATGATTGCAGTGTTTGTGGTGTTTGATTTGGTGAGGAGTGGTTTCTGTTCACGACTTGTGTGTGTCTATTGTCAATGGGCTCGCCAAAGGTGCAGGAATTAAAATCTGTTTTGGAGGGGTACGTCGACGTGGGGAGCTTCTGATGTCAGTTGAGGCTGCCCGAAAAAGGCCCAGTTTCACGCGCTCGGGTACTTTCGGGTGAGCAGAACAACGTCCAAGAGTGAGGCTCCAGCAGCGAGTGTGTCGCACTACCACTGTTGGCGTTGAGAGTGAGGCAAAGTTGGATTTCTTTCCATGTTTTGACTTTTGCTATTTTGTTACACACGCAGGTCTGGGTCTGCTTCGATACAACATGACCGTAGCGTACATTCTCCTCCGAACCTACCTGCTACAAGTACATAGGCAGCAGCTTGCTCGCACAAGCAAGGCAGTGCTGACCTCATTCAGAGCGTGCTGGCACCCAACAGTAAAGAAGCAGTGATGCAAAGATAGGGAAACGGAGCCTCCTTGTACTCAGCCCTTTCCTCTCGCGCGTCTAGCTGGTGTCTGTTCGTACATTCGTAGTACAATGTGTCGTGCGCGAGCCGGTACCTTACCCTTAAGGAGGTAATCCGACTCACCGTTGTGTGTGTTCCGTGTGTGTGAAAGCAATCATGTCGAAGTGGTGTGCAGGACGTGTAGGACACATCTTGCGGTACCCAGTAAGAAGCCTGTAAGGTAAGCGGCTGCAGTGAGCTGGCCTGATCAGTATACTTACCCCGAGATCTTCGTGTGATTAGTTTGGGGAATCTTACCAGTCTCCGTGCTTCCTTCAGTAGCGACGTCTCTGTCGTGAATCGTCGTACCCACCTTCGAATGGGCGCTTCGAACCGCTGTTGTAGTCACGGTCGCGGTCACGGTAGCCGCCTCCGCCACGATCTCCTCTCGGTGGAAGTGGCTCGTAGTTGGCATTGTCTCTGCCACTGCCTCGCGGGCCACGATCGTCGTAGCCACGGCTGCCTCCGAACCCGCCACCGGAGCGAGGACCGGAGGGTGCGCCGTCTGGACCACCACCGTATCCGACGCCGCCGTATCCTCCACCTCCGCCACGGAAGCCACCTCCTCTGCCACCTCCTCTGCCGCCGCGGAAGCCGCCGCGATCGCCAAATCCTCCACGGAAACCGCCTCGGAAGCCTGGACCTGGCGGCGGGCCACCAAAGCCCATAGGACGTGGGGCCTGTTGTTTCGTGTAGTGTCGTCCACCCAGTCCACCTCCGAAGCGTCTGGGACGCCAACCACTGACAGTGCGACCGCGCTCGACATCGACGATGACCGGACGGCCGCGGATTCGTAGGTTCTCGCAATCCTTGTAGGCAGCTGTGATTCCGTTAGCAAATATAGAATGAGTGAAGACCAGTCAAAGCGCACCTTTCATGTCCTTCTCGCGCTCAAAGAGGACAAAGGCGTAGCCTTTAGGCTTGCCCTTCTTCGTCGAGGCTTCTCCGCGATCAGTCACGATTCTCACGCGCTCGATAGGTCCGAAGCGGCCAAATTCCTTCTCGAGATCCTTAGTCGTGCAGTCGTATGGCAGTCGGCCCACAAACAGCGTCTTGAAAGCGTCTCCGCGAATATTCTCGTCTTCAGCGGGCTTGTACAAATCCTTGTATCCTTCCTCAAGCAGCCACTTCTGCTTCTCTTGCTTCTCCCTCACCACGCGGTCGCGCTTCTGCAGGCCGCATTCAGTCACAACCTCTGCCTTGGCTTCCTCTTTCTTCGCCTGAAGCATTGGCAGAAACTGCGCGATGCCATCGATCTTGTTTGTCTTGCGATCTTCAGGCGCGTGATCGGCCGGGGGCATGTACCGAAGCGGTGGGCGCGGCTGGAAAAGCGCCAGCAGATTGTGCGGGAGTCGGTCCGTCATGGTTGCTGGTAGCAGGCGCACAGGCAATGGGAACTGCGCAGATGTGAAGTGGTCTTCTGAGATGGCTTCGATGACAATGTCTCGTTCGGGCGAGTGCGATTCGCTGCGGTCTGACGCCGCTGGTGAGGCGGAGGCCCTGTTCCTCACAGATTAGTCCACCTGTGCGCCGAAACTGTCGGCGCGACGGCGATGGCCACCACTTGGTGGTGGCAGGCGGCTCGGACAATTGGCGTTGGCAACAGGCGGTGTTAATCGATGCTGAAGGTCCGGTGGTGGCAATCTGGCGCTGGCAACGCGCAAGAATGGTGATGGTGTTGTTGAAGTCGCGTGGAAAGGAGCGAACCGCTTGTTGTCGGCTAGTGCCAAGACCGCCGCCAGGCTCCTGCCGAGCTGTGACTGTGAGACGAGGTGCTGTTTTGCTGCAACAAGATGCATCAGCACTTACTTCTATGACAAAGACACAATTGTACACGTTTTACGGCCTTTAGTTGTCTCGTCGCTAGCGATTCGGCTTACCTTAGGTAGGTAGGAGCTGCTGCAGCCACCGATATCGTCTTTCGGCAAGAACGGAAGTTTTGTCTTCGACGCGCGTGGCTTGACTGTACATTTTCCTCCTCAATGCTCTCAGTAGTCTTGGAATTCACTGCACATCAGAATGAGATGATACGTGCTTGAAAGTTTTGGATTCCTCAAGCATTACTCAAGCCCCCAAAGCGCGATCACTAGGGCAGACAACAATTCGCGTGCCGATGGGAAGGATATTGCGAACATCATGGAACGCGTGGAGACAAGAAACACATCCGCTTCAGAACAGAGCACAACCCCGACAGCCGAACGACGCGACAATGTATTCGATGGCGGACTCACAAGAAGGAAGTCGACGCTGTCTACAGTACGGAGTAATGACCAGAGTGCCAGTGCGGAGCCGGCTCCCAAGAAGCGCTCTCTGATCCAAAAAAGCATTGCGATATGGCAGAAGACCGGAATCGACTCTAGGGTTTATCGCTCAATGTTCAAGTCGTCCATCGCACCAACTATCACCCTTGCGCTGTACCAGCTGGACGGCTTCGCCAACTACTACACCACTCTCGGCTACCTGGCTGTCGTGATGACGATACTTTCTGTGGTGATGATGCCTCGCGCAAAGTTCCTTCAAACCATGCTGGTCAATCTTCTGTTCCTCTGCCTGGGCGCCGCTCTATCATTACTTGCGATGTACTGCTGTATCAAGGCACGCAGAGGCAGTACAGCTCCTTACGATTCCTCTGCGAGCGCTGTAGCAGCCGTCTGGCTGGTCGCGCAGGTCTTTTCCATCAGTGTAGTGAGGGCGAAGCTGCCGCAATATGTAAGTCTGCCTGCCGATGTACTTGCCTTTCTCTGGTTGTTTTTCATGACTGTTGAAGACATTGAGGAATAAGAGGTTTTTGTTCGCACATGCTAACCTTGAATCAATGGATCGCAGAACATTCCTTGCATTTGTTGGGCCATTTTTGCAAACGTCTCTATGGTCTATGGACCACAGTTTGCGACGATGGCTGCCGCGGAATCCTTTGCCAGAAGACTTCTTGTGGGATTCCTTACCGGCTTTGGCATTGGCACAATCATCTCGCTTCTGATTTTCCCACTCAACAGCAGGCAAGTAGCGTTCAAAGGTATCACGGGGTTCATCGCGTCGCTCCGAGGAGCTTTGCAGGCCAACCTGGATTACATGCGCAGCTTGGAGCGTACAGATATGTTTACGACTGCCACAACGAACACAAATGGCGAAAAACTTCCACGGAGCTCGGAGGCTAGAGCTTTCAAGCAGAAAATGGACTCCCTATCGGCTCTCTATGGCAAATTGGCTACAGATCTACCTTTCGCCAAACGTGAGGTTGCTCTCGGAAAGCTTGGTCCGGACGATATCCAAGAGATCTTCCGACTATTGCGTTTGATAATGGTACCAATCGTTGGCCTTAGTTGCATGGCTGATATCTTTGTTCGCATCGCAGAGGAATCGGGCTGGAACAGGAATGTTGACTTTTCGAACGCTGCACCCGAAGACGCCCCTAACGAGAGCGAGGTAATGAGGATAGAAGCAGTGAATGAGTGGCACGGATTGATGAAACGTCTCCGAGAGCCATTCGACCAGATCACTCAGACAATTGATGAAGGACTGGAACATGCACGCATCGTCTTGCAACTCGGGCCCAAGCCGCCAAGGAGAGGCAACGAGGACGTGGAGAAACAAGGAACGACAGAACCTGGACCAGGCGAGAGTGGCTTCGCAGAAGTCTTTTGGCGACGAGCTCAGGAATTCAAGGAGAGTAAGAAAGTTACACTTCGAGAGTGGTGTCATCTGCATGATATCCAGCTTCCCGAGAATTTCTTCGAAGATCCGACAGTCGCGAATCTGGACGCTCCAGCTTGGATGCACGAAGGTTTTCTGTCTGATCCTCATCGACACCTGCGACGCCAGCTCTTCCTGGTTCTATACTTCGAGTTCCTGCTCATAACCATAGCTCGCCGAACTCACAAGTTCATATTGGCTGTAGATGCATTCAAGGCTCACGGGAAACTCGACAAAAGGCGATTGGTGGTGCCTGGCTACAAGAGGACAAGGAAGTGGCTGGCCAGCCTTCTCAAGGATGATGAAGATGCTGCAGACGATAATGACATGAACACAGATGGCCGAAGGGCGCAGGTCTACCTCGGAGACGCTTTCAAGAAACGCAAAGATCCAGAGCATTTGCCGCCCACAAACGCTTGGGAGCGCTTCGGTAACAAGCTTCGTAAAATCGCTCACTTTTTCCAGTCTCCTGCCGCCTCCTTTGGACTTCGTGTCGTAGCGGCTACCATGACTCTCGCGATCGTGAGCTTTCTGCGGCCTACGCAAAGGTTCTTCACAGAGCAAAGATTGTTCTGGGCACAGATCATGATCACTATATCTCTGTCTCCGACTTTTGGCCAGTCACTTAGAGGCTTCTTCATCCGCGTCTCTGGAACGGCACTGGCTTTGGTGACTTCTCTGGTAGGCTGGTATATCGTCAACGAGGAAACGACTGGTGTCATCGTGTTCTTCTTCATCTTTGCTCACTTCGGAGCTTACATCATGCTCATATACCCAGCTTACGTTCAAGTCGGAGTGATCTTCCAGCTCACAAATGCATTGATCACTGGCTATGAGCTGCAGGTCAGGAAGCTTGGTATTGAGGTGTCAACCTCTAATGGCCAGGCTTACTATCCGATCTATGAGCTGGCGGGAATACGACTGGCAACCGTCTGCGCAGGTCTATTCGTAGGCTGGATCTGGACTTGGTTTCCCTACCCCATCACTGAACACAACCAATTAAGGAGGCAGCTAGGCTCAACGCTGTATCTCCTGGCCAACTATTACTCGGTCATGCACGAGACAGTTCGCCTTAGGCTTGGAAATGCACAAGGCGATTTGACTTCGAAGGACAGCCCAGGCCGTAGACTGGAGAAAGCCCGCAGCAAGCTCTATTCGAAGGCGAGCCTGACTATTGCGAGCCTAAGAGCGCAGGCTCAAGTGGTCAAGTACGACATTCCCATTGGTGGTAAATTCCCACAGGAGCAGTATCAGCGACTGATCAATCAGCTGCAAAGCATGCTCAACTTCATGTCGTTGGTTTCCGTGGCGTCTTACAGCTTCGAAGAACTGCGAGCCGAAGGCGAAGCACAACATGGTTTACAGTGGCTCCATGGCTTCCAGAAATTAATCGGCGAAGCAAACTACACTTCAGAGCAGGTCACGACAATGCTCACGCTTCTCTCGGCTTCGATCACGTCCGAGCAAGCACTTCCGCCTTACCTGCGTGTGCCAGAGCCATTCTTCTTATCACAGAAGCTTGAAGAAATGGACAAGGACATGTTGAGTATCAGGCATATTGCGGAACCAGGCTACGCGAGTTTTGCGGTGATCCAGATTGGCACCAAATTCATCTATGAAGACCTGCGGCGGCTGGTCGCTGGTGTCAAAGAGCTTGTCGGAGAGCTTGACTTTTCGTATCACATCGTGTCGACGTCTGATCCTGAGAGGAATGAATCGGAGGAGACTCTGGTGCTTACAAGAACGCGTGCCAATACCATGGGCAGAACGAAACAGGACTGAGGCAAATATGCTAAAGTGCGCTCGAGATGCCTTTCTAACGACTCTGTCGACGAGAGGAGGTCGGCAACTGCAAGTCCACTCTAATGGCTGCCCGCCTTTGCGGTCTCCACTTTGAGGAGTCGGATGTGGAGAATTTGGAGTTGCTTGCGTGCTTGCACAGCTTGTGTTCCACGCGGCCGCATACCACTGCCAAGTTCTTGTCGACACGCCGACAACGAACTACTCTATTGCCGAAAATGAGCAGAGCTGGCACTCTATGTATTTAGCCGCTACGACTGGATGATCGACAGCGCCAGTGCTTGGTGACGTCGTGAGCGGTATTGGCAAAGCATGGCGGACTCTTCTACCTCTTGGGTCGGCCCTTCGACACATACAATAAGACTTGAAAAGTCTGCATGTAACCGCTCAGCGAGCCAGAATTGTAAACAAGATGGTCAACATAACTCACGTCAACCTGCTGCAGCTGGCAACCAGCTTGGACTACGCCAATGAGATCAACGCCATCGCCAACGCGTCGACCGACCAAGTCTCTTTGCTTGCATACGATCAAGCTTTCATAGACGATGTTGTCGGAACGAACGTAACCTCAAGACTCGTGGCTGAGCTGCCCTGGGATGCCTTCCACGAAGCCGGCGTTTACAACCACGGTTCGTCTCAACCCCCGAAGCTCACCACCAACCATCTAACGACGCTTCGCAGCAACCAAGAAAATCTACGCCACGAGCAACTGGGCCGGCAGCCTCGATAACCCCATCAACGTGACAGTAATCGACGTCGAAACCGACGAAATCACCAGCATCCGCTACCCCAACGTCTCCGAAGCCAACGGCGGAACAGCCTACTACCCACCCGGAACCCCAGCCAACAGCACCTCAGGCCAATCCATCGTCTTCTGTGACGAAGGAGACCTAAACAACTACTCCAAACTAACAGTCGTCAACCCCTCCACCAACGAAACCCAAGTCCTCCTAAACTCCTACTTCGGCCGAAACTTCAGTTCTCTCAACGATATAGTCCAACACCCTCACACCGGAGACCTCTGGTTCACCGATGCTCGTTACGCTTACTGGCAATATTTTGGCCCCGAACCCGTCATTCGTCCTCAGGTCTATCGTTTCGAGCCTCTGACTGGCGTACTGCAAGCTGTAGCAGATTATTTCATTGCGCCTAACGGGATTGAATTCTCGCCGGATTATAAACATGTTTATGTTACTGATACGGGATCGCATACGTTTCCAAACAAGGACAATTTGACTGATCCGGCGACGATTTATCGATTTGATATCACGAGCGATGGGAAGAGATTGGCGAATCGACAGGTTTTCGCGTATAGCGATATTGGCTTTCCGGATGGGATTCATACGGATGTGAAGGGAAATGTGTATTCGGCTGCTGCTGATGGTGTGCATGTGTAAGTTCTCGCATCTCATGACGCTGCGTACGAGTTCTGTATTGACTGATGATTGGTGCAGGTGGAATCCCGAAGGCGTGCTGATCGGGAAGTTCCTCGTTGGCCCACCAGGTTCGAACAACTTCATCTTCGTTCCAAATGGGATTTACATCTTCAATGCCTACAAGGTCTGGTTTGTCTCGATCAAAGCGGAGGGAAGGACTGTCAGACGCGATTTCGCGCTTGATCCTTCTCACTAAGGCAGCGATGTTGGCGCAAAATGAACAGTCTTACTGTTGAGAAGGGGAGAGTGAAGCTGTAATGAAATCATCGATCACGATATCGAATGGAATCTGTGTCGTCAATGTCTTTCATTCCAGAATCGTGTTATTCCATGCTGATCGAACAACTACAGACCGCATGCCGTCGTCTGAGAGACTGCACGAACTTCTAATATCTCGTCCTGTGTGAGTCGCTCCCTCATGAACCCTCACATGGAATTTCAAGCCGATCTGCCAAGATACCTGCTGCCCGCACAGTTCTTCAAATGCAATGCATCTCAGCAACCATAACGGTGCCCGCGCGCAACTCAATGCTGACTTCTGACCCAAGCAAGCATCACCGACAGCACATTTCCATAGCAATCCTTCTTGCGTGAGCCAGTCTGGGCCTCGTATGATCGAATCTCTTCCTCGCCATAGTCGTCGTCTTCAATCTGGAAATCCTTCTCAACCTTCTCAACAAGAAGCTTGTCTCCTGTGTGATCCATTCGCAAACTTTTCAACTTGTGCAGGTGCTGCTCCCAGGACAGTTGAGTCTTGCTAGCAGCTTTCCATAAGAATACTGCTGCCCTGTATTCTGGTGGCAACGTTGCACTAGGCTCGATGAAGGAGGCAATGTATTGAATTCGGCGAGGAGGATGCTGCCATTCGCCACTTGAATCGATGGAGGCTGGTGAATCTGGGGTCATGTCATCTGTCGCCTTATCTGGCCCCGGCTCAGGAGTAGGCAATCGTGCAGGTCGGGGCAGAGACACTTCATCGTTCGCGTGTGCCCATCGAGAGGCTTGTAGACCGCCATTGTGACCATTTGGCTGTTCTATCTCATAGACCTTGCGGATGGGTCCACCGTTGCCATTGGGTCCACGGTGCTCGGATTCGACACCATCAAGCTGAGGTATGTCTACTGGCCCCTTCACCGGCGATCCATGCAAAGTTACTGATTCGTCAGACGAGGGCGATCTTCGTTGCACACCAGGGTGCTGCAGAGCTCCATCGTTGTAGTGACCTTCCTAAAGCCACTCGAGACAGAGCAGACAGAAATGGCGGCCTTCCTTGTCCCGCTCAGGTCCGGAAGAGGTATGCTGGAGATCGAGGTAAAAGTTTGTGGGAGGAATGGATTTGCTGCGAGCTAAGCATCCCGGAAGATGGCACTCAACTCCAGCGTTCTGTTCCGCGATGGCGGACGTCTGCTCCACAATGAGTTTGCCTCCAGCATTCAAGTGGGCACGAATCAATTGTTCCACGTTCGCGCCCTCTTTGTATCGCAAAGTCTATGGAATATCAGTAATTGAGCAGAGCGCCACAAAATAGCGAGATGCGTACCTTCGATTCTCTTTCAGCGGTGCTTGCCAAAGCTCCTGCCAGAAGCGCCTGTAAGTCAGACACAAGCGGTTTGTGCTCGAATCTGCCAGAGTAGGAGCCCCCAGTCTAGAATCTGTCAGCTCCCCATATCTTACTCAATTCGTGCGGAATATGCCACGCACATTGAGACCGATATGATATACGCGGTTCTCCTGATGGTCTATGGTGGCCACTTCGTGCGCGCCAATCTCATACATGTCAATATGGAGACCCTCAATCTGGCGGCCATAATGCTGTCTGAAAAGCTCGGTCGTGGTCGGGGTGATGCGAGGCACGGGAGAGTCGTGTCTGGTCGGATTATCGCAGGGAGCGTTTGCCGGCTGGTTGATGGGATTGAAGGATGTGTGAGTGTACTCGAGTGACCTCTGTGCCACCGCAGCCAGCATTTGTTCCTCTGCGCCAGCAGCTTCTCGTAGGGAGCTGGGACGCCGCGATTCGACTCCTGGTTTGGCATGCCGAACCAGTGTTGAGCGCAGGGAGGACTCCTCGAGTATGGAAGTGGGCGGGTACCAAAGAGGCGTACCTCCTGCATCCACGAGAGTGGACGACATCGAGGCGTCGCGTTTTTGCGCTGGTTTGTGTGAGCTGTACTTCGTCCTGCGCGGCAGTCGCCAGTCAATGGAGGGACATGGTGAGGACGGGAGAGCAAAATGGAAATCGCGCTTCAGCGACTAGAATTGAATCTTGCATGGGACAAACGTTTGACATTCTGCCTGCAGCTTCAGCATTCTCGACCCTACCTGCACGCCTAATACTACAACGGTTCTCGATTCTTGCATTCATTTGAACGCGTGCCTGTGCGTGTGAGGAGTTTGGCCTTCGTGTGTTCTTCCGCCAGCGTTGCGTTCGACCGCTTATTTTCAATGGACTCTATCGAAAAGTAAACCTTTTCAAACAGTTCCCAGTTTCAACGACCGTCCCGCGCCATTGCATGCCTGTTGCCACTTGTGATTTACAGAGCGCGATCGCATCCTCGCGGCGCGTCTTTTGGTCAGCTTCCGGGAGGAGCCATTGCTCGGCGTCCCTTGAACAACAAACATCACGCATTGAATACAGGCAGAAGCAAAGGTGAAGTCATCTTGTCAGCCTTTCAATAAGCAGCGGAAGGGGCGGAGTCGGTGCAATTCCGACAAGGCCAATCACACCAGACCACTCGCACCACCAGGAGACAAGTGGATCCCGGATCGCCCGACCTCCGGCGTGATTTCTGGGATCAAGGGAGACTGCAAACGACCCTTTGCCCCCAATCGCCACGAGGTCGACTTTTATCTGTGAGCTTGCGCGCGATAAACTTGGTTCCTGAAACCCTTTGCCTTGCCAACACTCCTTCGGCGCGTTCCATCATGCCGGGACGAATGCTCCCCACCCTCCCATCGAGGGAGGTCGCATCACACAACACTGAGGAGTCCTGCTATGTGACGGTCGGCACCAAAGTCTACGACATCACTCCATTCCTCGAGGACCATCCAGGTGGCGGCGATTTGATCCTGGAGTATGGTGGGAAAGATGTCAAGGAGATCATGGAGGACGTGGCGTCGCATGCGCACAGTGAATCAGCCTGGGAGATCCTGGACGACCATCTCATAGGCTTCGTAGCGACTGAAAAAGTGTTGGAGGCGGCGAAGAAGAGCGATGATCCATTCAGTGTGCTGCCAATGGAGCCCACAGCGAAAGGCATGAAGGAGCTGAAGAAAGCAAATACAGGAGCTACACAGGAGGTACTAGCCAGGGGAAATGTCGAGCCCAAGGCGGCAGCGGACGAGAAAGCCGTCTACGAATCAACGGGCCTCAGCTCAGAGGAAGATCTCAGCAAAGAGACGGATCTGGTACAGGACTACAAGAAGCACAAGTTTCTCGATCTCAACCGGCCATTGCTGATGCAGGTCTGGAATGGTGGCTTCACCAAAGCCTTCTACCTAGAGCAGGTTCATCGACCGCGCCACTACAAAGGCGGTGACAGCGCGCCTCTCTTCGGAAACTTCCTGGAGCCGCTCTCGAAGACGCCATGGTGGGTTGTTCCAACAGTGTGGCTTCCTCCTGTGGCATATGGCACCTTCCTCTCTGTCCAGCAGCTCAATCCATTGGCGCTGACGGCTTACTGGATCACCGGACTCTGTATCTGGACAATCGTGGAGTATGGCCTACATCGATGCTTGTTCCATATCGACCATTACCTACCGGATAACCGCGTTGCTCTCACGCTTCATTTCCTGTTGCACGGCATTCACCACTACCTTCCTATGGACAGGCTGCGGCTTGTGATGCCGCCTACCTTGTTCCTGGTTCTTGCAACACCATTCTGGAAATTGGCACATACCGTCTTTTTCTACAATTGGTATGCAGCTACGGCCGTGTTTTGTGGTGGTATCTTTGGCTACATCTGTTACGATTTGACCCACTACTTCCTACACCACAAGAAGTGAGTGCTCCCACAAACCCGCATTGTATCGATTCGCGCTAATCTTTCACAGACTGCCGTCCTTCTACCAGGAACTCAAGAAGTACCATCTCCAACATCATTTCATGGACTACGAGAACGGCTTTGGAGTGACAAGCCGCTTCTGGGACCGGATTTTTGGCACGGAACTGCCACCGCCTCCACAGCCAAAGGTGCTGAAGACAGCATAAGGCATTGTACAGCATCGGAAAGAACAGCATGCATAGCGTAGGCGTTTGGGCAAGAAGATACCAACATGGCAAGGACTCGTTGTATAAATAAACAAATTAATGATAATGGACGGCACCTTGTCGAGTCCTGAGAAATGTGCATATCACATTCAGAATTTCAGACACTCGTCTACTTCCCCGTTACTCTTTCCTTACGTGCAGTGTGTCGGAGAAGGAGCGTGAATGGTGATAAATGGTACCTTCCACCCAGCCCAAAGTTTCGGCGTCTTGTGATTGGCCGTCGGATTGTGCCGAGCGCCGGCGTGTTGGTAACTTAGAACTTCGAATTCGCCCACTTCGTTTCCTCCGTCACCCACTCACCTCCATCGCGACATTCATATTGAACGTCGCAATTGGGGCGCCTCACAGCACAGCTCACGGCACACAGCGTATAGCTCACCTCTCACTCACCCGCACGCCCCACGGCGACTCACCACCTCACAGCTTCCGACGGGCGCGTGCAGCTCGAGCACAAGCGACTCGACAACTGCACTTCCACCCCACGCAGCGCAGCTCGATAAGAGAACCTGTGAGCATTCAAGAATTGCAGGCATGGCCACTCAACCAACCGACGACGGTTATCTAGATATCGCCGACTTGCTGGAATCTGAGGAGCAGAAGGCAAAAGAGAAGATCGCCCAGCAGAAGGCTGGAGCCAACAACAATGGCGACTCCGATGTCCGCATGGGCGGCACTTCACGCCCATCGTCACCTTCCTCGCGCGACCCCCGCCGCCTAGACCGCCCGACCTCAAGCAGCGGACCCCGCGACAGGTATTTTACCGAACGCGAAGAGAATAACGAGCGGCGCGCACGCCGATCCAAGGGAGCTGATGAAGACTCTGATAGAGCCAGCGCTAATGGGAGTGTCCGCAGTGGCAGACGTCGAAGCCGCTCTCCTAGGGCAGACGGTCGCCGCAACCACCGCTCACGCGATCGTGCCGGTGGAGACTACTACCGCGGAGGAGGTCGCAATGACGACTACTATCGTCCAAACGGAGATCGCCTCCCACGTTCGCGCTCCCCAGGACGTCGCGGTGGGCGTGATGACCGCGGCAGACGTGACGACAGGGGCGGACGACGCGACGGTGACCGTCGAGACCGTCGCGCTCGGTCGCCAGCTGGTGGTAAGCGCAAGACTCCGGAACCAACTGACGACGAGCGAGACAGACGCACCGTTTTCGTTCAGCAGTTGGCTGCTCGTCTTCGCTCCCGCGAGCTCAAGGAGTTCTTTGAGCAGGTTGGATCAGTGGTTGACGCTCAGATTGTGAAGGACAGGGTCAGCGGTCGCTCGAAGGGGTGAGTAGTATATTCTCGCACTGTTGTTACCACTACTGACAATCGCACAGAGTTGGCTACGTTGAGTTCAAAGAAGAAGAATCTGTTGAGAAAGCTATCGGACTCACAGGACAGAAGCTCCTTGGTATTCCGATCATCGCCCAGCTCACTGAAGCAGAGAAGAATCGTCAAGCCCGCAACACCGAGGGCACCGCCACACAGTCTAACGGCATCCCATTCCATCGCCTCTACGTCGGCAACATTCACTTTTCCATCACTGAAGACGACCTGAAGAACGTGTTTGAGCCATTCGGCGAGCTCGAGTTTGTTCAGCTTCAGAAGGAGGAAGCTGGTCGCTCCAAGGGTTACGGCTTTGTCCAGTTTATTGATCCGGCACAGGCTAAAGAAGCTCTTGAGAAGATGAACGGCTTCGAGCTGGCCGGACGCCCAATCCGCGTCGGCCTCGGTAACGACAAGTTCACTCCAGAGTCTACTCAGTCTCTGCTTCAGAGGTTTGGTTCACAAGCTCAGGCTGCACAGTTTCAAGGCTCTCAGTTCTCCGGCATGGGCGGCCGCGGCTCCCACGCTGGCGGCACCGCCAACTTCGACAGACCCGCAGCTCGCGATGTTGACAAGACCGGTGGAGCTTCAGCTCTCGACGATACGGACGTCGGCGGCGTGAACTTCTCGAACTACAGCCGCGATGCCCTGATGAAGAAGCTTGCTCGCGTTGACGAGCCAGAGCAGAAGATCGCTCCCAAGACCCAGGCTAAGAAGGCCACCTTCGAGCAGACCACTGCCACTCGCTGCGTCCTCATCAAGAACATGTACAACCAGGAAGAGGAGACCGAAGCCAACTGGCAGAAGGAGCTCAAAGATGACGTCAAGCAGGAGTGCGAGGAGAAGTATGGTAAAGTGGTCCACATAGACCTTGCTCTCGACAACAACGACGGTGAGGTCTACGTCAAGTTCGACCGAGTCCAGGGTGGAGAGAACGCCTACAAGGGCCTCAACGGCCGTTGGTTCGGTGGTCGCATGCTCACTGCCCAGTATGTGGTTGACGCAGTCTACCACATGAACTTCCCCAAGGCTGCCAACGTCTAAAGGTATGTTGTTTTACAATTCTTTCATCGCGTGCAGATATGAACTTGCGGCGGCGGCGGCAACGGCAACGGCGACGGATCAGAACGAGACGCGTGCTTTGCACTCTGAGCGTTTTCTTTTGGGCGAACATTGGGCGTTTGTTACTATGGCACGAGGCTCGAACATGGAGTTTCAATGATTCTGCGGGAGGGTAACTTCGAGACTGGCGCATTGTGTGTTTTGGGGAGGAGATGCCGATCCAGCTGGATGGCATCAGAGGACGTTCTTGAAAATTGGCGTAACAGCGCTGCAATGGGTCGACTTCGCTGAATGCTTTTGGCAATCGGACTTTGGGACTCTAGCTGGTGCACTTACGCACATCACGCTTTGGGAGCTACATCGGCTCGGCGCTCCTGCGAACGCAGGCTTGCATATTGTACAGTAACGACTACTGCGCTCTGCTATCCTACGCTCTACTATTATGCAGAGCTTGCAGTACAAATCAAAAGCATATTGAAAACGTCTTGTGGTGCACATAGGCTGCGTGCCTTGAGCTGCGCATCAATCAATGTTCTTTGCGCCTGCGTCGGCATCTGCTAGAAGTATAGCCCTGTGTAACGCTACCACGCTCGTATGGTCTTCACGACTCGCGTTAGCTCTGCGACGGCTTCGAAGGCATGCAAACAAGGATCAAGGCTCTGTGTCGTGGCAGATCGACACCGCCCTGCTTCAACTTCGGCAAGCCACTCCGCACCTCCCACGACCGCCTCGTATTCTCCTCAAGCTCACGATTTCAGTTGATAAGCGGGCCAGGCAACACCAGACGTGGCATCGGACTGATCACCAGCTGGAAATTGAGATCGCGAGTCTGCCTTGGTTGTTTGGCTCTGGCCCGGGTCCAGGTCGTGCATAAAACGTACATGGCGTCGCGATAAGCACAAAGGAAAGAAACATTCTCAAGTTGAGGGACCGGACTTCAAACTTTACCTCCTATTGGATCTAAACCAAGATGCCTACGAATGGACGACTGCGAGGCACGCGACGCCATATCGACACCCGCACGCCGACTTTTCCTAATTACCACTCTTCAAGAAAGAAGCCGCGAAGATGGCCGCTTGTCATCCGGTTTATCAAAGGCGCCATTCACCTCGATATTGCTCTTCCAGTCGCACTACACGCCATCATTGCAGCTGTCGTTTGCTGGTGGGATGCCACGAAAGATGGGAACCTTGGGATCCCATCCGCTACTGTTCCCAGTCTGAGCATAGTCGTCGGCCTCATGCTGGTGTTTCGCAATTCGACATCTTACGACCGTTTCTGGCAAGGCAACCAGCTCTTCACGACAATTGAAACGAACATCAGAAATCTTACTCGCTCTTTTCTTGCCTGCTCATACAAAGCTGCAGGAGCTCCGCCAACAGAAGCCGAACGAGCAGACACTGAACGTACAGTCCGCCTACTACTCGCCATGATCTACGCAGCGAAGAACTCGCTTCGAGCAGAATGGGGACAAGAAATACCGTTCCTTCTGCCTCGTACGGAAGTCGAGCGGCATCGCAGAGAAAGTGTCTCGGTGTACAAACCTGAGTATGATGAACTGCTTCCACCAGGCACTAAAGGACACGAAGAAGCCGGTCTTGCTTTGATCCTGCAACTCAGTGTGCAAGTCGAAAGTTATATCAAACGTGCTCATGACAGAGGCTGGTTTCACAGTCCGCAGGCCTCACAATTGACTGTGCAGCTCAATACCCTTGTTGCAGCTTTTGGCACAATGCAGACCATACATTTGACGCCACTACCAGTGGCTTATCTGATTCATACGCGGCAGGTATTAGCACTGTTCTGCATTGTCTTGCCCTTTGCTCTTGTGAAAGAAATGGGCTGGTGGTCGATTCTACTTGTCAGTATTGTGTCTTTCACACTGTACGGCATTGAAGCAATTGGAGCACAACTTGAAGATCCGTTTGGATATGACAGGAATGATATTAAAGTCGATGCGATTGTGGAGGATTTGAGGGTGGAGACTATGGTGATGTTGGAGAATTGGAAGAGAGGAGGTGATATGTTCTCTTTGCCTGCGGTTGCACCGCACAGAGAGATTGTGCCTGATGGGAGGGACAGAAACCAGAGACCAAGTTTGGAGGGTAGAAAGAGGAGTGGTTTGGTGAACTTTTCTGACAGCCCAGGGCGGGACTCTGCGCTGATTGATTAAAACATTGACTCGATTTAAATTGTGGCGTTTCATGAGCGATAGAGGAAGTGTTATGAGAGGACTTTGTAGCATAGCCTGAACGAAGCGATAGATGTGTCTCTGGCATATCCGACACCTGACCCAAGAAGTGGCAGAGCTAACCAAACAAGCAGAAGTAGTCTGCCATCAAGCGAAGGTGATGCATTTCGCTCACTTTATACATTCGCACGATCTGCATCCGCGAAGTGAAAACGAGTGAGTGCTCCATCGTGATGTTTTGGGCGGAGGAAGCTGCGAAGTTCAGCCCCACGTGACCTTACCCAAATTTGTGTGTCTTTCTTGGCAAGCCGAAAGCCCACTCGCGAGAAATCCCAAACTAACGTTTGACGAAGACGTCGACACTTTACTAACCCACAGCAACACCGCAAAGGTACTTGGACCGACCTCGCCGCGCGCAATCCGGTTACTAACGAGTACTCGCAAAGATGGTCGCCGCAAAGAAGCACGTCCCGATCGTGAAGAAGCACACGAAGCGCTTCAACCGCCACCAGTCGGACCGCTTTATGCGTGTCGACCCATCATGGAGAAAGCCAAAGGGAATCGACAACCGTGTCCGCAGACGTTTCAAGGGCCAGGCCGCTATGCCAAAGGTGCGTTGGAGAATGAGCGATGGAGATTGAGGGATCTGCGAAGTGGATTTGGGACATTGAAGAGAAGGATCTGGACATTGGGTCTTGCGGAAAGAGAGGCAAGAGCAGAGAGAACAAGGCTAACAGGCGCTGCGAAAACAGATCGGCTACGGTAGCAACATCAAGACCCGCCACATGATGCCTTCCGGCCACAAGGCTTTCCTCGTCAACAACACCCGCGACTTGGATCTCCTCCTCATGCACAACAAGACCTACGCCGCTGAGTACGTCGAGCCGAGAATTGGAATTGGGGCGACATTGGAATACTGACGGTTACACAGGATCGCACACGCCGTCTCCTCGAGGAAGCGGATAGAGATTGTTGCCCGTGCCAAGCAGCTCGGTGTGAAGGTCACCAACGGCAAGGCCAAGATCACCACTGAGTCGTAGAGGAATTGGGCAGGGGCGTCTCACTTTACGCGGGCAACGAGAACAGGCGATCGGATGACAAGGCAGCATGGCGCATATTGTGGAGCAATGGAAATATGAATTTTGCATTGGACAGGCCGATTCAGTTCGGGCCAGTCGAGTCTACACAAAAAACGCCGCCAGCGCCTTCGCTATGACAACGTGCCAGTACGTAGCGATCAAATCGCTTGCAAGCATTGAAGAAAAGACTTTCATATCCCATTTTCCCATGTTCTGCGCCCAACTCCGCCTGTGCAAATAACTACATGCTTTCCGCTCAGCGTCCCATTGCGCTGTTCGCTGCTTGAACGCAACAACGTAGTAAGGGAATGGAAGGCCAGGGTATCAAGTGCAATAAACGAGAGGCCACAGACCATTATGCCTCCATCGCATTCTCATCCTTACGTTCCACCTCAGTGACCTCCTGCGTAGCGGCGCTCCAGTAAGCCTGCACATCCACCTTGAACTCCGACAAAGCCACTCCGAATAACTTCAGCAACGCCGTCTGATGGCTATTCAACTCCTTGCCCTCATAGCACACCGTGAACTCCTGATCGAGCACAACCTTCCCCTTCTCCAGTCTTGTCGGCATCCCCCATTTCCTCACCATAACCTCCAAGCTATGCGGCAATGGCACATCATCCTCCACCGCAACCTCCCCACCTCTTGAATAAACCACCCCAGCCGGAACCGTAAACGTCCTCGTCGCAACAACTCCCGCCCTCGCAAAGTCCACTTCAATGAATCCTTCAAAGAATTCCAGTACCTCCCCCGGCGCCCGATTCGTAAACAACAACCCAACATTCCCCACCAAATACTTATTCAATTTGTGCAATCCCGGCGCATGCTCATCTTCCACCGAACTCCCCAAAGCCTTCGCCATAACCTTCGTCTTCCCGAAAAACAACCTCGAATCCGCAAAATGTTGTCGAACATCTTTCAAGTATGTGTTGCGCATGTTTTCCACGCCAAAGACGAAAATGTGGCCATATTCGTCTGCGGCGGTTTGGATGTTGGAGTAAAGAGCTTCGCTGCGTTCTTTGGCGGGTTTCTTTTGGACGACTGAGGTGTGGATGATTCGGTTTCGCTTGGATTTGGGCATGGTTGCGGTTAGGTGGTGTGAGTGTGTAGGTAGACTTGGTGGGAAAGCTGCGAGTTTAAGAGATGCGCGTGCTTTCTTGAGATCCAAAATTCTCAGAGAAGGAGCGGAGTTGGGTCCGCTTTGCGCGTATCGATAAAATCAGGGTCTTCACTCAACTCCTCACTCAAGCAGCAGCCACTTTTTGTTGTAGCAGAATCACATTCCCTTGTGACTGCCGAGACTTTTATACATTCTGACAAATCTTCTGCTACCATCGCTCATAACAATCATTTATGAGAACAGTGCAAGAGCACGCGACGCGACATTTGACTGTTCGAGGACACGATTATAGGTATTGAATTGATCGGTGATGTCTTTCACTGCATTCTTCTGAGAAGAGAGAATCATCTACAAGTAAGTAGTATGTATAAGAACAACCCAAAAACACGCGCTTTCTGTGAGTCTTTCTGTGTGGTGGGGGAATCTGAACTTCATGGTGCCATCTCTCCCTGAAACATCGAACGCCATCCTTGTGCTCTCTTACCCGCTCATGCATACAAATAACAACAACGCGAGCGAGGCGACGTTCACGCATTGTAAGCCGCCGCGATACCTGGTGCTGGACCCTCGAGATCGACTCTATCGACCCTGCTTCGAATGTCGTTGCTCTCGCGCACGAGGTTTCCAAAGTACTTTCTTGCGACCTCATTCTCTGTTCGGATCTTGTCGGTCTCCTTCTTGCGTTCCTGAAGTTGCTCCATGTTTCGCTGAAGCCCTTCGCGGAGCTTATCAGCAGGGAACTTTAGAGCTCGGCGGACTTCTGAGCTGATGCGCGCAGAATTGGCATGTGTATAGTCGAGAGCGGCCAACTGCGCGGCGAGCTTTGAGCTAAGCCGTCGTGGAAGGGAGTGTGGGATTTGTGAAATAGCGTAGGAGACGCCGAGGGCGACAGCAAGGATGACGCCTGGGACAAATGCTCTTCGCAGGTTGTTCGTGCCGACGAGCTTTGTTGCTGTGAGAGCGCCGTCAATCCAGCCGGCGCCGCCGATCATACGTGATCCGACAACGCCAGCGAGTGTGACTGCCATGCTTGTGCCAGCGACCTTTTCTTGACGCTCCCACAGGCTGGCCAGGTCGAAGAAGTCCCACAGCTCCGGCTCAAAGTCGACTTGCCTCGCGAGCGCATCTCTTCGGCTCTTGAACATCTTCTCGGATCGGAACTGCAGGTCAACATATTGGTCGCCCAGGTGTAGTATGCCCAGTGACTTGATGCTGCTGACGCCATGGACAGTCTTCTCCCGTGCCCGTTCTTCGCACCAGCGTACTGTCTCGGTGATCTGGTTCAGCATTGCCGTCTTCAGATCCTCAGCGTAGCCATATGCGCCCAGAACACCAGGATATTCGACGCCGAGTTCGCTTTCGGCAACTTTATTAATGGAGTCGGTAAGTGTGTTCCTCGTCAGGTTGTAAACTTCGTTGGTCGTCTCTTCAATGTTGCCTGCAACGGTCTCGTCCGCTTCTGTGCGCGATTTCTTTGACGCTTCATACTCTGGTTCCAGTTTGCGGAGCTCTTCAGTCACGCGATCAAGTTCGGCTTGTGCCACATCTTTGTTGACAGTGGCAAGTGTGCTGAGGTCGCCGAGGACGTTCATCAAATACGTCTTCGCAGGCGCAAGTTTTGATCGCGCACGTTTCTCGAGCACGAATCTACGCAGCGACGCCTCGAGTTCGCTGAAGTCGTCCAATGCCTCTTTCTCCTTCCCTTTGCCCTTCTTCTTATCTGGAGGAGAACCAGGCTCGCCATGCTTGCCCTTAGGGTCGTTATCATCATCATTGTCCGATCCGTCGCCGCCGTTGCCAAAGGACGAGCCTCCGGAGGCCCCTCCGCCACCGGACCCATCACCTGGGGCACCCCCAGGAGCTGGATCAACTGGTATAGCATTGCTCGAGACGAAGTGTACCAGCTCAGACGACTCCTTGAACGTTGCAGGACTGAGATGTGCAACTTGCTTCAAGATTGTTTCCTGACAACGCTTCTTGTCACGAATTTGATCGTACCCGTTCACAACCATGAACATGTACGCCTTTTCTCGAGCTGCGTTGAAAATGAATTCCTTCGCAGATAATGTGAAGTGGTTGGCTGCCGAGACGACAAACACCACGACGTCAATCTCCTCCTGTCGCGCGAAAACTGCTGTCGTCTTTAATGAGTCGTTGTTCAGTCCCGGCGCATCAATCAGTGCAATGTCGACCACTCCATTGTTCAGTAGTGATTGGTCCACCGATCGTGCATCTCTGATGTATATCTTGCACATTTGGTATCGATCACTGTCCACAACGATATCTTCGAGCTGCTTGAGCTGATAAACGTGGTATGTGCTCTCGTCATTTCGGTCGTATATTATGCCATGGGGAATCGCATGTACTTCCTCGAGGTTTCCATTTTCCCGGCAGTCCAATACCTCGCAGAAGATGGCTGTGCATGGTTGCTGGTCCTCTGGCAGCACTTTCCGGCGGAGCAGAGCATTGCAGAAGGTGGACTTTCCTGCGTTCAAGTCTCCCGTAATGAGCACCTTGCTTGATGTATCCTCAATCCTTTCCCGTAGCGCAAAGAGATGCCGCACGCTTTTGTTGATCTGATTGTCCAGCAGTGCAGCAACTGACTGCTTCTCCAATGAGTGTACGATGTCCGACTGTGCGAGTCCCTCCATCTTCAGCTCGATCTTCAGAACTGAGAAGTCCTGTGCAAGCTGAGGTGTCACGAGTCGTGGCTCCGTTACTGTTGCACCCTCGCGCCTCGCTGCATCTGTGCTGGACTCCGGCTCCCTCCCAAGCGTCGTACCCGCTCGCCTGGGCAGCTGTGGCCGTGGAGGCGCTGAATCTAGGCTATCGAGATCGAATGTGGTCTGCGTATGCGCAAGGCCTGGGCGTGGTGCTGGTCGTGCAGGCGGCGGTGACGGTGGTCGTTGTACGGTAGGGTAATGTGCCGGCCATGTCGTGTTCATCTCTTGTAGATTCTTCAATGTTTGCACTGTCTGGTTGATGGCCCTCCCCAGTGCGGTTCGGTTCTGGTTATAGTACATCTGATGCACATGCGCTGCTAATGCGCGCTTCTCATTCTCTGACTCTGGGTTGGTCTCTCCAGGCCGCACTGGCGTATGCGAAGGTGTAAAGCGATCTGAAGTCGGTCCCGGATGCCATGAGTTCTCCATGCTGTCGCCGCCCGTGCTACTTCCTCCATATCCAGAGTCATCGTCCAAAAGTGCCTGTAATCTCGCTGCCGCCTCTGATGTTGACCCGCTTCCGACCGTCATGTATTGTGGCCGATGCTGCGAGCGGCGACTGCCCGCGCCATCGCCACCTCTGCTTCCTGATGGCCCGGCGGCTCCATCTCCAAAAGGATTATTCGAGCTCATCGTCGAGGTCGCGCATTCGTCAGGTCATTTCGCGTGGCGATGTTGGCGAAATAGTAGTTGCGCTTCCCTGAAATGCTGGATTGTTTTGCCGTTGCACTGATGATGTCTGTGCGGATCGCAGCCGCTCGGCGTCCGATTGGCTCTTTCTCCACGCATGTGCTCCAGGCCAGCGATAGAGGCATCCAACAAACAGTCCAACTTTGTTCCCGATAACAGGCAGCCACTGTTTACCTGGTCAGCGCGTGGCCGGTTGAAAGTCGCACTGTCTGAGCGACGACATACTGCAGCACATCACACTGGGGGAAGTGGACGGGCGCTGATGCAGAGGTAACCGTCCAACATGAACGTATGCAGACCTGTCTTCAAGCCGATGCGATATGGCGCTGAGCTTGGAATCATAGGTCATTGAATGGGCCTTTGGCAAGCGCATGACGCCAGCAGAGCGTCTACGCAAGCACCAACGAGCGTTGGAGAAAACGCAGCGAGAACTCGACCGCGAACGAACGAAACTCGAGAACCAGGAAAAGAAGTTGGTGCAGGACATCAAGAAGAATGCAAAGAATGGCCAGATGGGCGCAGTGAAGGTGCAGGCGAAGGACTTGGTGCGCACTCGAAGATACATCCAGAAGTTCTACCAGATGCGGACACAGCTGCAAGCGATTTCACTACGGATACAGGTACGGTTTTTGAGGGCGTGCTCAAGGATTGCTCTAATGTGATTACAGACTGTTCGCAGTAATGAACAGATGATGCAGAGCATGAAGGGTGCGACACAATTGCTTGGTAGCATGAACAGGCAGATGAATCTTCCGGCGCTTCAACGAATAGCAATGGAGTTCGAGAAGGAGAACGATATTATGGACCAGCGACAGGAGATGATGGACGATGCAATTGACGATGTCACGGGCCTTGAAGATGAAGAAGAGAGTGAGGAAGTCGTGGGTCAGGTCCTAGATGAGCTCGGAGTCGATCTTGGCCAGCAGGTATGTGAAATGTGGCAGAATGAACGGATCCTTGCATGACAGCTAACGATACCTCCCAGCTCGGCGAGACGCCCACGGGCCTGCAGAAAAACGCAGTTGGCGAACGAAGAGTCGCAGAAGCAATAGGCGGCGGAGACGCTGGCGACGACGACCTCCAAGCACGACTTGACAGTCTACGAAGATGACGAAACTTATGACTTCTTTGACAGCCAGCAGGCCATTTCCCATTGCTTCCACAGTACCACGCCTGGCATTACAAATTGTACATCACGCGAGAAGTCTAGAAGCATCAACGAGAAGATTGCAGCATGTCCCGTGATTGATGATCAATACCCTGCCATTCCCATGCTTACCTCAATGGATGACCGGCTTGGCCGCAGGCCAGGTACTTTGAACGGCGCACCCGTAGTTTTGGTCGGTCGGTTTATGGCGGCGGGGTCTGCATAACTGCTTGTAGACGGTCTCTATATTTACTCTGGGCCGTTTGGTGTTCAATCGCGGCCGCTGACAACGGCTCTGAGCCCCGAGTCGATCTCTCCAGACGTCGAGACGGGATCGGACCGCGGACGTGTAAGGGTGGTGCGGAGTGGTGTTAAATAGGCGCGGGGACAGCTACCAGGTAGAGGGGATTTTGCATAACTTGTGAGGGCCTAGACGATCAGATCAGAGCTGTGGAGCCGCCCCGCGAGACACGAACGTTGCTGCAGGTTGGACACGCAGCAGCGATGCCGCGCTGCGGTTCTGCACACGTTCTGTACCGCGCCGGCCACGTACATGGAGGCATTGTAGAGTGAAACACGCATCCGTCAGCGTGGCATCCCAGTCGAAGCGAATTTCGGCAGGTCCCCTACCCCATCTGTCCGAGTCCGTCGTTGCGTGTCGCACAGCTCGCGCGGTGGCAGTTCCTGGAGGGCACGGAGTTTGGGCACACCGAGCCGCTGCACACTGATTCAAACGACACATCCACTCGTTCGCCGGCTCAAGGGACGTCATTCTGCTCCTCACGGCGGTTGTGACCACATCGACGACCGCTCGCTAGACTGCTGCTTGTCGCTCACACAGACAAAGGCCTGCCATTGATCGCGCTGCAGTTTTGTTTGCGGAAAGACTGCTTCTTCATTGTTGCTATTGGTAAGCCGCGCCTCGTAGCACCGAGCGAGCAAGCTGTTGGAAGCACTTCCCCAGCTCCAAGCGACAAAGCACCCGCCAGCACGACGCCTGCAGCCAGCACGCACCCACCCGCCAGCTCCTGCGCCGTCGCCGTCACAGCACCGCTGACAGCGTCAACTGCAGTGTCAACAGACGCTCACTGACACCCGCATCGCAGCCGAGCGGCCGCAGCTACTTTCGCCACTGTTCTGGTCCTGACTCTCGAGGCGCGCGTTCTCGGAGACATTGCAGCCTGCGGGATTGACGCTTGCCCCGCCCCTCCCAATCTGCGACAGCCGCCCACGCTCCATCCTCCGACGCCGTCAGATACATGAGTGGAGGCACGAACACGCAGACCACGAACAACGTGGCCGGCAGTAAACGGCGCAGTCTCTCAGGCCAAGGAGGACTGCTGGGCAGGATGTTTGGCTCCAAGGACAGCAATAACAGCAGCCGGGAG
Organism: Cercospora nicotianae; assembly: GCA_029490675.1. Taxonomy (NCBI): domain Eukaryota; kingdom Fungi; phylum Ascomycota; class Dothideomycetes; order Mycosphaerellales; family Mycosphaerellaceae; genus Cercospora; species Cercospora nicotianae. The sequence continues at coordinate 3,261,303 of JANQAT010000006.1, read as the reverse complement.
CAGATTGACACGCACGGCGCCAATAACAGCAACAACGGCAACGGCAACAACAGCCAGGGCAACAACGCCAACCAGGGCGGCGACGGCAGCGGAAACAATAATGGCAATGCTTCTCCACGCAGCCCCAACCTAAACAACAACCAGAACAACTCTATTCCTGAAGAAAGCCAGGATGGCGTGAGCAACGAGCTGCGCAGCCCGACACGCAAGGAGGCACCCGAGGGCAACGCGAAACGTCGCAGCAGCGGAGTCGGACGCGCAGGCGACCTCTTCAACCGCGCCAAACAGGCTCTTAGTGGCAGCCCAGACAGCAAATCCTCACATCAAACTCCAATGCAGAAGCTGGGACGCACCGACCCTGCCCTCAGCGTGCCTGCGGGCTCGCTGAACAACTCGGCAGGAGAGTCTGTGCCTGGGCCGCGATCTACGTTCCGTGTTGGCGTCACCGAGGATAAGAATAAGAAATGCAGACGCACGATGGAAGATACGCACGCGTATCTGTACAATTTCCTGAGCACTCCCGCACCAGTCCTGGGCTCCGACGGCTCCTCGAGCAAACGGCTTTCGCAATCCCAGTCCCGCGACTCTGCCGTCTCCGACAGCACCCAGAATAGCAGACAAGATGTCGTGGAGACGGATAACGGATACTTCGCCATCTTCGATGGCCATGCGGGCACGTTCGCGGCCGAATGGTGCGGCAAGAAGGTACATTTGTTGTTGGAGGATATTATCCGCAAGAATCCAAATACCGCCATACCCGAGCTTCTTGACATGACCTTCACCACCGTTGATCAGCAGCTCGAGAAGCTTCCCTCAAAAATAGCGGCTGCACGGCTGTGCTCGCAGTACTCCGCTGGGAGGATCGGATACCCAATTCGCAATCCGCAACTGGGTCAACGGCGCTCGCTCCGGCAACGGCTGAGTCTGGAAATGTTGAACGCACAGCTCAACAAGGTAAATATTCGCATCTACACAATGCTTAAGGCTGCAGCCCGCTGACTTTGATAGCTTCACGTCAACGAGTCCTCTACACCGCCAACGTGGGAGACGCCCGAATTGTCTTGTGCCGCAACGGCAAGGCACTCCGCCTCTCGTACGATCACAAAGGTAGCGACGAAAATGAAGGCAAACGAATCGCAGGCGCTGGTGGACTGATCCTCAACAATCGGGTCAATGGAGTGCTCGCAGTCACCCGTGCCCTTGGCGATGCATATATGAAGGACCTTGTAACGGGGCATCCATATACCACCGAGACTGTGATTCAGCCCGATATGGACGAGTTTCTCATCTTGGCATGCGATGGCGTAGGTCTCTTTTCTGCCGCCCCAACGTGATATCTTGCTGACCTTTGCTAGCTCTGGGATGTCTGTTCCGATCAAGAAGCTGTGGACCTGGTTCGCAACATTCAAGATCCGCAAGCCGCCTCCAAAGCACTTGTCGACCACGCCTTGGCCCGCTTCTCCACCGACAACCTGTCCTGCATGGTCGTGCGTTTTGATAACAGCAAAGTGCAAGCCACGCAACAGCAAAGTGATATCGGCGTTGAAGGAGACCCCTCTAGTAAAGGTGGTGTTACTGAAGCAGACGCCATTGTCAGCGAGAGCAAAAAGTTCATCGAGCAAGGTGGCGATCCCCTAGCGTTGACGCTGTCGCAGCCGACTACGAATGAGATGATGGCAGAGGTGGAGCGTTCTCAAGAGGTCGGACCCGAGCTGAACCCCGCCGCGCTCGAGCATGCTCGCAAGGACAACAAGCCTCCGAAGATGCACGATGGGCCCCCAACGCCAGCCACTGAGAATCCAGCCAATGGTGCCAATATGGCGAATGCCATGCTGGAGCACAATGTTGCAGCTGGCGATCACCAGACGGGCAATGCTGAAGACCAGAATCAGAACAATGGCCAGCAGCAGCAGCAAGGAATGCAGCAACAGGGATTGTCTCAGGGCGGGCAACAGCAAAACAACCAGCAAAACTTCCAGCATGGCGGCGAGCAGCAGCAGCAGCAGCAGAGGTAACGAGATTCACGAAGTTCATTGGAATGCACATAGGATGAATGAGATTATGAGGCAAAGGGTACGACCAAGCCTGGGTGGCAAGAAATCAAAGGAAAGTGTGGTTTTTTATCATGAATGCACCAGTCTCAGCGGAGTTCTCTTTTCACGGCGCTTCATGAAACATTTCGGGGCGCGCAGTGCAGTGCAGTGCAATGTAATAGCAATAGCTCACATGGTGAATCATTGATGGCGAAGGAGGAGAGTGTGTGAGTGAGAGGTAGCGAGAAAATGATGATTCGATTCCTAAGCCTCTTGCAGCGCATCTATCTGAGTGAAGGGTACAGTTTTACAAGCCTTTTTATCTTAAATCTATGGCTTGTAATACTTCCTCCAATCATGAACATCTTCGAATCCCAGTACATCGATGATCTTCTTATTACTGAGAGGTGCTTCCCATTCTCCCATTTTCCTCGTAATTTTCACATTCGGACAGGTCTCTTGCAAGAACTTCTCAGTTGGAACTGTTGTTGTAATGGTCGAATTCGTCGCATTGAAGATCTGGAAACCCAGGCCAGACTTTTCGATTGCACGCCAGCAGATTTGGCCCAAATCACGAGCATCGATATATGACCAGGCGTTGCGTTTCCTGGTATTTGGTTGACCGACATGACGAGGGAAATCTCTTTCGTATTCGTGAGGTTCGATTACATTGCCGATGCGGAGGGCGTAGATATCTGCTCCATACCGACGGGCAAAAGTTCGAGCGGTCTTTTCGCCGCAGATTTTGGATAAGGCGTAGGAGTCCATTGGATCGACGTCGTAGTCTTCTTCCAAGGGGAAAGAATGGTAGTCGTAATCGCCTTCGGCGAAGCAGACTCCGTAGGTTGTTTCGCTTGATGCGATTATGATTTTGCGGACTCCTAGTTTGCAGGCTGCTTCAATTACGTTGTAGGTGCTTGTTACGTTGGCCTTGAAGCATTCGTTGTCCGGGACTATCATGTTTCGAGCGTATGCCGCGAAGTGGATGACGACGTCTGGTGGTGGTTCGGGGTAGCCTTGTTCGTAGCCATCGGTCATGTCGTAGTGGGTGGTCAGAGCAGTGAACACTTGACCGCTGTCTTCGAGATTGGTCTTGAGGGTGAAGACGCCGGCATTGGGATCGGGGAAGTCGACGAGGTCGAGGTTGAGGACCTGTGAGTCGTCAGAACTGGTGTTGCTCACAGATGTGAGTGGCATCATTTACCTTGTGTCCACGCTTGAGGAGTTCTGGAATGACATGGCGTCCTGCCTTGCCAGATCCGCCAGTGAAGACGATACGCTTTGGAGAAGTCATATTGGGCTTGCTGGAGAAAGAAGGAATAGAAATTCGAGTTGCATGGAAGATTAGAAACACAGCATTTAACCTACCTTTCAATTGGCATCAGACTAGACATTTAGACGCCTCTCTCGGCTGATTGTGCTGCGAAAGACAGGTGAATGGGTTGGCTGTGGTTCGTGTCGTCATGGGTCGTCGATCCCGACTCCGAGAGCTTCGACGGAGCAAGCTTCAACTTCTTTCGGTCTCTCGAACCAGCGATCAAGTTTTCTCCGACTTGTCAACAGCGAACCTCCTGAATGGACATCAGCTCATCCATGGACAAATCGACAACACTTGATCACAGATGACGCCCAACAGGCTGGTGCGCTCGCTTTTTCCATCACGCCTCCGCGCGACCAATGCCACGACCATCACCACCTCGCGAATAGCCGCGCCATCGACTGTGACATGTCGGGACCCGCATTCGTGTCTAAACAGCAATTGTAGATGCTTCGCTCAAGTCAACGATATCGAGCCATGGAATCGCGACGTTTGGTTCACCAGTTCTGCTCCGCGATACACATCACCTGATCAGAAGGGCGACCATAAACCACCAGACGAGAGGACTGTCAAACTAGGCAGGACAGTGCGGAAGCTACACGAGCGGCTTCCCACTCTGCTAAAGGAGCCACTGCCATCGGACATCTTGTCACCTAGCATCTCGTTGCACCTCTTCCCGTCAACACACCCGCACCTTCCAACTGTATCGGGCCGAATAGCGTACATCGCTGCCTTATGGACTGCACCGGTTGCTTGGGGACGCATGCCGTTGATCGGAAATGTCAAACTTGATATTCTTGCAGAGCGCATGGTGCAGCATGGCGGCACTGCAGTTCCGTTGGGCCAGCGTGAAGAGAAGCTCATTGTCAAGTGGAAGACCTGCGGGAAGACGTCACACCGAGATGGTACGGGAGGCATATATCGAGGCATGGGGCTTGCCGCAAAAGACCCTGTAGAGAAGATCAGAGGCTTCATCGCAGGCACAAAAAGTGGTGACCGGAACGCCCAAGCGCGAGACGAACCAGAAGAATTTCGCGGGATCTTCATCTTCGAATTCGATGAAGAGGGACGTATTAGGAAACACACAATTGAGCACACCGAAGAGGGTGGAGACCATGACCGCATGACCCGGGTCGTGTCTGTGACAGACTGGTTGTTGGGTCAATTCAATGGCAAGAGGAAACACGAGGAACCGGCCCTGGCGTTGTGCGAAGAAAGACCGAATGGAGGGTCAATACATTTGATGGACAGACGATACCGGCGTTGATTGGTTACGATGAGCGTAAGTGATACCCAAACTTGAGAGGAAATGGATGCTTCAGAACTTGTACAATGCATTGGATCGGCGTAGACTTCAGGCAAGTCTGTTACTACGCCCGGGCATTCCCACTCGAATGTACACATATGTACCTACGAAACTACTTCATGAAAGCAAGGAGGTTTCATCTCCATCTCCAGAGCAGAGAGCAGGCGTTCCTTCAATCCGCACAGTATGCTGGCGAGCAGACACAGGTAGATTCCATGTCGCAGCCACATTATAGCCACTACTCCTACACTTACGTCCTACAGACAAGGCGGCTCGGCTCCGACCGACTCCAAGCAGATAGCGACTGTCCTCTCCGAAGATATTGGCTAGTCGCTGGCTCCGCTCAGTAATCGATTCTACGCATGATGGGCCAGACGCCATTCGGTCCGCCTCGCAACGAGCACGCTGTTCTCAAAAGAAGACCCAAGTCCGTCAAGGCAGCATGAAGTAGCTTCGAGAGTTCTTGGTGCAGCAGCATGTTGCACATAGAGCCCCGGTATAGGCCCGAGATGTTCGCCTATCAAGCTTCGACTGCCGAGAAGGGAAGGAGCTTTGTTGCAGATTTATGCGCACGCGATGCGTCTCTGCAAGTCTGCCTCACTTCGCCAAGCGCATTAGAGTGCTTCTGCAACGCTTGCTCTTCCTTAGATGAACATTGCCGCCTTGGTCCGTCTTGGTCTCCAACGTCCGTCCAGTCCTGTGCCTTGCAAACAGATCGTCGGTGGAAGAACTAGGGTCGACATCGTACAGTGACCGCACCTTCTCAACAAGGCTATCCTCCGCTTCGAGGTACATCTTGTATGGCACACGCGATTGCGACAATTCAGAGATACGGCCGTTGTTGTTCAGAAACACGGCGGGGTAGAGTTTGGACGTCCTTCAGTGGAAGCGTGAATACGAGCCCAGAAGCAAAACAATACCGCTTGTGGAAGGAGATCAAGACTTTGACATCCACATACCTGTGATCTAGCACAGGTCGCGAAAAATGGCTGCATACACCATCACACTGCAATATGGACGAGATAAGGCGCGATCAGATATCGACGGCCACAATGTCAAGATGGCATATAAGTACGAGCATCAGATGTGCAGACTCTCAGATGTTCCAGCGCATCATCTTCCAAGTCCTTCTAGTAGCCCGATCAACAGACCGCCGCCAAAATGAGGTTCTCGATCTTGTCCATCAACGCTGCCATTGCGTCTCTCGCTTCAGCGACGGCTATCGATCTCACCAAGAGGGATACACCTCTCGAGGTTAAGTTGACAGCTACTGGCAACTCCAAGGTCAACGTGGCGGTTACCAACACCGGCGCCACTGAGTACAACTTGTTCTACAAGGGCTCCTTCCTCGATGCCGAGACTCCTGTTGACAAGTTGTCTGTCTCCGGCACTGTGGCTAGTAAGCGCAATTCTGCAACATGATCATTCTTTGGGAGAGACTAATGTCTTCTTCGCAGAGGCTGAGTTCAAGGGCGCTCTCCTGCGCATGAAGACAACGGACCTTTCCGAGGATGCATTCCTTGCCATCGCTCCCGGCCAGACCATCGAGAGCGAGGTCGAGATCGCCGAGCTCTACGATGTCGAAGCATCAGATACCTACACCGTCCAGGCCGCAGGTCTCCTGCGCTACGCCGAAGCTGGAAGCACTGTACTCACCGACGATACTCTTGCTTACAGCAGCAACACGGTCGACCTCGAGATCGACGGCGAAGCAGCACAGCGAGTCGCTTACGCCATCGCGTCCCCGGAGAGTCTCGAAAAGCGTACCGTGCTCTCTACAAGCACTTGCTCAAGCACCCAGCTCTCCCAACTCCGCAGTGCTTTGGGCTCGTGCCAGTCTCTTGCAAACGCTGCTGCAACTGCCGCGACCTCCGGCTCAGCAAGCAAGTTCCAGGAGTACTTCAAGACGACTTCGACTTCTGTCCGCAGCACCGTGGCAGCGCGCCTCCGTGCTGTGGCAAGCGATTGCGGCTCGACCACTTCTGGCCGCACCACCAGCTACTGCACAGACGTCTACGGCTACTGTTCGTCGAACGTGTTGGCGTACACTCTCCCAGCGTACAACTACATCGCCTACTGTGGGATTTTCTACTCGGGCCTTCCAGCGCTTTCGGGTACTTGCCATGGACAGGATAGGGCTACCACTGTTTTGCAGTAAGTCAATCGTGTTAAACATTGATAACGGATATTGATACTGACTTGATTTTTTTTTTAGCGAGGAGACTCAGTAAGTACTTCCCTGATCCAGCTGTTTCATGTCAGATATCGAACCGGCTACGGGAAATCAATAATAAAGCATAACGACACGATACTGACTACTTATACAGTGCACCCGCCGTCTATTCTCCTGGAACTGACGATCTCGGATACGGCTACGCGAACGCCCAGAGACTCACCAGCGCCCAGGCAGTCCTGAACGCCGATACCTACGCACTTTACGCCAATGCGATCTACCTAGGATGCTAGATGATGGATCGAATTCGGTGTTGCTCGCACACAAACAGGAGATCAAACAGCTTCTGAATGTCTTCATCCATCTTCGAATGGGCATCTTAACGTTGGACAGCGCGGAGTGAGAGCTTTTGGGAAAAGTCAGCAGCGAGGGCTGATAGAACAGAAAACAAGGGCAATAGAGCAGTCAGTCAATAGCTTCAAGAATCTCTATCTCTCTGGTTAGGATATCTTGGTCGACGGCTCAAAGTGTTCACGCTGATCTTTGGATGACTTCTTCATTATGCACTTGATTCGGCAGCCGTACTCTTGTTCACGCTTTCCACTTGATACGCGGTACTAATGCATGGCAGTGGGATGGCGCCATGACGGGCATTGCAATATTTGGGAAGCCTCAATCCGAGACGCGAGGCAAATAATAAGTCTCAACTCAACTAATCAGCAAAATCGCACAAATCCGTTCACATCTTCGTAAGAAGTTCCGAATTTCTTCATTTTATACAAAAGTTCCACACAACGCCTCGCTAACCTGATCACCAAAATAGAAGAAGTTTGTTCGCATCGTCCTGTTCATGTCCCTCCAGCCGCGCTCCCGCCGCCATTGCTGCTTCCCAATATCTTCGTATACGCATCCTCCACCTCCCTGCACACCTCCAACAAACTCACAATGATGATTTGATGCACCACATTCGGCAACCTCTCTCTGTGCAGACCGATCCACTCCAACGGAGGCGTCGCTTCACCCATATCTCTCAACTGCGGCGTCTCAATCACAGGAGGCTCGAGTGCATGATAATCATATTTCGACTGCGGCAAATTGATCTCCGCTGTGATTTTCTCCTGCTGCTGCCCCGAGACAAGACCAGTAGTCTCTGTGTTGTCGATATTTGCCGATGCAGAATCCTCACCGCCCGATGCCGAGATCTTGACAGCACTCTCCGGCAAGCTCTTTCCTAGACGAGAAGCCAAAGCGCGCGAGTGGGTCTTCCACATGCCTTTGATGAAATTGATGCGACTCAAATTCCACCCTACGTCGATTTTGCCGTCGAATAGAGACTTGAAGATGTATTCGACATCGTTGCCTCGGGGTGTTTGCCATGTCTGCATACTGGCAATAACCTTCGGCACCCTGAGAATGATGCCTCCCCTGGCATTGAGCGCGTTGTTGATCACTTCGTCCACAGTGATTTCCAACGCTTTCGGGACTGCAGTGACACGTCGCGTCGAGGACAGCGCAACTTGTAGCTGACCGAGAGTCATTCCCAGACCACTCGTGATCTGCTCCCTCTCGAGACCAACGGCGAAACGAGCTTGAATGTTGTTCGCTTCCAACTTGAGCATTTGGCTGTCAAAGAATGTACCCGGATACACCCCGAAACAGATGGCACCCATGGTTACGACGACATCTGTATGCAAGCTGATCATCGACTTCTTCTGCTGTTTCTCAGCCACAGGGGAATCCGGGATCGTTGGCCCGAATCGTGTCGGCACTACTGTACTCTCTTTGCGAATGTGCTTCTCGATATCCTTCAGACTTTGCGTGTAAGCCGCCTGCTTCTCTTGGATGAGTCGATCAAAAGCTTGGTAAAGCCCAACAGCTTGAGCAGGGCTTGTCGATGTGCAGAAGATGTAGGCCTTGCCACAGTCCAGAACAGCAACGAGGCGGTCCGAACCACCGGCAGAATCGCGGACATTGTACATCAAAAAGTCGAAGTTCGCAATGTCGCCAAATGCGAATGCTTGGTAGTCGAAGGCAGCTTTTGCACGTAGGTTGCTGAATCCCGCAGACGCTTGTATGAGCGGCGTGTTCCTGGCTGTCGATGCACTCTGCTCCGGCCATGTGATGGAAGTTCTCACGCCAAGTTTTTCGAGCTGGATCAGGCCGCTCATACGACCGGTGCTATTGGCAGCCATTTCATCTAGACCGATGCACAGGTTCTGCTCCCAGTCAGAAGATTTCTGCTGGTTTGCCCATAGGTTGGTGATGGAGAAAGCGGTCTTCCCTATGCTTTGCCCCAAGTCTAGATCAACAGCAAGCTTAGTGATATTGACTGTCGCGTTCCAGGGGAAAGCGGCTGCAGTTGCTATGCTGTGATATTTCTGGACAACGAACTGATCTGCGGCTTGTGGCTGAGCTGCAGACGCAGACGCAGGATGTCCGGCGGCAGCTCCCGCGTTCCTGATCTCAGGAGGTATCCAGATCTCTCTGAAAAGAAGAAGGTCCTGGAACTGCTTGCCGTTTATCATGATTCTCGTCGGGTTGATATTCAGAACGGCTGAGATGCCAGGCGTGCCGCTGAGATGCTTGTTATTCATGACAGACACCACAATGGACTCCATGTCATAGCTGAAGGTAGGATCGCGCGAGTACATGTGCTTGACCTGTGCCTGTAATCCTGTGAGGACGGCTGACATCGCAAAGAAGTGGCCATGCTCGTCTGAGTCGATGGTATTCATTGTGATGTAGAAGTCTTCCAGCGATGCTTTCGCATCGACTTTGGCAATCGGCTGACAGCTCAACCCGAATTCTTGCTTCGCAACGCGGAGGCCCAGGTCAACCTTGGTCTGACCAAATAGCTTGGCGGGTGTTGTGGTAACGAGATCGCCATAATCTTGTTCCTTCTGCGATGGTTTGCGCTCGACGTTTGATGGTGCACTGGCGGGTTCTGAAGCTCTCGTCTTTGCCCTCTCGTCCCTTTGCATCACATCCTTGATGCTGTCAGACACTTCGAGAATGAGTGGGACCACATTTGGTGCCAACATATTACTAGATGCTTCGATCATGAGCTCTCCGTTGACAGTTGGCTGGGGATGGCGGGCATTGTACTCCATCTTGAAGGCTATGCCTGGCGCGGTGAGAGTCGTGTGCATCAAAGCACCCTCAGCTGCAAATTGTCCGTACCTGCCATGTCTTGCTCCATGCTGCCGGGATGCAGCCGCAATAGAAGCCAGGCTGTTGTTGCGATTGGCTGAACCTTGCATGTATACGCGTGCGCCTGCAAAATCCGCCTCGACTAGCACCGACTGAATGCGCTTCGTATCAAAAGGCATCTTGCGCTGCGCGCCCGAAGCAGTTGGAGTGCTCTGCCATGTTGCCGTGCTTTGCTTAAACCTTTCGATTGCGACATCGATTGATCTTTGAGCAGCAGCGACAGGAAGCATGAATTTCGATTCTAGTCGCAGGTCGAGCGGCTTTCCTGTGGCTTTGAAGGCCATACTCCACGTCTTGCCCTGCTTCCAATATGCTACGCTGAAACCTATCTCGGGAAGCAGCGCAGAATTGAGTGCGCGACGCTGCTTGCTGGTTTCCACTTTGGCCAATTGCAGCTGCATATCGTGGATTGCGAGTCGAGCTCCGTGGTCGCCACGAGACATGAAATTGATACTTGAGATAGAGAAGACCAAGTCCTCTACCCGAGACGATTGCTTGGGCGCATACTTCTTGTCCACGAACCACGCTGCTTGGATGTCAGTTAGCTCGATCGTGGTGGCGATGGAGAGCAAGTCCTCGGGCGAGAAAGGTATCTCCTCTTCTTCTGTCCAGTCTTTCTTGCCACTGATCTTTTGAATCACGGTCTGCCGGCGTTGGTCCCTCACTTTCCGAAGGTATTCGACCTCTCTTGACAAGTCAAGATGCCTGATTCGGTCCTGCAGATGATTGATCACGTCCACGATGGTGCAGGCTGTCTCTGTGAAGGCATTGATCGATATGCCATTGCTGTGAACTTTCAATTCCCGATGCAAGGTGCCATCGTTCTTGACAGTATTGTTGAAGTGCACCCTTAACCCAAACGTGATATTGCCACAAGGCCGAATTTTGCCACGATCATTGATTTGCAGAGTTGCGCCGATGTCCTGAATGTAAGCTCGAATTTCGGGGATGAAGGGATTCGCATCCTTTGATGCCGTCCTGTTGGACGCAGTGGCATGTAGAGGACCAATTCCGAATTCCACCTCCGCTGTAGTCGCTCTTCCATGAGTCTTCGCAGATGGTGTCTTGGTAGAAACTCGAATGCCGAGCAACGCGAATCGGGCATCAAAGCTGATGCGTTGATCCTTGACTGGCCGATTTTGCGCCTCCCGTCGCTCGGGATATACTTGCGCCAGACGATTTTGAATGTCCTCGACGCCTGATTTGATCGCTGATATCACACTCTGTACCTCGTCTTGGTTGAGGACGCCAACAACACCTTGAACAGCACCGGCATCGACCTCGACTCTCTCGATTGTGGTTGAGACCGATATGGAAGTTTCAGATTTGCCTATTTCCAGACCAACATGCCCGTTGATTGGAGGCACATCAAGCAGGCCTTGCACATGTCGATCGTCTCCAGAAGTGTTTACGAAGGCGTGATTCATGCGTCCAACATCAAAATTGATGCCAAAAGTCTTGTCCTTGGTCAGACTCGGCGCGACTCTAATGCTGGCAGCAACGCCGTCAAGCTGGTATCCTAGCGCTTGCAGAAGTGAAACCTCAAGGTGCATGTTGCCGGCCAGCAACGCCACGTGTAGTTTGGGTGCCGAGCTCGAATTAGTTGTGCGAGAAGCGGCTGTTGTACTGGTCGTGTGAGTAGTCAACTGCGAGTTGGGGCTCAACGGTGGCAGCTCTATTCGTGGTCTAAGTGATTGTTGCGCCGTAGTCACAAGCCCTTGTATTTTTGTCACCTCATCAGCGATGATGGCATCAACGACGTGCAATATGCCTGGGACTTGCTCGTCAACAGATATTCGCAGCTCTTCGTAAGCCATTGCGAGTGTGATCGTAGGCGGCATGTCGATGCCACTGGCAGCTTGCAGGTGGTCGATGTACAGACTGGGCGTCGTCAAGAGCGTCTGCCAAATGCGCGAAGATGGTCCGTGAACTTCCGTGATCGCCGTGTCCACATTGAGAATGACACTGGCACACTGTCCATACTGCTCGCTGGCTTGTGTCGTGCCGATGATGGACAACTTCATGCCATCGACACGGGACAGATGCCGCGCATTGGTGCTCCGAAGCGAAAGCACGCCCGTGTCAGTAGAGACAACGACGTGCATGTCGTGTCGCGCCAGGCTGTCTTCGAGAGCCTGTTGTGCAGTTCGTTTTCCGTGGCCTTTCAACTTAATCTCGGCTTCCTCGATCTGGTCCTTCAACGCCAATACATCTTCTGCAACATTAAAAAGTGCCCAGTCGAGATTAAAGGCGATTGTATGCGCGTTCGCTTGCAACAAGGTACTGATTCGCTTGTTTTCATCCATGAGCATCAAGCCTTGAGGTTGAGTTGGCGGCGTGTTTTCTAGGCCAAGAGAAACATCCTCAAGCACAATATCGCTGTCTCGCGCATCACACTCGATGACGATCCTCAAAAGCTCCGAGCGAAATGTCAAAGTGACAGGTAGCAGCTCGTATGGTTCAATGTTCTTCTTCTCATCCGCACCGAACAGTGACTGGAATGCAGTAGTCTGATTGACGTAGGGAACATCCCAGTTGCGCCACTGCGTCCAGCTCTCTAACACCTTTCTGTGTGCGTCTTCGGGACAGTCGAGCTTGGTTGCTTTGCTCATTGCGTCTACCTTCTGAACTTTCTCTTGGGGCAGATTGCGCAGTATATACCGAAATCTGCTTAAGATTTTCCAGCTGTCTGTGTTTCGGAAGTGACCAGGGAACGCCCGGAGAATGAAGAGCAAGCGAGCCATAAAAGGAGGGTCCCCCATCTCATCGCTGTTCTGGGTTAAAACATAGGTCAAGTAATGCAGACGCTTCGTGTTCGCCTCGAAGGTGCTTGTGAACCTGTGCTCAATGTCTTTGACAATTGGTATCAACTTCAGAGCAAGTAAGGTAAGGTACTGAGCTTGAGCTCCCACAACCGTGGCGTTGGTATCGCGGAGGGAGACGTGAAAGGCCTGCGTGTCTGCAAGCGCGAGCCAGAGGAGCACATCGTCCAAGTTCAAGGAGACTGCTGGTTTCGAGAGTATGCCGTCTTGCACCTGACAAAGCGTTACAGTGAGGCTATTGAGAAGTGTATGTAATGATAGCTCTTGCTTTGGGTTCTGTCGTGAGGGTACGCTCCTGATACGCGTTACTAATTGGAGTGATTTAAGGTTGAGGTCGAGCTGGTCAGTGATGGCGTCGGTCTGCTCGCTCGTGAGAACGACGCGCATGTGTGCAGCCGCAAGAGCGCCTTGAATTTCCAGAACAGATTTGTTGCTAGTGCGTGCAGCCTGTTGGCTTTGAACAGCTCCCATGACGCTGATCTGGAAGGAATCCATGACTTCTTCAGGACTTCGAGGCATGATTTTATCGACGAGCTTAGCAGCAGTCAAGGCTACATGTGGCTCAATGTATGCTCGAATACCTGGAACTACTGTGATCAGCACGCTGGTGTGCTCGGCATCATGGTCAGGATGTGACCCGTCAATGGCTGCTGAGTTCGTGGAAGCGCTAGAACTGGGCAGGGCCTCAGTCGCGGCCGAAGCAGTGAACAGGGGCACGTGTGTCTCGTCCAGAACAACTCCATCTAGCGGAAAGTATGGTTCTGAATATGGACTCGAGAATGCCATCCTTGTAGATGGTACGCCAGGTTCTGCACGCTCAATTTCTCTTGGAGGTACGCTTGATCTTCTGGAAGACGGAGGGTCGGAGGAAGGTCGACTGCTTGGTTGAAATTCAATCGCCCCGCCGAAGTTGGTGCGGTCTGAAGAATCAATTTTCCTGCTCTGCCGCTCTTTGCGCCTCGCTCGAGCCGTGCGACCACTTCCCACGGACCCGGATAACGAAGACAATGACGATTTGGACAGCAGAGACTTTCTTCCAGCAACACTGCCTGTCGATTTGATTGAACGCGGACGCTCGTTGTTACCTAGAGTGACAGGGGCAGGCATGATTGGGAACGGTGAGGCAGGTGGCTCAAAGGGTAATTCGTCCTCTGGATCAACAGCTGAATTAATTTCTGGCCGAATCAAGAACGGGACTCTGGATGTCCGTTGGTCGTGCAGTTTGAAGTGAGCCTGTTGTCGCTTGGTTTCCAGTTCGAAGTGCGCCTTTCTTCCCACAATGTCGATGGCAACGCCAGACTGCAAGAATGCATAGGTTCTGACAGGTGATTTGCGTTGTGCTCCTGAACGGTGCCTTGAGGCACTGCGTGCATCGATACAGGCAAAAGTGATCAGTGGCGCTAGGACATTTACACGCTGAGAAAACGTCTTGCTTGCCCAGCCGGAAACATCGACCTTGACTGGATTCAAGTCGAGCACAAAGGCATCTTTGCCGACGCGCATCGACAAACGCACTGTGTCGGTCCGCACTTGGACGAAGCTGGCGTCGAGCGCAACAGCGGGCGAGACCACGGGCAGTGCATTCTCTGCGTCGTCGATAGCGAACATGATTGCGCGAGCTCCTAAAGTCAGATCGCGTATGAACTGACTTGACAGCTCTCCCGTGAGCTTGCCGATGTCGATGTCCCAATGGCTCACATATGCGTCTTCGTTGGGAGGCAACCCGAAAGCACGATGGCCATTGAGGTCAACGTGTGAACACCACAATTGCGTACTGGATTCGACCTCAATGGGCGAATTGTCGTCGTCCTCATCGGATGATGTTGATCCGGTCAAGAAGCTGATCGGTGACAGTTGCAGCCCCATGTCGAGATAGTAACTAACAATACGTAAATCCAGATCTGCTCGAGGCAACTCGATACGCACAGACTCTGTGCACGAGTATAGGTTAGTCGGCAAGAGAACTGTCGCCTGCTCTGCCACGATGCAGAGGATGACATCGAGCTCATTGATCGACGTTGGCTTTGGAAAACTAGCAGTCTTCGCATTAGCTTCCTGGAAGTCATCGCTGGCACCTTGGAACTCCTCGAGCGTCTTGAAATGCATGTAATCGCCAAAGTAGTTCTCCTTTACGTTCACCAGCTGGCGCACGAAGAAGCCAAATGCCTTCAGAGTCAATCCCGTACCGACCAAGTCCATACGTAATGCGTCAACGTTGCCGACCTTGGCTTCCTGGTTAGCTGTATACGAGCCATTGAGGGTAAGTCTCGGCAGTGTAGCCATGGTCTTGTCCTCCACGAACACACTGAACGTGCTTTTCGGTGGACTGAGCATTCGCATACTCATCTCAGTTGCCAGCACGTCAAAGGTGATGCGATTAGTTTTAGGGCGGTAATGCTTCATGGGAATCCCTAACATGGCGTGCATTTGGCCCTCAAGAGTAAGAAAGTCGTTCTTGTCGAAATCCGCCGGGTCGTTGATGATGTTGGCGTCATTGACATTAAGATACATTACAAAATTGTTGAATTTCAGGTCCAGCTGGTAATTGTATGGGACGAAAGTATAGAATTCCGAGACAGCCCTGGAGCCCCAGTCATTGACAAGATCGATGATGAGGAACAAATGATCTCGGAGAATGAAGAGTTCCATGTTGTTGATCACGACGGTGAATGGCCAGTCACGGAGAGTGTTCCACGTGATAGGTTGCGAGATATCGGCTTCGACGGTGACAGGCCCAGAGCGCCATAGTAGGCCATGATTGACACTGCTGTTCATTTCGAGGCTTTTGACATCGACATCGAGACTGTTGCGGTAGCCTTTGGCACGAGGGAACATATCCATAGTATAATTAACGACAGAGTCCTTCGCCACGATGATGTCGAGCCAAGCGAAGGGCCGAGCATCTACGGCTGCAGGTCCTTGTTTGCCTTTGCGTCGCCTAGCATGTCTTTTCCAGTTTTTATGACCCAATTTGCCGCCTTGATTGGAAGCAGGATCTGTGGGCTTGCTTTTGTCGGCGCGACCTTTCCATTTTGAGTCCTTCGACTCTTCGCGGGTTGGAATGCGGAGTACCACTTCTTCCTCTACGATGACCTTGATTTTCATGACAGTGGAAACCCGTAGCTCTCCCGGCTGAAGAGTCTTGGCCGGCGTGTTGTCCACGAAAGGAGCTGGGAAAAAGCTTTGCTGGATGTTGATCCGTTGCTGGTCCGCCCAAGGCCCGTATACTACGACGCCGCCACATACGCCAATATCCATGCCGTATTCGGGCGGTAGACTGCCGTTTATGTCGTCCTCGTACATAGAGCCTAACAGCGTATCGCTGTCCAAAGAGCCGTGTGGCACTGGGCCCGGCATGTCCCAGTAGAAGCGCATGGTCACCTTGTTCACGTCGACCAGTTGCGTGGCCTTTGCATACTCGACGTTCCGCCATTCTTCGTGCTCGTCCAGTTCATGATCATCGAGATATCTCCTCAGCCCATGCCATTGTCCCTTGCCAGGTAGTTGGTCTAACGGAGCAGGCACGTTCTGTCCCGATGCAGGGCTATCATTAATAGAAGGGGCGCGTATTGATTGGTTAGACTTTGCTTTGCGTTTGAACATTGCACAAAATCTCGCCCATATGCTATGCGCCTTGTGCGCGCCCTTCTTTATGACTGGTTCGGGCTCGGAAGAGGCGCCGACTTGCTTGTCGCGAAGGACTCTCTGCGCGGCATCAAGTTGGTACTCCTTGAAATCTCGATTGGGCTTTAGAGAAACGTTGATCTGTTCTCCGCTGAACTTGAACAACAGCTTCCATAGATCCAGAGGTCCTGCTCGGCCAGCATCTACTACTCCGCCGGCTTTCTCGGCTTTGGCCACGACAATATGCGTAGTATTCTGGTTCCCAATAGCAGCAGCAGCCCGTTTGCATTCGACTTTGATTGGGAAGATGCGGAGAAACGCTGGCAAGTCTGGTTTCTGCACCGGCTTCGTGCTAGAATTGGTCGCCAGCGTGGATGTCCTTTGAGGGGTCTCTCCATGTTGCTCACCTGATTTCTCGTCGGTTTCTCCAGAGGATGAAGTTGGAGACTTGCCAAGGTTTTGCTTTTCTTGACCTTCTGCTGTAGCCTGCTTTGCTCTCGCTACGGTAGCCTCAACAATGTTGTCATAGAAGGGACTTCGATTGTAGATGAAGGCCTCCACGCCAGACACCTTGACCGAGATACGACATGGAAGCTCCTTTCTGGGCTTGACCCCCGCCTGTTCTTCTTTGCCAATGCTCCTGCTTCTTGCGCGCCCTTTCTCGTTCTCGCTGTCCTTGGCCTGGCCATCTGTGGAGGACACGCTTGCAGACCGTGGTCTGCCTTTGGCAGTGGAAGCATCGTCCAGAAACACCTCCGCGTCCTGCACCAGGCGCAACCAATACCTCCAGGTGATGTGGCCTTCGTAGACGTATAGGGTAATGTTATGGGCATGATAGCGGATGTTCTTAAAGAACAGGCGGCCGCCCAACAAACTGATCTGCAGCGAGGAGATGTCGATGTCGGCCTTGTAGTAGCGCCATGTGTAGACGCGGATGATGTACGAGACAATGGTCGCGAACAGGCGATTGAAGTAGAAGAGGAAGAAAAGGCCGAGGATGGCGGAGACCAGCAGTTCAACCAGGAAGACCCAATTGAACTGACCCGTGTCGGACAGAGGTTGCGCCTGCAGCTGGTTCGCCATGGCGCGCGGGAGTCGTCGACGAGCGGTAGAGTGGGCGCCTCATGGTGTTCGCATGTCCCGTGGCGCTCTATTCGGCCATACAGTCTGGCAAGTGCGTGTGCGAGCGGTCCAATCCGAAGCGGAGCAGTGAATACGGCAATCGGCGAGGGGTGAAGTGGTCAAGTGCATGAGTGAACAGGGAATGGCGTCGACGTCGGAGCTCTCCAGCGAAACTTGAAGCTTGATGCTCCTCTCGCGACCAACAACAGTCCACTTTTCGCAACCTCCAAACGGTCGTCCAGACGGGGCGCTGATGACCACGACACGATGCGCTTCAACGAGGCAGACACCGAACTGCTGAAAACGTGGACCGTAGCCAAACTCGAGCATGTCAGCGACGCCGACGCCGATGTACTCGCCGACTATGTGCTCGCCTTGATCACCACCGACGAGCCCGAAGCGATCGCGAAGGCCAACTGCATCGAGAATCTGAAGGACTTTCTCAATGACAAGACCGAAGCATTTGTCCATGAGCTGTTCGCCGCCATTGCTACAAAGTCCTACGACCCATCTCGCCCTCCGCCGAAACCATCGAAACCGACTTATCAACCACCGCGACGCGCGAGCATCGATCCGCCGCTGCAAGTCTTCAACCCGGGCGTAAAGCGAGGTTATCACGACTGGGATCGGGATGAGAACCAGACACAGCATCAACAGACTGACCGCCCCAACAAGCATGCTCGCCGCGGTGCTGGCGGGGGACGCGGAGGACGAGGTGCTGGGCGAAACAACTACCCACAGCCGCCTGTGCCACCGCCTGGCATGCCGCAGTTCGACCCGACCAACCCCATGGCATCTTTCATGGCCATGGCCGCTGCCATGGGCATGCTGCCACCCGGTATGCCTGCACCGTCTGTGTATGGACAACAGCCTGCTCAGGAACGCTGCCTAGACTTTGATACCAAGGGCTTCTGCACAAGAGGCGCAAAGTGCCCGTATGATCATGGCAGCGATGCCTACGTCGTACCCGACGACCACAATGCGGGGGGATTCGATACTGGCAACGAGCTATTCACTGCACACAATGGCACTAGCACGAAACAGAAGAGCCCAGCTTCTAAGAGAGGCAAGGGTCGGGGACGACGCGCCGAATTCTCTCTGCAAGGCCCAACCCACGACTCGACTGTCACAACGATCGTTGTTGAGCAAATTCCAAAGGAACAGTGTGACGAGCAGAGCGTGCGCGACTTCTTCTCAGAATTCGGCACCATCGAGGAGGTGACCATGATGCCATACAAGCGCTTGGCGATTGTCAGATACGACAGCCACGAAGCCGCAAGCGCTGCCTATAACAGCCCGAAAGCTGTCTTCTCCAACAGATTCGTCAAGGTGTATTGGTTCAAATCACCTGAGAGCTTGCCTCAGCCCATGTCACATGAAATGGACGGCGACACAGAAATGCAGGATGAAGCTCCTGAGATCGACATTGAGGAAGTTCGGAAGCGACAGGAGGAAGCTCAGCAGCGGCATGAGGAGAAGCAAAAGCTGATCGAAGAAGCACGAAAGAATAGGCAAGAAGTCGACGCCAAGTTACAAGAGCTGGAGACCAAAAAGCTAGAGATCGCCAACGAGCTTGCCAAGAAACAAGGCAAACCAGTCGTATCTGAGCGGACGCTTCAAATGAGAGAACAGTTGGCCAAGCTGGAGGCCGAAGCGCGCACGTTGGGCATCGACCCTGAGGCCGTTCCTATCGACTCAACCTGGTCAACGCCGCAATATCACGCACCCGGGAGAGGTGGCTACAGAGGCCGTGGCCGCGGCCGAGGTGCGTATCGCGGGGGCTGGTCAGGTGTCGGCAGGGGTGGTGCTGTTAAACGCCTGGACAACCGGCCAAAGACTGTCCTTGTTGTCTTCAAGAATGGAACGTACGACACACACGAAGAAGCCTTGCGCTCCTGGCTTCTGTTCAACGCAGCAGAGAATGCGTCGCTCAATCGACACCACGACAAACAAGACGCGGCCTTGGTCACTTTCGAGCAGCGTTATCAAGGTGAAATTTTCATGGACGCGACACGCAAGACTGACTTTCCCTTGCATGGTCAAGTCGAGTTGTCGTGGCACACAGGACCAATTCCAAGCAACGGCTCGCATGATACTGACATTAAGATCGAAGAGCCTTCCGGTACTGCGGAGGCACAGCACGACGATCCACCCAAGGTCGAGGACTACGATGTGGCACATGAGGAAGATCGCTGGGGCTGAGCAAGCTCTTTGCTCGTCTTGAACCTCGCCATAAACATTATCGTTACATGACAAGCCTCGAACAGCCGCCCAGGTGGAGTTCGGCTCACTCGAACTGTGCCGCTGTGGCGCAGCAGAGCCTTGGCCCTGACATCAGTAGGATCCTTCGAAGGATTTGAGACACGTCCACCAATGGGTCAATGGGTGAATGGGTGGATGCACTTCTTGTATACACCAAGAGTCCGTCTCTCTGGCATACATCTTGAGGTGGAGGTTGCACAGCCTGTGCCACACTGCGGCATTGCAGGTAGGTATATAGGAGACATTACTGTCTGCGAAGGTTGGTCATACTTTCCCCGCAACAACTGCTTTTTCATTTGATTCATTCTCATCGATCACCAACCACCATGTCTCAACTTGCGTCCACTCTGAGAGAGGCTGGTGATAAGAACAACGAGCTACTCGCTGAGCTACGGCAGACTGATTATGCTCCTTCCTCACTGAAGCAGAACGCCTCATTTATCGCGGATCTGAATGCACAGATTGCGAGCACTGACAAGGAATTGACAAAGCTCCATCGCATCACTGAGGATGAGCGAAAGGTAGGGAGCTCCTGCTGAAGGCTTTACTCCGACCACTAATGTTAAAGCAGGACCATGTCAAGTACCGCGACAGCAACTTCAAGCGTTACATGCACAAGATGGGTGGTTCGAAAGGTACAGAGAAATTCACCTCTAAGGCTGAAAAAGAAGAGCGAGAATTTCTAGATGCATGGCAGAAAGAACGATCAGCCAAAGAAAGTCGTGACGAGCTTTCCCGTGCTCTGGAGCAAGCTCAAAGCGACAAAGTCAATCTCGAGCGCGATACCAAGCGACACGAGACTGCTCAGACCGAACTCGACAAGCTTTACAATTCTATCTTCTCGGGTCCCACTCCAGACGTGCCAGGCGAAGATGACCTCGAACGCGCTGTGCAGCAAAGCCGAGACAATTTCGATCAAGCAAATCGTGGCTTGAGCTCTGAGAAACATGTTCTCGAAGTCCTCGGTCGTGCAGATCAGAGCCTTACGGCAGCTCAGGCACAGATGGATGCTGCGTATCGCCGCTCTCAGCGCGATGTATATTTCGGAGGAGGAATGTTCACAGACATGGTGTGTACTTCCTGAATGGCACTTTCAGACCGGGCAAGCTGGTCTATGGCATACTTATATCTTCTGCTAACAAATTGGTGAATAGATGGAGCGCGATGCTCTTTCCCAGTCCCAGAACGCAATACACGCTACTTTACGTCACATGGAGGAGGCCCAACGTGTTCAGCCTCAAGTCCGCCCACTCAAAGAAATCAACATCGATCACGGACACATGTTTTCGGATGTCCTATTTGATAATATATTCTCTGATATGGCGCAACATGAGCGCATCAAGGGTAGTGATGCTCAATTGAAAGCGGCCTATCAGGATCTGAAGGGTCAGATTGAGGAGCAGAAGGGAAGATGCCAGAGTGCAGAGCAGAATCTGCAACAGGCGGGCAATGATTTGGAACAGGCGCGGAAAGAGCTGCAGAGGGTGCGAGCGGAGGCATTTGAGAGACTTGCTGGCGCCGGAGGACAGGGCGTTGGGAGTGCACCTCCACCACAGTATAATGCTTAGTCCTTCGCTCGGTCTATAGAAAATTGGCCTCTTTCTTGTGATGCAGAGCCGTCACAACTGAAAGCAGATACTGCATCGTTCAATAACTTATGTCTTGTAAACTCGAGAAGAGCTCTTTTGTATCCATCATCGGCAGGATTGAGAAGGGTTATGGATTATGTGTAACCTCAGGTCTCTCATACAAGATCGGCGCATTCGACCCCGCGCCCAGACTTCAGAGTCGGACTGAAAGTGGCTCCGAGGGGCTCGTGCGGGCTTGCGAAGATACGCGGGACCATCGAGGGTGGAGTCTAGCTGCTGCGGCGACGGCAAATTGGAAGAATTGGTAGAGCGATACGATACTCAGCGAAAGGTGTTATTGTCAGCACGGCTGGTCCGCAGTGAGCTAGGCATTGCACGTGTAGCCGATGTGATAGGACGTGGTAGAATGGCGGGCAGCTCGAAACAACTTGATCAGACTGTGACTCACACACACCGACACCTCAGTACGGCGGTATAGCGGCAAATGAAGAGGTTAGTGAGACGTCGTGTGGCGAGGAAGAAAGCGTATGTGTGCATGCATATGGCTATTGTCGCTGTCGTTGGGCGAAATGTGGGCTCGTCGTGATGTGACCAATGCGGCTTAGCGCCCATGCCCCGCTCTTGCCGCTCGAGAGCAAATTCATCAGTGCGTGGCTCCAGCAAGTTTTCCCTTCTGTTTCTAATCACCGCTGCTCCCTCAAGCGCCTTTGACAGGTATACATATCCTCACCGCCGCCTGCTCCCCCGCGACGCCTACTAATATCGCCTGCAGGCACAATTCAACTCGGGGACTTCGTTTGCCAACTCAGTGGCGGCGGGGTACGATTCAAACTCTTTCCTCTAAGGACATTACCACTACAACACCGCCAAGATGGTCAAGTAAGTCATCCCGCGACGGAGAAGATGCTGGGGCAGTGGACTCGACCCGGTCGAGAGTTGGATACTGCAGTGTTCCGCGGCGCCGCGGCGCAGGAGCAGCAAGAACAAGAGGAAACACAGCGGGCACAGTGCTGACGAAATGCGTCTACAGCTTCACCGTCGAGGAGATCCGTGGGCTCATGGATGACCCAAAGAACATCCGTAACATGTCCGTCATTGCCCACGTCGATCACGGAAAGTCCACCCTCACCGATTCGCTCGTCCAGCGTGCCGGTATTATCTCAGCCAAGAACGCCGGTTCTGCTCGATTCACAGATACCCGTGCCGATGAGCAGGAACGTGGTGTCACAATCAAGTCAACAGCCATCTCGCTGTATGGCTCCCTCTCCGATGTTGAGGATCTCAAGGACATCACCATCGCCACCGACAAGAGCGAGAAGAACGACTTCTTGATCAACTTGATCGATTCGCCAGGTCACGTTGATTTCTCATCTGAAGTCACTGCTGCTCTCCGTGTCACCGATGGTGCTCTCGTTGTCGTCGACACCATTGAAGGTGTGTGCGTGCAGACCGAGACTGTGCTCCGACAGGCTCTTGGTGAGCGTATCAAGCCAGTCGTCATCATCAACAAGGTCGACCGTGCGCTGCTCGAATTGCAGCTCTCCAAGGAAGATCTGTACCAGAACTTCTCTCGTGTCATCGAGTCTGTCAACGTCGTTATCGCCACATACTTCGACAAGGCCCTCGGAGATGTCCAGGTCTACCCACAGAAGGGAACGATTGCCTTCGGTTCCGGTCTTCACGGCTGGGCCTTCACCATCCGTCAGTTCGCTGTCAAGTACGCCAAGAAGTTTGGTGTTGACAAGAACAAGATGATGGACCGTCTCTGGGTAAGTGCAGCGAAATATGTTTTCTCGTGGAGAACACGAAACTGACCACTTTAAAGGGTGACTCTTTCTTCAACGCAAAGACGAAGAAGTGGACCAAGAGCCCAGAAGGCGCCGAGCGTGCCTTCAACCAGTTCTGTTTGGACCCAATCTTCAGAATCTTCGACTCCATCATGAACTTCAAGAAGGACGAGATCCCCAAGCTTCTCGAGAAGCTCGAGGTCAAGCTCGTCGGTGACGAGAGGGATCTTGAGGGCAAGGCCCTGCTCAAGGTTGTCATGCGCAAGTTCTTGCCTGCCGCTGATGCCCTCATGGAGATGATGATTCTCCACCTTCCATCTCCAGCTACCGCCCAGCGCTACCGTATGGAGACTCTCTACGAGGGTCCTCCAGATGATGCATCTGCCATTGGTATCCGCGACTGTGACCCCAAGGGACCTCTCATGTTGTACGTCTCCAAGATGGTGCCGACCTCCGATAAGGGTCGTTTCTACGCTTTCGGTCGTGTCTTCTCTGGTACCGCCCGCTCTGGTCTCAAGGTCCGCATCCAAGGTCCAAACTACGTTCCAGGCAGCAAGTCCGACTTGTTCGTCAAGTCTATCCAGCGTACCATTCTCATGATGGGTCGCTACACTGACCCAATCGAGGATGTTCCAGCTGGTAACATTCTTGGTCTGGTCGGTATCGATCAGTTCTTGCTCAAGTCTGGTACCCTCACCACCGACGAGACCTCGCACAACCTCAAGGTCATGAAGTTCTCTGTCTCGCCTGTCGTGCAGCGATCCGTCGAGGTCAAGAACGCCAACGATCTGCCCAAGCTCGTCGAAGGTCTCAAGCGTCTGTCCAAGTCTGACCCATGTGTCTTGACTTTCATCTCCGAATCCGGTGAGCACGTTGTTGCTGGTGCCGGTGAGTTGCACTTGGAAATTTGCTTGAAGGATCTCGAGGAGGACCACGCTGGTGTGCCACTCCGCATCTCCGACCCAGTCGTCCAGTACCGTGAGACTGTTGGCGGTGATTCTTCCATGACTGCGCTCTCCAAGTCGCCCAACAAGCACAACCGTCTCTACGTCACTGCCACCCCAATGGCTGAGGAGGTCGCCAAGGACATTGAGTCCGGCAAGATTGGCCCACGTGACGATTTCAAGGCTCGTGCCCGTATCCTCGCTGATGACCACGGCTGGGACGTCACGGATGCCCGTAAGATTTGGTGCTTCGGTCCAGACACCAACGGCGCCAACTTGCTGGTTGACCAGACCAAGGCTGTGCAGTACTTGAACGAAATCAAGGATTCCGTCGTCTCTGGTTTCCAATGGGCCACTAAGGAGGGTCCAGTCGCCGAAGAGCCAATGCGAAACGTTCGCTTCAACATCATGGATGTCACCCTCCACACCGATGCCATCCACCGTGGTGGTGGTCAAATCATCCCAACCGCGCGTCGTGTGCTCTACGCCGCCACCCTCTTGGCCGACCCAGGTCTTCTCGAGCCAGTCTTCTTGGTCGAGATTCAAGTTCCAGAGCAGGCTATGGGTGGTATCTACGGTGTCCTCACCCGTAGGAGAGGTCACGTCTTCGAGGAGGCCCAGCGTCCTGGCACTCCTCTGTTCAACATCAAGGCCTACCTGCCTGTCAACGAGTCCTTCGGTTTCAACGCAGATCTCCGCTCCAACACCTCTGGCCAGGCTTTCCCACAATCCGTGTTCGACCACTGGCAGATCCTGCCTGGTGGATCCGCGCTCGACCCAACCTCGCAACCCGGAAAGATTGTCGAGGAAATGCGAAAGCGCAAGGGTATCAAGCCTCAAGTTCCAGGCTACGAGAACTACTACGACAAGTTGTAAACAGCATGCCGATCAGAGTGCTGTGTGGTTTGGAATGGAGAATACCCCGCGGAGAGCGGTTACGAGCATTTGCGGGCGTCTTTAGCAGCGGCTGTGGATGCAGACTCGCTGTGCATTGAGCATGCCGCTAGAGAAGTGATGAATAGATATGCTTCCAGTGATGAAATGATCAAAAACGGCTCGTGGAGAATGACTCTCATTTGTGTTTCCAAAGGTTGCTTTTGGTTGTCTTGTAGATAGAGAACCATGAAGCTTTTCACAAGAACACATTTCATTGATCCTCCTTTCGAGCATGTGATGTCCTGCCGCAAGTAGTGCTCAGTCAAATATTGCAATTGACAGGTTGAAAGGGGCCAGTAGGAGATGAGTGATCGCCCTCCCTTTCACCGCTTCCGGAAGCAACGTAGGGCTTGGCATGGAGCGTGACGCGACCTGGTGGTAAGTTCGGCAAGTTCAAAAGATTTCGGCCACGTTACAGACCGTTGACGATGGAAAGGAGCGCGAACACAAGAGTCACGACCGAATGTTTACGACAGCATACGATATAACGATAGTGCTTCCCACATATTAATGCTATGGGTCAACTCCGACCTCCGCGAGACTCGCTCGAATTAGCCAGCCTCGCCAGCAGCTCTCACGACGACGATAACGCCGGACGCGCCTCGCTCGATTCTTCATCTTCTGGACTCCCTTCGAGCAGAAAGCTATCCTTTAGCGATCCTGTCACGCCGCAGAATGGAAGTGCGAGGCCTCTGAGCAATGGTCATGGCCGGACTTACTCGGCCAGCAGCGCATTCGACTTTAATAGCTCCTTGTTTCCTTTGACCGCGAGCGGTAACGGTTATACGAGCCTCGGAACGCCGAGCACACCTCACCTCGATCTCGGTGCGGCGCAGCCAGGACTTGCAGGGCAGAGTCTGGAGCGGAATAAGAGCTTGACATATTTGAACGGGCTTTCACTCGTTGTGGGACTGATCATCGGAAGTGGCATCTTCAGCAGTCCTGCGAGTGTGAACAGCAATGCTGGGTCTTTCGGCGCTGCACTCATCGTGTGGGTCGTGAGTGGAATACTAGCCTGGACGGGAGCGAGCAGCTATGCAGAGCTAGGAGGTGCTATACCATTGAACGGCGGAGCGCAGATTTATCTCAGCAAGATTTTTGGAGAATGGGCTGGATTCCTGTTCACGTGGTGTGCTGTGGTTGTGCTCCGACCCGGCAGTGCAGCCATCATTGCGATTATCTTTGGGGAGTACATTGTACGAGCGATAATTGGGCCTGATGCGGCGGAGGCGAGTCCTTGGATTAATAAGGGCGTCGCATTGGTCGGCCTCATTCTTGTCACATTCTTGAACTGTGTGAGTACGAAGCTGGGAACGAGAAGCGCGGACTTCTTCATGTTCTTCAAATTTGCGGCGCTTCTGGCTGTTACGGTTGCGGGAATCATTGTTGCGATTACTGGGCTGGCATACAACAAAGCGGCGTTGAGTACGGATTGGAAGACCAAGGGCTGGTTTGAAGGGACAAGCATGTCTTCCTCGGAGTGGGCTGTTGCGCTGTACGCGGGTCTATGGGCGTACGACGGATGGGACAACACGAACTACGTGGTTGGAGAGATGATACATCCGAGTCGAGATCTGCCCAGAGTGGTGCACACCTCCTTCCCGATCGTCATCATCTCGTACATTCTGGCGAATTTGGCGTACATCTTCGTCCTACCGACGACCATCATCGACAAGTCCAATACAATAGCCGTGGCATTTGGAGGCACAGTTCTGGGTCCTCTCGGATCTCTGCTCCTCGCTCTCGCAGTATCAGGATCATGCTTCGGAGCTTTGAACGCTACGACTTTCACTGGAGGACGATTAGTGTACAGCGCAGGAAGAGAGGGATTTCTACCGGAACTCTTTGGCACTATCGGACTCAACGATGCCTCGCATCGAATGCGATTACCACGACGAGGAGCCAGAGCGAAGAAGTTCACCAATTTTGTCGCCGACGAGCAAGGATTCTTCTTCACGCCTATCTACGCCATGGTCCTCAATGCAGCACTTACCGCAGTATACATCATCATTGGCGACTTTGAGACTTTGACGACATTCTACGGCATAGCAAGTTACCTCTTCTACTTCGCTACAGTCATCGGATTGATCGTACTGCGAGTGAAGGAGCCCGAGTTGGAGAGACCTTACAAATGTTGGATCACGACGCCAATCATATTTTGCTGCGTGAGCTTGTTCTTAGTCAGTAGGGCTGTCTTTGCCAAGCCGCTGCAAGCACTTGTCGTGGTGGGCTTCCTGATTGTGGGAATGCCACTATATTGGTGGCGAGTTGGGAGTAAGAAGAGAAGAAGCGGGAGGAGACATATTGATGATGGGGCAGGGTGGAAGTTTTGGAAGCGTTGGCGCGGAAGCAAATAGACTTGAGAACGATGAAAATACAAATCGTTGAACATTAGCCTTCTTTCATTTCTATGTGAGTCGTGCATTCTGGGTCTTCTCCAATTTATCGCACAAGGTCATGGTGCTTCCGTCTTCAACACCGTCCCTCGGATTACACCAAATTACTCAGAGTCCGTCCAACGCTCCTCATCATCAGACTCAAGCTCGATGTGAACTTCACTCCTCCAGCGCTCGACGGCAGGATCCATCGTCCCGTAGTCTCCACGCTCCAGATCCCGTTCCTCCGCTCCCAGACGCATGGATCGAACAAGGGTGGCTCGGATTCCAGCTTCCTTGTTGAGTTCATCCACAAGTCTCTTCGTGTCGCTGCGACTCAGGTTGTAAGTCCGCTTCATCGGCTTGCACAAGTTGCCCTCATACTGGTTGACCTGGCCCATGGCGTTGAAGAAGTTGTTGTATGGTGCCAAGAGGCAGGAGGCCAGCCATTTGAGCCCAGTGAAGAATGAGCACCCTGCTTTTCTCTTTCGATTTTCTTCTGCGATTTGGGCTTGGTCTTCGTGCAGAGTGGCGCTGGTTGAGGATTGTGTTGAGAGAAGAAGCTCTGTTGATTCTGAGTGAGGTTGTGCCATCTCGGGTGGCTCGGTTGGAATGTAGTAGAGCTTTGGAAACCTTTTCCGGTGTTGTTGGCTCGATGGAGTTGATTAAGTCAGAGAAAAGATCAGCTGGGAGGGAGAGGGAAGGTAACATATATGCAGTTGATTTTTCTCTCTTCGATAGGAGGCCACGGTTCTGACATTTGGTAACATACTCTGCTACCATGGGCCCGCTTCCGCTGAGGACGAGAAGCCGACCACCTGCACGAGCGATGTCGCGCGCGGTCTCAAGTCTTAGACATGCACCCGGCACAACATCCATCGCAGCCATCTTCGCTGCATGCGAAGCTGAACACAGTCTCAGAGCAGCTCCTCAAGTCATGTCGTACACCCTGTACTCTCCCAACACCGCGCCCATGTTGTTCCGCAGCTCTTCAGACAGAGTAAGGCCTATTCTGGAAAGCCTTCTGTTCCGGATGCAATCTCGTGCAGTCTTCGTAGGGACACTCATCGCCATACACGCAGTCCTCGTAGTTACAGTAGGCATCTTGGCGGCTATAACAAGACTGGCATCTGGAATTTCCGTCGCAGACTAAATCCTCGATGAAGCAAAGGCTGCACTTGGGCGTCGGACGAGGACCTTTGCGCTGCCGCTTTGTTGGTGGCGCTTTGAGCTCCCCCTTGCTCTGCCGAACGTATGGCTCCAGTTGTGGAATAGGATTCGGCTGGGCGTTGTTCGAGGTGTAGGGGAAAGGAGGCAGGTGGTTCGGGATTCCAAGGCTGGCGCTCATGGGATATGGATTAGGTGGCCATGAGGCAGGCTCGACTTTGATCGCGTGACCGCTCGATGCTGCGTGATGATTCGATCTCGGTGCAGCAGGTCCTGGCGGCGGACCCGTCACTGTGCTCTGAGAAAGGATTCGATCGATGTTGCTCTGGGCCATGTTCTGCTGCTGCTCGAGTGACAGTCCGTAATCTGGGCCATGGTTCCTGCATAGGAGGGCATCGATTCGCTCTTGATGCAATCTCTCGTTCTCTTCCTTGAGCTGGCGGATCTTCTCTCTGTGGCTCTATCAGTGACAGGCGCTTGCAGTGCCACTGACATCTGGCGCGAGTGCATGCGCAAGAGCATGTCAGCGGCGCTCAGCTCTCATAGTACTTACTGAAGACGCTTGTTCTCCTCCCACACGCTGATATATATCTTCTCGATGCTCGCATGAATTTCTTCTAGTCGACTTCGCACCCACTCCTCAGGGCGCAAGGCGCAGTCTGCCGCCAACGCTGCCAGTTCGATTGACAGCTGTCTCAGCCAGGGCTCCTGGTCTGCCGTCGTCGTCGCGGGTGCTTGCGCCATCTTGTCTGTTGGGAAAGACAGCGCTTCGATGATGACCGATCTGCTGGGAGTGAAGGGTGGGAGAAGTCGCAGCTGCAGGAAATCTCAAACGTTTTTGCACATGCGCGCGATTTGTCTTACAGCCGTTATTCGTACATTGAAAAAGCCCTCATCAACCTGACCTTCACCAGATGTTTGCCATGGCTCCCATTGCCTCTGACAAGAAGTGCGCCTAGAAGGTTCGTTGCGTGCTCGCGCTGTTCGACCACAAACATCCTTCACTTCTTGCTCCCCTCGCGCCCAGTCTCACAGCCCCTCACCCGCCATCGTCTGCTGATGAAAGCACATCATCCAACTGCCTCCCTCCTTGCGCCAAACGCTACAGCAAAGCGCATCAAACTCGGCATCTCTATTGTCCTTCGGATCCGCTGAAGCTCTCGTCGCAGTGGCTTGATAGCTGATGACCGCACCATCGGGTCCAACTGGCGTAACATCGACCTTCCGTAGTTTGAACCTTTTCCACGGCACAAAGGCAGGCGAGTGTAGAATATCTTGTACAGAAGGCTCTGTCTTGCTTGTGACTTTCAGGCCCATCGGGAATTGCATAATGGCATCTTTTGTCAAGTATGGGACAAGTGCAGCACCACTCGTCTGAAGTGCTATCCATGTGCTCTCTTCCAGGTTTAGGATCTGATCGTATAGTGAAGAAGACATTATGTTGGGGTTTGATGTGTGAATGTACAGTGGGATGTCAAGTTGAGAACTACAAAGCAAGCGTGAAGTGTTGCAACTGAAGTCAGACCAAGGCCAAGTTGGCAGGCGCCCCACCTCGGAAACGACGTCGGGCGCTGAGCGACTTTGATATGGCAGGCAAACCTGGTATATCACTCCCTGGTCTTTTCAAGAACGACGTGACAGTCTCAACGATTTCGCATCGACGCACGGCTGCAGGATCTGTACGCTATTTGGGCATTCATCGAGCCGACACAGCATGAGATCGTCAAAATTGTAGACCTTCAACGGAGTTTACAATCACGCACTCGACGCCTTGTTCTAAGGCGAGCTAATCTGCAGCACAAAGTAGTGTGTAGAAACATGCTCAACGATAATGTGAGCTCCATCATAACTTGGCAGGCGCCAATTCCATTTCTGCCTTCTTTGGTCCTGTGAATCCCCACATGTAGCCGGCAATCTTGCGCATCTGGACTTCCTCGGAGCCCTCCGTGATGCGATATCTTCTATGATGCCTCCAAATGTGCTCGAACGGGTAATGGCGGCCTATTCCGAAATGTCAGTAGTCTCGCAAACGCTTTTCGGGCAATGCGGACTCACTATATCCCCATCCACCAAAGGTCTGAATAGCCCTGTCCGCTGCTTGTGTGCACAACCTATTTCCCCAATAATTGCACATGCTGACCTTGTCGCTCAACTTTTGCTCGACCTCTTTATGCTCCATTCTATCCATTTCCCAGGCAGTCTTTCGAATGAGCAATCGCAGCATCTCACACTGTGTTGCCAGCTCGACAAGAGGGAATTGTATAGCCTGGTTTGAGGCGAGCGGTTTGCCGAATGGCTTTCGCTTGCCGGCGTATTCAATGGCCTGGTTGACGCAGTATACCGCCGCACCTAATGAGGAGGCAGCTTGCCGGATCCTGTTCTCGTGCACGAAAGCTTGTGCAATGGCCAGACCGCCATCCAGAGGGCCTATGATCGAAGAGGCTGGTACGCGGACGTTTTTGAGTGAGACAGTCGCGTGATCAGTAGGCATGTTCAGAGTCCATTCATACGATTCCACTTTCAAGCCAGGGCTATTGGAGGGCACATTGAAGCATGTGATGCCTTTCGCACTGCCGTCCTTTCCGCTCGTGCGAGCAAAGATGAAACAGTTAGTCGCTTTGTGCATGCCGGTCTGCCACATCTTTCCGCCATTGATGACATAGCTGCCATCGGCTTGTTTGACAGCTCTCGTTGACATGAATGTAGCGTCGCTGCCGTGTTCAGGTTCCGTGAGACCAAAGGTGATGCGCACCTTGCCAGCAAGGCGGCCCTCGATCAGCTCCTTCTTCTGTTGTTCATTGCCGAAATGCTGGACCATTATGATGTCTGGGAAGTTGCCGCACACCGAGTGCTCGTTCTGGAGATCATTGAAGAGACCCAGGCCTTTAGCTGCGAGGTGTTCACGAATCACAGCCATCCATAGGTTCGAGCCTCTTCCTGAAGCTGTGTTCTGGCCTCCATACTGCTTTGGCAAGCTGAAGCGATAGAGGCCAGCCTTGTCTGCCCTTCGTGTTGCTTCCTTCAACAGCTGCTCCCACTCTTCCCGAGGCAGTCCTCCATTGTCCCAGTCGGTTCGCGCGTGTTCCCTGCGATGATCGAAGAATCTGTTGTTGTCATCTTGCTCTTGCAATGGCTTGATTTCGCGCTCGATGAAGTCGTCGATTCGCGCGAGGTAGTCTACGAGTGCTGAAGGAAGGTCAAAGTTCATGGTGACAGAGTGCAAAAAGAAAATTTGTATGAAAGTGGATGAGTCGACTATGGTCGTGAGTTAGCTACTTACGCTGTATAGCTTCTTCCTTTATGAGAGTTTAATGTTGTACATTGTGAAGGAGTACACACCTCGGGAAACCCTTCGAGGCGCAACCGCGCTTGCGGGGCGAACAAGCGTGGAGAGACGAGTCTTGGCGTACGACCACTGCATGGCGAGTCACTTCACCTTCACCCGACGGCATCATTTATTTGTATGAGACATCATTTTCGGTACAATACAGTGCGCAGACGCAATGCTAGCCGACAACTAGCAGTGAAGGTCTGTGGCAGCTCTGGCGAAACAGTCATTGACCAGTTGCTGCTCAGCCCGCTGAGTTGCACACATGGAAACTGAAGTGGATCAACATCAAGTATTTGATATGGGCTATCTTTACAGGCACAACTAAGCCGCAAGGGCCTTCTACGAGACAAAGTCCGAATGAGATGCCTCCCACAAGGTCTCCGTAACTCGGAATGCCACATCCTTCGGCAAGTCCTCTTCATCCTTGACAGCCACATTCCACTTTTTCCCTTCTGGCTTCAAGATCTCGTACCCAATTTTGACATCGATCTCGCAGTATCGTAAAGTGACTCGCACCGATAGCTCCCAAAATTTCTGTCCGTTTTCCTCAATGACCTCAAAGCCTCCTCCTCGAGCTTTCTGCGGTCTATCGGGATATCCACAGAAGTCCAGAAATGAACACCTGGCCGCCAAGTATACTCGCCTGAGTCGTCGAGCTCCTCTATCTTAGCCCACTCGTCGTCTTTGACGGGCTCGGTAAGGTAACAGAGACTGTCTGTCAGGCGAGGATCGTCGCAGGGAACGACATAAACCTGCTCCACCTGCTGGGTGACCACTTGATTCGGCTGTAACACCTGGCCCTTGCTTATGATGTTGACGATGCGATCATCGACCACGGTGAAATCGCGCCCATATGGTTCGTCCAGCACCCAAGGCTTGTAAATCATCTCAAGGTCACCCTGCCAATCTTCTTCGATTACGTACGCATCTGTGTGCACGTTCTCCTCGAATGGCTGGCGCTGCAGAAGCGCATAGCCATATTTGGACGGTAGTGCTGGCATGGTGATGTTCTCGTACCGGAGCAAGGCGCCCAGGGCCACAGGAAAGCAATCAGCCGTGTCTGTCTCGCTTGGGCGAACGACGAGACTGCCCCTTGGCTCATAGCGTTCACGCAACCGTTCCATGAGGTACCGGCATTTTGAGAAACCCCCTGTCACTTGTATCACAGTCGGCTTCACTCCACATGTGATCTTATCGATTTCTGCGGTGATCTTGTCGAGGACCTCATTGAAAGCCTCGTAGAACTCCGCTCGTTGGAACTGGAATGCCTTGTACTCACCGCCAATGCCTTTGATTGTGCAAGTAGTGAAGTCTTCGTCATCTTTGCCGAATCTTTGCTTTGCCTCCTCAATTGCAATCAGTACGCGCCTCTCAAACTCATGGGGCTCGAGATCAAGCTGCCGCCCGATGCCTTCGTACCATTCAGTCCCCGCGCGACGCTTTAAGATCTTTAATAACGCCTCGTCTACCTTGAAGCCTCCGCAGATCTCGCCACTCGATTGTCCAATGCACTGCAATTTGCTGTCGATACTCAGCTTGCTTTTTAGCTGGTATAAGACAAAGTCACCAGTTCCGCAGCCAAGATCGGCTACCAGTATGCTGTCGCCTTCAGAGAGTGGGCCTACCTGCACTTTCTGCTTGGCAGCGGCGTCGACCAAGTATGCAAGAGCACATTGAGGCTCGTACGAGAGCACAGACACTCGTATGCCGGCGTTCTTCGCCGCAGCCTGCATGCGCCGCTTTGCGTCAGGCGTCCACATCTGTGGGACGGTGATCCTAACGTGCATGTTGTTCAGCATCTTTTCAAGCTTGTCTGGGTTCGCCCTGTAGTGAATTTTGAGCTCCGTTTTCCGCAGAGCTGCTTTGGCATCCTGAATGATAGCCCTTAGATGTTCTTCGATGAGAATATCCAGTGTCTTCTTTCCAGGCAACTCGGCCAAAGTGGTCTCGACTCGTTTCGTGATTTCTGATGTTGCGGGCCCTCGGTACAAAGGGAGCTTAGGGAAGTCGATAATTCTAAGGTCGCGCCTGCTAGCAGCTTCTCGCTGTAGCTCATGTCCGTGGACAAAACGACCATCTATCCAGGTCGCCATCATGCGGACTTCAAATGCTCGTTCGTTAATCATCAGTGGCGATGGAGCATTTCGAACCCCGTTGCGAGAAAGCACCCAAGCAATAACGAACTTCCAAGTACCCCAATCGATTGCTATATCGATCTGGTCGTCTTCGGCTGCTGGACATCCGGAATCGGAAGAAGTTATGACTTTGCCAATTTGCTTTGACTGCTGTGCTTTT
Source organism: Cercospora nicotianae (assembly GCA_029490675.1). Classification (NCBI taxonomy): domain Eukaryota; kingdom Fungi; phylum Ascomycota; class Dothideomycetes; order Mycosphaerellales; family Mycosphaerellaceae; genus Cercospora; species Cercospora nicotianae. The sequence goes on along the minus strand of JANQAT010000006.1, from coordinate 3,227,009 downwards.
GATGCCGTTTGTGAACAGTCCTGACTGGTGGGTGAATGAGGTTTGGCACTGCCGTACCGCTTTGATTTCTGTGCTTTCGACACCATCTTCAAATCGTGCTGATTAGTGATGTTGATTGGCTGAAGAAGTTGTGGTGGTTGAAAGCAAATAAAAGGCGCGAGAAGATTGATGGTGAAGTAAGCGCCGCCAAAAGTGAAGCATCGTTCGACATGGCTATCCGCAACGTCAGGACTTGCATGTGAGCGCCAAAGCGCACGGGAAATGCATGTGAGCTCCGGTCTTGAGCTTCGTAATACAAATATTCTTTCAACTCGCATCACACCTTGACACAACCAATTCCTTCGACATGGCGGACTCATCTGCAAAAAAGCCCGAAGTTCCCGACATAGCGGCCGTCTTGCACGCCATCAAGGAAGATCCAGGTCCGAGGCGAGATGATCACAAGGCCCAGAATGAGCTGCTCCGAAGTGTGGTAGAGAGGAAGCACCCGCGCTTGCGAGAAGATGGACTCAAAGAAACAACCAAACGCCTTCGCAGCAAACTCAGGTCGCACTACAAGAATTTCGCAAGACGTCCTATCAAGCGCACCTCGTGGTTAGGCAAGTATCAAATGGTTTTCTGGGAGCCGAAGCCTTTCTCGGAGCTTTTCACTTGTGGCCTGGATGTATTTCCTCCAGAGCATTTGGAAGATCTGGGGATCGACTGGTCTTCCGATGGTGAAGACGAAGACGAGCACCAGGATGTTGAAGGAGAAGAAGAAGAAGACGATGAAGAAGAGAATGATGAGGCCACGACGGAAGACCAGAGCCAGCTCGATGCCTCGAGACCCGACGAAGTCAACAGACAATCGTACAGTCACGGTACGACGACCCAGGCTGAATCTTCCAAGAAGCGCAAGGCGGACGAAGACGATTCGGGCGCAGAGATTCGTGTGAGCCACGTGCCACCCCCAAAGCGTTCGCAATTAGGAGTTGCCATGGTCTCTGATGACACCGGGTCCTCAAATACACAGTCGTCTTCTCCGGCGCTCAGTGACTCAAGTGGGGTGCAGGGCCAAAGACAACCCGGTCAAAATCGGGACATCGAATCACAGTTGCCAGGGACGCGAACGTCCGGACAAAATGTGGGAGCCCGCGTAGTCAAGATCAAACATGGCCGAAGGGAGGATTCAGCGCAGGAGGATGGCGAGTTCATGGAGCTGGATACAGTAATGCGAACGACTTCCGGGCAGCCTCTCGCCGAGCCTTGTTATCATGCCATTGTCCCACACCAGGACTGGGTGAAAGCTCAAATGGAAAGTGTTGAGAACAGAATCTGGCACGCTGCAGCCGCGTATTTTCAGGAAAAGGACCTGGACACCATGGCAGTGTCAAAATTTGTCAACGAGCCGGATTCACTGGTCCTAGTTTTGTACCAGCAAGTATTCGGCCTGAGATGGCAGGTCCAGATCTTCGAAATCCAAAACAGTGGCGCACCACTTAAACAAATCTATGTGACTCAGGCGCTTTTTGGCGCAGCCATCCACAGAGCAGTGTTCACGCAAGATTCGCGCTGGGATCTGCGACCACCAATCGATGCCGGGCTCGACGCTTGCCGGAAATACTTCGATGCTGCTCTCGACCATCTAGGCCACGACTTGGAGCAATTCCTGAACGATGTCGCATGTAGGCAGGCCGCTGACCCAAGGTTTCAAAAGACAGCAGTCGCCGAACGAGCCCGCCAACTGGCAGGCTCCACTGCAATGACTTTACAGCCTCATCTTCAGCAACTGAGCCGCCGTACTGAGACCGACGAGCAATTGAAGTACAAACACTGGAATATGTATCTCGAAGAAGCGTTCAGTGCCGCGATCACACTCAAGCAGATCACCATGTCTTCGGACCTGGGTCCATTCGAGATCAGATGGCCGCAATCCGGTGAGCATTTTGATCCGGACGCTCACAGGAAGACATACGAGCTTGGTGGGGTTTCGACTGAAGGGAATACGGTGACAGTGTTGCATGGTACGCAAACTCGTAGGAGCTGTTAATGATCGTGATTGCTGACAACCGTCTCCAGGTATTCTGCCTGGCGTTTGGAAGCAGACCGATAACGACATGCTTGCATACTGCGAAGCGCTCGTGGTCCCAGTCGCAAGCAAAGAAGCCGGCCAGTGATCGCAAAGGTGACGAAGTCGACGCTGAATCTCTCCGGTGAGAGACGGCTACAGTCAAAACCTGCTTCTTTTCCTTAATATCTACACTTTGGTCTGTACACTAGCTAAGGCTCAAACCCACTCGACGGGTTTCTTGAGTACTTGCAACAATCTATCCTCTCTACTGCCCCTCTCCGGCTCGTGCTGGTATTGCCATCTAGCTGTAAGTGGCAGACTCATCAAGATACTCTCTATCCGCGCCCCAGGCGTGTTCAAACCAAAAGCTGTTCCTCTGTCATGCACGAGATTGAACTCCACATAACGACCTCGTCGTAATTGCTGCCATTGCCTTTCTTTCTCTGTATATGGCATGTCCTTCCTCTTTTGTATGATCGGCAAATAAGACGGAAGGAAAGCATTCAAGCAAGTCTGGCAGAAGGCGAAAAGTGATTCTTGGTCTTTCTCGGTCTCGTCCAAGTCGTCGAAGAAGATGCCTCCGATGCCGCGTGACTCTCCGCGATGTTTCACGTTGAAGTACTCGTCGCACCACTTCTTGAATCTGCTGTAGTAGTTCTTGTCGTGTGCGTCGCAAGCCTCCTTAATCGTTCGATGGAAATGAATCGCGTCTTCGTCGAAGAGGTATGAAGGTGTCAGATCTGTTCCTCCTCCGAACCACCAAGCATTCGTCGTGCCGTCGGCGTTGGCTGTCTCGAAGTATCGGTAGTTAAGGTGTACAGTCGGCGCCATTGGGTTGTGTGGGTGCAGCACCAGACTCAAACCAGAGGCGAAGAACTCGAGGCTCTCAACATCGGGATCCAACGCTTTGTGATTGACTCGCATCTTGGAAATAGCAGCTCGAGGTAGCGTACCATACACCACACTGATGTTCACGCCCGCCTTTTCAAAAACATTGCCGTCCTGGAGCACGCAGGAAATACCGCCTCCTCCATGCGGTCTTTCCCACTCATCTACGTGAAACTTTTTCCATCTACCGCCTCCAATGCTCTTACGATTTCCTGCTGCTTTTGCTTAATGTATTGCTCCATACGCAGCCGCATGGGCGAGCTTTGGCTAACACCGGACTCCCGCTTCAACAGGACATCTCGTTCGGCGATCGAGGGGGCATCGAGCTGCTGTCCGGAGCGAGGCTTTTGCTGTTCGTCTTGCGCAGTTGCGGGAGCTTCTTTGTCGGCGGTGACCTTGGTTGCGGAATTAGCTCAGGTCGTGGGTGGAGAGACCCATTGATCGCATACCATGGAATAGATCAAGGACCCGATAAAGACGACGCCCACGGCTATGCGTGTTTTTGGATACCACACCTGGTTGAGCTGCGGCACGCCCGATGCTGGTCCTGGCCGTCGTCCTTCGGAAACATATCGTCGACCCTGCGTTTGGAGCGCGTGGCGGTATGCGGAAGAAGGCCTCGCTTTAGAGCAAGATCTCAGTGCTGCTTCGAGCAGCGGCGGTCGAACGGGATTCATGATTGTGAGAGCATAATAGAGGCACACAAAGCTGGAACGAGGTCGATTTATTATAAGAAAGGGCGCAATGGATGACGGGTGTGAGACGATGTATAGTGAGATGCAGGAACACCGAGGATCATTTTGCCGGGGGAGCTTGGACCACGTCTCTCCATGTGTTCCGCCATCAGTGGTGACACAAGAATTGAAAGACCCTGAACAGGACAAAGTGCTGTTATTGCCCAAGAAGCTGTAAGTCAAGGAAATATCGCTTTCTGTATGAGGTACAAAATCCGTCTGCTCCATCTGCTCTGGTTTTGTCGTCGCTCCCAAAACGCCAACGCAATGCCTGATTCTCGCCAGCGAAATACCATGCCTAATGCCCCGTACCCCTTCGCTGCCCAGCATGTATATCGTACCACAATCTCTTCGTCTCGTGTTACTCTAGTCTGCCATTTTCCAGCCAGGTAGCCACTTGAGATGCTTCCATTGCTGGTTTGGGCCCTCCATGCCGAAGCAGATGGCTCTGAAAAGCCAGAAAAGACCAATGACAACAACGTAGAGCGCAGCGAAGATGCCCAGTTGCAGGCCTTTGTGCAGACTTCGTGTCGTCCAGTCTATGCAGAATCCGAAGGTCAGAATGGCAAAGTACAGAGCCGGGTAGTAGTGATGCACGTAGGTAACACGTGCCATGGCGATGAAGGGCAAGTAGTGCAGGAACCAGCCAATGGCGGGATAAATGCCCGCATACTGGAAGTGGTCCAGGTCTGCCCAGGTGAGCTCATCGTAGCCACGCTGCCAGCGGATGGCGTACCAGGCGAACAGCGCAACAAAGAATGGGAGTGCCGCGGTGGAGCCCCAGTAGACGAAGGGGTTTCCGAGCAAGTAGTATTTGACGATGCTGTCATCCCAGCCGCACATGCGGAGACCGACGTTGAGAAGAGGCCACTGCCAAGGCTTCGAGGCGAGGTCATCCTGCTTGTCTGGATCTGGAACCAGTGCATTGTTGGATGTCATCATGGCAACGTTGAGATGGACGAAGTCGCGGAAGAAAGGAGATTTGTAGGATCCTGGATCGCCCGGAGGAACTGCGGTCATGGTCAGCAAGACTCTCACATCTGATAATCTGGTACAACTTACGCCGCTCGTTGACGTGCGATTCCACGTTCCAATGAGTGTATGGATCCCGCGGCTTGTTCTCCTTCACACAAGTCGTCTCAATCTGCTTAAAACCCCACTGTGGCAGGTTGACGTTGCCAGCGCGAAGATAACAGCCGAGATCTCGGTGCTTGAGGCGGAAAGCAGTGGTCAAAGTGCGCAACTTCGAGTAGTCGTAAGAAGCAGCATCGTTGACGACCTCGACAATCCAATGATCCTTGGTGTCACCGACTGTCAAGTTACCGTAGCAAGAAACCTCGTAGTCGGCCTTTGTTACTGGGGCGGCAACCTGATGCGAGTGAAGATTGCGGCCAGTTTGCGCGTGAATCAAACGAATCTCAGCCTTATCTCCGACATATTGAATGGCACCCTCTGGATCGTAGGCAGGCTGGTTACGGTTCGGGTAGAAGAACCAGTCGTTGTTGGCATCCTTGTGATGGTAGCAGGTAATTTGCTGTTGCGTCGAGCCTTCTGGGTAGGTTTGGACGTGAGAGTGGAGCAGACCACCACCGTAGCCCATGTTCTTCAACGTGACGCGGGATCCCAGCGCAACCTCCAGAGGGCTGTCTTTTCCGACCTCAGTGCCCTTGAGATTCGCTTGGAAGAGGGAGGACATTTGCGCATCGCCAGGTCCGCTGTTCTCGAGAATGAGAAAGTGCATATAGAAAGAGAACATGTAGACGATCATTGGGATGACGATCAGCCCAATAACTCTGAAACCCACGTGAGCTGCGAGCTCAACCTTGGGCATTTTCAGGTCTCCGAATTTGTTCCAAAGATCCTCAATCGTGTAGAGGCCGACGAGAGCAGTACCGAACATGCCGACCCACTTGACGCTGCACACGCAGCCGATGGACAGACCAGACATAGCCAGCCAGAAAGCCCATCCTACGGAGAAGGGGTCGTGACGCTGGTTGTGGAACTTCGCCCATGTGAAGATCGTGGTGAAGGTGAAGAACAGGAGCATGCTGTCCAGCAAGATGAATCTGCTGATGGTCGTGTAGCTGTTCTCGAAAAGGACCATCATCGTCACAAGCCAAACGGTAGGCTTCTTGAAATGCAGCTCTTTCGCCGTGAAGTATGCCAATGGAATGCACAGCGCGCCGAATGCCGCATTGAAGACGCGCATGAAGGTGTAGTCGAGCTCCTCTGGGTACTTTTCGCCGCTCTTAAATTCGAAGGATCCATTGTAGCCTGCCAAATAGCCGGACAGCCCGACCAGCATCTTTCCAAGAGGAGGGTGCACATCGAAGTAGAACTCGCGCTTCAGATAGTGCGAACCAAACTTGCCGAAATGTGCTTCGTCCCATGTCACGATGTTCGAGAGGCCAATCTTCCACATGCGCGTGAAGAAGGCCAGTGCTGTGAAGAGAATTGGTGCGATAAGGAATTCGTAGTCGTCAATCGTCTTGAGGATCGAGTTCGTCTGTACGCACTCACGTCAGTATGTGTTCCAGTCGCCCAGCTTCCTCGATCTTCGCAGAGCTCTGGTCCGCTTGGTGCCAGTGACAACTCCTCCAAATCCGAGCTGAAACACGAGTTTTCGTACCTGCTGCTTGGTCTTCTTATCCAGCTTGTCCTCGAGCTCTTTGGGCAGGTAGCCGCCATTTGACGGCGCGGCGACATTGCGCTTCCGCAGCTCCGCCTGGGTATCGACACCCGTCGAGGAGGCATTGGTGTTGGCGGCCATGATGCCGGGTGATGCGGAGGAGGTGGTCTGATGCTGCGGCGAGATCGCAGCCCCCTCGAAGAAGGGTGCAACGGGAGTGGAAAGGTGTGAAGAACGAGCGACTGGCGAGAAGTGAAGAATCGTCGAGGTGCGATGTTATCGTCGACACAGTGGAGAAAGGTCGACGCAAGCCCCTTCCGCTTGCTGCGTAGGTGTCCTCTCGAGCCGAATATTGACGATGGATTCGTACTGCTGGTGAATTAATAGCTGAGATTCGCGCAAGGGAAAGCGGCCTAAACCGTTTGTGGATGCTAGCGGAAAGGGATTCGCTCCGCAACCCACTTCTGTACCTGAGGAAACGTGGTCTATGCCCACCACGGATGGCGCTTGCGAATACGCGAGCTGAAGAACTGCCTTCAATGGGCGGCAATGGTTGACCGGACTGCAGTCCGCATGCGATATCTCACGCTGCTGTTGTAGTTCTCCAGGGCCGCAAAGTCAAATGCGCGCGTAGTCTAGACTTTGACACGAGGATCCCCGAGACATTCGCGTTCAAGGGTGGTGGATGCACGGATCCCCATTCGTGGCTTCATGTGAACGCCCAGCAATACAACTGAACTCCACCACTGTTCACCAGCATTCACATTCATCCAAGTTAACAGCATATTGACAATTCCAGTCTCTCTGTCTGATGCAAGCTTGTGAGCCTGTGACCTTGCCAGCGCTGCATCTCGGCATCACTTGTTCACTCGGCACGAAGTGGTCGTGTACTATTTTGTCAATTCTCGCTTGACGAACGAATTCGGATGTCTTGATCACATCTGCTAACTCGTTGTGCATACTAATCGGCTTTTCCAACATGCAGATCCCGCACTGGAACGCCTACCTGTCTCGGTCTGAAAAATTGCCGGAAGTGGAAGTTATGGGAGAAAGAATTCAAAAGAAGGGTCTCTAGCGACTGTTATGCTATAGCCTAAGTTAAAGCTCGAGCGGGGGGTATCTCAAATAACAACCAAAACCAAAAGTGTCGTCCAATGCATGACTGTGCTGCGCCATCATCCTGCTCGCAACTGAGGGGAGCGTCCGGCATTCCCGTGGCGTGCTAATCGCTGTGATGCATGTCCATGCATCCATGCAAATCATCAAGTCGTTCAAGGCCTGTGCTGCCAGAGCAAGCCAGATTCATGCAGATGCCAAATTCCCCTTGGGTCCCGAAAATCAAATAACGCCATGCTGTGTCCAAGCAGAAAAGAAAAGGAAAAGCCAGTCTGTGGTGAAGAAGCGAAGTCTGGTCGTGACCAATAGTCGCAGAAGCCGTGTCCAATCAAAGTGCTGGCAAGGGTAAAATCTTAAGTGACTCTTTCCGAAGCATATGCCGCATATGCCAACGTGGCGGCTCTAGTTCAAATATTGCTCGAACCAGTGTCTGTCGAACCAACCAACGTCGTTGAATGATTGCCAGAGCTTGCTGATCTTGTTGACGTCCACGTTGCAGCAGTTCTGTGCAGAAGTCTTGTTGAACTCTTTGTTCTCCTTGAGAAATTTCACCTTCTCCTGGAAGATCAGACGCTTGATGAGCAAATAACGATCGCATTTTAGTCGTAGTGTTGAAGCGACAGCGAGCTCCTGGGGATGAAGGTGAATGCGATCGGGATCTTGGCTGAGATCCTGATGATTCTTGTTTGTCCACTCAACGGAAAGTTTCCTGCTCATAGAGTCAAGCGACTCCTTGGGAGGACAGTAATCCACCACCTCGGTCCAGCTTTGGTCTTTGCGTTCGACCACTTTGCTTGGTGGTTGCCGAGTGCGGGGCTTGGGTGCAGCTGAAGCCTGGGACAGAGCAGCGAGAGTGTTGGTTGGTGTCGAAGTCTGCCTGTTGTGTCGTTTTGTGGGTGGTTGCCTTCGGCTTTCGTCGGAAGCATTTGCTCGGGTCGGCTTGATCGGCGAGGCCACCTTCTCCGATCGCCTCTCGATGGTCTCCACTGCAGCTGGTGTGCTCTTCGCAACTCGCGATTTCCCCAGGCTCTCGAGGAGACGCTGTGTATGTGAGTCGCGATTCACAGGGCGCGAAGTGGGTGGCGGCAGTTGTCTTGCCTCGAGTTTGAGCCGTTTCATTTCCATCAGCTCGTCCAGACACTTCTGACGCCAGGCGTGCGGGTCGGCGTTGTATCGTTGCACGATGCCAATCACACCAGACGAGTTCTTGCGTGACCAGTGTTGATCCTTTCCTGGGATGGGGGTCTTTGGCGATGTGGCCGGCTCGCTTGCGACGGAAGCAGAGGAGTCGCGATCTGGTGTCGTCCTCGGCGTGGTATTGCTATGGAACAAAGGCTGGGCGTGTGTTGAATCGGATACAGGATAGAGCTGTTGGTCTTCCTGCGATGCTGCGTCCAACGCCGAAAGTGGTCGGAACGCTGGCGACTCTGGTGGCGAGCGTGGCTCGACCACGCGAACTGGTTGTGGCTCGTCGAAGCTATCGATCGTTGGCTCCTCTGGTGTGAGCAAGTGTGAACCCGTGCCCATTCTCTTCTTCTCTTGCTGCGGTTGTGATAATGCCATCGCTGGTCGTCGCGAATGCGGTTGTGCGAGTGTCGTAGCAGGCAGCAAGTGTGCCAACAGGCAGGCGACAGGCGGATTATGTATCAACGGAGTAATGCGCGTGGCGGAGTCCGTCGCGTCGTGAACTCTATGCTTGGCGTGTCGTTGTCCGTCTAAGTCCGTGACAGATGGAGGATCGCGCGGAGGGATGGATCGCGAGGGTGTGGGAGAGCTGCAGTACTTGTAGACTGCAGTGCTCGTCGTCGGGTAATGTAATCTGTCCTTAGTCGAAAGATCGGTTGTTGGTAAGCATTCAGCGGTACCCTCTCTAGGCTGCTGAATAGAGTGGAAGCTGAGCCACCGGGAGTCAGAAAGGCAACTATGGGTCAGAGCAGCATTTCAGGCTTCCGCAGCTGGTGACCGCAACGAGTGACAGATGACACAAACAAGGAAAGCGCAGGACCTAAGACAGGTCGGCAGGCAGGAGCCCATGATTGGAAATCCCAATGTCGCAGCCCGATTCCTTGTCATGTGCGCGCTTCGCACTCGTCGGAAGAGAGGCGACGAAGGTGCCAGAAGGCTGGCGAGTCAATTGGCGAATCACCAACACCAGCCCACGCGCCCGCGTCGTCGTTCGTAGACATTGGCTGCCTAGGGTGTGCGAGTTGGGTAGCTCACGTCTGAGTCACCCTCCCACGCTGACGGTGGCGAAATGCGCCTGGCGGCTGTATCGAACCCTAAACCGTCGAAAGTCCGGGCGTGTCCAGCGACGTCGTCAATGTGCAGGCCCGGAGCCTCGTCAATTGTCAGCCGTCCGACCATGGCCGCGACGCGCTGGCATTGCGTCTCGTCGTCACCGCAGAACCTGCTGGCACATTGGGGTGTCGAGTGCTGCGCCACACTGCGGCGGCCGGCTGCGCTGATAGGACCAAGCTGCCACGGCTGCGTCAAACAAGGAGCTCGCGGTCATCTGTTTGCCTGTTCCAATGGCTGCACACTCGCGAATGGTGAGGCACACCATCCTGCACCTTCACCGGCCGAGCACGCGCAGCAGGCGGCCGTAACGAGACAAAGAGCTCTGCGGTGGGTGACCCGCGCATAAGCGGTGGCATGCACCGTCTCATCTGCGCGCCGTCCTGCTCTCAAAGTATCGTCGTTTATGCGAGTTGTGCCGCGAGGGTACCTCGGTGGCAGACCCGCGTGCATTCCGCGTCAGATGAACGCCTGTTCACGGTGGACCGGCTGCTGGCAAACAGTCCATCTGCACCGTCGTGGGCTCGGGAGCTTGCCTCCAGACGGCGAGAGAGCTGCTGCAGTGTGCGTCCAGCGCGAGCACAGGTGGGCGCATAAGCGGATGCCATTGAGCAGCAGCGGCCATGGTGCACAGCTGACACCCCTCCGAGTTGTCCATCGGGTCCCATGAGAGCCATTGGTGACCTCCGAGAGTGGGATGTCAATGGCGGCCTCCTCCAGTCACCTAGCCGGACGGCGGTCAGCTGCCTCAGTGTGCTCGCATGTGAAGGTGTTTGCGCTGGGCCGGACTGCCATTCGCCGGCAAACGCGACAAACGATAAAAGGGGCCACTGTGTTTGGGATGCATTGCCCGGTGTGCTGCTGTCTGTGACGGCCGCGCTGCCGGTGCTGGTTGGAGGATGAAAGTGTGTGCGCTGTCCTTGACTCAAATCGACGCGCCTTCCGATCGGTGCACGGTCGTGTGCCACTTGAGCCTCACGCGACCGGAGATCGACATCATCGTCATTCACATTCACTGCTCACGACCACACTCTCTTCTCTACACGCTGCGTGGGCATGAACTCAGCTCGGCATCACATGCGCAACCGGTGAAGCCTCGCAATACAGCTCCATTGCAAAGCAAGGCGCCCTCTGTGCCGACGTGGGGACTGGGCAGCTACGGCGGAGCATCGGACAACGCAACACAGAGACCGCCTCGCACGGCGTCTGGGCATCATTGAGCGACAAATCAATGCCTACTGTGACCGCTTGTTGGAAGCAGCGTCAGAAGAGCGAGCCTTGCTGGGTCTTCCACGTCACGAATTGCCAGAACATTGACATCAGCAGGTGAGGATGAGAAAGCCTGGCGAACGTCATTCCCAGTAGCGTCCTGCCCAGATATACAACATGGCGAGCTCAAACACCAGTCCACGAGAGTGGGTCACGAGCCTGATCAGGGCAATTCCTCCAGCAGACATCAATACCTCGCAGAGTCTGAACCCCTCAAAGATCTGCCTCCACAAGGCAAGAATATCTTCCTGACACTTTACGCCTTGTTTGAGAAAGAAGTCCTTCCAGCACTTGATCTCCTGGACCGCGGTCTCGTCACTCGTCTCAAATTCAGTCCCCAAGCAGGGCAGCAGGCACAAGTATCCTCTCTCTACATTGTACATTCAGCACAGCAGCAGAACACTCGCGTTTCCACTCACGACTACGTCAACAATTACGAAGTGCGGCTGAAAGCATGGAATTGCTCCTGTCCAGCTTTTGCATTCTCTGCCTTTCCCGCTACTTCTCCAAAAACACCTGATCAGCCTTCTGCTGAGCAGGGCCAGTGGCTTGTCGGTGGTCTCACTCTCGGGGAGGACATACCAATTTGCAAGCATTTACTTGCCTGTGTTTTGATTGAGCATTGCAGCGCATTCTCGCATTTCGTGCAGGAGAGGGAGGCTACCGTGGATGAAATTGCAGGTTGGTCTGCCGGATGGGGGACTGAAAGGCTGGTGGCACGTCGCATGGCTTGCTGGTCGCATTCCTTGTTCAATGATCCTCATGCACGGTGCATCTCCGATTAATGCATGTGGCTGGGATGCATCGTAGAGGCACCGAGCAGGGGCGGCGCAATGCATATCGCATACATGTAGAGGCAAATTTGTGACGAACCTAGACTGTGCAGCATCTGCACAGCGTTTCTATTCGTGAACTGTCATTCCGCGGCGAGCTGCATCACATTATCGTGGCTCGTCTTTCCGCAGTAATGTACATACTCAATACAATGTGATCGGCCATCTGCGGTATGCTGGTAGCGCATGAGCCGCGCATTCCCAGGCCGCAAACCTCCTGACGCCGTCGCTAATGCTCGGTATTGCGTTTATCGTGAATGTCGGGACCTCTTCCTCATCCCTTCTTCTTGCCCTTGTCGTCCTTCTTGGCCCCTTCTTTCGCGGAATCATCTGTCTTCTCCGATGTGCCGTTGAGCATCAGCTTCTCCTCCTTCTTGAGCTCCTTGTCCTTCTTGTCCTCGTCTTTCTTGGCATCCTCGTCTTCCTGTTGACGCTTGTTTTGAATTTTGTTCTCGATGAGGTCGTGGAAGGCGGTAATGGCTCGTATCAGACTGGAGAGGTAGATTGACATGAGCTGATCGTTCGTCTTGATGCTCATGGCCCGAGCAAGTTCCGAGTTCTCGGTGCTTCCTCCCGTCACACCCCCAGCACCATTGACAATGCCGTTAAGTGAGGGTAGGTCCTTGCCGGCCTCCTTGGGTGTCGAGAGGTTAGGGAGCAGATTGAACACGTCCTGTAGGTTGCCGAGAATAGCGTGATCGACAGGAAGGTCGCCATCGAGGACTTTCTGCAGGTATTTTCCAATGTCCTGTAACCGCAAATGGAGTCCTTGCAATGATTGCAGCTGACTCGTTATCCGTGTGCTGAGCGTGCCTACAGCGACATCACGGATATCGCGTAGAAGATGTTCGACGCCGATCTCCTCCGCCTCTTCCGCCTCAATCGTGCTCGGTGTGTGTACAAAGGTCTTCGATGTGGTTGTGCCGTCCTGGGAATAGTCAGCAATCGGCCGCGTCACTCTGTAGCGCAACCTGATCCTTCACTTACGTCCTTGATCTCTTCCACAGCGAAGTAGGCATCTGTCGGCACGCCCACTTCTTTCGGCTGAACATCTATGATGACCAAGAGTGGGTTGGCTGTGTATCGCTTGAACAACTCGTTGATCTCCAGATCGCTGGCCCTCAACTTCGGCCCAGAGTGATACCACCCGATCAGCTTCTCCCGCGCGTTGACCTTTTTGAACATGTCGTTCATCGACTCGACGTAGTTGTGGTCCAGAAACCATACTGAAGGGTCTTTCTCATCTTCTTCGAATGGCACTGTATGCATCTGGTCAGACATGGTTGTTCGGCGGATAGCGCCACATGTCACTCACCAGCAAAACTGTTCGATACCCTCACGCTCTTTCCATCGTTCTGACCGAGCAGCACTCCTACAACACGTTTCCGCGTGCCTTTTGCCGAGCGGCCATAATGATCTGCTGCCGAGAGGAGGACGAGAGGCGCTACGGACACAGTGCGGTTGACGAGTTGCAGCGTCTCCGCTGTGGTCGCTGGCATCGTTGACGACGAGTGGTACTATACGGTGGCGTGGTAGGCGTGAGGTTGTTCGGAGGATGGTATGTCGCGTGCTCTCGTGATGGCAGGTTGCGCAAGTGATTGTGTTGCGGCTAGTTGATGGGAGCTCCAGGCAGGTCGGTGGTTGCGCAAACAGACTTCCGCGATGTCTGTGCTGCTGCGCTGACTTCATCCACGCTGTGGACCAACTCAGTGGCACTTTCTACAGACATTACTCTCGCTCCGCAGAATTCGCACAATCATGGGCCATCTATAACTTAGTGCCCTCTGAGTAACACAAATTTTCAGAGAGTGAAGCACTTGTTGACTCTTAACTTCGCATGTGTGCATATAGCTCACACCTCCAATGAAATCTGCGGAAGGCCATTGCTCAAAATGCTACAGAAAGGCACGTGTTGACGCGATGCTTAGCCGCGTAGGGCTTTCACCAAGCAACAGAGCCAATTTCTAGTCTACGTGCCATTCGTTTCGCTTCCTCATGTTCAAAGCTGCGCATGCTATAGTGTCGTTTGGCCTGCTATAGGGAGTGCAGCTGCCGCTGTCAATGGGAATCCATGTCCGCTGCTGTGCTCGGTTTCAGGCGGGTTATCCTTCGCGGGGCACCAAAACCATCCCACTTTCACTTGTACAGCTGCGCACGCCATCGACCATTGAGCGTGACAACGAAACGAGCACCGAGTTCACGATATCCGAACCCCGTAAACGCCGCTCGATCTTCTAAATTCGCTGCCCTTTTGCATCCCTTCCCAACGGCCCTCGCCAGTCGATCTTGTTCCAGTCACGCCTCTAGCACCCTCGTCAAGATGGCCTCCGATCGAGACATCCTTTCAGACCACGTCAAGCCGATCAACTATGCCATTTCTTTGACGGATCTGACTCAAGGCGAGCCATGGACCTACCAGGGCAAAGTAGACATCGAGGTCGAAGTCAAGAAGTCTACCAAGACCATCACACTCAACACCCATGAGCTCAAGGTGCACTCTGCCGAGCTGGTCACAGACTCAGGCAAGCACTCTTCAGCTGTCAACGCTTCCGACATATCTTACGACACGAAGCATCAGAGATGTACTTTCACATTCGATCAAGAGCTGGCACAATCGCCAAAGGCAGTTCTGTCGATTGCATTCGAGGGCGTAATGAACAACCATATGGCTGGCTTCTACAGATCAAAGTACAAGCCTACAGTGCCAGCTTCACAGGGCGTGGCAAGGGACTCGGAATGGCACTATATGTTTTCGACACAGTTCGAGTCTAGTGATGCTCGCCGAGCATTCCCATGCTTCGATGAGCCAAATCTCAAGGCAACCTTTGACTTCGAAATCGAGATTCCAGAAGATTTGGTTGCTTTGAGCAACATGCCGGAGAAACAGATCCGCAATAGCAAAGACGGCCACAAAATTGTCAGCTTTGACAGAACACCTATCATGTCGACGTATCTTCTGGCATGGGCTTTCGGGAATTTTGTGGGTGAAACGCTGTATTCATGATTGTCCGGACACCACTGATAAACGATACAGGAATACATTGAGGATTTCACGAGGCGGAAGTACAATGGCAAGAGTCTGCCAGTCAGAGTATATACTACCAAAGGCCTCAAACAGCAGGGCCAGCTGGCTCTGGAGAGTGCACACCAAGTCGTCGACTACTTCTCTGAGATTTTCGAGATCGACTATCCGCTGCCCAAGGTTGACTTACTTGCGGTCCATGAATTCGTAAGTTCGACCTTCTCTTGTACACCCACCAGCGCACAGGTCATCTGACCTTGGCATCAGCCCATTATATGTCCTCCACTCCCGCCATTCTATAATAACGCGCTGACCAATGCTTCTAGTCACACGGCGCCATGGAGAATTGGGGTCTCATCACATACAGGACGACCGCAGTTCTCTTTGACGAAAAGAACTCAGATCAAAAATATCGGAATCGTGTTGTTTCTGTTGTGGCACACGAATTGGCCCATCAATGGTTTGGTAACCTCGTGACAATGGATTGGTGGTCAGAGCTCTGGCTCAACGAAGGTTTTGCGACTTTTGTAGGGTGGTATGCCGTCGATCATCTCCATCCTGACTGGAACGTGGACGCGCAATTCGTCACGGAAGGCATGCAAATGGCCTTCCAGCTGGACAGTCTGAGAACCAGTCACCCTATCGAAGTCGAAGTCAGGAACGCTCTCGAAGTTGATCAGATCTTCGATCATATCAGCTATTTGAAGGGCAGCTCTGTCATTCGCATGCTTGCATCGCACCTGGGACATAAAACGTTCTTCAAAGGCGTGGCAGATTATCTCAAAGCCAACAAGTACTCAAATGCCACCACCAACGATCTCTGGTCAGCACTTAGCAAGGCCTCTGGGCAGGACGTCACAGGCTTCATGGATCCCTGGGTCCGTAAGATCGGCTTCCCTGTAGTTACTGTAGCGGAAGAGCCAGGACAGATCAGCGTCCAACAATCGCGCTTTCTATCGGGTGGCGATGTCAAGCCTGAGGAGGACACAACTACATGGTGGATTCCCCTTGGGCTCAAGACTGGACCACAAGCCACGGATGCCAAGCGTGAGGCATTGACTGTCAGAGAGGATACATATCGTGACATCGACACGAGCTTCTACAAGGTCAACGGCGACCAAACGGGCTTTTATCGCACAAACCTCCCTCCACCACGCTTGGTAGAGTTGTCAAAGCATCTCGACAAGCTATCTATCCAGGACAGGATTGGTCTAGTGGGAGACGCAGGTGCACTCGCTGTGTCTGGTCACGGCACGACCTCGGCCGTGTTGTCCTTTGTCGAAGGCTTCCATGCAGAAACCGACTACCTTGTATGGAGCGAGGTATTGACGACTCTCGGCAAGATTCGGCGCATTTTTGCTTCTGATGACGAAGTATCTCACGGTCTGCGAGCGTACACCCTGAAGCTTGTGTCTGCCGCCACTGAGAAGGTCGGCTGGACGTTTGCGCCCAGCGACGACTATCTTACCGGCCAACTGCGTGCTCTGCTCATCTCCTCTGCAGGCCTTGCTGGCCACGAATCGGTTGTGGCAGAAGCCACAAAGCAATTTGACGCCTTCGTTGGCGGCGATGCACAGGCCATTCATCCATCCCTCAGAGCTGCTGTCTTCAAGATTGCGATCAAGAACCAAGGTGAACAGGCCTATAGAGCCGTGCAGAAAGAGTTCTTGAACACCAAGTCCATCGATGGCCGCGAAATTACCCTTGCATCCATGGGCTCGGTGCCGACCAAGGAGCTGGCCAACGATTACCTCAAATTCGCATTCGCTGGCAACGTGGCGATTCAGGATCTTCACACTGTCGGTGCATCACTGGCGAACAACTCCAAAGTACGAAGCACTGTTTGGGAGTACATCAAGTCAGAGTGGCCTGCTATCCGTGAGAAGCTAGGCGGAAACATGGTCGTATTGGAACGATTCCTTCGCATGTCTCTGCAGCGCTTTGCAGATGCGAAGGTTGAGCAGGACATCGCAAACTTCTTCGGCGATAAAGACAACACCGGCTACGACCGAGGATTGGCAGTTGTCTCCGACACAATCAAGGGAAGTGCCCAATACAAGGAGCGCGATCTCGAGAACACGCGGGAATGGTTGAAGGCGCACAACTACATCAAGTAGGCATTGTGATCGCCACAAAGGTATCATGAAGGCGTTAGCCGGCGCAGCGCCACGGCTGCGTTTGTCAAATAATTCGGGAGAAGTGGTGGCATTGCCGCTTCCCTGTTTCCCGTTCCTTCTGGCGGCACAGCGTCGTTTGCACATATCTGGAAGCTGGTAGGCTTAGAAGCCTTATTTGCACAGAGAGACAAGAGGCTGAATGCGAAGGCTGCGACTGCATCTCGAAAGCGTCCAGCTCGTAGATTTAAGAGAAATCTCGAGCCTACAGCCCCTGTAGCTTCAAAATTGAAGCGTTGCGTATCAAGGCAAGCCAGACTCCAGCTGATTCTCCTCGTCCCACCATTCTCGAAATTGCCTCAACCTCTCCGTTCTTTCTCGAGCAAGTTTCTTGCCGGTCTCAGTCTTCATCATACTCTCCAGCTTCAACAGCTTATCGTCAAAATGGTCTATGCTGCCTTGTAGTCCGCGATCCGAAGCCTTCACGGCACCGAAAGCAAATACCCTTCCAATCCCTACGGCCCCAATAGCGTCCAAACGGTCTGCATCTTGAACGATCGCAAGCTCCGGATGTGAGTTGATATGAGCCTTGACGAGCTGCGGTCGTTTTATCTCGTTGCTGTATGATACATTCTCGACAATGAGAGCGATCTTTGCCACGTTTTTGGGCGGGCATCCGTTCTTGCTGAGAAGAGCTGAAACAAGATGTTCTGCATTCTCGCCAGGTTGAGCATATTTCTTGTCACCGACATCATGGAGAAGAGCACTCAAAATGCATGCTTGGTAGTCGTATTGCTTGGTAGGATTCGCTTTCGTCTCCTCGGCCAGGATGTGTTTTGTGAGTGCCAGAACGCGTCGAATGTGATTGAAATCGTGAGAAGCGTCGTAGCGGCTCATGTACTCTTTGACATAGTCACAGATGTTCTGATATAGAGGAGTAGCCTCGAAGGCGTTTCCGGTCTCTACGCTGCCCATGGCTCTTGTGACCGCGTTCGTGAACAATTGGAAGTGAGCGAGTGTACGAAGGTGAAGTCAATCTGAAATACCTGTCGTTCTAGGCTTCACCGCCAGTCATGCTCAGGTAATCTCACGCGTCGCGAACGTGCGGCGGTGTTCTCAAGGGAGCCATGGGTCACAGAGCTTGCTTTTAGCCGGATAGGCGACCGTGAAATGAAGTGAAGTCCAGGCATCCGAGTCTTGGCGTGACGCGCGAAGTTGGAAGTGGATGCATCGCCCCTCAAAGCACTCGACACTTCATGCGCCGGCTTCTACACCACACAATGTGTAGTCAGCGCCGAGCATCAACGACATTCGGGCGTTCTTGACAGTACCAGCTTCTTCATCTCACCGCTGCGGCTCTTTCTGTCTGACCGCTGTTGCTCGCCGCGATGTTCTGCTTGCGGCAATTCATCCCCGTCTTACTCTTTCTGTATGCAACCACCATTCGCAGCCAGTAGGCTACAGCTAATTATCATCATACAGACTGAACGCTTCACCGATCTACGCTGTCCTCTTCCTCTCGACCTACTTCATCATCCAAAGGCCATGCGTCTATTGTAGCATCCTGCTCTTCGTCCTCGTCGGTTCCATCTTCGATTTCAGCAGCACCGATTGGTTCGAGCCCCGATGGCAAGCGAACACCAGCGCACTATCGGAGTCGGCGGCAGCATATCTGAGCGGTAATGCGACGCTCACCGAAGTCGTCTCCGAGACTGCCGGTCTCGTTGTTTCAGCGCTCAACGGAACAGGAGGCTCTCTCACGAGCGTCGCCTTGGACACTGTGAAAAGAAAAGTGGAAGGCACTGCCGCTCCGGCTTCGATAGCGAGCACACCGAACGGAATAAATGCATTCGAATGGATACGGAACATATTGGATAAGAGACACTTGCGCATACAGTGTCTGGGCGTAGTAGTCCGGATATGAGGTCGATGCGCAGAATAGACGGACTAATGATTGCATGGACGGGAGTTATTGTATGCATTTGCCTGGATATGGAGACAGACCTTTCGCTGCAGTGCGGACAATTCTGGCCGAAGCGGGCTAGTTGGAGGTTTGAAACATCGTCTCTCCAAGAAGGTCTTATAGATTGCACAGTTTGACAGACTTCGCAGTCACCTAACGACAGATTACATCTAGATGATTCTGCACAGGAGGTCGTCCTTCCGCTACTTCACAAGACTTCGCTGCTCGTTTCCACCTTCGGAGTGTGCTCTCCGGCTACCCATGTTCCATTGCTATTTAGCGACCTCCTATCTCAAAATCCGAGCGGAACAAGAACTACTCCAGCTCATCATGGCTCCTTCAGCAACCTCCTTTCCGGCGCCAAGTGCCGTATTCAAAGCCCTTCCCACACACGCCTTGGTCCCAATCGGCAACCTTCCAGTCGCGCGCCACGCGTAATTGCCATCATTTGGCGTCCATTCGAACTTCCACTTTGTCAAGGCACCGCATCCGACCAGTTGCTGGCGTAAGTTCGAGCCATTCTCGCCAAGCTTAGAGTTGGGAACGTTCTTGCCACGAAGAGAGAAGTCTTCGAAAAGGAACTTGTAGGCCACGCTACATGTGACTTCGCCGGCGGCGCGTGGCACGAGGAGTGGGCTCGCGTCGCTTTCGTGTGGCAAGGCAGTGCCAGTTTCCGAGATCAGATCGTTGTTGGGAAGATCAAGAGTGCCGTGGGGCATGGCTCTGGCCGCGATGGCGAAGTATGCCAGAGAGTAGATGAAGAACCGAGTCATGATGCTGGTGATGGCTGAGAGTGGAGGATACAGGCTTCTCCAGGGTGCTATGATGCTGTGATGGGACGTACCTTCATGCGCTTCATTGCAGCTCTTATGTGCTCGATGAATATCGCACGTTACTATTCTTACCCCATGATGGCTCTCCTCGACGTGGCACATTCAACAACCAGCATGGCGAAGCACACTGCCATGATGTAGCACAAAATGTTGGAGTGCAAGAAACGACCAATCTGCGTCTTGGAACACAGCCCACCTGGGCTGATTTGCGGCTGGAAGGAGCTGGTGTAACGTGAGGAACAGCTCTAGTCGGCAGCTCAAAGAGGCTGTTCGAAAGAAACATAATTTGAGGCTGAAACGACCTCACCGGTAGGCATTGAGCGTGTAGCCGCGCATGGTGCACAAGATCTAGTCGTTGTTCAACTTGGAAGGAAGCATCGGGGCTGTGCTCGGCCACTCGCAGCCCCAGAAGGAATAGCTCGGTATTCCAGATCCATGCTCTCTTTTTATAGCCGCATTACTGCATCGATACGGCAGGATGCAATCACTTTTGACCAGAAAGATCCTGCTAGATCTGGTTGACGACAAGGCCCTGGAGCAAGAAGATGTGGTATGCCCTTGCTTCTTGGCAACGATGAGTCAGCGAATGTGAAGACTTCAGGTCTACTTTCACAAAAGCAACATTTGCAAACTACTGTTCTCGAAATCGTGAACCCTTTGGCGGCACAAATGCAAAC
The DNA here is from genome assembly GCA_029490675.1 of Cercospora nicotianae. Classification (NCBI taxonomy): domain Eukaryota; kingdom Fungi; phylum Ascomycota; class Dothideomycetes; order Mycosphaerellales; family Mycosphaerellaceae; genus Cercospora; species Cercospora nicotianae. Next base: position 3,206,586 of record JANQAT010000006.1, on the reverse strand, counting down.
AACTCACTCCGCTCCGCGAACTGCTTGCTACCTTCATAGCCTCCTCTGACCGACTGATCCGCTTCAAGGACCTCTTCACTCAAGAACAGATTCAGGTAATACTCAAATTGAAGTTTCCATGATATACCTTCAGCCAGCTGCCCAACGTGGTCACCATAAGCCATACGGCACGCACCGCATGCATCGCGAGCAATCACTTCGGCTGTGTCCAGAAAAGTCAATTTCGTGTAAGTAGATGCCTGATATTTAGCGGACTGTACTCACTCAACAAGTCCAAGGCCAGCTTGGCTTCTCCCAACACGTCTCTGCTGCAGATATGCATAGAGGCCAAGATATCCCGCAAACCTGGCCGCGGCCTAGCTATGGTGAAAGCTCTGACTCTGGCCTTGTAAGCATAGACGGTCGAGTAGGAGCCAAATATTGGAAGATCAGTATCTTCTGCCACAACGAGGACCTTCCTCGCGCCATCCGCGTGGATGTGGGCGCTCGTATCGACTTTCGTAGTGGCATCCTTCGGACATGCAACAACATGCAGCACACCTGCCTTCGACCAGGGAACAGGCTTATTAGCTTTCTCGTTGAACAAAATTATGGTCCGCATGCGATCGTTGTGTAAGAACGAGATTTGATTCTCGCCGACATCTGACTGTACTACTTCAATTCCATTGGACTCTGGTAGCCATTGCCTTAGAAGTGCGGCCTGCATTGCACATCAGCGGGAAGGGACTCTCCTGCAAGGGGGCTTTGTATACAGACAATGTTGTGTGCGTCCACGCTTTCATCATTGATGGCAGCGACATCGATGTACTTCCCCCGAAGCCTGAGACCGTCAGCATAATCCTCTTCACATCGCGAGCGCAACTCACGACTCCCGCAAAATCATTAGTCCCAGTTCCCCTGTGCCGTCTATGCCGATCTTCGAACATTAGCGAGGCGGTCCCGGAGCGGGTAGACTGAGCTTACTCTGAATGTGAGGTCAATGTTGTCGAGAGCTATCATGCAGCTGACGGAAGGCTCCAGGGGCGGCAATTGATAGGACTGCTTCATGATGCCCGTCGCGAATGATTGCAAAATACACCAATATCAAGACAAATGTCGAACTCGAATCGGACGATCGCAAGCAGAGGTAATGCTGACTGTTTGATAAATTGAAAACATTAAGTGAACGTCGGCGGAGATGCAGTCTAGTAGACCGCGCGGGGTAGGTACAGTAGGAATGGAATTTGAGTTGCGCATGCGTCAAGATCGCTCGGCGACGTTACAGTAGTTCTATCGCCATTTAGCCGCTCCTGTTCAGAACCCTCCCCTTCCACCTTCCGCCTTACACAGTGCTACTCCTGCTCCTCCTCCTACCTACCACATTTTGATTTAGCACACCCTATGGCTCTTTCGATTAGTGTGGTTGAGGTCGTGCTCTTCGCAGACGCTGCTGCGGAAGCCTCTATGCACACCTTCTACCTTCCACCTTCCACGTACCATCTACCGCACAGCAGTCGCGAACGCAGCGCGCTAAGGCTCTGATAGTGATAGCGGCGATGCTGCCACGATGTTTCTCGGCACTGGCACTGTGCGCACATTTGACTTCCAGCGACATCGGGTGGAGCAACGTAGACACTCCATCATTGATATACTGCTCGTGTTCATCGGGATGCTCAACAATCAACATCGGGTGAAGTGTGCATTCACGATTTGACTGAAGATGTGTTTAAGCGCCTCGACGGTCACGTGGCAAACCTGAAGAAGAAGCATGGAGTGATCTCTAAAATCGAGACCACAGTGACCATGACTTGTTTACATAGATAGAACCATGGAAGAGCTATGGAAGTCGACCGCATCCCCACTTTCGCAACCCATGTCGCAGCATGATCAATTTGACGTGTTTGCATTGCTTCTGGTCAGTCATGCATCTCTGCACTGGCGTGCTGTGTTGCTCATATTGGCTCGTCTCTCTCGAGCACGCCTCTTGGTTCGCTAGTGTCGATCGCATCCGTTTCCCGATCCCAGAGGATGCGGACCGTTCCGGCTTGGCCTGGTCTCGGATCGAATCTGAAGACTCTCGACACGTCTTCGTTTCTCTGCAATGCTGGATACTCCCAACCAAACCAGACGATTCCTTGCCTCTGGAACTCATTCTGTGGCCTACCGCTAGCGTCGACGCTGCCAACGACGTCGATCTCGTCTGGGTAAGCGAATAACACTTCTCCAGATGCCCTTTCCGCGAAGACCTGTGCGGCGAGCTCTATAGGAACTCGGGTTCTTTTTCCTGCCCGCTGCAGCGCTACATAAGTAACATCGACCCAAGAATTTCCAGCTTGACCGTCCGGACCAATATCAGCGGCATCTTTGAGCACCACGCACTCGCCCCACCGCTGCCGTTGCTCTTCGCACGCGCACCAGGCTAGTATCGACTCAATGATACCACCTGCGCGACCAGCGAAATTCTAGCCAAAAAGTTAACGAGCCTCTTGGAGCACTTATCGAAACACTGCCTGCCAAAAATACCTGATAATAGACAAAGGTCTTCTTTGGTGGCTCCCGTATACGATCCTCCACCATCGCTCGTTCGCGGGCTTCTTCGAGGGTGGGGTACTCGACGGTGCATGTGTGAGTTTGTGGACTTTCTTCGCTACTGAAGCATTGTCCACGTTTGCGCAAATGCCTCTCTTCTCCATGCAAGGCGACATAGGCGACAGAGTCCGTGGCATTGGCTGTTGCTGTGGTACGTGCAAGATCCCAGATCACTCTGGATTGAACGCATGGCAAGAATGCCAAGAGCAATGACAAGAAACAAGCTCGAAGAACGAATATGTGCATATCTTTGAATGCCATGTTGTCCAGTGATAGAATCATCAGACGAAAAGGCCGGGGATTTATAGTGGTCACTGCGACACAGCCTCGGAAGCACATGCTTTCTTGCGTCCTCTGAGCACTGCAGTGCTTCTTCGTTGCGACACCATCCATCGATCGATCAGTATTTGGCAACGGCACGAAAGATCGGCTACGGACGAAAGTGGTTCTGCACTACCCCTCCAATCTGGTCGCAGCTCAGATCATCGGCCGATTCACACCTGGTGCCGGCAAGGGATAATGGCTAGAAGCATGCATGACTTTGCGCACAAATCCTTCGATGTGGCCACATACTCAATCGCCGCTCAATCAATGCCTGCAGGGGCATGCAACTTGACAAAGCTGCAACATCATACTTCGACCAAAGCAGACGAAGAAGCAAACCTTTGACGCCCCTAGAGCAGAAGTGCCAAATCCGCCTAGGATACTGCAACCTACCAAGCATAGCGTGACTGATACAGACGTCCGTTGGGTAGGTCCACAATTTTGAACAAATCAGTGAAGAGAATTTCCAATGGCAAGTCATCACGAAACCATTCTCGCTCGTCGACTGGACTGGAATCCCCGTTGTGGCTGAAATGCTCTCAATCCGTAAGTAAGAATTCAGCGCTATCGTCCATGCACATGTCGTTCTTTCGAAAGAAAGCACCCCTCTCTGACTACTTAGTGGGTTCCACCCGATGCAGAGGGCAACCTTACTCAACACTACAGCTACAAACTGATCCTGCGGAAGATGTATACACATGCTGCTTCCTAATGCCGCGCCCGACTTGCAGAATGAGCTGCTGCGAGCTGCCAAGCTACCGACCCGCCAAGTGCCAAGGTTACTAGGATAGACCTCTTACAAGCAGAAATGCGAAGTGAATATCTCACATGCATTGGTTAGAGATGATGCTACGTGCTCATCAATACCATGGATCGTGGGTTGAGGGCCACTCACATCCATTGTTCACCTTCCGTCTGTTGAACAATGCTCCTCTTTCCGGCATGGCTTTAAACTTTACAAGTGCCAAGAGGCGACTCCTTGACAGCTGCTACAATTGGCCTCGCCATGCAAGGCGTATGTGCGGCACATAATGTGGCTAGACGGGCAATGCCGAGGAGGAACGCGGTAGACCACAGATTGAGCCGCTCAAGAACTATTGAATGCAATGTATACGTGCGGCGCAGCCTCTGGGATGCCGCCGCAAGCCCGAAAAAGCAAGCGTGTGCTGTGGCATAGAATACTACGTGACACGAGGCAAGGCACACGAGGCAATGCCCGCGTGCGGCGCATGATCAAAATGCTATCGGAAAGGCAAAGAGCTTGTCCAGGAGTAAAGCTGCATACAACACTATCGAAACTAATTTGCACATGCGGCGCACAGTGCACTGGTACCAGCACGAAACGAGGAACGACCAGTCCATGCAGGAGCGAAGCTGCGTCAGACACTATCAATACCAAGTCGCGAGTGTGCCGCACAGTGCAGTCGAAGGATCACGCATCGAAGAAGCAACGATCCATCCTGGAGCAAAGCTGCATAGATCATTGTTAAATCCAAGCCATACATGTGGTGTCCGATGCGATGGGTTTGCACATGTTGCGGAAGTAAGGCTATGTCTGGGACGAGAGCTGCATGAGACACGATATAACCTGAGTCATTCGGGCGGCACACGGTCTCTGACTACGTGAGTGAGCTTCACGAACAAAGCCTCGCCACCAATGCGGGTGAACAGCGTGAGGTAGGTGGAAAGCCTGTTATCTTCGACTCACAGCTCCAGGACGTTGGTCTCGTGGGCATTGCAATGCATACGAGCTGCACAACATCGAGATCATCCGCACCACGCGTGAACGACACTGCTACGCCAAGTCGATCGAAGACTGAACCTGGGAGACAAATGCCTCAAACGGGCTAGCACTGTTCGTGGTGTGAAGGCCTATTGCTGCAACATCGAGCATGGCGGGGCACAAAATTAACAGAAGCAATTCCCGCCAGCCTAACGCCATGATGAGAACACGATCAACGATCTCTCCGCCTACAATGTGCTCTCGAGCTCTGATTCAAAGTCTTGAGAGTATCAATTCCATCACGACAATAGCTCTCTCGTGAGCATCCTTTCCAATCCCCGTCCACAATCCTCAAGATGCTCCATCGTCTTTTTTCTGGTGAAGGTCTCTCCTTTGCCTTGTCGATACAATTGTTGTTCCTACATGCAATCGCTCAAACGAGCGACTTGTCAAGCGTAGAGACGACACCCACGATCACAAGTTCTGAGCAACAAACGGCGTCCATCGACCTTGCTTCAGCGCTGATCAACGCCGCCTCGGTGGCACCGGTCATTGCGTTTGCTAACCTGAGCAACCCTGTTCCCATACCCAGCAATGTCCCCAATTTCAAGCAATTCAGCCAACTTGCTGCGATCATGCCACCCCTCGTTGTAACAACGGGACAGCCGGACCAAGAATCATTATCGTACGAATCACCGGACGCGCAAGTCAACAAATCCAAGCATAGACGGCAAGGGACAACACGAATCCTGATTGTGGGCGACTCGATCACCCACTGCAGTGAGGGGGACTATACCTGGCGTTATCGTATAGCACAGTGGCTGGCTGCTCAGAACGTTGCCGTGGTACGTTTGATCCACTTGTCACATGAATCTGTTACTGACGATGGAAATACCAGGACTTTGTGGGCCCATACACAGGTATGTAGGATCGATCTCACTTACCACTTCCGGAAAATGAGCATTAACATCGGGGCAAGGCACGGCACAACCCGACGAACCGAGCCCGCCGCCGCCGCCACCGCTGTATGGTGATCCATCGGCGGAAACGCAGTTGAAGGTGAACTGAGCTTATGCCGCAAATTTTGACAGGTCACTTCGTTCGCACCAGTTCTACTGCCATCACGCTTACGCCTACCAGTAACCATTTTGCCATTTCGGGACGAGCCGCGGCGGTCGTGGTAAGTGTGGGCGGCCAAAAGTGCCTTCGAACTTGCTAACATTTGTGCAGCAAGGCATGATTCAAGAAGTGACTGCAAACTATCCTTCGGATGTTATGCTTCTGCTCCTTGGATTCAACGATCTGGGGTGGTTCTATAGTGATGATGTGGGCCTGATCTCAAGTATCTCTAACCTGATCACAAACGCCCGTCGTTCAAATCCAAACATGAAGTTCGTGGTCGGAGATGTCCTCCACCGGACTTTCATTGCGGGTAGAAGCGATCTTGTCACGATGACCGACTCCTACAATCGCATGCTGAGGGAAGCGGCGCGAAGATGGAGCACACCTGAGTCTCCGGCAAGTCTCCGGTCACAGCACAACTGCTCGGTGCCTAACTATTCACAATACGTTGTCATTGCTCCGGTTCGAGCTGAGTTCGATTGTGGACCCAGTTATTCGCAAGACTGTCCTGCTGCTTATGACGGCTTGCATCCAAACGAGCTTGGCGACTATCAAGTGAGTATCTGGAGCATATCCCAGACATTTAGTAGCTGACTTATTGGCAGATAGCTAGGGCGTTCTCTAGAGCGCTAGTGACTGGACTTGGGATCGGGACTAATCCGATCACCGTTCCTGGAACCACACCAAATCGTCCCCTTCCTGTACCGCAGAACTTCCGACTGTTCTCATCCCCGCAAGGAGTCACTGGAACATGGGACAAAAGTAGGAACTTATTAGAGCGCGTCATGAAACGCTTGCTGATCAGGCGCAGTATTCGGTGCTTATGAGTACGATACGGAGTACATCATCAACGGCGGAGCTCCATTCAACTTCTCTCCCGGACAAGTTCGCACCAATAGATGGGACTCCCGTTGGGCGTTAGACGGTTGGACGTATGTGTCCAAAAGTGACTTTGAGACTCACGCTGACAGAAGACCTTCAGCTACCAGGTACGGGTGCGTGCTAGCGCTGGAAATAGGAAAGGAGCATGGACAAGCGTGAGTCGAGACCACGAGCTCAGCTGAAGCTAGACTGATCTTCATGTTGAAAGTGGCTCTCCGCGGTTGCGCGCCCCCAAACTGCATCTGCACCCAGCAACGTATCGACTCGAGCGACTAGTACCGGCGTAGACGTGGTTTGGACGCCGCCATCGGGCACGTTCAGTGACTCTGTGTTCCGATACTTGATCTACTACTGGGACCTTGATACGCCATGCTCTTTCCTGCTAGGAGCCGGTTTTCCGTCTTCCTCAGGCCACATCGACCAGCTCATACCAGGACATCGGTATCTTATTGCAGTCGAAGCATGGAACGGCGCCGGAGCTAGCTGGCCGGCATTTGGTCGCGATGTTATCGTTGGCCGTGGGACACCATCCACCCCAACTAACCTGCTGATAGAAGCAAAGTCGGACACGGACGTTTTTCTCACTTGGGATCAGGTCTCAGGTGCTGCAGGTTACTGGTTGTGGCGCCGCAACATCAACGAGCAGAGTGTGCTGGAACGACTTACTGACTTCCCTGTGGGTGTACAAAGTTGCCAGGAATTCCCTTTCCAGTTTCCAGGTAAGCTTGCCATGGGCCAATAGCGAGTCATCGTCAATTGCTAACAGCAGTCACAAGGCACATGGAATTGGGAGTAAGCACAACTGCTTCACGTGCTCGTCAAGCGTAGCTAATCTCCAGCAGGTGGGCAGTGCAGGCGTACAACGGCGACGATGTAAGCTCTCTCAGCCAACCGCGGGTGGCTCCTCGTCCACAATCTGGCGCAACGTCGCGCACGTGCCCTGCAATACCGCCCCAGTGTCCTGTTGGCGGCGTTGCCGAACCACCACCCCGTAAGCTCACTGCTTAGAGCATTACTGCTCCCAGCTCGCTGCACTACTGACCAAATGCAGCCACTGATCAACCCGACTTCGGGATCGATCCTGCGCGTCCTTCTGCTACACAACCTGGGCAGAGCACCTCACCGACTGGCCCTCCTGGAACGACAGGGACCTTGCCGGGCACGTCGCCAACTACCACACCCTCTCCCGGCGACGGAGATGAAGACGACGACAGCTGCGGGGGCCCTGGCTGTGATGACGGGATCTGCATTGGTCCCCGATGCTGTCGTGGTCCGGGCTGCGACAGATTGTCAGGCGATTGTGTAGGCCTTTTCTGCTTCTCGGGACCATGTAGCGGTGTTGACTGTGTGTCCGGACGCTGCCGCGGACCTCTTTGCTGCGCGGGCATAGGTTGCCTTAATGGAGTTTGTCGTGGGCCCAAATGCTTTCGCGGGCCGTGCGAAGGTCCAGATTGTGTCAGTGGTGTCGTGTGCGCAGGTGAGCAAGCGCTTCAGCATTTGCGTCGGTTGCTGGCGTTCTCTAACATTTTCAGGCCCATATTGTTGCTTCGGACCACATTGCGTTTCTGGATCTTGTGCAGGCCCCCAATGCTCTACTGGTGCTGAGCAAAATGAGCAGCAATGTGATCAATCGTCCACAATATCGGTCTGCACAGAGACGATCACCTCTTACGTGCCACAACAAGCGTCTCAGACTACGACTACGACGATCACAAACTGTGACGATGTCACAGTGTGTGAGGGCCAGGATATCACAACCACCACAACCAAAGGAGAATGCACGGCATGTCGTACAGGATCGTGCGGGTTGCCGGACCCAGCTACTAGATCTTGGGACTTCGATGGAGACAGCCCGACTTTAAGGCCAGGCGCATACGAGAATGATATGACCATCATATTCACAGGAGCTGGTGCAAGCACGACTGCTCGAGTTTCGTCTTCCTCTACATCAAGTCCTCCGCCAGAGTCAACTTTCAGGCCTGGTGCTGAGTTGTGTGTTGCACTTAGCATCACGTCCACCCCAAACGGACGCCCGGTGTACAACTATGTTACATTCCCACCCAGTGAGTGCTGCAACAAGCCAGATCGTCTTCTGCCTGACTGACCAAGCTTCTAGGTGGTGACTGTGGCAGCGCGGTCTTCATCGCGGATCCGAACATTGGCTCACGTCCGGAATTTTGTTCGATACCCCGAGAAGAGAGTGTAACAGACTACTGCGGTACTGGTTTGAGATTCGTGGACGCCGGCCCGGACTACAGAGACGAAGGTTGCGGGCTCGCCATCGCTATTGCCACCCGTCTCTACACCCAGTACGAGGAGATAGACGGAGAAGACGAGCGTTGCTCGAGACGATGCGGGACTTCTTCGTATAGTGGGCTAATGATCTTCAAAGGTTTACCAACGTGTTAGCCGCGGCTTCGACCTCAGTCAGCTGGCGAGGTGCGGCCTTGCTCCTGATCATCGTGAGCGCCGTGTGCTGTGAAAGCGACTGGTCTGGATAGTGTTCCTTCCCGCCATAGGCAGTGTGCTAGCAGTCCCTTGCGAGCGTCAATGGGATGACAACTTACCTGGGCAGTGGGTTTCTTGAGCGTTGACGTCTAAGTAAATGAAAAGCAGCACAGATAAGATCGTCAATAGCAAACGACGTGAGGCATTCGATCAAGTCCCATCACGTATATGCGCAATGATGATGATCTAGCTCGTCTCTCACATATTACCATAGCACAAGCGGCAATAACCTGCTTCTAATGAAAAAACTTCCATATTCGATTTACTCAACTTTTGTGGCACCTAGCGACTAAGCACTAATATTACAGCCTGAAACTTTCCATGTCGCGCGCGTAAGATATCGACACTCTGCGGCACCCATGTGCAAGCAACCTCGATTACCTCCTTTTCGAAACAACGGAAAACATCGCCAGTACATTCAAAGGCTAAGATGCAAGCATGATGTGCAAGCCCGACCAGCAACGCCCACTGTTAGGTAAAGAGCTGCCAAGGATCGATGTATCAATGGTGACGGCATTGCTAGACAGCCTCGGATCAAAAAGCACAAGAGGGCCGAAAGATCCCCAAGGTAGCTTTGGTCTAGAAGCGAGCAGAACAAGCGAGCCAGTGTGGCAGCGTAGATGGACGATCGTATGGCAGCAAATCCTTGGTGTCAGGATCAGCCTTGGCGAAGGTTGTATGTCTCCGCAGATGTCAACAAATGTGAAAGAGCCTAGCGATAGCCTCCGTAAGATCCACGGCCGCCGAAGCCACGCTCGCTTGGGAAAGGGCGTGACAAGTCATGGCCGAAGCTGCCTTGGCCGAAAGCTCCATTGCCGCGGCTCATGGGGAGACCAGCTGGCGGGCCAGGGCGGGTGGTGACAGCTGGGTTGCAGCAGAGCATCGCAACACGTGAGCCGTACTTGGAGCCGCGAAGGGAGACCATGTGCTTGCGGATCTGAGCGGCAACGATCTCGCGGCGCTGTGGCTCGGCGCTGCTCAGAATGTACTGGATGAGGTAGTTGCCGAACTGTTCGCCAGCAATGTCGATGAGAGGCATACGTGGGCGATCCGGGCGAGCCTCGCAGATGCGGTCAAGGTAGCGGTCGAGGAACTCGTTGCCGCCAATCTTGAGACACTTCTCGACGACCTTCGAAGCAAATTGATCCATGCTGTATTCGCTGGCGAAGCGAATGACGTGGTCGATAGCGCGAGTGCGGTCAGGAATGGCGCCGTGTTCGCAGATGTGCTGGATGCACCAGTTTCCAAATTGACCATGAGCGACAACGTCAATGCTAGCCAGCACCTCGTTGATGCATGGACGCTTGTCTTCTTCCAGACAGTTCTCGAAGATGTTCTGGACCACGAGACTGCCGGTCTCGCCAAGAGCCACCTCGTGCCACATGCCACGTAGGGCTTCGTTGACATACTTCATAATCTGAGGTGGTGAGTCGCTCCAGCGGAGCTCGAAGAGCTTCTGCCAGACGTGACAGGCGTAGCGGTGGATCACTGTCTCGGGGATGCGGCGAAGGAGCTCGTGGACCATGATTGCCTTGTACTCCTCAGGAACGCAGTCGAAAGCCTTCTGGACGACGTGGCAGCCGAAAGCATCCATGCTGAGGTTGAGGGTATTGCCACGAATGGCCTGAGCGATCTGAATGACCTGCTCGGGCGTGCCGTGCTCGAAGCAGCGCTGAACGAGGAAGTTGCCAAAGCGGTTGACCATGAGTGGGTAGGCCTGGTCGATGATGGCTTGGACGATCTCAAACTTTGCCTCAGATGTGCCGACTTTGAGCTTTTGCTGTAGGAAGATGGACGCCTGCTGGTCATTGCTGCAGACGATCTTATCGATGATATACTTCCAGTTGCAGCTCATGTTGCGCTCAAGGAGGCGACGGTAGTTGAGCGGTTCTGTGGTGTTCAGATAGGATGGGCCTTGAGACTGCTGTCCGTTCCACTGACCGCGACCGACGCCGAATTCGGCCGCTGTTGGGGAGAGTCTCGTACCGATGGGTTGCGGGTGGGCGATGCCACCGGCGCTGGGGCCGTATTGCGGCTGTGAGTATGAGACCGGAGTGATGGAAGGCATGTAGCCAGCGCGGTTATTGTAACCAGGCTGTTGGCGTGAGAAAGCCTGCATCGGCATGCCGTCAAACCTATTTGAAATCAATCAGATGTCACGTCATGCCTCGCGTGACAGTGGGAGACCTACGACTGGTGCTGCAAGCTGATGTTGCCATTCTCGAACGGAGTCGTAGCGCGACTGAAGTCGGTGGCCTGTGAAAGACCATTGACCGACGGCAGCATGCTGTGGCCGGGGATGTTGGCAGCAAGATGCTGTGCGGTTGGGAACGGGGAGCCAATGGCCTCCTCCATTGTGTGCTGGGCCAGACGTGACTGGGTGAGCTGTAGGTTCATCTGTGCCATGCGCTCGTTGGCGAGATCAAGCTCGCGCTTCAGGCGGTAGACCTCGTTGTCAGCTTGCTCCTCGTCGGAGTTCTGGCCGGTTGGAGGCGTGTTGGAGTACGGGTCAGTATTGGTCGGCGAGGTGCTGCGGTTCTCGCTGTCCTCGACTTCGCGCTTCTGGCGGGAGTGCAACTCCTGGCGGGCCTTGACCTTGGCCATGAGCTCTGCAACGACAGCAGGCGAGTCGTGGTGGGCCATGTTGAACTGCTGGCGAGTCCGATTAGTAATGGAGAAGATGGAGGAAGATCAGACGAAATAGAGTGCGCGCACCTGTGGAGGAGGACCCCTGTTCGCGAAGCGCGATGTTGTTAGTGGCAACGGCATCGCGCTGGCCGTGCGCTTCAAGGCGAACTACAGACAAACATTAGTTAAAGTTTGACGCGTGCGTGAAGGGTCGCGCGAACCTGCTCGGGGGTGTTGCGAGCGTTCTCGTCAAAGATGGTGAAGGATGCGGACATCTTCTTGGTGGGAGAACCGGTCCACTCCATACTGGTGTATTCGATGAAGTTCAGGGGACCACTGAAGTGTCGCGCGACAAGTGTTGACACGACTCGACGCTTTAGGAGCGTGAAGCTGCTGCGCGACCCCCTTAAGATGTCGACGTCTTGCGCGTGCGATGGGCGCGCAAGAGTGTTGTTGATTGATGTTGGCGGAAGCTGGAGCGGCTTCGTTGTCGATGCCGATGTTGATGTCGTTGTCGCGCAGGTGGTGGTGACCGCGACGGGGGAGCTGCTCAAATAAGGAAGGCGACAGCTGCGTCGATGCCAAGAGCGCCACAGTTTGCTGGGGTGAATGCGCCTGCCTGGCCGAGAAAGTGCGCCGATGGCGTATTGAGGCTCACAGGTTCGCGGTGTACTAAGGTGGTTTCGGTGTCGGTGTTGAAGCAGAAGTGGAAGTGCAAGGGTGGCACGAGGGAGAACGTGGAAGAGGAGTGGAAGGGATTGATGTAGGGCTGCGGAAGGCACCAGGGACAATATCGCCTATCGACAATGAGGTAACCGCGACCGCCACAATAGGACTCGAGGCTATTGTGCAGTCGCGATTCCCCTAGCGCTCTCTTTTCTCCGAACATGACCGGTCTGCCTGTCTACTCACTTTGACCCTGGCAAGCTCTCTGGGACTGAAGGCGGTCTGCCATTGACTGTTCATTACGCCGCCTGCTTTCGCAGCCCCTCAGGAAGATCTGACTCATCCGGCGGGTGTCCAGTGCAAAAGGCAAGATCCATATGTACCATGAGGCGCAAGAAGAGCTTCGGCCTTTGACATACCAGATTACTCCAGTCCAGCTTTATCCTCGTGTGGCCAGGAGTCGAATAGTCAACATCTTTAGAGCTCCGGCGCCAGTTTGACATGGCACTCATGAACTTCTCATCATCCTGGGCATATCCAATCATATTCATTAGTAGGTCAAACACAAAGTCGCTACCTCGGAAGCGTTCTCGACAGCTCTCGAGTGTGCGCGTGAAGATATCCAGCTTCCGACTTTCTGTGGCCTCCAAATGCGTGCCACGTACCGCAGCCAGATTGATTGCCTGGAGCAGTAGAGGAGGGCCCACCAACGGGACTATACTGACAGGTAACGAGTCCAGTAGTCGTGTTTGGATCAACTCTTTGATGCGTCGCATGATATCGGCGTTGGCATCTTCCAGTGCCTCCACGGACTCTTCAATAGTGTCTTCATCGATGAGTGATCTCGAAGCCGGTACCAGCTCGTGGATGAAGATGAGCTGACTTTGCAGCGCGAACACTGCCGACGCTTGGTATACGAAAAGCATGTTGGCGTAGATTGAGATCGCTTCATCGACATCGCTATCGTCCAGACTAATGGGGGACGGGAAGATTTGCAGGGCACTCTCTTGCCACCGTCCTAATTCTGCAACGGCTCGGTGTAAGTTGTTGATACTTGAGACCAGAGAGCGCGAAGCAGCTTCCAGTCGATCGTCTAAGCTCTCGTGATGGTACACTATAAGTCATTTGTTAGCAAAGCGAAACACTCAGAGATGCTGGAGTTGCAGAGATAGGGACAGGCATAATTACGATCACCTAGCACTTACAAATACCGAGGGCTCCGCTCAGACCGGGCATCAGGTGGCAAGTGAGATTAACCAATTGCGCCAAACGAAGCTGAGTCTCGAGACTGTGCACCGGCGATACGCCTAGCTCTGAGTCGAAGTCGGCGGCAGAAAGCGCATATTCTTCCTTTAGTCGACCATGAGCATCCTCCCAAGTAGGATCGATCTCGACCTGTAATTTTCTCCGCAAACCCAAGGACAGTATCCTGTCGCGGAAGACAATTCCCCACCAAAGCCGCTTCAGTAACTTTGCTCTTTGGTTGTCACTGGTCTGGTACCGATAATACGACTCTGCCCGAGCCATTCTCGCAAACCGTATTGCATGAGCGAGCCAGGACGAGTTGATGCGTAGCTGCATAGTGCTGGTCTCGTAGGTCAGAAGAAGACAGCTTTGCGCGTTGGAGATTGGGTCTCGATCTGCCTCGAAGTCGAAGACCAATTTTGCTTTGCGATACGACGCATTTCTCGCTTCGCGTCTGTTTTCGAAGCCCAGGGCGGACAGGAGACTGGCGTTCGCATACTGTCGATTGTTAGAGGCAATGACAGACTTGGCAATTGGAGGAGCTCTTACACCGGATGCTGCGTATATCATAGCGCGGACGAGCAGCAAAGAAAATGTCCCCAGCACAAACTCATCTCCATGCCACCGAGACCAGAAAATCTCTTGGGGCACAATGGGTAAATTCGGATGAACGAATTTGAAGTATAGCAACATGAGCTCCCGGAAGACTCCTTTCTGAGGCAGATCGAGGCAGCCCTGTTCGCGCAGGAAGGTAAGATCATCTTTGCAGAGGTGTGCGAAGGTGGCGAAGGCACCAGGATGTTGTGATGGGGTTGGAGCATTGGCACTGAAGCTCTGGGAAGCTGCCAATGGCATACTTGAGCTATTGCCAGTGAATGTGAAGACATCGTCAAGATCAAGCATATGATTATAGTCGAAGGACTCCACTGTCATGGGACCAGTGCTGTCTCTGTCATCTGAAGGGCTTCGTGCAAATGGGCCCAGGACTTCCATGGCACCATGCGCAGGTGAAGCCTGAGCGACCGAGACTGGTGGGCTGCGTCTTCGGGCATGCTCGGATAATAGGGACTCTCGTCTACGGGTGATATGAGTACTGCTCAATCGCGGATCTATTCAGTTCGTACCTGTTCTTGCGCTTCCGCAACACGCAGGAAGCGCGATAGGTTACGCAATTGCTGCATGGTGATCCAATGTCCTCGACATTGCAGCGTAGCTTGCGTATGTGGCAGTTCTCGCACACCTTGCGAGATCTCCTTTGCTTGGCCTTGCTGTCCATGGCCTAGACGGTGCAGTATGTGCCATCTTTACTGTTCTGCTGACTTCCGGCTGGAGAGCTGGCAAGCCGAGGGCCCCTCACGGCGAGTGGCCACATTTGTGTGAGATCCGCCACAAATCTCGGAGCCTCCTTCTTCTACTCTCCAGGTACAGCAGGGTGGTAATACGGCCGGACTGCAAGAGTGCCAGCAAAGTCCCACACGCGACACCTGTGAGGCATTCATGTTGTTCGTGTCTCGCCAGCTCAGCAAATTTGTCGTCCTGATTTCGTTGCGCGGCACTGTCCAGTCCGCAGGCGTTGCCGTGAGCACGCACCCGCCAAGCGAGCAACAGACTTCACGCGTTGACGCGTCGTCGTTGACTGAACTTCAAACTATCACCATTTCTCACTGTTCTTGCCTAACGCATCTTTTCTGTATCTTGGCTATTGCTATTTCGATATCGCATGCAGATGCATCCCGAGTACACCAGATGCAGCTGTCACCGAGCAAGAGGAGAGTCCAGGCGTGAAAGAGTATCCACAACGGGACAACATGGGATGGGATGGACCAGAGTCGCCCATGGTATCTGTGCTACATACCAGAACCGGAGAGTGATTTCGCGGACGATTCGCACAATGCATGATCAACCTTGCAACCACAATTGCGTCTTAGAATCAGTGCTACTACGCTGGGCACTATTATTGCGATGTCAGCCAGATCTTCCCCAGCCTTGCAGTTGTGCCTGCAAGATTCAGCGAGTATAAAAGTGTCGCCTCCCACTCACTCCTCGCATCTATTCACATCACAGTGCATGCCCATGTCCATGCTCAGGTAATTGCGATCACATTGAACTCCTTCAACATTTTCACGCTGAGCACACTGCCTCACTTTCCACGGCACAAATTGGAACTCATTCTCCCATTGTGCATCCAAGCACTCTCTCACCACATCCTTCCACACTTTCAACAACATTGACTTCTACCCCATTCCCACTCATCCCTACCTTACTTACTTAAGCAGATACCACATCGCTGCGGCGCCGCTGCTATGGCTTCAGTGGCCGGTTCGCCATCGCCTTACGATGCCCTGGGCAAGCGTAAACGTTCTCAAAGTGTCGAGTCTTGCGGCACTGACGGCAACAAAAGCGGATCACCGCTTTCCGAAGGCGCTGATGAGCACGACAGCAACAGCGGCACAGACTCGGAACAAGAAGCTACCGAAGGCGACAAAGCCGACGATGAGAACTTGTTCGTTGGCGATGACGAACATTTCGACGAGAATGACATGTCCTTGGAGGATGAGCTCGATCCAGATGCGATCTATTGTGAAGCAAAGGAAGCATACCCCAAGCTTCCTGCCTATGATCCAGTTTTTTCGGAAATCGAAAATGGACTCACAGGCATCGTTGAGCACATTATCGACCTCGTGGATCGCCTTCCCTGCAAGAGCACCTACGTAAAGAACTTTCGAGCCAAAGCAGAAGAGCTGCGGGCGGTTCCACGACCCCAGCCGATGCGGATAGCTCTGCTTGGTGATACGGGAGCTGGTATGCTTGTCCGGACACCAAGTGCCTCGGCGTTGCTGACAGTCGCAGGAAAAAGCTCACTTCTGAATTCAATCGTGGATGTACCGAACATCGCCAAAGCTGTATGTCTCATGGTACAAGTCAAGCTGCCACGTAATCCCGTGAACTGACGGTCTCTACACAGATTTCTTCTGGCGAAAGTTGTACGGCAACTGCTATGGAGTACTGCAGCTCTATCGATGGACAGAGCGAGGAGTTTGCTGCCGAGGTCACGTACTACGACGAGGAGACAGCCAAGGCATTGCTCCGAGAACACCTTGCGCATTACAGACACAACACGGAGGTCCAGGCCGACTGGGACGACGACACACGGCAGCTCTACAAGCGTCGTGCAGATACGGCAGTGAAGACTCTTCATGCCCTCTTCTGTGACAAAGAAGAAATGTCATCTCTACAAAGCGCAGAAGAAATGCTCGGTCAGTCTATCGCGGATTCCGGTAAAGTGGCTCGAAAGCTACAGAAGTGGTGCAAGGAGCTCTTCGTGCAGATGGACTTGAACACTATGCGGACTGTCCGCCGAGAGGCCAGCTCAGCAGGAGCGTTTCGAGAAGCAGTTGACCCTCTTCTCCAGGCCACATCTTGTCCAACTCAGCCAAACCTGTGGCCTCTAGTCATGTTTGTGCGAGTTGGAATCCGCAGGTCTCGGGTTTTGAAATATGCTTCGATTGCAGATCTACCTGGTATTTTCGCGTTACTCATTAGCCGGACATTTCGATTGCTGACTATGCGCCTAGGCATCAGCGACACCAACGCAGTCAAGGTCAACGCTGCAAATGCGTATATCCGCCAATGCGATGGCCTGTGGATAGTGGCCCCCATCGGACGTGCTGTGAACAGTACTACCGTGGATAGCCTGTACGCCAAGTACGGAGAACGCTTTCAGGACAACATGGCTATTATTTGCACCCGGGCGGAGGACGAGATCAATTCAAACCTTGCAGAACATTTCGAAAACGAGAAGCGAACCACTGCTGCTTACGACAAGTCTGCGCAAAAGTGCCGGGATTTGCAGTCTCAATTGAGCAAGGCAAAGCGCGGGCTGCAAGGGAGAGAACGAGGAGCACCCACGAAGGAGCGTAAGCAGAAGATTCGAGCAGTCCAGAAGGCGATCAAGAAGATCGAGAGACAGAAAGACAAGGCCGACCAGGACAGACTTTGCAATCTCGTGGAAGTTCGAAACAGATTCGTCACTTCAGGTCTGGAACGTGAGCTGAAAGGTCACCTGCCGCAGGGCAAGAAGCCGACGATCTTTTGTGTTTCGAACGCACACTACAGCTCGTTCAAGGGTGTGGCAGAGACGGCAACAAAATTTCAGCTCTCGGCCAAACAGACGGGCATACCAGCCCTTCGAAAACATGTTCTCGCACTGGCAGCGCCGGCGCTTCTCACAGCGCTGGAACACTATGTCCAGCATCACTTCCTAGTATTCCTGAGAGGCGTGCAGCTTTGGGTAATACGGAAGAATGTTCCAGGCGCCGAGGCTCTGCTGGATCTTGTGAGGCAGCCGCAAAAGTCGCTACCGACCAGGTTCGAGGTGTATAGGAAGGAGTGTCACGACCTTGTGGCAGGCAAGCTGCTTACCCAGTCTACTGATAAAATCAGAGGGTTCGTCTCCGAAGCAGGCACCAAATGGACTGAGAAGATCCATCGGTTTCACTGGAGCACTTTAAGGGCTTTCATCAGGAACTCAGGCAGCCACTCGACCTCAACCTGCCCCAGGACATCGTGGAACATGGAGTTCTGGGGCAAAGCGCCTTTCTCACTCCTTACTGGCTGGAACAACATCAAGAAGCTCCAGTCGAAGGCGATCACGAAGCAGGTCGACTCGATTGTGGACGAGCTGAGTTCGATGGAACCAGCACTAAGGAGTCAACCGGCTGTCACCAACCTGGAAATGGACAGCTTCTACGAACTGCTCAAAGGCCACATCGCTGGTGTCAAGAACGCACGCAGAGATCATCAAGCAAATTTCAGCAAAGAGCTTGAGTAAGTTGATAGCAGCAATGATGGAATCACTGAGCTAATGTTACCAGAAATATCAGAATGGACGCTTCGGGATCCGAAAGCCCAACTCACCACTTTGTCATTGCGATGCAGCCTGTCTACACGCAACTAAAGGCAGACAAAGGTACGTGCACTTCCGACTCCAGAAGGCGTATTCATCACTAACAGTGGCCTAGGCAACGGTTACGTGAAGCGTCAAGAAAAAGTCATGTATGACTACCTGACACAGAAGGGTGAAGCATGTCCTTTCGACGTTGCTTTCGAAGCGATCGCTTCCGCTATCGAGAGCCAGATGGAGCAGCTCAGTGAGCAGCTCGAGAAGCAGATTTCAACGATACTCGAGGAGATCTGGGCTCATTTCGACGGCATGATCGATCCGGACGAGCAAGACCCAGGCGAACAGCCACTGCGTGACGAGCTCAGGGGTTTCCTTGAGCAAGCAGTCCCAGCTTTCGAGGCGTTCCGAGAAGGGCTATGCAAAATCAGTCAGAAGAAGAAGACGAGCGTGAAGACCGAAGAGGTTGACGAGGAGTAGTGTGACATGAAGTGAGTATCCGGGCGCGTCAGTTGATGTCGTGTGCACGGGGAAATAGCAGCCATGTTCATGTGGGAGGTCTTTCGTCAGCCTCAGTGCAGTCAGTAGCAACACAATTCAAGCAGTATCAACAGCTCTTGTCCCAGAGTCGAAACATGTTCCGGAGCTGAGTGATGCGGCCTCGTAGCTTGTAGTCAAATCATGTTAACGGGCACCGAAGTCAGTAGGCGTGCATAGGTCGCACAAGTGCGGTCGAGCAACGATGCGCCGCGTTTTGATATTGAAGCGACAATATGACACGATGCAAGGACAGCCTGGAGAGAAGTTGCAGTGGGTCATGCTTGCAAATCATTGTTTGCGAGCACGAGATACTTCTGAACCATCAATGGTCGTGGAGACATTGCAAATTCTTCACTCTCAGAATCACATCTTGAAGTTCGAGAGCCAGACTCCTCGAGTACCAGTCTAACCGCTTCTGGCAAACGACCTTACTTCTTCTGGCCAAGACACAGCATCCATGCTTCGCCCTTCTTTTTGTCCAACTTCCCCCATGCTTTTCGGAACAGAAATCTGACTGGCTCCTCTGTGCGAGGAGGCGGCAGGCTGCGTCTACTTTGTGTCGTGGAGTTCCACCTTATCATCGCACAAGCAGATTCCATTGGTCATGGCCAGGCGATGGAGGACGTGTTGTCATCTGTTGCTCAGCGTCGGGGAATGGCCGGCAAAAGGTCCGAGGGGCTCCCACGTCCGTCTCCCCGCCGACTGCGGTGAGAAGAGGAAGATTGATCGTTCAAGGACAACAACAAGCAGCAGCAGCAGGCAATGATGCAGTTCAAAGTAGCCAAGGCAGAATCTGGGGACACTAGGCGAGGTTATGTCTCGCAAGGCCGGGAGTGTTAGGGATCGTGAGGGCGGATGCGGGCAGTCACGGATGACCGCAATGGAGGTCTGGGGCACGCCGCAGCGGATGAGGGCCACGGCTGAGGGCGCAAGTCTCCGTCGTCGGCGCACCTGGTGCTCATGCGGTATATATAACACTCGTCCAGGGCGCGCGGTCGAGTGCCAGCATTATCATCGTCAGCCGCAAAGAGCGATTGTGATAGTAAGTACCTCCGCCAAGACCGCATCGTCACAGCTCGGTCGACCGTGTTCAGTCTTGTCTGGCCCGAGCTTACTCTGCCCCACCAAACAGCCCACGTCCCTCGTCCATATATTTTCTCCCCAACTCAACCACTCACCACTGCTTCAACCAAACACTGTACGTCGCGCTGGATGCATTGATTGAAGGAGACACTGACACTGACCCCTCGCAGCTCCCACAACACACACCACAACTCGAAACACCGCAAATATGGTCGTCAAGGTGCGTCATTGCAGAACGCGATATAGCGGGACGTGAAGAGAAGGAATATGGACACATGCTCATACACACCGCAGGCAGGTATCAACGGATTCGGCAGAATCGGACGTATCGTCTTCCGCAATGCGTGAGTGACTTGCCAAAACAGCCTCGGTGCAAGACAGCGCGGAAGCTGACATTGGAGCAGCATCCAGCACGGTGACGTTGAGGTCATTGCCGTCAACGACCCTTTCATTGAGCCACACTACGCTGTAAGTTGTCTCCGCTGTCAAGTTGCTCATCCAGGAGCTGACACGGCGTCCAGGCGTACATGCTGAAGTACGACTCCACACACGGCATCTTCGATGGCAAGATCGAGGTCGACGGCAACCAGGGCCTGATCGTCAATGGCAAGAAGATCCGCTTCTACATGGAGAAGGACCCAGCCGCCATTCCATGGGGTGAGGCTGGCGCGGAGTACATCGTCGAATCCACTGGTGTCTTCACCACCACCGAGAAGGCCCAGGCACACATCAAGGGCGGCGCAAAGAAGGTCGTCATTTCCGCTCCCTCTGCTGACGCGCCAATGTTCGTCATGGGCGTGAACAACACCGAGTACAAGTCCGACATCCCAGTCATCTCCAACGCTTCTTGCACAACCAACTGCTTGGCTCCTCTCGCCAAGGTCATCCACAACGAGTTCACCATGATCGAGGGTCTGATGACCACCATCCACTCCTACACTGCCACACAGAAGACCGTCGATGGTCCTTCAGGCAAGGACTGGCGTGGAGGCCGTACTGCGGCCCAGAACATTATCCCATCTTCGACTGGTGCCGCTAAGGCTGTCGGCAAGGTCATCCCAGACCTCAACGGCAAGCTCACTGGCATGTCCATGCGTGTGCCAACTGCCAACGTCTCCGTTGTCGACTTGACCTGCCGCATCGAGAAGGGTGCCAGCTATGACGAGATCATTGCTGCTCTGAGGAAGGCTTCCGAGGGCGAGCTCAAGGGTAAGAAGCGGAATAACCACATTTCCATTGGATAAATGCAGTCATGCTAACTACGCTCTCAAACAGGTGTCCTCGCAGTCACCGACGACGACGTTGTCTCCAGCGATCTCAATGGCAACATCAACAGCTCCATCGTCGACGTCAAGGCCGGTATCTCCCTCAACAAGAACTTCGTCAAGCTCGTCTCCTGGTACGACAACGAGTGGGGTTACTCTCGCCGTGTCATCGACCTCCTGGCATACATTGCCAAGGTTGACGGCAACGCTTAAGCGAAAGCGTCTTCCTGAAGATGAAATCGGATTTTCGAAAAAGCAAAAGCATGCCTACAGAGCAGACCACAGGGAGGAGTGTGGAGTACACCCCTTTTTGTTGCCATGCAACGGCGTTGCAATTTATGGATATGAACAGTAGCTAGCCACTAGCCAGCTAGATTATGAGCATGACAAATTTCAAACACAGACGTATGAGAGTCTCGTGATGATTCGATCAAATCGTCGTCTTCTCTACCGCCAGTATCCTCTCCGGATGTCGCCTGACACTATCTCCTGTTCTGATACGAAGGCTTAAACATCCGCTTCGCTTTCTTCTTCATATCTTGTCTGGCAGCACCTGCCGCAATCGCAGTAGTACCATTCATCCCATTAACCGGATTCGGCGCATTCGTCGTCGTATTATACGTAGCATTCGTCGGCAGAACCGCAAACTGCATCGTCCCATTCCCCTCTCGAAAAGTACTCTCCTTCGGTCCCACACTCTTATACTTCTTCCAATGTTTCTCCCCAGTAGCAATATCTTTTCCATTAATCGCCCTTTCGAACATCTCTAACGCGAGTACAGGTTGGTAAAAGGGAACTTCATGTCCACTTTCATACACCCTCACAAAAGCAAAATTGTCCGATTGTTTGACTTGCCCGTGCACGATGTTATCCGAGGTCGTGATGTTTTCGTAGCCTGCGGAAGAGAAACCTGGGGCGTTGACCTTTTCGGCTATGACTTGGCCGCCGCTGGTAGCCGAGATTTTGTTAGTGTTAGTCGGAGTGGGTTAGTTGTTATTGTGTAAGGAGAACGGGTATTCTCGGAGCATAGGTTTGGGGGTGAGGTTTTAGGATGAACTTACAGCCAGTTGCCTGGGAGGAGAGAAATATTCGTTAGTTACTGATTTGTTGTGCAATGCATGATGTTGAAAGAGAAGAGAAGCTTACAGTTGTAGTCTGCGTCTCCGGCGAATTGAACGACGTAGATGCCGTCTTCTACCAGGCTGCGGACTGCGGCTATCGTGCCAGATTCTCGATCGTCGTCGCCTGTGCTGCCAAAAGCGTTTCCAACGGCACTGTTGGATTCACTGAAGTTCACGAATGCGCCGATGGCTTGCTGTACTTTTGGCGTGTTGAGGTAATCCACGTAGTAAGAATACGGGAATGGATCGGGCGAGAGCTCTCGGATATCGTATTCGTCGCGGTTGGCCACGTTATCGAGAACGGATTCCACTTCGTTCGCGCAGAAGGTATCGGCTGCGGAACAGACCTGTAGGGCATCAATTAAGAGTCGATCGCAGGAGACAGTCATGATACCTCATTGATGCCTCTGGTGTAGCAATCTAGAGTCCGGTCATAGCAATTGCCAGGTCCGTACATTGCATTGTACAGCTGGTTCTTGGTGGACTGGTTGTATGGATCATAATCATACGTGTTTCCGGGGAATACCGTGAAATTGTAGAACGCAGCGTACTGTACCAGCGGGTCGTACCATCCTTCGAAACAGGTCAGCCAAGGGCATACGATAAAGCTTTGGGCTGCGAACGATACGTACCATTTCCAATCAAGAGAGTCGACAGCTTAATGTGATGCGCCCCTGGCAACGAGGACTTCTCGATCAAGTCATTTTGAGATTCGATGTATGCGTTGAATATGGGTCCGTAATGTCCACCATATGATTCAGTTGCAAAATTGAACTCGTTCCTGGAATATTGAGGAAGGCTCCCATGACTAGAGAAAGCACAGAGAGTATCAGTAAACACAATCGATGGAACAACAAATTTCGTCCAGAGCAGCAGGTTCGTTTCTGCTCGTTATCCTGGCTCCAGGCACGACTTTCTGACAGGCAAATTTCTTGAATTCCCACATTCTCTGCTCTTGACTTGAACACTGAGTGCGCTAGGCGAGTATCAATGGAGAGGTATTCGACTTACATCCTTGCAAAGTGCGCCACATGCTCGGTGCCGCATCAGCAGTTGAATTAGCAGTATTAGTCAAATTTGGGTAGCTGTAAGTTCCGCATGTATCTCCAGCAAAATCGAAGCAGGTCGCATTCGGCAGCTGGGCAATTTCTGATGACTTGGTCTCGTATCCAGAAATAGGAGTCGAGTAGCTGAAGCCTACCTGGGCGGGATGGTCGATGAATAGCATGTTGGAGGCATTGCTTCGGTGTCTCAGCTTTACAATATGGACAATGACATCGAGAGGACTTACTTCCAGGCGTGTTCGTTTGTGTAGACATTTCCATCTGCGTCCACACCGCATGGCCCTAATTCCTGGAAAAGGCCAATCATGGAAGATGATCCTGGCCCTCCATTGATCCAGACTGTCAAAGGAGCCTCTTCTGGGTTTCCATTGCGGCTTTCGAAGAACCAGAAAAAGACGTGCTGATCTTCGAAGACGTCCACATAGCCCGAATAGCTTTTCACGCCTGGTGTTAATTCGCAAATGCCTTCAGGCACTTCCTTCCATCGGACTGGAATATCGAGGTATCCTGCTGTGGTCGTTAGATCTGTCGGAGGCGTTACGAATTGGGCACTCGCGGTGGCAGAGAAAAGCAGCCCAAGGATGCAAGCACTGGACAGCATGGTAGCCATTTCCTGATACTCCCTCGTCCACCAGACGGGGCAATGGAAACTACTTATCTACTCAACGTATGAAGCCCTACCTGCTACCTTCCACTTTTGTGCCTGCGATCAGAGCACGGGCACAGTCGTGACTGTAACGCAATGACGATGTTCTGCACTGTCTAACCGCATGTAGGAGATCGTCCCTCGAATACAGTGGGCTTAATGGCGATAAGGATTTTAGTCACTCCGGCTGAATTTGAGTACGAGGTCGCCGCGGTTTTGAAGTCCTCCGGGCGCGGCAAGGTACGGCGAGCCTGAAGAGCCATTGCACAGTGAGCTCTCAAAAGCCACTTGTGTCTCGAGCTCTGTCCTCAATGCTGTGCTGGTCCGGCACACAGTCAACGTGTCTGAGGAGTGGCGCGAGGAGCGCATGTCTTGTCAATGCTTGACCAAGCTTGCGTCGGCAGACCCACAAAACCTCGGGAAGTGCGGCAAAATCACGTGGAGATCCTCCTTGGGAACCAAAGTTAGCCCGACTACCTTCCCCTCTTTGCTCTTAACCTTCATTCCCCGGCGACAATATCCTACTAATTGACCCTTTTCAACAACATCAGCAAAGTGCCTTGAGTGCCGTGTGGATGTCGACTGCTTGAGCATTGGACGTCCACTGCGCTGGCCGCTGCTGCGACTTGGGCTGGTCCCAGCGACACCGAGCTGCGAGTAGAACGCGCGGCGCAGAGGATGTATCGCCAGCATGGCGGCGGTGCGGAAGCTGAACAGCAATATCAACTTGGTGACAATACAGGCATGACGACCTTTAGCCAGACACAATTCGGGACTTCGATATATGATCACCAGAACTTGCATCCGACGACGGGGAACCATCCCAGAAGCTCTCCCAACGGTTTCGCAGGATCGACGCAGGCTTCCAGCATGCACAGCGCGTCCCCAGGACGCGACAGTGTATTCGGCTTCAAACCCACGGACCGGTCGTTGCCGTCAACAGACGTAACAGCAGAGAACCTGACACAGACCTTTGTAGACTTCATACTCTATTGCAATCCCAATTTCCCAACAGATGTGGACACGACCGCTCTGAGGTCCGGCTTCGAAGGCCCACCAAAGAGCGACGGCAAAGACTTCAACACTTGGAATCTCTTTGTGCTTATTCGAAAGCTCGAGCATAAGGAGATCAAAACCTGGAACCAACTTGCGCTGGACCTCGGTGTGGAAGCGCCAGACACATCCAAAGGCCAATCCGTGCAAAAAGTCCAGCAGTACACTGTTCGTTTGAAGCGATGGATGAGGGCCATGCATATTGATGCATTTTTCGAATACCTATTTGGAAAGCAACACCCGTACTTTACAGACCTACCTCCGCCGAATGATCCATACCCTGCAAGTGGCAGGGACGGTGTCGTTGCGGAGGAGGACTTGGCCGTCAGAGCACTCGATCCATCATTCAGACCAAAACGGGGACGACGTAGGAATTCCGAAACGGGGACCAGCGATACTGCTGCAGCAGACTCCAGCAACAAGCATCAATCCGACCCTTACTCTGCAGTCCCTTTCAGCGCCCACCCGGGTGGCCAACAAGATCCATGGGCCATAGCCTCTGCAGTGACGCCGCAGACCTTCGCGCCGTGGTCAGCAAAACCTTCAGCCGCCCATGCAGCATCATCGAGTCTACGATGGCAGCTGGGACACTCGCAGACGCCAAGCACGCCGCATCCCTTCAGTGCCGTGCCAACATCAATGTCTGCACACATCGATGCTGCCTTTGAGCAGGAACCGAGATCAGCAGTGACACCTTCCGCTCGCAAGCGAAGGAAGCATGGGCCTGCGGTATCCAGTGCCTGGCCGTCGTCAAACGCGCCCGGAGCGAAACCACGGGGCCGTCCTCCAGCTAGTCGCAATGTACAGGATGGACCATTTGGAACCTTTCCTGTAGACCCCAACAACACGAGAGGAATAAGCCAACCTCAAGGATCACCTCCTGATCCAAGCACGAGACAACCGACCTCACAACCTCAATCGCCACAAACATCGTCCTATGAATTTGTTCCACATCCTGGAAGCAGACCAGGACGGCTCTCTCTGCAAGTGCCGCCACACACAGGTGCTCCAGTCCGTCTGGCTACTCCACCCGCTTTGCAGGTCAATGGTGAAGCAAAAGAGCTGGAGACGAGAAGCGACTCGGACGATCCGCATCGTGCGTTCCTAGCTCAAGCATCCGCTGATATGCAGCTCGCAACAGAAAGATCTGCACGAACACCACTTATCGCAGATAGACCTGTTCCAGGCTTCTCATTTGAGGCACTGAAGCGCGTCTTGACTAGTGACCTCCTTCGCGCCGAAATACATGGCAGGCGACAGCGCTTCAGCGGTGATGAGGCCAAGCGCCTTGCGGATTCTATGCTGGATCGAATAAATGTGCCCAGGACTGAAGCAAATCCACGAGACGATATCGCCAGACTGAGCGCTGCAACATGGCTGGGTGTGGGTGACCAAGCAAACGTGCCCTTGAATACAGCTGCTGGACATGGAAAACGTGTCACAGTAACCCGCTTTCGCACAGACCACGATGGATACGAAGAAATAGTAACCGACGAAGGCGCCGTAGAGGGAATACGAGAAGTCTTCGATTTGCAATGGCATGCAAGCATGGGAGGCTGTGTAGGTGCCTTCGAAATGAAAGGGCTTTCTCTTGCGGGACGAGCGGCTGCTATGGATGGCGTAACGGAAACGGTACATGATATGATGATGCGAAAGAGTATCGAGGCTATACATAAGTTGGATAAGAACGGCTGGGTCGACGAAAGTATGTCTGAGATTGCTCGATCAGCAGCGAGAGCGCGGCAGGTCGGCGAAGAAAACATCGACTGGAAAGCACGATGTAAAGCTCTCGAGTTCGCTGCGAATGTGGCAAAAGGGGAAGTGGAAAGGACGAAGAAGAGGATGTTTGAGAAGATTATGGATGCTGTGCTGTAATATATATACTCATGTGGTCACAGATCTGAGAGATGTGCATTTCTGCACCTACTTCCATATCAGAGAGATCAACGAGACTTCTCTGCTGCTATCAGTGAGAGCCAGCTACAGAAACTGCCGTAGTCAAAGTGGGCAGTGACTAGACCCCGAGAATGGCAAACGAAATACCATTCCCAGACATAAGCCGCCTGGATAGCAGAACCGCAACCCACGAGCCAGCCCCTGTCAGACCACTCATCTACCCAAAACAACCAGCAAGCAATAACACGTTCAGGGAAAATAGGGCATGTCCGTAAGCAAAAGCTTACCATAACCAGGGGTATATAGCGGTCAATCTTCGCTAATTCACACCACACAAACGCAAAAAAATATGCACAACCTGATGACCTGACCTGATCTTCTGACTCCTCACGGGAAAGCTCCATGCAGCCAGTCCCGCGCATTATCGTCGGCCACCAGAAATCCCACTCCCAGGCCCTACCATCCCCCTCTGCTTCCCAATCCAACTCTTCGGCTCCTGCCGTCTCCTCCCCAACGAAACCCCATTATTTTGCAATCGACTCGATAAATCATACCACGCAGTCGCCATTAGTCGATTCTCACGCTGTAGCGCCGCAATATCCTGCGGCGGCGGAGCTTCTTTCGGTTGTTTTTGTAAATTATCTAATTCTCGTCTGAGGTCGGCGATTGTTTGTTCGCGTTCTTCGAGTTGTTGCGCGGTTTTGGATTGTTCTTCGGCGTTTTGGGTGCGGGTGCGGCCTGCGTCTTCGAGGGTTGCGTTGCGTTGGGAGGCTTGTTTGAGGCGGAGGTCGGAGGCTTCGAGTTGTTTTTCCAGGAGGGCGACTTTTTCGGCCCATTGTTTTGTTTGATCGTTCTCGCGGGAGGTCGCTTTGGGCTTAGGGTCTTCAGTGTCTTTTGTCGGCGGCTCGGGAGGATCGTGGTCTATCTCGTCTTCTGGGCCGGCTTCTTGGAGCTTGTTGCGGAGTTCTTCGATTACCTCGTGATCGCGTTCCTGTCTTTCTCGAGCGGCTTCGAGCTTTTGTGCTAGCACTCGCGCGTCGTATTCGGCGTGTTTTCGTGTTGTTGTCAGCTCGTTGATTTGGTACTCCTGGTTTCGGATCAGGCCTTTCTTCTCGATAATCTCCTTTTCCAAGCCTGCTTGAAATTGTTTCAGGCGATCAAGCTCCTCTAGTCTTTCACTCGCCTGCTTGAGCTCTTCCCGCAGCGAAGCATTTGCCTTCTCTTGTTCCTGCAAAGCTTGGATCTTCTTCTTGAGATTCTCGTTCGCCTTGACCTTCTGGTTCAGATCTTCATTCTCAGCGCGCAGTACTTGCAAATCGTCACGTAGCTTTTGTCCCGCCTCTTGCTCGTCCTTGAAACGCTGTATTTGCCTCTCGTAGTTGTCAACCGCCTCTTTAGATGTCTGCAGCTGCGCCTCCAATTCGTCAATGTATGCTCTGTCATTGTCTGCCTGACGTTGCAACTTTTTCAGGTCATCTTCAGCACCTGCTGGTCGTCCTCGGTTGTTGATCTCCGATCGGTATGCATCAAACGCCTCTTGAAGTTGCTCCTTGTCTTGCTTCAATGCTTGTAATTGCTGCTGTGCTGTCTTATGGCTAGCCTGCAGCTTTTCAATCGTGGCCTGCGCCTGCAAGAGCTCTTCCTCTTTCTCCAGCATTGGGTCTCCAAAGAGGCCTCCATTCTGCTTGCTCTCCGTTGTGGCAGGTCTTCGCTCGGGCAGCTCCTGCTCCGATTGATATGCCGATTCGTCCCTGCTCGGCGGCTCCGAATCTGGGACTTCTGCATCCTGCATGCTTCGAATCTCGTACGCGATTGCCATCGCGTGTTCGTTGCCCAATCCCAACAACCTCTTCCCCATCCTCTGGTTCGACTCAGGCGAGGCCATCGCGGCCCTAATAATCTCCATAATGAGCCTCTCGAGGTGCGGAATGGATGATTCCGCAGCAATAGCCTTCAAATCCGGTCCATTGCTCACACCAGCAGAGTCATGCCCATTGCACACATCGCGATAGTAGACCGACAGCTGCTTCTCGAGGTGCTTGAGATTCTGCCACTTGCGCGTCCAGTCGCTAGAGGCTTCGATATCCGGCTCTGGCAGGCTGCCGGCGAAGTAGGCCGGGTCGACGTCCTGGAGAATGGCCCACAGCACCTTACCGTCGCTCAGGTCGCCCAGCTGCTCCACCTTGCCCCCATCGTCGAATGATCTGACCCAGGCCAGCAGGCTGTCCCCCAGCGAATCCGCGTCGGAAGAAGCCATCGGGCTGGCTGGGCAATGTCGCGTCAATTCTCTGACGCTCCGTTCACGCGCCGTCTACGGTGCTCTGCGGGCACGTGCTGCTCGAGGAGGGCGCAGCAGCAGCAGCAGCAATGGCAGTGTCAAAGTGTCATGGCCGCGTGGGCAGAAGAAGCCAAGTCTCACACATGGCAGGGCAAGGGCAGCGTTGGCCGGCGTCTCATCAAGATTTCACCACAAACACAATCTCACGCCTGGCAATAGCTTTGCTGACTGTGCCTCTGCGAGTGGATACCCCATGTCACGCCAAGCCCCGCCTATTCCCTGCCAGGCAAAGCTGCTGCGTGTCTTTGCAAGTCAGAGACAACTTTCCCAATCGTCGCAGCGTACCGCATGGACGCACAGCTGCAACTGTCTCGGATGCACTCACGCGACACGGGAACTGTATCTCAACGTCGACTGTCACAAACTCAACTGCAAAGTCAACTCGTTGGCAACACGCCCATCTTCATTATTTCTGTTGCTCCGCTCATCATGCTGCTACTCTAGCTGCACTTGTCCGCTAATACTCTACAACCCATTTCATTTCCTCCCGTTTCATCAGTCGTCAAGTCAAAACTTTCTATGGTACAAATGAGCCGGTGCTCTTTCGTCACTCCCTCCAGGCCGTTGCGTTTGAGTCATGCATCTCCCTGAGATGTGGTCGTCGTGTCTGATGTCTATAGCGTTGGCGTCAATGGCGTTAGATTTGGTCGTGAGCTCATACCAGGGAACCGCTGGCTTGCTGAATGCTGCGCATAAGAAAACCCGAAAAAGCACGCTATGCAGATGCTGGTAACTTAAAAGGAAACCTCCTCACCGCCGCAGTGTCTCGGTTGTGGGAACCGGTGGCAGAGTGTAACGTATCTGGTTGGGCGGAGGACCCGTGACATCGTGAATGGAAGGAAGTGCTCCTCTTCCCATCGGTCCTGAAGCTGCGACGGATCTTGCGCTGTCCGCTCTGTGTCGCAATGCAGCGTGTGCTGCGGCGTCATCGCTGTTGCGTCGGAGCCTTGACTGTACCGGTGAGACGGGATGCGAAAGCGATTGCGGGATCTGAGGCAGAGAGTGATTGTGCGTGTGGGAATATCCCATGCCGGGCAGTGCGGCACCGCCACCGGACGACGGTGATGTGCTGGCTCGACCCTCTGATCCAGGACCTGCTTGTGCGGCTCCTGAGCCTTGCTGTCCTGCCAAGTGGAAGACCGGCACATTCGCTCTTTGTGCCATTTCGACTTCGCCGATCTGCCAGTGCATCGCCTCGGCCGCTCGCCATGGCAGTTGCATCTCCTTTGAGATCTTCTCCCACATGTCCTTCTTGAATCTAGAGATACAGGTTAGTGTTGAACGTTGTCTGATCGTGGTGACCGGCGACCCACCTCTCGTAGAGACGAGCGAGTTTGTTCTTCTTCTCCTCGTCCCACTCCGATCGTCGCTCGAGATAGTTCTGGAAGCGAAGACGACAACTGATGGCGCTGCGGCCGGGCAAATGCTTCGAAATGTCTTCCCATTTCATGCCATTGCCCCTCAGTTCGATTATCGATCGGTCTTCGTCAGCAGTCCACTTGGACTGCTTCTTCTTCGCGGGCGTCTCGGATGGGTGAGGATGTGGAGGCGCCAGACGCTTGTTACTTGGTCCTGCAACGTGAGAAATGGGTATTGATAGGCCGAGTCTTGGATCTGGCATTGATGTTGGAGGATAGGGCGAGTAATTTGCTACTGGGTGGTAATGAGGCGGTCCCGGTGGGTACTGCTGCGGCGGATAATGCATGGTCTGCATTGGTGGAAACGCCTGGGGTACTTGACGCTGGTATTCGACGGGCGGTGCTGTATGAGGTGCTGGAGTCGTTGCACTCGTAATTGTCGAAGTGTGAGCAGAGCCTGTGTTATCGTCTCGGGCTCTGCTACTCGTTGATGCCTTGGAGCTGTTGCTAGCATTGCCTGGAGAGGATGCTGCTTTTGGCCGCTCCAGCAGCGACGAGATATCCACGTTGGCGGCCCTCGCTGGCTTCGAGGCCAGCTTGTCCACGGGTATGGAAGTGGTCTGGCGTGATGTGAGGAGATGTGATATGGGACACGGTGTCGATAGTGTTGCAGTTCTATCGAGTGACAGTAGCCCGACGATGCGGTTCCAGCCAGTTGGTGATCCGAGGCTGGTATAACTGTGAACGAAAGGCAGGCTCAGTGGCAGCCACCCACTCAATACGGCCTTGGTCGGTAAGCTTAGTTCGCCTCGTTCCGGAGAATGGTCGTCGATAGTTGGTCGTCAGCAGGCAGTAGCAAAAAAGGGCCGGGCGCGCGGTGGACTCGATGGGTCTTTGCTCCTCGTGACGTATCACAGGACGTTGGTGTTGTCCAGGTCGAGGAGAGGGTGCGAAGCGGTAGTTCCTGGGTTGGTTCGACAGATGGCTAGCATTGGCCGCATAAAGTTGGCCGATGATCGACGGTATATGTATGAACGCTCGCACGACCGCCTATACTACCGGCTGCAGCGTGCGAGGATGGGCCTGCACGCGAGAACTTCGTGGAGGATTGAAACCGGACAGTTGCTCGACGTGGGCCGTGGAGGGTCGTTTCACGCAGCGCTTGACGTAACACACCGAGGCACGAGACGGAGGTAGTTCTGAAGCTAAAGAGGGACCCAGAGATGGACTTGTGAAGAGCTGCCAGCCCAACCTTTCAGCGCGAGGCGCGGATAGCTTTGCAGTCTGTGCGGTGCTAGTCGAACAACATGCAAGAAATACTCCCGACGGACTGGATAGCTGGCCAATGACGGCCAGTGCAAGGGATGAAACAGCGTGGACCTATCGTGTCCAGCGAGCCGCCAAGTAAGGAAGCTGCGCTGAACCAGCGGGTTGCGGCTGGTATAGAAGAGGCAGCATCCCAGCAGTTGGACGCTCACCGGCGAAACCTAAGCCAGCCTGCATGGCATGGCGCGCTTCTTGTTCGCGCACGACGGAGCATGGGCGTGAAGCCTCGACAATTTGCAGCCCCAAGTGGCTAGCTCGCCTTTGGCTGCCGCTCGGCTGTGTGCAGTGAAGGAGCCAGGACTGGGTGGGCATTCGGTCTTGGGGCCCGGTCGCTGCTGCTGCGAGATGTGTGCGCTCTCGCCAGGGATGTCCGTTAGTCGATCCATGCGGGCTCATGCACCAGCAACTATGATACATCTCTCTGTGACGTCGAGCATGGAGCTAGGGGCTTGGGCTACCATATAACCAGCCGTAAGGGCCAGGTCATCAGCGCAGGCGTGACAGGTTCTTTGCACAAATTGACTCGAGCGCGCGCAGTCCCGCGTCCCCACCAGTCCGTTTTCGAGGGTCGGTGGGTGGTGGGTGCTGGCTGTCAAGGCGCGGTGCAGGTATCCATCCATCCTGCATTTTGATTAGGGCGGTCCGGGGAATAAGCGTTCAGATGTCGCGAACGATCTGCAGAACTCTGCTGGGCGCGCGCGTTGAGTCCCGCGGCAGCAGGCCAATGGGGAGATGGAGGGAGGTGAGGGCTGCGAGGATGGTTGTTTTCCGCCTGCTGCTCTGCCCATCAACGGCATATAGCTGGGCCGTGGCAGGCAGTGGGCATTACTCGAGCGAGTCGAGCGCACGTTCGCGCGGGCGCATGGCATTCCAGTGTAACGCTAGGAATGGGCGGTGAGGTGTGAAGTGCCGACTGGCTGGGCTGGTAGCGAGTGTCATCTACAACGCTTGTGACACGGTGTGCATCTCGGATCTCGTGACCCTAGTCGGAGCAGTGCCATTGAAGAAAAACAGCCGCCAGCCGAGACATTCTCGCACTCCTGGCGTCGATTTCACGTCCTGCGTTGAAATGCGTGGGCGAGACCATGAGAAGAGCACAGCATGTCCTGCCACGAGAAGATCACAGTATAGCACAGCACAGCACAGCAAGCACATGGCGATGGCGGTCAAGAGGCCATTGACGCGGACAATGCATTCTTCACAGGGGTAGCTGCCTGACGCAAGTCATTCGCCTTTAGCGTCATCCTCGCCAGCAGCACGCAGCAAGCACAGATCGCATGTTCCGTTCGATGGCCGAGGGTGGAGGCTACAGGACGGGGCTGCGGCTAAGGTAGTGGAAGGCAAGTCACGAAGCTTGATGCCACTACTGCCAGCACCCGGTCGAGGCGGCCTGCACAGCGCCGGAGCGACGACCACGGCGCGGCAACGTGCGCGCGATGCCCGGCGAGTTGCTGCGTGATGCGATGCTGGGCGGTGGCGGCGAGGGCGGTGGGCTTCCTGCGGACTCGCACGGCTGGGCTGGGCTGGCTGGCGGGCCATGGTCAGGCTCAGCACAATGGTCGACGTGGCCGGCTCTCGTTGCAGCAGCAGCACAGCACGTCGACGAAGCGCGCTGCGGCAGGATGGTTGGCGCTACAGCCGACCAGGCTATGCTAGAGAGCGCCGAACAATCGGCGAACATGTTCCCTTCGAGGGATTCCCTGTCCACTTGCGCGCAGCTCTATTTTAGTCCGATGCACGCGCTTCTGGCGGTGTGCTCGGAGATGCGTGGCCAACGACAGATCGTGCTGCACTGCTGTGCTGTGTTATTATGCTGTGCAGACAGAGCACATGACGACAGATGAATTGAGCCTCATGTCTTTCTGCATCTCTCACATCGCGCCTGCTGCTGGTCGGTTCTGCACTTCCCGGCGAGCCCTAATAACACCAGTGATAAGAGCATGACTGTGACTGCCCCATCTGCCGCCGTTCGCAACGAGCATGCACCGGCGGCTCATCCGCTCGCAGGCCGCGCTGTCGAATCGAGCACTCGCATCCACTTGCGCGCTGCGTGACTGGCCCGCCGCGCACATGGCTCGTGCAGCCCACTTCACCTCCAACCCACAATCGGCAGCCTCTCTTCCATCACCGTCCTGAATCCATCACAACGTCCGCCGCGTGATCTGCCCACCCAAGCGCCGCTGTCCACTGTCCGCACGCGTCGACGCCAAACCTCCACCTCCGACTCCCATCCCAGCATCATGGCCGCGTCCGCCGCTGATGTGCCCCTGCTCATTAAATCGGAGAATTCCTCCTCTGAACGCCGCATCTCTCCAGCGTGGACCGTTGCCCAGCTCAAAGCGCGTCTCGAGCCTATCACGGGCGTTCCGGCGTCTTGTCAACGTCTGAGCCTGCACGTTGCCTCGCAGCCACCGCAGCCCATCGAGCCTGCAAATGAGGAAACCACGCAAATAGCTGCATGGCCGCTTCAGGCATACGCAGAACTGCTGGTGCGTAAACTCGAGCCCGCGTGTCTCATCGCATCCCCCATCACTTTCTGCAATATCGCCGCTGAACCACTCTCGTGGTACCCTTTGCAACCCTCTCCGCACCGGCCACTGGAATTCGCCGGTGGCATGACCAGCTATAATAAGGGGCGGAACATCATGCACTGCAGCGTGTTGAGCCCATGGCTGCAAAGCATCGATCGCCTTGGCACCTACCACTCCCAGGATTCATCTGCTGATCGCTCATGCTAGGTCACTGATACCCGGCCGCCCGGCTCGAGGACCAACTATACCGACGTGTCTTCCGTACAGAAGTATGAGATGCCCCAGGATGAGTACGAGAGCCGCACGGACAGCGTGCTGGCATGGAAGAAAGCCCGCAAACTGGGCCGCTTCGATCCTGACGCCCCGAACATTGAACAGCAAAAGATCGACGCTTCGTACCGTGAGGTCGACTCCCGCCACATCAAGCAAGGCGCCCGATGTCGTCTGCTGCCGGAGACCGACCATAGACGCGGCACCGTGCAGTTTGTCGGCGACGTACCGGAGATTCCGGGCGGCATTGGTGCCTGGGTTGGCATTCAACTCGATGAGCCTACCGGTAAGAATGATGGCAGTGTGAAGGGCCAGCGCTACTTCGAATGTCAGCCAAGTTGTGGTGTGTTCGTAAGGCCCGAGCGTGTTGAAGTCGGAGATTTCCCCGTTCTGGACGAGTTCGCTGATGAAGATGATGAATTTTGAGCGACTCGCAACTGGTCTCACCCTTCGGCGACACCGCCATTTGGAATGCTACCAATGCCGGGATCCGTTGCGTATCGGCGTCGAGCAGGTTTCAGATCCAGTAGTGCCCACGCGAGCAGCAGGTCGTGCCAGCGCAGAAGGCGTAAGGGACGTCAATGCTTCGTCTTTACTGGGCAAACCCTGCTTGTCACAACCACACGGATGGACCAAGCATGTTTGACAGTCTTGACATGGCAGTGCATGGGCTACACGGCCGTACAGCCAAAGGATTTCTGCTGATCCTGACCATGTGAGGAGCCCTGATAGTTGGCGCGATGCAACGGAGGTCTCACAATGCCCATGGCGGAATGTTACCGCACGACCGATATACCAGCAGTATCTCTGTCTTATGCAGCGCATCTGAGGCATACGGTCTCAAGGATCGAGGCAGGCGGTGAATCACGCACGAAGAGAGATCAAAATGCGGATCTCCGCTTTGCTGTGCGCAAGTAGCCGACCCAGACCATGCACAAAGGCAAGCACATATGATCAATTCTCCAAGTTCGAGTATCAGTTCCCAGCATTCGAAAAGTCAACCTGGCATTTGCAATTGCAGGATGCATACTCCTGGTATTTCTCGGCCGCCGGCATAGTACGGCGACGACCAACAAGTGCATACATTGAAATTCATTTCCACATCAATGCACACCGGAATTGTTCGCTGCAGAAGCGATCGCAATTCAAACCGGCATGTCCTGCAGACAAGGCCCGGTCGGCGCTAGCAATCGGACCGTGCTGCACATACATGAATCGCGAGCACACGAGGATTATGCTTAACACCACTGAGTCGTACAACAGGAAAGTGCGCAATCACGAAGACACGTTGCAATGAATCGGTGAGCAGGATGCTACTCGAACGACGCACAAAGTCTAAAGTATCCTAACTGTCGGTGAGCAGCACTTTCGGAAAGCTCGCTCTTGACATGACATTGCATCCAATGTGCTATGCACGCGCACGTGCAGAGCAGCCTTGCATGTCACAGTCTCAGCCCTTGGCCCAGGAAACATTCATAATATTTCATCACTAATCAGCCCTGACGATTCAACTTCGCTCTTCTTCAAGGTCCTTCTTCGGTGAATCAAGTCAGCATCGCATGAGCATGGGATGAAGACAGATTGGCGACTTGGCAACAACCCAGTCAGAAAGATCCGATGCTTCTCCATCCTTCAATATTATCAGCTGATCATACACCTTGTGCAAATACCGAACGCTCCTGGTCGAATCTCATAATACGACACCAGCAAAATGGGCGAAGTACGGAAACGACGCTCAACTGGGAAGACGCAAATTGCATTTCGGAGTATTGATGAACTTGAAATCCCTGCCACGTTCCACCCCAACTTTCCGAGAACTTGGGTGATGTGATGCGCGAGACTCAGACATTTGCGGTTCGAGAATCAAGCCAGCGATTCGAGCTCATCACACGAACCACCTAATAGCATGTCAAGTAACAACACAAGGGTGAAGTCTCAATAGTAAGGCGTCCAACAAAAAAACAAGTGCAAGTCTCTCATGTCGTGGGTATCTAGAAATCTCAAGCTCTCTGTCAAGTCATGATCGTAAGCTTTGTTGCTTGTCAATGCCAAATCTCCTGCCATGCTTCCTCTTCCTCTTTTCTCTGCGAGTCAATTCTCCCGCGATGTCAAGTGTCATTGCGGCAAAAGACCGCTCCGTTGGGAATCGCATCGCCATGCCTGCAATTCAACTTATCCCAACAACGAACTGCATGCAATGCCGCGAATCGAGGCACCAGAGCTTCGTGAAAGTCATGTTGTTCAAACCACAAACGTGAGCAGCCCAATGCAGCTTTCGCATGGAAAGGGCTGGTGGATGAGGAGAGCGACGCGCAACGTCAACAATTGAACAGCGCATCACCCGCTTCTCCCACCACTCTCAACCTCACATCCCTGTGCAAAGAATATCCGCGCAGTCTTGGTTCTGCTTTCATTCGTAATCGCATAATTGTTTCCTGCAGAGTAGCAAATTCGTCAGCAACAGTATTCATGCAGCGATTGCAGCGATTTCGCCACCACAACAGAGCTAGTCAGGTAGATGATGTGGATGTGTGATGATGTGGGTGATGGATCCTCCCAAGCGCCGCGCATGCGAACAGTGTGACCCAAGCGTGATGAACCGATGGGGTCCCACGCCGCACGAGGACGTCTACACTCGGTTGGACCTGCGCTGTAACGTTGCACGAAGGGCGCAAGCAAACCGGGCCCAGGAAGTTGCTGCCCACTCTTTTTCAATAGGCGGAAGTCCGGCAGATCCACCCGTACGCCTCATCGAGTACGAAATTCCAAGCATGGCGTTCCTGAAGCTGAGAGCACCAACCGGGGTCCGGCGCGAGCAAATCTCTTGGTTCAGTTCCTGATCCTGGATGGAGGTGCGTTGTCTCATCCTGTCGACAGGCGAGCGACAGTTCCGTCGCACTGCAGCGACGGCAACCCCCACGCTCGAACCAGTCTTCAACACTGCACTGCAGGACGGTTCGCACCGGCATGAGCGGCATGTTGTGTTGTGTTGGGCAGCAGCTCGCGCTGTGTGCCTGTACCACTGAGCGTTATTCTGACAGCGTCCGTTGCACACACACACCGCCATCATATCGAGAGCTAAGCGCGGCTCTCGGATGGCGATACCGGGAAGCTGCAGCTGCAAAGTCCTCGACAACAATACGATTGTATGGTCGTCCTTGCGGTGAGCTGACCGCCATCCGGGATCGAGGCAGTCTGATCCAACGACGTCGGTAGAGAGTTGTTTGCTGACGGTTCCATTCGAGGCCGAAGCCCAGCCGAGTGTGGGGCCTATCTTTCGGAGAGATCGCAGCCCCACATGTGTTGTGTCTCCTTGTCATTCAGTCAAGCGAGCAGTCAAGCGAGCATGCTCTAGCGAGCTCTTCGTTGGTCTAATGGTCATGATTTCCGCTTGTCATTCGTAGTTTCAGACCAGTTGAAGACGGCTTGGCACCGCTGTCCAGTAGACCTGTTGGCGATTCCAGATATTGAACGTTGGCGGATCGCTGCCATGTGGTCCGGGATATTCGCACAACGGCGGAAGAGCAATTAAGTATTGGCGTATCATTGCCATGGTGTCCGGGATTTTTGTGCAAGAGTGAGGGGGAAAGGGAAGAGAATAGGCTTACCTCGAGGAACGACCCAACATCCACCCTTGCTGATTGCAAACTGATTGACCTCCATCCCAGTGGCGCCAACTTCAACCATAATTTTACCTTCGTGCACGAAGAACACCATCTGCATCTTTCGGCTGTTCTTGGCGCGCTTGAAGCCTTCCGGCGGTAGCTCGACTACTCCAGCGCCGAAGAATGGTAGGGTCATGATCTTGGCATATCTGAAATCGGAGCCAGGGACATCTTTCGTCACGATCGAAGATGCCGCAAAAGCAAGGTCTGCAAGATCCGTTAGTTAAAGATGTCTCAATCCACTAGGCAACCGTATGCAAACTCACCTTCCTGGATGGGGTCTTCTGGGTCTCCTGCGTTCGTCTCCGTGTTCCAATTGGCAACATTCCCGGTGATCACGCCGGCTAGTTCTTCCCATTCATCAGGCACAGTAGACTCTGTTTCACTTTCCTCTTCGATATCCCGCAGTCGACTACCATGCTTGCGGCTCTTCTTTCTCTTTTTGGCTCGTGGTCTTGACACCTGAACAGGTTCAGCTCGGATGATGCCCTCGATTTCGCCATTTCTCCATATCCGGCCTTCGTTTTCCCAGAACTTCAGGGGTTGAATGAGATTTCTCCCAGAACGGGAAGTTTGTTCGTGCGCATCGGCAGCGGGCGTGTGCGCTCGTAGGTTGACATTGCTAACAGGACCCATACTCGCACCACGGCCTTTAGCTGGTGAGCCACTAGGCCTCACGGGGCTTCCATTGCGCTGAATTGCACGGTTTGAATCGCTCTCCTTCAACGCGGCCGACTTTCCTTTCTTGCCTTTGCCTTTGCCTTTGCCCTTCCTCGCCGGCTCCACTTCGTTCTCGGGCTCTGGCTGCGTGTGTAGCTGAGAATCCTGGAGAGGTTGGTGATGCTCATCGTCATCGCCGGTCGCCAGATACTCGTCCTCGTACCGAATAGTAGATGGCCCGGCCTCCACTTCGGCATGTTCGTGATGTACTGCAATGTTAGATGTGCGCTTCTTTTGGAAGGCCGGCTCTGTTGTTCTTCTTCTCCCTGCGCGTTGTTCAGGCTTGTCCTTGGACGTTTCGAGCCTGAGGGCGACGCCACAGCAGGAGAAAGAGGCATTTGGCTCGTGTTCGATTGGTCTGATTTTCGTGGTCGTCCTCGCTTCCGCTTCGAACCCTCCTCGGCTTCATGGATATTGATAGCTGTTCGCTCTGGTTCTATTGCCTCAGGCACTTCATCATCAAACATTAGATGTTGATCATCGTCTTCCTCGATTGACTGCTCCACACTTTCGTCCTCGCCAATGATGCCGTTCGGTTGTTCAACAGAAGTAGCGCGGACTTCATCGGCATCGTCCTCGTACTCGTAAACATCTGGTCTGCCTGGACCAGTTGATCTTCGTAGCTTGTGCCGTGGCTTGAAAGGACTTTGAGCGTCTGCGACGTGGATGCTCTTTCGATTGCGGTTAACAGTCTCGAATTGAAGCTTGCGATTTACTGCGGGTTCCCTGCCGTCGCGAGGAGAGCTTGCAGGCTCTTCCGAGATACCAGGTCGAGACTGCGGGCGCACTGAACTCATTCGGCGCGGTGAGCCTCCAATGCTGGTTCGTTTCAGCGGTGATTGTCGCGCGGGCGGTAGTCGAGGCGTTTTGCGCTTTCCTAATGTTGTCGTCACGTCGGGTGCTGAGCCTGAGAAGGCATGTCGGGTAAGCAAATCTTCCTCATCTTCCTCGTCCTTGATATACGCACTATCCTCTACGTCCATACCCTCGCTGGTGAGGATTGTCCTGCTGCCATTCTGTTCGGGGGAAGTTGGAGAAGAGAATATGCCAGAGACAGGCTCAAGTCCATGCTCATCTCTAAGCCCCGTGTCTTGCAATGTGATGCCCGTTCTCCTATGCACACATCAGCGATGCGCGCTTTGTACAAATCGTTGTTGCCGCGTACCGTCCAACTTTGCCCACGTCAAAGTATTGCTGACCCGTCTTCTTGCGCCGTCCTGGTGTCCCATTCTTCGCGGCAGGCGCCATAGCGCTCGGCGGTTGGTTTTCTTTGCCCCGCGCCAGCTTTTCCAACCGAATTAGTCCAATGCGCCAAAAGGGTGGAGTGAGAGAAACGGCGGGCGGTGGTTGTTGCGGCGGTGCACGCGTTGTCGCGCGACTGTCGTGTCGTGCCGTGAGTGTAAACACTGGAAGGCAGCTCCCGCGCTGAAGACTTGGCGCTGCCCTCGTGCTGCGACGTCATCCGAGCCAGCCAGTGCAGCCAATCCAGGTCGAACCCAGTTACAACAATCAACCAGAACATCACATCTTGGAATGGCTTCAATTGATCACTTCGACATGTCCAGCTTCACCGGCAGAGAGATCATCTTGCGAGGCCCGCACCTCCTCCAATTCTTTTACTGCCTCTATGGCGGTACCTTATCTTACGTTGCCATAACCAACTTGCAAAAGTATGAAGCAACATCCAAGAAGCTTGCCGAGTGGTCAAAAGAAGCAGAGAACCAGCTATGGAAGACAAGAACTACGCAGGCGTCGGGAGCTTTGGCAGTATGTAGTGTCTCGTCGTTGTTACGTCTCAAAGCTTATTGTGATCAGATATTGGCATCTTTCATCGGATCTTTCAGCCTCGCCTTCTTCGCAGACTCGCTACCCAAATTGATGCGTATGACTACGTCTCCTGCCCTGGTCGTGCTGGTGCTGTTTACTCGAGGTCACATCAAGAATTACTGGGCACCAAAGGACGGCAAGAATATCACTCGCATTCCGCTACCGAAAATGGAAGACTACAACGAGGCTGAACGCAAGACTGAAGGCCTGCTGAAGGTGCTGGAGTATCTGGAGTACAGCTGGGTCCTGACAAGCTTTATCAATGGCATGATAGGGTATTGAACCTTTGCACTGAGATCAAAAGCTGAGGTTCAGAATATTACAGACAGAAGTCTCAACTGCGGACGCGGTCGCGTCGCTAGAGGCAGACACCAGACGGCATTACTGAATTTGAGAAGAACACCATCGGTCAACAATCACAACCAGTTTACGTCTGAACAGGCTCATTTCTGCTTCTCACCATAGCCTCGTCTCTCAAGACGGATCAGAGGCCTATCAGGTTTCCTTGCCAGTCTGCGGCGCAGCATAGCGAATATTGCCAAGCAAATTAGCCGCCGATCCAACCAGCCAAAAGAATCGTCTCCCTCTCGATAAAGTCGACACTACGCTCTCACCGCAGTCTATCATCCTGCGTTCCTAGAGAGCCAAAAAGAACAGCCTGCGGTTCGGAGTACGAATGGAGAAAAGAATGGCCCACCATCAGCGGCACGGGCCGAAATGTCACGTGCCTACATAATCTGATTCATTCATGCACTTCTACCTCTATCGGCACACTACGGGGTCCAAAAATGATCGCAATTAGAGCCATTTGAAGCAAAAGATTGACTCTCCATCAGGGAATCGAACCCTGGTCTCCCGCGCTTGTGGCTGCCCTCAGAGAGAGCTTTCGCTGACAAGCGGAAATCATGACCACTAGACCAATGAAGAGAGAAGCTTGCTTGGCTCGATGGAAGCTTCCATACAAAGATCATATATATCCCTTCATTTTTGCCGCTAAGTTGCAGCGCTTGCAGGTGGCGGACGATTCTGGGTGCTGTGCATGGTTGCTCCATGTGGTAGTAGCAGACATGCTGTCCGGGCATAGCATACGTCAAGAACAGAGTACTAACTGCAACAATTTCTGCAAGGAACGGCCACGAAACTTCTCAAGGATGCGGAGCTCCGGAGGACTGCTTGAGATCATGACAGCTTGAATCGGCCTGCTGCTTCGGAGTCAT
This sequence comes from Cercospora nicotianae, assembly GCA_029490675.1. NCBI lineage: Eukaryota > Fungi > Ascomycota > Dothideomycetes > Mycosphaerellales > Mycosphaerellaceae > Cercospora > Cercospora nicotianae. Next base: position 3,164,100 of record JANQAT010000006.1, on the reverse strand, counting down.
TGGCAGAAGATAGCACACCAGGCATTGTCCCATACAGCTCTGCACCGAGTCAGACAGTAGAGGGTACCTCACAACTGCCATCCGGAGCTGGTCCCTCGCAACTACTTTCACTAGAGGCAGTCAGATCGTGGTCTGCTCCTCATGGTAGAGCACTGTCTGAAGCAGAAGTACTTTCTACCGGCGACTTTGGGCCGTTTTGTAGATGGCGTGCGGGACCGGGCACAATGGTTCTGCAGTGCTGCAGGCACGTAAACCAACGAAGCAGACCGTGCAGTGGCTACGACGTCCCTTGCTCTGAAGGACTGAAGACTCGAGAAAAGTTTTTATGGAAGCGATCTCATATTCTTTCTTCGGGCTCAAGACAAATGCCCAAGTGGATGATGCAACACCATCGGCAACTGGCTGTGCTTGATTTCCAGGCGCACGGCCAGGCCTCTGGCTCACACAGCATCCATACCATGTCGGACGCCGATTCTGCCCAATCCAGCATTGCCAGCACACGGTACTGGTCCTCGTTGGAACGACAGCCTCCTCCGCCCGAGCTTGGTTCTCGAGAACACGCTCCAGTCACACATGGGTCAATTTGCAATGTCTCCGTGCCAGCCTCTATTGGAAGCAGCACTACAGAGCTTTTGATCGATATCGCTCAGCCTCTTCATGCGAGTACTATCAGACTCCTCAAGAGAAATTGTTCCTGGCGACCCAAACTGGATGTCGCTCAAACTCTTCATATTCCAGATCTCGGCAATCAACTGAGGAGCCATGACTGCCCAAGCCGAGACATTCTGATATTTCAGTCCAACTATTCGCCGCACATGAAGCGATCTCAGGTTTGGAAGACAATGCAGCTGTTTCAGCCCTATCAACATCGATGCAGGCTGTCCCACTACCAACTCAAGTTTCGTAATGGCAGACAGGCGCCGTGCACCCAGAGAATCAAGGAAGCTTGTGGATGGATCGATTGAGAAACGATTGATGGAATAGAAAATCTCTTCGGCCTCAGCAAGGGCTCGTCGACAAGTCAGAAGGATTGCCAAAGTTACTGGAGCCTTTCCATGCGACGGACGAGGTGCAATCTTGACGGCACCCTCGAAGTGGGAATGCTAAGCAGGTGCTCATATATGTCGAGCCTGAGCTCTGTTGGTAGACGGAAGAGCAGAGATTGGTTTTGTGGGTTGATCGACTTATCCAAATTTGTCTCTTCGATATTCGCCTTCTTCTTTGTCGGGTGTGTTCTGCAAGAGGCTGCACGGAAGCTGAATTGCAACTGGAATTTAATGTAAGTGCTGCGAGATGGACCTGTAAACTGGCGACCTTCAGGGACCTGGATCGCTTCTTTTGGAGGTAATATGACCCAGTCCTCGCCGTCTCCAGAATCGACGTCCGGTACCATGTTGGCCATAGATGCTAACAGGTCATGCAAAACCTCGGCGAGCTGCTGGTCGATGGACTTGAAGATACACTTGTCTGTAGACACATTGGAAAGGTGTACAGTACTTTGGAGTTCGGCTGGATCTAATGAATGTGATCAGGCAGCAGGCAAGACGTATCATACGTCAGACTAAAGCCACTGGTTGAGGCAGCACTTTATCGGAAGACGAGGTAGTAAAAGACGAATGTAAAGTCGATATATCTAAGGATACACATGCGTTGTTATGTCAAGCCATTCTCCCTATTGCCATTTGCCGCAATTCCATGTGTCGCCATTCCGAGCCATTCTCGCCATTCTCACCAAAATCGTCAATCATGCTTGAGCCACGTCCGAGCTTGGACGGAGGTGTCGGAATTCCTGTGGAATATCGGCGATGTGCAGTGGTACGGTGACGCGCGGAAGAAGCCACTTCACGAGGTTGAGAATGTTGAGCTTGTTACTCTTGAGCAAGTGCCATGCGTGGCGCTCGTCAGCCGCTTTTGCTTGTCTCAGTACATGCGACCCCTCAAGTGTTGAACTCGAAGCTTCATCCGATGCGGGCTCATCGGCTCTGGTGTACCGATTCCAAAATTTACGGTAGACCTTACTTGTCGAGCTCAGCTTCCAATTCGTAGTCGCACTCGCCAAGTCTTGCAAATCGGTGATCGCCTGTCGAGAAATCCTATGTGGCTCAGCGTGACGTGCCATCCTGTCAGCTCCCTGTGAGTATGGCTCAGCGCGACTCGCCACCCAGTCACGTTCCTTTAGGGATTGGTTCCTGCAAAAGGCCTGAAAGTCCTCCTCTGCCCGTCTGTACTCGGCTTCGGACGTGGCTGCGTAGACTTTCTTGATGACCAGGTGGTGGCTGAAGTCGACGTTGAGCTCTCTGATTTGATCCATGGAAACCGTCTTGCCACCAAGGTAAATTTGGCCCATGACACGAGAGACGAATTCGCGGAACTTGCTGCCTGCCAGTCTCAGGGCCGCATGTCTCTCGACATGCAAGTGGATTAGTACTGGCCACAATACCGACTTGCACATCTCGCTCCATGGAGCGGCCTTCAAGGCTTGTTGGATTCGCTCGTTGATGGGCAGGTCCGGGAGGGCTTCCTGCTTGTGTATGAAGGATGCTACCGGCTCGAGCCAGTAGGGTTGTTTGTGCGATCTATTGGCGACACCTCGTATGTCTTCGTACACCACCGGCTTCTCAAAATACGGAACCTGAGATAATCAGCGCTATAGAGCAACATGTTCAATGTGTACGAAGACATACCAGTTCCCGCGGCAAATCCTCTTCGCCAAGAAAGAATCCTAACTTGGCTTCAAAAATGAAAAGCTTGCGAGCAAGCATTAGCTTTTGCAAACCTCCTATAGCTCGTATTACCTTTTGAGTAGTGTGTCGACGTGAGCTTTCGGAGAATAGCTTCTTAGCGGCGACAGTCTAGGCGAAACCGATAGACAGGCCGTAGCATCGAACTAGAGAGATTTGTCGCTCTACGTTGCGTGCGACGAGACCCCTTAAGTAAAACTCGGGGTAGTATAGAATAAAGACCATCCGAGACACCTATATTCCTCTAGCATTACGCAATGTCTCGAGGAAGTAGTAGCTTAGATTAGCGAAGATAGGAATATCTCCGAGACTAAGCTTAAGGCGATCGATATAAGATGTTCGATAACGCGCAACGTTAGCACTGCCGAAGAGGAAGCCGACGTAAGCGTAAGACTTGTTCTAAAGGTCCTAAGCAAACTTCGATATAATGCGGCGAACAGTCGGCGAGATAAGGAATTCCTATAGAGCTAATAGCTTCTTCCTCTTTTCCGCTCTGCCGGGGATCGTAGTTCGATTTATGCGCAATAGGAAATAATCTAGTCCTATAACCCCTTCGAATCCTTCGAAGAAAGAAAGTTGTTACGTCCTGCCTGTCCGTCGGCAGCCTAACCCTAATCTGATATGGGGTTGGCCTAGGAAGTGTCGATCCTCGCAATGTCCTCGTGGTATATCAGAGAAGGTCCTGAAAGGTTTGTAACATAACCCTAAGAGAGTTGTATTGAGTTGAGCACGAAGCTCCTATCCTACGGTAAAGAGCGTTGTCTATATAGCGCTGCACCTTGGCGCATACTGCGACACGAGCGATCGTGAGCGCGGCGTGCGACGCGGTCGCCTTGTTCGCTCCTTTCGCTCGCTGGTAGTCACGTGACCGCAGCCCTGGTGACGTGTTAAGTTGAGAGCGACAGGCGGAGGAGAGGCGGTGCTGTCGCTCCTCCATCAAACCGTAACACCATCCCCCTTTTAGCCTAGCTTCGCCCCGAAGCTTATTACTTAGTGTGTCCGTGATCCTTCTCTTTTCCCTAGGTTCGTCCTTCTTGCGATGCCTCCCAAACGTCACCCAGTCAGCGAAAGAATCGCTAACCTTTCCAGAGTGATTGCCCGACGCGGAGAGACCATGCCCACACCCTGCAAGCTCTGTCGAGACCGTAGCCTCGAGTGTCTCGTAGACGTCTCCTCCGGTCGTTGTCAGAACTGCGTCGCTGCACACAAAACCTGTGACCTCCGAGTCACCCTTTCGGAGTTTAACAAACTATCGGCCGCGAAGGAGAGGTTTCAGAGGCAGCTTCGCGAAGCAGAGGAACATCTCGAGGAGGTTGAAGAACGTGCCCTCGAGGAGATTCGTACTGCCCGAGCGAAGGTCCGCCGGCTGAGGAAACAGCTCCATCGTGCCGATGACAAAGAGCGTGAGGCGATCCAGAACGAGTCGGAACGTATCGCCGAAGCGGAGGCGGAGGAGGCGCCCTCCCTCCTGTCACTTCCTGACTTGTCTTTCCCTGGCTCCGAGATCCTTTCGCTTCCTCCGGAGGCGTGGGATACCTCCGTACCCTCGTATCTGTCGTGGGACACATATCTGGCCACTCCGGACCCCGAGAAGTATGTTCCTTGGTTTTGTCGTAGTCCATTTCGTCGTTTCTTCCGTTGTCCTTGTACTGATCTCTTTCTACCTAGGTCATCGAACCAAGAGACCGCGGTTCGATGAGCCCTTCGGGGTTGTCCCTCCGAATTAGTCGGATTTCGAGGAGTCTTCCTCGCATTCCCGGTATGCTGTTGCCCGAGCCATGGTATTCACTTCACGGCTGACCTTGTTCTTCTTTCTGCAGTTCCGCGCGTAGTGGCCTTCCTCGCCACACTCGTAGCAGGTGAAGCCTTTGCTCTTCAGCTTCCTTCCTCGCGTACGTTCGGTAGCATCCAACTCCATTGGATCTCCGTAATCAGGGTCCTGACTTCTGGCCTTGAAGCCCCCTCCTCCGCCTCGAGCGGGTATCCGGTGTCCAGGCTGTACGATTCGGTCGTATCTCAGCTCCTGGAGTCTCTCGTCGATTTCCTTTGCTGCTTTGATCATTGCACCGAGCGTGGTCATGCTGGAGTTTCGGGATAATTCGGCCTTGACTGAATCCTTCAGTCCCAGGTAAAACTGCGAACGATAGGCAGCGTCGTTCCACTCGAGATCGGCCTGGTATCCTTGGAATTCTGACGCATAGGCGGCGACAGAAGTGGTTTGTCGGAGTTGTCGGATATGGCGATCGGCGTGTGCCTCTTCGTTGGGTATCCCGTATAGATCATTAAGTTTCTCTTCGAACTTGTCGTAGCTGTGGAAGATTCTTCTGGTTTCCGTTTCTGGTTCGTCATCTGAACTCTGGCAGACAAGCCAGTCCTTCAGGTATGCTCGGAATCCTCTGGCGGCTCTTCCTCGTAGGAAGGATGCGGCATACAAGACCTTGTCGGCCTCGCTATGAAACTGGTGCGCGTTGAAGTGGAGGTACAGCTGAACCTGCAGCTGGAAGTTCTCCAACTTCTCCTTAGTCCCGTCGAACGTCTCCGGCGTGGATATCTTAGGTGCGTGGGTTGACTCGTATGAGCCCGCTGTGCTCATAGTGGGAGTCGATTGTTTCCCGCTTCCGTTAATCGACATGTTGCTCATTCGTTCCGTGATTCCAGTCGATAGCTGTTGTCGTGATGGACTTCTTGTGTCGGCAACGTCCTGAGTCTTTCTTGACATTGATCGATAGCGCTTCCCTTCGGCTTTTGGTGCTCAAAGTTGTTACGTCCTGCCTGTCCGTCGGCAGCCTAACCCTAATCTGATATGGGGTTGGCCTAGGAAGTGTCGATCCTCGCAATGTCCTCGTGGTATATCAGAGAAGGTCCTGAAAGGTTTGTAACATAACCCTAAGAGAGTTGTATTGAGTTGAGCACGAAGCTCCTATCCTACGGTAAAGAGCGTTGTCTATATAGCGCTGCACCTTGGCGCATACTGCGACACGAGCGATCGTGAGCGCGGCGTGCGACGCGGTCGCCTTGTTCGCTCCTTTCGCTCGCTGGTAGTCACGTGACCGCAGCCCTGGTGACGTGTTAAGTTGAGAGCGACAGGCGGAGGAGAGGCGGTGCTGTCGCTCCTCCATCAAACCGTAACATATAACCCCTTCGAATCCTTCGAAGAAAGAAGAGATAAACTTTATATAGATATTAGTTTTGTCCTAGATCTCCCTATTCTTCGGATTCGTATATATTAACGTTAGATAATTTAAGAGAGCAACGATAGTGTTATCTATAGTGCTAGACGGGTGGACTAGTAGCTCGCATGGAAATTCTAGCTCTGCTTTAAGTATTTCTTGCTCTATTTCGATAAACTAATCTCGGATAACGGTATCGCTAAAGATGCGCTTACCGTACTTAACTTTCTCTAGTACGGAGCGGCTAATAGGCGTAGTTGGAAGATTGTCGAGGAACTTCTGCAGCGCGTTTAATTGCCGAGAAGTTAATTGCTTCGATACGGCACTTATTAAAGCCGCCTTCGCGTTAACGATACTCGTTATCTAAGCAGCATTATCTTAATCGTCGGACTCTAGATCTTCTATAGCTATAGCAGCAACATTCTCGTCTAGATCTTCGTCTTTAATTAGCTAAAGGTTTGTTATTTCTAGATCTAGATTATCTTCGTCTAGCTAGTTCTTAGGGTTATAGCTAACGTTAACTTTATTATTATGTTACGGGCAGAGAATGGATTCACCTGAGTCACGTGGGTGGCTCGGCCCGCTCCGGCTTGGCAGCCGTGCCTCGCGTATATAAACACTCCGTCCCTAGGACCTCTTAGTAGACTCGTACGTAAACTTCCGAATATACGAGGTCACTCAGAACGGCTCGTCACACTTTTACGTACCACCCCAGCGTCACCACGGACGCAGACAACAAGCGCGGAAGCGCAGAAACCCAGAAACAAGGCGCACTTGATCACTGAAGGTGACTCGAGTGTCGCAGAAATCCCCAAGCAGCACTTGGTCATTGTAGGTGACCGGCGCCGCTCGTACTTGATCGTTGTAGGCGACAAGTACCCAGAAACCCAGAACCGCAATCAATGAAGTCGTTGCAGGCGACTTGAGTGCAGAACGAGGTAGGAATCTACAAGCTTACTGATCCACGAGTCCGACACCTTCAACATGGTGCGACCGTACGGCAGCAGCGCGCAGCGCCGCTCGAGACCGAGCGTGCAGCGTGATTCCCTCTTCAACAACAGAGAGTCGCAGACTTTCGACACGAACAACCCCGGATACCCGGACTTGACGGAGTACTTGGAGCGAGAAGGTATTATCGCAGATAAGCTACCTACTCTGGAGGAAGAAACCGAGGAACCAGAAACCACTGATTCAAGCCGTATCAACCTCGCGTACTTCGCTCGACCACAAGACATTGTCACAGACGACAAGGGTGTACCCCGTATCACTGTCGACTTCGCTTTCAACGGACTTGGTGATGAGGTCACTCGAAGTGTTCCTGTCACGCAGTGGCAGAACCTGACAGTCACCGAGTTTGTCAAGGAAGTCCAGAACAGCCCCGAACTGGTGCACGCCCTCCTGTACACAATGCAGGTAGACCACGAGAAGCTACTCGAGGTGTTCCAGATCCTTCAACAGGCCAATAACCTCAACAAGGAAAAGATTGAGCATATGGCCACTCAGCACCAAGCTTCCGGCGCGAAGCTTGCGGAGCTGGAAGGACTGCTGAAGAAGGACCCCGATACACGCTTCAAGGATTTGACCGTTCAGCTTGAGAAATACAAGGGATGGGTTGCAGAACTCAAAGAAGACGTGGTAGCTGCTCAGACTGAGAATCAAGAAGCCGGGGCCTTCACGCAAGAAGACCTGGATGAGTTGAATAAGTCATACAGCGAGCAAATCGCCGATCTTCAGAAGCAGGTCAACGACCTGAAGAAGAAAGGCACTGACAAGCGCACACCGTCTGAGGAAGACATGGATCGCTTTCGCAAGCGCAATCAGCAGCGCAAGCAGCGACAAGGTGGCAACCCTGATCCCAACCCCTCTGATCACTCTGATTCTGAGACCGACTCCGACACTGAGCCCCGCGGCCGCCGTGGTCAACCAAAAGTCAAGAAGAGTCAGAAGGGTTCTCGAAAGGAAGACTCGATCGTCATCCCCGACGACAGCACGGTTGCTAGCGACGACACTGGTTTGGTGATGTACGACGCCACGCTGATCGCCAACATGAAGGAACTGGCTCGAGGCCTGACAGTCAAGCTCTTCAAGAACGACAAGGAGCTGTCACATGCTCAGTGGCAGTCACAGGTTGAGAATAAGCTCGACAACACTGTCTTCAAGGACACCGGCTCCGCACTGCGCAGCATCCACAATTGGACAGGTGGCGATGTGTTCGATCAGCTTGAACCTATGGTGCCGACTAAACTGCAAGGCGAGGAAGTCGCAGCAGATGCCTTCAAGTCAGTTCGCGAAATGCTAAAGTACATCAACGAACACTACGGCATTCGTGACAAGGCTGGTAAGGCACACAATGAGTGGCACAATCTGAAGATGGGTGAGACCGAGAAGTTCACCACCTTCTACCGCAAATACCAGGCTGCACGCGCCCATGTTCGCTTGGACACGCAGACTGAGATCTACATGTTCCAGAACAAACTCAGCGACAAGTTCCAGGATCGGTTTGTTGGCGAATACCCCGACTCGATGCAGTCCTTGGTTCAGAAGTGCTACAAGATCGAGAGCGACTTGGACAGAATGGGTTCGAAATCGAAGAAGGATGACAAGAAGGACGACAAGAAGGATGGCAATAAGAAGGGTGGCCGTGGTCAAGGAAACAAGCCTGACGACAACGCCAACCCCAAGTTGCCATGGGAGAGCCGTCCAGCCGCGTTCAAGAACCTTCCAGCAAACACGAAGGCTCATCGCACTAAGTTGATGAAGGAAGGCAAGTGCCACAAGTGCCAGCAACAGGGTCACGTCAAGAATGATGAGGCCTGTCCGCTGTTCGCTTACGGCATGCCGAAGAATGTTAACGAGGACCAGAAGAAAGCGAACGCCTCTTCGTCCAACATCAACACCGAAGCTGGCACCGACCAGGAAATGCCTAGTCTGCCCCTCAAGCGCAAGGAGCGGCGGACCAAATGACGAGTTACGAGAAGTTGAGAAGAAACCATCAGTGAAGATGCCCGCAGCGGTACCTTCACTGCCTAGGATCACTGATCACGTAGTGGTCGCAGGTAGCGTAAACGGAAAACATGCAAACACATTCCTTGATGATGGTGCCAACTCAACTTATGTAAACACGTCTTTTGCGCATAATCCCCGGAACAACATTGAAACAAAGAGACTGGATCACCCCTTGGTTCTCGGACTAGCCGATGGCAGCACGTCGTCTTACTTGATCACTGAATATGCGGAGTTCTCACTCCAGCTCGGTGAACATAAGGAAGATATACGATGCTGGGTTGCCGATATCGACTACGACATTACCTTGGGTAAGTCCTGGCATGAAGATCACGAACCGACAAAGCTGTACCGTGACGGCTTGGTGGAATTCCGTGATACGCGCTGCATTGCTGATTGCAGCGGAGGACAGATGGTAACAGTGCCTATGGTGAGAGGTGCCCTACCTGGAAAACCACTGCCAAAGGCACCGGTTCCGGTAGGCATTGAGCGTGTAGGAGGCGATGACTCTATCGACATACAGGAGGTTGGTTTGCAGGCTTGCGCTATGATGTCGCGACAACAGGGTGCTGAAGTGCATCTTGTGTACATCAACCCGCAAGAAAGCAACCAATTCAAGACCCCTGCTGATCCTGTCACCGCGATGACTCTGATGGCTCACGGCATGACAGCTCGAAGGACGAAGACCAGCAATGAAGCCTTCGCCTGTGCCATGTACATCGACAACAGCGTTGCAGAGGCAGTAGACAGCTCGACCTTCTTGTTGAGGGCCAGCGCACTGTCAGCCTCTGATGTTGAAGTGTTCATGAACGGGAAGGATAAAGACCAAGCACCTTCAAAGCTGCCTGCTGAGTACAGCGACTGGAAGGAGGTGTTTTCTCGCAGGGCTGCAGATGAGCTACCACCACACCGACCAAATATCGACATGGAAATCAAGCTCAAGGACGATGCCCAGCCACCGTTCAAGAGACCTTACCCTATGTCGAACGCAGAGAATGACGTGGTAAAGAAATGGATCGACGAACAACTGGAGAAAGGCAACATTCAAAAGAGCAACTCCCCAGCGGCGTCACCAGTCATTATCGTCAAGAAACCAGGTGGTGGCTTGCGGGTGTGTATCGACTACCGTGCGTTGAACGCGATTACGGTGAAGTCAAGATATCCCATCCCTTTGATGCAAGACACCCTGAACCGGATCAGCGGCAAGAAGTGGTTCACAAAGCTTGATGTGATCGCTGCATTCAACAGAGTCCGGATTGCACAAGGTCACGAATGGAAGACAGCGTTTACGACAAGATATGGACAGTTCGAATGCCTGGTGATGCCCTTCGGGCTGTGCAATGCACCCGGCACTTTCCAATCTTACGTGAACGACTCTGTTCGCGAATTCTTGGATGACTTCGTGTCAGCATACATCGATGACTTGTTGATTTTCAGCGACACTCTGGAAGAGCATAAAGTCCATGTGGCATCCGTCTTAGAGAAAATGGCAAAAGCTGGGCTGCAATTGGATATCGACAAATGCGAATTCCACGTGCAAGAGACAAAGTACCTGGGCTTGATCATCGGCAAGGATGGCATACGCATGGATCCAGAGAAGGTACGAGCGATTCAAGAGTGGCAAACCCCTCAGAAACCAAACGACATATTGGCGTTCCTTGGATTTGCTGGTTTCTACCGTCGCTTCGTCAAGAACTTCAGCCGCATAGTGTCACCAATGGTGGCACTGACTAAGACCAAGAACCCACCACCGTGGTTGTGGACAGAAGAGTGTCAGCGCGCGTTCGAAGGCTTGAAAAAGGCTTTCTCGGAGGCGCCAATTCTGGCTATGTTCGAACCCGGCTTGGAGACTGTTCTGGAAACTGATGCCTCTGACTTTGTCACTGCCGCAGTGTTGTCACAGAGAGGTCGTGATGGCATCCTCAGGCCGGTAGCCTTCTTGTCTAAGAAGATGACACCAGCTGAATGCAACTACGACATCTACGACAAGGAACTGATGGCCATCGTCAAGGCATTCGAAGAATGGAGGCCCGAGTTGTCTGCTGCTGAACATGTTGAAGAGTTCGAGAACCTTCCTGGAGATCAAGACAAGCCGATTTTAGTCCTGTCTGACCACAAGAACCTCGAATACTTTATGTCAACCAAGCAGCTCAACCGCAGACAAGCACGCTGGGCCGAGTTCTTGTCCGGTTTCAACTTTAAGATCACCTACCGACCGGGGGCACAGGGCACCAAACCTGACAGCTTGACCAGACGTACTCAGGATCTGCCAGCGGGCAGTGATGATGAACGTGTCAAGCACCAGGAGCGGATACTGCTGTCACCGGATCGATTTCTGTACACTGCCGCCAACACGGTCCAAGAACTAGCGACTGAGGAGCCTCTCGCAACAGACCCCACTGCCGACGCTGCTGGCGCGCCTCAAGAGGAAGAGGAAATCCCCTTGAATCTCGCAATACAGCAGCTGTACGCGTCAGATGAGGAAGTGCAGAAGGCTGTCAGACAGCTGGAAGCAGGCGAACCATGTCCAATGCTACGCCGACACAAGATCCGAGATGCGACGACTGCTGAAGGACTGATCTATGTGAAGAATCGATATGGAAAGCTGTGCTTGTACCTGCCACCGAGTGATGACCCGACTAATAAGGTCCGTACGCGAGTGATTGAAGCTTGTCACGACGTGCCTTCGGCTGGTCATCCTGGTAGGGCCAAGACTCTCGATCTTCTCGCTCGATCATACCACTGGCCTGGAATCTCTCAGTCTGTGCGGCAATACATCAATAACTGCAGGACATGTCGACGAACAAAACCATCACAGGATCAGTATTCTGGACTCCTGCGACCGTTGCCAATACCGTTCAACTTGTGGGATGACATTGCGATGGACTTTGTGGTTGATCTACCCCCTAGCCGCAGCAGCCTCAATCATAACGAGTATCGCAACATCCTCACGGTGACTGACCGGCTCGGAAAGGGCAAGCACCTGATTGAGGTAGACTCGATGACCGCTGAACACTGCGCGCTGGTGTTCGTCAATAGAGTGTACAAACATCATGGCTTGCCACTGCGCATTACCTCCGACAGAGGATCACAGTGGGTATCAGCATTCTGGAAGCGGCTATGCCAGCTGTTGCAGATTGAGCAAGCCATGTCGTCAGCATATCACCCTGAGACCGACGGACAAGCAGAAAACACGAACAAGGCAATGGAACAGTACCTCCGAGCGTTTGTGACATACGCACAGGATGACTGGGTCGACTGGCTGGCCTTGTGCGAGTTTGCCTTGAATAATCACGTGTCAGAAAGCACGGGCGTCTCGGCATTCTTTGCAGACACCGCACGGAACCCACGCACTGATTTCAACACTGCGATCCCTCTTCCTCTTCTTCCACAACGTCAACGACTCGACGCTGAAGCGGCAGACCGGTTTGCAGGACGTATGAAGCAGATGCAAGAGTGGCTACGTGAGAATATGGCATTGTCTCAAGCGACGCAGGCGGATTACGCTGATCGACACAGGAATCCGGCACCACAGTTTCGAGTTGGCGATTTGGTCTTTGTCAGCACCAAAAACTGGAAGACAGCACGGCCAACGAAGAAACTTGATGATAAATGGGCTGGACCTTACCCAGTAACGGCAGTTCTGGAAGGTGCCTGCAGGCTCGAATTGCCACCAACGATACGTGTCGCCAATACATTCCACACGTCGTTACTCCGACCTGCTGCTAATGATCCTTTGCCAGGGCAGAACCCACCGCCTCCTCCACCTGTTGAAGTTGAGAGAGAGGACGGTGTGGTTGACAAGGAATACGTGGTGGAGGAAGTAATTGACTCTGAATGGCGCACGCCGCGCGGACGGGCACCTCGAGGCGGAAAGCAGAAGCAATTGTGGTATAAGATCAAGTGGCAGGGTTATGGATTGGACGAAGCGACATGGCAACGAGCTGAGGAGGTGACCGAGCACGCTGCCGCCTCTGTCGCGGATTTCCACCACAACTACCCCACGAAGTCCAAACCTGATGTTGTGATTGCCCCTGATGGCTGGATTCCAAACGAGTTTACTCGACGTGCTACGCACGCGGCATCGAATGTCGTTGGAGGGCAACCACCGCTACAAGCTTTGCGAACATTGTCGCCGGAAACGATTGATTGGCAGCAGCCAGTAGTCACTGGTGTTGGGCCCTCAAAACCGTCCTTCCAAGGCACATCAGTACCAAGCTCATCAGGCAGAAGCATTGCTCAGAGGTCTTGCTTCAATAAAGGTGACTTTGGACAGACAATCGGCTGCGACAAGCGACAGAGCGATGGCAGTCCTGATTCCGAAATCACATCTGAACAACAGCGGCCAGCACAGGATGCTGGTGTCGGGTATTCAGCTCTGTCGACGTACGAAGCCAAGACTGCACACTCAAGCGACGCTTGCTGTGTGTCGCCGCAGCACTCTGGATACGCCTCTGATAGCGGCGTGGATATGGACTCTGAGGATTCTGGTGGTGAGGACTTGGAGATGGAGGATGAAGACATGGAAAACGACAAGGTGTTCGCGCATGCGATGCGTGTTGCACAAGGTTGTTGCGATGGAACGCAACCTGCGAAGGGGGGGGTAGTGTTACGGGCAGAGAATGGATTCACCTGAGTCACGTGGGTGGCTCGGCCCGCTCCGGCTTGGCAGCCGTGCCTCGCGTATATAAACACTCCGTCCCTAGGACCTCTTAGTAGACTCGTACGTAAACTTCCGAATATACGAGGTCACTCAGAACGGCTCGTCACAAGGAAGGATCGTATAAGAACGATAGGGAAGGAAAGAAGATAGCGGTCGGATGTTCTTCTGCCGACTTCTTAGACGGTGGCCTAAGTGTCTAGTTGTAACAGGTGTTACGGATCGTGCCGCGAACACTAAAAGAAGCCCACAGCCACTCGCCTGCCCGGGTAGTCACGTGACAACAGAGCGCTCTCTGCTCTCTCCCGACAGAGCGGACAGAGCGACAGAGCAGACAGAGCGACAGGGCGGGAGAAGCTGTGGGATGCGCCAGGACATGACACTATATAGACGACGCTCTCTACCGAGTAGATAGGAGCCTCGTGCTCAACTCAATACAACTCTCTTAGGGTTATGTTACAAACCTTTCAGGACCTTCTCTGATATACCACGAGGACATTGCGAGGATCGACACTTCCCAGGCCAACCCCATATCAGATTAGGGTTAGGCTGCCGACGGACAGGCAGGACGTAACATAGGAGACCTTTTAGCCGTATAAGCGCACTAACTAGTCTAAGAATAATCTAAAGGACGTAAAGATCTCCTATAATAGTATAAAGGAGCGCTTTAGTATTATCCGATCGATTAGAGATCCGCCTATATCCGCTTATCTAGCCGAAGTTAAATTTATCGATGCTCGGCACTGTTAGGTTTATCTGCGCTGGGCTGATGACCTAAGATCTCACTAAGCAGAAGCTTAAGCTCGATCGGGGTTTGAGCTTGTCGGGTAGTCTAGAGGAAGGCAACGAAGTAGGAAGAGTCACTTGATTCCAATCAGTGAGATAGAACAGTGAGTTGTACGCGATGACTATCTAGAGAGGCGATACTCATCGCTGCTATATACAAAGGAGACTCTTCTGTCTTGGCTGTGTTAGCCGTCCATACGTCCAGTCGTCCGGTCGTATGGTCGTCTGGTCGTGTTCGACCATTCTCCCTGCTTGGCGGTCGTGCACGTGATCTGCATCATCGGGGTGTAACTTCTTATCGATTGGTCCTGCCTTTCTCTTTCTTGCCCGCCTGCAGCGTTCCTTGTTGTGACCGTAACACCATCCCCCTTCTTAGCTGAACTCGTCCCGAGTTCTTTTCTTTCTTCCTGTATGTTTCTTCCTTTCTTGCGCTATGAGCGGAGAACCGCTGACTCGTCAAGAGCGCCGCGAACGTCAAGCACTGGGTATCGAGTCCGAAGGTCGCGAAATGCCGTCTCCATGTTCTGGTTGCCGAAAGGCTCGGGTTGCTGAGGGAAAGAGTCGTCCTCGCTGCGTTGTGGACGTGCGATTTGGGTGTTGTTCGGAATGTGTGCGCAAGGGTGTCAAGTGCGACGTGACCGTTACTTGGATGGAATGGGAGAGGCTTCGCAATCAGCGTCGCAAACTCAAGCGCGAGTTGGACGAGGCTGAAGAGAAGGTGACTGAGGCGATGTCAAAGGTACATCGTCTCCGAAAACAACTGCGCGTTGCGGAGGATCGCGAGGAGAAGGCGATCGCGAAGGATTTTGAGGAGCTGCGGCGGCTTCCCAGCGAGGGTGCCGGTGCCTTGTCTGCTTCGTCGGAGTTTCTTCTCGTGCCAGAGGGGAATCCCGAGGAGGTGGAAAACGTTTTCCAGTTGTCGATTCCGTCCTGGGAGGATATGTCGATGATCCCTGACGACGCTCTCTGGTCTTATCCGACTGTTGATGAGGCTGCTAGCGCTTCTTCTGCTGTTGGGCCTGGTGGAACTGTTCAAGGAGCCGGTGGCAGTTCTCGAGATTCTTCCTAGGTTCCCAGGTATTGTCTGATTCGGGGTATCCCTTCCATTTGATGAGGTATTTCTGATTCTTATAGTCCAGGATTTTTCGACTTCGAACTCGTCTTCTTCCTCGGGCTGGAAGTAAAACGTCTCTTGGCATGGAGTTTCGGCGTCGGCGGGTTCCAACAGTGATACATGGAACACCGGGTGGATCTTTGCATCTTTTGGTAGCTTAAGTCGGTAGTTGACTGGTCCTCTGACCTCGTCAATCAAAAATGGTCCGACTTTGACGTGATCCAGTTTCTTGGTCTTCTTTCTTGTCTTCAGGTTTTTGGTAAGAAGATAGACCTTATCCCCCTTCTTAAGCTGAGGTGCCATTTTTCTTTCGTCCTGTCTGGATTTGGCGATTGTCTTTTGTGAGTCCTGGATGCGGTTCTCGAGTTCCTTGTGAACGGTTTTCATGTCTTGTGCCGCAACCATAGCTCGTTCAGCTTGGGGATGACTATGCGGGTCTCCGAACAGGTTCGGATTTCGCCCATAATTCGAAAAGAATGGCGTAGCCTGCGTAGTCTCTGACTTGTGGTTGTTGAGTGCTATTTGTGCCATGGGGAGCAATGTAACCCAATTGTCTTGTGCGTGGTTAATATAGTGTCGTAGGTACTGTTCCAGTGTTTGGTTTGTTCTTTCTGTTTGTCCGTCTGTTTCTGGGTGATAGGCTGTGGACAGCTTGTGTTTGATTCCGATGGTTCCGACTAGCGTTCTCCAGTAGTTTGATGTGAATAGCTTGTCTCTGTCGGTGATAAAGATTTTCGGGAATCCGTGGTATCGTATCAGTCTGTCCAGTACGAGGTATCCGAGTTGTTCTGCTGTATACTTTTCACTCGCAGGTATGAAGTGTGCATATTTGGTGAGTCTGTCGACCATGACCATAATCATGTCGAATGTGGTTTCCGTGACCTTGTCCTTAGAGGACGGGAGTTTCGTAATGAAATCCATTGTGACTTCGTCCCATGGTTGTTGTGGTGGAGTCCTAAACTGTATATGTCCGTATTTCGCATGTCGTTCGGCTTTGTTTCTTTGGCAATGCTCGCAGCGCTTGATGTACTTAAGCACTTTTTGTCGCATTTGTGGAAAGCTGAAACTTCTCTGGATAAGTTCTACAGTCTTGGTCGCTCCTGGATGTCCTCTCGTAGGATCGTCGTGATGTTGTCGTATGCATTCTTCTTCTCGGTCCTTTGATACCTGGTATTTGCCTTGCAGTATTGGGAACTGCTCCTCGGTGTCGTTGAGGATTCGCACAATGTTGTTGAATTCCTGAGTGTTGGCACTAAGGCTTCCGTCCGGATTGGCCTTGAGAACTCGTTGCTGTACGGGTTCTTTTCCTTCCATGTAGTCGACTCTTCGACTTAAGGCGTCTGCTCTGCCGTTCTCTTTTCCTGGAGTATAGCGGATTTCGAACTTGTACTGTCCGAGCAGTTCCGACCAGCGGGCCTGTCTGCGGGTTAGTACCTTAGTCGTAGTGAAGTAGGTGTTACGTCCTGCCTGTCCGTCGGCAGCCTAACCCTAATCTGATATGGGGTTGGCCTGGGAAGTGTCGATCCTCGCAATGTCCTCGTGGTATATCAGAGAAGGTCCTGAAAGGTTTGTAACATAACCCTAAGAGAGTTGTATTGAGTTGAGCACGAGGCTCCTATCTACTCGGTAGAGAGCGTCGTCTATATAGTGTTATGTCCTAGCGCATCCCACAGCTTCTCCCGCCCTGTCGCTCTGTCCGCTCTGTCGCTCTGTCCGCTCTGTCGCTCTGTCCGCTCTGTCGCTCTGTCCGCTCTGTCGCTCTGTCCGCTCTGTCGCTCTGTCCGCTCTGTCGCTCTGTCCGCTCTGTCGGGAGAGAGCAGAGAGCGCTCTGTTGTCACGTGACTACCCGGGCAGGCGAGTGGCTGTGGGCTTCTTTTAGTGTTCGCAGCACGATCCGTAACACCATCCCCCTTCTAGCCTAGCTTCGTCCCGAAGCTTACAAAGTAAACCCCGTTTCCATGTTCGTCATGCTGATCTCTTTTGCCTAGGTCATCGAACCAAGAGACCGCGGTTCGATGAGCCCTTCGGGGTTGTCTCTCCGAACTAGTCGGATTTCGAGGAGTTCTCCTCGCATTCCCGGTATGCTGTTGTCCGAGCCATGGTGTTCACTTCACGGCTGACCTTGTTCTTCTTTCTGCAGTTCCGCGCGTAGTGGCCTTCCTTGCCACACTCGTAGCAGGTGAAGCCTTTGCTCTTCAGCTTCCTTCCTCGCGTACGTTCGGTAGCATCCAACTCCATTGGATCTCCGTAATCAGGGTCCTGACTTCTGGCCTTGAAGCCCCCTCCTCCGCCTCGAGCGGGTATCCGGTGTCCAGGCTGTACGATTCGGTCGTATCTCAGCTCCTAGAGTCTCTCGTCGATTTCCTTTGCTGCTTTGATCATTGCACCGAGCGTGGTCATGCTGGAGTTTCGGGATAATTCGGCCTTGACTGAATCCTTCAGTCCTAGGTAAAACTGCGAGCGATAGGCAGCGTCGTTCCACTCGAGATCGGCCTGGTATCCTTGGAATTCTGACGCATAGGCGGCGACAGAAGTGGTTTGTCGGAGTTGTCGGATATGGCGATCGGCGTGTGCCTCTTCGTTGGGTATCCCGTATAGATCATTAAGTTTCTCTTCGAACTTGTCGTAGCTGTGGAAGATTCTTCTGGTTTCCGTTTCTGGTTCGTCATCTGAACTCTGGCAGACAAGCCAGTCCTTCAGGTATGCTCGGAATCCTCTGGCGGCTCTTCCCCGTAGGAAGGATGCGGCATACAAGACCTTGTCGGCCTCGCTATGAAACTGGTGCGCATTGAAGTGGAGGTACAGCTGGACCTGCAGCTGGAAGTTCTCCAACTTCTCCTTAGTCCCGTCGAACGTCTCCGGCGTGGATATCTTAGGTGCGTGGGTTGACTCGTATGAGCCCGCTGTGCTCATAGTGGGAGTCGATTGTTTCCCGCTTCCGTTAATCGACATGTTGCTCATTCGTTCCGTGATTCCAGTCGATAGCTGTTGTCGTGATGGACTTCTTGTGTCGGCAACGTCCTGAGTCTTTCTTGACATTGATCGATAGCGCTTCCCTTCGGCTTTTGGTGCTCAAAGTTGTTACGTCCTGCCTGTCCGTCGGCAGCCTAACCCTAATCTGATATGGGGTTGGCCTGGGAAGTGTCGATCCTCGCAATGTCCTCGTGGTATATCAGAGAAGGTCCTGAAAGGTTTGTAACATAACCCTAAGAGAGTTGTATTGAGTTGAGCACGAGGCTCCTATCTACTCGGTAGAGAGCGTCGTCTATATAGTGTTATGTCCTAGCGCATCCCACAGCTTCTCCCGCCCTGTCGCTCTGTCCGCTCTGTCGCTCTGTCCGCTCTGTCGCTCTGTCCGCTCTGTCGCTCTGTCCGCTCTGTCGCTCTGTCCGCTCTGTCGCTCTGTCCGCTCTGTCGCTCTGTCCGCTCTGTCGCTCTGTCCGCTCTGTCGGGAGAGAGCAGAGAGCGCTCTGTTGTCACGTGACTACCCGGGCAGGCGAGTGGCTGTGGGCTTCTTTTAGTGTTCGCAGCACGATCCGTAACAGTAGGTTAGATTCTTGTGATCAGAAAGAATCGTTAGTCCTGGTGCTCCTTCCGCATAGTAGTTCCAGTGTTGCAGTGCTGCAACGATGGCTAGCAGTTCCTTGTCATGGACATCGTAGTTTTGTTCCGCGGGTGACATTTTTCTTGAGTAGTAAGCCACTGGGTGTCTTTTCCCATCATGCATCTGTGTGAGGCATGCTCCTATGGCCAGATCCGATGCGTCGGTCTCAATGAAGACCGGTTTCTTCGTGTCGAACATCATCAGTACTGGTGCTTCGCAGCACATCTGTACTAGTTTGTCGAATGCCTTTTGATGTTGTTGTTCCCATTTCCATTTGAGGTCCTTCTTTGTAAGGTCTGACAGTGGTGTGGCGATCTTGGAGTAGTCTCTAATGAACTTCCGATTGTAGTTGGCTAGTCCAAGGAATGATTGTACATCCTTGACTGTCTTCGGGGTTGGCCACGTCCTGATAGATTCGATCTTTTCTGGGTCAATTGCGATTCCTCCGGTATTGATAATAAAGCCAAGGAATTTGACTTCCTTCTTGTGGAATTCGCATTTCTCGGGTGCGGTCCGGAATCCTACTCGGGAGAGTCTTTCGAATACGCCTTGTACTTGTCGCTTGTGTTTCTCCAGAGATCCCTTAGTGTAGACGAGGATGTCGTCCATGTATGCAATGACGCATATGTCGAGCAGGTCTCTGAGAATGTCGTTTACCATCTCCTGACAGGAGGCGGGTGCGTTGGTTAATCCCATTGGCATAACCGTGAATTCGTACAATCCGTAGCGTGTTCGAAATGCTGTCTTCCATTCTTCGCCTTCCGCCATGCGGATAGCATAGAATGCGTCTCGTAGGTCGATCTTTGTGTACCAGTCTGATCCGGTAAGTCTGTCTTGTGATTCCTCAATGTTGGGTAATGGATATCGGTTCTTAATTGTGATGTCGTTGAGCTTCCTATAGTCAACGACGATTCGCGTCTTCCCGTTGGGCTTTGGAACGCCGAAGATAGGTGCGCCTGCACTGGACCTGGACTTGCGTATCCAGCCCTTGGCTAGCATCTTGCGTAGCCACTTATCTTCTTCTTGGAGCGCGTGTTCGGATTTCTTGAATAGTGGCACGAATGGGGGCTCCGTTCCGGGTTTCAGGTTGATCCGGTGATCCCATGTTTGATGTTTAGGTAAAGCGGTGATGTCTTCTACCTCTTCAAAGAGTTTCGCCCATTTTTGATACTCTTTGGGGATAGCGGTTTCCGAGGCCGTATCCTTCGATGGTGCGTTACTTCCATCCATGCTCGTGACTTGGTTGTCCTCCTTGCCATCGCGAGTGACTGTCCGAGTTGGGCTTGATTGTTTCGTAGCTCCGGGCGACTGGAGTGTCATTTCGTTGATCTGTCTCCTAGCCTCATCTATCAGTGAACGCTGTCGCTGCATAGGGTCAATGTCGATAACGCAATCGCATTGTTCAAACCTGAGTACTCCTCGTCTCCAATCGATGATTGGATTGTGCTTTCTCAACCAAGGTATGCCTAATACGACGTCATGACTGGCCATGTCAGTGATGTCCAAGACAATTTCCTCGTGGTGCTGTTGGATAGCGAGTGGCAACGGAATGGTTTCGCGTTCCACGCTTGGTAACGATGATCCGTCGACTGCGATCAATTCGTACCCTTCGTCCTTCGATTGGGTAGCTATCCCATATCGCTTCACGAATGATTTGGAGGCAAAGTTCCCGCTCGCTCCAGAATCAATCATGGCTTGGACCTTATGTCCGTTGACGGTAATATTGGTGCGAAAGACTGATGTTGATGCTTGAGCGCTTTCGGTGTTGCAGAACTCTCTTTGGACGCTCATCCCTTGAGAGTTGATCCTTTTCCCGACTGGGTGTTGCTGGCCTGTTGCTGTAGCCACGCGTGGATCTTGGCTTTCGTTTTTCGAATCTCGTTGGTAATCCTTTGTTCGAACGGGGTTTCGATGCAGGCGAAGTTGTATTGGCATTCTTGGACCTTTTGAAATCGCTTCTGTAGTTCGTAGAGTCCTTGTCGCATTTCGTTAGGCACAACGTAGTTGTCTGGCGTAATATATCCGTATGGTGTGAAGGTGCTGCCTAGCGGCGGTCGTTCTACTGCGATTTCTCGGAAATGAGACTCCTGACGAATCCTTCGGTGATTCCAGAATGATTGTCGTAGTCGTTGGAGAGAATATTCGAATTTCCGAGGGTTGAGGTATCTTTTCCCGTTGACAAGGGGAAGATGTCTTCGATTTCTCGCGCAAAGTGGAGCGCGATTTTCCTCTGTGGTCCTGGGGAGGTGCTTACGAACGTGACTAGTTCGTCTTCGGATTCCCCTTCTTCGCTACTGCTTTCCGTGTCTTCTGCTGACTCGTCTTGCTCTTCCTCCTCGGATGTGTCTGATTTAGGAGGGTTGTTTTCCTCGTTTTCGTTGTAGCAAGATTCGTCGGGTTCTCTTTCCTCGGCGAGCCTGAGGTGTGGTACTTCGTCTTGAAGTTCCTCTGGAACAGGTAACGGCCTGCTTCCGTCCTCGTATCGTCGGATTGGAGGCGAGCTTGTACCTCTCTGCGGGGCAGAGGGCCAAAAGCCTGCGTCCCTCTTGGAAGAGTAGTGTGTTCGGCATGCGTCATCGTAACAGAATCGCCAGTGAAGGCTTCCGTGTCCGAGACGTCCTTCCCAGTGGATTTGATCTGGCACTCGGGACATCATGCCTAGAAGTCGGACTTCCCTAGGAGCGTTGTTGTCGTAATAACCCCCTCGTCCTTCTTCCTTTCGTTGCATCGTGTTGAAAGATCGTCGCTGCACCATGTTCTTGGAACGACAATCTCTCGCAAAGTGGCCTGGTTTGCCACAGTTGTAACAAGTCTTATCGTCACCTTGTTTCTTTCTGGGTTTGCCCTTTGGCTTGCCCTTTCCTTTGATCTTTTGACCCTTCTGGGTCGCGTCGAGTTCCATGGGTTGGGGTCCATAGTATGGCTTGTTGGACTGGTTGTTTGGCTTGGAATGGTATCCGCGGTTCCTTCCATAGTCTGGGGTGAACCCGGCCGTTCCTCCAACCTTGGAGTCGTACTTGCGTTCCAGGGCTCTCTCGTAGAGCCGGTCGTCGATCTCGATAGCCGCTTCGGTCAAATCCTTCAGGGTGTCGAGTGTTCCTCCGTGGTTCATCAACTGGTCCTTGACCGAGTCTTTGAGACCACGCCTAAACATCGTCATCAACGCCTGTTGGTCCCATCCAGTCACCTGAGAGTGTTCCTCGAACTTGGCTGCGTACTCGGACGCCGAAGTTCGTTGCTTGAGGTGCTGGATAACCCTGATCGCTTGGGTTACCTCGTTTGAAGATCCGAAGATCTCCTTGAGTTTGACCTTGAAGGTCGTATAGTCCCTGAACATGCCGGTGGGATCCTGAGTTCCCTGGCTGTCCAAGTAGACCTTGAGGTGGGGTTTGATCCAGTTCTGAGCACTACCCCTGAGGTACGTGCTGGCAAAGACAGTCTTGAGTGTTGCTTGGACTGGGTTGAACATGAGGTACATGTCCATCTGGTTGACCCAATCGTCGAACTTGTTTCGATCTCCATAGTAGTGGTCAGGCTTCGCTGGTTTGAAACTTCTCGGTCTTGGGCCACTATCTTCGTCGTCGGAGTCGTCCGGTGGAGTCGGTCTTGGGGCTTGAACTGGCTTGCCGCGGCTGGATCCTGCTTCGCTGGGGGCGGGATTCCCCCTGGAGCTTCCTGCGGTAGACATCCTTAAGGGCGTACAAAGCTGTTAGGTTTATCTGCGCTGGGCTGATGACCTAAGATCTCACTAAGCAGAAGCTTAAGCTCGATCGGGGTTTGAGCTTGTCGGGTAGTCTAGAGGAAGGCAACGAAGTAGGAAGAGTCACTTGATTCCAATCAGTGAGATAGAACAGTGAGTTGTACGCGATGACTATCTAGAGAGGCGATACTCATCGCTGCTATATACAAAGGAGACTCTTCTGTCTTGGCTGTGTTAGCCGTCCATACGTCCAGTCGTCCGGTCGTATGGTCGTCTGGTCGTGTTCGACCATTCTCCCTGCTTGGCGGTCGTGCACGTGATCTGCATCATCGGGGTGTAACTTCTTATCGATTGGTCCTGCCTTTCTCTTTCTTGCCCGCCTGCAGCGTTCCTTGTTGTGACCGTAACAGGCACGTAGAGGCTATATACGGATTTAGCTATAATCTCGAGTTTAAGGAGCAAGATAGCAAGCTTTAGAGTATTACGACTAATACTTACGTCTTCTATATTTTCGGAGTCGGTAATGCTATTCTTCTCGCGTTAAAGTTTAAGAATGCTCCGACTTTCGGTAACTAGCGCATTAGACTCCCTCTAAATACTAAGGCTACCGTCGAGCTTAAGACTTAAATCGATAAGAAGGCATAGGTAATAGTCGAAGCTATTAGTAGTAATAACTCGTTTAATATTTACGCCGATGCCGTTATAATTGTTGCGCTAAAGGACGTCCGAAAGCTAAGATCGTCCGCTTCTCCCTATAGCAAGTCTAAGCTATAGGCTACGAAAGCTTTCGAATGCCGACTAAGTTTTAAGCTTCCCGAAACTACTATCGCCCGCTAGATCGATATAGTTAAGAAAGCGCTCGACGAGAAGATCGTCGACGGTTCTAAGGGTTAGCTTTTCCTAGTACTAAACTTCGATAGCGATCGGTATAACGAGAAGCTATATAAGCGCGTTAACCCTTTTAAAGGCATAGAAGATACGCAAGACAAGTTTAAAGCGAGCGCGACTTAGATCGGTACGTAGAAGGATGCCGTAGAATAGGCTTCTTTGCTGCTCGTAGGTATTAATAGTAAGTATAGCTTCGGTATAGTTACTAGCTACGGCGGATCGGGAAAGTCTACTATTATCGTTAATAAAGCTTATATAGTAGCTATATCTAAGACTAGCGGTTTTACTATACTAGTCTCTAAGCGCAATTCCGTAGCCGATACTCTTTATAGCGTCTATAATAAGCGCTTCCCGGATAATAAGCCCGCGGTGCGCGTTAACGCCTAGTAGCTCTCTTGCTTTACTGCCGACGAGATGTTACGGATCGTGCTGCGAACACTAAAAGAAGCCCACAGCCACTCGCCTGCCCGGGTAGTCACGTGACAACAGAGCGCTCTCTGCTCTCTCCCGACAGAGCGGACAGAGCGACAGAGCGGACAGAGCGACAGAGCGGACAGAGCGACAGGGCGGACAGAGCGACAGGGCGGACAGAGCGACAGAGCGGACAGAGCGACAGAGCGGACAAGTATATAGACAACACTCGTTACTAGGTAGATAGGAGCTTCGTGCTCAACTTAATACAACTCTCTTAGGGTTATGTTACAAACCTTTCAGGACCTTCTCTGATATACTACGAGGACATTACGAGGATCGACACTTCCCAGGCCAACCCCATATCAGATTAGGGTTAGGCTGCCGACGGACAGGCAGGACGTAACAACTTTGAGCACCAAAAGCCGAAGGGAAGCGCTATCGATCAATGTCAAGAAAGACTCAGGACGTTGCCGATACAAGAAGTCCATCACGACAACAGCTATCGACTGGAATCACGGAACGAATGAGCAACATGTCGATTAACGGAAGCGGGAAACAATCGACTCCCACTATGAGCACAGCGGGCTCATACGAGTCAACCCACGCACCTAAGATATCCACGCCGGAGACGTTCGACGGGACTAAGGAGAAGTTGGAGAACTTCCAGCTGCAGGTTCAGCTGTACCTCCACTTCAACGCGCACCAGTTTCATAGCGAGGCCGACAAGGTCTTGTATGCCGCATCCTTCCTACGAGGAAGAGCCGCCAGAGGATTCCGAGCATACCTGAAGGATTGGCTTGTCTGCCAGAGTTCAGATGATGAACCAGAAACGGAAACCAGAAGAATCTTCCACAGCTACGACAAGTTCGAAGAGAAACTTAATGATCTATACGGGATACCCAACGAAGAGGCACACGCCGATCGCCATATCCGACAACTCCGACAAACCACTTCTGTCGCCGCCTATGCGTCAGAATTCCAAGGATATCAGGCCGATCTCGAGTGGAACGACGCTGCCTATCGTTCGCAGTTTTACCTAGGACTGAAGGATTCAGTCAAGGCCGAATTATCCCGAAACTCCAGCATGACCACGCTTGGTGCAATGATCAGAGCAGCAAAGGAAATCGACGAAAGACTCCAGGAGCTGAAGTACGACCGATTCGTACAGCCTGGATACCAGAGACCCGCTCGAGGCGGAAGAGGGGCTTCAAGGCCAGAAGTCAGGACCCTGATTACGGAGATCCAATGGAGTTGGATGCTACCGAACGTACGCGAGGAAGGAAGCTGAAGAGCAAAGGCTTCACCTGCTACGAGTGTGGCGAGGAAGGCCACTACGCGCGGAACTGCAGAAGGAAGAACAAGGTCAGCCGTGAAATGAACACCATGGCTCGGACGGAAACATACCGAGGATGCGAAGAGAATTCTTCGAAATCCGACTAGGTCGGAAGAACAGCATCGGTGGGCTGTTGTCCAGCGGTCTCTTGGGACAACGAGCCGGAAGAAAAGAGACCCTCCATCGAACCGACCGGAGCGAGGTCGTTCAACAGAGGATCAAAAGGCGAGAAACCAGAAGGACCAGGAGAAATGATGTTCCAGTACGTCAGGGGCATCTCCAGCTCCGCGTCGATGGAAAAGGGCCTTTCCTCAACCAGGGTGCCACGAGGCTCTTCGATGGACGCAAGGACTTGGTTCTCAGTGACAACCAGCCTCTCCAGTTCATCGGCTTCCTCTGCCACCGAAGCATCAATCTTATCGCCAGCGGCACGAAGGCGACGACGGATGGAAACCTTCTTCGAACGAAGGGACGCAAGCTTATGGAGAAGGACGGCTTCACGGTCCTCGACTTCCTCCAGATCTCTCCGCAGCTTGTCCCGAGTGTTCCTGAGGGAAACCCAGTCGGGAAGAGAGAGAGTGGCGTCACAACCAGCATAACCCTTTCGAACGCACTCAGAACAACGACCGGAGAGCGGGCCCACGATGCATTTTGGGCGAGGCTCGCCTTGGGGCGGTTTCGCCTTGCGACAACCAGAACAGGGGGCCATTTCGGTGCCAGTAAGGGCGATTTCCTGGGCAAGGGCTAATTTATCACCTCGACGACCCATAAAGAAAACATTAAAGGAAAGAAAAAGAGAGGAGAACTGAAGACTTCTGGGACAGAAGCCTTAAGTGGGGGGATGGTGTTACGGTCTGGACGAAGCGACCAATCAGAAAGAACGGACGATCCCGAACAGAGCGTAGGAAAGGGAACGCTCAGACAAGTCACGTGACTGAGTCAGACCCGCCCACGATCAGACGAGCAAGAGCGACCGGAGGACAGAGCGAGAGGAGCGGACAAGTATATAGACAACACTCGTTACTAGGTAGATAGGAGCTTCGTGCTTAACTCAATACAACTCTCTTAGGGTTATGTTACAAACCTTTTAGGACCTTCTCTAATATACTACGAGGACATTACGAGGATCGACACTTCCTAGGCCAACCCTATATTAGATTAGGGTTAGGCTGCCGACGGACAGGCAGGACGTAACACTACGACGCTGCTACGGATTACTAGACCGATGCTAAGAAAGCCCGTGCCGCATTCGCCCTCGACAAATGCAAGGCATACGTCGTCTCCTATATACGCGTTCTCGTAACGATAGTCGTTACTACTAGTAGCGAACTCGTTAGCTAAAACTTTGCCGCTAGCGATTTAGATACGCTAATCTTTATCGAGACCGACGAGGCATATACTATCCCTAAAGCTAGTACGCTTATCCTACTGTTAGGTTTATCTGCGCTGGGCTGATGACCTAAGATCTCACTAAGCAGAAGCTTAAGCTCGATCGGGGTTTGAGCTTGTCGGGTAGTCTAGAGGAAGGCAACGAAGTAGGAAGAGTCACTTGATTCCAATCAGTGAGATAGAACAGTGAGTTGTACGCGATGACTATCTAGAGAGGCGATACTCATCGCTGCTATATACAAAGGAGACTCTTCTGTCTTGGCTGTGTTAGCCGTCCATACGTCCAGTCGTCCGGTCGTATGGTCGTCTGGTCGTGTTCGACCATTCTCCCTGCTTGGCGGGCCTTGGGATGGCCGTAAAAGCAGCCTGTCCTAGACAGAGACACGTAAAAGGTCTCGTCCTGGATAACGACGGGAAAAGGTCTCGCCGCCGCGCGAGGGGCCGTCGTGCGGAAGCCGGCGGAGCAAACGCGACGGCGTTGACCTCAGCTACACTTACTATCTAGCACTTCCATCTACCTCACTCGCACTGAGGTAACTAAGTGAGAGCTTAGGAGGTGTCGCCTGTCGATGGAATACGCAGCTATGGCTAGATGGAGTTCTAGAGCGGAGGTAAGAGTTACCACCTCCGGAGCACAGGCTGACAGGAGGCTACAGAACGTCAAGGGAAAACCACCTACAAAACCAGGGGATATGGCGTACGAAAACCATCCGACTCCTGCCTACCTGGAACGTCGACCCAGGCCCGAAGCCGGTGCATCACTTGTCGCCCCTCAGCTGCTGGTCGCGCGGCAGCTGTTAAGAGGAAGTAGGGGGACAGCACAGCTGTTAAGACGACAAGACCGGTGGACGTGTAATTGAGCTAGGCACGAGACAGGACACCCCTGACCTATACGCGCTCTGAGACTAGCAACATGCTGGCGAGGGTAGCCGACTCGTTCCTACTTGCAGTGTAGAAGCTGCACGCGCTGGCTATCAGCGTGAGGAGGCAGGCCACTGCTACAGGCAGAGGACTTGTTCGCCGATGTGGGTTAGAAGCCACACATCCTGCTCGCAGGATGAGGGGACAGGCCACCTCTGTAGCGGACTTGTATAAACAACGAGCATAGGGTTGGTTAGTCGGGTAGGTAAAGAGGTTTCGCTGCCGGCTGGGGCGCTATCTCGATCCTACACGGCGAGACATGGTCGGCCTGCTTCGGGGAGACCTGGGCAGGTAACGCGAAACGACTTCGGTCGCGGGGCGTAGCGCGCAATGGCGGCGACAGAGACACCGTCTGCGCGGCTCGAAAGGACGGATGCGCATGTCGGTACACAAAGAGAAGGAAGCCGCTGGCCCACTCGCACTGGGAGCCTTGTTCATTATGCAAGGTGGTGTCGCCACCAGCGGAGCCTGTGCTGTGTGCTTATGGAGCAAATCTTAGGATAAGGCAGGCGTCCTGAAAGAAAGACGTAATCTGAGATAGGGGTCCTTATGATGGGGGACATGTCCGACCCTATCGCAATCCTAAGGGCCGGAAGGACGAACGAAGACACCAAATACGAGGCATAGACGGCCGGGACGACCGGAGACGAGCGAGAAAGAGGAGGATGGCAGAACCCCCGGGAGACGAAGAGTATATCACCGTGCGCCCCAAACGGGTAGCATCGCACGGCACCATCAACTACCGGAGCCTGCATCGCGGCACACACGCTCTGAATGCGACAAAGTCTAGGGCCTCAGGAGAGAAGAGAACGGAGACAGCAGAACAACCTAGAGAGAGCATGCAGCCCATGGTAGCAGCGGCTAGCGACAACACACCACAGATGCAAATGCTGTTGCAGGTACTGAACCACGTCATGTCTATAAGTAAGCAAATGAAGCAGGCAGAAGAGCGAGCAAAACAGGCAGAGGAGCGGGTAAAGCAGCTTGAAGAACAAATAGCGAAGATGCCAACAATTGAACAATTTACAACTATCGTACAAGAGCAAGTAACAGCGAGCCTCCAGCAACAGCTGGCCGCTATGGCCGTGCCTACTAACGGAAGTAGCTCATATGCGGAGGTAGCACGCACACCCCCAGACAGTCAACCCAGCAACATCCGCAGCCTAAGTATGAGCACAACCCCATCAGCTTTCACTAACTCCCTCTACTGCACGATAGACCTCTCGAGAGCCGATGAGGCCGAGAAAGCGAAGACCCACCCCGGCGTGGTCCGGGAATGTGTAGAGAAAGAGATGCGAGGAGTCGAAGGACAAGAACGGTGGCGCTGTGTGGCAGTCACCAAGGACCCACGCAACGCCGACCGGATCCGTGTAGCGTGCAGGAACGAGGACGAGTTGATGCAAGTCAAAGAGGCGATGCTGAAGACCGCGGCGGCGACACCAGGAAGCCGCGTACTCCGGGATCAGCTCTACCCGATCAAGGTCGACAATGCCAACCGCACAGCCGTGATCACCGAGACGGGGGACCTCCGACCGGGAGTGATGGAGATGCTGGAAAAAGAGAACGAGACCAAAATCGCCAAGATTGTATGGATCAGCCGAAAAGACAGTATGAAGGCATACGGTTCGATGATCGTCTACCTGACTAAAGGCGACGACGCGGCACGCCTGTTACAAGACCAATACTTCCACGTGGCAGGAGAGTCCGCATACACCCGGATATGTGAACCGCGCCGACGACCAATGCAGTGCTACAGGTGCCAGGAGATGGGCCACATCGCACACACGTGCAGCAAACCACAGAGGTGTGCCAGGTGCGCGCAGGAAGGCCACCGCCACACCGAATGCAATACCGAGGGTTTGGTTCCAAAGTGCATCCCATGCGGTGGACCCCACGAATCGTATAGCAAGAACTGTCGAATACTGTATCCTCCTCCCGTCGCTAATGCCTAGCGTCTTGAAGGTTCTCTCACTAAATGTCGGCAAGCGACGAGTGGTGCAGCATAGCGTAATGAATGATACAGACCTCGAGGACTTCGGAGTCATCGCATTATCAGAACCTTGCTCGTTTGTAAGAGAGGGCAAGGTGTTCACGGCGCCGCTACACCATCCACACTGGACCAAGATGATACCTACGGAAACACGCGAAGGCAGGCGGATAATTGGAAGTATGCTCTGGATTCAGAAGGGAATAGAGAGTGAGCCAGTCCCGGTGCCTTCTCCCGATATCACTGCAGCGCTGCTGCATCTACCCGATCGGTCGGTGTTCATCGCATCGGTCTACGTGGTGCCAGCCAACCCGCAAGCACTCGCGGAGACGATACAGCGCCTGCGGCAAAGCGTGGACACTGCAAGGAGACGGGTGACGAGGGAAAGAATGGATATACTTCTCACTGGCGACTTCAATCAACATGACCAGCTATGGGGTGGGGACGACATCTCACCTGCCAGACAAGGAGAGGCCAACGGACTCGTGGACTTTATGAACGACTGTGCGCTGCGCAGTCTCCTGCCGAGGGGTACCAAGACGTGGCAGAATGGCAGGTACGAAAGCACCATCGATCTGGTGCTAGCCTCCGAGGAACTGGCCGCCGCACTAGTCCGGTGCAGGATTTATGGGACCGAGCACGGATCGGACCACCACGCGATCGAGACCACCATTAATGTCGACACGCCAGAGCATATAGTCCAGCCACGACTGCTATTCAAGAATGCACCCTGGAAGGAGATCCGTGCGAGGATTACTACCACACTCCAACCATTGGCCGTAAACGTATACGGGCATGTACAAGTGGATGTACAGACGCAGGCCGACCAACTCATGAGTGCGGTACTTGCAGCAGTTCACGCACTTACTCCTGTCGCGAAACCGTCGCCGTATGCCAAAAGGTGGTGGACACGTGACCTTACCAAGCTTCGTCAGATCTATACCCATTGGAGGAACAGGGCAAGGAGCTATCGTAGGGCGGGCACCTACAGCGAACAACTCGAGAAACAGACACGGATCGCTTCCAAGGAATATCATGATGCCGTCCGTCAGCAGCAGAGGAGGCACTGGGAAGAATTCCTGGACGACACTAACAACATCTGGCAGGCGGCGAAGTATCTAAAGGCCGATACCAGTCTAGGCTCGTCCCAGATCCCGCCCCTTACGAGAAGAGATGGGTCGATTACAAGTGGTAAACGAGAGCAGGCGACGGAGTTGCTATCAACATTCTTTCCACCCCTTCCCCCTTGATCGAGGACGAAGGGCAGCGAAAGCAGAGGAGGCCTGTCCATATGCCTCCGCTTACTATGGACGAAGTTGAACGGAGCGTGTTCGCAGCCCAGTCGTGGAAAGCAGCAGGAGAGGATGGGCTGCCGGCGATAGTGTGGAAACAGGTATGGCCGGCCGTGAAGGAGAGGGTCCTAATACTCTTTCGAACGTCGCTGAGAGAGGGAGTACTGCCGGCTCAATGGAAGACAGCCAAAATTATCCCACTAAAGAAACCAAACAAAGACGATTATACAGCTGCGAAGGCGTGGCGACCCATTTCGCTGCTTCCCACGCTTGGCAAAGCCCTAGAAGCAGTAGTAGCGGAAAGGATATCGCATGCAGTCGAAACCGCAGGCCTCCTGCCGACAAACCACTTTGGAGCTCGGAAGAGACGATCGGCAGTACAGGCGCTCCTCCTCTTGCAGGAACATATCTATAAGGCATGGCGTAACAGGAAGGTTCTGAGCTTGATCAGCTTCGACGTGAAAGGTGCATATAATGGAGTGTGTAAGGAAAGACTTCTGCAGCGACTTCAAGCAAGGGGCATTCCCGCAATGCTAGTTAAATGGATCGATGCCTTCTGCTCGGACCGGTCGGCTACAATCGTAGTCAATGGTCAGGCAGCGGAACGACAAGCGCTACAGCAAGCAGGATTGCCACAGGGGTCGCCATTGTCTCCGATCCTGTTCCTCTTCTTTAATGCGGACCTCGTCCAGCGCAAGATCGATAGCAACGGCGGTGCTATAGCATTTGTCGACGACTACACAGCGTGGGTCACAGGCCCCTCTGCAGAAGCAAACCACGGCAGGATCCAGGCGATTGTCGACCAAGCGATAGAGTGGGAAGGACGAAGCGGGGCTACCTTTGAAGGTGAGAAGACAGCGTTTATCCACTTCACGCGAGCACCGTGCCGAAGTAGCGCCCAATCAGTTATAGTAAAGGGACAAGAGGTGGAGCCTGTGACCAGCACAAAGATCTTAGGGGTGGTTATGGACTCCGAACTTCGATTTCAACAGCATATCGCAAGAGCAGCCACGAAGGGTCTCATTGCTGCAATGGCACTGAAGCGATTGCGAGGGTTGGCACCGTCCACTGCCCGCAGACTGTTCGAGGCAACGGTGGCGCCAGTAGTCGACTACGCATCGCCTGTGTGGATGCATAAGTGTAAAGGGCGACTTGCGTCTGGGATGAACCGAGTCCAAGGGATCGGCGCACAAGCAGTTATAGGCTGCTTCCGCACAGTCGCAAGAACAGTGGCCGAAGCTGAGGCAAGTATCCGCACGGTCCAACAACGACACGCGGCACAGGCAACGAGTACATGGGTTGATATTCTCTCGCTGCCCATAACCAACCCGCTGTCGAAGTCGACGCATAAGCCGACCCGGAGGTTCCGCTCGCCGCTACAGCAGATTGCAATTACCCACAAGATTTCGACCAAAGGCATAGAAATCATCGCGCCATACACAATAGCGCCTTGGCATCCGCGACTGGCAGCGGACGCGAAGGAGACAACAGAGGAAGCGGTACGCGCTGCCAAGCAGAGCGTAGGTATCTGCGTCGCAACGAGCTCCTCCGCGAGGAACAGTATCGTCGGGGCAGGAGTCGCCATACAGGACACCGAGCGGGGAGAGCTTCCATCCATCGTCGTCTCGACTACAGTATCAGCAAGGACCGAGCACAATCCGTACACAGCCGCCTTGATAGCGTTGGCAGAAGGCCTTGCACAAATACCCCCGTCTACAGTCTCGCGGAACATACATCTATTTTCAGACAACCGAGCCGCACTGCAAGCCGTATGCAGTCCTAGACACCAGTCAGGACAGGAGACCATACAACAGATCTACAGGAGCGTGGGGGCCTTGCAGGGCCGCAATACTGTCCGGTTGGCGTGGTGTCCCACTCCCGAGTTTGAACTTGGCCAGAAAGCGAAAGAAGCGGCGAAAGCTGCGACAGAGCCCGGTCGAACACCACTGTCGACCCGACCGGCAGCTAAGTCGACTGTTGTGAGCCACTTCAGAGCAGAAACAAGGAAAAGACGCCAACCGATCGAAGGGGTGGGAAAGCATATACGACGAATCGACACCGCAATACCTGGTCCACACACACGAAAGATATACGATCGCCTCGGAAGCAAACAAGCGAGCGTGTTGGCACAGCTCCGAACCGGAATGTCACGACTGAATAGTTACCTTTACCGGATAGGAGCTGCAGAATCAGACCAGTGCGTATGCACACAAGCAAGTGAAACCGTCGAGCATTTCTTATTCCGGTGCCGTCTATGGGATGATCTCCGACTACAGATGCTACAACATACGGACACTATGAGAGGCAACCTCTCCTTTTTCCTTGGAGGAAAGGCAGCATCGGACAACGAGAAGTGGAAACCGGCAATAGACGCAGTCCTGGCGACAATCCAGTTCGCTATAGCTACAGGCCGTCTCGAGAGCTCATCGTACCAACCTTCCCCTAGCCAGGTGACGGCTAACCAAGACACATAGAGGACACAACGCCACCAACCTTACACCTACTATTACTAACGGTTTCCCCACAACGCACCCTCGTACTATTAACAAGACACGCTTCACTCGCTGAAGATAGGACAGTGAACATTTGGAGGAGCGACTTCAAGAGAGCTTGTGCAACACTAACTTAGTGCGAATTTGCGGCAATGTAGGACAGAAGGATCGGCATGACAGACTGAGATAGGA
Organism: Cercospora nicotianae; assembly: GCA_029490675.1. Lineage (NCBI taxonomy): Eukaryota > Fungi > Ascomycota > Dothideomycetes > Mycosphaerellales > Mycosphaerellaceae > Cercospora > Cercospora nicotianae. Next base: position 3,130,414 of record JANQAT010000006.1, on the reverse strand, counting down.
CAAACCAACTGGGCTATTAGGAGTGCAGGAAGTCTTCAGGAAGTGATTTGATGACGTAATATCCGTAGTGTGCCCTTTAGGTGCTTAGCGCCGGGCGGAATAAACTCCATCCATCCATCCATCCATCCCTGCTTGGCGGTCGTGCACGTGATCTGCATCATCGGGGTGTAACTTCTTATCGATTGGTCCTGCCTTTCTCTTTCTTGCCCGCCTGCAGCGTTCCTTGTTGTGACCGTAACACCATCCCCCTTCTTAGCTGAACTCGTCCCGAGTTCTTTTCTTTCTTCCTGTATGTTTCTTCCTTTCTTGCGCTATGAGCGGAGAACCGCTGACTCGTCAAGAGCGCCGCGAACGTCAAGCACTGGGTATCGAGTCCGAAGGTCGCGAAATGCCGTCTCCATGTTCTGGTTGCCGAAAGGCTCGGGTTGCTGAGGGAAAGAGTCGTCCTCGCTGCGTTGTGGACGTGCGATTTGGGTGTTGTTCGGAATGTGTGCGCAAGGGTGTCAAGTGCGACGTGACCGTTACTTGGATGGAATGGGAGAGGCTTCGCAATCAGCGTCGCAAACTCAAGCGCGAGTTGGACGAGGCTGAAGAGAAGGTGACTGAGGCGATGTCAAAGGTACATCGTCTCCGAAAACAACTGCGCGTTGCGGAGGATCGCGAGGAGAAGGCGATCGCGAAGGATTTTGAGGAGCTGCGGCGGCTTCCCAGCGAGGGTGCCGGTGCCTTGTCTGCTTCGTCGGAGTTTCTTCTCGTGCCAGAGGGGAATCCCGAGGAGGTGGAAAACGTTTTCCAGTTGTCGATTCCGTCCTGGGAGGATATGTCGATGATCCCTGACGACGCTCTCTGGTCTTATCCGACTGTTGATGAGGCTGCTAGCGCTTCTTCTGCTGTTGGGCCTGGTGGAACTGTTCAAGGAGCCGGTGGCAGTTCTCGAGATTCTTCCTAGGTTCCCAGGTATTGTCTGATTCGGGGTATCCCTTCCATTTGATGAGGTATTTCTGATTCTTATAGTCCAGGATTTTTTCGACTTCGAACTCGTCTTCTTCCTCGGGCTGGAAGTAAAACGTCTCTTGGCATGGAGTTTCGGCGTCGGCGGGTTCCAACAGTGATACATGGAACACCGGGTGGATCTTTGCATCTTTTGGTAGCTTAAGTCGGTAGTTGACTGGTCCTCTGACCTCGTCAATCAAAAATGGTCCGACTTTGACGTGATCCAGTTTCTTGGTCTTCTTTCTTGTCTTCAGGTTTTTGGTAAGAAGATAGACCTTATCCCCCTTCTTAAGCTGAGGTGCCATTTTTCTTTCGTCCTGTCTGGATTTGGCGATTGTCTCTTGTGAGTCCTGGATGCGGTTCTTGAGTTCCTTGTGAACGGTTTTCATGTCTTGTGCCGCAACCATAGCTCGTTCAGCTTGGGGATGACTATGCGGGTCTCCGAACAGGTTCGGATTTCGCCCATAATTCGAAAAGAATGGCGTAGCCTGCGTAGTCTCTGACTTGTGGTTGTTGAGTGCTATTTGTGCCATGGGGAGCAATGTAACCCAATTGTCTTGTGCGTGGTTAATATAGTGTCGTAGGTACTGTTCCAGTGTTTGGTTTGTTCTTTCTGTTTGTCCGTCTGTTTCTGGGTGATAGGCTGTGGACAGCTTGTGTTTGATTCCGATGGTTCCGACTAGCGTTCTCCAGTAGTTTGATGTGAATAGCTTGTCTCTGTCGGTGATAAAGATTTTCGGGAATCCGTGGTATCGTATCAGTCTGTCCAGTACGAGGTATCCGAGTTGTTCTGCTGTATACTTTTCACTCGCAGGTATGAAGTGTGCATATTTGGTGAGTCTGTCGACCATGACCATAATCATGTCGAATGTGGTTTCCGTGACCTTGTCCTTAGAGGACGGGAGTTTCGTAATGAAATCCATTGTGACTTCGTCCCATGGTTGTTGTGGTGGAGTCCTAAACTGTATATGTCCGTATTTCGCATGTCGTTCGGCTTTGTTTCTTTGGCAATGCTCGCAGCGCTTGATGTACTTAAGCACTTTTTGTCGCATTTGTGGAAAGCTGAAACTTCTCTGGATAAGTTCTACAGTCTTGGTCGCTCCTGGATGTCCTCTCGTAGGATCGTCGTGATGTTGTCGTATGCATTCTTCTTCTCGGTCCTTTGATACCTGGTATTTGCCTTGCAGTATTGGGAACTGCTCCTCGGTGTCGTTGAGGATTCGCACAATGTTGTTGAATTCCTGAGTGTTGGCACTAAGGCTTCCGTCCGGATTGGCCTTGAGAACTCGTTGCTGTACGGGTTCTTTTCCTTCCATGTAGTCGACTCTTCGACTTAAGGCGTCTGCTCTGCCGTTCTCTTTTCCTGGAGTATAGCGGATTTCGAACTTGTACTGTCCGAGCAGTTCCGACCAGCGGGCCTGTCTGCGGGTTAGTACCTTAGTCGTAGTGAAGTAGGTTAGATTCTTGTGATCAGAAAGAATCGTTAGTCCTGGTGCTCCTTCCGCATAGTAGTTCCAGTGTTGCAGTGCTGCAACGATGGCTAGCAGTTCCTTGTCATGGACATCGTAGTTTTGTTCCGCGGGTGACATTTTTCTTGAGTAGTAAGCCACTGGGTGTCTTTTCCCATCATGCATCTGTGTGAGGCATGCTCCTATGGCCAGATCCGATGCGTCGGTCTCAATGAAGACCGGTTTCTTCGTGTCGAACATCATCAGTACTGGTGCTTCGCAGCACATCTGTACTAGTTTGTCGAATGCCTTTTGATGTTGTTGTTCCCATTTCCATTTGAGGTCCTTCTTTGTAAGGTCTGACAGTGGTGTGGCGATCTTGGAGTAGTCTCTAATGAACTTCCGATTGTAGTTGGCTAGTCCAAGGAATGATTGTACATCCTTGACTGTCTTCGGGGTTGGCCACGTCCTGATAGATTCGATCTTTTCTGGGTCAATTGCGATTCCTCCGGTATTGATAATAAAGCCAAGGAATTTGACTTCCTTCTTGTGGAATTCGCATTTCTCGGGTGCGGTCCGGAATCCTACTCGGGAGAGTCTTTCGAATACGCCTTGTACTTGTCGCTTGTGTTTCTCCAGAGATCCCTTAGTGTAGACGAGGATGTCGTCCATGTATGCAATGACGCATATGTCGAGCAGGTCTCTGAGAATGTCGTTTACCATCTCCTGACAGGAGGCGGGTGCGTTGGTTAATCCCATTGGCATAACCGTGAATTCGTACAATCCGTAGCGTGTTCGAAATGCTGTCTTCCATTCTTCGCCTTCCGCCATGCGGATAGCATAGAATGCGTCTCGTAGGTCGATCTTTGTGTACCAGTCTGATCCGGTAAGTCTGTCTTGTGATTCCTCAATGTTGGGTAATGGATATCGGTTCTTAATTGTGATGTCGTTGAGCTTCCTATAGTCAACGACGATTCGCGTCTTCCCGTTGGGCTTTGGAACGCCGAAGATAGGTGCGCCTGCACTGGACCTGGACTTGCGTATCCAGCCCTTGGCTAGCATCTTGCGTAGCCACTTATCTTCTTCTTGGAGCGCGTGTTCGGATTTCTTGAATAGTGGCACGAATGGGGGCTCCGTTCCGGGTTTCAGGTTGATCCGGTGATCCCATGTTTGATGTTTAGGTAAAGCGGTGATGTCTTCTACCTCTTCAAAGAGTTTCGCCCATTTTTGATACTCTTTGGGGATAGCGGTTTCCGAGGCCGTATCCTTCGATGGTGCGTTACTTCCATCCATGCTCGTGACTTGGTTGTCCTCCTTGCCATCGCGAGTGACTGTCCGAGTTGGGCTTGATTGTTTCGTAGCTCCGGGCGACTGGAGTGTCATTTCGTTGATCTGTCTCCTAGCCTCATCTATCAGTGAACGCTGTCGCTGCATAGGGTCAATGTCGATAACGCAATCGCATTGTTCAAACCTGAGTACTCCTCGTCTCCAATCGATGATTGGATTGTGCTTTCTCAACCAAGGTATGCCTAATACGACGTCATGACTGGCCATGTCAGTGATGTCCAAGACAATTTCCTCGTGGTGCTGTTGGATAGCGAGTGGCAACGGAATGGTTTCGCGTTCCACGCTTGGTAACGATGATCCGTCGACTGCGATCAATTCGTACCCTTCGTCCTTCGATTGGGTAGCTATCCCATATCGCTTCACGAATGATTTGGAGGCAAAGTTCCCGCTCGCTCCAGAATCAATCATGGCTTGGACCTTATGTCCGTTGACGGTAATATTGGTGCGAAAGACTGATGTTGATGCTTGAGCGCTTTCGGTGTTGCAGAACTCTCTTTGGACGCTCATCCCTTGAGAGTTGATCCTTTTCCCGACTGGGTGTTGCTGGCCTGTTGCTGTAGCCACGCGTGGATCTTGGCTTTCGTTTTTCGAATCTCGTTGGTAATCCTTTGTTCGAACGGGGTTTCGATGCAGGCGAAGTTGTATTGGCATTCTTGGACCTTTTGAAATCGCTTCTGTAGTTCGTAGAGTCCTTGTCGCATTTCGTTAGGCACAACGTAGTTGTCTGGCGTAATATATCCGTATGGTGTGAAGGTGCTGCCTAGCGGCGGTCGTTCTACTGCGATTTCTCGGAAATGAGACTCTGACGAATCCTTCGGTGATTCCAGAATGATTGTCGTAGTCGTTGGAGAGAATATTCGAATTTCCGAGGGTTGAGGTATCTTTTCCCGTTGACAAGGGGGAAGATGTCTTCGATTTCTCGCGCAAAGTGGAGCGCGATTTTCCTCTGTGGTCCTGGGGAGGTGCTTACGAACGTGACTAGTTCGTCTTCGGATTCCCCTTCTTCGCTACTGCTTTCCGTGTCTTCTGCTGACTCGTCTTGCTCTTCCTCCTCGGATGTGTCTGATTTAGGAGGGTTGTTTTCCTCGTTTTCGTTGTAGCAAGATTCGTCGGGTTCTCTTTCCTCGGCGAGCCTGAGGTGTGGTACTTCGTCTTGAAGTTCCTCTGGAACAGGTAACGGCCTGCTTCCGTCCTCGTATCGTCGGATTGGAGGCGAGCTTGTACCTCTCTGCGGGGCAGAGGGCCAAAAGCCTGCGTCCCTCTTGGAAGAGTAGTGTGTTCGGCATGCGTCATCGTAACAGAATCGCCAGTGAAGGCTTCCGTGTCCGAGACGTCCTTCCCAGTGGATTTGATCTGGCACTCGGGACATCATGCCTAGAAGTCGGACTTCCCTAGGAGCGTTGTTGTCGTAATAACCCCCTCGTCCTTCTTCCTTTCGTTGCATCGTGTTGAAAGATCGTCGCTGCACCATGTTCTTGGAACGACAATCTCTCGCAAAGTGGCCTGGTTTGCCACAGTTGTAACAAGTCTTATCGTCACCTTGTTTCTTTCTGGGTTTGCCCTTTGGCTTGCCCTTTCCTTTGATCTTTTGACCCTTCTGGGTCGCGTCGAGTTCCATGGGTTGGGGTCCATAGTATGGCTTGTTGGACTGGTTGTTTGGCTTGGAATGGTATCCGCGGTTCCTTCCATAGTCTGGGGTGAACCCGGCCGTTCCTCCAACCTTGGAGTCGTACTTGCGTTCCAGGGCTCTCTCGTAGAGCCGGTCGTCGATCTCGATAGCCGCTTCGGTCAAATCCTTCAGGGTGTCGAGTGTTCCTCCGTGGTTCATCAACTGGTCCTTGACCGAGTCTTTGAGACCACGCCTAAACATCGTCATCAACGCCTGTTGGTCCCATCCAGTCACCTGAGAGTGTTCCTCGAACTTGGCTGCGTACTCGGACGCCGAAGTTCGTTGCTTGAGGTGCTGGATAACCCTGATCGCTTGGGTTACCTCGTTTGAAGATCCGAAGATCTCCTTGAGTTTGACCTTGAAGGTCGTATAGTCCCTGAACATGCCGGTGGGATCCTGAGTTCCCTGGCTGTCCAAGTAGACCTTGAGGTGGGGTTTGATCCAGTTCTGAGCACTACCCCTGAGGTACGTGCTGGCAAAGACAGTCTTGAGTGTTGCTTGGACTGGGTTGAACATGAGGTACATGTCCATCTGGTTGACCCAATCGTCGAACTTGTTTCGATCTCCATAGTAGTGGTCAGGCTTCGCTGGTTTGAAACTTCTCGGTCTTGGGCCACTATCTTCGTCGTCGGAGTCGTCCGGTGGAGTCGGTCTTGGGGCTTGAACTGGCTTGCCGCGGCTGGATCCTGCTTCGCTGGGGGCGGGATTCCCCCTGGAGCTTCCTGCGGTAGACATCCTTAAGGGCGTACAAAGCTGTTAGGTTTATCTGCGCTGGGCTGATGACCTAAGATCTCACTAAGCAGAAGCTTAAGCTCGATCGGGGTTTGAGCTTGTCGGGTAGTCTAGAGGAAGGCAACGAAGTAGGAAGAGTCACTTGATTCCAATCAGTGAGATAGAACAGTGAGTTGTACGCGATGACTATCTAGAGAGGCGATACTCATCGCTGCTATATACAAAGGAGACTCTTCTGTCTTGGCTGTGTTAGCCGTCCATACGTCCAGTCGTCCGGTCGTATGGTCGTCTGGTCGTGTTCGACCATTCTCCCTGCTTGGCGGTCGTGCACGTGATCTGCATCATCGGGGTGTAACTTCTTATCGATTGGTCCTGCCTTTCTCTTTCTTGCCCGCCTGCAGCGTTCCTTGTTGTGACCGTAACACCTACTTACGAAGTGCTAGTCTAACTATAGCAAGCGTATTAAGTCTTTCGTCCTCTACGGAGATATTAAGCAGCTAGGCCCGATTATTATAGGCACTCCGCAATTTAACGAGTTCTACTATTAGCTCTAGCGCTCGCTTATAGACCGACTTTAGAGAGCCGGCTTTCTAATCGTAATACTCGATTCCTAAGCCCGCTAGCATCTAGTGCTCTTCGACGCTGCTAACGAGTATGTTACGGATCGTGCTGCGAACACTAAAAGAAGCCCACAGCCACTCGCCTGCCCGGGTAGTCACGTGACAACAGAGCGCTCTCTGCTCTCTCCCGACAGAGCGGACAGAGCGACAGAGCGGACAGAGCGACAGAGCGGACAGAGCGACAGAGCGGACAGAGCGACAGAGCGGACAGAGCGACAGAGCGGACAGAGCGACAGAGCGGACAGAGCGACAGAGCGGACAGAGCGACAGAGCGGACAGAGCGACAGGGCGGGAGAAGCTGTGGGATGCGCTAGGACATAACACTATATAGACGACGCTCTCTACCGAGTAGATAGGAGCCTCGTGCTCAACTCAATACAACTCTCTTAGGGTTATGTTACAAACCTTTCAGGACCTTCTCTGATATACCACGAGGACATTGCGAGGATCGACACTTCCTAGGCCAACCCCATATCAGATTAGGGTTAGGCTGCCGACGGACAGGCAGGACGTAACAACTTTGAGCACCAAAAGCCGAAGGGAAGCGCTATCGATCAATGTCAAGAAAGACTCAGGACGTTGCCGACACAAGAAGTCCATCACGACAACAGCTATCGACTGGAATCACGGAACGAATGAGCAACATGTCGATTAACGGAAGCGGGAAACAATCGACTCCCACTATGAGCACAGCGGGCTCATACGAGTCAACCCACGCACCTAAGATATCCACGCCGGAGACGTTCGACGGGACTAAGGAGAAGTTGGAGAACTTCCAGCTGCAGGTTCAGCTGTACCTCCACTTCAACGCGCACCAGTTTCATAGCGAGGCCGACAAGGTCTTGTATGCCGCATCCTTCCTACGAGGAAGAGCCGCCAGAGGATTCCGAGCATACCTGAAGGACTGGCTCGTCTGCCAGAATTCAGATGATGAACCAGAAACGGAAACCAGAAGAATCTTCCACAGCTACGACAAGTTCGAAGAAAAACTTAATGATCTATACGGGATACCCAACGAAGAGGCACACGCCGATCGCCATATCCGACAACTCCGACAAACCACTTCTGTCGCCGCCTATGCGTCAGAATTCCAAGGATACCAGGCCGATCTCGAGTGGAACGACGCTGCCTATCGCTCGCAGTTTTACCTAGGACTGAAGGATTCAGTCAAGGCCGAATTATCCCGAAACTCCAGCATGACCACGCTTGGTGCAATGATCAAAGCAGCAAAGGAAATCGACGAGAGACTCCAGGAGCTGAGATACGACCGAATCGTACAGCCTGGACACCGGATACCCGCTCGAGGCGGAGGAGGGGGCTTCAAGGCCAGAAGTCAGGACCCTGATTACGGAGATCCAATGGAGTTGGATGCTACCGAACGTACGCGAGGAAGGAAGCTGAAGAGCAAAGGCTTCACCTGCTACGAGTGTGGCAAGGAAGGCCACTACGCGCGGAACTGCAGAAAGAAGAACAAGGTCAGCCGTGAAGTGAACACCATGGCTCGGACAACAGCATACCGGGAATGCGAGGAGAACTCCTCGAAATCCGACTAGTTCGGAGAGACAACCCCGAAGGGCTCATCGAACCGCGGTCTCTTGGTTCGATGACCTAGGCAAAAGAGATCAGCATGACGAACATGGAAACGGGGTTTACTTTGTAAGCTTCGGGACGAAGCTAGGCTAGAAGGGGGATGGTGTTACGGATCGTGCTGCGAACACTAAAAGAAGCCCACAGCCACTCGCCTGCCCGGGTAGTCACGTGACAACAGAGCGCTCTCTGCTCTCTCCCGACAGAGCGGACAGAGCGACAGAGCGGACAGAGCGACAGAGCGGACAGAGCGACAGAGCGGACAGAGCGACAGAGCGGACAGAGCGACAGAGCGGACAGAGCGACAGAGCGGACAGAGCGACAGAGCGGACAGAGCGACAGGGCGGGAGAAGCTGTGGGATGCGCTAGGACATAACACTATATAGACGACGCTCTCTACCGAGTAGATAGGAGCCTCGTGCTCAACTCAATACAACTCTCTTAGGGTTATGTTACAAACCTTTCAGGACCTTCTCTGATATACCACGAGGACATTGCGAGGATCGACACTTCCTAGGCCAACCCCATATCAGATTAGGGTTAGGCTGCCGACGGACAGGCAGGACGTAACAAAGTACTTCTACGACGGCAAGGTTAAGTCCGTACTCGAGGCTAATAATGCGAAGTTCGCACTTCTAGACGGCTACTATACGGCCTATGCTAAAGTTATCGGAGCTAATCCTAAGACCATCCGCCTAGAACTTACTAGTATTAAGGAGCGCATTATGTTCTGCAAAGTTAACGGAGAGTATACGCGTATATCTGCTACTATGTTAAAGGCCAACCCCGCTATCGTCGCTACTATTATAGATGCTGTTACTAGTCCACTTTAAGCCGTCTACGGCGACCGCATAGAGGAGGAAGTATGCATTATTAGCCCGTAGCGCCGCCAATTCGAGTTGTACGAAGCAGAGATTAACAAGCACGTAGCTAAGGGCAAGCTTACTCGTTAGCATCTGCTAACGCTGCGCACTACAGATAATGCGATCGGCAGCGAGGCCAATTATGTCCTCGCCGATCTTACGTTCTCTCGCTAGATCTCGAAGGAAATGGGTTACATAAAAGACAGTCGCCGCAACTATGTTCTCTTAACTCGTAGCAAGAAGGCTAAGTAGTTCTTCGTTAGCAATTGCACAACACTCTTATATAGCCGCATCGAAGAAGGTCGCGTTCCGAAGGAGGTCGATGCAGAGAGCGTCGCCGTTGCCTAGTACCATGCGAACGCTCGACAAGGCGACTACGCGTACGAGGTTGAACCACCTGCCGACTTCGACATTCTCGACTGTCCCCGCGATCTGTTGCTCGACATCGAGCGCGAAGCTCTCGAAAACTGTCGTGCCGAGATGAGCATTCCTAGAGATAAGGGTGTCACCGTCCTAGAGAAGTTCAAGGATGAAGTCAAAGCACGCATTCAGGAGCTTATTGGCAAGACCGTCGCCGACCAAGTCGCGGCTTAGCAAGCTGAGAAGGACAAGAACACGACCTGCAACAAATGCGGCGAAGATAGTTATCGGGCATCGAACTGCACTGCTCCTCGTAGGACCGACAATGTCCAGTGCAAGAAGTGTCTCCGCTACGGTCACTTCAAGGCCGACTGTGCTCCTAACGCCTACGTGGCCGAGCCTCCGGAGCTCGAAGACCATAATCCAGAATGGGATTTAGCTGGTGGAGATGGAGAAGAGGGTTAGGCTAATGAAGACGAGCAGGATGAAGGCGATAGAGATGAGCAGGACTTCGAAGAACCAGCCGGAGGTGATTGAGACTGAGCGAGATGGCACGAGACGGGTAAGACGAGAAGACTGACTGCATAATTGAAGACTGGAGCATACACCTGAGGCTATGAATGGTGCAGTGGTAGCATAAGAGGTATTGAAAGTAGTTCTTGGTACTTCCACACTCTCAATCAGTGCTTTGCTGTTACTGCAGACAATGTGTTCGACATGCAATCGAATAACATCGAAGCGATCTGAAATGCAGACAGAGCTTGAGTAGTCTGAGATCAGGTCATCCAGCTCGGCTGTTCGTCTACATTGGAGTCTTTCTCCCACGGCTTCTTACGCCGTGCGGCCTGTGTTTCTGATGCCTGACCTTCGAGGATCGTATCTGGGATGTCCTTGATGCCTGGAATCGGCTTGCCTTCCGCAATCATATCACAGATCTCAGCAAAGCTCGCAGGTTTGGGAGCATCGCCCATGCCGCCATCGTTTGCTGGTGGGGCTTGCTGCTGGATATGTCCTTGTCCGCTGCTACCATTGACGGCTGCACTGCCTCCTCGTGCTTCGACCCAACTCTTATAGCCGTCAAAGTCGACCGGCGTGCCTGCTTTGCGTGCGTAGTAGTAGCATTTCGCTCGCAAGGTGAGATGCTCGACTTGCTGCGGATCCTGTACCGAACCTAAGATGGCCGACAGTCCTCCTTGGAACTCGGGATCGCTGGCCCAGTCGTACTCGTCCAACTGCCGGTACAGGGCGGTGTTGTCGACACTGTTTGTCTCCGCCGCCATGGTGTAAGTGACTTTGTGTGTGCAGGTGCAGGTGCATGTGCAGTCTGCTGGCTGGCAGGGGCCCAATGCTGCCCAGCTGCAATGCACGAATGCCAAGCCTGTAGCAGCCGCTTCGACCCTCTCCAGCCACGAGACAGCTTCTGCTGCTTGCTCCATCAACAACCACCGCTTCCACCTCGGCGCACCTCCGAATTCTTCCACTTCTTTTCCTTTTCTCCTCTGCACTCGCCCGCCATGTCCGAGTACATCGGCTCGCGCATCTCCCTCATATCCAAATCCGACATCAAGTCAGTCGCCCGCCCTCGCGCGCGACGCACACGCTGCAAAAGCCTGCCGACTAACAGCTGGCAGATACGTCGGCACCCTCAAGTCCATCGACAGTGAGACGGCCACCGTCTCGCTGCAGGACGTCGAATGCCATGGCACTGAAGGCCGCAAGGGCGATCCCGCGCTCGAGATACCCGGCTCGGAAGCCGTCTACGAAGGCATCGTCTTCCGCGGCAGCGATGTCAAGGACCTGACCATCCTCGCTCCGCCCAAGGAGAACCGTCCTCCGCAGCCGCCGCAGATGCCCAATGATCCCGCCATTCTTGGAGTACGTGCCACCCACCTCCCCTCACCTCTGACACAATACATGATGAAGCATTTTGGATATAAAATAAAACACCACCGAGAGCGCAAAAAACGTGTGGATATCTCCGTTGCCTTCCTTCTGATCAAAACTCGCAAACTCCTCTTCGCGCAGCATACTCGAGCCACTTCGCGAGGAGGCATGCTAATTGGCTTGCTAGTCCTCCGAATCACAACCACAGCCTCAAGCACAACACCAACAACAACCGCAGCAGCAGCAGCCCGGGCAGTTCCGTGGCCCTCCTCCATACCCAGGCCCTCCACAGCAGTTTGGCTACCCTGGACCGCCGCCCGGGCAATTCCAGCAGCCTCCACGATTCAATGCGCCAGGCGGAGCGCATGGATTTCCGGGACAGCCTGGTGCTGTGCCCGGCTACGGCATGAACTTTGGTGGGCCTCCCCCACCTGGATATGGTCCTCCTGGGCAGTTCTATGGTCCGCCTGGTCAAGGCTTCGGACCTCCTGGGCAATTTCCACACCAGCAACCTATTGGCCCACCGGGCATGAACCAGCAGCGTCCACCACAGCAGACACCTAATCAACAGCAACAGCAGCAAGCGCCCATTGGAAGCAAGCAGAACACTCCTCAGCCAGCTCCTTCGCAAGCTCCTCAAGCTCCGTCTGCGCAGCCCCCACAAAACAAACCAGCTGAGATGTCCACCACGCCGGTGCCTTCGGCCACGAGCGGTCCACCACCGCCAGTCGAGTCGAAACCCACTGCCGCTGCTGCCACCGCCCCACCTGAGGCAGCGAAAGCACAGGCGCAAGCTCCCGTGCCTGCCCTGCCCAAGCCTGCGTCCAAGGCCGGCAATCGTGTTGCTCTTCCCCTTCCTGCCTCGAGTCCCGCTACCGCCAAACCACGAGCAGCCCCTCCTATTCCTCAGGCCTCTGCGCCCGCTGCAACAGCTGCACAGTCCGGTCCATCACAGTCCGCGACAACTGCCACAGAAGCTGCTACGGCCGCAGTCGCTGCAGCGATGGCCAAGCTTGGTGCGGTGAATCAGCATACAGGAGCTGTAGACAATCTATCGCAAAAGGTGAACCAGATGAGGGTATCGGATGGCCAAACACGGGGCCGAGGAAGAGGTCGCGGTGGCGCTCGAGGCGGTCGGCGCGAAAGTCAGCCCAAGACGGTGGACGTCCCCAAAGAAGACTTTGACTTTGAGAGCGCCAACGCAAAGTTCAACAAGCAAGAGCTGGTCAAAGAAGCTATCGCATCTGGTAGCCCAATCACCAGCCCTACCAATGGCGACGTTGCCGACCCGCTTTCAACTGCCACAAATGGACACACGGATGACGATGTGGTCATTCCACCGAAGGAGAAGGGGTATGACAAGAAGTCGTCGTTCTTTGACAACATCAGCAGCGATCTAAAGGATCGCACCTCACAACAGCAGAATGGCGAGTTCGTTGATGGTCGCGCACTGCGACGCGAGGAGCGCTCGAAGAACATGGACACATTTGGCCAAGGAAGCATCGATGGTGGCATCCGCGGACGTGGTCGAGGCCGAGGCCGTGGAGGTTTCGGAGGCCGTGGACGTGGTCGTGGAGGCTTTGACGCTGCACGTGGTGGGTATGAAAACCGCGGTGGCTACAGAGGGCGTGGAAGGGGTGGCTTCGAGGCAGCGGCAGTGTAGGGAACTGCCGCTTTGCATCTCATGATTTGATCGCACAGATTCGCTGGTGTGTCTGAGAGCACAGATGTGCCAGACACGGCGAAACGAAGGACTTGTATTATAGTGGATGACCATGCGGATTGCCTGCCCATGCATGGAAGGCAGAGATCCGAAAGTTATGCAGATACGCCATCACGACAGTAGACTGCTTCGGCGGTCAATAACATCATGAAGCTTCTCCTTCCTCTCTATCTTATTTCAGTTTCTCAATGTCTTAAATCATGGCTGTGACGCTGAGGATGTACACGTTCTGGGCTGTATTATCCTCGAAAACCTGTATCCATGAATTAAAAAGGCGCTATGCTGCAAAATGCTCTATACAAGAAAAACGTGTTGCTTCATCATTTCGGGCCTGCATTTCCATTTCCATTTCCATTCGTCTTGGGGTCCGTAGCCTCCACAGCATCCTTGATTTTCCCATCTGGAACTTGATTCTGATCCACGCTGAGCCCCATTTCGCCACGCGCATGATTCTTGGCCATTTTTCTCAGTGCCTCTTCCGTGAGACCTTGTCGGAACATGCGCTCCAGCACATCTTTCTTGCGAGTCTTGTGGTCGCCGATACTGATTACGATGCCAGCTGTAATGTTGCAGGCGAGGGAGAAGGAGAGGATGGTGGCTGTGAGCGCTTCGGGGCGGACACGGTAGTCGATTGACCAGGTGCATGTACCGAGTGCGACTTGTAGAAGACTGTGGCAGTCGAGGAGGACCACGGCTGCGACCATGTGTCGGAGGGGAAAAGCGTGATGGGTTGCGGTCTCGTGGGGTTTGTAGAAGGTGTGACTTTTGTTGAACTTTGCTTGATGGTATGCCAGACGCTTTTGTTGTTGTGGAGTCAGCACAGAGTACTCTGCGAATTCTTCCTTGTCGATGATATCGTCCACATCTGTTGCGCTCTGTCTCCTGTCCGGCAGGTCGTTTCGATCGATCAAGCCTGGCAATCCTTGTTTCTTGCGCAGTTTCCAAGTCAGATGGTGATAGTGTGCGATGAAGCACATGTGATAGGTATCGACTGCTCGGAAGGGCGCAAGTCCGTCTCCCATCAAGGCAAACAATGCAACCAGGACCAGATCGATGACATTGATGATGTATTCCTGTCGACCTCCAACATAGATCCAACCAATCAAGGCGAACACCCAGGCCGTACCAAAGAGAGTCACCAATACTGCGTACACTGTAACAAAGAGCCCCAGCGGCTTGCTGACGTATTGGCGGAAGCCTCGCATAGATCGTTTGAAGCCTTCTCGTTTGGAATGCAAGAGATGTCGCACGTGGTCATTAAGCTCGGCCACATCTTCTTCGTCCCAGCCATCGAGATGGACACCGTGAGGAAGCACAGCATAATGTGAGTCGCTGAGCTGGGAGGATATCGACATTTTGCGTGTGAGCCCGTCCTGAAGTTCTATTTCGTCCGTGCCTGTCTGCGAGGGCCGTTCGGGTACTGGCTTGCGCGGTATCTTTGGCGGTCCAGTGCGAGAAGTTCGTGTCCCTGCTCGAGAACGAGCGATTGCCTCAATATCGGCAGTTGGCCTTCTCGATAGCTCGTATGTAGGCCGACGATTAACAAGACCACCGAGATCGGGAACGAACAGAGAATTCTGCAGATTTGTTAATGTGCCCAGTGTGCGAATCTCAGGATCGACGAGATCGAGCAGGTCAATAACATCGGCTTCGTACTCTTCTTCTGGATAGTGCGAGGTGGGCTGGTCGGCACCGAATGCGAGTGAAGTATTACTACGAAATCGACTCAGTCCGACGCCACGCGACCTCTGCGCTGCATTTCCAGCACTGCGCATAGCAGTTGCGGTACCAGGGTTCAGTCTGTCGGGCGTGGGCGAGCGAGTGGCCATGTCTCTGACATTTATGCCGGGCGTATTGGGAACAGAATCTACCTCGCGAATGCCATCGGTGCGAGTTGCGGTTCGAAAACTAGATCCAGTTGCCTGCTGATCCTCTCTAATGGTTGACATGTGGTGACCTGGGTCCATGGTCCTCTGCCTCGACAATTCTGCCGCGTCCGAGAGGATATTGCTTGGCGGGCGCTGTGGTGCTGAAAAGCTGCGACGTCGACCAGCGACGGTATCATCCTCGATTTCATCTCCCTCCTGTATCGAGGTCGGCCGAGATCCTGTGTGCTCTCGTATCTGAGACGTCGGCCGCGAGCCATAAGATGGCAGTCTTCGAATGCGGATGTTCGAAGGAGCTCTGAGGCTCTCGAATGAAGGTGCTCCTGCCACATGCCTGGCGCCTTGTTGTTGAGAGGCCGCGTTTGATCGGTTGGGTGGATTGCCACCACGGCGAGATCCTGAGCTGAAGTAGTCCATATGGGCCAAAGAAACTTTTAGAACGTGTCACAGGATGAATGCTGCACCGCGTCTCCACGTCCGTAATTCCACCTTCGTCAACGTGGGTCGTATCCAAGAAGCAAGTCGTGAAGAACGTTCTATTGCAAGGCCATCCGTGAAAAGCAAAGCGCAAGCTGCGATCACGCTTGACGCGCGGTATGCTGGAGAGTGCGGTGCTGCTGAGAAAGATGCCGGAAGTTCCGAAGAGCAAGAGCCAGCGCCAGCGCTCCCGTGCGAGTTCACCGTGCGGATTGCGAGCGCACCTCGATACAGCACCTGGAGTGCGAGGCGACGAGGCTATTGCTCGTTCTTTGATCCAGGCGCGCGTCGTCGTGGGTGTCTGCAGACAATTTTCAGGGCAGACGGAAAAGCGCAGCGCGCTGGAGTTTGTCGAGGGAGCAAGGATGGCTGGCTCGGCAAGCAAGCGCCTGCAGTCAGCTCCAGCTTGGTGCGGATCGAGGTGCTGTGATTTGCGCCTGCTCTGCTGATCAAGCGCGGGACAAATGGCTGATGAAGCTTGGTCTGCACACCACACGAGACGCTGGCAACTGTTGTGAGAGCTTTCTCATCAGGTTTGCATCGGCGGAGGCACTCAGTCCCGGACGCGGCCTGTTCCTGGACCGACGACGTTGAGCTTGGGCGTGATCATCGCCGCAATCTCCCCAGCATCGTCATCGCCGGGTCCTAGAATGGCATGTCCGGCAACAACAGGTTATCTTCATCACTGTACCGCATGCAGTACATACACTTCTCTGCTAGGCTACGGTGAGCTACTGTCGAATAGTGGAAAGCCGGCAAGCGCTACAAGCAGATGGAATCGTCACGGCGCACGTGGCATGTTCCCGTTCAATCTGAGTTACTCGTGGTCGCAGCAGTTTCGGGCAGATATAACGGGACACAATTGTATTGGACTGGGCGACACATATCGCCAAGGGAAGCATGGGAGCGCGGAGAATACAAGAGATGATCGACACAGCCGCGTGCTAGCAAACGGCATCTCACCCATTGACTTCCTAGCAGGGTAAGCATAATTCTTGACAAGGCGTCTGCTGGCCTCGCTGTGTCTGGCGTGCGTGAAGGCACCTATTGGTGGTCAAGAAGCGGATGCATCAATCGTGAAACCTTTGGAAGGCAACCTGCCCGCACTCAGACATATTCTTTGGCCCGCGAGCTCCAACGCCAATCATGTCCAGGTCGCAAGTGAAGTCCTCCTGTTCCTGCGTCGACTTTGCGAACGCCACCCACCAGAAATTGCGTCAAACCGCGTCAATCAGCACTGCATTCGTAAAGATTTCCAATTGAAATGCAAGAGCTGCCTCAGGTATTCGCTAGCTCCGTATGCCAATGTGCCCCGCGACACGCGGATGTGGGCACCCTGCACACGGTCCGGCGCCAGGGCAACTCCCATGAGTGACTGAAGAAATACACGCGCCTTCCCAGATGAACACAAGAATTGCAGCTAGACTTCGACTTTTCAAATCGACTATTGCACCTCATCGACAACAACTGACACTTTCGCGCCGACTCACCAACATGGCCAACATCCACACGCCGATTCCCAATCTCAAACTCAATGATGGTGCGTCCATTGAGCACGTCATACCAGCATACACTTACTCTTCGCAGGCAATAGCATTCCCATGCTGGCCTATGGCACAGGCACTGCTTGGTACAAGACCGGAGACGAGTCTAAGCTCGACCAGGCATGCATAGACTCGACCAAGACCGCCATAAAGTTGGGATACTACCACCTCGATGGAGCAGAAGTCTACAAGACAGAGACAGAGCTCGGCACCGCGATCAAGGAGAGCGGAGTGTCTCGTGACAAGCTATTCATCACTACCAAGGTCATCACGAACATTCAAGACATCCCGTCGGCCATCAGGACGAGCTTGAAGAAGCTGCAGGTGGATTACGTTGATTTGTGAGTTCCATGTAATTGCATTGCTTCTAGCACTCCTGACGAGATGCTAGGTATCTGATCCACGCTCCGTTCTTCGCCGAGTCGAAGGAAGACCAACAGGCCAAATGGAAGCAGATGGAGGAAGTAAAGGACCAGGGTTTGGCCAAATCGATCGGTGTCAGCAACTACCTTCCTGAGCACCTCGATGCCATTCTTGAGAACTGCACGATTCCTCCGGCGATCAACCAGGTGCGTGAAAGTGAGACGATAGGATCAAGGCCATGCCACTGACACGTTCAGATCGAATTCCATGCCTACCTTCAGCACCCAGATTTGCTCAACTACCACAAGCAAAAGGGCATCGCTACTGCAGCGTACGGGCCGCTTACCCCAGTCACAAAGGGTGCTGGTGGTCCGGTCGATGGCATCTTGGCATCTCTATCGAAGAAGTACGCCGTGAACCCCGGCGAGGTCTGTCTTCGATGGTGCATTGACCAGGATGTTGTCGCAATCACGACTTCGTCCAAAGAGCAAAGATTGTCAGACTATCTTCGTGCCATGACCTTCAAGCTGACGCCTAAGGAGATTGAGATGGTGAGTGAAATGCTGTTTGATGTCTTCTGGCATTTGCTGACACTGGACAGATCAACGAGGAGGAAGCAAAAAGCATCTTCGCGGCTTCTGGAACCACAAGTACTCTGATGACGATCGTAGATAAGTACTGCAAATTCAGTGTGCAGATTGAGCGTCGCCCACTAGATTGATAGGTCCTCTCCCAGTAGAACAAGGCCGCATCTGTTCCCGCTCAGCATTTCTAGTAACCCCTCTCGCAATCTCGATCAAACTGTCGGTGCTAACACCAGTCGCCCACCCCTTAAGCGTAAACGACAATAAATCCTTCTCCACAATCTCCTCCTTCCGCTTCAACAACTCCTCAACATCCCAATTCGCCCACAAAAACTTCCCATTAAACCACCTCGCCTCAGAACTCGCAGCCAACCACACCGCCAACCCAGCCGAAAGCTCAGGACTGTCCAGCGCTTTCCTCGCAGCCCGCTTCGCCATATCCGTCGCCACAACTCCAGGTTGAATATTAAAAACCCTCCACTCTGGATTCTCATGATGTAAGAATTCCATTATCCGCGCTGCTGCGCTTTTGGCACAGCTATATGCTGCTGCTCCGGGAGCATAGGGTATATGAGCGGAACCAGAGGAGACGTTGATGATTGTGCGAGTTGCGTCTGGAGTGTGAGATCGATTTGCGCGAAGGAAGGCTTGTGAGACGATGAGGGGTCCTCGAGTGTTGATTTCGAAACTTGACCAGAAGTCGTTGATTTCGACGTCGATGATGTTTCCGGAGCCAAGGAGGGCTCCGGCGTTGTTTATTAGGATGCCGGGGACGGTGTTGAAATGGGCTATGGCGGTGGTGAATGCTGATTGAACTTGTTCGGGTTGTTGGATATCTGCTACGGTAAGAAGGACGTCGGTTGAGGGTGAGATTGCTTTGATCTTGGTGGCGGAACTTTCTAAGGAGGCTTGAGTGCGGCCGAGGAGAATTATGCCTTTGGCGTGGGCGCGGGCGAAACCTATGGCGATTGCTTGGCCTATGCCGCGACCGCCGCCGGTGATGATGATGATTTTGTTTGAGCAGTCGAGGGCAGGTTGGGTGGGGTCGATTGCTGGATATTGGTCATGGTGATAGGTTGACGTGAAGGATGGGTAAGTTGGAGCCATTGCGCCTGTCTTTGATGCCCTAAGATACTCGCAAGTACTTACTGAGCTCGGGTCTATTCGATCATCCAAAGTACCACTCCTGAAGATGCCTTTGTAGCTTGTCTGCACGGGTTTAACAGACAAATACAACGGACTTAGCGGGGTTTGGCTGTGTGGCATATGCAGCCTCTTTCTACACATCGAGCACATGCGCTGGAACGCGTGAGCTCTGCTTCCAATGACTTTGGCCGAGTCCTTGTGTTCGGGACCATATCTTAGTCTGCTTGGTAATTGCAGTGGTATACCTCGGCGTGGTTGGGTAGAGTGCTTCTACTGCTGCCTCGGGCCTCGCCGATGCTATTGTGTCGTTCTGGCTTGCTAAAGACTGTTCTGAATCAGCTTCGTAAGAGTGAAAAGCACACGAGTCACGATCAGAGAATCGGCGAGTGCGCATAATACATTGCTGCATGTTGGAGTCCACGAATCGTCTCCTCTGCATGCCACATCTATAAGTGTGCCTTCTTCAACCATTTAATTGTATCACAAATTCCTGCTCTTCCCACTCATGCCGACTTGCTTGTTGCCCAATTCTGCAGCCTCTAATTCGAATTTCACGCTCTCAATCAGTGCTTGGCTGTTACCGCCTCACCAGTGGCCTTCTCAACCATCTCCTTCGCAATGTCACCAAGGGCGACCATGCACACGGTTTGCCAGATACCGAGACCGATACGTGGCGCAACACCGCGGTACAGACCCTTGAGACCGGAAGTGCCGTAAATGTATCTGAAAGTATTGGCGACTGTCATCTTCTTCGGGCGGTTTGGATCTTCCTTCTTTGACTGCATTTCCACACGGATGACCTCGATGGGCTGATTCCAAGCGCTGAGACCACCACCGAGAGCAGATGCAAGAATACGTTCGGGTGCTGAAAGCTTCTGTGAAGTGTCGGTTTTACCAGTCACGCTGCGGATACCGTTCTCACTAAGCACAAGTATGTCAGTTTCGGTCTTGATCATCTCGTCCAATCTGCCGGAGCTCGACTTACGCCACTCTGCTGAGACCGAATCGTGAACCCCAGTTGGTGACTTGTCGAACAGCCACAGCGTTGACACCCTTGTTGATACCACGAATGCCCTCAGCTCTGTAGATAGCCATGAAGGTCTCCATCGTTCCAGGTGGCTTCACACCGCTGGCCGCAGCCTTGTGTTTTGTCATCTCCACCGTCTTCATGCAAGTGCAGAAACCCATAGTTGCGTACGCTTGCGCGAGACCGCCCGTCATGCCTCCAGAGATACCGGCAACGAAGTTGCTCGCGCCGAGCGTCTTTGCGTAGTATTCGGCTTCGGAGGCCACGAAGAGGAGGACAGCTCCCTTCGTGGAGGCTTCGATCCATGCCCACGGGATCAGACCTTGGTAGACTGTGTGCCATTGTCAGTAGTGAAGACGCGCCTGCCAGCTTATCGTGTGCAACACGTACAGCCGAAGAAACCACCACGACCCCAGATTCTTGCGATCGACCCTGCCATGCCGTCCTGTCGGTTGGCGGCCATGGTGGTCTTCATCACCTCCAAAGGCTGCCCGAGCGTTGTCACCTCGAACAAGTTCAGCCCGGAGCCCAGCAGCAAGTTGCTGAACTTGACCGGCTTCTTTTCGAGCTTCTGCCCGCCTGGCGGTGTCGTGACGGCTTGAGACATGCTGTTGTGGAAGTGCTCGCTGTTCTGGCCTGACCAAGGCAAGAGTGTGGCTTCTTTGCCCGAGGAGCGTGAAGTGAAGCGGAGGGCGGTGCGGGTACTGGTGTCTGTCTCCGGGGAGTGTAGCGTAGCTTGTGACAGCGGCCTCGTGCCGAGAAGGAGGATGGCTCGATTGGGGGACCGGACTGGGCGTGGAGAGAGGATTCGCTTCGGCTCTCACAACACTTCAAGACTTTTTGCTCAAACGCGAGACACAAGCATACAAGGAAGACAGTTTGGATGGGAAATGACAGAATCAACAGACACAGCAATAGCTATCTGACGCGCCAGGTGGCCGTCGTTATCGGCGGAAACATTAATGGCTGAGGGCTGGTGTTCCGTCTCAACAACAGCTGTTCGGGCATCTCAACCTTCCCCGAGCCCCCATGCACGTCTATTGTCCGGAAACTCTATTTGCGGCTGCGGTTGTGAGGCTGCTGAGGCTGATGCTCCCTGCCTTACCCGCTCTTCTACAGTCAAAAATGAGCTCATGCGACGCTGCTGATTTCCCCATTGGCTGTCTGCGGATAGTTCGAACGCTCTGACACTTTTCGTCGCAGTCCCTGGTCGGCGGCTTGTGCTTCACATGAAGTTAGAGCGAACGCGAGAACGAGCAATGGCACTCGGACATTTTTTGTTTGGTTCTCACACACTGCGCAGCTGTCGTTATTTGGTTGTGTATTCATACATAGAAATCTAGCCATCACCAGTCCCCTGATGCATTCGTTAATCTGACAGTGCTTGCGGCCAGCAGCCCACAGCTCGTAGTACTAACACACGCGATGTACTCCGCCTCCATCGCCTTCATCTATTCACGGATCAGTGACCGGTCGCTCTAGTTTCTCTTCCACCTCCATCACCTCCGAGAAGACTGAGCGCGCGCTGAATACGCGCATTCTTGCGAGGTGGGCTAGGTAGTTTATATGCGATTCAGAGCTTAGCTCCGACAAGCTTGGCCCAGTGCTCCGTGCTGAAAGACTTTGGTCGCTCAATTGGGGCACCGACAGCGCGATCGATGATGAGTTGAGGAAGGACACCAATAGCTCTGCTGACACCGAAGAGCACGGTGTAGAAGTTTTGCTCGGTCAAGCCGTAGTACTGGAGGAGAACACCGGAGTGGGCATCAACGTTGGGGTATGGGTTCTTGGTCTTGCCGTGCTCGGTGAGGACACCTGGAGCGATCTTGTAGACCTGAGAGACGAGCTTGAACATTGGGTCATCCGGGAGGTGCTTGAGGGCGAACTCGCGCTGAGACACGTAACGTGGGTCAGTCTTGCGCAGCACAGCGTGTCCGTAACCTGGAACAACACGGCCAGACTTGAGGGTGTCCCAGAGGTACTTGGAGATGTTCTCGTCCGAGAGATCGGAGCCAACAGACTTCTTCATCTCCTGCAGCCAGTTGAGCACCTCCTGGTTGGCGAGACCGTGAAGTGGACCAGCGAGACCGTTGAGGCCAGCAGCGAGCGACAAGTATGGCGATGAGAGGGCAGATCCAACAAGGTGAGTGGTGTGGGCAGACACGTTTCCACCCTCGTGGTCGGAGTGGATAGTCAAGTAAAGACGCATGAGCTCAACGAAGTCGGCGTTGTCAGCGAAGCCGAGCTGGTTGGCCAAGTTGTATCCGTAGTCCTTGTCCTTCTGCACAGCTGGGACCTTGCCGTCCTTGTAGACGTTGCGGTAGATGCGTGCAGCAATGGTTGGGAGCTTCGCGATCAAGTCCATGCTGTCCTCGAAAGTGTGTTGCCAGTACTCGGTCTTCTTGATTCCCTTGGCGTAAGCCTTCGCGAAAGAGGATTCGTGCTCGAGAGCAGTGACAGCCAGCGAGAACTGAGCCATTGGGTGGAGGTCGGATGGGCAGCGGTCGATGAGCTCAGTGACGAACGATGGGACATCGGATCGGGCAGCCCACTCAGCAGACAGGTCGCGGACCTGCTGCTCAGATGGGACCTCGCCAGTCAGCAGAAGCCAGAAAAGACCCTCTGGCAAAGGCTCGTTTCCACCAGGAGCCTTTGGAAGAACTTCCTGGCACTCTGGAATTGTCTTTCCACGGAAGCGGATACCCTCCTCAGAGTCGAGGACGGAACCCTCCCAGACGAGCGACTTGATGCCACGGGCGCCGCCGTAGACCTGGTCAAGTGTCACCTCTCCAACAACCTTGTTGCCATAGTCTTTGCGGAGCTTCTTGATCTGCTCGATCTTCTCGGGGAGTTGTGCGGCGAAGGTCTCTTTGAGGGACTGCAAGACGTGATACGTTAGCATATGATATATGCAATCACGACGGCGATGGGCATTGCTTAGGTGAACATACTGCGCTCTTGCTTGGTGTCGCGTAAGTTCGCACGGCATTGTAAGCGGGAGAGCGAGCCCAGCTTGACTGGGTCGCCATTTTGCGGAGCGCCAGACGAGAAACGCTGGTGGAGGCCATCTTGGAGGATGATCTATGGAAAGGGAGACGGTGTGGATAAGAGCAAACAGCAGACCGGACAATGGATGAGGAGGCTGAAAGGCCGTCGGACTAAAAAAGCTGATGCTTCGGAGGTCCGCTGGGCTTGGTAGATGGGCCGATCCCACGCTTCTACGGACTGCATCGGAAGAGAACAGCCTCAACATTTTGATCACTTTATATAGTAGTCTACCGTGGTTGTACGCATAGCTGAGGAAAGCCATTACATGCATTCGATCACCTGGGTACATCGTGTCTTCTCAAAAGTGATCGGACTGCTCAGACCAAAGTTTGTTTCCCTCACTCTACGCGAAAGGTGCTCGCAGATATCCCCCTCATGCATAGTCTTGCGTGCAGATATTCTGACAGACAAAGCTGCCGCTCGCCGCGTCCGACGGTGTTGCATCTGGAACAACTTGCATTTGAAGGCTGACGCTCCCAAATCAGCGTTCCTTGCCGATCATGCTGTCGCCTTCTTGCTTGCATGTGTGTTTGACAATGTTTCGCATCTGAGTTTTCGGAGCGAGCCGATCCCGTGAATTTCCTGCCATGTCCTTCATAACCTCCGCCTTCCTCGCACAGAACCGTTTCCTCCTCGTCTTCGCAACAGTCGGCAACAACACCCGGATTCACTCATCAGTGCGTGCACCGTGAAAACCGCGGGACGCTTCACTTCACGTGCCGATTCGCCGCTCCCTTCCCGGCAATTTCTTGTGCGAAACTTCCGTGCGCGTTGCAGAACATCCAGCGACTTCCATTCTCTGCTCTCTGCATCAACACAATCTAGGTCATTCGCCTCGAGCTCGCAACGATTGCGCTCGCACAAGCGCCTCACATCTACGCCCTTCCGCCGGACACCCTGTTTTCATAGGAACAAAGACGACATCTCATCACTGCATAATCCGATCAGGATATACAATAGCTGCGAACAGGATCATAACACCAAGCAAAAGGCGTAGGCGCATCTCTCATCCACCGTGGGCGAGTAAGGAGAAGTCGGTGTAGACATAGGGCCTTCGCGACCGCAACATAACCCGACCACGTGCTGAATTTGGCATCACGTCTGTGACGGATAATCGAAGCGCAGTAGCTCGTGCAGAACTATCTTGCTGACCGCCATCGACATCAATAGCCTGTAGGCTGGGTGAGGAAGCTGTAGAGCGTAGCTCGTGTCAGATCGTCCGCCAAAGAGCGTAGACTAGGCCGCCAATCACACCATGGCGCAGTCGACTGTAAATGATCTTGACAACCTCCTTGCGTCTTTGAACCAATTGAAGGCACCTGGAGCAAGCAAAAACAAGATCCAGACAATCACAGCACTCAGCGTCAGCAACATCCAGGTAAGCAGCCATTAGCGCTCACCAACTCGAACAAGTCGGCCATCAAAAATTCCATCCGGCCCGTTTGCAATCAGAAAACAGCTGACATCGTGAACAGTCGGAGTCTTCCATTGTGCAGTCATTTTATCGCGCGTTGAAAAAAGCACCGCCCACTCATAAGCTTGGTGCCCTCTATGTCATTGATAGCGTTGTCCGACAATGGATCGAGAAAGCCAAAGCCGCTGGACAGGAACTGCAGTTTGAGGGTCGCGGAGAGCCAGGCACCTATCCTGCAGCCGTGAAGCGCGTGACGGAGCTGATGCCAGCACTGTTCGACGATATCACAAAGGATTTGCCCGTGGATCAGAAGCCAAAGCTTGAGAATATGGTCGCCATCTGGGAACGTGGCAACACCTTTCCCATCAAGCTGTTGCAAGACTTCAAGTCTAAGCTTAGTAGTGACTCCAGTCGCGAGGAAGCCGGACGTAATGCTATTGCAACACACTCGGCTGCTACTCAACAGTCGTCAGGTGAGAAATTCATGGCTCCACGTCCTACTAGACCGTGCCTCACGCCCGTTGGATATCCTCCGCAACACTTGTTCGATCGAGGACTTATGCCAGGAAGAAATCGATCAGGCCCAGCCAACGGTGCACCCCCATCATCCGTGCCATCTACTGCAGATCCTCGTCGGCAGCCACAACCTCCCGCTCCGCCGGCTCCCGCGCAGCAAACGCCTCAGGCAGATATCAATGACATCCTGGCTGCGTTGTCCAAAGCTGCAGCTGCAGCACCTGCAGCACCACCTCCGCCGCAACCACAGCAGCAGAATCAGCACCAGCACCAGCAGCAGCCACCGCAAATGCAACCGCAGTCGCAGCAACAGGCGTACAACGCGCCCGCACCACCACCTCCGACTGCACAAATACCGCCGAACATCGCTGCTCTCCTTGGCCAGCAGGGATTGCCCCCACCTCAGGCATTCCAGCAGCAGATGCCCCAGTTCCCTCCTTATGGATTTACTGCACCGCCATCTGCACCTCCCATGGGCACCCCAGTCTACGCGCCGCCTCCGCCACAGCACTTCCAGGCCTACCCGCAGCAATATCCACCGCAGCCCCCATCTGTTCCACAATCGTACTCTATTGCGCCCCCTCCTCAACAAGCACCTCCGCCGGCCGATCCACTGGCGCCACTTCGCGGACTGCTGCCAGAGAATATATTGAATGACCGTGAGAAGCTTGTACCTGCACTCCAGCTGTTGCAGGATCTGCAGAAAGAAGGAATTCCTCCCGAGAAGTGGGGTCCGGTTCTTGAAGCCTTTGAGCAGCAATATGCGCCAGCAGTTCCCTCATACGGTGCACAAGGCGACTATGGTAATGCTAGAGGCCGTAGTCGGAGTCCAGAGCGAGGCCGTGGCGGCAGAGGCAGCCCGGTGTACGGGACATACGATGCAAATGCCGCAAAGCAGAACGACGGTGGGCGCAATGGAGGGGGCCGTGGGCGATACAGACAACGATCCCCCATCCGCAACAGCCCGGGGACCGCAAATGGACGACCAATGCAGCCCAAGAATATTCAGTACGATCCGTCCTTGCCGCCAGACAACATCAAGGTGCTGTCACGTACTTTGTTCGTTGGTGGTGCAAATGGTACGCAACAAGAGATTCAGGAAGTTTTCGAGCGTTTCGGCCGCGTGCAAACGTGCATTGCAAACCGCGACAAGCGCCATGCCTTTGTCAAGATGACCACACGTGCATATGCGTTGGTCGCGAAGCAAGGTATGGAAGACTTGCAGAATCGTAATGATCGGGAAGTCATGAATGTTGCGCGTCAGACCAAGTGGGGTGTGGGCTTTGGCCCACGCGAATGCTGTGATTACCAGCGTGGTGAGAGCATCATTCCAATTCATAAATTGACTGATGCCGACCACAAGTGGCTACTTACTGCCGAGTATGGTGGCACAGGAGGCAAGCCGTTGGAGGGAGGAATGGTGCTGGAAGAGCCTGACATCGAGATTGGTGCAGGAGTCAGCAGCAAGGTAAGCAATGCTTTCCGTGTCTAATTCTACCGAGATCCTACTGACACGAATACAGGCTATGAGCAAGCGCGTTGGGCCTGACCACAACCCGCAGCCTAAGCATCACAAGGAAGGCGGTCATGGTCGTGGTCGCCATGGCAGAAAGCACCATCAGCACAACGATCGAGATAATCAATATGGAGGAGGATACAGCGGCGTATCTGGCGGACCGCCAGCCATCGACTACGGTGCCATCGCTAGGCCGGAACCAGTCGCCGTGGCCACGCCACCAGCAGTCCCAGGATTCGGATTCAGCTTTGCACCGCAAGCCAACAATCAGAATCCTTACCGCTGAAGAGGTTGTTCATTGAGGTGAACTGCAGATCGGCGTTAAGTAATGCTTCATGTTGTATGCAGCGGTCCAGTGCTGCTGGGCAGAAAGTTTTTTGTTTTGAGCGAGGAGGAAGGAGGCATACTCATATGGCATGGTTCTACGCGTGTAACAGTACGTGTAAGCATAGCGTGGGAGATGGGTTGCATTCGTCCTAGCATCTGTCTGCTTTTAACTGTATTTACTTGTTGCATCGGCCTGAATGATGAAATGTCGAGTCTTCTAGAACCATGTCTCATTTCCATCCAAACGTGAGTTCCCGCCCTGTCGACCAAATGCCTTGCAAACATCCTTTTCTGTATATATCCTGCTGCTTGGCTGATTGTCGGAAGACGTCCAAAGCTATGAGTCGTTCTCTTGCTGCTTACTTACTTCGTCAACTTACTGTGCTGATTAATTTTTTTTTGAAGTGTCGTGTTCTGCGCACGCGAGTATCCAAGTTGAAGGAAATATGCTAGCAGAAAGTACAATTCAGAATTGAGAACCTAGATTTGAAATAGCCGTGACTGCGATATCAATAGTCGCCTGTGACATCGTCGCCATTCCTGCCTATCATTGCATGAGTCCAACATAAAGCTTGTTGGGATACATGTGACGATTGCCAAACAGCGTATTGAACTCGATCAAAGAGAGGTATGTATGTGCCGCTAGCGACTTTTATCCTCTTCCCAACACCAGCGGCTGACATTGTTGTTGTAGGCAAATGGAAATGGAGAAATGCTCTTTTCTACCGTATCTTGAACGGGTTTTGAAGAGACAGGCTGAACACTACGGACGCTAGCGCTACGTTTCCATCCTCTCTCTAGTGGTGCATATTCACTCCATGAGGTCAGGAGATACTCGCGCTGCCCCAGTCGATCCTGCTATAACAATGTTAGTCGCATTCACAATAACATAAGTTCTTCTCGTTTCCTGTGACTTGCAAACAGTTCGTCAGTAGATCAAAAGTATCTGACAGCGGTTACCAGCGGTTGCAGCGTGACGTGACGTGGCGCTGTGGTCATATGGCCCTGCATGCTGACACGGCCTTCTTCGTCCTCAAGTCAGTAACAACCACTGTTCTTGCGGGGTTTGATGCTGACATCTCTCTATTGTCGTTTCGCACGGCCGTCGATTATGGGCTCTATAGCTCTCTAAATCTAGTGCTTCGGTTTCCTTATCCATGATATCTGCCTGTCCAGGCGGAAAGCAACCCACCCCATTTCAACGCCGCGCTAAATGCGCACCAGATCTGTCATGTGCCGCGGAAGCGAACGACTGCAAGTATACTGAGGGAAAAACTGCAAAAGCCACACGGGCCATTTTTACTCGCTCTCGTCGCCAACAACCATTGTTGCCTTCTTGGAGCCTGGCGCAGCAAGCTTCGCAGGTGGCAGACCAAGACCATTGCGGTTGCGGAAGAAGAAGACCTTTGAGTTCTCTCCGGTCGCACCTTCATTGGGCTCCACCCACTGGCACCAACGGGCGCTGTTCCACATTGACTTGATGAAGCCAACGGATCCACCTTCAGTGTTCGCTCGGTAGTGGCGGCCCATGATGGGCTTGATCGCCTCGGTCGCTTCGTCGGCGTGGTAGAATGGAATGGTCGAGACGTAGTGGTGGAGGACGTGGGTTTCGACGATGCCGTGCATCAAGGTGCGGCCGATGAATCCGAATTCGCGATCGATGGTTGCGGCGGCGCCACGAGTGAAGTTCCAGGCATCACCGGTGTAGTGAGGCAAAGACGGGTCGGTGTGCTGAAGGAAAGTGATGGCAACTGCAGTGGGTTGTTAGCGATGTCATGACGAGGCCTGGCGACACAACTTACCAAGCCAGTGGTTGACCCAGAGGTATGGAATAATGTACCAAACCAGGAGGTTCTGGAAGCCGTAGGTGCGGCCGACAAGAGCAAGGACAGAGAC
The DNA here is from genome assembly GCA_029490675.1 of Cercospora nicotianae. Classification (NCBI taxonomy): domain Eukaryota; kingdom Fungi; phylum Ascomycota; class Dothideomycetes; order Mycosphaerellales; family Mycosphaerellaceae; genus Cercospora; species Cercospora nicotianae. Next base: position 3,101,444 of record JANQAT010000006.1, on the reverse strand, counting down.
AGTGATGGCAAGACCGAGATCAGAGAGAAGGATCAGGTATTCGTCCTTCTTCTCATACAATGGGCTGCTTGGCAGGAAGTGGTTGACGCTGCCGTTGCCATTCTTCTTGCCGATACCCTTGCCCTCTGGCTGCTTCTCGTGGTTGTTGTGGCCAGTCACATTTCGGAAAAGGTACATTGGCCAGCCGACGAGTTGTTGGCCGATGAGCATCGATGCGGTATAGATTGGGGTCTCCTCGAGCAGCTCGTGCATCTCGTGCAGGACGTATCCCATGCGGGTGGCGTGCTCCTCACGAGTACGGGGTACGAAGACCATGTCGCGCTCCATGTTGCCGGTGGCCTTGTGGTGCTTGCCGTGGCTGATCTTCCAGCTGAAATATGGCACCAAAAGGGCGGAGTGACAGAACCAACCGACAGTGTCGTTGAGCACCTTGCTTGGCGAGAAGGACTGGTGGCCACATTCGTGGGCCAACACCCAGAGACCCGTGCCGAAGCAACCCTGAGCGAAAGTATAGAATGCCCAGAGAGCGGCCCGGAGAGGATACGAAGGCACGTACTCGGGCGTGCAGTATGTGTTGAAGAGGTAGAAGGTGCTTGCAAGGAGAGCGATGTCCCGAGCGACGTAGCTCAATCCTCGGAGACCCGACCTCTCGTAGCAGTGCTTTGGAATGGCATTGCGGATGTCGTTGATGGTGTAATCTGGCAGCTGAAATTCGTTGCCGTATGTGTCCACAAGCTTTCCTGAAGCGGGCTTTTGCTGGAAATCCTCCACAGAGCCCAAAGATGAGAGGGATGTCGACGAGGCAGACGCAGTGGGCGAGTCGTCTGGTGTGCCGGCGGTCGAGCTGGCCACGGTCGAGGGCATCGACTCAGCGGTGGTGGTGCGCCTCATGGCCGCCTTTTGCGACAAGGCTGTGGTGCTCATCGTGTCGACGAGCTGGTGCGTGTGGGATCGTTGGTATTCGTCGGTGGCGAGGAGAGCAGAGGGTGAATTTGCTGCTCACTCTGAAGTGAGAGGTGGCCCGAATGTAGCGGTGGAGCGAGGGGGTGTATATCAATGGTTGAGGCAGCTCAACCAAAGCAACGCGTTGCTTGGTACCAATGGATGGTGAAGGCTGCTGGGTGGTGAAGGAGGGGAACAAACTGTGGACGACACAGTGCAGCTGGGAGAAGTAGGAATGAGCGACGAGCAGCGCAGCGGCGTGTTTTGTGCGTTTGCCAGGCTGAGGCGAAGGCTAAATTTGCTAGAGGGTAGAGAATTGAAGAATTCGAGATCCAGGGTCTGCTCAATGGCCCTCGCCCTCGCCCCAAGACCCGCTGTTTCCCTCTCTCACTCACCACCTTCTTCGCCCATTCTGCAGCGACAAGTGAAGATATCTCACGCGCCGTACAGCGCGACATCTACTGCCTACACACCATCACTATCATCGCGAAAATCGCCTTCGAAGCTGCCTTCAGCGTCCAGTTCCAGCTGCAGACGCCCATTTCGAGATCGTCCGCTTGGCCATGCACCTAGGGTCCCCAACATCGCTTATCCACAATGCGAAGAAGGGCCGAGGGTGACCAGCAGAAGTAGTGGCCCGCCCAGCACCTCTGTCGGTCGCCAGTCCGCCTGGACGATGGGTAGTCCAAGGCATGCAGCTGCTCAGCATGCTCCGAGCAGATCAGCTTGTGAAAGTGCCCACAAGCTCACGCTGAGAGGGCAGAGACCGCGTGGGATCTGAGGTGAGCGAAGGGCACGCCTCGGCACAGTACCTTGGAACGCAAGGCACATGTGCGACGTTGGTGGTCCATGAAAGTGAGCGGCTCTGCTGGGCGGATGCCGCGACTTCTGGCTCGCTTTCTGCTCACCGTATCAGACGATCTGCGTTTTCACCCGATACCACAAGTCTTTTCGCCTTCTCCCCGACCTACTACTGTGCTGGACTGCGAGCCAAGCACCAATCCAGCAGCGCCAAACTGTCAGTTGCAGGACGCCATCCAGACGTGATGGCCACACTGCAGCCACACGAACACGTCCAGAACTCTCAATCCAACCACGAGCCAGACACGCACTAGAATTGCCGCTCGTCCTGTGCCTGGCCTGGCGGTCGTCGTTATCGCTCCCGTGCCAGATCCACCCCGCAATTGGCCAATGCACAAGCTTCGCCGACAGGCTCGACAGGGCAAGCTCGACCACTTCTCGCTGCCACGTGAAGGAGTTACAGCTATTCGGTGTACTGGAAAGATTTCACATGCAATTCGCCATAGCTGCACTGCGCAGACGCCCCGATCATATGACAACATGTGCGTGTTCAACGACCTGCAGCTGTCCCAATTGCATGTGCACTGGCATCGGAAAAGCATGGAGCCTGGTTGTCATTGACAATACCGCTGGCCTGCAAAATATCTGTTTGAGAAATCGAATTACATTGCCTCGAAATCCTTCTGTTCAGAGCCACTTTTTCGACACCTAGCACGACGGACCGAGTTGAATCGCGGGGAGGCAAGCCTCTCTCCCTCCTGCTGCAAAATCATCATTGGGTTGGAGCATCGATGCACGATGCTGCCACGCTGCGTTAGCGTGGCCATTATGGTCGATCTGGCCAAATCTCTCTCGCCACATCCTGCACCAGCTTCAGCTTCGCAAACATCTTCTGCTCATCCATGCCTTCAGCTCCAACCGCCACGCTGGCGAACCCACACTGCGGGCTGATGCCAATGTTCTCCAAGGCTTCTTGCACGGGTCGACCTTGACCTTTGGCAATGATATCAGCTGCCTCCAACACACGCTTCTTGATTAACCCTCGATCCTCCAGCTGCGGGTCCTTGGTTGTGACCACACCTAGGACAACGTTCTTGTGCTTCGGCAAGAATCGGAGCGGCTCGAAGCCACCTGATCGAGGATTGTCATACTCCAGGTAGAATGTGTCGTAGTTCAGCGTCTTGAAGAAGCGCTCAGCGATTTTTTCGTACGACCCCTCGCTGAAGTGCATCGACTTCGAGAAATTGCCTAGACGACGTCAGTTGAGTATAATCAAGAATTGTCTTTGAATTGCTAACCTCTGCAGATGTGCAGGCCGACGTGAAGGTCATCAGGCCTGTCGGCGATGCAGTCATTGTGCGCCTTCAAATACAGGTCGAACAGCTTATCAGTGTCTTCGCCATCATCTCGCAGCCCTTTCAACATGTCCTCGGAGCAGAAATATGCAAGTGTCGGGTCGTCGATCTGGATGTTCCTCAGCCCAGCATCATAGAGAGTCTTGAACTCTTGTCTGTACGCGGCTGCCAGATCCTCGAAGAAATCTGTGTCGTTTGTGTACACGCTAGGATCGTAGCATTTTCCAGGAGCGAGTCGAAGATGGAAATAGCAAGGCGGCGGCATCGTGAACTTGGCCTCCTTCCATTGCTCTTGTGGGAGTGTGTCTCTCAACAGCAACCAGTTCTCGAGGTACGGGCTCTTGGAGTACTTGATCTTGCCAGTACACACCGCCGCCATTGGGTACTGCTTGCCGGCCTTTTTCAGCGCAGCAATGGGAGCAGCTGAGAGACGAGCGAGCTCCCATGGCACGGGGCTGACCTCTTGGAAGCCATCGAGCTTCTCGAAGAAGCCAGAGAAGTAGTACTTCCTGTCAAACTCCCCAGAGCACAATGCCCTCACATTGTTATCCTGCTGCTTCTTCACAATATCGCTGATCTCTTTCTGCTGAACCTTTCTCAGCTCCTCTTGCGTAATTTGCCCCGCATCTGCCTTCTCTTGTGCCTGGGAGACAGACTCAGGTCGGATCAGAGACCCAATGTGGTCAGCGTGGAAAGGAAGCTTGGTGACTGTCATTATGCCAGATGGTAAGTAAGAAGATCAACAAAATATGTCAGCCAACAACACAGGGCATCTCGGGAGGGGCTCGGCGGCATATATAATAGTCCCAGCATGATGACAATCACGAGAGACCCGTCCCTGTGCAAGGTACTGTATGCCGTCTCCACGCGCGGACGGCGGGACTGGCTTTCGCGGCGGGCGGTTTCTGAGAAATCTCGCGCGACCCCGTCATCAGTTGGTAGCTCGACTGTCGGCAAGTGGTGCTGTGAGCTCGCAAAATGCAACTGCCGAGCTCGCCCTAGTCTGCTCTGCCCGCCCACCTTTCTCAAATGGGCACTTTGGTCTCGTAACAACTTTCGTTTTTGCCAACACGCTCGGTTTCCGAATCTAGCATTAGTAGCGGCGCCGCGGAACGATTGGGAGATGATGGTTCTCAGAACGTTCAAGATGTCGCGCCACGGGGCATGATTCGAGGTGAGGGGTTGTCGTGAGGCAAATGCGGGCTTTGGTCCGTGCTGGGAAGTTGCGGAGATTGGGAAATTGTCTCGTGCAAGACACATGAATACAAATCAAGGATCGGGCATTGCAACAACGAAAGACTTATAGTCTGCAATACATGCTTCGGCGGACCTTGATGGTTTGTTCATGGGGTGTGTCTCAGCTATCATCTATTATCACATCCACGTCTGGAATGATTTGACTGCAGCAGCAACATTCAATGCAGCGTGTCTCAAGAACATAGAGATAAGCAAAGATCTCAGTGAATGAACATGTAGTCCTGGTATTTATGCTCGCACTTCCCCGTCATGAGACGTACCATCCAGCCAGCTGCTTCAAATTGTAAAACTGAAGTATTTGCAGTCTCAATGCCTCAGCAGGTTTCGCCACGAAATGCAAGCTTGACACCGAAGAAACTAAGAAAGCGTCAACCACCTAATAGCAATGCAACATCCGAGATGCCAAGCTCTTCATCCGGGCACTCATCAACGAGGCACTCTGCCTCGCCAGAACCCGGAAGCACAACGACATATGGATTGAGACCGAAGAAGTCTGTTCGCTTCAGTGATCTCTTCGCCTGGTTTCGCAAGTCCGAGCATGGATCATCACGTCCTGATTATAGCAGACGGCATAGGAGTCCAGATGGTTTGAGAACTCCGAAGCGTAATCGACCTGGCGTTGTGGAAGATCGTCCATCAGAGAGATCCAGCGTACCGAACTCGCCCATGAAGTTCACTCGACATTCACATCGACTCAGTAACCACATTCAGAGACAGCGCTCTATTCATTCGATTTTTGAAGGGCATCGTGATAGTGAGAGTCCTGAGCCGAGCCAGATGTTGAGATCCAGTGCAACAGATGTGCCAGGTAAGATGGGTGAGTTGTCCATGAACGCTGAGATGTACTCCTGTTCAAGCAGGCGAGACACGTTCTCGATGATGCAGCTCTACCGAGCCGGTATCGCGAACAATGATGGCAGTCCTAGTCGTTCGAGTAGCAGCTCTGACAGCTACGAGAGAGCCTCACTCTCATGGGAAGCGAGTGTGGGAGCGAAGCGGCCTGGCAGTGCTGCGAATGGCCAGCTGGAGGATAGAAAGAGATCGCAGCAGCATCAGTCATGAGGTTTTCATGCTGTCACGGACAGAATATCGAGCAAAACCCTCTCATCCACTTCTCAATCACACCAACCCCCAACCCTCTCACTCGACGCCATCCCCGGCACATACCCCCTCTCACTCGGCCTCTCCTCCCTCAACATCACCTCCTCCTCCTCGCCCTCCCTCGGCACCCTCAAACTCTCCACCAAAATAAACCTCGTCCCACTTCCACCCCTCTCAAACAACTCCCTCACAGCATCAACCAAATCTCCCAACCTAACCCCTTCTTCCCTCCTCACAACAAACCTCTGCTCCCACTTCGGCTTCTTCCCATCATAATCCAACCACTGCACAAAAGGCGCCCTCCCCGACCCCAATTCATAGAAAGTCCTCGTATACCAAAACTCCGTAAAAGGTGGGCTACTAGCTAGCATTTCCCTCCATTTCGCAGTTCGGTCCAAAGTTTCGAGATATCGGAATTGTCGTTCGCTGATTTCGAGTGAGAAGTTCCAGAAGCGGGGTTGAGAGGGTAAGAGGTCGTGTTGGAGGGAGGAGAGTTCAAAGGGCCAGGCGGAGCCCCAACTTCGTTGTTGGAGGAGGAGAATGGGGATCCAGGTATTGGGGCGAGAGGGAGGAAAGGGTGTTTGGTGTTCCATGTTTTGTGGTTTTCGGACGGAGTGTTGAGAGGTGTAGGGTGATAGAGGAATTCACGGATGGGAGTGGATGTCTTGAGGAGGAGGTGCCATGTTCGGGATGCGGTTTGGGAGAGTAGAATTGTTCGATGAGCGGCGATTTCTTGATGAGTTGTGGCGCTGGGGAGTGAGAGGAGGATGAGTTCGAGCAGTTCTGGGAGGTGAAACACCTTGGAAGCTGCGTTAGGCATTTCTACTTGATTTTCCATTGCTATCGTAGGGTTCATGGAAATGTGGCAGAATGGCAGGCACACAGACGAGTGAGGTAAAGAGCTCAGTAGCGCCATTCGGCAATAGCCCTGATCGAGCTCCGTCAATGCGCGAGCTTCAGAAATATTAGAGCTCCCAGTCGGAGACACACAAGCCATTATATGTGTTCATTATACGATGCCCCCAATGGCCTATGAGCTACATGAGCATTGCATTGCTCTCTGATATCTTGGAACATCACCAGTAAATCGATCTTGCTCCTCCTTGTCCCCTTCCCAGCTATCGGCAAACGGATCAAGAGCCATAGTCATGACCCGATCCAATATCTCTCGATTGCCCTTCTTTTCAACCTCAGTGATCACCTCATCCAATATCCACGACCGCGGAACAAAGTTGGGGTTCACCGCTTTCATCGCTGCAATGCGCTCCACACGCGCTTCTTCCGAGCTAGGCCAGTCTTCGAGTACTCTCTTGCGCCATTCACCTAGCCACTTCGCCACACGGTCTCGTGCCTGGTCCTCGTTCACGCTGACGAGACCACCAAGACCCTCGTGGTGGAAGAAACGACCTGCGACTTCTTTGGCCTTCTCGTGAGTATCGATGTCGACCATACTGATGTTACTCAAGCGTCGGAATGTATGATTGAAGTCGAGCTCCAAAGCCTCGAGAGTGTCAAGCAATTCCGAGTACAACTCCTTGAAATCGTTCTCTTTGCTCTGTTTGAGACCGAGGCGAGCTGTCATGAGTCGCTTGTACTCGGCCATGAACACAGCCTTGTACTCCTCGCCGACACGGTCGATGACAGTCTCCGCACGCTTGATGAGCTCATCTGCACGATCTTTCCGGACGCCCTGAGTCGCAAATTCCTCGTCATCGACCCAAGGACCAGCGCCAATCAGCTCGCCCAGCGCTTCTGCGAGGCGGACGTGGTTCCACCAGATAATGCTTGGTTGATTCTTGTACGAGTAACGAAGCATGTGGTCATCGTGATTTGGTGTGTAGTTGGGATCGAAGTTGTCGAGGAAAGCAAAAGGCCCGAAATCTATCGAAAGACCAAAGATAGACGTGTTGTCCGTGTTGAGTACGCCGTTCATGAAACCATAGGCTTGCCATGCTGCAACTGTCTTTGCGTTGCGACGAGCGACTTCTCTGAACAGTCGTGTGTAGCGGTTCTCGGCCAGCTCGTTTTCGCCCTGTATCTCTTCCCTGGAAACGCCTCGACTAATTTCCACGACGTCCTTCTCTTCTGTGGTCGATACGCGCCCAGGCAGGTTCTGCCAGCCACCAAATACATCTTCGGCGACGTAATCAGCCAGCTTCCTCAACATGTCTCGGTCACCTCTTGATCGCGGAAGGTCGAATGTGCCAAAGCGGATCCAGCTCTCTGCAAATCGCGCAACTATTGCTGCAGGCTCTGTGGTCTCACGTCGGACCTTCTCTTCCGGACCCAAAGTCAAGCTCAAGGCGCGAGTGGTCGGGATGCCCAAGGCGTTCAGTGACTCGCTCACCACAAACTCTCGAATGCTGCTCCGTACCACAGCCTTGCCATCTGCAAAGCGTGAGTACGGTGTCTTGCCAGCGCCCTTCAACTGAATCTCATATCGTCTGTCGGTTGCGGGGTTTGTAGTCTCAAACAACGAAATGGCTCGTCCATCTCCGAGTTGACCTGCCCACGAACCAAATTGGTAGCCTCCGTAGCACTGCGCCCAAGGATAGATATCCTTCTCGCCTGGCTCGTCGCCGTTCAAGGTTATGATCTGTTCGCCGGCGACCGTCTTCTTGAAATCATCCGTCTGAACGGACGCCGGGTCGATAGCCAAGTCTCTGAGCGCTGCTTTCGATACAGCGACTAGTTCGGACTGTTTGAAGGGGTCGGGTCGGACAAATGTGTATGCCGCATTCTTGACCAGTCGAGGGCCAAGCTTCGTCCTCTCGGCCTTGTGTGAGTCGGCGGGCGTCGGATATTCGCCATCGGCAGGGAGCTTCGAGGTGAAGTTGTTGCTCTTGGGCAGATCGCGGATCGAGAAGGTCTTTTGGTCAGCGGGTGGATGCGGGGGCGTGAGACTCGCCATGGTCGCTGCTGCTGTTCGATGGAGATGTGCTGTGATGGCAGGTCGTCCTGGCAGACGGAGCACTCGATGCATTCACGGCATACAAGTACAATGACAAAGAGAGGAGAGCAAAGTGGCAATAGCTGACTTACTTACTGCACCAGCACCGAATCACATCCGCAGCGTCTCCGACTGTCGCGTTGATGTTGCTCGCCAGGCACGTCATATGCTGCGAACGATGTCGGCAGAAAGGAAGCCCGCCAAGCCGCACGTGGTTGTGCAGCTTGGGCAGCTCTGCCTGAAGAGATTCACCTCTTCTCTTCTCCATCAACCACCGACACCGACTGAGCTCACGACAGGCCACGGAGCTTTTCAACACGCCTGGAACCTTTTCGCAATGCATATGCGCCTCACACATCCTTTTGCGCAAGCTCGGTCGCCAGGATGAATCGAGGCAACATTCCTGGGTTCTACTTCGATGAAGAGAAGAAAAAGTACTTCAAGATCACCGCCGATCATGCGGCACCTGTCGATGCCAAACACTCCAAGGCCAATGTGAAGCGCGAGAAGCAAGAGAAACGCGCTCTCAAGAAACAGAAATTCGAGGAGCGTGTGATTCGCAAGCAGACCGTTAATCAGGCCAAGTCCCTGACGAGCGGGCTTTTCAAGACGACACTGCAGCGTGAGCTCGGCCATCGGACCGGCGGCTACCTCAGTGGTGTACGTGACGAAGCTCTAGTCAATGGGCTAGAGCACAAACCACTCATTCCGCGGATCAAAGGCTTCAACTCGTATCCCGTCGTTCGAGATGCATTATACGCCGCCGATCGGTCAAATATGCTCTTTGCGACTACGCAAAACTCGGCTGCGACTTGCGTATACTCCTACGATTGGCAAGACAATGTAAATGGCTCTCAAGACCTGGCTGCAAAATAGTAAGTCGAACATGAGTGCTTTCCTCAAGCCAACTCCGCCGCGAAAGCTGGATCTGGATCGATATCTCGTCAAGCTGTGCGCTTGCTTTCTTTCTTGCTTGTCCTGATCCGTACACAGTCCGTTGGCAGCCTTGTCCGGTAGGTTCGTGACCTTGCAGCGTTTCGATTCTACTCTGCTCTTCGTCAGCAATACCGACCACGCCATTCACTATTATCTTGGCCCCTCTTGTAGCTCGGAGCGCAACGAGAGTGCCCTGTTTCCTAAAGCTACATTGCAGAATACTGTGGATACAGTTCATGTCTGCGCTTTCGAGCCAGCGACGCGGAATGTTGCATTCGCAGGCACTGGTCTTCTCGTTGTCGATGGCCTAAACCCCGGTACGTGTCTGCAGGATGAAAGCATCTCGGAGTCTCCGATTAATCGTCTTTCTTGTAGGTTGGGTCGGCCGTTCCAATTTTGGAGACACGAAAGAAAGTTTTGCAGCGACTTGGCTCCAGCCAAACGTGCTTGCCTATGGTCTTGACACAGATGTCGCCCGCGGCCCGCCTATGCACACAGTTTGTCTTTGGGATGTACGAGTCGGCAGCTCACCGTCACATGCGAACTCGTCGACCCGTTTGAAGCGCCACCACCGCATCACAGGCCTCCAAACACCAGAACGTATCGGTCAGTATTCCATCTGCATGTTCGCAAGCCTTTCCAGCTCACTGGCCACAGATCATCAACTCCTTGTCACAACTAATAAGGACATCAACCTCTATGACCTGCGAATGCAGTCCATTGCAGGACCCCCGCTCTTGTCCATTCCACATACTTCTGTTGGGTCGCAGCTCAATTTTGCCATTCGAGGAGACCTCATCGCCGCAGTGGACGCTCTGTTCAGAGTCCAGGTCTACTCGCTTCGAACCAGTCGACATTTGAAGACATTACAGCGGAATCAGTCTACGACATCACGTCCTTCAGCTCTGCATTCGCTTCGATGGCAAGAGAACAGCAGAGGCTCACCATATTTGCAGGCATGTGCGGACAGCATCGTCCATCGATGGGGTTGGCAGGTCTAGGGACCCACATGTTCATTCGAGGAAATCGAGAAGTGTAGCACTTTTGAAGAGATGAATGCAACTGAAGCAGTGGGACAAATTCCGAAGTCACATTATATGTGTACAAGTCTATCTGCTGTTTCGTGTCTGGTCATCACGTTTCATTATTACTCTCCCAAGAGTCGTTTTCTCCCATGCCACACCTAACAGTATGCGTGTCCGGGCTTGAAGCTTCTCGGCTTGACACCGGTGTTGTGTCCATGTTCCTCACCCGCATATTTGGGGTGCTTCTCATCATATCTCTGGTAGCCCTTCTTACCCTCACACTTCTCCCAGTTGTCCTTCTGCTCCTTGTGGTGGCCGCCATAACCAGGCGCGGTGCCGTTGCCGCCTCTCTTCTCTGAAAGACCCAAGCACTCGGCCATCTTGAAGAAGACGTCGATCGAGTTGTAGACACCGCCGAAGATCTCGGAGCAAGGACCCTGAGCCCAGACTGTGACATCGGTGAGGGAGTGGACACCCTGGTTGGCGGATTCGGGAAGGGTTCCATTAACCACAAAGCCTCCCTCATCATTGTTGGGGTTAGCGAAGTAGTTGTCTGATGCGAAGCCCGTGATGTTCGTGGCTGGGCTGCGTGGTCCGTCCTTGTGGACTTGAAATGTTTCGCGGTGGTCTGGGAAAGCACCGAAACCTTGTGCAAGAGTGTAGCGTGGCTCCCAGTTGGATGGGAAGTTGGAGTCGCCATAGCGCAAGTCACCAGTGTTGATGTAACCCGAGAGACCAGAGCGTTCGTAGATGCCCACAGCGTTACGCTTCTCGCGGTCATCGGTCTTCTCGTTGAGGTACTTGGTGTCGACGTTTCCAAAGACATCGAAACCGTGTCCGTGATCAGCAGTGACGACGATGAGTGTGTCTTTGTAGGCATCGATCTCCTTGAGGTGTTCGATGGAGTGCTTGATAGTGTCGTCGAGCTCCAGAAGCTCGCCGAGAGCACGATCATAATCCAAAACGTGCATCATCTTGTCAACTGAGGCGGCCTCGGACATGATGAACCAGCCTTTGTCGCCGGCACGATTGTTGAGAATGTCGATTGCCTTGATCGTCATCTCCTTCAAGCCGGGTTGATCGGCAGCGGTCTCGCCATTGCACAGAGGTGATTCAGTGTCGTTGAGGTTATCAGTGTAGACGTTGCGGTCCAACCACTTAGCCATGTTGGATTGCGAGAAGATTCCGAGTGTCCTCTCCTCGCTGGAAGTGGCCTCGAGGCCAGTCTTGTTGTAGACAACGTTGTAGCCAGCCTCAGCAAAGACCTCGTAGTAGTCGAGATCTTGGTATGTTTCGCCACCGTTCTCTGGGCTGCAGAAGTTCTCCGCACCTCCACCAAAAAGGACATCTGGTCCATTCCACTCAGTCCAGGTGTAGTTGACAATGCCGTTGACGAAAGAGTCAATGACAGCGCCATACTCGCCACGATCGCGAGTGTGAGCAGTCAAGGCAGCTGGAGTAGCATCGGCAATGAACGCAGTGGAGACAATTCCGACGTGACCGCCGACCAAGCGATGGAAAATCTCAGCAATCGATTCCACCTTGGGGTCATCGAAAGGATCTGGAGAGGTATCGCCGTAAACGCCGAGAGCGTTAACAACTGACTTGTGGCCAGTGTACAAAGCAGTTGCAGAGTTGGCAGAATCCGTGATGAATGTGTCAATGGAGTGTGTCATCTGGTGTCCAATGGTTGGGAACTTGTCCAGCGCCAACGTGCTCTGGTAGCGTCCATTGATTGTCTTGTGCGCGATCAAGCGTGCAGCAGTGACCATGTTCGTGGTCATGCCGTCTCCGATGAAGAGGAGGATGTTCTTGGTCTTGCGGACCTGCTCGATGTCACGGACGAGCCAATTGGCAGTGGTGTTTGTGCCATTATTGTATGTCAGAACCGCAGTGTACTCGCCAGGCTCGTAAAGAGCCACTCGACGCCACGCCTTCGACGCAACATTGACTGCGGAAGGAGTCTCAGCATCGAGAGCAAACAGATCCTCGTACCAGCTGAAATCCCACTTCTCAATTTCTGGCTCTTCAAGTTGGAAGTACTCGGTCACAGGCCTCGCCTCCCCACCATCTTTGCTGATAGTGAGTGTGAAATCCTCGTCCGGAATGCCATTGGTAGCTTCTGAGCCGTTCACTGGAGCGTGGATCTCGACACGGATATCGAAGTATTGTCCTGCAAGAAAATCTTGCTGGTCTGGTGGAATCACGCATCCCAGCGTAGGGCCTTACCAACAAGGGCAACAGGTCAGCACAGCCTCAATCGCCCAAGAAATCGTGCCAAAGCTTACATGTGCCAAATCGCTGGAACGTCTGGGCTGCAACGACCGACACCAGCCCAGCAGCTGCTGATAATCTAGTGAAGGACTTCATCATGGCCAATTGCAGTCGCCCGCGCTGTCAAAAGAGCTCAACCTTGATGGAAGGACCTCTGCAGCCGGACAACTTTATATACAGCGGGACCTAAGCCCTCTGTACCTGCAGAAGCAAGCTCTCAGACAGCTTACTGCAATTTGCAGCTCGCTAATAACGCCGTGGAACCGGCGCTCCATCGTGGCACCCCGTAGCGAATCTAGCGATGGAAGGCGTGGGAAAGAAAATACACGCCGCCGACGACAATGAGGATGAACAAGCATGGTTCCCGGCCGTATAGTTCAGCGCTGCATAGCTTAAGCGCACCTCGTGCAGATGCAAGCCTTGTCAATGGCCAGGACGGTGATACGGCGCGGGCAAATGCTTGGGCGACCTGCCTATTCAATGCGTGCCAAGAGACAAAGTCTTGGGTGCAGAAAAGCTAGGTATGTTGTCTGGCGGCATGAAGCGGTGGTAGCATCAGAGGTCAGCACAACGTGCATGAACCATGGTATTTGAGTGGTCATTCGCGGGCCGTTCTGGAAAAAACGCAGCGCGGTTCTCACCGAACTCCTCTTTGCCAAGAAACGTGGTGGAATACCTCCGGCATGGATATGGCCTACCCCTCGCGTGTTCTGCGCGTGGGAATCGGCATGTCTTCTAGATCTGTGATCAATGACCGAGACCTCCACGGCACCCTAGGCCGATGCTATCACACAGTTACGCGAGGGACGCACGTGGGAACTGGTTTAACTGATTAAGTTTGTAGATTGTCATGTCTTCGTATCATCGTCTCGGTACACCAGCGTCGCGCTGTACTTCACTGGCAGCTTTCAGCGCCACCGCCCATTTTCCACAATACGCCCAGAAATATGCTGCAGGCTATAAGACAACGATTAACTGCAGGTTAAAAAGCAAAACATGCAACGCCGGACAGCTCGACTTAGAAGCTGCCAAATCCATCGGATGGGACGATGTTGCGGATACCACGTCGCCATTGGCCATCATCTGGCCGCGGATGATCGCCAGTAAACCAGTTCGAGCACATCCGTCTCCAGGCGTCTTCTTCTGTCCTTTGAAGGTCGATGAAGCGTAGACCAATGTCGAATTCTTCGTGGAAGTTCTCCGCTGGTGCTGCGGCATTAATGATTGGACTTCCCATGCCACTGATATTTTGTCCAGCTGCTGGGGTGTTCTCATCTTTGAGATCTTCGATGCCAGCAAACGCATCCTCCTCGTCCTCCACATCGGTGGCCGACGGCGAGAATTGCCCAGAGACATCGCGGCCGCCTTTGACCTTCAGCCACTTCATCTGCTGAGGGTCGTACACCATGCCGTTTTGGACCTGGATGTTGAACCCACTGCCGGTGGCCACATGAGAGATCAGCGCTGGCCGTGAAGGCGAGGTGTTCGATCGTTGATGGCCGCGCTCCACGCGCTCCATGTAGGATGAACGTGGCCGGAGTTGCGGGGTCGGCGTGTCCAATGGTGGAAGGTCGAATTCGCGCAGGGTGTTCTCATTGCCTTCCCAGCGAAGAGTTTGAGGATTGTATATCATGCCCTTCTCACCTGTTAACGGTTAGCGGTTGTTGCAGCAGTCAAGGAAGAATGCGGAGAACTTACTCTTCGCTACGTGTGACCCGATGCCGGCGATGAGGCCTGGTCTGCGTGTGCTTTTCTGGCGCTGTGCATTGGGACTGGAAAAGGGACTCCTTGCCGCAACTTGGGCTTTCCAATTTGTGGTCAAAGGTTGAAGTGGGCCCTCACTCCGCGGCCTCGGCTGATTTGCCAGTCGCGTTTCCCGGGCAATCCTACTTGCGGCAGTGTCGCGCAGATAGCTCGGTGTTGCAGTGGGAGCATCATGGAAGCCTCTTGTCGGACTTGCAGGAGTCCTAGGTGGAGCGGGAGTCATTATTCTATCTGGCACGACCGTTATGGCGGAATTGCGTTTGCTGGCATCAGAAACTTCAGAGCGACTTTGCGTTCGTCGAAGAGTGCTCTGCTTGGGTGGGCCGCGGCCAACAGGCTGTCTGACATATTTGCTCTCTTTACTTGCGGAGGTTGGCAAGTCATCGAATATTTCGAGCTCGTTACCGTCACCAAAGTGCCGTTTCTTTATAGGCTTGGTCAAAGTGTGCTTGGCAGCAGCTTGCCTCACAAGAGCAGCAGGTGCTACGTTCTCCCTTTGCCTGGAGGTCCGTGATGGCGTATCTGGAGCTATTTGGTTCGAGAGCCTCGAGCTGGGTCGTGGTGGCGGGGGTGATTGCGCGCCCTGTCTGCTGGGGTCGGATTCTCGACGTAGATGGTAGGGCATGGCACGATGTGCAGTAACATGAGAAGATTGCAGGTTTGATACACCTGCGGGTAGGAATGGCACTGATGGCTTGGAAAATGACCCGTGGCTCGATTGGTTGCGCAAAGCTGGCATCGATCTCTTCGAGCGGAGCAACTGCGCACTGGTAGTGGTAGGTCCTCTCCTATTTCGCAGCCCTTGGGAGTCGCCATTTTCAAATACTGGATCCAAACGTGATGTCTGTCGAGTGCCCGACACCGGTCGTGGGATATGTGATCTGGAGAATACAGGCTTGTTCGTCTGTTTGTCGTGGAAGTTCAGTGTGGTCGCAGGGCGCTGGGCTGATGGCGGCGGCCTGGTAGACTTCACCTGAACATTCCGATTCGTGGTACGTTTCCGCACGTTCAGCACCTCGCCGTCTCCCAGATCAAGGTCGTCGAGGAAGTCATCATGATCGTCAGGTTCCAGCTTTGACTTCTTGTGCGTCTTCATGGTTGGCTCTTGTTCGATAATAGCAGAGCTAGGCTGCGACCGGTCTGAGAGCTCTGCATCTGCAGCACGTCGCTTCTTTAGCATTTCCTGAAAGTCCATGGGTCCTTCGGGAATGTCAAGTCCACCTAAGTCGTCGACCTCACTGTCCGCGGTTGCAGAACCTAGACTAGGACTCATCACTGATGCAGAGCCGCTGCGGGCTCTAGTCTCGCGTTTTCCTGCAAAGCGAATGCCCAGGCTGCCTTCAAGGTCTTCGTCGAAGTCATCGAAGCCTTCCTCGATCATGTCCGCCGAGTCCTCGGTCCTGGGCTTCAGTTGCAGCGGTCGGTCTGACATTTCGAGATCATTCTCCCAGTCATGCTCGATCTTCTGCTTCGACTTCTTCTTGCCCAGTCGTTTGATGGTGCCACCTAGAAGAGCGCTGGTGGGTACATTCTCGGGCAGGGGGATACCCGCCTGCTTCGCAGACTCAATGGCTTGGACGGTGCTCTGCTCGTCGTTCGGTGTGATGACCACGTTCCAGTCCTCATCGCCAGCCACCGACTCCGAGCGGGTGCTCATCCGTGAGGACATACTGAGAGGGCCAGTGCCGATGCTCGCGCTGCCAAACGCGTGGAACTGGCCCTCGAACTCATCGTCCTCCCATTGCTCGACCGCCATGATTGTGTGTCAGGAGGGCGGCGTGCCCGGTATCGCGGTCGAGAGCGGCGCTACATGCGCGTGAGGGAAGCCGGGAGAGCGGAGGCGCGGACGGTGGGCTGGTAGAGTGGTTCATGCGGTTGGTGTCGTCTGCCGGTGTGGGAGTACTTTGTACGTCGTCGGTCACCCATCGGCCAGAGGCTGGCAGCGGCCGCTAAAGAGGAAGGCGCCGTCCGCGCGTGTTCCGCGACCAAGGTGCGCGACCCTGACCACACACTGACCACACACTGACCACTGACCCTCACACTCGGCTGCCACACGATCAATCTCCCGGTTCGAGTGCACAGTTCCACAGTTGACCACGAAAGACGCGTCGCGATCGAAAATTCTGAAGTTGCATAGCAACGGCTTACGGCCAATATCGCACATGTAGATCAGGGCAGCTTCTGTCGCGTCTTCTTGCTAGCACGGCGGCGGATCCGCAGGCGGCAGGCAGGCGACGACACCAGCACGAGCACTCCGCCAGCACCGAGCACCTTGCAGCAAAATTCTAAAACCACCTGACTGTGCGCAGCTTTACACCGCTGACACTCATTTCTGCTTGCCTTCGTCGCCCGCGGAAGACAGTAGTCGCGTGCACCGCGTCGTTGCTAATCGCCGAACAATAGCCTTGACCATGGCACCTCCGCCAAAGCACGTCCTTCGCCTGCGTAGGACGGACAACAAGTCGGCGCACTTCCTCGTTCACGTCGCGCAGGAGGGGCGTAACGAGCTGGACCTCAAGCTCATTGGCACAGACAAGTCAGAGTTATATGTCGTCTCCCTGACTGCAGCCGACACGAAGTCCTATCAGGACCGCAATTTTAATGGATCCGAGGAAGACTTTCAGACCCTGCTCAAGTTCTCTTTCTTGCACTATCGATCAGACGCTATTTTGCCGGCCTCCCTGCAGGGCGTGGAGACTGTTGCCGCGATTAATGGCCCCACTGCCTCGATCACTATCCGCAAGAATGTCGACGGCATTACCCAACGACTCGGCACCATTCATTTGCAGGAGAACACGAGCCATACCGAGATTGATACCTTCGACTGGGTGGAGGCCGCGACTGCCGAAGCAGATGAGCTCCGTTCCCAGTTAGACGGATTGCAAATCTCCGTTGAGTCACAGAAGAATTCGATCGCTAAGCTGACCACGGAACTGGATATGCTGGTTAGAGCTAAGAAGGCACACGAGGACGATCTCTTAAGCAAGTTCGCTGCTCTTCTGAACGCCAAGAAGCTAAAGATCCGAGATCAACAGAGGCTCCTGAATGGCGCTCAAATCGACCCTGTTTCTGCTACAGAGGTGAGTAATGCGAGGTTGTCCAGGACAACCAGGAAAGCTGGTGCCTCTCGCAGTGGCAAACGAAAAGCCAAGGCGACGCCCTCGCGCGCGGTTGTTGAAGAGCAGGAGGAATCAGAGGAGGCTATCGCCGAGGAGGACCACACCATGAATGGTTCTGAGGAAGACACTTCGCGTCACGATCAAGTCACGCCGGAACCAGACGACGCAGACGCCGCAACAGAATCAGAAGATGAGGAAGTGCCCAAGCCAGCCGCTGCCGCGAGGAGATCACAGAATACTCAAGAGCGACGGGCAGAACGAACGAACGTTGATGAGAAGAACTCACCTACTGGAGCAACGAGTCTCCGGAAGCTGCCGTCGAGGGCAGCCAGAGACTCTACACCACCAGTAGCAGCGGACGTTGACGACGAAGACGAGGAAACGGATGACGAGTTATGATTGATGATGAATAAGGACATGAAGCGTGTCCAGCTTTTTCATATGCGTATGTTTTCTTCCACTCTGTGGTGTGGTTGTTCATAGTGCACCAATGCGGCAATTGCTGCAGGGGTCGATCTGCGTAGTACCGCTTGTACAACAGCGGA
Organism: Cercospora nicotianae; assembly: GCA_029490675.1. Classification (NCBI taxonomy): domain Eukaryota; kingdom Fungi; phylum Ascomycota; class Dothideomycetes; order Mycosphaerellales; family Mycosphaerellaceae; genus Cercospora; species Cercospora nicotianae. The sequence continues at coordinate 3,083,375 of JANQAT010000006.1, read as the reverse complement.
AGAACCGAATACACGGTACGTGTTACGGTGCTGCGAACATGTCTCGAGGGCAGTGATGTAGGCAGTAGTACTGTGAATTGACGTGCCGCATTATGCTCGCTGGCGCATGGAGCGAAGGAGTGAGTGACGGCGTCTTGTCAGCCTTACAGCTAAGCTCCAAGCCAGTGGTGGAGCGGAACGTCGGAGGCTAGAGTTTGAGAGTTGCGCGATTGCGGTTCGTCGAGCAAGTGACGATTCCTCTCCGTGTCATTGCTGTCATGCTCTCTCGTATTGTCGGACACAGTACTCATCACCCACGCCTGAACAAGCCCGCATTATTGTCGCGCGCCCCCAGCGCCATTGTTGCCATTGTTGCCGCAGCGCCCTGTCCGGCCCACGCGAGACCCTCGTTTCTTCCGCGAAACCTCATCACCACGACCGCGTCTTGACTTCCACTGGCTGCCGCCGCGCCGACCCACGTCCTTCGCGCAACCCACCGCGAGCTTCTGCTAGCTGCGGCCTCACTTCAGTCGCTTGCGACAACGTCACCTCGGCCACCACCACGCGCCGCGCACCCATGCTGCGATTGCGATGATCGCCCGCTTGCGATAACATGCAAGACAAGCAAAAATGGATTCCCAACAGAGAGGAGCAAGCCGACCTCGAGGCCATCGATGCCGAGCTGCAGCGCATGCGCGAGCACATCACCACCGATCCCTATGTTATGACCATTCCGCAGGATGTTGAGCCGCGCTACCACCATCACTACGAGGCCCAGGCGAAGCAATGGCTATACAGCACGCCCTTCAGCGAAGGCGAGCACGAGGCTACGCAGTACCTGACTTTCCACTACCACGAGCCAGGCAAGGGCATGTACATGTTGCACAACAGCCGGCCCATCGGTGAGCCCAGCGCAAATGGTCACCGGGACAAACCACGCCCAGGAACTGGCGCGAACACACCAAGTGGCGGCGTGAAGAAGACGATCAGCTTCAGCGCATACAAGAAGGGAAGCAGACCGGAGACACAGCAACGCCTGAGCGAGGCGCCGCAACGAGCGAGGATGCGCCGGCAAAACAGCCAGCTGTGAAAGGTCCCATCGAGCGAGTGAAGGCCGAGACGCAGGAAATGCTGGCAGCAGTGGCAGAAGAGACAGAGGACATCCAAAAGATGCAGAAAGAGAAGTCACCAGAACAGGGAGACCTGAAGCGTAAGAGGGACCAGAAAGATGAAGGACCGCAGCAACGTGAGAAGAAGTCAGAGGGCGAGTTGGCTCCCAGCAGTAAGAAGCAAAAGGTAGAGGCCCTGCCCCGAGCAATCTCGGGCTCACAGGACGCAAAGCCCTCAAAAGTACCGAAAGAGAGTAAGCTCGTCGACGGCGACAAGCACGAAGCAGAGTCTGGTCTTCCGCCACGCCTTTCGCCAGGTATGCCACCGCGACTGTCTCCCGGCCTTCCTGCGAAATTGTCACCTCTGCACCCAACAGCTACACCTCCCGTGCCTGCGAACGCACATGTTCAACAGGACACTGCCAAGATTCCAGAGAAGTTACCTTCAAGGCTTTCGCCATCGATTCCAGAGAACATCGCCAAAGCACTCAAAGCTCGCGCCAACTCCTCAAAACCCGCAGCTTCAAGTACGATTCAAAAGGACAAAGACAACAAACTTACTCCACTGAAAAAGTCTGATGGAATATCCAAGCACAAGTCTCCTGTACCACGCAATGGCCATCGTGCCAGATCCGGCAGTCCGTCGGCTCCATCTGAGGGTGATGCCAAAGCTGTGACGGCGGATGCTAGACCTCGTGTCAAGAGCCCACCACCTTCGCAGGACGAGGAAATTGTAGTTGCCAAAGTCTTCAAAACGAAGTCGGCTGAAAAGGTTGAGACTGCAGAGAAGCCGCGGCTGTTAGTTCGCCTCAAGTTCAGACGAGCGCGCAGAGATGACATTCTTCGAATATTGAAGATGCGCTCCAAACCAGACAAGAGTATGCTTGTCCCAACGACTTCCGCGGCAGAGCCCGCAACAATCGCGAAGCCATCTGACAAGCGGAGCGATGACCGCAAAGAGGACGCGGCAAAAGTGAAGGGAGTTGCGCAGAAGGTTGGACCTGCCAAGAAGAAGGAGAAGGCATCGGTTGAAGAACCACCAGAGAAGCATGCCGAGAAGACAGTTCCCAAGCAGCCGGAAAAGCGGCCGGTCAAGGCATCAGAAAAGGCGGCTTCACCGAAACGAAAAGCGGAAGACGACAAGCAGGGCCCGGCTGCTAAGCGCAAGAAACTGGAGCCAAGCGACGCACGGAGGGCACCTTCAACGCCAGCACAGCGCGATGTGGAATCGCCAGCTGCTCCAAAATCAGGACAGCATAATACACCTGGAACACGTAAAGATCTTCTATCCCAAGCAATGCGGCGGGAACAGTCACAGGACAGCAACGCCACGCACACTCCTCCAGCAACTTCCAGTACGCCAAGCGTCGCAGGGAACTTGCAGCCCAATGGCATCAGCAGGCCACCTTCCAGTCAGCCGAGCAGTAAGACGCCAAGGCAGAATGCTTTCGAGGTTGAGCAGAAGCGCTTGGAAGTTCTGGGCCGGGAGCTGAAGCACGCCGCAACTGCTCATCTGAACCATTCGCAGACCTCAGTGGACCAGAAACTGGCTGCCGTAAAGTCCGTGGAGTCCTTTCTCTGCTACATGTTGGCTTTCACATGTGCGGATGAAGCTGCTGCCGCAGCGGACCCCAGGCAGGTGCCACCGTATAGGCTCTGGCGCACTCTCAACGGTCTGTATGCTTTTGTCAAGCGCATCACTGACGCATATCTGCCTTTGAGTGGTTTGATCTGTTCATTGGGCGTGGTGTTCAACTCTCGCATTTTGGAAATCAGCACTGTCCTTGCGGATCCGCCTAGTCAGCACACATTCGTCGATGTGGCGCAGTTGCTGCAAAAAGCTGTCGCAGGAGCAGACGAGAAGCTTGACATCGATGCATTACAGGACTGCTTTCCAAGGTGCTGGAAAGAGAGGGCGAAGAAGATGCCCTCGAATGATAAGCTAGATCCCACGAAGCTCGGTGGACAGTACAAGCTCCCTCTGGGACCCGCCACAACACCTGTGCGCGCAGCTCGAGCTGGGCATGCAATGTTACGAGAGTGGATGGACCGAGAGAAGATCGATTACAGCTTGAAGTTGAAGCTCTAAGGATGAGCTACGTTTGAATAGCGAAGTAATGGCGTTTAGGGAAATGGCTAGAAAGCGAAGTCCGACGCAGATCGGCAGAATACGGCATTGCGATTGAACGGACGAACACCGCGGAGGCTAAATGTTTTGGTTTGTGAGCTCGATCTTTGCATCTTGAGCTGAATGACGATATACCCCCGATAGCAATTGTGAGCTACAGGACCTTTCTACGTCTTCATTAATGAGAGGGCATGAATATGAAATCATGTTTGGAAACTGCGTGCTCCGAACGGTTCTCTTTCTATTTCTGTCAGTACTATATTCGTCGGCCGTTGTCGCTACTTCTAGTATTACGACAAGAACGAATTGCGAGACACTTCCCATTCGCTGTCGAAGAAACCCATCGCATGCACGCCCTCGAGCCCCTTTGCCAGCATTCTTTGATCAGTGACCAGCCAATCCGGTTGAGCAGTTCCCGGTATCATCGGCACCAATCTCGCCGCAACCTCTAAACTTGCTTCATCGATCCCCCAAACGATCAGTTCTAAGCGCTCATTCGGCAACGGCCGGAGGAATATGGCAGCTAACCCGTGCCCAGCATCATCTGTATACCCGGCAGGCAGATCAAAAGAGTTTCGGATCGAAATCCGTCCATTCTTTATCTTAATGGCATGGTCTGCAGCGTACCCAAGTGGAAGGTCGTCGCCGATGGCTACACTAATAATGTTTCCTGTCGCTTGAATTGCCGCATCATAGTCGGACGTGATGGCAGTATCGGCCGCGAAATATTGGCACAGATTGCGCGAGATCTGAAGTGCGATGTGTCTTGCTTCCAACGAATGCTCGACTATTTGGAAACTGCCTTGCGTGCGAAGAATCGAGTCCATTTGACCGAGCTGTCGGCCAAGTCGTGAGAGCTTACTGGACACTAGATCGTAAGACGTCGCTTGTTCGATGCGCCATTCGCCCTTGCGTCTCAACGCTGTCCAATTCGTTTCATTCCCGAGCGGCGGCAAGTCTAGACGCTGACTGTCCAGAACAACGCCGGAGCAGTCGCTGAAGTAGGATGGTATCTCAAGCATCCTAATGTTGGCAGTCCGCAGAGTGCAGCTTCTCCCCACAGCGTCGTACAGCATGTCAACATGGCCCAGCTGCCCAGGAGTAGTAAGCTGCAATACCTTCACCCCAAACCTTGGACCAGTGTCGGCTGGTGAAGTTACCGTGAGTGTAAAATTGCATAATCCGCTGCGAGTGGCTTGAGACTTGTATGACTTGAGCTGCTCCTGGTAGAATGCTCGCAATGGATCCGTAGTGAATACACCTTCCCAAAAGTGTGGATAGCCTGCCCACTCTATGTAACTAGAGTTTGCCCCTACCTCCTGGATGTATTGATGCATAGATCTTGAATGATATGCTGGGACATTGTCGTCTGCACCTCCGTGTTGTTGGAGGACTGGTATACCCTTTGCATTTGAAAGGAGCAATTCGTGTCTATAGCTATTCAGCGAGGCTTGCACAATGGCTGTCCTGCTGGGATCTGCAATCTGCCAGAACGTGTAGGGCACATAGTTCTGTATCGATGAGTATCCGCTCAGTGGAGCGGCCGCGATGATGTTGTCTGGATGATGGAGAAGTGTGTACCAGGTGCCTTGCCCGCCATTGCTATGCCCTGCCACCAGCCACTTCTCGACGTCTACGCCGGGCCCCTCCCATCCATTGTGCTGGATCCAATTGATGGTCATTTTTAGCGCAGCCTGAACATCTGGAAATCCCCAAGCATGCCAGTCATCGCCGCTCCATGGCGTGCCGCCGGTGGGTAGCAGCACCCAGGCCGCGAGATGTGGTAAAGGCTCCAGAGCAAGGCGAACAGAGTCCCATTCAGCTTCGACACCCGCACCGTGTAGACCCAACAGTACAGGCAGCGAGTCGTTCTTCTGCGCGGCTTCAATAGCTTTCGCAGATGGCGGTCGAAGAACTGCATATGACACAATTCCAGATGGGTGAAGAAAGGTTACCTTGTGCGGCTCTCCTACACGTCGATGCACGACATCTGCAAGAACTGTCAACGACATGCCATACAGCCCGCCACGTCTAACCTTGAAGTCCAGTCTGATTTGCCAGTCCGTTCTAACGCAATCGACACGGAAAGCTATTGGTCGGGATTGTCCAGGTACAAGGCGAATTTCAGTTTCAGAGAGCATCTCTGCTAAGCAGGCGTTGTGTGTGGCTTCTACTGCGTAAACATAGATGTCCACATCGTCGTCATTGCGAAGCACGACCGATGCCCATGGGCTGGCCAAATGGGAGCCTTCAGCAAATTCGAGCACGTCTGATATGAGGACTCCGTTTTGTGGTTCCAGCCTTGGATGCAGGCCGGCCCACGTTCCTGCGAGGGTTAGGTCGACCTGTAGAGAAGGCCTTTCGACGCCGCCCATCGACCTGACATCGCGCACTAGTCGAATGTCAAGGCGGTGACGACCTGGTTCAAGTCGTATCGTCGGGAGAGCTCTGCCATAGCTGTAGAAGTCGCCACCAACATAGCGAACGTCGTCGAGCACAAACTCAAGGATCTGGGGCGTGTACAGTGTCAATAGCTTGACTGCTCCAGGCTGCACAACAATTTCACCTCGGAGCCAAGCCTGCCATTGGTACGCAGTCCAGCCATACACGTTACGTAGGCTCTCCCAATCAACATTGTTGAAGTCTACCAATAGCTCCACGCTAGCGTATGCATTGTCTGGCTGTGTGAGGTTACCGGAGATGGCTTTCCAACCTACAGTGCCATTCACTGCCAGTGAGCTTGGAAATGTGGCATTCTCGTCATACTGTAGCGACCGAAACCCGCCATGGTGCTCGAGTGGATCAGCTCCCCATACGGCTTCTTATCCTCAGTCAGTATTAGCCGTCATAACAAGATAGCGTTTATCGCACCTCGCGTGCCAATCTGAAATGGGCCCAAGACAGACCAGTCTTCCGAGAATTGGTACTGGAGCGATTGGGCATTGGCAGCAGGCTCGTTCAAGGCTGCCTGCAGCGGAACTCCATAGCCCGCGAGCAGCGAGTACAGGCTACTGATGAGCAGCATGAGAAGTCTGGCACGATGCGGCAGGCCCAGTCAGGACCGAGGCGCAGGTTGTCATTGGACGATTGGACGCGTGGTGGTGATGTGTCGATGAGGCGTCGTACCGAAGTCCGAGAGACAGCTGCCCTGCAGGAAGTACCAGACAACAGGTATCTCAAGGCTAAGCATGCAAGGATGCTCAAACTTCTTTCTATAGACTTTGCCGCATTGCTGTCACTGTCGTCTCGTCGTAGACATTCCTCTCGCGCGTACGAAGCGTACAGACTCCACTACATCCGCGACGAGATTGCGCGCCAATCAGGCCGATCGACACGATAAGGACGCACCCGCTGGTACTCTGTCCCAGCGGCCACCTCTCGTCTTCCCGCTGCACGCACGACACGCACGACACCACGATGGATTAATGATTCGCGCATTCACCTGCGATAGCAATGGTCCCACATGCAACCGGAGGCTTCGAGCGCCGGCGCTCATCCTCGGTGAAGCCAAGTCCTGTCAAGACGAAGTTTCCCGACTTTGTCCAGGAGCAGGCCACGTTCGAGGACGAATTCGAAAACCCATCTCGGGGCCCGAGCCCCAAACCTCTGCCTAATGGCCTTCCTGCTGGACTACATTCTAGCGAGAGATGGCCCGCGAAGAAGGCCAACACGAACCTATGGAACGGCTGGGAACCACATGGCCAAGGGGGTTCAGGAAAGGCACGGCATGGCAGGCAAAAGAGCTTGAGTGAAGCGATAAATGCAGTCAGGACGAGAGGGCGCGGCGCGAGTATCACGGACAACGCGCATGAGATTGCAGAATCGCTAAAGGCGCCCATCTCCTTTAAGCTCGTTGTAGGCGCAGACCCCCCAGACTGAAGCACACCACAAGGCTGACATGCACGACGCGTAGGGGCTATGCGTGTTCTGGTACATGACATCGATCGTTACGAACGCCTCATCAAAGGCCATATTGACCTCCTTGCCGATGCCCGTAACGCTGACCATTGCACAATTCGGCTTGGTCTCTTTCTGGTGTGTCTTTTCGGCATGGTTGGCTAAGCGCAATGCCTCCGTGCGGAACGCTCTGCCTGTGCTCAAGAATGGGATCAGGAAACCAAGCAAGGAGATCATTATGGCGACGCTACCTCTCACAGCATTTCAGATTGGTGGTCATATCCTTAATTCAGACGCCATGTCGCGGATACCGGTCTCGCTGGTGCATACGATCAAGGGATTGTCGCCTCTGATGACGGTCATGGCCTATCGGATATTCCTAAATGTGCGATACTCGATCCCTACGTACCTATCGCTGATTCCTTTGACCCTTGGAGTTATCCTGGCGTGCTCAGCGAGTTTCCGAGCCAATTTTCTGGGACTGGTCTATGCATTCGGTAGCGCAATCCTTTTTGTGACACAGAACATTGTCTCCAAAAAGATATTCACGGATTCTGCGAGAGCAGAAGCAGATGGTGTCCCATTGGGTCGTCGGAAGCCGGACAAGCTGAACCTGCTCTGTTACTCGTCTTTGATGGCCCTCATCATTACATTCCCAATATGGGTGTGGTCGGAAGGCATCACTCTACTAGGCGACTTCTTGTACGATGGATCGATCGACCTGACTGTGCGACCAAACTCGCTGGACCACGGCCGCCTGACAGTGGAATTCTTATTCAACGGTACTTTTCATTTCGGCCAAAGTCTCGTGGCCTTTGTTTTACTAGGCATGACTTCACCGGTCACTTACTCGGTGGCGAGTTTGATCAAGCGCGTTGCTGTCATCTTGTTCGCAATTGTCTGGTTTGGAAACCCGATGAGTGGAACTCAAGGGTTTGGCTTCTTCCTCACATTTCTCGGCCTGTACTTGTACGATCGTACATCGGATGCGGATAAGCAGGATCGCAAAGTGCGCGAGAGGGATGCAGCTGGCGATCATCTGTTGCCGTTGAGCGTCGGCGATGCGAAGAAGAATGATGCTGAACCTGGCTTCACTGCCTCGCCTTTAGGGATGAGTAATGGTGGACATGGCTTCGGCGGGATGAGTGGATATGCGATTGGGGCCTCCGACGCTGGTAGTGGCCCAGGTAGACCGAACATCGCTTCCTCGAATGCCAATGGCTCGCCGGCATCCCTCGCTCTGGGGACCAAGGCGCAAGAGACTTGGAGTCCAGGCGACAGGGCGAGAGAGCACACGACCGACGGCAATTATCCGCCATAGAGCCTTTCAATCGAACTTCTGATGCACTGTGACCTTCTACAATTTTCCCATTTTGCCATCTTTTGGAACGTGTCCTCTCGGTGCGTTAGTGTCATCTCGTACTTACCTAGGTACCTCATTGATGTCGTTGGCAAGCAATAATTCGCGTACGAGTACTTGCTGAGTGCATTTCCTTCGTGCCTGCGTGTGCCATGACCGAGTCCAGCCTGCGTCATCTCTGAGGAGGCTCAATCGGCATTGCTGTGTCAATTGGAAAAGTAATGATTCGAGCGAAGCCATTGGTTCAAGCACTATACACATATTCTCCGTGGTATCACAATGCTGCAAGCGCGTACACTTGCATCGTCAATCCTCTAAGTCCTCTTAGATCCATCATGCTGCAGCGAGATCGATCTCAAAGCTGCCCTCCTCCTTTACGGCATCCACTAAACCTAAAGGACCCCCTTATCCAAATTTGATGCCATTAGATGGCAAATGTCCAAAGTGAGATCCACCTCCCACCCTACTTGATGGCTTTGTCTAAGCCTTCTTGGCAATGGTGCGGCGAGCCTTGATTGTAGCGTCGTAAAGGGCGTCCTTGAAGGCAAACAAGAATGCAGCCGTGATGACGGACTGAGTGACCTTGGGTCCAATACCTGGCCTTAATGTTAGACCTGAAAAATAGATGGAGACAACGACATGCAGACTCACCGCCATAGAGGCCACCAACACCCTCCTCCTTGTAGATTCTCTTCAAAGTGGCAGTCATGCCCTCTTTCTTAGCGTCGTTGCTAGCAACGTGTGCTCGCGACTTGACTGTAATGTAGGGGTATGTGATCGAGGTTGCGGCAAGCTTGCCCAGTGCACCGAGCAAGAAGCTGTCAGTTGGCCCGACCTTCCGCCTCTTCTCGAGAGCTTGCTTCAACTGTTCGAAGATGGTGTACTGCAAGATCGGGTTCATGACCAGCACCAATGCTGGCAGCACACCTGCGAAGAGTCGCAGGAAGCCGTCCTCACGGATGATCTTCATGAGGGTGGAGATAGTGCCAGGCTGCTTAGCCTTCTGTGGCTTCTCCCCTCTTTCGTGGGAAGCGACTGGTTGGCTTCATTCTCGCGTGCAGTCATGCGGGTGTTGATGACCCAGATGGGGTTTGTGATCATCACTGTCGCAGAGCCAGCGAGAGCACCGGCTGCCATGGACTCCAGCGTGCTCAGCTGCTTCTTGCCCGTGGACCTTTGGAAGAAGGCACGGGAGAACTCATACCCTGCCGTACATGTCAACTTTTACACTCCAGCGCGTACAATATGTGCAACGCACAGTAGTAGTACACGAAGTTGGTGATCGTGATGCCGAACAATGCACTGTCCAGACCGGCATATAAGCCCACGACACCTTCGCGATCGATGATGCGCCTGGCGGCGTCCAGTGTTCCCGTCGAAGCCTTCTTCTTCTCGACTTGCGCTCGGGTCGATAGGGTGATCAAGGGATATCTGCATTGCTCAGTTGTCTATTTCCTAGCTATTGCGGCCGCATTGCGCCTGGGACTAACGTCAAAGCCATAGACAAGAGGCCTCCTCCCGCTCCTGCCAGAGCGTGCGCGACATTGTCGCTCTGCTGCTCGGCTGTCGTCTGCTGCGCTGCACTTTCCTGCGAACTCGTCTTAGCCGACATTCTTTCGTTGCTTCTGCAAAGGGCGAAGATTGCTGGATCTCACTTTCTGCGACATGTTGGCGGGCGGTGGTCTTGATGAAGATCCGGCAACCCGAGTGTCGGCGACGATGGTGGAGGAGCTGCGCAAGGATTAGAGGAAGTTGGAGAATGAACCTGGCGAAGGCACGCCGGGTTCATCAAGTCACGGGCAGCTTTGCCTGTGAAATGCGTTCATACCGAGGCTCTGCTGTGACGACTTCCAGCGGGTATGTCATTCCTTCCCCGGCTTTTCCCTAACGTGGAATTTTCATCATCGTGCTCATCTCGGCCCCCGTGGCAGCGACACGTCTTCGGCGCGTCCTCCAAAACACGAAACTGCAACGCTATTCAGCACTTTGTTCAGACCGCTCCGCACACATCAGCCGAACACTGCAGACATGGAAGACATCGTGGAAGATCAGCTCGATTCGCAAGATGTGCTTCAAGAAACACCTCCGGCAGATGTATTCATTGCCCCTTCAATACACCGCGACCTAGTCCTGTCTGGAGACAGCTATACACATCACTCTGCCATTCCCAAAACAGTTCGCGATGACATGACAACGGAGTGTGTTTTGGGCGTGGACGAGGCCGGTAGAGGACCAGTTCTCGGTACATCTTACGCCAGTTCATCTGCATATCACAGCTAACATATTCCTCAGGCCCCATGGTATACGCATTGTACTACTTACCTCTATCAATGCACAGATCACTGTTAGCAGACAAGTACAAGTTCGATGACTCGAAAGTGTTGACACCAGCTTTCCGCTCTGAGCTCATGGAGAAAATTTGCACTCCTGAGACTGATCTCTACGAACACGGAGGTTGGGCTGTGAGATCTATGTCTGCCAAGGACATATCCTCTGCTATGATGCGACCGAATGGGATGTATAACCTTAACAATCAAGCAATGGACGCCACCATAAACCTGATTCAGGAGGTACTCGACTCTGGTGTCAATATCCGCGAGATCTATATCGATACGATTGGAAAGCCAGAGATTTATCAGAAGAAACTGGAGAAGATCTTTCCAGCACAGAGCATTACGGTGGCCAAGAAGGCCGACAGCCTCTATCCCTGCGTTTCTGCAGCGTCTGTCTGCGCCAAAGTCACGAGAGACGCTGCACTGGACGTGCTCTATACCGCCTACACAAATGGCGACGACTCCGGAGAAGTTGCTTGGGGATCAGGGTATCCCAGCGATGCCCGTTGCGCCGGCTGGCTCAAGTCTAACATGGATCCGGTATTCGGTTGGGGCAACGAGTGTCGATTCAGCTGGTCTACAGTGAAGGATATGCTGGAGGCGAAAGGAGCTCCTTGTCGAGCCGACTGGCCAGATGCTGATGAAGATACGGACAATATGAAACTGACCGGATTCCTAATGGGTGCTGGCGATGATAAGGAGGACGAACTTGGTGCATGGTATGGCCGTAAAGTAACTGAGGCCGTGTTCTGAGGCAGCATTTCTGGTGGCTTAGCCCTTGTCTGGGTGGACGATGTGCCACACCAGCCTTCATGGACGTGCGATGGCTGAGCTCGCTCTATTCTCCCATGCTAAGCTCCAGGAATTCCGTGCAAGCAGAGGCGAAGAGAAGGAGCTGATGAGCGATATGAGATTACTCTTGACTCAGCAAAGTTGCAGCTTACGGCGCATTCGGAGAGTACTTGCGGACGCATGCTGAAGTCAGCAGGACTACTTTCTCCATTCGGGGATTCGAGGGTTCATCGCCGGCCTTGAGCGCTCGAATCTGACACTGAGAAGGACAGCACATCTGGATTCCTCTGAGTCACCACCACGAACTTCCCGCCTGATTTCGTGGATGCTTGCTGTGTCAGAAGACTTGAAGCATCGTGTGCTCATTCAATGCTGCCTACGATGTGTTGGGCTTGGGCTAGAGGGCTTGGAGCCGATGTGTCGCCTCGCAAGAAATGAGGCTGCGTTCGACTCGGCCCATTTACCAGAACCCCACTGCTTGCGTGGAAGAGTGATGTGAAAGAGTGTTGTCTGTTAGCATAGCCGACCTCGGGGCCATATGGCATTCAGCCGCCCTATGTGCTATGCTTCTGAAGGCAATAATGGTCATGATCCGCTCTTCACAGACGGCCATACATCGGATGTACCTTATTCCCTATACCTGCAGCACATCTCACATGCTTGCTCCTGGCCAAACTGACCTTACTCCACAATGATCATCCTCGACAGCAGCAGCTTGAGAGCAGGCCCACCGCTGTTCGAGGTCTTACTCGTTACCAAAGACGTCTCATTGCCTTTTGCCACAACAAAGTCCTTTGAGCCGACGCCAGCCATATTATAGTTCTCACGCTCTGAATAATACAAACACTCATACACTTGCCCGCCTCACCATCACAAGCTTGCTTGCCTGCAAGCGCCTGGGTGGAGACCTCTCTCCTGGTGCTCGAGCTACGAGAGATCTCCCACTACCAAAATAGTAGTAGTAGAGAGCTCCAGCTCCATAATGCTGACCGCGTCAAACTTTTCTTGGCACAGGCGACCTTTCTCAACATCCGCAGGCTCACCACAACATTTCCGGAAGGTAAACTTGTGGACTACATTGGATGTACATCATCATCAAAGCGGATCCGCTGATGAAATGAGGCGTACAACTCGTCAGCTCCAGTCTCTCCAACGAAACAAGCGGAATTCGCCGCCACTAACTACCTTCGTCTACTCAACACCCGCAAGAAAAAAAGGACAAACTACTACTAGTCCATTAAAGTGGTGATGTTGCATCCGTGCCGAGCACTCGAAACTCTTCCACCTGCCCTTAGAGACAACGACTTGCGGAACTTCGATCCTATATCTGTCTAGTTCGAGGAGCCAAAGCCACTCACTCTGTGCACTGGCCAGGCAAGCTTGTCTCTTGGCTTTCGCGCGTGGCGGTTAATTGTTTCGTCCAATCGGAGTGGTTCTGCAGACACCAATGACAGTTGCGCTTATTGACGGGGCAAATCCTGCCGCTGGCCTGGCATGGCACTTTTTTGGCTCTGGCTTTGGCTCTGACATGGTGGCTAGTTAGTCGGTCGGTGAAGAATGCATGCAGACAATGTGATCAAGATTTGAAGGTCTAGAATTGTGACCCATGTCGATTGAAGAGAAAGATTGAATACAGTAGTTAGTCGAGGGAATTCGATTTCAGTAAAACATATTCTATTACAGCGTGTGGTTGAATTCGTAGAAGCCAAATCATTCTTTGCTCTGTGGTAGTTGATATAATATACAATCTCCAAGACAAATGTCGCCTTGCTCATAATTGCTCTCCCATTCGTAAACGCCAGTGTTGGACAAAATTTGATCTATTGTGCATACTCGCCGTGGGGTATCACGCAGACCGCTTCAAAACGCTAAAATGCAGAAAGAATTGTGCAAGCAAAGCTGTTGCTGCAGTAAGAATCGAAACGCTTGAACGCATCATGTAGCCTTCCCAGTAATTCAAGGGGTGATAATCAAATGAGGCCGTGAACTCCTCTTCCAGTTTCGTGTCGCGTGACAGAGCCGTGGTCGCTGAAGGTTGATTCAGTACTCAAAAGGTACTCCATACCATGCCTCCCTCTGAGCGAGCCATGCTGCCGATGCGAACATCGTCAGCCTGGCGCATCTGGCCTGGGATGGGCATGGCAGTGCCTTGCGAGCTGTTTGTGGACTCCGAAATGGAACTCGCGCGGGAGTGGTATAGTTTCCTAACGATCTTGTACTCGTCATAGCAAGGATCGCATGCCTTGCTGAGGTGGCCTTCGGGGTGTATGCGTGCATTCTGGTCGAGGGGGATCACCGATCTAACGTGGTTGTAGCACACGACGTTGCCGCACCGTCGACAGTGATGTCTGCGAAAGATCCAGCCAAAGGTCTCCTTGCAGACAGAACAGCTCTTTGCAGACTCGTCAGGCTTCCAGTGTGCTGTCGTTGGTGTGCCCGTAACTGGTCCCATCTCTTCCAACGAAATGGTTTCGCTCGCAGCTCGGCTCAACCCTCGTCGCAAAGATTCATGGTCGCTGTCGCTCGGGCCAAGTTGGAAGCGTGCGAAATCTGTCGCAGCCGGTGAATCGAGCTTGCCCGCATCGAAGCTGCTCTCGTTGCTCGCTGGTGGGGTGTCGGGCGCACGTGGCCGCCCGGGGATGTCGGTGGGTCGCGCAATCTTCTCGTTCGGGCGCAGTGCAGCTGGCACGTACAGCGGTTGACGGGGCTGACGCAGCTGGCGCACGTTCGCGTGATAGTTCGTAGGCGAAATGTTTTGCGAGGGTGGTGTCGTGGCTTGTCGACCACCAAAGGTGAACGCCTCCGGCGGCGAGGGCCCGGCTGATGGATTCATGTAATACTTGGAGTTGTTGGTTTGGGCAGTGATCGAAGTTGTTGCCATCATGGTGAGGTTCTAGACAGGCAGGCTGACAGCAGCACAATCGGCATCTGAATAGTGTCGAGTTGTTCGGATGTTGGGGCAAGAGTTGCGGCAGCAAGAATCGGCGACCGAAGTGAAGACAATGGCCAGATCAACAATGGCAGGCAAGCTTGGGTGCTGCGCCAATATAGGCCGACCGAGCCCCGGGGATTTTGGTATCGAAGCGGTCTGGAGATAGCCTGAGGGTGACGGCGGAGGTGCAGCAAGGAACCAGATCTAAGGTGTAGATCAGTTCCCAGGGACCAGGCGGCCGACGGGCGTGAGGGATACAGATAGGGAGTTTCGGGGAGTCTTCCTGGCCACTACCAGCGTCGTGGTTATCAGCAAAGGAATGACGGGCAGACGGGAGTCGCATGGGAAGACGGCGGTGGGCGAGAGTGCAGATGGTATATCAGAGTACAGTCCAGTCCAGTAGCCCCGAAACCCTGCCAAAGCCAACGGTCCACGGCACCAAGCTTTGGCACACGGCCACGGCGGGCCCAACGCGATTACCTACAACAGGCAGGCTCTCGCGTGTGGCCACTCTGCGCCACTGCGACGCTCGAATGCTACCGCCAACCATTCGCCCGTGCAAATGGCCGAGCGCTCGGCGCTGCTCTTCGCGCGTGATGTCCCTCCGCCCACCGCCACCTTCAGCAACAGAGCGACGACGAGCAGCGCGCGGAGCTGTCACGGGCAGACTGTGGGAGCAGTGCTCGCCTCGCTGTGATACTTCGGCTGCTTCTGTGGGAGATTGACGCATTGCTGCACAACCTTGTTCCTTCCATTTTTTTGCCCCGCGCTGATTGGGTGTATCTGTCGTCCTTATCTTTGCTGCTCCCACAATGGCCTAGCGCGAGCGGGCGCGATATGCGGTAACCAGGATCATCACGTACCGACGCAAGCAGGGTTCGCTCGAGACTTGCTGAAACGAGAGACGTATTCCCCAGCGACCACCTGCCATCGATAAAGCTAGCGCCCGGCGATTCGCTCGTCCGATGTGTCTCTGATCTCCACGGCGCAACGATGCCGCCACACGTGAGGCAGCATTGGAGTTGTCTGTCGAACGTGTAGACTCCTCGTTTTGAACATGTCGCAAAGTTCGTGGTTGTCAGCCTCGATGCGCGCACATGCTGCTCGTATACGTCTTACAGGGTCCCTCTCACACGCCGAGTCGCCGACGAAGATGGAGTCGGCCGTCCTGCCGAGGCATCCCGCCAGCAGCAGCCTGGACTTGTATAATAAATGTCGTAGTCACATTGCCCCAGTTGCGGCCGGAAGAGGGCTATACATATATTCATCAATCTGTTGTACTGCACATTCGCTCCTGCGATCGCTACCGGACGAGTTGTTGGAGGCCGTAGAACGAAGCTGTACCCGGGCTGACACGGCATCGCGCGCCGCTGCGAATCTGTGATCTCTGATCACTGATCGGGACTCTGATACGACTGCCACCCCTCCACCACCTCACCTCTTGGAAATCCGAGACCGGGCAATACGGGCCGACCACTGCCTGCGTGACTTTAGGCTTCGGAAGATAAGAACATGTCCGCAGAAGACACAACATACAATGTGGCCGACACACCTCTGCCGCCAGCCCCCAAAGAAGACCCCTTGACTTCCGAGCAATGGAGGATCTTGTCTGCCGTCGCGGACACGGTAGTGCCGGCACTCACCCGCGGTCTAAAGGGCACCGACCGCCTGCTACAGCATCCACTGCGCGAGGAAATATACGATGCTGCGGGCAAACGCATCAGAGCTCTCGCAAAATTTCAGGATGGCGATGAGACGGCGGAGCGCTACCTCAGCGAAAGTGCTGCCGCTCATCCGCTGTTCAAGGACATGATCACCCGAATGGTTGCATGCAATATGAGCGATACAGCCAAGAATGGGCTATTATTCATTCTTACCGCCCTGAAGTAAGGAATTCTCCACTCTTAGTTTCGCTTCGTGGTGGTGAACGTCGCATTACCCGTTTTGGCCACTACGGCCGCGGTCGGGAGGCTCCTTCTGCACAAGCAAAGAACGACGAGGCTCATCCGATCGAAGTCCGATGTTCTGCCTCCCCCAATAACGGCACTTCTTTTCGTTGAATAGACGTCAGCTGACGCAAACTTCTCTTTTCTAGTACGCGAGCCGGTGCATTGCTGCTCACGGGCCACACAACGCCTTTCTACGGCCTACCAGTCCGCGATCGCGAGAAGGTCATCCTCGGATGGGGTCAGTCTCGTATACCACTGCTACGCGGCTTGAGCAGATCATTCACTGCGCTGTTTCGTGTCATATGGTTGAGGACATCTCCGACACTTGAAGCAGTACTGGGCTACCCGAGAGCTCCTGTGTATGCGCAAGCCGCACCGATTGGATATGGCTTCCATTTCCTCCAGATTCCCCCAAGCACTTCAGCTGAAGCCGAAGTGATCGAGACAGATGTGCTCATTGTAGGCAGTGGTTGCGGAGGTGCGGTCGCAGCAAAGACCTTGGCGGAAGCGGGCCAGAAGGTGCTTGTTGTCGAGAAGCAGTACTACTGGACTCCTGAACACTTTCCTATGGGTGAACGTGAAGCTGGTCAGCACTTGTTCGGCAATGGAGGTGTAATTCTTTCCGACGACTCCAGCATAAGTGTTGTGACAGGGACAGCCTGGGGAGGCGGAGGCACAGTGAACTGGAGCGCTTCACTGCAACCTCAGGGATTCGTACGAAGAGAGTGGGCACAAAAGTTCGGCCTCACTCACTTCACCAGCTCTGCTTTCCAGGCCGATCTTGACGCCGTATGCGATCGTATGGGCGTGAGCACGAATAACATAACTCACAACAAGGGCAATCTGGCACTGCTAGAAGGCGCCAGGAAACTCGGATGGAGCGCCAAAGCTGTAGCACAAAACACTGGTGGCGAGGTTCATCACGACGGATTCTGCACAAGAGGATGTCGAACCTGCGGCAAGAAAGGGCCAACTGTGACCTTTTTGCCTGATGCTGCCGACGCCGGTGCTACCTTCCTGGAAGGCTTTGAGGTAAGTCAGATTCTCTTCGACGAGAAAGATGCAACCCTGGCCACGGGCGTCAAAGGCATTTGGACCTCGCGCGATGGCATGGGTGGCCTCGCAGGTGAAGACCGAACACGTCGCGAAGTGATCATCAAAGCCAAGCGCACAATCATCTCTGGCGGATCAGTGTACACACCCATCCTACTCCAGAAGTCCGGTCTGAGCAACAAGCACATCGGCCGTCATCTCCATTTGCACCCAGTCAACATGGTCGCCGCGGTCTGGGACGAGGACGTACGCCCCTGGGAAGGACCCATCCTCTCAACTGTCGTCAACGAATTTGAGAACATCGACGGTGACGGCTACGGTGCCAAACTCGAATGCACAACCATGCTTCCCAGCTCCTTCCTCCCTCTCTTCGAATGGAAAGGAGGTCTCGACTTCAAAGAATTCACCGTAAAAATGAGACGCATGACAGGCTACATCTCTCTCGCCCGTGACCGCTACGGAGGACGAATCTATCCCGACGCCAAGGACGGAAGATGTCATATCCAATACACTCCTAACGCATACGATCAAAAACACATCTTGGAAGGCGTCGTCCGTATCGCTGAAATTCTTTACGTGGAAGGCGCGAGAGAAATCTACGCTGCCGTTCCGAACGTTGGACCTTTCGTGCGTCCTTCAGCAGACGCAGACTCGAAAGTGTCCATGCACGCCAATGCGAGCCCTTCGGTCACGGATCCTGCTTTCGCCGCTTGGATCGCCAAAGTTCGATCGAATGGCTTTCCTTCACCTGGAACAGGTTTCTTCTCCGCTCATCAAATGGGTTCGTGCAGAATGGGCACTTCTCCGAAGAATAGTGTCGTCGATTATAGAGGGCGGGTATGGGGAACGCAGAATCTGTACATTGCAGATGCTTCGGTGTTCCCATCTGCGAGTGGTGTCAACCCGATGATCACGAATATGGGAATTGCGAGAGGGATTGCCAGGGGGATTGCCGAAGAGGCTGATCGGGAGAATGTGGATCGTTTCAACGCTGTCAATACTGGAGTGAAAGCCAGGTTGTAGAGAAACGCGCAAGCAGCGTGGAACAAAATTCTGATTAATGTAGTTTTGTTTCGGACAATGTTGTACAATAGACTCGATAGAGCCCGTACATATATATCATTATGATGATACACCTCCCCTCCGCCTCGCATACTCTTGTTCAGCCCTCAACAAAGGACTGCCCACAGGCCTATCCTTTCTGAAATCATCTCTACTGACATATCCTTCATCCTGTAGAATACCAGTCGAGTGAATAAAATCCCAGAATTCCGTCAATCCAGTCTTCGAAATTCTTCCCACTTGGTCTCTCATCACGAGCCTCGACTCATCGACGAGTGTTCTGAGTTTGCTCCACATTTGCCTATCAGCATAAACGCGAGCGACACTTTCCCGCGCTCTCCAGCCCGGTTTTTTGCCCGAAGCTCGACATGCGCGCATGAACTCTTCCATGGGGCTGATACCGACCAAGTGATGATTACGAGCATAGCCTTCGATCATTCGGTCAAAGAATACCACGTCAATGTTGGCCATGAAGCCTTGGCCCTGATCTTTCACTTGGCGCCATAGGTTCTCGATCGCAGAGAAATCGGGTTGTGGCTGCCGAGCAAAGTAGTAGGTCATCAAGATTGTGTAGATATGTGCTGTAGGCTTGTGGCCATTCGAAGTCATGTGAGCGAAGACTGCTGCGGCGGCTGTGTCGTTTCCGTAGTGCTTTAGTAGGCGGTCAATGATCATCGCATAGCCCATGGAGTTGATGCCTGGCAAGCCGCTATCTTTGTCCGCAAGCGCATCTATAAAGCCGATGATCTTGGCTTCTTGAGCGTCTTTGGAAAGGTTATCAAGGAATCCCTCTTCGAACAAGGAGGTCAGGAGTACTGTCCACGTGATGGTGTCTGCTTGAATGCCCCGTTGTTGCATCTGACGGAGCACAGCAAGAGCGTCGTCGGCGCGCTTTCCCTGCATGGAGATACTGATGAGGGTGTTAAAGGTAGCGAGATCGGGCTCGATGCCAAAGGATCGTCCCCATGTGAAGACTTTTGGCACTTCCTCTGGCCTGACTGCAGCCAGTGCCGCCATCGCAGCGTTCATGATTCCCAGATTTGGTCGAGGTACGCCATCAACAGGGCCTGGGAATTTGCTAAGCAGCTCAGTAAGCAGGTTTTTGCTTCCAGCAAGCTGTTTTTGGAGGACTGGATCGGACGCTGCTTTAGCCTTGGCCGCGGCGAACCATTCCCTGCCCATTTCGCTCAATGCCTGCATGCCCACCTTCACGTTCCTGAGCTTTAGCAGTGCAAAGATACGTATGGACCAGGTATACTCGTCAGGTTGTAAGCCGGCCTGGCGCATTCTGTGGAAGAAAGCCTCCATGCCTTGTACGTCTCGCGCATTTTGTGCACCTCGCATCATAGCAGTGTATGTCTTCGTAGTGGGCTTGATGCCAAGCTGAAGCATGTGGTGCCAGATCTCTACGGCTGTCTTGGTATCTCGCAAGGAGAGAGACGCCAGCAGCATATGCTCGTACAAGTCTAAGGGCAATGGCTCGCTGTCCTTGTGCTCCTCCGAATATCTATAGACCTCATTCACGATCCTGGGAATATTTGCCACATTCTGGTTCTGCATTGCGCGCACAAGCCTGTCCATTTGACGATATGCGAACTGCTCGGCTTTTGATCTAGCAGGCACAGCTGTGTGGCCATTTTCCAGAGCGACCGCGCCGCCAGTGGAGGGATCATGGCTACTAGCAGGAGTGGACAGCTCAGAATCGAGCACATGAGCTGGCTCCTGGGTCACTGCAGTGTCTCGAGCCTCTCTACTCCCCAGTGCTGCCGATAATGACGCTGTGCTGCAACCTACGCGTTCGAGCATGTCTTTGATGTGATCGCTGATCTTCGAATCCTCTTTCGAAATTAGCGCTCTCTCCAACAACGACGGCACGCGAGGAGGGCCTGCCATCTGCAGAATGGCTTCGAGTAACCCTGCCAGCGCGGCATACGGGCCGCGTTTTGCTAGAGATACAGTAGTACCGTCGGTGGCCTTGTGTTCCGTGACCCTGAGTAAGTCCAAAGTCACCAGTGCGGCACTCGCAAAATCCGAGCGCGAAGGGTCGTGGTTTTTGGCAGCATTCCACGATGGTCGTGCCTCCGGGAGCAGAACGTATAGCATATTCTCGAATGCGGTATCGGACACCCGATCCTGCCAGGAGCTGAAGACAGTGGCAGATGGGAGAAAAGTCCAGTCATCCGTGCCGTAGGCTACAGACGCGATGGCTTGCAGCTTTCCCTCGGTGAAGACGTCTCCAAACGACTTGCGGGTCAAGTGTCCACCAATGCACAATCGCCATATACCCATGAGCTCATCTATGCCTCTACGAAGTCCCTGCTCGTGCTGCTCGGCACCTTTCGCGCGGAGATGCAACAATCCCCTTGCTACCTGCCAGATCAGGGGCCGGTAGTACAGGGCTTTCGTCACGTAGGCATTGTGGAGCAGCAGCATCATTTGATATGGCGTCGGGCCTGGCGGGGCTGGATTCGGTGTGTGTAAGCTTTGCAGCCATTGTTCAGTGGCTCGGTGCAGCAGTACGGCGAAGGTGCGCGATACATTGGTGATGTTCAACCAGGCTCCTCGCATACGCGGGACCTTGTTGCGGTACACCTGATCCAGGCGCTGCAGAGCGTTCCATGTCGCCAGCAAGTCTGGTCCCTTAGAGCAGCGGAGCAGCTCGTCCACGAGCACTTGAGTCTCGGGCGACAGTGGGCGAGCCTCTGTTACGACTGCAGAAGAGACGGGTCGCCGTATGTTTCGTTGTCCTCTCTCCGCTGGCTGCTGGAGCTGATTGAGGAGCTGCTCTGGCCGCAGCTCCCTCCGCGAGTATCGTCCCGAGCCTGATGGGACATCGCGGCGTTGCGTGCGCTCTTCTGCCCGGCCAAACGTACTTTGTGATAGCGCTCGCAACGCCGTCGACCGGAGGCGCCCGCTCTGTGCAGAAAGGGCGAGGCGACAGGTGCTGCAGACGTAAGGGATGGACATGTCGTCCGCAGCAACAGAGCTCCTTCGCGCACAGCTCGACTTTCCACCAGCGGACTCCCGAGCTCGCCGCCGGAAACGATTCTCCAATGCCGAGCAGCACGACTTTCACGTGTCAGACGCCAATCCGGCGCACGCGTCACTTTCCCGTCTAGTTGCTTGCCAAAAATGTTCGTCATTGCCATTGCGTTTGCTCGCGCTGCGCAGTTACTGTAGGTAGAGCTCGCTGCCTTGGAGCTGCGTGCCATCTCATACCACCATGACCACCCTGCAGCCTCGCGCGCCGTACAGCGAAGCCGACCTCGCAAAGCTGTACCCGGCCCAGCTGCAGCTGCAACAAGTCCAGATTCTCCTCCGCCATGGTGAACGTACACCCGTCTCAGCTCGCTTCCAGAACGCAGGTCTGCATGCAACTTGGCCATACTGTCGCACCGCCAACCAATTGGCGACAACTATTCTGGCCGCCGATGGCTCGTGGGATACTCTGCAATGGAAGCAAAGATTAGAGACGTTTGGCTCGGGTGACACGCCCAAGCTAGCGGCAGGTCCAAAGGGAGAGATCGATGCAGTCTGTCAACTGGGGCAGCTCACAGACAGAGGCAGAGAGACGACACTTGCTCTGGGCCAGCGGATACGAACACTGTATGTGAACCAACTTGGCTTCTTGCCGAGTTTCTTGGACGAACAGAACAAGTCAAAGATCAGCCTCAGAGCGACGCCGATACCAAGAGCATTGGAAAGTGTGCAGCAGGCTTTCGTTGGCATCTATCCTCCAGCATCCCGCTCTCCTGGTCTGCTTCCTGTGCCCATTGTGCGAAGATCGATCCAGGATGAAACTCTCTTTCCAAACGAAAGTGGATGCAAGCGATTTGCGGAAATCGCACACCAGTTTGCAGACCGTGCAGCCAAGCTGTGGAACGATACAGAAGAGATGGATTATATCAACAAGAAGATCGGGAAATGGATGCCCGAAGAGAGCCCCAAGGTGCAAGTAGATGCCCATCCTCGTCTTTCAGGCGTTATGGACTCCATCAATGCCACTTTGGCACATGGTCCAAACACGAGACTGCCTGCTGAGTTTTATGACGACAAAGTGCGCTCTCACGTTGATCGAATTTGCGTCGAAGAATGGTTTGCCGGGTATCAGGAGAGCACAGAGTACAGAAAGCTAGGCATCGGCGGCCTTATCGGTGATCTCACACAGCGCATGGTCGAACACACAATAGGCACACCAAAGGAGGGTCAGGACGAGCCACTCAACTTCAGCATGGCAGGCTGCCACGATACCACCATTGCCTCTGCTCTCGCTGCCCTTGGTGGTTTCGACCACCGTAACGATAAGTGGCCCAACTTCACATCAAATATCGCGTTCGAGTTGTTCAAGTCCAAAGATGCTCCTACGGCTCCTAAAGTGAGAAGTAGCCCATCCTGGCTATCATCATTCTTTTCATTGAAGCCATCAGAGTCTGCCGCGCGAGAGCCGTTGCAAACAATGCCTCAAGCGACCAAACAGAAGCTCGAGGGTCATTATGTTCGTTTACGCTACAATGATAAACCCGTCGCGCTTCCGTTCTGCAAAGGACCAGGGAGACACTTGGAGGGAGACGAGACGTTTTGCACTCTGACAGCGTTCAAAGAAGCAGCAGATCTTGTCACGCCGAAGGATTGGAAGACGGAATGCAAGAGCAACCTTGGTACTACCGCTTTCCCGCCACAAATCGAGCCGCCGCCAGGAGTGTCATCACCACAGAATCTATGAGGATCTCGTCGACAGATGATGTAGCAGTATGTGCTGAAGCATAGCAGGGCAAAAACAGACGCATGAATAGAGGATAAAGGTAGCATAAACAGCATAGATGAAGAGTAGAGAGTTCGGCAGTGTTGCTATACGGCCGGTTTCTGAGACGCCAGCACTTGCAAGCAACTTTCAACCACCAGATGCAGTCTTCCCGAGAAGGCATGCAACGGATGTCCTGGTTACTCATTCACCGTGTCAATTTCGCCATTCAATGTGTCTCTGCCGCTCTGCGACATTGTTCATATTCGGGGGTTTGCATTGCCTAATTCAACACATCCCTACCAGTAATTATTGACGAGCCGCACTCCAGATTCCAGACCTTACTCGGGAGAGAGAGCCCTCGATTGCCGGAGTCTCGTACTGCGAATTGTCGGACATTGTGTGATGACTTATATGCCATGCTCTCGATCTCTCGCGTATTTTGCTATCATCAGATTCAAGCGAATCAAGCCTGGCAGATGAGTGGTGAGTTAGGATTCAGATCCGTGTCTCGCATCCCCCTTTCTGCCTCGCGGCGTTGAACGCGGTCAGCTTGGTAGGAAGTGTCTAGCGTAAAAAGTGGTGTTACTAGACAGCGAGCACCGCAGTTAATGAGGACGCCAACAGTAAGACAATATCTGGGCGGTGAAACTAGCAGTTTGCCAAGTAATTATCAATCAGTAAGCGATCCAGGACAGAAGTGCAGGGATGAGGCTTCCGAGGACTTCTGGTCGACGGCTCGATGTCGAACACTGGGAATGGTTCGGCTGCATGGCCGGTAAGTGATGTTGTGCATTTCGCATGGATCGAGCAGAAGTTAATCTCGTATATTCTCCGAGTGAGGGAGCGAAATGTCGTCAATGTCAGCGGGTGTGAATGGTGGAATTTCGTATAACGAATGACCGAATCACAGCGAGGAGGGAAGATGGCTGTGCTTGTGATCCTGGTCTAGGTATCCTTACGTTCGGCACGAAGTGGATTAGGGCCTTCGAAACAGTTGCGAGAGTTCCGAAATGGGATGCACATCCGGTCTCGGTTCGAGGAATCTGGACATTCGATTCCAAACTCTACTGACTTCAACAGTCCGAACTTTGAGTGTCGTTCCTGCCGCGTGGTCACGAATGTCAATGATGAAGTGAAGTCGTCGTATGCTCTTGCCTTTACGGCCGCCACACCGCGCGTTCCTGCCAGAAATGGGCGGCCGTTGTCGCTGGCTTGCGCGAAGGATGCAAGGGGCCGCAACCAAGCACTTTGTTCGCCGTTGCCATGCGAGTCTTGGCCGACATATTGCACAATTCTTCGATGAGTCTCGGTGATTGTCATCAACTAATCCCCTCAAACGCTCTCGACCTGGGTGAGCACGCCTTGTTATTATTGGAATGCGTACACCGCGAGATTGGCCCATGGTGTGAAAACTCCGCCGTCGACGACGCAATGTCGCTGGCCGCCGGGAGTCGGCAGATGGCTAAACGGACCTTTGGTGCAGGAGCAGAGCGGCGTGACAGTAGCGGAGGCGGCGTGGAAGGATGCCCTCCCAGGCCAGGCGCACGCTTTCCGCCCTGTTCCTTGGTCGTCACACAGCACCTCGTGTCTCGTGCACCGCATGCACAGAGTCCGGCCACGCACAACGAGCACAAACAGCGCCAGCAACGCGCGCATCCGCACCAAAAGGGCGAATTGCGCGGTCACGCGTTTTGACTTTGCGTGCACAACGGATCGCTGAAACGACGCGATGGCTCTCCCAACAGCACACCGTCTGCCAACTGCGCAACACGTCGCCGCCCGCTCGAAGGTTCACCAAAATGCGTCATCCGCCCCCCGTCGGACCAGCATACAGCCAACGGGGCCACGCCGTCGAAGGCCCCAAAAACAACTCCCGCGTGGACTTCCAGAGGCGGTCTAGTCAGGTACCAGACGCAACGCGGCTACACAAGCCAATCGGCTGCGCCGTGCGCATACAATCACGATTCGGGCAGATCTCCATCACCTGCTTGCACGAACCAGATGCGAAAGACATTGCACCGTTGTGATGATACCGCTGCACTGCCTTCGTCGCAGCCTCTGTCGCGCGGCGTTCTAGAGGGCGCTCTCGCGTCACCGCTGCGCTCGCCGGCACATTGCGACGCGAGTTACGACAGCGGCGTCGCCCGTCAGCCCTCCCCTGAGAGGCGCACACCGTCAGTTCCGGCGTGAATCAAGCCTTGGTCCGCGCATGAGCCCCTAGTCAGCAATCTATGGATACGATAGGCCGGTCTGCACAACTTGCGCGAATGGGCCGGCAGAGATTGCCTGCCAACTCAGGCCCCCACTGGATATCCATGCGGATCGCAATTTATGATTTCTGGGCCACTCACACCTGCCGGGACAAGCTTCGTGTGGATCTGCTACACACGCAGGATGCTGTTTCGGGCGTCGAACGGTTGCTGGTTACTGAGGCCGTCGCTACGCCTAGCGGAACGCCAGTCCACCCTGTCAGACTTCATATGCTCACCTTCCCCAGCGTCCTATTCAACTCCTTCATCTGCCTTCTGACAGCTTTCTTTTGGAGATTCGTTCGTCGCCTTTTGCTTTCGAGCAACTTACACTCTTTCATTGCAGTCACTCACTAACGATCACTCCGTGGTCACTTACATTCTTTTTTTTAATTTTTAACAGCACGAGTGCTTCAAAATGATGAAGAACATCGCCCTTATGGGCCTTGCCTCCGTGGCAATGGCCGCCGCTCCACCGTCATACGGTGCTGAGCCGGTGAACCCACCACCTGCCTATGGCGCTCCAAGCAGCAGCTCGACCGCGACCACACCAAACTCTCCGGTCGTCCCTACGAGCAGCAGCCACCCTGCTCCTCCTCCATACTTGGTCCAGAGCAGCAGCTCGACTGCTACCACCCCGTATTCGCCATCGAAGCCAAGCAGCAGCAGCCACCCTGCTCCTCCACCGTACGGCGACAAGAGCTCTTCCTCTTCCACCGCTACAACCCCCTCTTCTCCCGAGCAACCTACGGATACTACTTGCACTGAGGAGCTTACTACCCTCGTGTCCTCGTCTACCCACCCTGGTTACCCAGTGACCACGAGCGAGAGCAAGCCAGTGTCTTCCGGTACAACACCAAACTCGCCGTACCCACCGAAGTCCACGGAGACGAAGCCGGCATACCCACCAAAGAGCACCGAGACCAAGCCAGCTTACCCACCAAAGAGCACCGAGACCAAGCCAGCTTACCCACCGAAGAGCACTGGTACCACCCCCAGCTCTCCACAGCCTCCCAAGAGCAGCGAGACCGAGTCCACCACTTGCACAGAGGAGACCACCACTCCAGGCAAGCCAACTCAGCCAGCAACTTACGCTGTGCCACCTCCAGAGTCAAAGTCTACCGGCACAACTCCTGGCAGCCCTGAGAACCCGAAGACTTACCCAGCCCCTCCAAAGTCTACTGGCACCACGCCCAACAGCCCTGAAAACCCCAAGACTTACCCAGCTCCTCCTCCAGTAAGTAAAGCGATAGGTGGAAGCCCTGCCCGAGGCACCACATGTGAGACAGTGACCATCGCTTACACCTATTCCTTTTAGTATGGTGGCAAGTCTTCCACTGTTACCGTGCCAAGCAAGCCAGAGACCACTGCTCCAGCCCAACCACCAAAGGAACACACTACCATCACGAGCAAGATCTACACCACCAAGACTATCTACCAGACTACCGTGATCACCCTCAGCAACACTGTCATCACTAAGACTTTTGCTCAGTCGACCACCGTTGTGCCACAGCCACCAGCTGGCACTTCTCCTTCGTCTCCAAACCAGCCAAAGGAGTACCCACCTGCTGGCGAACAGCCAAAGCCATCCAGCCCATCAAGCCCTGAGCAACCTGGCACTCTCCCACCATCTGGACCAAACACCAAGACCGAGATCAAGACCGTCTATGTGACCCTTCCATGCGTAAGTAAAGTGATAGGTGGAAGCTCTGCCCAAGCCACCATATGTGAGACAGTGACCATCGCTTACACCTATTCCTTTTAGGACCAGTGCGTGCAGACCAAGACTCTCGTCCCAGTTCCACCTCCAGCTGCTACCACACCAACTACCCCAGGCTCTCCAAACTCGCCTCCAAGCTATGGTCAGCCTCCTGCCGGTGAGCAGCCAAAGCCTTCTACTCCGTCTTCGCCAAACTCTCCTCCTAGCTATGGTCAGCCTCCTGCCGGCGAGCAGCCAAAGCCATCCACACCGTCTTCTCCAAACTCGCCTCCAAGCTACGGTCAGCCTCCTGCCGGCGAGCAGCCATCGAGCCCATTGGGCCCTCAGCCAACCTCCGCTTGCCCTGCTCCAGGTTCGACCGACAGCCAGGGAAGGTATTCCTGCAACCCAGCTCACGCATACACTGGAGGCCAGAC
Organism: Cercospora nicotianae; assembly: GCA_029490675.1. Taxonomy (NCBI): domain Eukaryota; kingdom Fungi; phylum Ascomycota; class Dothideomycetes; order Mycosphaerellales; family Mycosphaerellaceae; genus Cercospora; species Cercospora nicotianae. The sequence continues at coordinate 3,055,652 of JANQAT010000006.1, read as the reverse complement.
TTGCAAGATGATTGACGGCTGCTACTATTTGGAATACCCAAAGAACACACCATCTTCGCCAAACTCACCTCCTAGCTATGGCCAGCCACCCAAGTACGGAGGTGGAAACGGTACCACCCCATACGGTCCAACTGGCACCGGCTCTGTTACTAAGCCATCAACCCCGATCGCGTAAGTAAATGTCATTGTGCAATGTAAAACTGGTTAACGCAATGCTAACACTATTCCAGATACACCGGCTCCGCCTCTGCTGCTAAGCCAGTCATCGGTTTGATGGCCGGTATTGCTGCCCTCGTCGCTTTCGCATAAGCGCATGATTCTATGAACGTTTAGAACGACGAATCATTTGCTGTACATTTTCGAGCGAAGCGAATGTCAATTATCACCGACGGGAACTATTCTAGGACCTAATAGAAGAATCCTCCATGATGCACGTTGCGATCGAGCAAACGCAGTGGAGAGAGCTATACGGAAATCGGCAATTCTTATTTTAACGACATGACGGGTCTCTGTTGGTTCACGTTCAGCTGCGAGTTGTCTTTTCTGCGCTCGTCGGCGGTCATGGACTGACTGCAATCTCTTTGGATAGTTGTTGCTCTTTGAAATTATCTTTCATGTTCATAATTTTCACTATAGATCTCACACTGTCCGCGCTTCGGCATATGGAGTGATATTTTGGTTGCCCTGCTCGCCTACTTCCACCTTTCCATCTGGTTGCAGCAATGGCTTAGCACGTCACCTCTCAGCTGGTCTTAGTCGGCACGATGAAAAGTGGACTTGAATGAAATTGCGTGTTTCACAGTACGGCACATGCTTGCTGGGCTTTTCTCGGCTTCCAATCGGTCCCATTTTCGTCACATTTCTTGTTCCGTGATGAAAGCGTTAGCCTGCGAAGCGTTGAAACATGTGATTTTGAACTGCCGTGGAGCTGATGTCAGATCATGCGAACGATTCTTGATGAGAGTGGTATTCAGATGACGTTCACAGTTCTTTGACAGCCACGACGAATCGCCAATTCAGTGAACAAATAACAAATTCATGATCAATCGTAGTTTCATCAGCTCTGACTACACGTTATATTGCAAAATGCCTACTCATCGGTGTCTGTGAAGACTATCCTTCTGTTTTGTTCATCTCTGTTCGTTCTTATGCATGTTTCGTCAAATCATACTGTTCCCATCCCTATGCCTTTCCTTCCCGCGCTGATGATTGCATTGAGGCATTTTCCAACAGCCTCTAAATCACCTAATAATGTTACATGTCCTCTTTCTGAACTCACGATCCCTCCGCGTGCGACGCGATAGCCTTTGGGAGCCATGGCGGCTTTGGCTAGAACGACTCCGTCTCCGCTGGCGAAAGCAAGTTCGTCATATGAGTCGGCGTGTCTGATGCCTTCTCTACCGTCGATTTTCGCGCCTACTACGGTTGGTGTGCTTCTGCCGTAAATGACGGCAATTGGTGGGTATGCATTTGTCTTGTCGTGTTCTGGGTTGTACGCAAGTTCTTCTTTGAATTTTTTCACGCTGGCCAGGGTTCTTGTGAGGTAGGCAATTGCTTTCTCACGTGGTATTGTGACTGCCGTTCGTACGGAAGGCACATCTGTTGTGTTTGAGTGCCTATCTCTGTCGATATTGCCATTCGCCATCGCGACATCACTGCTCTGTCCGCCACTTGCCATTGTATCTGGTGCTTCTGCGCCTCCGACACTAGTCACCTTCGCCAAATCGGCAGAACTCTTACTGCTCTTCCGCCCAGGCATAGGAAAATTTGGGAGCGCACTCGCGACCGAGCTCATGTAACCAGCAATGCCTGTGGGCTTTGGCGTTTGTGATAGAGGTGGCAGAGGCCGACCAACGCATGGCGAGAGACGGCCGTCGATCCAGGTCTGCGGATCGAAGAAGTCTACTGGGTACTCCTCTTTTGTGTTTTTGTCCACGAAACACCTCCCATCGAGTGGAAGCAGTGAAAAGCTTGTTCTGATCGTGAAATTGACTTGTGCTGTCAATACACGATCGCTCAACAGTACTTCATCGCCATTTCTGAGAGGTCCAAGAATGTTGACGCAAGTTTGGGGCACGCCAGCGTACACGACTCCGCGAAAAAGCTCCGGACGCTGATTCACAGCATGTCTCGTGATGAGTCCTCCAAGCGAGTGTGCGATAACTGTAGCTCCCCTGGCTTCCTTCGGCACACCAGGCTGATTACATGGCAGTCCCTCGAGAAACTTGATAAGCTGCCCGGAGAGATAAGCAGGATGTAGTCGCCAATCATAACCATAATCGTGCACTCTTAGCAGGCCTCTACGAGCATTGTCGGATGCTCGAAGACGTTTGAACAATCGCCTCGAGATATCGACAGGTCCAATATGAGTCAGCATGCCACCTGGAATTACTTTCTCCGTAGCTTTTTCATCTGCGTCTTCTTCCAGTCCCACCTCCAAGTCCACTTTGCGAAGGTTCAGGCCAACTTTGATTGGTACCCATAGCTGTCGATGTGGTGGCTCGGCAGATCGCAATATGCTACCTCTGTACCCGCCAAGAACTACCACGTCGCCGTCAAGTTGCTCGAGGGCACGATGAAAATGGGGATGGCTTGTGGCTTTGTCGACCCCGGCATCAGCGATTGCGGCCCGGGCAGAAGTATATGGTTGTCGTGTCATGGGATCTACCGGCCTTGACTTAGACTGAGAATGCTGACTGTAGCTATATCGCGCGCTAGATTTCGATGTCGCCGAGTCCGACCTTTCCCGGTTGAAGAAGTCAGGTGTCAGATTGGAGACGTTGATCGACGATATGGACGATATTGATGGCATGCTGATTCTGGAATCTGCCAAACTGTCTTTGATCGCTTTGAGTCGACTATTGACCTGCTCAGACACATGCTCGAAGCGAGTGTCATCGCCAAGGCTGGAGGCTGTGGACAATGTTCTCTGTGTTACGAGTGAGGTATCTGAAGTGCTTCTGCGCAAAATTCCAGGGGGTCTCGTAGGCGTATGCTTCAACTGCAAATTGCTTGGTAAATCTCCCAATTGGTTTCGATCGTCGTCGGTGCCCACTTCCGGCACATGTGCGCGACTTGATGCGGGGCGTCGCCCAGTTGGAGTTCGACTCCGCGACTCTGGTATGTCTGGTGTGCTAGAACGAGTCCATGCTCCTAGCGTAGACCGTCGTTTGGAAGCAGGAGAACTCGACCTCTCGGCTTTATCGCCTTCCTGCGTGAAAATCGATGCAATCGAGCCTTTCTTCGAGAATGTTGGCAGGCCAGCGAATAACGACTTTGACCCGCTTTCGGGACCTGATGAAGCCCTACGCCTGACAAACGAGAAACCATCGCGGAGGATCGACTTTGTTAGACTAGGTCGCTCTTTCTCTGGCTGCGCAATGCCAGCCCTCCACGGAGAGGGCGGTGCAAATGCTGGCCCATCACTCAAACCTGGAGGTGTTTGGCCATACTTGCCATCTGAATGATCTACTTCATCCGGCGACTCAGCAATAGGTGGCGTGTCGTTATCAAAGGCACCATCGAAATAGCCGCCGGTTTGCAGGGCCGCGGCTTTGACAGCGGCCGGCGTGGTAGGCGATATCAGTCGGGACTGTTCCCGTCCGATGCTGACACCGATCGCACCACGGACATCATTCTCAGGCTCTGGATCGTGACCAGGAGACTCGTCCTCGGAAGAGGTTGCGTTGTTGTCAGCAAGGAGAGTGTTGTATTGGATGCTCTCCAGTGCTCGAGATCGTCGCGCGGGCTGCTCGATTTGCTGGACTGCACTCATGTTTATTGCACGTCCGAACAGCCTTCATAGAAACACAGTTCAGTTGTCGGATCACAAGAACTTCCAAGCAGTCCAAGTTATTTCTTGTTGTTCGTGCGGATCCTCAAATCGGGAGCGGCGCAAGGATTCGGGCGAGGCTGTGCCATGGAAGATGCATCTCTGCGCGGTCGAACCAGATCCTTCTCGTCATTCCTTCGGCAGCAGGATGCAGCAGCAGCAGGAGCGGAGGAAGCAAGTGGTGGACGGATTCGTGGATGGCCGCTAGAACTAATCATGTCATCACTGCTTGCATAAAATTCCCGGACGCAGCGTGCACGCTGGGTCTGCCGGACACCCGTGGCCCTGTTTGGGCCAGGATCCGCGGAAGTCGCGATTGGAGCGGACAGATCGTCCGTTGCCTGCCCCGTGTCAGCACTTCTGCAGACGGTCAAGGCGAGACCGTTCCCAAACTCGGCGATTGTAGAAGGCGCCGTGGTGTCATAATCATCAAGACAGTCTGGACATGCTTTGGATGCTGGCACGAGCCCAGCAACCAGCTCCACACATGCATGAACGAATACGCTCGTACCTGCCATCGGCTCCGAAATTTGGCAAATACGCAAATACGCAGGCGTCCGCACGGTGTGCTATCTCTGAACAGCAAGCTAAAGGCAGCTACGGCCTTCGCCCACGCGAGCGGCATCTTAAAAGTCCGGATGCCGAATTCATCACAAGCAGTGCAGTTGAGGTTATCGGTGCAATTGGTCTCACAGTATCGGAGGCTCAGGCCTCTCGCCAGCATATCTCAACTGTTCAGCTGTCGTTTCCACGACTACATAGAACTATGATGCACTGCCCGTGATGTCCCTCGCATCGACCAAAGGCTTTGGCGGTCTCCAAGTCTGGGTCACGCAGGCTCGAAGCCTATCTCTGGATCGAGAAGCAAAACTGTGGCCTCAAAACTTGATCCGCTCATGATCAATCTATAAACGTGATCGCTATTGTGCTTGGGCTTGTGCACAGAGACCAGGGCCGGACACGCGGTTGGCAGCCTCCCAGCACCTCGATTCCTCAGCTCCAAGTGTCCAAACAGCCGTTGCGCGATTGTGTCCATTTCTCCAGCCAACACAAATCCTGCACGATCTACGTGTCCTGGTTCAGGCGCTATGCCGCTGCCATTGCCCTGCTCTTCTATCACGTCCTGCCAACCAAGCCTGTGTAGCACGCGTCAAGCTCTTCAAACTTGCCATATCTTCTCCTATGTGTGGCTGTCTGTCGAGCTTCAAGGACAACGTTGCATAGTACACGTCCTGTAGAGACGCTGGCCTGGAGTCAGGCACTGAAGACTAGTCGTGCGGTAAATAAGGATTCAGCCCAGGATCCGTGGACGCTTGCAGGCCTCGTAGAACCGTGAAATGAGTTGCTGCTCGTGCAAACTGCTGCGTGGTGTCTTTATCGGCGCATGGTGATTGATGCTGACGCGTATGAGACCTGCTCGCAACAGTTCAGACGAAACCAAAACCAAAGCAAGCAAGAAGCCGCATCGACATGCCCTTCTTGGCGAATCTTGGCCGATGCTTAGCTGCTCCGCATTTCGCACTGTCATAAAAACGTGCACCAGCGATACTTGATAGGCAACGCTTCCTCCTTACTCCTCACTCCGGCAATCATATCTGCACGCCATGTGCAGCCATTGGAGGGCAATCACGCTTGTTCCTACTGATTTGGGACCAGCGTGATAGCTCCTTCCAGGTACGACCGGCTGAGCTCACGGCAAGATCGCCACGTGCGAGCACTCTCAAATGGCGCCAGCATCTGGGCTCCTTCATCATGCCATGACCTGGAATATACCCTGAGAGCAACATCTTCATCAACATCCGTTATTCGAAAGGTCCCTCGGTCTCTACCGCGATCGAAATGGTCACGAGACAGAAGAGTGTCATCACGGATGACGCGCATCTTGCGGCGCTGGGTGTCAAGCAGGAGCTGAAGAGGAACTTCTCTCCACTCTCTATGCTCGGTTTGGCCTTCGCGTAAGTGGAAATATCGGAGAACTCTCACTGTTCCATCCTGGGGCACCCCCAAGGCGGGCGATGTCCGCTCTGCCGGAACGGTGTGAAGCTGTTGTGGGAAGTATATGCTTACAGGTCCTCGAAGCATCCTAAACTCATGGACCGCCTTATCTACATCAATGTCATTGGCACTGCCATCTGGAGGACCGACAAGCGTGATATGGGGCCTGGTCACGGCTGGATTTTTCAACCTCTGCTTGGCGGCATCACTCGCAGAGTTTCTGAGCGCGTATCCAACTGCAGGAGGACAGTACCACTGTAAGCAGAACTCTCTTGAGAAACCAGCAGTGTCGGGAAAAAGCCTGACTTGACCTTTTCACAGGGGTACACATCATCTCCTGGCATCAATGGAAGCCACTTCTTTCTTGGATCACGGGCTGGATCAACGTCTTTGGCTGGATGGCTCTGACGGCGACTGGCGGTCTCCTTGGAAGTCAGATCATCATTGGCATCATCGCAATCTACGACACAACCTACGAGGCACAGAGATGGCATCAATTCCTGATTTACATGGGCTACACGATCGTCGCCGCGCTCTGCAATGCGTTTGGTAATTCGCTTCTTCCGCTCATCAATAAGGCCGCCATTATGTGGAGCATCACCGGATTTGTTGTGATCTGCATCACAGTTCTGGCGTGTGCTTCGCCGGACTACAACTCTGGAGATCTTGTGTACCGAACATTCTTGAACGAGACCGGATGGCCAGATGGAATCGCTTGGATGCTCGGTCTCCTCCAAGGCACTCTCGGTCTGACTGGCTACGATGCCACTGCGCACATGGTCGAAGAAATTCCCAACGCAGTTGTCGAGGCTGTAAGTGATCGGCCTTGGCCACAATTTGGTGGTATTTGCTAATATGCGAGGTAGCCTAAAATTCTGATTTATTGCGTTGCAATCGGGACATTCACCGGCTTCGTATTCCTCTCCTGCTTGCTCTTTGTGGCGGGAGATCTCACGGATGTCATTTCTTCACCAGCCGGACCACTCAATCAGATCTTGTTCAACGCTACAGGTAGCCGAGCAGGCATGGTCTGTCTGCTGATGTTTCCGCTGATATGCTTGCTCTTCGCCACGACTGCGATCATGACAACCTCGTCAAGAATGACATATGGTGAGTTCTGTACCACGGCCGACTCACGATGTATGCTGACATCCGCAGCTTTCGCTCGCGATGGCGGCCTGCCCTTTCTCGGTACTTGGCCCGCGTCCACAAGAGGCTCGACGTACCACTGGAAGCACTTGGTCTTACAACAGCGGTTGTCACGATATTCGGTCTGATTTTCCTGGGCTCAACAAGCGCGTTCAATGCGATTGTCAGTGCGTCTGTTGTTGCACTGGGTGTGTCGTATGGCATACCCATCACGATCAACTGCCTGCGGGGCCGCAAGCAACTTCCTCCAACCCGAACGTTCGTTCTACCAGAATGGCTCGGCTGGACGGTCAATCTTATGGTATGTATACTCACAGGCCTACTCCCGAGGAAAGCTAACGCCAACAGGGAATTGCGTTCGTCCTCGTCACTACAGTGCTGTTCGTCTTCCCGCCCGAACTTCCAGTGACTGGCAGCAACATGAATTACTGCATTGTCGCATTCGCCGTGGTCTTCATCATCAGCGTCGTTCAGTGGTTCGTGGACGGTGCGAAGAACTATTCCGGTCCAAAGCCAGATCTTACTCTGGTCGCAATGGACACGTCAGACTCAGTTCCTGAGCACGATGCACTTGGCTCGTCAACACTCAAAGACAAGAGACTGAGTGTCTGATGTCGAGGTACGTACTTTTTGTCTCCACTTCCCCACCACGCTGTTATGATTATACACCAAGGGTTTACTCGAATCATGATGAGAGTTTACAATTTACAATCACAATTGTTCCTAATGACACAGCACCAAAATACCGTATTGCATTCGACTTGCATGTCTGCGATGATTTGGACATGTGCTGACAGCCGACATTATAGATGTTTCTCATAGATAGCAAGACAGAGAACTTGAAGTAGCCAATGCAAGAATGAACCGTACGATCTGTTTCAACTTCTCTAAGAAATCTGGAAATTGTTCCGGCGGTATGACTGACGCCGCTGTGCCGAGAATATGAAGCCGAACAGGCATTGCAGAGATGCAGTATATTATGAGGCACTGGCTGTGTCTCGAAGTCCTGTAGCATTTGCGGAGCTATCGAAACTCTAACATTACATTTTGAAGCGCCGGCCGAGTTCTTCGTTGCTGCATGAGTGGCTGGCAATCACACCAACTGAAGGCGTATTATCGGCCTTCGACGCCTGACTGCTGTATTGATATTGCTCTGTCACATGCCGACATAGCCTCCGCCATACCATTGCATCCTTCTGCTGCTGCGCGCTGTCTCGACGACAATTGTAATCTGACGACAGCTTCCCATGACTTAAGCATGCTCATTGGCCTTCGTTGCTGGGTTTGCGAGCAGTTGGAAGTTGATTCGATGGTCGCTCTTGCTCGCAATGCCTACACAAAACTTGAGGTTGAGCAAACTCATGTTGAGGTTGTCAATGATCATATCGATCAGTTCCTGCGGTAGCTTTTCGCCGGCCACCTTTTGCACTACCAAGCGACTGTACTGCACCCCATGTACGTTGAGCAGAGTCACGCCGCTAGAAGATAGTACAATCTGTTTCGAGCCCTCGAAGGCGCTTTTGTTGATCTTGGTGGGCGCAGTCATGTGAGTGGAGAGCATGCTGAAGGTCCGCAGTGAACGGAACAATACGGACGACCAATCGAACGTGTCGAACTCGCGAGCCTTGAGGTTGCGGTCCCAGCGTCGACAGATGAGATGTGCCAGCGTCCTGTCGGCACGCTTGATGTAGCGGTTCGCGCGGCCCTTGACAGATCTGAGCTGACGCCAGATCTGCTGAGCGTCTTGTTCCCCAGCCCAGCGATGAGCGAGCCTCTCGAGTGCTGCAAACAATATCTCGATAGCGCGGCCATGCTACAAAGGAGTGCGTGTTCTGTCAGTGAAGCGGTCGAAGTTCGAAGCTGAAGTTGAAGACAAGTGAGAAGGCGTTTGATGTCAGTCAGGTGCGTGGACCGTTGAAGAGGCAAGGCAGGTGCACCTGAAGACAGCAACGGCACCTGCTTTTATGCAGCATCATCTCCACAGACGCGAGATTCAAGCTAGAGGACACGGCGCAAAAGACGTGTATGCATTGCTGATACTGCTGCTGGCCATCGCCGTAGCCATACCTCAGCGGTCTATGGCCACGAGCAGGACATTGACAATGGCAAGTGCGGTCAAGAGACACGCCGCTCATTGAATTGTGAACGCAATATCGCGCGCGGCTGCATTGTCATCAAAGCGAGCATGTGCGCTGAAACTGCGGAGGGCATTCTCATCAATGCCATGTTAATGGGTGCTCGTGAAGCACGATGTGAAGTGTGAGATGCGTGGTGACATGTGAAGGGTGGATCCCTGGCGAAAGCTTAAGGTCGGCAAAATGCCATAGGTGGCATGTGTGGCCATCGAGGACGAGCGTCAGTCTTTTGAACACGTCGAGCACAAAACGCCCCTCAGAGCCCTTCTTTCAAGTCGCCGAAGAAACGTCGTCTTCGAACACGCCATCGCTCCGATGCTCTTTTAAATCCCTCTAGCCCGTTGTCACCGACACTTCGTTCTGGACTGGACCTACTCTCCGGAGCACCCATCCACCCACACAAAACTACAGCCATGTTACCATCAGGACGGCGGCGCGCAGGCGCGCTTTCGCCTTTAACGACCTGTCTTGCGTTGCTCCTTCTCTTCACAACCACAGCCAGTGCTGCAGTGTTGGGCATCGATTTCGGCACATTGAACATCAAGGCCGCATTGGTGAAGCCTGGCATTCCGCTTGACATAGTCTTGACGAAAGACTCGAAACGGAAAGAGACGGCAGCATTGGCCTTCAAACCAACACGCGATGAGAAGAACAACATTATCGCTAAAGAGGGTAGCTTCCCTGAACGAGCGTACGGCGGTGATGCTTTGGCTCTACAGGGACGAATGCCCGGCGAGGTCTTCCCAAATTTGAAACAGCTGCTGGGACTTTCTGGCGAAAGAGCTGCGGAAGCAGTGGCAACATACAAGCAGCGATATCCTGCTCTTCAGGCGGAGCATGTGGAATCACTCGGCACCACGGTCTTCAAGAGTGCGGCATTTCCTAGCGAACATCTGCCATACAGTGTGGAGGAATTGGTTGGCATGGAATTGGCAAACATCAAGCGCAATGCGGAGGACATGGCTGGCAAAGGGAGCTCTGTAAATGATGCGGTGATAACAATCCCAAACTTCTACACAGCAGACGAGAAACGAGCTATCGTGCACGCCGCCTACTTTGCCGGCTTCAACGTCCTCGGCCTCATCTCAGATGGCTTGGCTGTTGGTCTCGACTACGCGAAGACGCGAACTTTTCCAGACATATCGAAGGGCGAATCCCCAGAGTACCATCTCGTTTATGATATGGGCGCTGGTTCTACAACAGCTAGCGTCCTACGCTTCCAGAGCAAGAATGTCAAGGATGTTGGCAAATTCAACAAGACAGTCCAAGAGGTCACAGTGCAAGGAGTTGGCTGGGACCGGACACTCGGCGGCGATGCTCTCAACCATGTGATACTCGACGAGTTCGTGGCGAAGCTCTTGGCCAAGTCGGAGGTGCAGAGCCGTGGGACAACGGAGGCTGAGATCAGATCAAATGGTCGCGTCATGGCGCGCTTCTGGAAGGAGGCCGAGCGGGTTCGACAGGTACTGAGTGCGAACTCGGACACGTCTGCAGGGTTTGAAGAGATTCTTCCCGATATCGACCTTCGTGTGAAGCTTACGCGCGCAGAATTCGAGAAGCTCGCAGCTGATCACGCAAGTCGAGTGGCCACGCCTCTGGAAGATGCCTTGGCGATGGCGAAGTTGACTTCCAAGGACCTCAACTCAGTCATTCTTCACGGAGGTGCCATTCGCACACCCTTTGTTCAGAGCAGACTTGAAGCCGTGATCGATGACAAGTCAAAGCTGAGGAGCAATGTCAACCCAGATGAATCTGCAGTCTTTGGTGCTGCCTTCAAAGCGGCCGGTCTCTCGCCAAGCTTCAAGGTCAAGGAAATCCGAGACTCTGAAGCTGCCGGATACGCCACGAGCCTGGTCTACCAAGACGGCGGAAAGGAAAGGAAGCAAGGATTGTTCCTTCCAAATTCTCCAGCAGGCTCTGGTGCTACAGTCAAACAGGTCACCTTCAAGGACCGCGAAAACTTCTCCTTCGGCTTCATCCAAAAGGTCGACGGAATCGACCGCCCAATCCTCGATGTAAAGGTGGAGAACCTTACGGCCTCTGTCGATCAATTGAAGTCGAAGTTCGGTTGCGAGAAGGATGAGATGATCGTGAGGTTCAGCTCCAGACTCAATCCCAATTTCGGCCTTCCAGACGTCCTCAGTGGAAGTGTGGGCTGTGCGGTGAATGAAACAGCAAAGTCCGGCAGCGTTGGCGATTCAGTGAAAGGTTGGCTTGGACTAGGCAAGAAGAAAGACCAAGAGCCTCTGAAAGAAGAAGAGGACGACACGCCAGTTGAAGATGTCACCGCCGCCAGCTCTGCATCAAGCTCTTCGACCTCATCTAGCTCATCGTCTTCATCTTCTGCATCTGAGTCCCCTACGCCGAAGATCGAGATTGTCCTGCTGAAGTTCTCCACTGCTCCGCTCGGAAACCCACAGCCTGATGCAGCCCAACTTCAGCGTCTGGGGGAAAGGCTAAAGGACTTCGACGCTTCTGACAGAGCCCGTGTTGCTCGCGATGAAGCTCAAAATGTGCTAGAAAGCTTTACCTATTCTGTGCGCGACTTCTTGGAGAATGCCGATTACACTGCCGTCAGCACAAAAGAACAACGCAATCAGATCAGCAAGCTCTTAGAGTCTACGAAAGAATGGATGGAGTCTGGCGAGCCTGGAAAGGCGACCACAGAAGTTCTCAAGGAGAAATACAAGGCGCTCAAGGATCTCGTAGACCCCATCAAGACACGCAAGACCGAGACCACCCAGCGTGCAACTTTAGTTCCAGCGCTTCAAAAGAGTCTGGAAAAGGCCAAGAAATCGATCGCGAAGTATCAGGAAAAAATCGAGAAGGCCAAAGCCTCCCTCAGCGCTTCCAGCACGAGCACTTCGACCGCAGCGCCTTCTTCGTCTAGCGATGCGGATGACTTGGAGGAGCCAGATGCCACGACCACGCCCGAACCCGAACCAAGCAAGGAGCCTTCGCCTCTACTGAGCCTTGACTTGACGAGCATCACCGAGAAGTACGACGAGATCTCTGAGTGGCTGACTGAGAAGCTGGCCGAGCAGGGTAAACTCAAGCCCTTCGAGGATCCTGTGCTTCTCGTCAAAGACATTGAGAAACGCTCGACCGAGATCACCAACGCCGTGGAAGATCTTGTCCGCAGGGCTTCAGTTAAGCCAACCGTGAAGAAGCCACCAAAGCCGAAAGCGTCACCAAAGCCAAAGCCTAGCAAAAAGGCCAAAGGCGACGATGCTGAGCCTGAAGAGCCTGTCCCGGCAGATACACCAAAGGCTGAGGATGGCAAGCCAGTGACAGGTGGTGAAAGCATTGAAGACATGATGGACTGGTTGAATAAGGCGAAGGACAAGCAGAAAGATGAGATCCCGCCTCGTGACGAGCTGTAATTGGGTGCATATAGCCTGTAGACATGAATAGATGCATTAAGAATTCCTATGAAGCAAAAGAAGACACGAGACCGTATGCAGCCATACGAACGTAATGCTTCTTTGGATACTATGCCCATTAGCGTTTTGCAACGAAGCAAGGCACGGTGGTGGCAAAAGGGAGCCCTTTAACACGAAAGAGAGAAAAAAAAAAAAAAGAGGCGTTGGTGGTGACTTTTCGTCACCTAACATGAAGAGACATCTCAGTCGTGGTGAACCACAACTAGTGGGCATTTTAATTGCTCTCACTAGAGACTGATTAGTACAGAGCGAGGTGGTAAGAGAGCTAGGCAAGAACCTACCTGAGAATCGAACTCAGATTTTAGGATGCCTGTGTAGACGAGCCTGTTCTAAGAACAGGTCATACTCTGAGAGTATGAGACCTACGTCCTAACCGTTAGACGATGAAAGCGAGGAATTCGCCTCTAGATAACTCCTATTGGATGACGGCGGATGGAGACAAATCGTATATAATACTCAAATCGTAGGTGAGGTGAAATTTTACTGAAAAGTGGGGCTTGGTGGGGCTTCCAAGGCCCCAGCTGTGGCTCTGAGGTGCTCCTTTCCTCTACAACGGAGACAGAAAAATGAGACTCATTCGATGCATGAATTATAACGAAGCACAGTGATCTGCATTGAGTCCTATACTTGGCATATCGAGTGAAGGTGGCAGTTCCGGTTATGCAGATCGACATCACATCGCAAGGCTGGAGCGGATCGCCATCGAACAATCGGATACTGTTTGGAACGGGTCTTGCAACAGTCATCTGGTCACTTAGTACGACCTGTGTTCTTAAATCATATCTTAATATCAGCGTCGATGTTATACTTATTATGCTCGCACGTCACGAGCGCAGTACCATCTTTCTCCCTCCTCAATACCGCTTTCACCAGAGCTATACGCTTTCCAACATGTACAGTCTAGACAGGAATCCCGTCAACATCATCATTAATTCACTACTCGACGGATTGTACTCACCTCACACTCCATCAACAGCATCTCACCTTTCACAGCAGGCCTTAAATAACTAAATGTAATCGCCCTACAAAGTCCCAAATTCGGCCAAAAGTCCGGCTTCGAGATAGGCCACAATGCCCATGTCGTCGCACATTCGAACATGGCCATACTCGCTCCCGCGTGTAATGTTCCCATTGGATTAAGGAACTCTGGCTGCGCTCGAAATCGAAAGGTGGTTCTGCATGTTTTGTCCGAAAGCAACTCTACGTCTGCGATTTCGACGATCTCGAGCCATGGGAGGAGAAAGTGTTTGCCGTCTTTATCGTACTATGCATGCAGATGTTGGTATTGGTCTTGGTGGTATGCAAAAGCTAAGTCGGTCGTGAAGATGTGAGAGATGCATTGGTACCTTTGTTAGATTTTCGGGCGCGAGCAGGGCTTTCGTCATCCGCGTTTTGAGGTCTTCGTTCGGAATTTGTGCCATGCTGTCGATGATAGTCGGTTCCGCTGGGGATATACTGTCGTCTACAATGTGCAATGTACGTGTGAGTTGGTTGAACCATGTGGTGTTGAACCCTGTTGATCACCGGGCTTTGAATGATAGAGCCGAGGTATAAGTGAGTGTCCATTTCTTCACAGTATTGATCCTACTTCGCCATGATACAAGCCTGCATGTCTGAACACAGTGAGACTCCATTGCTCCAAGTTTGACGGAATTGTCGTGCGTCTTGATCTGGCACATAGCAATCGATGATGTCGATCTGGACAGCGCAATCATTGAGCTTTGAAATCTTGTTCGAATGTTTGGCTCTAGCAGCGGCGGACGTTGTGCAGATTTGCTGCCTCCAAGCTCGAAGATTATTCGCCCTTGTGTCCTCAGGAGCTCTGAAGCGGACAATGCTCGCTGTCTGGGAGCTTGATCATCAAAGCTTGGCTGTCGGGTTCGCATGTGTATTGTCCCATCCCTCTAGTATAACATTCAGTGTTGAATCGAGTCTCGCTTGCGACGCTCTGTAAAGCCTGGGTAGATCAACCTCATCTGCTTTTTTGTCCTCCAATAACATGGACGCAACGGCTTTCGCAGAGAGAAATATCTGTGGCATCCCATGTCCAGAGAAACCAGCACAAATGTATTGGCCCCGTTTGCCAGGTACCTCTCCCACGTGAGGAAATGAATCACTACTGTAACCCATACATCCCGACCAAATTGCATCAGTATATGCTCCACTGTCTTCCCAGCCGCGGAAGTGGCGTTGCATATAGCCATCAAAGTAGTGTTTGGCGGATTCGATGAGCTTTGCGTCGTCATAATTGTCGTACCAGGAGTCAAGCTGTTTGAAATAGTCCCTCCTACCGCCGCCCACAATGATGCTCCCATCGCTGCGAGGAATAAGATAGTCGTACTCCCCAGGCGCGAGTCTCATGATGTAGCTGTTCGTCAGAAGCGGAGCGTCGGGTTTAGTAGACACAATACGACTGCAGATCCCTCGTACACCGACGATCTTTCCTTTGTACTCTGGCAGTAGCGAAGAGGTATAAGCATTGCTCGCGTAGATGACGTTCGTGGCCTGTATCGTGCCTCGTTCAGTCTCGACCGCCCAGCGCCCGGTGCTTCCAGGATTTACAGACTTGACCGGAGTGTGGGTTTGCAGATTGACACCTTTGCCAACAGCTTTCTGCAGTAAATGCAGAACCAATTTGTATGGCCAGACATGTGCCGCCGTATAAGTGAAGCATGCCTTTGCTCCTTTGATGCCGGAAATCTGATGGAAGTGGTCAGTCCGCACAATCAGCCAGGAGAATTAAGCCACCACCTACACCTTGCGCAGTGCGTGGACCACTGTAGTGGACTTCGCTTGCTGTCGATATATTCGCTTCGTGAAGCGATTCCAAGCTCTGTTTGAGTTCCCGGTGAGCGGCCTCGTACATGCAGACATCTGTCGCTCTTGTTACAACAAAATCGCAGTCAATCGCTTCCTTCTCAACCAGCTTTTGGATCTCTTTCACTTGTCTTGCTTCGAACGAAGCGACTTCCTCGGCCGCCTCACGCCCATGTGTCTTGAGAGCACCAGCTGCTCTGTAGTATGGGTCTGGTTTGAGGTGTCCACCATTGCGGCCAGTGGCGCCAGAGCAAGCCTGTCTAGCTTCCAACAACACGATGGACACGGGCTTCTGCGTCGCTTCGCTCTTCTCCAGTAAATGGTAAGCCAGGCTTGCGCCAGCGTATCCGGCGCCAATGATCACAATGTCAGCCTCGGCAGGCAACCGCTCTGTTGTCCTGTGGTCGTCCAAGGCGTGTAATTCAGACCTCCAGAAAGACTGGGTGGCATTAGGGACGGGCACTGCCATTCTGCGATTTGCGTTTATTCTATCACTCCTTCTTCCAGATGTTCCAATGCGGCGCCGTCGAGACCAGGTCCAAGCATATAGCAAGATTGCAGTGGCGGAGATGCATAGCAGCAGTGGCAGCGCTTGTTAGTGGGCTGCATGGCCCATCGGGCCGGTGTCCCATCCCGGCCTATCAGGCGACCACAAATATCCACCTAGCTTATCATTGCTGAATGGAGCAGTGCACTTCTAGTTCGACGGATGAACGAAGTTATCAGGACCCAGATGGGAGTGCAATGGAGCCTCGTCTTTAAGATGAAATGGCCCTCTACCTGTAAGTGCTGAAGACTTTCACCTTCCAGCGAGATGAAAGAGCTATGCCAAGAAGTTGAGCGGAGTTATGGCGGCGCGGTTGGTGGTTGCATATCAGCAATACTAAAAGCCTCATCGAAATGATGCATGCCGAGTTCCCTAAAATCGATAGGGGTGTCGTCGAAAAGCGAAGCGTCGAAAGGATTCCATTCCAAGTCTCCAAAAGTGTCGTACATGTCGACAGCAGCTGCCATGTGCGTGGGCAGAGGATCGAATATTCCGTCTGTTGGCTCTGGTGTCTCCCCTTGAAAATGTGACGCCCACTTCTTGAAGTTATTGAGTGTCTCAGTTACCTCCTGAGAGGCGCTCTGCCCTCTCCGTGTATGCAAATGACGAATAGCGGTTTCGAGGGATGCCATCAAGGATGCTTCTGAGCGTGTCGAGGCATTTGCAGTCGACATGTATCGAATTAGATGCATACCGTTTTCCAGAACGCCTAGCACATGTTCCGATGATTCGTGTAAGCACTGTGCAAGAAGCACTAGCACGGCCGCTCGGCATGAACTAAATTCAGTCCAACTCGCCTTTGCCAGCCCAATTGTTCCATGCATGTGCTGTTCGATTGTGATTATTTGCTCGGCGGATCGAACCGCATCGTCGGCCAATTCAGTCCATCGCTGATTGACTTCCGCTTGCCCACTGCGCTCGGGAGTTTTCGTGTTGGTCTTCGCCTTGTTCAACAGGAATGGGCGGCCCACAAAGACCAAATTCATGTGCTTGGACAAATGCAGGTGTAAGACGGCTCGAGTTGTTGCAGATTCGAAATCTGGTATTTGAGCTGTGTTCCACCACTCCAGGAATTGTCCTTTCACATGTAGTAGTCGCTCAAAGTATGTATGTCGTAGGCGTGTACTTTTCCTCAGCATGAAAACCAAAAAAGACATATCTCCTAACCAGTCTGTTATCTTCGTCATGCTGCTTTCGAATTGTCTGTTCCCGGTAGCTGGCTTCCCTGGTTGCATGACGTCTGCAGGGTGATCCGCGTCAATCTCACTCGAGGAGATGGATGATGGCCGGCCATGAAGAATGCTCACACGCTTTTCCAATCGGTACGTGCTCCACCATAGGCGGTTTCGTAGATCCAAAGTATGTTCATCAAATTCATTTCCGAGGTATTTGCGGTGCATACCATTCTGTATCGCCATTCTCAACGCAAGTCCGAGGTATGTGTAGGATACACCATGCGCATCCATGGGCAAGGCGAAGTGAGCCAAGCACAAAAACGCCTGTACGCTGTCTACGCTCGCTATCGCCACAACATCAGGAATAAGATCCGCGGCCATTTGGTAGAAGGAGATTCCAACTGCATCTGCAACAGTCTCGATGCCGTTCTCACTCTGCCCGGTTACAGCTTGAGGCATGTGCGCAAATTGCGTTCCGACTGCCAATACACTTAGCGTACTGCAGAGCCAACATGCGTCGTCCGCGTTGAGAACGATGTTCTGCTGATAGAGCGTGTCGAGCTTCTCGCGGATCCAGCCCTCATCCGCGAAGAATGTATTCGTCTGCGCAAAACGAAAGTAGACCGAACTAAGGAACAGTGCAACTTCCTTTGGAGGCAGACTGTCGAGAACGGTCTTCATTCGTGAGTCCCGGGATTTGAGATGGTGTGCTCTCCAGTAGTCGAGTACTTGGAATTGGTCTTCGGTTTTGCGACCATTCGCGACCTGTAATTGCTGCTCCACATACGATTTCAATCTCATGGAAAAACTCCAGTGAGAAAACTCTCCGGAGTAGTGCGTTGTGTTCGGCGACACATTCTGTACCGTGAATCGCTCTTCATCCAATGCCGGCGCTTCGGGTTCGTCTGATGGCTGTCCAGCAGTGTAAGCGCTATTCTCGGATTCTAGTCTGGCCACGATCTTGCTCAAAGCGTCGTCTGTGAGCGAGGTATCACCCAGGAAGTGGCGAGCGACATATTCCAGGTGCTGAACACGACGGGCCGAAACCTCTAAGCCCTCACCTTCAGTCTTCTGGCTGGGAGCCGTAGTGCTCTGTGTCACGGACGCAGGTTCGCAGACGCGGTGATACTTTTGGCATCGGTCGCAAGGGATCTTTCCATTACACTTTTCTTTCAATCTTCGACATGAGCCACATGCTACAGCTGCTCGCTGTCGTTGCTGTTCAGGAACCTTGGGCCGCTTTCGCTTCCTGGACGGCTTTGCACCGTTCGGAGGCTCCATGACCGGAACGTCACTGTCGACATGGCCCATCCGCGCGCAGAGAGGGCGTGCACGATACAAGAACGAGTGCTGTTGTTTGGGAGTCGGCCGGGCGAGACCTGTGAAGTAGCACGGGCCAAGCATGGCTTGGCGAGACGAGCCGAAGCTCAATCTGATTCATCCAGGCATGACTGCCGAGCGACAGTTATCAACAGTTTCTGTTTCGGCTCTACATACAACATGATTGAACTTATCCAACCTGCGTGCTGGTGTCATAGAGGTGCCTGTGGCCGTAAGACAATGATCCGGTAGCAAGTTGTATCAGTGGACAACATGTCCCGACCCTTCGCTCTACCCAATTCCACACCAGGACACGGAACGATACATCTAGCCTTGTTGGCTCCCGACACACCAAAACTGCGTACAGTCAACTACCAGTACCCTCTGAAGCTGGTCGCTCCTCTACCAGTCAGGACCGACAACGAAGCTGCCACCCTGGTCCATACAGTCTACTTGCTCACTTATGGAGGTGGACTTGTGGCCGGCGATGCTATCGACCTCGTCGTCACTCTGGAGGCTCGTACTCGCCTCACACTCCTCACGCAGGGCAGCACCAAGCTGTTCAAATCACCAAGCCAAGACGTGGTCAGCCGGCAAGCTATGACTGTCACTCTCGCGCCGGGATCAGCCCTGTGCTACCTGCCAGATCCGGTTCAGCCATTTAGAAACAGCAGCTTCGAGCAGCTGCAGAAGTACAACATTATCGTACCTGAGTCTACCGGAAATTCTTCATGCGACGGTAATCAAGGCAGCCTATGCGTCCTGGACTGGGTTTCCAACGGTCGTCCTGCGAACGGCGAAGACTGGTCCTTTTTCCGCTATGGTAGCCGTAACGAAGTACACATCAGTCAACCTAATGGCGTGCACAAGCTGTTGCTACGGGACAATATGGTCCTCAATTCTCAGCATATCAGTGGTAGTATGGCTCACAGGATGGACGGCCTAGCCGTGTATGGAACGCTGATACTGTATGGTGACATGTTCGCTGCTTTGAGCACATTCTTCCTTAGGGAGTTCAAGGCTTTGCCTAGGATTGGCAATCGAAAGTGGGATAGTGGCAGCGATGACGAGCAAAGGTTGATGGATCCTGCGCTTGTGAAGAGACTCAGAAGACAACAGATGGAGGCGAACAGCAAAGTATTGTGGTCTGCTGCTTCCGTCCGTGGTAGCGTCGTGGTGAAATTTGGGGCGCCCACTGTCGAAGCTGGTCGACGCTGGCTGTGGACTATGCTGAGCGACGAGGGCAGCGTTGTGGAAGAATTTGGGGAGCGAGCACTACTGTGCTTACGATAGGGACCGGGATCGTGCGTCGATCTTGTCATTGAGCTGTTCGCATGCTAAGTTCATGAATGGATTTCCGCCCAAACATACATACATTGCCTTTCGTACATCTTGAAGGACTTTGTATCGCTCCTCGCAATCAGCATGGCATGATAGCCGAATGGGATCCCGGTAATCGCGAATTTGACTCGCGTGATCCATTGTTATCAATATAGTTTGTGCATGTGGGCAGGCATTGAGAGCCTTGGCGTCATTTGTCGCGTCGATGGTTGTTGTGGAGTGACCCTTTGACGCGTGACGCTGACTTTCACCCAAGCTCGTTTGCGCCAATCTCGCGCGCGGGACCGACCACCTTTACAAACCGCCCACTCACTCTGCGCGTCACAGGTGCTCGCATCGCAAGCAGTCTTCGCGTGACGTGACGCGAAGCGAAATGTCGCAGCCTTGATACTGCACCACTCGTAACCCGACAGTCGCCGGCACAGTACACGTCGCACAACGCGACTGCGAAGAAGCAGCCCGATCGCAAAAGCCGCACGCGTCGCGCGAACGCAGACAGAATCTAGACGATGTCGGCCTCGGTGTCACCGGCGCCAGATGCGGACGATGCTCCCACGAGACGCGCCTCTGGACGCGTGAGAAAACAACCTGACCACTTCACGGTCCCGTCCTCTGCAGCAGCCAAACGCAAACGCGACCAAACCGGTGGAGCCGATGCCAACGATGAAGATGAGGAAATGCTGGACGCTGAAGACGAAGATGACGAGGATGATGATTCAGAGGATGAGCCTGACGAGGAGGAAATGCGCGAAAGAGCCAAAAAGTCGCGCAAAGCGAAGAAGCCAGCAGCAGCGAAGAAACCGCCACAGAAGAAGGCTAAGACTCAGACCAATGGCCTTTCGCTCCCCATACGGAGCACAACACGAGCACCTGCTAGAAAGCGCGCGCCAAAGAAGCCGCAGGCGATCGATAACGCAGACGCAGAAGCAGCTGGCGGGATATTTGCTGAGCTCTTTGCACGGGACAAGAGCGTAGATGAAGTTGTCGCAGACTGGCTGGCTGCTTTCAAAGATAATGAGGCTTTGGCCTTGACGGACTTGATCAATTTCCTGCTCAAATCGGCGGGATGCAACATAAAAGTCAACGTGCACGACATCGAGGACCCCGATGGAGCTACTGAGAAGCTCCGTGACTTGCAAACAGAGCATCAGGCCACGAATCCCACCGATTACCCATTGATCGGAAAGGGCAAGAGCGGCGTAGCATTTCGTCAAAACATCACGCTGTTCATGCAACAGTTGATCAAATCCATATCCGCTGCGGGGATTTTGATCGCCAATCCGGACCTACTGGAAAACATCAGCGTGTGGTTCTCGACCATGTCATCTGCGTCCGATCGGTCGTTCAGACACACAGCGACCGTCTTTTCGTTAAGCGTAATCACAGCCATGTGTGACATCGCGAAGGAGCTGGCCAAACAGGCGCCGACGTTCCAGAGGCAAGTTGCTGCAGAGCAAAAGAAATCCAGAGTCAACAAAGCGCGGGTGAAGGAGTTCGAAGAAAAGGCCAAGCAAGCCACACTCGACCTGGAGTACATGGAGGCATTGCTGAAGGACTGGTTCGATGCCATATTCATTCATCGTTATCGTGATGTAGACCCAATGATTCGCCGGGAGTGTATTGAAGCAATCGGAGATTGGATCATGGCCCGCCCGGAACACTTCTTTGACGGACATCATCTCCGATACCTGGGCTGGGTCCTCAGCGATTCGCACGCCTCGTGCAGGCACGAAGTCGTCGATCAACTCAAGCGCTTCTATCAAGACACCAATAAACTCGGCGGGCTCAGGACATTTACGGAGAAGTTCCGCCAAAGACTGGTAGAAGTGGGCACTTCTGATGCTGACTTAAACGTGCGAATTTCTGGGATCGAGCTCCTGGGTATGCTGCGGGAGAACGATCTGCTCGAACCAGACGATATCGATGCCATAGGCCGGCTCATCTTTCATGATGAGGCAAAGGTGCGCAAGGCAGTCGCAGGCTTCTTCTCGGAAAATGTCAATGACCTTTTCAATGCTAAAGCGGATGACATTGGTGGCATTGAGAGCCTCAAGGAAAACTTGCCAGAAGTCAGCGAGGAGAATTTCGAAGCCCCGCGGCTGGAGTGGCTGAAGCTCAAGTCTTTAGCAGAGATGCTACAATCTTATGACAACGAGGATCCAGGATCCAGTCAATTCGAGCGAAGCGGCACAGATGGCAGTCTCATGATCAACGTTGCAGGCACCGATTCTCGTTTTACTCTGGCCATCAATGCGCTCTATGACAAGATCAACGAGCTGCAGAATTGGCAGGCCCTAGCAGGTTATCTGCTATTCGACCACTCCCATTCACGGTCTAATGGCGCCGCTGACGATGCCTTATCCCATTTGAAGCATGAGTGCACGTTAAGCGAGAAGGAGGAGCTCATCCTGCTGGAAGTCCTCAATGCCTCAGTGAAACGTACGCTTGGCGATTTGGCGGAGCAGCACAACCATCACACGAAAGGCAAGCTCACAAAGAAGCAAAAGGAAGAGCTGCAGGATGAGCTTGAAGAGGCCGTGCGGCACTTGACAGATATTTTGCCCAGACTTTTGAAGAAGTTCGGCGATGCTCCAGGCACTGCAGCTGCTGTTCTCCGCTTAGAAGGTGTCTTCGCGATTCCTGCTCTGCAAAGTTTGCGGGCCGATCCCACGATCAATGGTGCCCTGCTCGATGATCTTCGAAAGCAGTTCATGTCACACGGCACGGACGAAGTGCTTGGTCCAGCGACAAGTGCCATACTGCACGCCAAATCCTACGGAGACCTCGACGACACCGCGGTGGAGAAATTGTCCGGCCTGTGGGAGGATGTGGTCAGCAATCTTGCAGAGCTGCTGAATGTCGACACGCTGACTGTCCGTGGGGCTTCACCACGAGAAGAATTGGTGGCACTCAGCAACAATCTGCTGCGGATTGTGCATCTTGCCACCATTTCGAACCCTATATCACATCTTGAGGACGGCAATCTCGCAGCCAGCAACACCGATCCGGACAAGGCATATAACGGTGCGATCGACTTCATCGTCGATTTGCTACAACGCGCTGTGCACTCCACCGGGCCAGCTCCTGATCCTGAAGAGGCAGCACTCGAGGACAGCATTGCTGCGAGAGCTGCAGAGGCAGCCTTGTTCTATTTTTCGATGGAAGCTGTCCGCATTGGCGACAGCCGTCAGAACAGGTGTAGGCTCAGAATTGGATGATCTGGAGCCGTTATGCCTTCGACGAGACACATACGTGACAAATATCATGATGGTACTTGATGGAAGGAAAGCGACAGAACAGGTCTGCTTCTCGATGACTGGCTGTTTACTAGACTTGCACACGTCTGGGGCTGTGTTACGCACGGTGAAGGCGAAACCCGGCATCAGCGAAGACTATACCGTGTTGATTATGGACTTGGACTCTGAACATGAGAAGGCGGTACTGAAGACCTTCGCTGCGCTCGAGAAGGACTTCGCCAGATTGAGCCGCAAGAAACTGGACGACCACTCAAACGAGGACGAAGAGATGGACGTTGATGCAGATCCCGTCGATGACGATCCACTCTCTGAATCCGAAGACGAGGATGAGGACCACCAGCTTCAAACATCTCAACAAGCGCGGGATGCCAAGCTCGCGAAGCCTCTCATCGCCGAACAGAAGCTATGCATCCTGACAGGCAAGATTGTACAAGCTGAGGCTGCTGGCGTCCTGGCGGATAAAGCGACACGAAAGCGCGTGGAGCGCAACAAGACCAGACTTGGGCCGAACTTCAAGGAAGTGGTAGCATATTTCGAGAAGCCCAATTTGGAGAAGAAGGCCGGGAAGAGCAAAGCGAAGCCTAAAGCGAAAGCTGCTCCAAACGGGATCGGAGGAAACCCAAAGCTGATCCAAAGAGTAATGCCATCGTGGCTGAGGACGAAATGGAAGACGAGATTGAGGATGAGGACGAGGTCGATGTCGAGCCACAGGCACTTGAAGAGGATGATCGCGAGACTGCCAATGGTGCCCCAGCGGACGAGGAGAGCGTGGTCGGCGACTGAACAATTCCCGACCTTCTATGACGAGCTCAAATGTCTCGATCCAAAATGCTACAGGCGCTCCAGGTCACGTCCTTCCACAGCGCACAAAAATCGCCAAGCTTGCAAGGATGATAGGGACGGGATGAGTTGAAGTGTTCGATGGACTCTCTTCCAGCCTGTAGGCAGGAACGCTCACGTTGCACAAGTGCGCGGCGTGGAGGCCGATCACATCATGGCCCGCCATGTGCGCACTGCAGGCTGCGAGGTAGCGAAGGCTTTGTACAGAACGCCGAAGGGAAGACGGCGCGAGGCACTCGCCCAGGCGATATTACTCTTATCAATTGATGATTGTTTTCAATTCAATGCTTGTAAGCCGCAAGCCGCGTAGTAATGCTAAAAGGGGTATCTCCGCTGATTCCTGACACCTCAACGTCCGTCCCACATTTCTACCAGAACCCATGTACACGTGTCTTCCAGTTTTCCACCGCCATACCCTTCAGATCGTCGCCATTCAACATATCAACGCCCTCGCGCATCAGCGTCTCCCAGACCGAGTTGCGCAGGCTTACAGGCCAGTTCGGCGTGTCCCAGTAACGGACATATAGCCCTCTTCGTTTTGCTCCTCTGATCTGCCCTCGGATCTTGTTGAGCTGGGACGCGGATAATTGACCTCCCCAGACGAAGCCTATAGATCTCGCAAAGGAAACGCTTGCGTACCAGGAGTTGGTGGAATTGAAGTCGTCCGCAGAAGTTACAATGCCAGTTCCGACATTTCCTTGACCACCTTCAACAAAGCCCGTCTTGCCTTCATCGGTTTCTAGGCTTTCGGTATCCCGTTCTCGCTCAGGCTCCCACATTCGATCGAGAGGTGCATCGAAGAAGATTTCTCTGCGTTCGGTCTCACCTACAACCATGTCGAAGGGAGTGTTTCCAGTTCCGACCACTGTTACAGCGCGTTTGTGAAATTGCTTCCCGTCGTGATACGATAGATAGTCCTTCTCGCGCAGCGCAGACAATTGCCGTTGTACATGGGGATATGTCTCACGCCCTTCGGTTTTGAAGTCAACGAGCAGAGTGAGACTTTGATCAGGATCGGCATCGAACACTCCATGACCGGTAGTATTGCCGAAAGCGTTGTGCGGATTCATCGTATCGAGCATCTCAACAATCGGGTTGATGTATAAGTTCCGAAATGTTCGGTTCTTGGTCAGAGCGGCAGTATTATGACCAACGTATAAATCTTCGTCGAAATGCCAGACATCAGCTTCGACACCAGTGCAACCCCAGTGCAGTGCATCGTAGAGCGGGACTTTTCGCCAATAGTCGTTGTGAGAGTGACATCGGATGGGAAGCACGTCTCTTGTCGCATCCGTGGGGTAATTGGCAAGGCCATCACCAGGTTTCCCAGGAAGACCCCATTCGGGAAGAAAGATCTCGTCGGTCTCGAGATTCCAGAAAAGACGCGCGCGCCCTACGATTGCTTGTAGTATGTGAAGAACGCCACTGTAGGAAGTTAATAGGTTTGCAAGCATCGTTATCGCATAGGTAAACTTACAAGAACATCAATACTGCGACCGAGACCATGACACAACTTCTCCTGATCGAGCCTGCCAGTGAGCGACGACGTCTGCGTCCTTCCCTCACTGGACTCGACTTGAGCTTTCCTTCGTCCAAGGCATCATTCCGCAGGCCAAGGTGATCCTGGTCGTGGTCTCTGCTTCGTCTTCGTTGACGCGAAGTCATGCCCAAGAAAGAAAGAACATGGCCGACAGTGGATCGCCGTTGCGAACGCTCCGGGAAGTAGTGTTCTGACGACGCCTCATCATCATCATCGAAGTCTCGGTAGTAGACGGGTAAGATGGGTGAAGATGTCAAGCTTTGACTTTCGTCCATGTCCTTGTCCTTGGCGCTGCCGTTGCCCAACGCCATTGCGCCTGGCATTTGCTTGCTGGAGCTAATTTTCGATCCCACAATCTGGTTGTACTGGTTGAAGACGCTGGTCTGAGGTAGTGATCGGTGACTGCCGGGCAAATTGTTCAAGTGCGATGCTGTTGACGCTTAGGGACGGCCGACCGACTTTGCTTTGCTACGACAAACGAAGTTGTACATGCGCCATTCAATGCGCCTGAAGGCTGAGTGGGGATATGCTCATGAAATTGCTGAAGTGTGAAGGCTGAGGACTGCTATGGAGGCACGAAGAGAGGTACGGTTCGCAAACACGCAGACGGCGGGAGCGCTGCATAAGAAGGAGATCGCTCGTCCATCAGTACACCGCACAGGCACATGCCGCCAGATCAAACGATGGAAGCATGTGAGCATACCATAGAGCGCAAAAGAGCCAGCAGGGACATGGCGAACGAAGCACGCTTTCCGCGGCGAGACCTGATTGGCGGCAATGCGAAGAGCGCGTGCGCCACACGTAAAGTCCCGGCCATCGGCCCCAGGGTCTTCGATCTTTGGTCTCTTTTGCCGAAGCTTCTATACGACCAGACTCGCGGCCTGGCGTTGCGGCACGCTGCTGATTGGGAGTGTTAGAGCTAACAACACCAATGGCATGAGTGAAGATGCCTACAATACGAGACCAGAGCTTACGTGGCACACGAGCTCCTACCAGAACAAGGTTAAGTCAGACAAAGTTCGAAAGTCAACCACCTTCGAGTTTAATGGCTCGAGGCTGAGCGTGATGAACCCATGTCGTATGTGCCCCGGAGTGCAAACGGCAGATATAACAAGATCGAACAAGCACGTCAAGGTGCAACAGGCAGCAGCTTCTAAACGACCACGATTAGTGAACGTTTCTTCAGCCATGCTCGAAACGGCGGCCCTAGGAGAGTCTTGAAATGGCGGCCCTGGGAGAGTCTCGAAATGGCGGCCCTAGGAGATTCTCGAAAGGAACACACTGTCATGCTTCGAGTAGGCGGCGTCAAGCTCGATTGCTACTTCTGGACCACCTTGTGACCTGCACGACGTGCTGCAAGGCCGCGACATTGCTGCTGCTGCTGTGCTGTGCGGTCAAATAATCGCCAAAGCGCATCCTTGTCCCCGAAGATACGGAAGACTCGCAGCTGCCTGGCTGGGGCTTGGACAAGCGTTGCAGAAGCCTCTCTGAAACGCGACCACCTTTCACCGGTGAGTTTGGATCACAGCCAAGGCCTAAGCCAGCACAATGGTGGAACAACGTTGATGAAGTGGATCGCGGGCAGGCCGAGCTCAATGGTTTGTGGTGTGCAGAATGCGTCCAGGGACTGACAACGCGACCTATCATTGCGTGCTGTTTCTTGCGGTGCCCCTGTCTGTGTTTGTGATTCTTTTCGTGCTGTAAAAGGGAGAATCGCAATGGGAAACCCGTGGAAACGAGATTGAGGTAGCCCGAGGAGCGATGTGACCAGCACCCAACATGTCTGCCTGGGCTCCATGATACCATTCGTATTGGAGCTCACCGTTTCTTCCCCTTGGTCTTGTCAAGCACTTCCACCCATCGCTTGTCAACGCCTCTGCGCTCAAGTGCTTTGACTACTGC
Source organism: Cercospora nicotianae (assembly GCA_029490675.1). NCBI lineage: Eukaryota > Fungi > Ascomycota > Dothideomycetes > Mycosphaerellales > Mycosphaerellaceae > Cercospora > Cercospora nicotianae. Next base: position 3,028,359 of record JANQAT010000006.1, on the reverse strand, counting down.
ATCCTTCTGTGGTCCCTGCACCATGACCTCAAGGACTTCCTTCTCGTTCTTCTTTGCGGCGCCAGCGAGAGGTTCAACGCTTGTGCTGCCAGCACACGTCTTTCTCAGCTCATCCGCCAAAGGTCTTGGGTTGACGTGGTAGACCTCGAGGCCAGAGACCTTTGTCACGGTCTTGTTGCCACTTCTTGTCTCCAATGTAATGTGTATCTTTGGCGCTGCACCGCTCTTCGCTTTCGCACCGGCCGGATCCGCCCCTTGGCGGACGATGGTGTGCTGCTGCGCCATCCCGTGCAACACGCGATCGATGAGCGCATCTCGCGGTACGGTGCCCTTGGCCAGCACTTCCTTGTCAAGTGAGCCAGAGCCATCGAAGACGGCGTTGGCCAGGACTGGATTGAGTTTGACCAACCGCTTGTTCGTCTCGGATATGAGGTTCTCCTTTTCGAGATATGCCGTGACAAGCTCACGCACTTCCGGTGGCGTGTAATGTTGCTTCGTACTGGACACTGCATCAAAAATAGGCTGCAGCTTGGCAGCCGGCTTGTAGGAAGAGATCACTTGCAGCTTCTGCCCGATGGAATCATCGCCGACATCGGTTTTTGCTGTCCCTGCTTCTCCCCGGCCAAGTGATGTACCGCCCGCATTCTCCTTCTTTGGCAATCGGTATGGCTTGAAGTTGACAACGGCCGCATCGTCAAAATCGACGTCGATTATCGTCGTCTCATTGCCATCTTTGTCCTTCGATTTCACGATTTTAGCTTTGTCCAAGCTCTTGACAAATTTCTTGATGTTCTTCCAAGATGTCTTCTTGATCTGTAGCTGCTGCGCCTCCTCTGGCGTGTACGCCGGTAGAAACGGCTGGACCAAGGTTGACATGATCACAGTCTGCGTTAGCGGGAAATCGAGGCCGTAATTTTTGGCGTTAGGATTGGAGCTCTTGTAGTGGTTGATACCAAAGAGAAAAGCGTTCCGAAAGGCTTCGTCGATTTCCTTTTGCGACAATTCTTTGCCTTTCACATTCTCACTGGATTCCTCGCTGTCCACAGGCACATCGACGGCCTTGGTGTTGGCGCTGCCGTTGGTCGCAGAGTCTCCAAGTGCTACCCCACCTGCTTCATATTGGTCCTCCAGGTCAAGGTCTGCTACTTGTTCCAACAGTCCTCGATTCTGTAAGATCTTGGTCCATCCCTCAACCTCTTCTGGAGGCTGTTGGCCTGGCTTCCCCAAGTGGCCCCACGTCCACAATTCATCTCCGAGAAAGTGCATATTTTCCACTGCCTTTCCTTTCTCGCCTCTTACCTTCTGTAGATCACAGACATCGATGACGCACACTCCTACTGCTACAGGGACGGAGGGCCGTTCAAGCGCTGCTATAGCCACCACGGCACCCTTTCTGGCTCGAGGAGGAAAAGGCGGCCCGCCGAACAGGCCAGGAATCATCAAATCTGCGCCACCTTGCAGTTTCTTGATAACGATTTCTGGCGTGTGCAGCAAAGGTACGAGGCCAGGATGACGCCAAAGTGTGTAGACGGAGGGTATCATTTGTCCTTCAACCTGAAACCACAATATCCTCGACTCTTCACCATCCTGGCTGCCCACGTATAGAGAGCCTGAGGCTTGCTGCGCTTCCGGCCGCTTGAACGTCGTCGACTGCGTGTTCTCAGGGAGAAGGGAGTTCCGTAGAGCACTGTGAGCAGCGGTTGCCTCTGCCTTCTGTTCAGGAGTTTCATCGTCGACGGCTTTACTGTCCAGGTCGAAGTCCTTGATGATCTGGTCGGCGAGCTTGCGGCGATCAGATGATCGCATGGGAGCCTGTGGCTTGATGATGGGCTTCTTCTTGAACATGACGACGGTAGGGACTGGAGAATGCGATCGAGTGCACGCGCGATGGACGCGAAGTTCGCGAATCTGGAGGGCGAAGCTCAGGATCCTAGCACGGCGATGACGAGGTGGAGGGGTCGTGCCTGTCTTCTTCACGTGGAGGGCCGCGTGCATTCCGCGCGCAATCCAAGAGTTCAGGCATCACCTCTCGGTGCACCTGCACCTGCAGCTCACCTCATCTTTGAGACATGTCGACTGCACAGTCGCCCATGAGTTCACTGACGACGCTTCATCGATTTGTGAGCACAGCCCGGCTGTGAGAATTGCATGACCAGACCACAGGCTTGAACGATCGAACCGATGGTCTTGGCAAGTCGCCCCGCCATGCAACTTGTGCAAGCACAATTACAATCGTGCGCGGCGCCCAGTGTTGTGGCTGTGGTTCGCTGGGCAATCCGCGGACATGTAGGCGGGTAGGGCATGGTATCGCGATGCCCGGGCGTGCTGTTGTCTTGGATTTTATCAGCACCTGCCGCACACGTTCGTTGTGCTCTACCTGACAGGCACGACGCTGGCTTTCCAAGGTCAGAATACTTCACCATGTCCTCACGCTGCTCTAGATCTTCTTCTACGTACGCTGGCTCAACGACTAAACAAAAACATCACCTGGACTCCCTACAAACACAATATTCGGACAAAGGCACGATGTCTTCGCATGCGTTTGCAGTCGTTGAACTCCTAGAGAGTGTCCTAATGCACCTCGAAATGAAAGATCTTCTTCGCATTCCGCGCGTCTCGCAGCAATGGCGCACAGTCATCACGACCTCACCAAATTTGCTCAGGAGAATGTTCCTAGGATTCGTTCCTACAACGGGCAAGCTCTCCCACTCTGTACACGACAATAACTCCAAGCCGGAATCTGCTTGTCACGCTCCAACTACTGCGAAAGGTGTTCCGGGGCGGCATTTGCTGAATAGCACATCGGACGTGGGACCAGCCTTCGACCAATCGCCCCAGCATATCCAGTTCAATCCAGTCTTCCCTTCAGACGGGAGAATTGTGAGACTGCGGACCGCTCAATTCCGGGTGAAGCTCGATTGCGGAGAGTCGTGGTTGGACATGTTCTTCACTCAAGCTCCGTGCACGGAAATGCAAGTTGGTTTATACTTCATTCGCAAGCGCGAGTGGATGTCACGTTTCGGTTTGATTCGGAGATCCGACGAGCCGGTCGTTCTGACCATGACGGTAAGGCGAGATACAGGCGTGCGAGCCAGAGACATTCTAGAGTCGTTGCGAAGTGCTTGCAGCGAGGACGTGCAGCGGTGGCAGAGAATTGATATCTGTGCACCAGGGGCGGCCAATGCTTGATACTCCGTCCCGAAGTGAGTCGAGCAGAAGGTTTTCCCAGGTTATCGTCATGACGGGTGTGCTGCGCTCTTCATGTACATAAGGCGAACTAGATGCATTGAATCAGTTGTCAGTGCAGTGCAAAATATGCATTGCTCATATAGTCAGTTGACATCCGAGGTAACTCGCACTTTCAGGACTGGTCTCGATACCGTGAGCCGTATCCATGTCGTGTCTCGAACCACAAGCGACTCGATATGTGAAGGAAACTCCTTAGAATACAGTGTCCGTGCTCTTATTTGCATCTATTCCGCTCCAGACCCGCAAACGCTGCATCGTGATCGCACCACATCTAGAATGGGTTGTCTTCTGGTGCGACTTCAGTGTGGTAGAAGCTGGCAATGAACGGAATCTTCTCCAAAATGTCCTGCTTCACCTTGGGCACAGCGTCGAAAAACATGATTGCAAATGTTCCCGCAGCAACGCCGAAACCAGCTGCCAGTGTGCCACTGCATCGCGTGTCAGAGCTGTCGAATTGTGGTTGAGAAGGATATGTCGCGAACGTACTAGTAGTAGCCCTTGCCTGCGTCCACGCCAAAGACGTGTGGCTTGATCTTGTATCTGCGCAGTTTGTCAGCCTTGCCAATCCCTCCATTGTCGCCCGTGCGATGCCATACTGAGGGCCGTAGGGGCTCTTGTAGGTGTCAACCTTGACAGGTTTCCGCCAGACGTGTGTGCCGGGAGCGCCGCTCTTCCATAGTCCGGCACCGCCCTGGAGGGTCGGGCTCGTGTTCTGCATGCCATTCAGCCATAGTCCATATGCCCTAGCTCTTGCGTCCTACCAATAATCTCAACGCGGGTCGCATGTTGTGTGTGGTGCGAGGGTGGTGATGTCGGTCGTTGTCGGGAGAAAGTCGAGAGCTGGTGAAGTCAATGTTTCGTTTGGCCGTGACGAGCCAATCGTCGCAGCCAGCGCGGTCATTCTCAACCGCACGGCAGAATCCGACACCGACCGACAATTGCTCAATTGACAGCCGCATCTCTGGCCACCCGCCCTCGCCCACGCCTCCTCTGTTCGCACGCTCGCGATGACGACGTAACTTAGCAGCTTCAGCCCGTCAGCACCATGTTGCAGGGCGAGCAGAGCGCGCGACGATTCAGGAGTGGATATGTCGTCGAGCTCCAAGGTTACCGGTACGCAGCCCATTAGTCCGCCCTGTGTTACAATGCACATGCACAGGACCGCGCAAAAGAGATCAACAGCCACTGAGTCCGCCCTGCAGTCGAGTATCATGACGAGTCTGGAGTCTTTCCCCTAGTATCGCGCGACATAGCCGCCAGGCTTCCGCTGCGAAATCTCAACTGGCAGTCACCGCCTCGCCCACTCCGCCAGATCAAGTCCTTGCACTTGGATTTCGTGCCCGACAAGCAGACCCAGGCTGCTCTACGACCCTCGTCGCGCAGAGATGATGCTATCGCGCCTCAGCGAAGCCTCGACATTGCCACGGGAGGCGGCCAAACGGGCAAGGAGCGAAGGCACCAAATCCCAGGCTTCCGGACAAGTCCATACCTCAAACTCTATGTGTTGAGATGCGATGATAGTGAAGCCTACAAAGAGTTCGAGCGCAAAAGGATACGCGAGTGGGTGAAGGAGGTCGCGCAGCCAGAGGGCAAGCAGGACCATGATGCTCACGAATGGTTGATCTTGCACGTTGTTGTGCCCGACACTGTAGCGGCCAGCGAGCCACGATGGCGGGAGAGTAGCAGAGACCCGGACGACCTCAAGGAGAGGAAAAGCGGCAACAAGCTCATTGGCAAGGGCACGCGGACTGTATTTGACCGAGTGCGTGCTGATTTCAACGATACGGGCAAGTCTGGCATCGACCGCGTGGCTCAAATCCGCATCGTAAAGAAGGAGGCACCGGCGGACTTGCTTCCCACCCCAGCTGTTGCGCAAACATACGATGAGACTCCACAGGAGCGAGAGAACGCTTGGAACGACCTCATTTCGAAGCTCAAGTCGCTCATTCTCGGCCCCTTTGACAGGCGGGTCCGACAGTATGAAGCTGACATTGCAGAGCAAGAGGCGCGAAGGTCACTCCCCGGCTGGAACTTCTGTACCTTCTTCATCCACAAGGAAGGCTTAGCCATGGCACTGGAAAGCATAGGCTTAGTGGAAGACGCTTTGGCAATCTACGACGAACTTTCGATTGGGCTTGAGATCGTTCTCCGCGAATTGGCAACTGGCGAGGCTCGGGGAACAGCAACAAGCTTTGCAGACTATACGCATGATATTAGGCGGCGAGTGAAAGGATCATCGGACGCCGAGCGCAATGGGGACTCCAACGGGGTTGCAAACGACAAACACGACACAGAGCTTCTTTTCAGCAAAGACTATCGGGATGGTATCCTCCGGAGCAGCATATCTGTGTTCGACTTCATGTGCTACATTTTCCACCGACAAAAGGCTCTGATACTGCGTCTTGCGAATGCACAATCTGCACGCCTGGAGCAAGATGCGAAAGAGGGCGGCGAAGATCTGGTCCTAACTGCAGAAGTATGTTGGCGAGCTTCAAGCTTCGTTCACATGGCAGCACGAGCGCTCAGGCAGGACCAGGCTCGCAGTGCCGCATCGTCCCTGGAAACAGAGTATCTGGTCTGCTCGTGGACTTGGGCAGTAGCATCTCAGGTTCTTGCTGAGACTGCGGTACCAGCACTGATAGATGTCATTGATAGAGGTTTACGCCGAACCTCTAATGGCAGCATACGCAGGCCAGCAACGAGCACTGGTGTTGGCGCCAACACACACCCTCAGCGGACGTCCAGCCTGCCTGATTCTGAAGCGGCGATCGAATTGACACGTCCCCAAAGCAGGAAACAAGGCTCCAAAACCTTTCGACCAGCAACGAGCACTGGCGTCGACTCAACAGGGCACGTCGGTCTGCCAGGCCAAGCGGACTTGGCAACGTATCGGGCAGAATTAATCATGATGCAACGACGGGTACTGGTGCAGCTTGCTCGCACATTTGGTTGGCGTGCCGGTTCAACACTTGTCAGCCCTCCACGTGATTCGCCCCTTGAGCAGCAAGGCGCCAATGCCACGAAGACTACGGAAGACGACAACTCGGAGACCCTCCCTGTGGATATCCTGAGTCCTTCCCTGAAGGCTACAGTGGGCAACGAGCGAGATTTTGAGCGAATGTACGAGCGGCTGACCGATCTGGCCATCAAGCATTTTGGTGCAGCTACACAGCACAATTCAGTGGAAAAATTGTTGGGCGATCTGGCGATGTTGAAGTGCCAGCAGAACGATTGGCTGAGCGCCACAGCATACCTCGAGCGTGTTGTACCGCAAGAGCAACACGTTGGATGGGACAGACTAGGTCTGGAGAGGCTTCGTACCTATGCCTATTGCCTGAAGCAGCTGGGTAGGAAGCAAGACTTTGTTCGTGCGACGCTAGCACTGCTGAGCAAGATTATCCGGCGCCGAAGGACGAGTAAAGCGCTCAATGTCTCAGGTAATAGCATCGCTACTAACACGAGCGATCCCGGTATCAATGGCAGCTTCCAGGAAGCGATTGAAGTCGCGGGTGATCTTGACGCTGAAGACATTCACCCACTCAAGGACTTCTTCGGCGACGTCGAAATACATCGCGTTGTAAACCATGATCCGGAGACTGATGCATTGAGGCTGTCTCTCAGCGTCACTCACTACCTTGACGAGGTAGTGGACTTCGATGCAGTGAGGGTGCGCCTGGTCAACGTAGATGATTCGACGCAAGAAGTATGGCTCGAAAACGCCCAACCGACTGCACTGCAGCCGGGAACGAACACTATACAGCTCTTGTCAAGGACCATAGCGTATGGCCCGTACCTCATCGACACAGTTGAATTGAGGATCAAGCAGCTGCGATTCCTAGAGCACTTGCGTGCGACACCGGAGCCGACACCCTTGGGCATCACTGTGGTCGACCCTACCACAACTATCAGGGATTCTACTAAACCACCTGCTTTCGTTTTCTTGTATCCCCGGGCACAGGCATTCTGCGCAACCGTCAAGAGGGCTCGCCATACTCATATCGACAAGCCGCGGCATCTGGAGGTCTCTTTGCATGCTGGGCAAAATTCGGTCGCAAGTGTTAGCATCAGACTAAAGCCAGCAACAGCAGGGCTACGCCTTCACCTCGCAGACGCAAGTCTTCGCAATATTAAACTGGACAATAATGCAGTCGCTAAAGCCGGACACCTCACCCTCGGAGAAATGGCCGCCGATAGTGATGCTGAGGTACAAGTGCCATACACTACCGAACAACCCACCAAGGAAGTGATGTTCCGGATGGAGCTTCATTACACCACTCTACGAGGCACCTTTACGATGAACCTCCCGATCAAGTTGGCCAACGAGCTGCCTCTCGATGTAGACGTACACGATGTGTTCCAGCTCGATCGATTGTACTCGAGCTTTACCGTGCGCACCACCTCACAAACACCACTGACCATACTTGGCGCGGAGCTGGATGACTCTCCATTATTCGCCGTGGAAGCGCCGCCTTCATTGCCCCTACCTCTGACTGCATTTGAGGCACAGCCCGTGAAACTGCTCTACAAGATCACACGGAAGCACAACTCAGAACAAAAGGTTCTCAAACGCGACGCCGCCCTTGCGTTCAAGGTCCGGTATGAAGCGATCGATGAACTTTTTGTCTCATCTGGAAGAGCTCTTCACTGCAGACATACGGCAGAGTGATTTCAGCCAATATCGACGCCTGCTAGTTCCATTGCTGCTCGATCGTGCCCGTCACAACACGATTGCCTCAGATCTCGAGGCATCGGCCCTCCTCCGCGAGACCCGTGTGATCGATTTCGAGACTGTCGGGTGGACCGAACTGATTGCCACTCTGCCTGCGGAGCAAAGAGCACCATTGGACGGTTGGCTCCGCACATGGCACAACGATCACAAGGTCCTCGCGCTTGATCGCACAAATATGGCAGAGTCGCAGTGTATTACCATCTCTGTCGATGTGCCAAACGTCGACATGGTGTTCAGTACTGCTCTGGAACTTCCGAGCATGACAGGGCAAATATCGGACCCTAAAATTCTCACTCTTGGAGAGGCCATTACGGCCAAAGTGCTGGTGAGCCACACCTCGTGTTGGAGTGCCAGAGAGGTGTTTCCCCACGTTCCCACGTTCAGGATACATGGCGAAGATGAGCGGAAGACCTTCGTAGTGCACATCGAGAGTGAGGACGACACTTGGCTCATTGGCGGGCAGAAACGACGACATTTTGTGCCAGAGGCAGATGCGCCGTGCACCTTCGACATTGTGCTGATTCCACTACGCGTGGGCCAACAGCCACTGCCAACGATAGACGTGCACCAAGAAGAGTTCAAGCACGAGAGTGATGAGCCTGGGGAGCGGCCAACATCAACGACCTGCGAAACGCACTACGAGAGCACTGGTGAACAGGTCCACGTTGTCAGACACGTACAAAATACCACTGTGCACATTCCCGATACCACGTCGTCAGCCATCGTGCTGCCGTCAAGCAGTAGACCGGGAACCAGCGGAACGAGTTGAGTGATCGAAATGTCTGATATGAGCCTTATACGATAGAGACGCTGCTTGAAAAGGATAGACAGGACCCTGCAAGATACCCCCTGTATTATTGATGAACTAATGTTGAAGCGTTGTCTTGTCAGTGCAATGAAATCGAGCGCTTTGAGAACGCGTTGGTGATGCGCTACCCCCATGTCTCTCCTCCGCACCATACTTGAACTTGGAGGCCGGCTGATGAGCTACAGCCCGCCAAACAAAGATGTCGCTCTGGAGGTGACCTATTTCGCAATAGAACAACAACTTAGTCTCTTTAAAGTGCCGCGTGTGCCGCTCGAGCGAGCCTTTTGCAGGACGTGCGATCGCCTCGCAATAGTGTGTGCCGGCAGTCGCGATATACTGCCATTCTTGCGAATCATAAGCACCAAACCTAACCCGCACTTCGAGTGTTCTTGCGTCTGCAATCGGCAAGCTAATGAGCAAGTCTATCCCCTTCCATTGGATCTGGCCCGGGATGTAGCCTTTGACAAGTTCTCTTTCAGTCTAGCACGAGCACTGAAGCAGCTGTGATTAGCGAGCACGCCATAGCTATCCCGTCCTGCAGATCCCTGGAGTGAGGTCTCAAGCTGCGGGGACCTCTCTGCAGCGGGGCCACTGGATTAATTGACCCTGCACACAAACAAATCAACAAAACTTTCTCACTCGTCTTTCTCTTGTTCGTTCTTACATTGAAGAGAAAAAGGTCGATTGTGCGCTTTTCTCTTGTATGCCAAAGGCGAAATCACGACTTAAATTATTCACGGAACAGTTATCGAAGATGGCTGGACAAGAGCAGCAACCGCGATTCGAGACCTTGCAATTGCATGCAGGTACGCGAGATCTTTTTGATTTCGAGGTGTTCGAATGTTTTTCGAAGCCAGAACTGACTGGAGTGATGAACAGGTCAAGAGCCTGATCCAACTACCAAGTCGCGAGCAGTTCCCATCTACGCCACCACGTCCTATACTTTCAATGATTCCGCTCACGGCGCAAGGCTGTTCGGCCTCAAGGAATTCGGCAACATCTACTCCCGTATCATGAACCCAACTGTGGATGTCTTGGAGAAACGCATTGCAGCTTTGGAAGGTGGTGTCGCCGCTCTTGCCACTTCATCTGGCCAAGCTGCTCAATTCATGACCATTGCGGCTCTCGCACACGCTGGCGACAACATTATCTCGACCTCGAACCTCTACGGTGGCACATACAACCAGTTCAAGGTGTTTTTCCCACGCCTCGGAATTACAACTAAGTGGGTCAATGGCGACAAGCCGGAGGACTTCAGGCCCTTGATCGATGATAAGACCAAGGCGATTTACCTCGAGACTATTGGCAACCCGAGATACAACGTGCCAGATTTCGAAGCTATTGTGAAGATTGCGCACGAAGCTGGCATTCCAGTCGTGGTGGACAACACTTTTGGAGCTGGAGGTTTCTTCGCCCGCCCAATTGATCATGGTGCGGATATTGTTGTACACAGTGCAACCAAGTGGATTGGTGGCCACGGTACAACTATTGGAGGTCTCGTGGTCGATGCCGGAAAGTTCGACTGGGGTACTCCAGCAGCTCGCAAGCGCTTCCCACAGATGAGCGAGCCATCTGATGGCTACCACGGCCTCAAGTTCTGGGATACTTTCGGACCTATCACCTTCATCATCCGTCTGCGAGTTGAGATTCTTCGTGATCTCGGAGCTGCGCTGAACCCATTCGCCGCACAGCAATTGATTCTCGGTCTCGAGACTCTCAGTCTGCGTTGCGAACGCCATGCATCGAATGCACAGAAGCTCGCAACATGGCTCGAGAACAACCCCAACGTCGCCTGGGTCAGCTATCCAGGTCTCGAAAGCCACCCAAGCCACCAGCTGGCAAGAAAGTACCTGCCACGCGGCTTTGGAGGTGTCCTTTCTTTCGGTGTGACCGGTGGAGGCGCTGCTGGTAGCCAGGTGGTCGATGGCTTCAAGCTCATCTCCAACCTTGCCAATGTTGGTGATTCGAAGACTCTTGCGATCCACCCATGGACCACAACCCACGAGCAGCTCAGCGACGAGGAGAAGATCAACAGTGGTGTCACTGAGGTGAGTTTTGAAGTCTTGCTTGCATCGAATTATATTTCTGACCTTTGTTGTAGGATCTCATCCGTATTTCTGTTGGTACCGAGCACATTGACGACATCATTGCGGACTTCGAGCAGTCGTTTGCTCAGGCGGCTACGAAGCCTGGACAAGGCCAAGACAACAGCGGCGTCACAGGTAACCCCAATGCGCCAGGCGGAAAGCCCGTCGTCTAAGTCTACGAGATGTAATGAGCGAGTTCGTGAAAGAACTAGGTCTGGAAGAAGAGTTGTATATACCCGGTATGAAGGTCCAAAAGAGGTCATGTTCAAATACGCCTTTCCCCTCGAGTCTTGATATTGCCGAGGCGATGAGTTTGTGTGCTGGGCGCACGTCTCATCAGATTCTGTTGGCGTTTAAGACCTGCTGTCAACATGTATGCCCCAAGCGCATTCCGCGGTCTCGATTGTCGTGGCTCGCATGGCATACACGACTGTGTGGTTTATGCCCCATTAATAAACCGCCACCAGTCGCACAGAGCCCAGCGAAGGAACGACTTCTGGTACACGTGTGTGGCACGAATCCTCTTTGTTCCAAGAAATTGGCTCTCGCGTGCCTAGACAATAGAACAAAGGATACCATGTGGTGGCTCACCCCAGGTCACGCTTCGTTCCCCTCCGAGGTGGAAGCAGCCGAGAGCATGTGGTGGCAGAGTGAAGGTTTCGGTCTGGTCCGGGTCCGGTTCATGCTACTCCTCGTCAGGAGGCATGTGAAAGTGCTGCGCCGGGATTGTGGGATTAGGGCCTTTCTCACAGTTTGCTCCTTGCAAAACCAACAGTCAGCGAAAATGTATTGAACAACATGACCAGGCTCTATTTTGGATGCTGCAACAAAGGGGCGCGCTGGCATATCGGAGCGGCGTGGGCTGCGACGGAGATCGACCCTGAACAAGATGCGCCAAGTCGAGTTGTGGTCTCGGAGCTCGTCAGCTGGCGATGATGCCTCGGCCAAATCGCAGTCGGCCACTGATCCCAGCACAGAATTGCATTATTATGTGCAGGTCAAGTGGCTCAATAATCTTCCTCCTCTCCTGCCTCTCTGTCTCTGTGCTTCCACTTTGATCTTCTGTTTCTTGTGTACATCCTTCACTTGTGTGGTCATAGCACCGCAACGCCCTCGCCATCCTTCCGCCTGCCTGCAACATGTCAGTGAAGCTTCTATTCGGAGGACCACGGCATCCTCGTGAACTGACGAAATGATAGCGTGTAACAACAGAGGCGAATCTGCTACACCATCTCCGCATCTTGTGCGACAGCTGCACCTACCCGCAGAAACGCAGTCGAGAGATTCGCAGACATGGCCAGCCAAATAGCAATCGATAAGGCCGCCGAGCTCGTGCAACCTCCTCCAGTGGGCGCTCCATACTCCGTTGCCGTCCCTAATAGCAAGCTCGAGGGCCGAAGTGCAGTGTACCGACACTGGAGGCAAAAGGATGGCGTTCTCCACTCCCTCGACCCCGAAATCACGACAGCACACGAGTTCTTCGAACAGTCCGCGAAAAAGGTGCCCAACAACCGATGCCTTGGACACCGCCCATACGACCCAAAGAAGCAGGCCTGGGGTCCATACGTCTGGCAAACATATGCGCAAGTCCAAGAGCGGAGAAAGAACTTCGGAATCGGTCTTGTAGCGCTGCACGAGAAGGTTGGCATCAACGGTAGGCAATATGGTGTTGGATTGTGGTGCCAGAACAGACCCGAGTGGCAGATTGTCGATCTTGCTTGCATGTCGCAGTCGCTCTTCAGCGTCTCGCTCTACGACACTCTGGGACCGGATGCGACCGAGTTCATCATCAACCACGCCCAGCTGACTTCTGTCTGCTCTTCTATCTCGCACATTCCAACTCTGCTGAAGCTCGCCCCAAGGTGTCCTTCGTTGAAGCTGGTGATCTCGCTTGATCCATTGTCAACCGAGGGAGAGTTGCCTGGTACATCGAAGAAGGATATCCTGAACGCTCTTGCCGCTCAGCATGGTGTTCAGATCCACGAGATTTCGGATGTTGAGGCCATTGGCCAGAAATCTCCACGACCGTTCCACCCACCACGCCCAGACGATACCGTGACGATCAACTACACTTCCGGCACGACTGGTAACCCCAAGGGTGTTATTCTCACCCACAAGAACGCTGTGGCTGCCGCATCAGCTTCTCTGTGCATCAGCAGATCGCAAGCGAACGACACAATATGCTCATACTTGCCGTTGGCACATATTTTCCAGAGAGTGACTGAGCACTCGTCCCTTTGGGCCGGCGTTGGAATCGGCTACTTCCACGGAAATATCCTCGAGCTCGTCGATGATTTCAAGCTCCTTCGCCCGACCGCGTTCGTTTCCGTGCCGAGACTGTACAACCGATTTGGTGGTGCCATCAAGGCTGCGACTGTTGAAGCTCCTGGATTCCGTGGATCGATGTCGCGTTACATTGTTGACAAGAAACTAAACAACATCAAGCAGCCAGCTGGAAAGGCTACCAACAGACATTTCTTGTACGATCGCATCTGGGCCAAGAAGGTCTCTGCGGCTCTTGGACTCGATCGCGCTTCGACAATGGTCTCTGGCGCCTCACCCATCGACCCAAGCTTGCAGCAATTCTTGCGAGTCGTGTTCGCCAACAACTTCTATCAGGGTTATGGCTTGACCGAGACTTATGCAATTGCGCTTGCACAGTTGGAAGGTGACTTGAGCGCTGGCAACTGCGGTGCTGTCGCCACTGCCAGCGAGCTCTGCTTGCTCGATGTGCCAGACATGGAGTACCTCTCGACAGACAAGCCCAACCCACGTGGTGAGCTGTTGATCCGCGGCCCAACCGTCTTCAAGCAATACTTCAAGAACGAAGAAGAGACCGCCAAGGCCTTCACAGAAGACGGCTGGTTCAAGACCGGAGACATCTGCGAAATTGACGAAATGGGCCGCTTCAAAATCATCGATCGAAGAAAGAACGTCCTCAAGCTCCAGCAGGGAGAATACATCTCACCAGAACGTATCGAGAACGTATACCTCGGCAACCTTCCATTCCTGGCTCAAGGATACGTGCACGGCGACAGCAGCCAGTCCAATCTCGTTGCCATCTTCGGCATCCAGCCTGATCTTTTCTCCGTGTGGGTCGAGAAGGTGCTCGGCAAGAAGATTGCCCCAACTGATCTTCCAGCGCTCGAGGCGGCAGCTTCGGAGAAGAAGGTCCAGAAGGCTGTCCTGCGCGAACTTTCCAAGGTTGGCAAGAAGGCCAAGTTCAACAGCTATGAGAATGTCAGGGGTGTAAGACTGATGCTTGAACCTTTCACTATTGAGAATGAGCTTCTCACACCAACGTAAGTTGTCCATGCCCTCCACGAAAGACCGGAGTCGCGAGCATTTACTGACTCTTCTCTTCCTGCAGATTGAAATTGAAACGGCCACAAACGGCCAAGAAATACCGACAACTCATCGATGAAATGTATGCCGAGGTGGAAGCAGAGTCGACACCCAAGTCGAAATTGTAACCTGTTATTATATGTATTGTCCGACCTTGAAAGAAAGCGGAATTGCAGATTGTGGACATACGATTGCACAGAAGAAGAACAACACTGCCAGTAGAATCCACCAAGGAGGTGGACGCGTAGTCATAGAATTCTAGCAAACGTTCTGAAACCCAATCAACCTCAACCTACCAGTGTCCCTGCGTTACGTGCCAGTCCGGGTGTAACGTGCATCTGAGCCGAAATTCTACTGCATGTGCAATGTCCGCATCAGTCCGCGGTTTCGTGCAGACAATAAGTTTCATTCCTGCTCACTGGAGGCTTGGTAAACATGTGAGCTCATTTCGTATCGCTGAACGCTAGACTATCTCGACAGTAAACGTGTAATGACATTCTTCAAGGTCGTTCTGAGAAGTCCCGGGCGAGGCAATTCTTGCGAACCAAGTCTCGAGTGCTGGCCCGCCCGTCTGTGCTCTGCATCATGCACGATCTCATGTATAGAACGAGCGGTAGCTTCGAGTCCGCAAACACGACTGCCACCAGCTTGCCAGCTCTGGGTATACGACTGCTGAGAGAACAGTGAGCTGGCCGTTCGAAGGGCGCAGAACTTGATGGAAGTTTAGATGGGGAAATCCCTTTGTTCGAGCATTCCCATCTGGCGTGTCTTGTGCATGAAGTAAGCCGTCATCATCTCAGGACTGATCCATGGCATCGCCATTTGAAGCTGCTGTCCTCTTCTCCGTCTTGACCCATTCGACGAACTCGTCGATGACACTCGGCCAACTGCTCTCCTCACTCCAAAAGCTCAGTGTGTCGTCCTTCAGCGTCTGTTGTGCAAAGTTGAGCGTCTGCTTCCATAGATCTTTGTTGACCGCCTTCTTGACCTTCTGCTCGTTGTACTCCAGCCACCAATCCAACCATGGCGTGTTCGGCGTTCTCCACTCCAACGATGGTGCTCTGAACAGAAGCTCCCACATCGCGGCGGCCATTTCTGGAAGCAGCGCCTTCTGTCGTTCTTGGAGGTTCAAGACGAATGTGTGGTTGTAGACGTTCTTGAACAGCTCAGGGTCGGTCGGAAGAGCTGATCGTCGCTGCAGCACCACATTTCGCATTTTGGCGACCGAGTCCGCTCCTGTGTCCGTCCAACCATCGACCCATCCCTCTCGCGTGATACTACCAAGCGAGGGCGACTGTATCAGCTCGAACAGTACGAGAGCGCCGACATCTTCCAGGCTGACTTGCATGTCTTCGCACAGCTTGAAGGCGCCATCCATTCCGATCTCGTCCGGGGAGTCGGTCGGTGCTAGGTCGCGATACTCGTTGAAGAGTCTGTTGAGCGCATCGTGGATAGGGTTGGCTCGGCCACCGGTAGGGTTGTTGAAGAAGCTGTTGAAGAAATTCATGTTAGCCGATTGCTGGACAACACTGGGCTGTTCACACAGAGGTTGTGTGAGCCAGTGGGCATGTTGCGGCCACGGGAAGCCCCGCGCCAGCAGGTTTGAGTCACTCACGCGTTGACGGCCGCACCCACACTCCAATTAGCCTGCTTCAAGACTTTGGTCGCTGTCGTTCTGTCGGCTTGTGTGATGCTGGTGAACTCATTGAGCGCGGACTTCTGTGCCGTTGTGTAGACTGGAGGCATGGCGTTAGAAGATGGCTTTTCTCAGGCGTCGCGGTCGGAGTAAGCGCATGCGGCAGCACTTGGCAGAATGAGAAGGAGGGTGGAGCAGGAGCTGCCAGTGGGAGGGTCGGTATTGCAGGTGGTGATTTTGCGCGAAAGATCAACAACGATGGTCGAGTACAAAGCAGTTCTGCCAGGCAGAGCCGCGCAGATGACATAAGGTGCAAGGTGGGGGTGGATTCGGCAGCGCGGCGCTAGTGCCGTCGGCTCGGCGATGCCAATGGCGACGGCAACGCGTGAAGTTTGAAGTTTGAAGGGCGAACTCTTGGAAGGCAACTCACCTGCTTGACTGACCACCTTGACAGCCTTTCTGCCCCTCTTCTTTGGCGTTACGTGGAGGTCTTGCATGTCTTCGGCGATGTGATCGGCCTTGCGCTTTCCCATTGTATCGTTCAGAGCTTCTGTGCTTGGCCTACAAGTCGCGTAATTGGGCCAAAAGTGACGGAGCTCGCTGCGAGTTGCGAACAAGATGGAATCCCGAACAAGAGGCGACGTGGTCGCATGTGACAAGTGCGGTGTAATGGGCGTGGTTGTTGGGGAACGCGAGAGAATGAAGTCGAGCAGCAGGTAGGTGCCAATGTCAAAGTGAAGGAGCGCTGCGAACGTTCAGGCATCCGTCGGTGCCTACCAGTGCACTGCAGTGAATGTGCCGCTGTCACAACTAGCTTTACAATGCGCACAGGGGCACGTCACATGCGTCCCTACGCATTATAGAGGACGGACCAACACCACGCGCTTCTGTGAGCTGTGAAGTGGGACTACCAGAAAGGTCTTAACACATGACAGCATTCATTGCTTTCCGGGTATCTCCAAAATGCCCACCCAAACGCTATGCTACTGAAACGATCGCTAACGTGGATCCAAATCCTACAATGCGAGTGCCTCGCCGTCCACGTACTTGAGGTCAACGGTCCAGGCCTCTCCGAAGACGACTTGATCATCACGCTTCAATCCTATATTGATGCCGATGTCCGCCAAGTGAACATTCCATTGCTCTCCATTCTCCATCGCCTTGAGCAATCCAGACATGGGCAGACCCAGCGCAAGAACCCGATCGGGACGCACAGCTAGCGGCTCCCCTTCCACAATTGTAGACACGCCATCGACACCAGAAGTCCCGCTTGGACAACCCACGCTCAAGACAGGTGCTCTGCTGCGATTCGCCCATTCCACCATCTCCCTTGTCTCTTGCTGTATGCGAGCACTGAACTCAGCATTTGGGTCTTCCAAGCTCTCATACGTTGCGCCGGCGAGAAGGGCATCGATGATGACCACGGGCGGGCCGGTCAGATTCTTAATGGCGCGTTGACACTTGTGCCATGCTCCGCGCTTCACTTTGGCGCCGGCCAAGGCCAGTTTACGAAGGACGTCTCGTTGCGCACGTACTGGTGGATGTTCTGTTGCCGCAGACTCAAACGCCGCCTCAACGGCAATAACCTTCAGATTGCGGCCGAGGAGGTGACGTGCCGCTGCTAGTGCTTTCGCCCCAATGTCGTGGTTCCCAGCCAGGATGACTACTGTTGAGTCTGTTGGGCTGAACGATGATATGCTGGCTGTCATACTACCACGCAAAGTGTTCGTCCTGGACGGCCGTCGAGGACCACTGTGAAGATCTGACAGAGACAACGCTGCTTCTGCAATGCTCCTGGCGGCGTTCTCCGATATGACTTCGTGGCTGAGACGATACGTCGAGACGGTCGCAAGTTCCAAGTTGTCTAATGCCACTGGAAGAAGTGTCGGGCACACCGAGTGTGACGGCGTGGCGAAATGAGGCTCAATGGATTTGGGAGGTTCCTGCAAAGAAAGCTTCGTCATGGAGATGGATGAGAGCGGCGAGTTTGCTCGATCTGGTCGTGGCGAGGAGGTTGCCAGTGATGCAGCCTGTTTACTTTTGTGCACGAGCGAGGCTGCAGACCTATCACGGATGCGGTCTGAGCTGACTGATGCCGCAAGTGGATGAGGCCGTGCTTGAGTGTCAATCTGTGAGCTGTTCTGCCTGCTGGGCTTGCTTTTTGGGAGGACTGTCCGTGATACGGAATGTTTGGACGATGATCTGCCGTTGGCTAGGCCAGACCCAAGCTCCGTATCAGCATCACTGGAGCTATCGAGCTCGGCGCTGTTGTACTTGGTTTCTGGCTTCGTGGGCAGAACGTTTTCAGTTGGATGCAAGTTCTTGCCTCCATGTGTGCCTGGTCGCGCCTTGTTATGGCTGACCAGTCGATCTCCCTCGCGAGTGGTATCGACATCTCGAATCTGCTCGAAAACGTGCTTCTTGTCGAATTTCTTCAGCTCTGTTTCGAAATCGAAGTCGCCCATTTCCTGGATATCTGTGGTGTCTCCTTGCGCAAACTCTTCTTGCTGATCCATCTTTTGTCTGCGTCGACTCTTCTTGGTATTCGCTTGATCCGATGGTAGTACAGACGACGAAGATGGCCTCAGAAGTGGTGTATTACGCCAGCCTTTGCCTCTCTTAACCTGCCCATCCATGTCGTTACCATTCCTAGAGACTTCGGCATTCATCACAGGCGGGTGATCCACGAAGTGCGGCGCTTCTGGTGCTTGCTTCTTCGGTTTCTGCCCTTTCTTCAATTTCCTCTTAGCGCTGTTGTCTTGTGCCTGGTCCTGCGCGCTTTGCCCAAATGTCGTCTCCATGGTCGGCTTCGTAGCAACTGGTACAGGTGGCCGCGACTGTATGTGTGCGGGTTGTTTCGCCGCAGCTAGCTTTTGCACAACATTCGCTTTCCCAACATCTCCGATGAATGGCGAGCTGGGGCTGGGTAGATTGGCAGCAGCTTTAGAGAGCATTGCTTTGATCGGCGTGTCCATTTCTGCTGGACGAGACGTCCTTCTCTTTTGCACTGGTGATGAGGTATCATAGCTGAGGATTGCGGGATCCACAAAAGCAGGTGCTTGCCTTAGAGGTGAGGCGGTTGGCGGTATCTGCTGGGCAGGCGAGGAGACATGGCGAGCGGGCAGTTCGGCGATTCGGTTGACGTGAGGGGATGGTGCAGGAGGCTGCTGGTGCATCGAGGGAGCAGCGGCATGGCCGTTTGGCTGCGGCTGCGGGTATGCGAAGGGTGGAGGCGGGTGGTGTGCGTGAGCGTGCTGTGGTTGTATGGTGGAAGGATCCACGACCTGGAGGTCCGCGATGATATCAGGTTGTACCGTGAAGTGCTCCAGTCGAGTGTTTGATGCAGCAAAGAGAACTATGCATGTCAGCGACATCTCGAGTGGGCTCCGCGAGACTCACCATTCGTCAAGGTAAGATGGGAATTTGGGACGAGGTCCTTCACAAGCCCATACAAAATGTTGTCGTGAGGCTGTTTCAGCTGAAGGCAGACTGTCAAGCCCACAACCGAGTCCATGATGTGTAGGCTGTGGCAGTGATTAGCAATGGGACAATGCAATAGTGAAGCTGCAGGGGTGGAGAGAAGACAGCGGCGAGACAGAAACCACGCGAGCACGCGCTTTGCTTGGCAATGAAGTGAATAATAAACTTTGTATGGAGCTCATCCTTGCTGGTTCGCCGGTTTGACATCTCGAGACTTGACCGGCCTGTGCTACCCAACAACACGTGCGCTGCCCAACATGACTCTCCCGTGGGCTTTCGATTCTCCCAAATCTCTCTAGCAGGGAATATCCGTAGTCATCTACACGGCTAAAAGAAATGCTCCCCGCAGATCTGAGCACGTGTCGCGTGCCTGCGGATGCCAGCACATCACGTCATTGCCTGTTCCGAAGCTCCATACATGTAGACCTGCATGTGTGCGAGCTGGCGTGATCATTCCGAATTCACTCGAAAGCACCTCACTACAAAAGAATTGGTTCTCAAGCTCTGATCAATTAAGGACAACTAGTCGTCTCTCGAACGCTCGAGATCATGTCTGCAGCTAACAAGATTGAAAAGATCTTTGTACGATTACAACAGCTATGCTGAACAAATGACGCTAATCTATGGACAGAACGTTAATGGCCTCGTGGCAGTCATCACTGGCGGCGGCTCCGGACTTGGCTTGTACGCAGCCCGAGCTCTAGACGCGAATGGAGCGAAAGCAGTATACATCATTGGCCGTCGTGAAGAGACACTGAAGGAGGCAGCAAAGACTGCCGAGAACGGAACTATCAAGCCTATCGTCGGCGATGTATCAGACAAACAGTCGTTGAAGAAGATAGTCCAGCAGATTCAGCAGGAACAGGGCTACATTAACATTCTATTCGCCAATGCAGGAGTGTCTGGACCTGGCCATGCTAAGGCCATCGCAGGCAAAAAGACAGTGAAAGAGTGGGCCGATGCCCTTTTCGAACCGGAGATGGCGGATTTCACCCAAGCCGCGCACATCAATAATACCAGCGTGTTCTATACAGCGGTGGCCTTCCTGGAGTTGCTCGATGCCGGTAACAAGCAGAGGAATGTCCCGCAGGACTCTCAAATCATCGTCACTTCTTCAGTCGCCGGCTTCAGTCGATATCTGGCAAGCAGCTTTTCCTATTCGACGAGCAAGGCGGCAGTGACCCATCTAGTGAAGATGCTGTCAACTGCATTCTCACAGCAAGGTTTCCACATTAGGGTCAACAGTATTCAGCCTGGTCTGTACCCATCGGAAATGACTGCTGCGCATACAGACAGACTCGCTCAACACAACGGCGTTCCTGGACATGAAGACGCATACACAGGCGCGCGAGTTATGGACCCTAAGAGTTCTCCGGCAGAGCGAACTGGCTCAGAGGAGGATTTCGCCGGAACCATATTGTACATGTGCAGCAGAGCCGGCGGCTACCTGAACGGTGAAACGCTTGTGACAGTAAGTTGCGAAGGGGGCTTTCGTTGACGGGCGATGATCATACTGACTTCGAGGCAGGACGGCGGTCGTTTAAGTCAACTTCCGGGAGTCTACTAAAGCCTGCCGCTGCGGTGTGGTGTTTGTAGAGGAAAGAGATAAGAAATGAAGTTGCTTTGGTGCGCGGAAAGTTGGAGGGGTCCAGCAGGTAAGGAAGGCAGGAGCCATCTCGAAGACTGCGCGGCACAATGGGAAGCCAACTACTCCCACGCTGAAGTGCGACTTCTCAACCTTCCGTCTGCAACCTCGAGCCCAACCGCACTTCTGCACGGGATGAAACAGTGAATCGGCTGCAAGAGTGCTTTCTTCCTCATTTTGCGACATGTCTCGTGGATGTGTCTCAACGCTATTGTGGAGCTAACACAAGGGGCGCATCATTTTGAGTATTATAGCATCATCTCGCGGTTCACGCACGATACATCTTCGACCCCACGTTAGAAGAAGGACGATGGTCAGCTAATGGAGGGTCAAAGATAGTGGTGATTGACAAGCAATCGAGAAACTGGTATCGACAAGGAGCCACAATAGTGGCCGCCCTTGGAGATCTCATCGTTCCACCCTTGTTCGACTCCATCGCTCTATGCCGCAAATACAGGAGCGAGCTTGCGCAGATCCTCGTCTTGTTGCTTCATCGCCTTGAGGTACCGAGTCAACACTCCTAGCACGCGCTGTGGTGGCGTAGTGCCTTCTGCCTCTTCCTCGAATGCAGATGTAACGGCCTCCCTCAGCTCGCCAAGTGTGTTATAGTATCCATTTTCTTTCCGTATGCGCTGAGAGTTCCAGCCATGGTCGGAGGCCAGCTGTAGCCCCACCACTGGTTCTGAACCGCAAGGTCCATCAGGTTCCTAGTGGAAATTGGTAAGCTATCAAGGAACTGGCATCGACAAAGGGTCGCTACAGTGAACGCCCTTGGAAGCCTCATCGTTCCTTCCCAATGTCTGCTGTGCAAAGCCCTAGAATGCAGAGATCCTATGCGGTGAACAAATTGCCCATCGACGGTAGGCTGTCGTCGGCCTGCTTCATCGATGCAAATGTTTTCGCGAAGACTCTGAAGACCCGCTGCTTCGGGGTTCCAACATCCACTCGCTCAGCTGTCTCGTCGTCAGACGCCTCAGGCACCTCCTGTACATTCTCGATGTCCTGCTTCAATTTGGCCAGGGCGGCATCATCGATCTTTCTCCCGTATGCACTGAAGACCTTGAGTACCGGTGTCTTGGTTGACATGGCCAACCAGTCATCTCGAAGGGCGAGATCGATCAGCTATCGGTGCGCTTCGTTGTGCTGGGAATGGTCAGCCCGTGCAAGACTTTTGGTGGTGTGAAGGACTTACGATCGTGAACAAGGCCAATGCCGGGCCCAGAGCGTATTTCTGCTCGTGGATGTCCTTGACCACCGCACAAATGGCCTTGAAGAAGGCGATGTTGTATGAGCCTGCAGGCAATTGAGGCGGGCCGGCAGAATCTGGCGGTGTAACCTTCTCGACCACTTCTGCTTCTTGCAGCTTCTTGAAGGCACCATCGCTCAGATATGGCGCCAATTGAGTGACTTGCTGCACAACGTCGTCGATTGGAAGGCCGAACCATCTGGCCTCTGTCACAGCATTTTGTAGCTACACTAGCCGATCTTTATGGCGCTTTTCTCGTCGAGTGGCAGAGGTGGTTCACTCTTCTCGTCTGCGTCGTTGCGCAATTTCTGGAATTGTGTCTTGTTGAGATACGGTGTCAGATCCATCACCTGCTCCTCGCCACCATATCGCGGGAGACCAAGGAAATTGGCTTCTTTCACGGCGTCTAGGAGCCACTTTCGCTCAGCGCGTGGTCCATCGTGCGCGGTGACCTCTGTCCGCCCCGCTCTGCTGAGCCCCATTCGTGTTGATGGCCTCTCGCACTTTATCCAGAATCTCCCCACCAAAGGCATCCGCGATGAAGTCTTCATGCTTCATGCCATACTCGAACGCTGCGTTTGCAGCGCCCCACGACGACGCAATGTCGGTGTACTTCAGCATCATCCTCGATTCATGGATTTCGCTGTATGTCTTCTTCGTGATTAGCCCGTACACGTTCTGTGCTTCGCTCGCACCCCAGCGGTGCACGCGACAGAACGCCTGCTGATCGCTGGCAATGTTGAAAGATGCCTCTGGCATGATCACGGTGCAGCACTGATCGTGTGCATTTACACCTGCCAGCTGCAGGGCATATGTTGCGATGAGAACTTGGGCACCGTCTTTGGAGTTGTTCCAGTTGCGAATGATTTCACCACGCTCGATTGCATCTTGGTCTTGTGTCAATAGGATCGCATTGACACCGATGAACCTCAGAATCCTCCAGAGATAGAGCGCGGACCTCGGCAGATAGAGATAGACCAGAGTCTTCTTCCTCCCAGCATTCTTGGTCATGACGCGATATATGATCCTCAGCGTCAGCTTAAGGGCATCACCGAGCCACAGCGCTTTGCGAAGCACATCCAAGTCACTGGTGAACTCGCCAATTTCGACAGCTGGATCACCACCTTTGTGATCCTTGTACGCTTCCTGCACCAAAGAAGGGAGGCTGAGAGACTTGTCCCTATTCTGCATGAGGTCTTTGGTGGCAAAGCCGCGCAGACCGTGGAGCACGAGAGAGGTTGAGAGGGCGAATGCCATGAGGACTTGATCCCCGCCTGCCGAGGGGTTCGATAGGTCACCCGTTTCTCCATGCTTGAGGGTGGCCGCTTTGCGCCCAAAAGTGCGCATCAATGGCGGCAAACCGCGGGATCTTCCAGAAGTACAAAGCTGATCTTGGAAGACAAGAGTAGACGAGCGTCTTCTTTCTCTCCGTAAAGACCTCCCAAAGACCTCCCTCATGATGGAATGAACGATCTTCAATGTGGGCCTCAGAAGATCAGGTCTTCACATTGCTTTGACAAGTACGTCGAGGCTGTCGGTAAAGTGATGAGCTGCACAGCTGGTGGTCCAGGTGCGATGGATGGTGAGATTGCAACACTTCTCGACCTGGAGGCAAATTTTCCCCGAAGCTTGTCGCCCTCAACAGAATTTAGTCTTTCGTGTAATTCATATATGTAGTTCACGAGGCATGCGATCGCCCAGGTGGTATGGCGCCATAAGTACGTTCCATTGACTTCCTCGACATGGAAGCTTCCTTCGACGAAACGCGGACTAATATATCCCTCAGCTTGGGTCGATCTATATCTTGTAATCGCGGTCATGTCCTGAATCACAGGGAGATGATGTCGTTGGGCGCCCTTCCTGTGTTCCGCATTGACATGTTGAGCAATGCAGGCTGGATCGCTCTCTGCGTTCCGAGCGTGCCTGTCTTGCCAGGCGCATTCTGACTTACCGGCGGCTCGAGCGAGTTTTAAATAGTGCGGCCCGTATGTTTGCTCTCGTTTGCTGGCCTGCGTTTGTCGGCGACCGGAACATTCTCTTGTCAGATGAGTAGCGGTGACAAACATGTTGCAAAGGGCGGTCGGCTTGATCTTTTTGTCAACACGATAGTGCCCGTCGGGGGAGCTATCGTCGCTCATATCCGTATTGTGCTTTTAGTGGCTATTCGAGATTCTGTTGGTCTTCGGGCGTGTGATATGGACTGCTGATCGCCTGGAATGTGCCGTCAGATTGAGCTCAGGTGCTCGGCATACGCACAAGCGCTGCTGAAGCTCAATGGCACGACCGAGCCTGTCTGCAGTGAGCCATGCCATGTCTAAACCCCTGATTCGTTGTGCAGAAGGCTGTTATCACAGATCCCAAGTTGTGAGGGAACAGGAAAAGACTGCAAGTTCAGTTCGTCAATGTGAAATTGGAAGACGCGATGCACGGCCAGCATTTGCCATTATCATACATCGTGCAGCCCGCACTAACATAGCGGTAGCAGCGAACTTGTCTATGGACAGTATGATCTTGCCGAAAGCGTTTTGAGCGCTATTGGGAGATTTCCACTATTGGCTGGCTACACACTCGCAGGATGAGAAAAGCGCTACTCCTGCGACGAAAGGTTGACGTCCATTCCGAGCTCTCTTGCTGATCCGGCCCCAGCGGTTGCAAGGTCATCGGCAGCATTATTGCCTTCGTCCTTGTCGTGACCCTTCACCCATTCGAATCGTACTCCACCCGGGCCACGGTCCCATTGTGCTCGTTTATCTGTTGTGGTGATTTCTTGCTCGCCATCGATCCGGTGCTGGTTGAGACGGAACCGCTCCTCCAACATGTCCAAGATCTTCTGGATCAAGTCCTTGTTCTCCACGGGCTTCCTCGAAGAGTTTACCCAGCCGTTTCGCTGCCAGTTGCGGAACCAATCGGTCACGCAGTCTATGGAGTACTTGCTGTCGCTGACTATGACGATCTTCCTGTCCTTGGGCGCCACCTCGAGTGCGCGGATGATCGCAGTCAACTCTGCTCGTTGATTCGTCTGTTTGGTCCCACTCAGCGGCTCGCTGATGTTTCGTCTGTCCTGTGGTCCGAAGTAGACTCCTACGCCGCCCCAGGCTGTTGCTTTTCCATTCGAGAGCGAGCTTCCGTCCGTGTATATTCTGATCGGTGCGTCCTTGACAGGGCGTGCCGCTTGGTATTTGTACGCCTCTCTCTCTACCCGCGTTTTGTATCGTATACCATCGGTGGTAGAGTCTAGTATGAGGTCGCGATCGAAACCGTCTTCCGCATCATCTGGCAGTGGAGCGGCGCCCGGCTCGTACTCTCCTTGTACGAGAGACAGCGGAGGACTCTCCTCTTTGATCCCATTGGCCTTCTTCTTCGTCATCTTCATTGCCTTTGGTGCTGGCTCGCCCTGTTCGATGCTGCCTATCGGGATGTCTGCCGCAGCTGCCGCAAATGCTGCCTGCCCTTCAGCCACATACTGCTCAGCCTCTGTCCTTGTTTTAAAACCCTTGTGCTTCGGTCCTTTCCACCCGGTGATCTGGTCCAACACGTCTTGCCAGTTGGTATACACGCCAGGATTCCTTCCAGCTTGCACGCCATACCACTTTGTCACATTGGAAGGTCTCGCATCTCCCTCGTTGTTGACGAACTTCTCGGCATCGCTGAGCGATGTGAACGACTTGAACATGGCCTTCGGGAAGCCACGGACTTGTTCGAGACATTCGTTCCAGGTGTGGTAGATGCCTGGTGACTTTCCGGTGCGGACAGCGTAGAACTTCGGCATAGTCTTCGAGTCCCTCTTTCTCTTGTTGCCAGCCGCGGACAGAGGGTCGGGCTCCAGTTGCACGGCGGTGGGGGAAGTTGGGTTGACGGCTGTGAAGCCCGTTGGTGCATCAACTTCGGCCATTGCTAGTCTGTCTCGCTGTGTGCGAGACCGGAGCAGCTGCACTTGGAGTGGATTACTGAAGAACAGGAGCGGCTCGAGTACGGTGCTGGATCGCGTGGTGCTCAAGCATCGGACGAACGCCAAGCGCGGAGTGGTGGAGGGCCCGCGGGCGAGGCGGAGCAGGAACGGAGGTGCCAACGCGACGACGGCAAGGCAGCAACGGTCGGTCGTGATGTGCAACGAGTGCGGAGGCGGGCGGAGGGTCGGGCAGCAGGCGAAAGGCTGAAGGCTGGCTGATTGATTGAGCTCACGGCTGGGATGGGGCCATGGACGAGGGAGAGGAGTCGGCGGAAGTAGCCAGGGGGTGCTGCCTCCGTACAGTGGGGAAGCGCGCCGCGTTCATGCTTTGGCGCGGCCTGCACACGTCGGAGCGAGGATGTTGCTTCGACGAGCACGTTGGCCTGGCCGGATGAGGGGTGTGCATGTCGGTACGGATGGGAGGGAGTGAGACCGCGAGACCGCAGTGAGAGTGACTGCCAAGTCGTGCGTTGCTCAGCTTCCCGCCGCGTCCGTGTCCTTGAAGCTGCTCCACCACAACTACTCGTGTTGGAGACGAGGAGCCCGCCCACGGTTTCCAAAGCCCCCACGGATGTGATTACATAGCATGTCCTTCTACCAACAGCATGTTTGAGGTATGCCACGCTCAAGTCCGGACCACCATTCCGTCCGCTACTCCCACCACTTCACTTCACCGCTAGAAGCTCGAGGTCCCTCTCCACGATTTTCCCTTCTGACACGGTCTCCGCTCAGACTCGCCATGCCTCAGATCGCTATCACCTGCGTCTGCACCGAGCACGGTCTGTGGTCCTTACTCCAGGCGAATTAGTCGAAATCCGTGCCGCGCAACGAACATTCGAAGGTGCATACATCAGAACAAGCCTGAGCCAATTCAGCTTTGCTCTGGTTGTACTGAAGATCTTCACGAGCGAGTTCTACAGCATAGGTAAGCTTGCTGCTTGTCCGTGTGGATCATGCACGACTGGTGCTCACACCGCCGCAGGTGCCCTGTTCGCAGTCTATGGGGCAGGAGTGCTCGCAGTGAGTGCTTTCAGACGAATGCAATCCAACAGACAATTTTTCACGGAAGTAGGCGAGGACGGCTTGAGCAGAAAGCGCTTCAGAACGAGTGGTAACGTGGTCGTGATCTTGACTAGTCTCAGCATTTCGGCCTATGTCACCCTCATAGTGCTCACAATACGACTGAAAGACTTGTGATATGAACACGGAATGACCTCAGCGCCTTGTGACCAACTCCCTCGTTTAGAGGGCAAGCACTTGGATGTCGATCAACAAATATCGGTGGTGACGAAGCAACAGTCTGCATCTGCAGAAGAGCTCACCAATCTTCCTCATTTGCGCAGCAGACACACCGTGACATCGTGTGCGCAGTTTCCTGCATGTCCCTCCTCCTGCGAGATGACATCGATCACCCTGCCGCATATGCCACAGTCAACGTGAGGTTGCTGTAGACATCTCCATCGATATGAGAGTATCCTCGTAGAAAACTACTCTGTCGTTGTGGCAGCTCGAAGCGCAGTCTGCGGCGCCGCCATTGGCCGACGATGTGCCTGGGACAGCCACAACCCAAATTGGGTGAAGCCGAAAGATCCTGCGCATGAGCATGGACATACTTGGTGCGGAGAGAACAACACCTCTCGATTGTATCGATCGGCGTAAAAGGCAAGCTATGGCATGGGTTCACGCTGCTGTCAATTGTCAATTTGTCTGGTTGAGATGGTCGGACCGTGGGAGCTAGCTGTTGAAAGGTTAATGGGCTGAGAACCCGCCGCTTAGGTGAAGCTGCCAAGTGTGCAGTGGCCTGATGTAGACTTGCGGAGTGGCGATCACGACGCGCATACTACTGTACCTAGTCATGCGAAATGGGAGGCATCGAGTACAAGGAGCCCCGAGCGGTTTGGACTCCCTCCAAGGAAGCCGTACCATTGCACGGCGATCGATATCATATATGCGCTTGGCAGGAGCGGCCAGATATAGAGATGAGGCTCAACAAGCAAATGTCCGCAGGGCCTGGGCGGCGGGCGTGCAGATGTCTCGCACGCAGATTGGTAGGTTTGGGTTTGCGCCGACACAGGGCCTCCCGCACTCCGGACAGCAGAAGAATACCCTGCGCGGGAGCTGCTGGAAGGTACATGTAGTGCTACGCCTGCTCGCCGCGTGTCTTGTGCTTGTCCTGCACCTCTGCTGCTGTTCAGGCGACCGGTCTGACGAAGCACTCCGCCCTGTTCGCCGCCTCGGCGTCGTGCGAGCATTCTGTCGTTTCCCTTTCATTCATAAAATTAGCTTCTTCTGGACCAGGAACCGCGAGCTTCGCGTTTGGCGACTTCGGCGTTACCATCCCCGTCTGGAAATCGTGCGGCAGCGCTCACGAGCACGCGGCAGCACAGATCATCACGACTGGAGCCGTGGAGTCATCATCATCCGTCGGTCGCGCAGAGGGTAGAAATTTGCAGCGTCTGCTCCAGTTTTTGCCAACAATGACGGCAAGTTGAGAGCGCCTTGGAAGGAACAACTCCGGTCGCGCTTGGCCCTGCAGCTCAGCACAGCGCGAGGCGTCATCTCACTCTTGCCCTGCGATTTCGCCAGCGATATGCCACATGCAGTGGCGCAGAATAACACCCCAAACGCAGAATATACCAATGATGGCGTCGGTCTAGGCGGAGCAGACACTAACGCACACGCTGCTCGCACGTGTTCATGTCACGAGGAGGACAACTCGCAACTGGGCCTCTTCCGTCGTCGCCAATCGTCGACCATCCAGCAACAGCAGTCTAAGCTAGCGCAGTACGCCGCCATGAGGGCCAGTGCTGAATCCGAGCGGAGCAGCCGCAACGAAGAACCACCGAACGATCAGCAGGTGGAGTCGCTACGAAATCAGCTCGACAGGACGCTTTCTCAGTCGCAACGTGAACATGCCAACGCCTCTCCCGCACCGCGGAACTCCTCATCGAACGAGTTCCTTGCTGCGCCGAAGCGACTACTTACTCACCGGGGAGGCTCTCTCGCAGCTGTCATGAACGGCACCTTGCAAGAGGTTTCTGGTGCCACCATGGCGCTGAACGATACTCCTGCCATTACGCCATCGACTACGGCGCCGAATTCTCCAAAGATATTGGCCATGACCAAAGGGCAGGCCCCAACCAGCAACGGCAGCGACAGTCCTAGCCATCCGAGCCAGTGGAACCTCGCTCCCCGACGACAGAACTCGGGCACCTCGACCCCGCGTGTACGGCCTACAACACTCGATATCCCTGGCTTGACAAAGAGCAAGGTGTCGCCGGATGGACGAATTGCGCAGCGAGATGTTGGCTCGAAGCTGGTCATTATAATGGTTGGCTTGCCAGCGAGAGGAAAGAGTTATATCACAAAGAAGCTAGCACGATATCTGAATTGGCTACAACACGATACAAGGATATTCAATGTGGGCGAACGACGTCGCACGGTAGCAGGTGGACCCAACAGTCTAGAGAAGACGAAAAGCCATCAGAGCCAAGCAGCTCACAGCGATGACAAAGGAGACAGCATACAACCTCGACCATACCCGCAGGGTGAGCGAACTGCACATCACCCTTCCGTTGCTCAAATCATCCTGAACGGCCAAACGAAGATCGAGCCTCCTCAGACACCGCAGCAGAGTAACGAACCTGGCCAGGCCAACGGCGACCCATTCGATGGAAGGCCAGCACCAGATAGAAAACAGAGCTTGGCAACTGCCGTCCTTTCGAAAGACGTCCCCGAGCAGAAAGCGGAGAGCGGTGATGAGAACATGGAACAGAACGCGGCATTTTTCGACCCACAGAACAAGAAGGCGTCGCAGATCCGCGAGCAAGTAGCTCGCGAGACACTAGATGATCTCCTGGATTATATCTTGTACGAGAACGGAAGTATCGGCATCCTCGATGCTACGAACAGCACTCTGGCGCGACGAAAGATGATAATGGACCACATCCGCGAACGTGCTGGTCCACAATTGAATGTGCTCTTCCTTGAGTCCAAATGCGTGGACCAGGACTTGCTCGAGGCCAACATGCGCCTGAAGCTACAAGGACCTGACTACCGCGAGATGGATCCAACAATCGCGCTGCAGGATTTCAAGGCACGAGTAAGAGAATACGAGAAGGCATATGTGAGCCTAGGCGACTACGAAGAGAAAATGCACATGCCGTACATCCAAATGATCGACGTCGGACGCAAGATCATCAGTCACCAGATCAAAGGATTTCTAATGGCGCAGGCAAATTATTACCTGCTGAACTTCAATCTGGCGCCTCGACAAATATGGATCACTCGTCATGGTCTCAGTCAGGACAACGTGTCTGGCAAGATCGGAGGCGACAGTGACCTCGCGCCCGAGGGGCATATGTATGCCAAGTCATTGCAGAAGTTCATTGCCGAGAAGCGCAAAGAATGGGATATCAAGCAGATCGAGAATCTCAAGAACACTCATTTTCCGCCGCAGCCAGGAGACGTCACACCACCGAACCCTTACTACCAGCCGCAGTCGCCCACTTCAGAGGGCGATGAAACGAATTCGATCCTCACCGAAGCTTCAGCTGTGGGATATGAGCCAAAAGCATTCTGTGTGTGGACTTCGATGCTGAAGCGAAGCATCCAGACTGCGCAATATTTCGACGACGAGGAGTACGACACAAAGCAAATGCGCATGTTGGACGAATTGAATGCCGGCGTCATGGAGGGCCTCACGTACTCGTGTATAAGCACACAGTACCCCGAGGAGTACCGCAGCCGGAGGGCCGACAAGCTGCACTACAGATATCCCGGGCCAGGCGGCGAAGGTGAGATAGCACCTTGTCATCAGTCGAATGTCTTGCTAACTGAATTCAGGTTATCTGGATATCATCAATCGCCTTCGACCCGTCATCGTGGAGCTGGAGCGCATGACCGATCATGTACTTCTTGTTGGACACCGGAGTGTTGCTCGTGTGCTCCTGGCCTACTTCCGCGGGCTGAAGCGGGAAGAAGTCGCAGATCTTGACGTCCCACTCGGCATGCTTTACTGTCTGGAGCCCAAGCCTTACGGCGTCGACTTCAAGGCATACAAGTGGGACAGAGACACCGAATGGTTCTACGAGGTGCCCAACTTCCAGTTGCGAAGAGCTGAGGACGACATGGTGTAGAGGTACGTTGCTCAGGATCAAAGACCGCAGAGCAGATGCTGACTTGATTGTAGTGCCTGTCAACTCAATCTCTCCAAATCGGAGGCCACCCTTTCTACCTTGCCTCAGCGCAGAGTACGATTTACTCTCGGAGGCTAAGCATAGCTTGCATAGCGATACAATCGGATGCGTGTATGATGCATTTCCAGCGATAGAATCAGGGAATGAATGACGACAGAGACGGATTACAATCATGATTCTTGGTGTACCATAGAGAGCGATGCACTTCAATTTAGCGAGGCGTTGAGGGTCAACAGAACTGGCTACTAGACGAATAGAGCTGGCGCGCCAAATGATACTACTTTTCACTTCTCAATATGTTCCTTCGCGGCATGTCTTTTGCATGTGAAGGGCAGCAGTCGGAGTAAACTCGGCGATATTGCTGCGGAGAAGACCTCCGCTTCCAGTGATGCACATCATCGATTCCAGACGCTCTTCACATCCCTCATTCATTTCACTACGATCAGCAATCATGGGCGGCCCAAATCTCGAAGTCTTCAAGGTACGTCGCGAATTCATCACAATCTGGCGTCCATAGCTAATGGCATGCTTGCGCATCACAGTTCGGCATGTACATCATGTTCCCAATCGGGTTCATGTACTACTTCGGCATCAACCTCGACTCACGCTTCTCCGTCCCCGACTTCTGGCCCAAGAAAGGCCAAACGCACGAGATTCCATTCGAGAGAGATGAAATTAAGGAAGAAATTGAACGTTTAAAGCAGAGGAGACTGGCTGCTCGGGCGAGGAGATTGACTGCGGAGGAGCAAGGCTTAGATACTGCGACGCATGTCAACGAGAATGAGGTCAGAGAGGGGAGGACGAGGGAGTATTTGAGTAGTACGAAGGTTTTGCCCAGGGAGGGAGAGGTTCCGGAGGAGGAGAGAGGGTGGAAAGAAGGGTGGGTGGTTTGGGTGGGGGAAGTGAGTGATGATCTTTGGACGAATGCGATTTTGGGTTGGGTGGGATGGATATGCCAGAAGAGACGATGCTTGGGAGCAGGGCTGGTTTTGCTTCAGTCTGGAGTCTGTGGCATTGTGTTGGGAGAAGTCACGAGCGAGGGCGGACACCACGAATCGAAGACGAAGCATGCTGGGATGTGCGGAAGACGGCCAAAAGACCACTCTACCACGCCTGCAATGGACGATCACAGAAGAGTGATCATACCGCGAAACGAAGATCCGTACCATGCGACTATCTACTGAACTACGCACAACGAGTGTCCGACCATAAGCAGCGCAATACGATACCAAAAGCACGGAAGCCGATCACAGACCGATCTGCTCAGTCACAATTTCGAAGAGCTGGTCAGCTTGCATTTACAGGGCCAAATTCGAATAACGCAACGCAGCAATCATTCAACAATATCACAGGAATCTGCCTGTGGTAGTCAGCATGGCTTCGGCTGCCATTTCTCAGTCCTGTTATGG
The DNA here is from genome assembly GCA_029490675.1 of Cercospora nicotianae. NCBI lineage: Eukaryota > Fungi > Ascomycota > Dothideomycetes > Mycosphaerellales > Mycosphaerellaceae > Cercospora > Cercospora nicotianae. Next base: position 2,995,578 of record JANQAT010000006.1, on the reverse strand, counting down.
TGTTGCATGCGGCACCGGGCTCACTAGGGAACAGCCAGGAATAGTGTATAGACACGTATTACGAATCTCCACTCGACCATTTACAGAAAATTGGTACCAAGGTGACTGTTGGGAAATGTATCAAAAATTCGGGCTTGTCACGCTTCTGTGTAGCCTAGTCTAATATCTGTATGATCTAATACTGGTCGTGGTATCATTGCAGTTGAACGTCATCGTCATGTTGGGTATATCAATGCCATCAATCTGTGCCCCCAGTCACAGAATGTTTGCGGAATTCTTCCTCCTGCACGCTATAGTGCGTACAGAGCTGCTCCAGCGACTGCTCCAAGAGCTGCGAGATTCCAGCCCGGTGGCGCAGTGGGTTGAGCTGCAGCATCCAAAGTCATCGTACCGATACGTGCACCGCCGCTGGCCACTGCCACGTCAGTGACAGCATTGGCAACGACCGTAGCATCCGGAACACCTGAGGAATTCGTAATCTCCAGGATGTTGTTCGTTGTCGAATTGAAGCTCGTCTGCGCCAAGCTGATTTCGTTCTGCGCAATATCGTACACGACATATGCAGATCGTAGGAATGTGTCGCCCAGAACCGGTGTACTGCCGTCTGCTGGCGAGATGCCCAATATACACACTTCTTGCCCTCTGTCGGTTCCAGCTACGATGACGAGCTCATTCAACGGTACTCTGATCGTAGGAGACGAGAAGGTGAAGTCGATTGTGTCGTCGGAATTTCCCAGACCGCAGTCTACGAATGCTGCGCCTTGACTCTCATCGTATTGTGCGTTCACACTGTCGTAAATGGACTGCGCGATATCGTTGGGCAGGTACATGAGACTGCTTCCTGAGTCCAGCAATGCCGGTATCGCTTGATCGCTTGCGATGGAGCCCGATTGACCATTCGCGCCCACGGCAGTCAGTGCAATGATGAATTCGGCGTACACTCCTTGTTCCTTCACAACCGGTAGGGTCTCGAGAGCGCCAGTGTATTTAGCTGTGTTAACGCCACCGAACAATATCGATCCGGTAGAAGCATCAAGGTCATTTAACCACAAGCTGTAGGCGTTCGAATTGATGGCACCAGTGTCGACCAAGTTCTGCGGTACATTCGGATATGTCTTGCCCCCATTGTACCTCACTGCCACTTCATTACTCGCATAGCCGATTCCAAGTATTCCTTCCTCGGAGCTGGATGTATATCCCACGCCAAACTGCTGTGTTTCCAATGTGGTGCCGCCGATCTTGACAACGTCGGTCACATAGTCGCCAGTAGCTCCGGAACCATCGACATAGGAAATGTTGAAATTGCTGTTGAGATATGAATATGTCGAGGAGTCGTTGGCGCTGTATGTGCCGGATATTGAACAAAGATTGCCTCTTTGCTTGCAGACATGGCTGTCTGCTACATTGACCCACAAGTCGCTGCTGCCAGTGTCCAAGTGTAGCCGGAATTGCTGTTCTGGTGTCCCGATTGAAACATTGGCAAAGTATAGAGTCTCCTCATTATCCAGTGTTACGCCCAAGGTATCTCGTCTTCGGAGTTTCCGCCGTTTTCGATCATGGGCAAGAGGATTGTCGATGTGTTTGCGTTGTATTGAGTGCTCGACCACTCGTGGCGGCAAGCCATCGCTGCGCTTGACTAGGTTGATGGCGTCAATAGTCGTGCCAAGAACGCTTGCCGTGAAAGTGACAGCCACTGAAGTTCTCATCCCGAATGAAACACGCGCCAGAGCCAGGACGTGAGGTCGATGCGACCACGGGACAGGGCTCAGCGGCGATCCATGTATGTGTATTATACAGCGAGGGAAAAAGTCTCGAACTGCTCACATGGCCTCGTCCAGTTGTACGCAATGTTCAATGACGCGGCCGTTTGTTGCGACTAGTGCTGCTACCCACACTGGTGGCAATGTCGTCGTGTACATGGATCCGGCACAGCCGCTAGGATGACTTTTGTCTCAAAGCGATGGATTTCTGGCCGTCATCTGAATTCTGCTTAGAACTGATGACGCTTTCGCTGATGTTGGATGAAAGTAAGCGTGAAGAATGCCCTCGGAATGTTGATCCTCAGGGCGCTCGAGGACGGCCAGTAAGTTTGACGCAGCGAGGCAATTTGATATGCTTGCGCGTCCAGGCTGCCGGTTACGTATTGCAGCTGCATGAATCGAAAGCCGCAAAATCGGCATCGCGAAACAGAAATGCCGATTCGCCTGACACTACAGCAAGATTACATGCGACATGCGAAAGAAGCACACAAACTTACAGCGTTTGCTTCCGCCAATGTTCTTGTCGTGGGACCCGCTGCCAGCAGGGGCAAAGCAAGGTCAGAGGAGGGGCGACTCTTCTCGTCCAGCATCTTGGCGCAATTCGCACTTTTCGTGGTTGCACTATCTCGTGTCGCACAATGTTGGCACCCAGACGCAGGATGCGTGTGGACGAGTCTTTGTCAGACCGGGTCCCCATTCTCGGCATGCAGACGCAGTGCTACTTTTCATGTGAGAGTATCCCGGTGCTGATGCTTCAGCAAGGATGGCCTCCGGCATTCTGTTGACCGGCCAGTCTGCGAAGGGCATTGCGCCTTCTGCTTCCTTCGTTGCCTGGACGCTGGATTGCTGGCACTTTGCTTGCGCGTGATACTGCTTGCAAACACAAGCAAGCCATGCTCTGCGGAAGGAGCCCCGTGGTCACACTGTTGTAGCGCAGCGCGTAGTTCCTTGTCAGTACTCGCTCCGACGTCCGAACCTCTGCAATGGTCCGGACTCAGTCCCCACAAGCGGGCAAGGACAGACAATATATATGCCTGTTGGTGCGCCTTTGTGTTACGATTGAGAAGTCGTTGACGCGTGCAGTCAAGATCAAGAGTCTCGCGAGGGCGGATCAAGGCAAGCCAAGTCGGGGCTGAGTCCTTTGGCCAACGCTCTTGCGTGGCGCTTGAGCATTGGAGCGGAGCGAGCACGATCCTTCTTGGCTCCTGCTGCGCTGCACAAATCAAGAAAGAACGGGACGAACGTATCGAGACGGTTCGTTCATAACATACTCATACGGATGTTTCCATGCTATCTCCTGCAGAGCGAAGACTACTGTCATGACTGAGCAGCGGGTCGCTTGAACGGATGCGCCTCAGTGTTGAAGACCCAGTCGTCCAGGCTGATGGAATCGACTTCGGAATAAAGCAAGTAGAAGTACTTCAGAGTCTCCGCGAGCCAGAAACTCTCCATGCTGTTCATCTTGACGCTGTGTCCCGTACTCTCGAGCCAAGCAGGATCGTACGTTACATCTGCGAGTGCAGCGTTCGCGATGTCCGTTTCTGTAGCATTGACGATACTGGTGAACATTTCCCATCCTCGATCCAGCAGGTATGTCTGCCCAGTGGTCCTATAGAGGATGAATACGCTCTCGATCGCTTCCGGCCGCAGGATGTATCGCCTATCCCGGATATTGGTGAAGCCTTTAGGCAGCCGAAGGTCGTTGATCGGATCTTGGTCTCGGGTCGCATCGAATTGGGTGACGGCATCTCGCCACTTCTTTTCGTCCCATGGACATTCTCCCTGGCGCGAAGGGCACGGAACCATTTCGAAAACTTCGGGCATGACTCCCATTGGCAAAGCTTGATATGCCCAGATGCATCCATCTGTAAGCTTCTTGCCGATATCCACATGACCCTCCTGCTCGGTCAATCGTCCGCCGAGTGCGAACATGCCTCCAGCGAAGCATACCAGATGCTGACCTTGAGGTTCAAGCTTGGGCGGCTTGCCCATCTCCGCACGTACGTTGCCGCTCATCAGAATATCAGCGCCGTCCGGTGTCATCGGCTTCCAAAGGTTGTGTTTGACGGCGGTCTCTATACTTCGCTTGTACATTCGCGCGTAGACTGGGTCGGTTCCTCCCAACAGAGCGTGCATCTTCGGGAAGTACTCGTACAGTGAGTCCGACATGGCGCTCAGCGTGAAATAGGTGTCTTTGGTGAAATCAGCGTCACGACCATTGACAACAACTGGAAACATCCCCGGAAGGTGGGTGTCTTCCTGCTGCTTTGCAAAAAGTTGCATGACCCGGTTGACCGCATCGAAATATCGCATGTCTCCTGTTAGCTGCGACAAGTGAGTGAATTCCATACTCAAAGAACCAATTTCAGCAACAAGCACGACATCGTCAGCGACCTGTCGCGTAATGAGAGCAGCTTGGGGCCGCCAACGAGTTATAGGCATGTGGTTTGGCGTATCAAACGCTTTCAAGAGCATTTCACCAAACTCCGTGGCCTTGTCCAATAGTCTCTTATCCCCACTGAGATCGTACGCAGACAAGAATCCGCCCAAGTGCCTGATCGTAGTTTCAAAAACGTTGATAGATTCTTCTGTGCACTTGGAAAGATCGATCGTGATCGCAGCTTGAACAGCCTGCTCAAATTCGTCCTTGAGGTCCTGCCAAAAGCTCAATGCTTAGCAGAGTTCAGGTCAAATCACATACTATCGATATTATCCGACTCACCATGATCCAGAGAGTATCGAGAGAGTCCACCAAAGTCGCTGCCCATCCGCCGAAACCATTCTTGAAATTGCCTGTGATAGGTGTAACTTCGTCCATGAGCCAGGCATGCTTGGTGTAGGCTTTCCAACATCGCTGAAAGGTAGCCTTCACGGCGGCTTGTCTTTCTCGTCGAATGGCTGCTTGCTCTGCTGTCTCTTTTGCGAAGTCGAATTGAACCTTGGGAAGCCTTCGAGGTTTTGCTGTGGGTAGAGATGTGATGCTCTCGGGCTGATAATGCAAAGGAACGTCCGACCAGCGGAATTGCCCATCATTCTGACTTTTGCCAGAGCGGAAGAATGCAGCATATTGAATTCTCGTCTGAGATGCTATGTTCTGCCGAAAGTGTGTGAGGAGGATCAAGGCGACCACCGCCACGCCAGCATAGGTCGCATAACGGCGAAGTGATATCATTGTCGACTGTGGCCAAGATCGTATGTCATGGGAATTATGATGCCTTCCATGAGGTCAGACTACCACTAAAGACGCACCGTTCCCAAGATCGCGCGTGATGCAAGGTATTCAATGTTGTTGCCAGAATGCCGACGCGCAGAATTGGAAAGAGGTACCTTGTCATATCAGCCACAGTGCACAGCCACATATCACAATGCTATAGTGAGCAATAAGCGACCATTTTCAGATCGTCATAGTGAGCAGAAGATGTACGAGACCGTCTCCACGAAAAAAACCAATCAAGGAAATGCGATGGTCGCAAAGAAAATGGCCATTGAGCAGCTTTGTATATGTCGTCCGAAACCCCCCAACGCCTCGCTAAGAGCACTATAAGGTCTTCCAGCACTCCTTGGTCGACCGCTCATTTTGTAGGGACATTGAACAACTCTTGCTTCATGTTGAGCTTGCAGAGTTTCGCGACACAACCTGCCAATTGTAAGTAGGTCTGTACGCCTTCCAGAATTCGCATGTGGGTGAAGCCAATGACTCGGATGAATTCGAGCTTCGCGTGCTCGGACAGTGATGGTATTGTCTTCGTCACTTTGAACATGCTGCTGATGATGTCGTGGGAAGAGTAGCCCAGACCCCTAAGTGATTGTCAGCAAAGTCATGGCGGTACGTGACACGGACGAGGACTCACCAAAGCTCTTTAAGCGAATCCAGCGCCTCATCCACTTTCTGCTCATGGCAGCTCTTGATCATGGCCTGAACTTTGATAGGATGAGGACTGTCCACCACCTTGAAAACGTTGTCCCCATTGACAAATCCAAATCCTGCGTGTGTGGATTGCAAATTGTTGATCGCCTGCCGCATGTCTCCCTCAGCACTGAAGACCAATGCCGCGAGACCGTCGTCACTGAACTGCACATTCTCGGCTTTGCAGATCTGGTTTATCCTCTTCACCACTTGTGCATCAGTCAATCTCGCGTATCGCAAGATTGCGCACCTCGACTGCAGTGGCTCAATAATCTTGTTGCTTTGATTGCATGCAAATGCAAACCGCGTTGTACCAGAATAGATCTCCATGGTTCTCCTCAATGCCTGCTGAGCACCGCTTGTCATGCTGTCCGCCTCATCCAGTATCACAATCTTTTGTCTTCCGGGAGGCAGAGTGACCTTCTTCTGGGCGAATCCCTTAATCCTGTTCCGTACCACATCTATACCGCGCTCGTCGGAAGCGTTCAATTCGAGAACTGCTTCCTTGTAGCTCTCGCCCAGGAGCTGTCGTGCTAAGCAAAGAACGGATGTGGTCTTGCCAATTCCCGGCATCCCGCTGATGATAACGTGAGGCATGTTGCCATCTTTGGCGATAATCTTCAGGCGTTCGATGGTTTCGGTGTTGCCCACAATGTCGTCCAACACAATCGGGCGGTACTTCTCGACCCATGGCAGTTCATAATTGGAAGATGCTCCATTGCTCTGAGCTCTGATGCCGTCGGACTGTGCAGCTTTTGATGATTCGGCGGGAGCCATGTTGCTGATGCAGGAGAAACGCGAAATTGGAAGTTCGGCTCGCGGACGACGTGACGAACGCGAAATCCACGCGTCGAGGGCTGCACTGACGTGGACGCACGTGCCATCGAATTGATCAGCGTCATTGCACAATTAAAAGCCGCTCTCTCTTTCTCTCATGCAACATGCCGATACCGAAAAAGCCTCAGACGGAGGGCTCTGCAACCTTTGACCCAGACAAGTTCTTCGAGGCATGGAGCAAAGGAGAGCTCACAGCTCCGTACGACAATGACTTTCGAAAATTCATTATTAAGTCATTTGGGCTGCGTGTGAGCGACCAGTATGGCTACAGAGCTACCACGGAAGTGACTCTACTGGGCGCGCAGTCTCATATAGATGCAGGTGCAGCAAATGGCCTGCACGTTTGGTATCGAGATCCTGCGGGACAATCGGTAAGCATGTCTCAATATCAGGTGCTTGAGATGGCATCACATGTAAAGTGCAGCCAGCCCTAAGAGTGTCTTCAGAGACCAAATCCAAACGCTACCGACATTGCTGCATATACCGATATCTTTCGTCCAACGACTGTGACTTCCAAAGCTATAACTGCGTTTGCTTCGAATGCAAAGAAGGAAACTGTGAGAGCTGATATTGCGAAACACCTTCACGCACTTTACGCTCCTCCAGAAGCAGCCCGCAAGCTGCAGGTCAACAAGTCCAAGAACCATGTCAATCCATATTTTGACGTCTCCGCGTGGGCATTCCAGAATCTTGAATGGGCCGGTCCAGAGGAGAGAACAGTTGACATTAAATACAGCCACGCTATTCTGCCCGTGCTCTATCACCACTTTGGCTGTGTCTGCCCGTCATACGAATCCCTATCCTACATGTACCAGATCGCACGCGGGCGACCAATCCTTGACATTGGGAGTGGTAATGGATACTGGACATATATGCTTCGACGATTTGACATCCATCCTAAGACTCGGCTGAGTGTGACGGCGGTGGACAATGGCCTTAGCGAATGGAGAACCATGTGGATCGGAGACACAATCGAGGCTGATGGTTTCAAGTGGCTGCAACGAAATCAAGGTGGGAAAGACGGTGTTCTTCTGCTCGTGTACCCAATGGTCGGTATGGAGTTCACGTCCAAGATGATCAAGGCGTACAGTAGGTTGTTCGTGAAGTAGCGTTGCGTGCACCGGCTGACGATGTAATACAGAGGGAACCACGATTGTTTCTGCTGGAGCTCAAAATGCCAGTGGATTCACTGCGTTTGCGAAAGAGACCATTGCCGACTGGATGGCACGAGAAATGCCAGCCTGGGAAAAGGTTCTGCAAGTGCCACTTCCTTCGTTCCCGGGCAAAGATGAAGCGCTGTTCATATTCGAGAAGCAAGCCGAGTCAAATGGCTAGGCATCGGCTGGAGCTTGATCCCGCACCAAGCCACACGGTACTTGCTGTTCAGATGAAGATACCGCTTGAGTCATTCCGGTCGGCGGCGTGCGAGATCGGATCCTGATGTGCCAATGCTTGCGATCGGGTATACGTTGACGAGAATATACTCGCTTGCTGCCATACACAAAGGCACACATCGGATACGCTGAATTTACATGAAGTCCGGATTGCTCGCATGAAAGTTTTGCAATAGCCAAGTGGCCTGCTCCTATAGATACCCTTCCGTGATTGTGAATAGATTGAGCTGTAGATATGTTATGCGGGCCATGATCCAGGCGAGCTTGCGTGACAGCCTTTTTGTTGGCTTTGATCAACCTTGCGGCTTAACTTTTCTCTCCCGGACTTGTCCCTCCGCCCTTGCTTCTCGTTTGTCAGCCTCTTTCGTGTGCGGGCGGAATCCACGGACGTGGACGCGCTTCGCGACTGGTACACTCTACGCGTACCGTCGAGGCCTGTCACCTCGGCTCGAGGCGGCTCATGACCGATGAGGGGAAGGCATTCAAGCCTTGAGGATTTGACGCGACTGCATCTTTCACATTCGGGTTTAAGATGCGTGAAAATTACTCCCGGGGCCATACAGGAGGCATAGATTGCTTATTGCCATGCAGGTGACACGAGAACCTGCCAACCTGGACTCTGTCGACGCGGGACAGGGAGACTGCAATTCCGACGAGGCAGGCCATGCTCAAACTCCAAACGGCTTCGGCGAATCCAACGGACTCACTGCCAATGCGGGCGATAATGACAAGAAACGACGAGAGAAACCAAAACAGAAGCGCAACAAACCGACTTTATCCTGTCTCGAATGTGTAGAACGCAAGACGAAATGCGACCGAGCGCGGCCGTGTTTAGCATGCGTTAAGAGGCAAAGCGCGTGCGAGTACACGGCCGTGGCCAACCTCATCGCGTCGTCCGATCGTAAGAATAGCCACCCGAGCAGCAAAGCTCGCTATATCAAGCCTCCTATCAAAGTGCGGCGGACCAGTCTCGCACAGTCACCATTATCCATCCGCGCTTCGCCGACCGTGACCGACAATGGATGGTCGTCCCTCGATGGCAGCACTCATCGCCGGCAGCATTCACAAAACAGTTCGCCAATCCTGTTCTCCAACGTTCCAATCTCGCAGCAAAGTGCTCCTAGCAATGTCTTTGGGGTTGGTTCGCAACATCCGTTTGCCAACTACTGGACTTGCCAAGGAGGGTTGCCAGAGGTGGTCACAGTGCTCCCCAACAAGGACCAGGCGGATATACTGGTCTCAAAGTATTTTGAAATTGTCGATAGCGTGTATCCCTTCATCCACAGGTCGGTAACTGAATCGAACACGATTCTCATCTCTTTGCTCATGAAACTCGCAGGAGGACGTTTTACTCAGATTACGAGCTTTTCTGGGCACTTGAGGACAAAGGCAAAGCAGATGCGTCCCTAGTAGCCTTGCACTACGCCGTGTATGCCCTAGGTACGCAGTTCATGCAGTTCACACCACTGGAAGAGCGATCGCAGACTGCCGAATTTTACTGTTCCGCTGCAAACCAGGCTTTGAGGGTCTACTCTTACCTGAATCGTACATCGATGCGGGCCATACAGGCTATGCTACTCATGTCATATTTCCTGATGAACGACAACCACGCTAGCGACGCGTATGCCTGGGCAGGCATTCATTTACGACAATCTTATGCAATGCGGTTGCATCGAGATCCAGACATCGTAGTCCCAGAGGCTTCGACTTTGGAGAAACAACAGCGGCGCAAACTATGGCAAGCTGTATTCTTCCACGACACGTTCTTAACCATATTGCTCAAGCTACCTCCGACCGCAACACACAGCGATGTGCCAGTGGAATCGTTGTCTGATGAGAATGAGCTGAGTGATGATGGCATCGATGTGTGCGTAGGCACGCATTCGCGCATTGAAAATCTAATGGTAGGTCTGGCCATGCACAACCCGTGACAGTCATCTGTGAAACGACAGATGCCTGGTTGCTCGTTCACATTGTACTAACTTCATCCAGAGCATTAATGTAATTGCACCTCAGATGCCTCAGACGCTACCTCCACCACAGCCTCATCATACTATCGACCAGACGACTATGAAAGCCGACATTGCATATATGCGGAGCATGTGGCATCTCGGGAACCTGGCCCAGGAGTGCTTGTCTTCTCCGCTCGCACTGTCATTACCGGTGGCAAACAGCGTGCGGCATAAGGAATCTCTCGTGGCGGCATTCCGAAGACTGTATAAAACATTCCCTGCCCAGCTGACAATACTGGACTACGAAACTCTACGACAGCAGGCCAACAGCAACTCTCGGGTCGTTCGACAGAATCTCTTCCTGACCTCAGAGTACTACCACAGTCTGATGCTTCTCCAAGCTTCCGAGAATCGAGAGCAAGGTGTCGAACCCAACGTCAAAGCAACTCTGGAAGCTGCACACGAAGCGCTCGATGCCTTCTTTAAGCTTTGGCTGATGTTCGAGGTCGAAGCTGTTGTATGGTGGGCATTTCAGCATCGCGCTTTCGAAGAAAGTCTGCTTCTAGCCAGGTTCCTCGCTATTCCTCCACCACCCGAAGCACATTCTGATCCTATCTACTCAAAAGCCAAGGAAGACATCGCCAGAATGTTGCAGATCATGGAGCGCTATGGGAGCGATATCGAAATGCACAAGACTCGCAAAGACGTTCTTCGCGATGCCTATTTGCAAATTGTCGTGTGAGCGATCATGCTGTATTCCAAGATGCTATCTCAAGGCTACTGGCAGAGCGTAATTGGGCCCAGGACTCAAGATGCTCTCTGTGGTGCTCTCACGCGTATTGGCTAGACGAAGGAGCAGAGAACCCACTCCCATACAGGAGAAAGACGGTCGCTGACGGCTCTAAGATCTCGCACGGCCGTGTCTCAGCCACGTTCCTGCTACATCTCCTTGCACAGAGGGAAGCGATGAGCCAGTGAGGCCATATTGAATCTGGAGAAAGACTCGCTATTTGTTTGGCGGCGGAAGGTGGCAGCTGTCGAAGGTGTTGGTGTTCAACACTCTACAAGATATACCTGACTCGCAGTTTTGCTACCGTATCAGCATCGGCAAATGTCAACCTCTGTTTGAGGGATACTGATGTCCCATTGGAAACTCATTCAAAGCACACAATCTTCCACTTTTACCGCTCTGCCACCCCGAGCATACGCATACGAAGTTTCATCTGAACCTCATCCACGAATGCCTCGCGACTTGGGAAGCCTTCCGCACCTTGTATGGCCAAGAAGAACCTCACGTCCTCCGCTTTCTTTGGGACCTTTCCGCTTTGCAACCTCGATCCTGGTAATCTTGCTACGGCTTCCAGGAAGCTCCTCTCTGAATCTTTTGGATCGCTCAGCAGTGGTTGCCAAACTCCATTCCAGCCTTTCCAGCCGATCAGAGTCTCTGGCCAACACTTGCCACGCCAAATGCTACTGCTCCAGAACTCGCTCGATATCTCCACGGTGAGCTCGTTGATAGCGTCTTTGTCGTCAACAAGCGTGTCGAAAAGTCGCCGCCAAGCAGCGGGATCTGTCTGGGATGAATACCGCAGAGCAATTGCTAGACACTTGTGCTCAGGCGACTGATGATCCTGTAAGAACGCGACGCACCGCTCAGGCTTGTCATCAAAGTAGAGACGCCGATCGTAGATATGCCGTACGCTAAGCTCGTAGCACTGTTTCGAGACGCGGAGGAATGGCAGACAGAAGTGAAAGCTCGGGTGGTCTGCCTGTTCGCTTGCAGTTTTCGAGGCATTCGGTGACGGCCACCCGTGATAGGAGAATGGAGCTGATCGGAATCCAAAAGGACTACGTGTGACATACGACGTCTGAGAACCCTGATCCTTGAGGGTTGTAATCGGGACATCGCTCTGCTCGAAGTTAGATCGGTCACAGGATGAAGACGCTGTATTGGACTCACCATCACAATTCGCTCTCTATGCATTAGCGGAAAGAGATGATCCAATATTCGATCGACGACTTTATCAGGCAGTCGCAGTAGATTTTGGACACTCTCCTGACAAACGATTTCGGACTCGCCGTCCTGCACAGCTCTTGAGCTCTGTGCCCTCTGCGGATGAAGAATTATGGTCTTGCTGAGCTTGCTCGTTGGTCTGGCTTTGAGCAAAAGAATGAGTTTTGGTCGCTTCTCATCTTCGAGTTGACGCAAGAAGTCGTATCCGGTTACCACAGCATTGGCCAAACCAACGCCGTCCCAGAGCGCGCATATCCAATTGATGTTCTTTAGCCAGACATTTCGGAAGTCAACGTTGAAGAACGTGACGTTCTTGAGTTTGAGATCCTCGAAAACGACGTTAGAGAACGAGCAGCCTCTGAAAGTGACGTTTTCCAAGTCGCAGTCCTTTGCGGAGAAGGATTGGAAGTCGCAATCAACGCTGCGAACATTGTTGATGAAGCATCTCCTGTAGATGACCTCGTTCGAGGGTTGCTCGATAATTTCGCGTGCTGAGGACGCCTGCGATTTGCTGGAAGCTGTGCTTCGTTGTCGCGGCGTACGACTGCGTCCGCGCTTGGGGTCTTCCCTGATAGGTTTTCCGATGTCTTCAATTGGAAGGTCGAGTAACGACGGATCATCTGTTTGTTGGCTGCGGATGCCTGTGAGTCGAGTTTCGCATTGGCGGCACAGGCGGAGCGCCTTCGCGATGCTGCACAGCTTCTCCACGGCATCAGCCATATCTGCCCGAGGTGTTGAAGTTGGTGTGCATGGTGAAAAGGAAGGAATCGCGATCAACTTGACATGGCCACTGCCTGATCAGCTGCGCGCACATGCGTCTTGGCGTTTGCGTTTTCGAGTCGATTTTCACGTTGATCAAAAGTGAATGTGAAGTGCAACGGTATCGTGCTGCGGGTGGCTCCTGCCTGAATATGAGCGGGAGACCGTACACCGACGTGGCCGCATCGTCTCTTCCGCCGTTATATCCAAGTTGAGCGTCTATCAGGCAGCTCGCCGTCATCTTATTGTGAGCATAGAGTAGAAAGCTGTCCGGAGATGATACAGGATAGGTAATTTCTTCTTGCCAGTCGCAGCAGTCGAAGTTGCTCAAGTCAATTTTCTAAGCTTCAGAAACAGCGACCACGGACACTGAAGACGTGCTTCGATCGGGATGGAATTCATGAGGCTCTCCACATTTGATATGCTGCTGTCTCTTAGATTCGCTATTACAACAGAGATTACCTGGCGAATGATTTGTTCAGAACATCAAATGCCTTTGCGAAGTCTGCATACGTCAGGTCTGCGGGACCTTCCACTCAAGGCACTCACATGCACGGGTTTGGTGTTTCCGTGCCTTAGCCAAGATTGAGGCACAGGCGATCATATCAAGCCGCCGGCCTCATTCTCGTCGAATACAGGTGGTGGCGATAAAGCTTTGGTTTGCGGCGGCCTCTTCAGCAAGCTGCACCAATCGTCTGGTCTCACAGAGCAATGTACGCCGCCACGGTGCGGTGCTTCAACGGCAAAAGCACCACTCGGCGCTGAGCGAACGATATGCTGACGTTGCAAATGGTAACGCGTCGCGCTCGAACCAAGATCTGTGCCAAACTGTAATTCAGCCTCAGCTCACGTGGACGCTGTTCCTGTCGATCGCAATGACGTTTTCTCTCTGCTCTCTGTGTCTCTGGGGCAGAAGTGTCAGATTGGTGCAACAACAAGCAGCTGGCTGATCACCCAACTTCCTGGGATGCTGCACAGTGTTTGACGTGTCGATCTCCAACTTGGCACAGCACAGCAGCAGATGTGTGATGAGCGTTCGCAATAGCTGCACGCCACGAACAGCGACTGCCGCAGCCTACTGCAGGCCGCAGGAACAACTGCAGGTTCGGCTGAGACGGAGAACCAGTGCACCACCTCATGGCCTTCACGTGAAGAAGTCCACGGATCATCTGCTGCTGTCAGAATCGGCTTGCAGGGCCGTTCCAGGTATGGCTCCGCACTGGTCGTGGAGACTCCAAGTTCTCCGTCACCTGGAACAAGGCCGGATCCTTGTACATCCCTCGGCAGAAGCATGGAACTGTCAAGACCTGCCGTACTTGCGCGAGCTTGTGGCCAGGTATAATACGCCGGCAGCGATGGACGTACGCGTCGTCGCAGGAACGGTATGGGTTTGGCTTGAATCTGTGCCGCAGCAACCATATGTCCATCGTATAGGATCGACCATGCCTGGCGAGAGTGATGTCAGTGACGACTAGTGATCGAGGTGTACATGTTGTCTAGTCGTGTCCCTGCACTGGAAGCGTAAGATTTATTGCTTCCTCTGGGAGAAGTGGACGATGGCATCCGCGGCGAGCCACTCGATCTCCCACTTTGAGCAAGGCAGGATGGGGTGCACTCCAGACCAAGCCATTTTCAGCCAACAGATGTGCACCGGTAACTTCCTTGGCGGAAGATCAATTCTTGCTTTTGCAACAAGCGGCGTGTGTCCTTTGCCCCTTCAGGTTCGCGCAACAAGGACTGCAGTGTCAGCATGGCAGAGAACATGGTGGGACTTGGTTGCCCTGTCGCTGAGCTTGCCACTGCTGTGGTGGTCAAATGTCCTTGGCCGCCCCGTAGTTCACGATTTGTACGGTCTCCTACTCATGGCTGCTTCGACCGCGTTTAGCGATTTTTCATCGCTTCTCTGTGCACTGTCGCCCGCTCAACTGCTTACAGCTAGACACGCGATCGATGCCCTTCTCACACCAGACTCGCTCCAAGAAGCAAATCAGCAGCTGTCGCCTCTTCTCCGCCTGCCGCATGATGTCCTCGAACGAATAGTCGAGCATTCCGTGTCATACAACCACGATGTTGCGACTGAAACCAAGGAACCCGGCCTTCTGCGGACATGCCATGCACTCCGGACTATGGCCTCCAAGGCCTACTTCAGCCAAAACACATTCAAGAGAAAGCGGAGACTGAGCGAAGATGGCCTGGAGCAGTGGGCAAAAGTCAGGATCGGCGAAAACAGGAGGTTCGTTCGCAAGGTTCGCATAGGGCCGCCTACACACTGCAACAACGAAGACGCGGAAGAGGAGGCAAGCATGCTCGAGAAGGCCTATGGATTCCCTGCTGGAACTGTTTGGTGTCTTTCTGAGGATGATTACGAGAACGACTACAAGTGGTGGGTCAATTCACGAGGGGAAACGGAGATATGCGAGGATAAGACCAGCGACGACAGCACGATTGCAGATTGCTTCAGAGCAGTCGACTCCTCCTCGAAACCTGCTGCTTCATGGTACTGCACATCCTGGGCACAAGGCCATCGTGCCACAGACTACTTCAGTCTCCGTCGAGCACCACCGACCCCGGAATCGAGACCAAGCGCTTCCGATTCGCATTGAAAATGTGGTTCTCGACTAGCATAGGCATGAAATGTCTGGCAGTCCATGGCATGATGGAGCACTAAGACCTTATGGCTGGCCATGACGGCAGCATGTGGTCTCCACAGGAAATGCAACGACGCTGTACTCGACCCTGCGAAACCTGAGCGCGCATGCCTCAGAAGTCACGACAGGGCTCTCCAGAGCGAATTGAGCAAACCCGATGTCACTCGATGAACGTGCATCACGGAGCAGCAACAGCCGACTTGACAGGTTTTGGTATCTGCGTTCTCGCTAACAACATGGCATGCTTCGAATCCTTGTCATTTCCAAATACCTGGGCTCGTGGCCGTGTCGAACATTGGAGTGGAGAACTGGGGTCGAGGCATGAGGAAGCATTGTGAAGATTTGTGGAGAGTTTCGCACATTCAAGGAAACTGTACCAAAAGTTCTGTACGATATGCAAAGAGACATTGCAGTAATTTGTGATATGCAACGGCAGCATAGGCAGTAGTATGTAGAGTATGCTCGGTGGCTATATGATGCCAAGCGTGGCACTGGAAGACAAGTGCTCGAGCATTCTATCAAGCATTCAACACAGACACTAATGTGACCATTGACGGCCCAGTCTTGCAGTCGTGCTGGTGTGTATATGAGACAGTGCTGCGAGTGGCCGGGCTGACGAAGAGTGATTGCTTGCGCCTGCTCTCGGCTGTGGACCGATGACATGCCCGCCCCTCGACAACCTGGCCAGAAACTCGCTTGTGACCTCCCCCCGTACCTTTTAGTGCCGGCCCTCACAGAACGTCAGGACGGGAGGTGCCAACCTTCTGCAGCCACCTGATCGGGCGTCACACAAAAGACGTAGGCTATTCGCTTAGCTGCGCACTTTTCAAGAATCATGGCCGCCGACCGACCCAACGCAGCTCGATCCCTTACCTCCCCGCCCACCATGAGTCCAAACGGCCACTTTGCGGGAGCTGATGGGGGACTGTCCAAGGACGACTTCGAACATGGCGTCCAAATCATCAACTCGGACAAGGAGTTCAACGCCAATCTGGGCCAATACTTGCAATTCGAGAACATCACTAAGGCCGGCTTCAACTACCATCTCATCTCCGTGTTCGGCAGTCAGAGTACGGGCAAGAGCACTCTGCTCAACTATTTGTTTGGAACACAATTTGGGGTGATGAACGAGCAGCAGCGACAGCAGACAACGAAGGGAATATGGATGTCGCGCAACAAGAAAGAGCACGCTGGAGAAGAAGGCGCAATGGCTGCCAATATCCTGGTCATGGACGTTGAGGGCACCGACGGGCGAGAACGAGGAGAGGACCAGGACTTCGAGCGCAAAAGTGCCTTGTTCGCGCTGGCGACAAGTGAGGTACTCATTGTGAATATTTGGGAGCACCAGGTCGGATTGTACCAGGGAGCGAATATGGGTCTTCTCAAGACCGTCTTCGAGGTCAACCTCCAGCTCTTCCTAAAGGACTCGAAAAGTGTATCCCGCACATTACTCTTCTTCGTCATTCGAGATCACCTGGGCACTACTCCGCTGGAGAACCTCAAACTCACGCTCCTCCAAGACCTGTCGAGGATATGGTCAACACTTTCGAAACCACCCGGGCTGGAGAAGAGCCAGATCGAAGACTATTTCGATTTTGCGTTTGTTGCCCTGCCACACAAGATCCTGATGCCGGAGAAGTTTGAGCAGGAGGTGGCAAAGTTGGGCACACGATTCCGCGAAGGCTTCAAAGACCCCAAGAGAGCTGGCCTCATTGATAATGAGCCTATATTATTGCCCGAGTATCATCGACGTATTCCTGCCGATGGCTTCCCAATGTATGCCGAAGGTGTGTGGGAGCAAATCGATAACAACAAGGATCTTGATCTGCCCACCCAGCAAGAGCTGTTGGCTCAATTCCGTTGCGATGAAATATCCAAGGAGGTATTGATACCTTTCGACGAGGCGATCGCGCCTTTGGAAGAGCTTCAGAATAGTGCAGTTGCGGCAGGGAAGCCGACCGTCCTTGTAGACCTCGGAATTAAGTTGATCGCCGCGAGGAAATTGGTTCTTGGAAGTTTTGAAGAAGAGGCCAGTAGGTACCACAAGGGAGTGTTTAAGAGGAAACAAGCCGAGCTGGAGACCAAGGTTGATGGCAGACTCAAGACTCTTTTCATTGGCCAACTCAGCGCTGCGCACAAGTCTGGTGTCCATGATTTTTCGGAGGCAGTATCTTCTGCTGTCAAAACAGGCCAGAAGAAGGGGTCAAACTATGATTTCCACCAAATCGTCACTTCTGAGAAAGAAAAGGCATTGGATCGATTTGAGACACAAGCTAAGACGTCCCTGGTGGAAGGCACGTCCTGGAGCGACTACAAGCAGCAACTGAATCTCTTCCGCAAGGATCTGGACGAAGTCAGTGCTCGCCTGAGACAAGATGAAATGAGGCGCCTCGCCACAAGAAGCGAGAGATGGGTACGAAGTAAGCTCAGCGAGAGTGTCGGAGTAGAATTCAACAAGCTTGGATCCGGTCGTGCTGGATCTGGTGCCCCGGCTGATGGCGAGAAGCCCACCGAGAAGGATCTCTGGGACCGAATATGGGCTGTGTTCACTGATACGGTCTCTCACGCAGAGACACGATTTACTGATCGCGCACGTAGCTTCGACGCGAGTCCCGATGAGGTCGAGGTCGGACTATGGCGACTTCGCCGTAAGTCATGGGGAGCACTGCGTGACAAGATCGACGAGGAGCTCATGGAGGGCAATCTATTGCTGAAGCTGCGCGAGAACTTTGAAGATAAATTCCGCTACGACGAAGAAGGAGTTCCAAGAATATGGCGGCCCACCGATGACATCGAAAGCATGTACACCAAGGCTCGGGAAAGCACGCTGACTTTGGTTCCTCTTCTCGCAAGGTTCAAATTATCACGAACATCTGCTCCACCACCGCTTGATGCCTGGATTGGCGAGCCGCCGAGCACAGTCACGCCTGCTGATGAGGAGGACCTTCACCCCATTGGAGGCGTCGATGAAGACGAAGGCAAGACTTTGGAGGAGGAAATGACAGTTATTAGCGATGCTAAGCAGCAAGATCTGTCAACACGCTTCAAGAAGACCGCAGATGGCGTCTACGTCGAAGCCAAGCGTAGTGCCATTGGCGGCATCACGCAAGTGCCTTTGTACTTCTACGGCCTGTTGTTAGCGCTCGGCTGGAACGAGATCGTGGCAGGTAAGAACATCCATCATCAAACAAGCTACGGTGAGAAATCAAGCTAACATGACAACAGTGCTACGTAACCCAGTATACTTCATCTTCCTCATCCTTCTCGGCGTAGGCGCCTACGTCACCTACACCCTCAACTTATGGGGTCCCATGCTCCAAATGACGAATGCAGCCTCCGCACAAGGCCTCGAAATTTTCAAAGCGAAATTACGAGATTTCTTGGAGAATTCCGAAACTGGTCGACAAGCTATCGGTATGAGTGCCAAAGCCGGGGCGCCGATCAATTTGGATACGCTGAATAGCAACGGGACTACCAAAGCTCGAGCCTCGCAGGAGGAAGAGGTCGATGAGATTTAGAAGTGTCAGACAAGGAGCGGCTTTGTTGGCAATGGGCGGGCATTTTGAGATAGCGTTTCGAGAGGGGGTTCTTTTGCATAGCGGACAGTGTCAGCATGTTCGTCGGTTTTCACCAGCAGCACTACTTGTAGCATGACCTGCCTGCGTGAACAGTGGAAAGGTTGGAAAGACACGTTAGTCAGGAGATAGAATGATATTCTAGTATGGCTTTTTATTTTCCACGTAAGATCTCATGTTACGTTCATCGTACGTGACTGATGTAAATGCAAGTTGATTTGTTCCTCCTGGTCACGGAACTCTGTTTACCCCTTTCGCTTTCTCGCACTGCCTTTGTCCTTGCCACTTGTTACAGTTGCTGCTGCTGTGTCGTCGACTTTGGCGTCTAATTCAGCTTTCAGCTTTCCTGAACCATCGGTCTTTGCCCCGTCTGTGCTCGTGAGCGGCTTGGCAGCTTTCTTGCTCTCTTCTTCCTCATCATCTCCGCCCTGACCAAACTCGTTTACTCTGCTGTAATCGACCTTGTATTTCCATGTCTGATACAGATAGACAAAGAAGATGAAATCATCGCGCAGAGTCGCGAGACGGTGGAGGATTGGCATCTTGATGGTAAATGCGAACAGATCATCGATGAATGTATTAAGGAACTTGTAGGCCATAGTGCGTCCTGGCATGTGAGCCACGGACTTGAGACGGTAGTTGATGTATAGTGCTGGGACCTGTAATTTGTGTTAGTGTTTCTACCTTTGTGATTGTCAATTTGGGTGTCAGGGAGAATTACCATCATGAGGAAGCCGTATGCATAGACACTTCCCACGAGTGTAGCGATGACAAAGCTGTACCAGGACTTATGCTCCTCGTAGTATAGAGAATAGGCTGCGTAAGCGAGGAGTAGAGGGGCAGCCAAATATCCCATGTACTTGAATGCAATCCTGTCGTATTCCTCGGTCTGTTCTTCGGTCTCGCTGAGTTTGTGCTTATCTTCGAACACAACGGTATATGGAAGGCCCAAAGAGTGAGCGTACGATCCGGGTGCAGGTTGACGAATACGGACGTCGACGGTTTTGGTGATCTTCCAGGCTTCGATGGCAATGCCCATGCCCTGGCCGAACAAGATCATCCAACTCGTGTTCTCGTTGTTGTCCATTAGGTACAAGAAGATGATCGTCTGCATGACGACGTTGGACAGGATGGTTCTGAAAGAGACGCCAACATTGTCCTTCTTGTTGCGCCAATGACCTACGTCGTTCTTGAACGCGAGCAGTTCGAAGATCATGTGAAGCACACTGGCAATCACAGTGGTACCAAGAAGCCATTGGTTTGTGTCAAGCAAGGTCTCCTTGATAAGCTCCATCTCAGAGCCGTCGCCTCCACCAGGAGTGCTCTCGCCACGAGCAGCCTTACGAGCAGTTTCCTTCATACCCTCATCCATACTGCACATGACGCTGAATTGCCAGCTGGCCAGAGTGCTCACATCGACATTGATTGGCAGCGTCTCTTGAGGAATAGTAGAATTAAGCTCGATCATATGTGACTTGAGCTGCCAGAAAGTGTTAAGATACAGGACGGGATAGTACCAGGTGTTCTTTCCCGTCTCGTCACGGGCTCCAGTGGCATCTAGAGTGTAGAATTGCTTGACAGCGGGATGCAATGTGGCCCATTGAACGTTGCCGATTTCGGGCACGAACGAGAGGGTGAAGTTTGGATGATAGTAGGACGCGATGGAAGGTCCGGCCGGCTCCTCTTCTACGACTTCTTCACCTTCCTCATCCTGAGATCCCAGCAGATTGCGGACCTTCTGCACTTTCTTCTTAGGCAGATATGAAGTGAGGGGTCGCAACATGCGGTATGCCTTCTTGGGATCGTACGAAGGCGATGCTGGGTCTAATTGTGCGCCTGACTGGGCCACGAAGATGTGTGCCCATAGCGTGCCATTGTCCTGCACCGTCTTAGGAACGTGGAAGGTCTTGTGCGCTTCTCTGTGATCTTTTCGTGACCTGTCCAAGGCAAAGTTCGTCTCTTTTACGATCAGGCTGTCCGGTGGCATAGAACTGAAAGGCGGCATCACGACGCTCGGCGAGATATAGAGGCTGACATCGACGGTGGCATTGGTGGGCCACATCGGAAAGAGCGTATGTGGCACAGCGCTGTACTCGCCCAGCACCGGTTCTCCGCCCACAGACGACGAGGGAGCGGAGGAGCGGCCTGCTGTCCGCCTCCCATGAACTGCTTCATCGCGAACTGGATGGCCACGAAGAGGGCCACGCTCCTACCAATGGACCACAGCTTCGCGCTCCAATCATCCTGGGCTGGGGCGGCGTTGCCAGCCTGTGCTGCTTCGGGCATGCTGGGCGGAAGTGCTCCTCGCACGAGGAGAGGCGAAAAGGGAGGTGGAAAGGCGGATGTTGTTCTAGGCGCCCATATGTACAGTCGTTGTCTCCCGGACGCTGCTCTCACGCCGGCCAACGACTTTCTTCGCGGCCGATCACGAATGGCGCCAGCACGTGGAGCAGGCTAAAGCACGGCCCACAGGCCGATGCATGGCTTGGCACCGACGGAGATAAGATAAGCGAGAGGATGGACGAGCAGCATGTGATGGGATGTTGTGATGCATGGAGCAGGCCCGGCAGCAGTGACACGCGCTGGTAGAGCAGGCTCTGGATGTCCAGGCGTGTCGGTGCATCATGATCATCGCGGCGGTGGGCGTTGCAACAACAGAAGTGGGAGAAGCGCGGAGGCCGGGGCGGACATGTGATCCCGTGCAAGAGTCAGTCGGCGGCTTTTGCAGCGCGCTGATGACATGCACTCGCTGCTTGCCTGCTCGACATCCCCACGCGCGCTGCAGTATAGTCCTTCATCATCCTTGCCCTACTATTTCCTTCACACTCCTAATATCTCCTCCACCGCCGCGCGATCTGTATGCCTAGACCCTCCCGAGGGACAGCGGCGTGAAGGTCGACCACAAGCCGTCGTCATTGTTGTCGGCGTTGCCGCACTCGGCCACCGCAGCGCACTCGAGCAGAGCTGCCGTGCAGCTGCAGCACGAAGCCGTCTTTATCTATCGCACTGTACTATAGCCATCGCTCCCTCCCCGCCTCGCACTCTTCACCATGTTCTCCGAATGTGAGTATCCATCGCTCCGCTCCCTGGCCTGATGTCGTTCAGCACAGCATGCGGCATCTCCCACCTCGCTCGCGTGACCAACAGGCTGAGACTGACACCGCTTGACCTACAGACGCCTCCCGCTTCCTACAACAGTCTAACGCCCGTCTTTCCTTCACCCAGGATGATGGCAGAAGTCGCTCGCGCAATCCGCTCGATCGCCGACGCCCACCAGCATCGCACTCCCGCTACGTTCAGCGCCCCGGCGGCATGAATCACCACCCGTATCAGAACCAGCATCCCGCTTCCTCGCAGTCCCGTTTTCCCTTTGCATCGCGTTTGTCACGACAAGACCCACAGGCTCCGCTCTTCTATAGCGCGACAGACGACTTTCAGGAAGAGGACGAAGGCGACGAACATGAGCGGGAGGTAGCAGACTTCTACGCTCTGCAACGAAGCAGGCAGCATTTCGGGCCCAGCAATCTCACAGAAAGCTCAGAGGTTGAGGACGATGGTACCGAGAGATTGGAAGACACGCAGCATGGTCAAAATCACGACAGAGACGCAAGCCTTCCTCGGGGCAGACTGGGAGCTCCATATCCGCCTTCGTCACGCGCGGAGAGCAGGGCATCGGATGTGAGTGGCAAGGGCAAAGGGAGACTGGTGGATGTCAACCTCAACAGTACTATTGATGAGGAGCCTCCCGAGTCGCTTGCGAGATTATCGCCCTCCATCGATCCGGATGAGCCACCTGCACCCTTCAAGCCATTCCGGTCAACGACAAAGCCCAGCGGCCTCAGTTCATTTCTGCCTCTCGAGACCGACGATGAAACACAGCGACTCCACCCTCGACCCATGTCGCCAGATCGCGAGAGTGTGCCACCCACCGTCATCCTACCTGCGCAGGAGCCGCCTAAGCACGATGCATTTTGGGCGAACCTATTCCAGATCTCATTCTGCACAATGTTCGCCGTCTTTGTCCTGATCTGGTTCCAAACTTCCACGCCGAAGAATTCCCTCGGAGACACCATCTACACTGCTCTTCGTGGTAGCACGAGCATGCTAGTGTGGGACACGCTGATTGCGATAGTGGTGGCACTGATATGGTTGTCCCTACTCCGAAACCACGTACGTCCATTGGTGTACATCTTGATCATCGCAGTGCCCGTGATCCTGTTCGCATTTGCACTTTACCCCTTCATCAGCAGCTTCCGCGGCTCCTGGAACGGCAACTCGATCCAGGACAAGGCCATGCGCTGGGGCTCATTCGTGCCTGCCATTGTCGGCTTCTTCTGGACCTGGAGTGTCATCAAGAATCGACATAGCCTGCACAGTTCAATCAATGTGCTCGAATTCTCAACCAAGATTATTGCAGCGAGCCCCTTCCTCGTGGTACTTGGCTTCGTCGCGCTGGGCGTGGTCGTTGTGTTCTCCTGGACCTGGATGCTCATGTTCGAACGGATCTTCCTTTCGGGGCACTTCACGGGCGCAAAGAAGTGGGTCATCAACGCCAATAGCTGGTGGCTCGGTGCATACTTCATCTTGCAGTACCTCTGGAGCTTGGGTGTCATCGCAGGCCTACAACGAGCAACGACCGCTGCAGTAGTCAGCCAATGGTACTTCCACCGCCTAGCAGCGCCACAACCGACGAGCCAGGAAGTGGTCAAGGCAAGCTTTTTGCATGCTACAGGAGCCCTCTTTGGTACAACCTGCCTGAGCACCTTCCTCAGCCTTCTTGTTCGACTACCATTGATCATCCTCCCTGGCCGATTGTCTGGTGTACTCAACATGGCCGCATATTGGATCATGCCGAGTAGCTTGGCCACGCTCACCAACCCTCTCACTCTCACGTACGCTGCGATCCACAGCCAACCACTTGGGATAGCCGCTCGGGGTCTGAACCACCTCAATTTTATTTCGCATACGAATCCGAGCAATACTCTAGGGACACGCAATTTTAACCCTGCACATTCCGGAAGTGCTCTTATGCCATACCGCCTAGCGAAGCTCCTTCTGCAGGCAACACGTTGGATAATGTCCTTCGCGCTTGGCTTCGGAGGCTGGGTCCGAGCTGCACACAGCATTCAAATACAAGGGGCTGCATCAGGGTTCCGAGGCAGTTTGTACGCCTACATCGTCGGTATGATTGCCGGTACCATTGGCTTTGCAGTTTTAGGTTGCATCGAGAACATTGTTGGCGGCGTGATCGATGCGACAATGGTCTGTTGGGCAAGCGAGACAGCAGGTGGGCGCGGTGAGGCAAGGTTCTGCCGAGAAGCAGAGGAACTCTTTGGAAAGAAGACAGGAGTGAGTATCGGTGATAGAGACATGGTATAGAGAGCGTATCGACGCGAGGACCCGAACGATTTTCATGGAACAATAACACGAGTTGGACTTAGCGAAGGTACAGGACACGGCGTTCTCAAAGCTGGATATGGAATTGGATACCCGGAACCACAGTGCATTGTTTAAAGATATAGGCCAAGAATACATGGCAAGTCCACATTGTCGCCTTAAACCTTAGTGCATGTTCATCGCCTGCCCCCTTGTGCCATTCACAACGACGCCCTCCGTAGTTTGACGCTCGTTCTTGCCTCTGCAAGCGTGTCGTGGAAGCACCGCCATTATTCACGAACATGACTGCCACAATTGTACACAGCAAACCCGCCGCTCCTTGTTCTCTCCTTCGTGAACACTTCGCAATGCCGACATATAAGCCCTTCAATCCACCAGTCCAACCACTCCCTTTCCCATCACGAACCAAAGTTGATCTCACCATCAACCTCAAAGGTCCAAGTCACCTTGACCTCTTCACTCACACACTCCTCAAGCTCCTCAGCTCCCAATCCACAATTTCAGGTCAACTCATCCAACATGCCCGACGAATGGTGGAAGAAGAACGAACGCTACACCCAGCAGGATTATAATCCTATGCAATGGGGCTACCAGGGTCCTAAGAATGCTGCACAGCGCGCTCAGACTAATTTGTGGATGCAACAGGCGCGTCCGGCGCAGAGTTGGCAGGATTCGCAGAGGAGATTGTATGATGGAAGGATGGGGATGGCGGGGTATAAGAAGAAGTGAGGGTTGAGAGGGGAGGGTATTTGGGGATGGTGGTGGAGTTGTAAGATAGTCGGCTGTGGTGATGGTTGATGATGCGGTGTTCTTGACTTCTGTTTTGTTGATAGGCGGCCAGGGGAGTTATCTCCTGGTGCTGTAGTGTGAGCCATCGACATTGAAATTGCTTTCTGCACTTTTGCTGCATTCTCGCTGTTATTTGAATCGTTGTCTTCGCTGACCACTGTCCCTTAAGGTGTGAACAAAGGTGAGAAAAATGTCGTGAGATTTGCGTCGAAAGTAAGGTAGGTAGTCGAAGCGATCGTCCATCACGCACTGAACTTGCCCCAACCAAGATGCCACATATCTTTGTCCTCATCTTTGCCAGGCCACATTATCTTGCCGTACCACAGAGCACGTAAATGTGCAACAGCTGTGATGAGCCACATGATGACCAAGAGAACAGTCAAAGCGCTGGCTACACCATTAATAGCGGGACTTGACAGGGCAGAGCCGATTTGAATGATCGCAAGACAGAGACCTGCATTTGGAAAGATGAACTGGTCTTCGTTAGCAAGGATTCTTAGACGGCTCTCCATTGTTGAGCTAGATCACTTACGGCCCACCAGTTCAAAGTGAAATGCATACGCCTGATACCAGCTATTACAGCAATCGTCGTAATGCAGAAGAACCAAAAGGCAAAGGTGACAATGAAGAGTCCACTGACGATTCCAAGGACCCGCACAATGTCTCCGTCTGGGAGAGAGCTGATGTTGAATACGTTTTCCGGTAGCACGCTTGAAGCTTGAGTTCCCAGCGATATGAGACCCGCGCTCGTGTAGCCTGCTGGCCCAACAGAAACATACATTCCAGGTCTCGTTGGCGCAGCTGGCAATGCGCTTGTCATGAGTCGTTGAGTGTACAGACTGTACATCATCAACGCCACCGTCCAGGAGAGTCCCTGAAACATAACGGCTCCAATCCACATTTCGAAGGCTGCTTGTTCCGGCTGAGATGGAATCATCGTGCCAGCCATCGTACCAATCACGAGCAAGGGGTATATTGGGAAGATCCAGGCGGGAACAGCGTCGGTGATTTTCAACCTCTCCTCTTGGAATAAAGCGTAGTATTGCCCGATTCCAACAACCAGAACAACAGCACAATAAAGCCAGAACAGAACCCGAAGTGCTGACACGAGCCAAGGTCCGCAATTCGGCACGCCGTAAGCCTGAATCGCGTTCAAAATGAGAGAGACCGAGACCCAATACGATCCAAAGAAAAGGCCTTCCACAGGATGATGAAGTGAAGCAAAAAATCTCCTCGGGAACCAGAAAGCTCGCAGTCCCATGGCGATATTGAACACAACGAACATGAACAGATCAACAATGAAGAAGATCTTGCCAATAGTCTGTAATCCAGTAAATCGATTCGGGGTATTCGCAATAACAACAGCAATCGCTCCAGTAGACATCGTAGCTGAAAACCACGGCCAGGTGAAATGCGCTATCCTGTCCTTGAAATCCACGCTAGCAGGAGGGTTGGGGAAGAAATCGTTTCGATCATGGCCAGTAGCATTATTGTTGTTCTGAGTTTGTTTTTCGACATCTTCTCCATTTTCGTTCCGATATCCGTTGCGCTCCATGTTGGAGGTGCAGAGAAATAGTAAGCATCTCCAGTTGCAATGGGCCTGCCATGTTTGTATCGACAGAGACAGTGTGGATATCGTCTTTCGTCATCGGTCATATTGGACCCTTGCACAGGCTGTCATTCACAAGAGCCAAGCCCGCGGAACGGCAAGCCGATTTGCGTCCAAACCTGTTCCTGTTCGGCGTCCCAACAATCGTGCATAGTGCGTCGTTTAATAGCCAGTATTGGTGGCATACCATAATTGCTACAATGGCTTCAGCTGGGCGGAGAGAAGCGGTGACAGACACTTACGCGTGTTCAAGCTCGAAAACAGGTACTGAGCCTGGGCAAGACGCACCAAGTAGCGACTGCGACTGCTCGCGCGTACAGTATGGCATGGCATCGAGAGCAAACCTATTCGATGGGCACTGTCCGATGCCCCATCAACAAAGCCCGTGCTGCAACAGAAAGACATGGTCTCGTTGCCTAATGGAGTAATATCATTTCTGTGGGATATACAGTCTGATGCTGTGTCGCACCTAGTTCAAGTTCGTAGATACATCCTTGTGTGCATCGAACTTCCCTTAGTTCTCGACCCACTCTCCGCCGATCCATCGGTTGAGGAAGTCAAGCGACGCCTCGGGCTGGTTGTATGGCACCTATATCTGTTAGCACATTGCAAGGCGTAGGGAAGGTGGCAAGAGTGAGGGGACGAAAACTCACCATGTGGCCTGCAGCATGGATGCGGATGAAAGTGAAGTTGCCAGATGACTTGACTGAACCAGTCTTAGTCTTGCTGTCAGACTGGAGCGTAAGGTCCTCCATAGGCGCCTTGGCGTAAGCCTTCTGGCCAGGCCATTCAAGTGCCTGGGTCCAGGCGAGGTTACCGAGCCCTAGAGAATGTTAGTTCGCCGCGACTACTATCCATGATGTTGAAGTACTCACAATTGCAGATGTAATCGGCATCACCGGCGTAGACGAGGACAGGAATCTCCTTCAGGATACCCGGTACCAAGCGATGGAATGGCTGCATCCAGTCGCCATTGAACAAGAAGTTGCGGTTAATGTCCATGTTGCAGGAGTCGTAGCTGTCGACCTCGGCTCCAAGAGCCTTCATGACATCGTCACGGTTGAGATATTCTTGGATCCAGTTAAGCTCGTCGTAGCACAAGTTTCCACCCTTGCACTTCTCACGAACATCGTATGGGTTCTGGCCGGTACGCTGGTATGGACCAATCAAAGCATTGTTGCAGTAGATGCTTGCTGGTACGCAGGACCAGACAGACTCGCTCTTGTAGCAGCTCTCGATCAAGCTCTGGCAACGAGCGAGCGAGTTGTCCATGCTTTGGCAAGACGACTCATCGAGCACTGCTGGCCAGCCACCATCACCACATGCCATGGGGCGGTAGTACTCGTACTGAGTGTAGCCGTCGGTAAGTCCATTGCCGATCAAGACAGACTGCAAGTTGATGTTGCGGTTCTTGTGCGACAGGATTTCGGAGGCGAAGACAGGAATGTAGTGGCCAGCGTAGGATTCACCAGAGATGTGGAATGGCTGTTTGGCGTACTCTGGGAACTGCTTGAAGAAGAGGGTCAAGAGAGCGTAGACGTCTTTGCCTGCAGCTACAGTGCTGCTGACAGCGCTGCCAGAGTACGAGTAACCAACATTGACTGGCTGATCCAAGAAGATAACGGAAGCGTTGGCGTTCCAGCTGGATGGGTTGTACGATGGCTTGCGATCCTTGCCGATGAATGATGGGCCGAGCTCCATGAACAGTCCAGTGAGAGATGAGCAGCCTGGACCTCCATTCAACCAGAGCACGACTGGGTCATTCTTGGGGTCATTGCGAGACTCAAAAACCAGTAGAAGAGGTGCTTGTCGTCCTCCTCGTTGTCCAAATAGCCCGAGTATTGCTTGACCGTGTCAACACCGAGGCTCTTTGGGTCGACCTTCTTGGTGCGGAGGTTGAACTGCTCAAGATGGCCGTCGATCTCGCGCTGCTTCTCGCCCTTGGAGTTGACACTGAACATCTGCTCAATGTGCTCGCCCTTGGTCACGAAGTCCCATTCGCGCTCGTGCTTGCGGGTGTGCTTCTTGGGCGTGGAGAAGAAGGAGGCTTTCGACATCTCTTCAGGGAACATCATAGCGACTTCATCCCAAGCAGACTGAGCTTCAGCGGTAAGGTGTTTCAGCTCATCTTGGAGGTGCTTCAATGGCTTCGCCCAGCCAGAGACCTTATCGCCAGCGGCGTTGAGAGCATCTTGAACGACCTTTGGAGGTTGCAATGGCTGCTGCTGCTGCGGAATCGAAGCAGCTGCGACTCCGATCAGGAGCGCTGAGGTGGCGACCTTCATGGTCGAGTTGCCCGGCGTGGAAGCGTCGGCTGTTTAGGCGGCAAAGCGGTCGAGGTGCTGGAAGCTCACGAATTAGCGTTTTCCCGGATCCGGCGATGATGGCGATGCTCACATTTCTCTCCTCGATGGTATAGAGATGATGGGGATGCAAGAGCAGGAGGACAAGGAAGAGAAGGACTGTGTTGGTCAAGAGAGAGCATGTGAGCAGGCAGCCCAGCAACAGCGGCGCATCATGCTGAACCTAGATCATGCAAGGGCCGCGCTGGGATCAAAGCTCGCCTTATCGCGATAGCGGCTTGGCGCGGATGACGCATATCGGCTCATCGTTCAGAAGTTCGCGTGCGGGCTTAAGGACACCAGACTCGAGCAAATAATTCCGACGCTGTTATATCTCACACGAATCCACCACGAGCGACCGAGAACCTAGCTACAACCGGGATAGCATCACAGCAGATCCTCCTCGCCTCAGAAGGCGTCCATCAAAATGCCTTCCGCACAGATCAACCAGCCTTCAAATCAAATCAAATTGACAAATGTCAGTCTGGTGCGCATGAAGAAGGGCAAGAAGCGCTTCGAGGTCGCATGCTACAAGAATACTGTTACATCATTCCGGGCCGGAAACGAGACAGATCTCGACAATGTCCTGCAAATCCCAAACGTTTTTCTGAACGTCAGCAAAGGGCAAGTGGCGCCGAATGAAGATCTCAAAAAGGCTTTTCCCGGTATGACGAGAGACGAAATAGTGCTGGAGATCTTGAAGAAGGGCGAGATCCAGGTTGGCGAGAAGGAACGATCGCAAGAGCTGGACCGAGTGCACAAGGAGGTGATAGACATCGTGGCTGGGCGGCTGGTAGACCCAAAGAGCAAGCGGGTGTATACGACGGGCATGATCGAAAAAGCATTAGATCAGTTGAGCAGCCAAGGTGGCCACGCTGGACGAGCAGCAGGCAAAGCGGGCGCTGCTGGTGGAGATCGCAGTCAAAGCAGAGACCAAAGCACACCAGCGGCCGGCTCAGGTGCAAGCACACCGGCAAAGAATGGAGAAATTGCAGAAGTGAAGACTGAGGAGAAACCAAAGCCGAAGTGGACTGGAGTGGTCACGAACCGAAGTGCAAAGTCGCAAGCATTGGATGCTATGAAAGCCCTGATCGCACATCAACCAATTCCTGTGGCGAGGGCGAGGATGAGGCTGCGAATCACCTGCCCAACTGACGTGCTAAAACAAAATGTCAAGACTGCACCAAAGACCGAGGGGGAGGAGGCAACGACGGGAAGTGTCAAGGACAAAATTCTCAGCCTTGTTGAGCAAGTGGAGACGGAAGAGAACACTGGCAAAGAGTGGGAGTGCATAGCCTTCGTCGAACCAGGAGCTTACAGGCTGCTGAACGACTTTGTCAGCACACAAACGAAAGGCAAAGCTAGGGCTGAAGTCCTGGATACGACCGTAACGCATGAAGACTAGACATATCGAGCATGTGGTCACGTTGACTATGCAGCGTTCGAGCGTCTACAAAAGTATTGGATGAGATCTTCTTCACTAGACTGTTCTTTCTGGCAGTCATTCTTTTTCATTATTCAACTTCCTCTCTCATCGATATGCGCTTGGCATATCAAGCGGTGAAGGTAGATAGGTGCCATGGGTCTGGTGTGGTACGGAGAAGCCTACTCTCTGCACACACCTTATACTTCTGCAGACTCTTCACGTCCATCCAGAATCTCGATTCGCTTTCTCAGCCTCCTCACCCATCCTTCTCATCCACCGCTCCACAAGCTCCTTATTCTCCTTCTCCAACTTCTCTGATCTCTGCTCTGCCATATTCAACTGCAACTGCAAGCTCACCATCTCATCTTGCGCTTCCTCGACCAACTTTGCTTTACCACGGATCTCTTCCTCTCGATCTCGTAGCTTCCTCTCCACGTCCAATTTCTGCTTCGTCAGACTCGTAATCTGTGCCGTGGAGTCCTTATGTGAAGCCTGCAGCTGGCTGAGTGAGGCGTTGAGCTCGGTCACTTGAGCCTGCAACGAGGATCGGGCGCGTTGGGTATTCGCAAGATCTGTGCGGAGAGTGGCTAATAGCTCTGCTGCTTGGCCTTCTGGCACAGGTGATTTAGTCGCACCACGACCTTTGGTTGGAGTCGCGGTTCGGTCGGGCAACGCGGGTGACGCTGGGCTCGAGCTGGACAGAGCCGATGCTTTGGACTGAGCGGCGGTGCGGTCGGCAAGTCTGGTGTCTGAATCTGTTAATATGCGCGATTGCGATGGAGGCCAGAGCACCCCGTACAAGCATCTATGTATGGCTTGTGAGCTTGCTCGCGAGCATCTCGAGCATCGAGTGCGGCAGAATATTGCTCAATCCAGCTCATGGTGTCGGTATAGGTCGATTGCACGACCAGTTGACACTCTCTTCGCTGCGCCGTCGCATTATGACTCTAGCGGTTGAGTAGAGGAGCTACCACTGAGGTGGAAGACAGCTCGCATTCACTCCAGCTTGAAGCCACAGCCTTGGCCGGAGCTTGGACATCAGTCACGCTTGCCTTTCCAAACCGCATTAACATCAACATTAACATCATCATCATCCTGCACTCCTCTTCAAGGCAGACACGATATCATCTACTATGCTCTGTCCATGGCTAACGTAGCAGACGCTCCGGACTTCGCAGAACGTGCAATCGCCGCGCTCTACAGTAAACAGTATTCGACACTCGCGAACCTGCAGAGTCCACAGTCGCGCGGGCTGTAGTCCGAATGCGGTTCCAAGTCCTAAACGATCAACCTGGGCATATTGAGGAAGCAACAGGTCATCAGAAGTCTCTTCCCGCCTCATACAGTCCTCACGTATGCATCGACAGTCTTCTTGGTGGCTGTCCCAGAAGCTCTCCCATTTCAAACATCGTCCTTCTTAGACCACAAAATCTACAACGGCGCTGGTTTGCGTTAGAGATGCACGCTCACTCGACCAAGTCTAGAGTAGTTGTCACGAAGCGAAATAGTACCAGTGCTTCGTAATCATAGAAGACAGAAGACGTTGTGCCAGCGCTGTCAATTCGTTCGCCAGGCAAGAGGAGCAATCGCGCCCCAACCACGACTGTTGTCAGCGTGCCATGTGTGATTGTTTCTAAGATATGATGTTGATCATTCGGAGCAGAATATCGTGTGAGCCTCGCACCAACGTGATAGCGAAGTTTGCTACCCGCTGCTCCAGGGAAGTATCTTACTGAGATATGTAGCAGGCGAGGTACTGCAGCAACCACAGTGGCTACTCAAGGAGTTCGAAGAACAAAGACCCAGGACTATTGCAAGCTCACCCCGCTCTGTCATACCAGAGATGTACTTCAACCTGGTTGCAGTGCCTCTGCTTTGCCACTTGGCAATGCTCGTTCAAGCAGTCCCGCGCGATCGCCTGTCTGTCAAGATTGGCGTGACAGTGCCAGAGACTGCTTCCAATTGGTCCTCTGGAACGGCACTTGACCCTCGAGCCCCAGCAGCTAGCTATAAGAGCGCTGTTAAGAAAGGTAGGAATCTCTGGGCGGTGATGAACGATCCCCTGAAGACGACGCAAGCTTCATGGACTGCCGCCGACGTGCAGAAATGGGGCTGGGCTGTCAAGTCCGACCAGAACATCGAAGTGTTCAAAGACAAAACCTCCGGGCTTGAGCAGCCTCTTGCATGGCTGCAAGTCTCGCCGGCTACAAGTCTGACTGTAAGATTGGAGCACAATTCAGACGTTAAAGTCGACGGAGTTGAGTACCCGGTACACACATCTAATCCGAGATCGTGAGCTTTCCGCATTATATTGACTCCCATCAGGCGACCCATGCAGAATATTGTGGCGTGTACAATCCGGCCAAAGGCATCTTGATCGCATCCGACAGACATAGTCCAGCTTATCGAAAATCTACCACCACCAGCCTGCGCAAAGCGCCTCTGCCACTTTTGCAAAATTGGTCTGACCTCACGTTCCTCAGCTGGCAGCACCTAGCTGCTGCGAATCAAGAGCAACAGGCACCCCTGCGCTACATATTTGTACGAGGCATTACGAATCGAAACACTCAACAACTTATTCTGGAGGCTATGCATGTCGACGGCTTCAAAAGTGAGCTCGCACTCCCATGGCCCAACTTCTGGATGTTTACTCCGAATGATAAGGATGGCGGCATATCTGAACCGTTCCTGGCTGTGCTGGGCACAGAGAATTTTGGTGGCATAGCGTTCTTGTTGGCTCAGCATCAAGCTGCTTTTGGTAGGAAAACGATCAAGAGCATACGAATCTGGGGTGATGGAGGAAAATCGCCAGTGTTACATGGAATGGTGGATGTGCAATGAAGTTTCACTAGCTGTGGTTGGTATGGTGGCAGACCGTGAAGAGTCGTGGAGCTGACACAGACAACGTCTCAACAGCAAACGACGACTGCTACGTTTGTGACGAACATGGAGCACAGAGCGCGTTGCTGTATTAGAGAGGTATCAATCCATTATCCTTATCCATAATACATGTTTTGATACATTGATAAATGCCACTAGTTCTTTTCATCCCTCATACTCGGTCGTCTGTCTCGTCTTGAACCACTTGAGAATAATCGCCCCTCACATACGGCGGCCTACACATGTTGTCAACGACGTCTCCTCTGACATCGATCAAAAAGTCGGCGAATAGCCAGGCTGTTATTAAAGCGACACACACAGAAGTGTACCTACTTCAAATAGTTCTTGATCCCCGCGATAGCGGCCGTTCCCGCCGCAATGAAGCCCAATTGGGTCGACCAGGTGCTGTCGTAAGATCTTTGTCCAACACTCAAGGCGATCAAGTCGTAGACCAGACATCCTCCAAAAATCCAATCACTGAGGAAAGCCGCGCCACCAAAGCCGATTGCAGTCAGGGCCTTGACAGTAGTAGATGGAATAACGTTCTTGTAGTACGCAACCGAAGTATTGTGAAGAGCATCGAGAACACCAATACCAGCAAAAGTCTTCGCGACGATGTGCGTCAGCACGCTGCCGGTGTTGCGTGTATCCATGGGCTCGAGCTGCGTGGCGGTGTAGAAAATCTGAGCAGTAGTGTTGAGCAGGACGAAGATGTTCGAGATGGACAATCTTTCGCTGTTCCAGAAGAACATCCAAGTACCAATGCAAACGTTGCCGAGCGCGTAGTATGGCACGAATTTGACAATGTGGTCAAGAGATTTCTTGTCTTGAGGATTCTCTTTCTTGAGAGTCCAGAGCTTGTAGAGCCAGGCTAGCTGGAAGAGTTGTTGTGGGAAGAAGAAGCCTGGTTAGACGTGATTTAGCAAGATTTTCATGATTTGTTGTTGAATTGCAGCGGTATTTCTTACCTGCGATGAAGAATGGTTGAGGACTGAAGAAGGACAAGTTTCGATCATGGATATCCTTCATATTCGGAGAGCTGAACATGCCATATTGCTGTGCTGCAAAGTCGTATAGGAAGGACGCTGGCGCCAGGTAGCGCGCTGTACTGAGTTCGACGCCCATGATGTGTTTGCTTGTGCTTCTTTGATGTTGAGGTGAGAATGTTCAGTCGAGCACCTGTAGAAGTGAAGCTGCTGATAGTCAGTGATTTATCACTTACATATGCAACGCGTCTTCGATTACTATTGATCCTTGTTGTGATGCTGGGGAAGGATGGAATGATGCCATCATTGTCAGTACATCGTCACTTAGACTTTGATGATCGGAGCTTCGGATCGTGTGGCCCCGACCTCAGCAAGAACAACCCCTGGCGTGTCTCTCCGCGACCACTTCTCGTCTGCATCAACAATATCATTACAGAGCCAGCGACATCAAGAACGTGAAATCGTACACGTACTAATGATCGCTGCGAACTATGAAGTCGAGCCACTTCACACGTTGGCGTTGACACCCGGCCTCCTGGCAAAAGCGCGTCCGGGCTGAAGTGGACTGGCATGCAGTGACTGGACTCGTCTGAACACTTGACTGCAGAAACCTGGATATGTCGTTGGAAGCGCACCTTTGTGCAGTTGACATTATGCTAAAATGTGACAGAATCATACAACATCTCCCTTTACTCTTCAATCGTCACGGACTTCTGCCTTGCTGGAAAGTCGCCTCCCTCAGCGGCAGCAGCGTCGCTGCTGTTCCTGCCACTCGTATCGGCGCTCTTTGGCAGCTTGCTTCCATCCCACTTGGCGCTAGTGATAGGGTTGACACGGAGCATGTACATCGTGTCGATTTCCTCCAGGCTGCGATCCTTCGACTCGATGACGAAGAAGAAGACAATAACTGCCAGTGCCAAACAGCAACCGGCAAAGACCAAGCCGTAGAGGTAGTGGATTGCATCCGTGATGAATCTGGTGAAGAAAGACATCAAAAAGTTCCAGAGCCTGCAGAGAGAATTAGCAACAGGCCTATGCCACACAAGTCCATCCGAAAGTTCTTACCAGTTCGAGGCAGTGGCGAGAGCCATTGCTGGTCCACGATACTTCATAGGGTAGAGCTCTCCCACGACGGCCCACACAAGTGGTCTGGCAAGCAGGTCAGTAAGAATACGCTGTACGTATCGGTGAATGTCGACAACTCACCCCCAGGTTGTTGCAAACGCAGCGATGAAGAGGCATGAGAAGACGATGAGGACATTGCCGGGAGCGGGTGTGTTCTGTGGGTTATCCCCGTCCAGCGCAAACTGGCCAACGAAAGAATACACCATGAAGCACATGAACATCCAGAGTGCTCCGACGATGAGCGCATTACGGCGACCACACTTCTGCACAACGTAAAGACCGCCGATCGTGCAGGCCACGTTGACAGTGCCGAGGATGATTTGTGTCACGAACGAGTTCTCAAGGCCGGTCGCTGTGAAGATCATAGTCAGCCTCACAAATTCCTCGAGCTCAGCCTATCATCAGCCGCATATGTACTAACCTTTGAAGATGGTCGTGCCGTAGTAGAAGAACTTAACGCTTTGTCAGTAACCTGAAGCATATCCATGAAGGGAGCTGGACTCACGAAGTTTGCACCAGTAAGCTGTTGGCCGGCCTGAAGCACGACACCAAGCGCAACGCGGTAAAACATACGAGGTCCGGTGAAGAGCTCGATCCATTTGGCCTTTCCGGCAGCGGTCTCTTCTTCATGCTTGACACGAATGTCGTTCATCAAAATGTTGATCTCGCGGCTGTCTTCTGCAAGACCTCCAAGTCTTGCCAGGGTAGCACGGCACTCTTCCACGCGACCTTTGGCATACGCATAACGCTGAAAACAGGTCAGATACAGATTCAGCTGCTTGTATGCTCCTAATTAGACTTACAGGACTCTCTGGAAGGAACAGGATGCCAACACCAAGGATGATGGCCCACAGGAACGAGAGACCATTGGGAATACGCCAGGAGCTGCTGTTGCTGTTCTCCGAAGTTCCCCAGTCGACCATCTCAGCAGTCCAGATACCCAAAGTGATGAAAAGCTGGTAGCTTGCGACAAGCACACCACGAATGATCGCAGGGGACGATTCGGACTGGTACATAGGCACCAACACGGAAAGGGCGCCGATACCGAGACCGTTGACGAGACGTCCAATGGCAAATTGGTACCTGGCCGTCATTAGCTGTTGAAATGTGATATGAACAGCCTCACCGACTCACCAAGCGCTCTGGGAAGAAATCTCGATTACAGTGCCAATCATGCAGAAGAATGAAGAGACAGAGATCGAAAGCTTGCGGCCCAGGGTGTCGGCAATCTTTCCTGCGATCAGGGCTCCGAAAAGGCATCCAACACAGAGAAGGCCAGTGATAGTTCCTTGACGAGCTGCGGAGAATTCGATAGTGCCGTCAGGGAGAATAGTACCGAATCGACGGCCATAGTCTTCCATAGAGAAGAAACCCGAGATCTGACCAGAGACATAACCGAACATGAAACCACCGATAGAGGCCACCAGTCCAAGGAAGACGGCCATGAAAGTGACCTTCTGTCCATCTGCAACATTCGGGGATGGTGCCTTCTCCAGTTGGTTGGCCTGCTGAGCCTCGCGCTCAGTGCGCTTGAGGAAAGGCATCTTGTTATCCGGCCTTGATGATACCGCGGGAATAGGACAAAGAGAGAGACGGATGAGAGTGGGAAGAAGAAGAGAGGCGTGGCTCGCCCTTATATTCGAACCTAAACGGCAAACGCGAGCGACTTACGGAGGGCAAGAAACAACGTTTGCAAAGGCAATGGAGTAGCGGGGCCTCGTTGACGGAGGCCCGTGGAATTCCCACATTGGCAAGTGCGTGATCTCGCGGGATGCAAAACTTTGTTCTGCTGTTCGCCCTTGTTGACCGTGCCGACATGCGAGGTGTTCGGACCCATTGCCACTCTATTCAGATCCGATGAATGGAGCCTAGAAGCACGCTTTTTAGTGGACCTTTTCACCGAAAAATGCCACGAGGTTGGAACAGATATTGCGTAGAGCGCGAGGGCAATTCTCTGGTAAATTGCCACCGTCGTCCTAGTTTGCTGCGCTGGTCTGGCATATGACGACAATGCTGTAGCATCGAGGCGTGCGAGGATATGGGTGCCGTGCTTCGAACCGCTGCGGGACATTGTTCGGCGTTGTTGAGAAATTTGCTTATCCGTGGCCAACATAGAGCATATTCGTAGAGAACCAGAGTGAGGTCTGACGTGCAGAGGGCCCACATATAGTGGAACAGGTCTGTTCAAAAAGAGTTTTACTGGGATGAAGCTGACAAGTCACGTCGCTGTGGTTATCGACAGGGGTGGTGATGGCGTTGCGGCACGAGCCTAGTTACTTCTTAGTGAGTGCCGTCTGGAAGCCTCGTCGATCATGTTCAACAGCACCTCATGACAGCTTTCCCACAGCGGCTACTCCTCGCGAACTCAATCCAGGACGGGTTTCAGAGGATCTCACGGCGAGTAACTCCGTTCTGTCTTGCCTTGTACCTATTGCCAAAAGTCAACAAGCAAACACGGACATAAGAGTGTTGCGGAGTGGAGCATCGAACGACAAATCTCATGCCACCGAGATACGGCCTAAGCTGGATCCACACTCTGACCTGGTGGATCTCCTCTATCAATCACAACGCAGAATGGCGACTGCAGGATGAAGGTCGGTCAAAGCACGAGACAAGACTCGGAAAGCTTGACGCACGCCGAGCACACGCTAGAACATGCTACGAATGCTGCATAGAACGTAGTGGTTCCGGCATCCGATAAGGAAAAATGTAACCTCATTACATGTACTAGACGTTCCATATGGCCTGTTCGTGCTTCTCAACTATGCGGTTGGATTGCGCTATGGACTCACCAGTCTCGAAAAGATGAGTTCCTTGGACACGCGCTGAAAAGGTTGGAGAGGTTTTCTCGGGTGTGCTGACGCGAACGAGGATTCTGCCAGCGAGATCGTTTGAGGAAACGGGATTGAGAAAATGGCCGTAATACGACCGCTCTGCCCATGGTACGCAAACGCGTCTCCGGATGACACGACGGCGCAACGCGGATGCCACACGACTGACCGTTTCGCCACGACGCCGAAAACCCGCATTCAAGTGACCGCTACTCCAGCAGCATCCGAAGTGCCATTTGTTTCAGCGATATATGGAGCGGCTTTAAGTCGAGAAGCTGCGAAACCGCATCTTTGCTGTCGCATCGTCGCCGATTCTCCCGGTCCTGCAATCCCTTGACCGACCTGTAGAGCACTCTCCTGCGCTTTCGAAGGACCGTCCAGGATGCAGGAGCCCGTGGCTCTTCGATGACAGAGAACAGTACAGTCCGCCACTTGAACAGCGGACGAAGGACCTACGCGCACCGATTCTAATAGCACGCCCTCGCCTCCAGATCGGGACCACTCCATTCAAGAACGACACCGCCGCGACAAAGGAAAGCTATTCGCAAGAAAATGGATACTGACTGGACATGGCTCATGATGTATGTATAGAACAACGCAAGGAGGTATCTCAAACTCAGACTCGTTAAAACCCACTGCTCTCAACCCTTTTCAAGCAGGACAAGGTGCGAAGAGGAGTGCTATCGCCTGGTCTCGATGGGGCTCACATCCTGGCCTCCAGGCTGCTCATTTGGGGTATATGCGCCGCCCGCCCCGTGCATACTCAGGCCGTTGGTAGCGCTTTGTTGCCGACCAACATAGGACTGAGTGATCTCGCTGTTGTGGTATGCACCCAATGCAGGGCGGGGAGGCGACGATGGACTAACGGCGTGGCCCTCGGGCGGATGCAGCGGCGACACCTTTGGTTGCTCAACTGAGTAGGCGTTCTCGAGTTCGTTGGTGTTGTTGCGCCTCGGTGGTGCAAATCCCTCCGGTTCCTTCTCTATCGTGAAGGATCGCACGTGATTGGAGCTCTGCTGCTGCTGCTGCTGTTGTCGATCGAAGTCGTCGAAAGAGACCGTTTGCGGGTGATGCTGCGACGCAGGCGGGAATGCACTATATTGGCTAGGTGCTGGATCGGCAAAGGGGTTGGGCGCCTCTTGAGGGCGCGGAGGCATTTGCGGTGGTGCTGCTTGCTGTCCTGCAAAAGCTCCGCTTGGTGGAGGTCCACTGGGTGGCTGGTATCCGCCGTATGCCTGGTTATTGCCAGTATCATAGGCATTCGCTTGACTCGTCAACGGAGCCGCGAATGCACTATTGGAGTGTTGCTGTTGTCCTGGCGGAGGTCCAGGTGGAGGAGTGAAGGCGCTTGCGAGGTTCTCCGTGCCTGGTTGCGT
This sequence comes from Cercospora nicotianae, assembly GCA_029490675.1. Lineage (NCBI taxonomy): Eukaryota > Fungi > Ascomycota > Dothideomycetes > Mycosphaerellales > Mycosphaerellaceae > Cercospora > Cercospora nicotianae. The sequence continues at coordinate 2,955,971 of JANQAT010000006.1, read as the reverse complement.
GCTTTGCTCAGGGCTGGTAGAGACACCCATCGCTCGTCTGGCAGCCAGGAGGGCCCGCTGATAGCGACTGGTCGCCAAGCTCAGCTGCTCATTCGTCTCGATCAATGTGGCCATTGTATCGTGGTCGGGCGCCGGGTCGGTGGCGTTGATGTATGTCTGCATGCTCTTCTGTGCGCTCTGGCAACGCTCGCTGAATTCCTTGATCAGTTCGTTATTCACGAAGTCCTCCGTGGGCGTGCTCTGCACCAGCTGCAGTAGTATCTTGGCTGTGTTCTTTGCCTCTTCGATCCTGCTCGCCAGCTCGACTGCAGACGGTAGGCGAGATTGTCTGTTTCCCCGACCACTTGCCCCAGATCTCTCATAACCATGTGCAGGTGCCTGGTAACCATCCTGCCCCATGAACGCAGCTCTCTGCCCGCCTACGCTAAAGCTGGCGGCCTGCCCCTTCTCCTTCCTCCACATCTGGAACAATCCGTGCAGTCCCTCATCGTATGCCTTGTCATTCTCCAGGTGATCGAGCGTCTCGCGCAGGATCTGTTGTGTGCTCTGGTCTCTGCAGTTCCGCAGCATCTCCTTGACAGTGTTCACAAAGCTCTTATCGAAGTTCCGCGTGAACCGGGGCCCCGGGTTGTCGCTCAAGATGCGGATGAGCATGATGGCATTGTACTGCACATATGGCTTCGGCGACCATTCTTTGCCCAAGAACTTTTTGATCTGTAGAGCAGCGTTTGCGGCGGCAGCGGGCGACGATTCGGCGGATTCGACGATAACAGGCAGATGAAGCACCTCCTCCCCGCCATTGTTGTTCGAGCCAGATTCGCAGAACAGTCGGATTGCCTGCTGGACGTTCGCTTCGGGCGAGTCGAGGGGAGCATTGTCGAACTGGTGGTTGGCCGCATCGCCGCGACTCCCGCCTCGCATGGACAGACCTGACAACGCGCGCACTCGTCAGCTTGCACCCTTTGAGGCGCCATGGCGAGTGTTGCCGGCCCACGTACTCTTCGTCCGTCCAAGGAGTCCTTTGAACTTGTTCATGTTGAGCTGCAGAACGAAACACACTATCCAAGCGACAGACGAGCAACCCACTGCGAGTGAAGGTGCGGCAGCCAGTCGTATGTATAGGCAGCAGAGTACTGTCTAGATTGAGCTTACATGGAACCAGGGTTGTGCTGCTGCCGAAGAACTAAGGGTCCGGGTGCTCGTGCATAAGTCGCCAAGCCTCCCGACGCGTCATTTCGCGTGGGCGCGGTATAAGAGTCTCTCTGCAGCGACGCTGCTCGTACATCTTGGCCATGGCGACCGCCTCTGTTGATCACGCGGCATTCGCGCAGCTGTCTTGCGCGGCCAGCGACATCATCGCAACACTTGCCACTAATGTGCTCTAGCAAGGCAGCAGCAGCAACAGCCTTGCGTGGCATCGATCTGAGCGTTTCGCCGAATAAAAGCCCGTGCTGGATCGCTATGCTGAAGAACACCACAATGTAGCTCCGGCCCTTCGTGCCCCAGGAGCGGATGTTTGGGTGAACAACCCATAGCTCATATGTGGACGGGGAAAGAGCAATATTCAAGGCAATCGGGCGAACTCGAATCATGTAGCGCCTGAATTGATTGCTCAATTGCTCGATCGCTCGACAAATCTCTTCAATATTGTCCACGAGTACGTCGTGCGATCATTCACTAAGTTCAAAGCCATGAGCTTCTTCTCGTACAAGAACCCAATGCTCTGCATACCTAGCTCTCCTTTTGACAAGCGAGCAAAGGCACCATGATTGGCGACACCGCAAGAGCATACGAGCAGCTGGACGCGGAGAGATCGAACGGCCCCTCAAAGAATCTAGGTGAAAGGCAACCATATGAAAATACCAGTGAAAGATGCAGACTGTCAGAGCTTCCACGAGAGTTACGTGATCTTATCTACCACTATACCGCTGTCTTCCATATTCGCGATATTGGAATTGGCCAGACACCGGGCATCCTCCGCGCGAGTGAGCAATCAACATTCAAGGGTATGGCCCATCTCCAGATATTGTGACTGACCTCTGCGCAGACAGGCAGCTCCGCTGCGAATTCAGCGACACGCTCTACAATTCGAAGCTGCTGACGATCAGTTACTACAATCACGGCAAGTGGCAGACTTCCCGCTCCAATTCACTGCTGCGTGCGCTGCTAGAGTGCAGTAATCGCATGATCGTAGACTTTGCTGGAAGACTACTGGGAACGAGTCGTGACCAAGCCGAGCGACTTGCAGAATTCAACAGCAAGCATATTGATCCAAGTGCAGTGGCGGGCATTCTTGAACTTGTCGGGACTCATGGGCGATCCTGTATCAATGTGGCTTTCGCGCGGAGCATGATCGGAGCCTACTGCTGAGAGTTCCGATCCCGACTCAGCGGAACTTTCGCTCAAGCGCAGACAAGGTGGGCACTAGGCTCAAGAGCATGAGCATTTGGAAGCAGCAGTGTCGTGAAGATGCTCTCAAGCATTTGCCTGGTTTGCTTTTCGTGTTGCGTGAACGTTGAGACACGTCCCCAAGGCAATATGTTGGAAGGCACACAGCAATGTAGCTTTCCATAGTCGAGACCAAGAGTTTCATGGCTTTCATTGTGCGTCCTCGTCCTCTTCCTCGTCTTCATCGTCCTCCACGATCTTCTCTACGATCAAATTGCCACTTCTACCGATCCTGTCTCGAATGGTACCCTTGGCTTCCACGTCGAACACCTCTCGAGGCATAGGTGACACAAGTCTGAACTTGTACGTATGTTCGTAATCATCTTCTGGTTCTTGAGCAGCCTTTTCCGAGGGCGATTCGAGCTCGTCGTAACATTCCACAAAAGCATACAGCTCCTCCAGCTCAGTGTCATGTCCGAATCGTCGAACCACACGCTCGCCCGATGGCATCCTTATACTGATCCTGACTGCGTCCTTAATATCTGCCCCAGGTTCGCTCGGTATGCGCTGTGCTCTCCACGTCCTCCACCGTGCCAGATTACGAGCTTCCCTGCTCTTACGCTCGGCTGCCTCTGCTCGTTCGCGCTCGGCCTTCTCCTTCGCAGCCTCCTCTTCCTTCCTCTTCCGTGCTTTCTCACGATCTAACGCCAGGGAACGTTCATAAGCACTTTCTTGCTCTTGCCTCAGGTTCCTGGAAGCTTGCTGCTCCTGACGTTGCCGCCGCACTCGGTCTAGTTCCGCATTCTGATTCTGCATCGCTGTCTGTATCTTCGACACTAGCTCCTGCGCGGTAACCGGGCCCGCGGAACTTGCAATCTTCGACATTGCGGTCGATGAGACAGAGGGCGTGTGGACCACGAGAGCAGTGTACGGGAACTTGCTCACGTTCAGAGCAGTGCTGACCTGGTATGCCTCTGCGTCTTGTACAGTACCTGCCCAAAGTACCACATTGTTATTAGGGTTCTTCACGAACTCCACGAACTCAGGCGCAAGAAGTGTATCTCTTGCAAAAACAGCATTATCATCATGCTCGGGCGATAGCAAGACAACCAGTAAGAACTTCAGATCCCTCTTTGCAATATCAAATGCTTGTGCATATCCTCCTTCGTGAAATGGCAGTGTGCCGTGCTCGACTCCGTGCTCCTCCTCGAACTCGCGAATAAAACGTGCTGCCGTATCCCTCGGCGCCAGCGGTCTGCGCGAAGCATCTCGAGAAGGCCGTGAAGTTCGTCCGGACCAAAAGCGTGCTAATAACCGCGGTAGGAAAGGGAAGAGGTATCCGATGCCACCGAACAGTCGCTGAAATACGGTGTAGGCAACGCTAAATGGGAAGAGGATGATTGTGAAGGGGAAGGGCAATAGCTGTGTTAGTTGGGACTCAGGAGTCGGCACCACTCGTGGTGCTGGTTCTAACCCAGAGGCTCGGCCTCGTCGTGACGATCTGACGGGAATGCCATCCATGAGGGTCTCCGCTCGGCGAGCATCCTGCGCTGGAGGTGGTACACGAGCAGCTTCGGCTGCAGGATCGATGGTCTCGGCATCACCATCGAAGAAGCGCGTGATGGCGATCTGTGCATTCCACTGGCACTTTTGAAGAAGAGGTATTGCGGACTCGAGGTCCTGGTCCGTCACGGAAGTGTACTGCTGAAGAGCGAGCTGCTGCGATTCGGTCAAGGCCGACAAGTCTAACGAGGGTTGTGCCATGGTCGCTCTCGGCTTGCGCAGATGAAAAAGGAGCGCTGGTCGCAGCCAAAGGAGAGTGCAAGACGAGTGTATGAAAGGACAGTTATCTGCTCGAAGTGATGAGCAGGCACCGCGACTTTCCAGCTACATCATGCCGATGCCGCGCCGGCGATCCACAGCGCTGGGCCGCCGTGGGTGTGCCTCAGGCGCAGCAGCAGAACAAGGCCGCTTGCCGCTTGCGTGGTTCCGTGGTTTCAAAGACACGAGCGAGTCGCGGGATCGGCCACCAAGTCGGGCGTTGACGACCTCATGCGTCCCATGGTCTGACGGCGCGCTGATTGTCCTCCTCCCACGTCGCTTTCCTTCAGCGTGTCGCGTGCGCGGCAGACAGCATCGGTCGCACCGCACCTTTCTGTCCACTCTTCTGATCGCACCTGGTTTCGCCAGAATCACGACCCGATACACGTTGATGGATTCGCGATGGAAGAGCAACAACCGCCAGCAACACGCGCCTGCTGACTCCGATTCACGACTCCCCATTGGTCTCGGCCGCACCTGTCTTGATTATCAGAGGTATGTGCCTCGTTACCCTTGCAGTCTTTGCGTTCAGAAGTCGGCCCCGGCCATTCGCTGTCGACGAGCTCTCGCGTGTTTTCAACCATAAAATATGTCTTAGTCGCACGTGGATTTTTGTGCAGTCGAGCAAAACTCTTTCGCTGAAATTGGAAATTCCGTTCAAGTCCGAGTCCTGATTCTGAGCATTGCAGAAGCGCCAACACTTCCTTCGCTATCTGGACGCATTGCGGAGGACCTATTACCAGATCGAGCGAGAACTTGGTGAACTCTTACTTTTGACCTCTGCCCGGGACGGAAGGCCTTTAAAACGATACACTGGTGTAGCTGGAATTGCTCTTGATCCCCAAGCTTTGACGCATACTCTGTACAGCGCGACGTGCAAGTCAGGCCCGGCGATCGGAAAGGTGGTGCAGAATTATCAACAAGTCCTATCATTCTATCTAGTGCGATACCGGATATCGTAGCTCCAGTAAGCCTTAGCGCAAGCTATCGAGGGGCTCTCGCGTCGGCCACAGTCCGCGTCGTTTGGTTGCCTTGGGCAAGAGCATCGTCACCGTACCATCGCTTTGGGTGATGGTATGGCAAACGTAACATCCCGTGTCGGCGACTCGAGGCGTTCTAACAGACATGAGAATCGTCCTCCGGGACAGTCGCAGCTTTGTCGAAACGGACCGGGTTGCAGAAAGAGGGAAGAAGGTCTGTACATCACATCACAGGTAGAAACACAACCTCTTACCGGGATGCAGGCACCTGCTTCTACAGTCACGATTATTCCGATTCTATGTCGCCCAATGGCTCCAGCAATACGTCAGTCCATTTTGCCTAGCTTCAGAGCCTCCTCATTGACAGACTCCAGGTCCAACAGGGCGCTCAATGTTCAATCACCAGCATTTACACCCACACTCGCTCACGCTAGACCGGCGAAACCAATAGGCATATCCCCCAAGGCAGCAGCCGCTGCTACGTTCACTCCGCGAGGTGCAGGTAAAAGACCACGAGGACCTGAGCATCATAGACGAGGCTCATCTCTAACAGGGTCTTCGACTCCTGTCGCACCCGCTCATGGCAAGCATCCATCAGCGGAATTTGTGCCGCAGCAATCCTTTCAGCAGGTGTCGCCGATGATTGAGTTCGTACCAGGACAGCAGTTCGTGCCTTCATCCAACGTAAGTTCGATGCATCATCCATCTTTCGCAGGCCTGACACGAGTCCAGATTGATGCACAAGCGCAAGTAACGCATCAGTACAATCCGTACAGCGACAATGTCTTCGCGCCACAGAATCTGGGTGGCCTTGATGGTTCACATGTTCAGCTCAATCCATATGCACAGCAGCCCGGAACAGCTGGCGTTCAGACTTATTATCACAATTCCGCGGACCTGTCTTACCCACTTCATTACCACCTCTATGCGCCTTTTGGTCCACGACGGGAGAACATGGCGGCATACCAGCGCAGCACCACCGACTTCTTCATCCCGGACGATCTAAGGGAAGACCTTCAGAGGAAGTCGGAGATGACTTTGCAGACGTTTGCTAATAGCACGCTTCCACAAAGTGTCGAGCACTTTCATTCACTTGTTGCACTCAACGTCGGAAACTCTAAGAGCCCGTCCACGTTCGGATACCCGAGCTCAGTATACAAGGCTACGTCCAGCAATGATGGGCATACATATGCGCTTCGACGCATCGCAGGATTCCGCCTCCACAGTGAAGCTCAAGTGCGACCCATCAATGCGTGGAAACGGATGAGCAATGCCAGCCTTGTCACTGTGATTGACGCTTTTACGGGAAGGTGGTTTGGCGATAGTTCTCTCATTATCGTCACTGACTACCATCCACGCTCCCAAAGCCTGGCGGAGAAACACTTTGGCTCTCAAAGACACGCAAACAAGCACAATGGGCAAGTCATGCCCGAGAACGAACTGTGGGGATACATCGTTCAGCTTGCAAGCGCTTTACGGACCATTCATGGCGCGGGTCAAGCAGCGCAGACTGTTATGGCGTCCAAGGTCCTCCTCACGTCGAAAAACCGAATACGGTTGAACGGATGTGGCGTCTTTGATATAATACAATACGAGAACAAGCCATCCATGCTCGAGCTGCAGCGAGGAGATCTCCAAGATCTTGGAAAACTGATTCTAGGCATTGCTACTCGGAATCAAGTGGCCCATCAGAATGTTCAGAAGGCGCTTGACTTGGTCGGCCGGTCTTATTCGGAGCGGTTCAGGTCATGTGTCGCTTGGCTGCTTGCGCCTCCTCCTATACAACAGGAGTCCGAGCCAGGAGCTATCGCCACGCAGAATGCCGATTACAGCGCCAACGCCTTGCTTGTCAATATTGCCGACAAGATCATGGGGGTATACGACAGTGCGCTGCACTACGAAGATGAACTCACTTCGCAACTCGTCCGGGAGCTAGAAAATGGCCGTGTTGTTCGGCTCCTGACCAAGCTTGCCGTTATTTTGGAGCGACCAGATATCAGTCTCACAAGCAACACTCGTGGGAACCCAGCGCTTTTGAATCAACCATCAGCTTCTTGGTCGGAGACTGGTGAACGATACTACTTGAAGTTGTTCCGGGACTACGTTTTCCATCAGGTCGACGCGGAAGGAAGACCAGTATTGGACCTCGGACACATGTTGACATGTCTGAACAAAGTTGATGCTGGGATCGATGAGAAGATACAGCTTGTCAGTCGGGACGAAGAGAGTGTGTTTGTTGTAAGCTACAAGGAGGTGAAACGAGGGATAGAGAATGCGTGGATGGAGCTATTGAAGGCTTCAAATCCGGCGAGACGGTAGTACTGGACATATGCATTGTTCCCAGTGTATTCACGCTGGAGCGAAGGGAGCTGCACAGAGATGTCAAGATATTGGGAAGCATTAGCATCGCTGTTGGGTAGCCAGCAACGCAAGTAGAACAGATCGAGATGAATGCAAAAACACGAGTAAAAAAATGTAGAATCTCGCGCAGCACAAGTCGTCTTGAACGACATTTGCGAACATCGTCATTGGTCCGGGCAACTTGACCTTGGAGAGACTGAAGGAGTAGTTTCGACCGATATGACCTTTTCAAACGCCGACATGTTTCGGCTCGGCTATTCGGGTTATCATTCGCCGATGCAGCCTGCATCAACATTGGTGGCACCAAAATGGTGGGAGAAGGCCATCCAAGCTCATGCCCATGATATGCGCGTGGGCCGCAGTCGTCAGTAAGAACAAGTTCCTTTCTCTACCCATCTCCTTGCCTGCAAATTCTCCTAGCCCTCCAAACCTCGCACTTGGTCACGGCCCTCGCGACAGCCATGGCAAAAACATTTTCCTTTGATGAGGTACAGCAGCACAAGACGAAGGACTCGTGCTGGGTCATCTTGTATGGCAATGTCTACGATGTCACCTCCTTCCTGCCAGAGCATCCGGGTGGCAGCAAGATTATTCTCCAGCTTGCTGGATCCGATGCTACAGAAGAGTACGATCCCATTCATCCTCCAGGCACGTTAGAAGACAGCCTGCCCGAGTCCGCCAAGTTGGGTCAGATAGATCCCAGCACTCTGCCAGCCGTGGAGAAGAGCCCGGTTGAGACTGGAGAGACAAAAGAGGAGGAGATCATGAGCATAGAAGAATGCCTGAACCTGGACGACATTGAGGCGGTGGCTACACAGAAAATCAACCACAAAGCATGGGCATACTACTATTCTGCTGGCGATGACCTCGTGTCCAAGTCATTGAACAACACAGTATATCGCAACATCTTGCTGCGGCCGCGAGTCTTCGTGGACTGCACCAATTGCGACACATCAACCACTATCCTTGGCCACAAAGTCGATGTGCCATTCTTCGTCTCTCCTGCTGCAATGGCCCGACTAGGACACCCGGATGGCGAACACGGTATCGCCAGAGCTGCCAACAAATTCGGAGCACTCCAGATCATCTCCAACAACGCATCACAAACGCCGGAGCAAATTCTTGAAGGAGCACCAGAGGATCAGGTGTTTGGCTGGCAATTATACGTCCAGAACGAGAGGAAGAAGAGCGAGGATATGCTAAAGCGGATACACAAGCTGCCCCAGGTCAAATTCGTGTGTCTAACATTGGACGCACCAGTACCTGGAAAACGAGAGCACGATGAGAGGGGAAAGAACGTCGGCTCGAACCTGCCAGTTCGGTCAAGTGTTCAGCAAGGCTCTGCTAGCAAGACTACATCGAAAGAGGAGGAAGTTCAAGCTGATGCCGAGGGCATCAAACTCGCGGATAAAGGTGGCGTGGGCAAGGCTCTCTTTGCAGGCACAGCACCCGATTTAACCTGGAAAACTACATTGCCCTGGCTGCGACAACACACGCATCTTCCAATCGTGTTGAAGGGACTGCAAACACACGAAGATGCTTACCTGGCGTCCTTGCACACTCCTCAGATCAAAGGTATCATTTTGTCAAATCATGGCGGAAGAGCTGTCGATACTGCTCCACCTGCCATCCACACATTGCTCGAGATCCGAAAATACTGTCCCGAAGTCCTCGACAAGCTGGAAGTTTATGTCGACGGTGGAATCAAGCGAGGAACAGACATCGTGAAGGCACTTGCGCTTGGTGCAAAAGCTGTTGGTCTCGGACGTGCGCCATTGTTTGGATTGGGAGCTGGTGGTGCGGCGGGTGTTGAGCGCGTTATGGAGATCCTGAAAGCTGAAGTGGAGACTGCGATGAGGCTGTTGGGAGCTGAGAAGGTCAGTGATTTGGGAGTGCAGCACGTTAATGCCAGGGTTGTTGAACGGGACATCTATGATGGCGCTGCTGGGCTGGAAAGTTTGCACCGAGAGTATGCTGTTAAGAGCAAATTGTAATAGAGCGCGGTGGTTTTCATACCAGGCATGTACATCTATGCGGCTTCATCCGCGGCATATTCCTCCCATAGGCTTCAGCGTGGAGTTGTCCATACCTGTCAAGAGTTACTGGGTAGTAGTAAACGAGTCAGCACCTAGTTTATTGTACGAGGTGCGGCGGAAAGTTTCTCCCAGGCAGCACCCAATACGAGCACAGTCTTGCAGACCAGGAATCATTGGCAAAGTTGTATCAGTCATTATCCGTAGTCTTCCACATCGTATCTTTCAGCATAGCATGACAAGAGCCGTTACCTGAAAAACGCCTGGAACTCCTTTCGCTGCGCTCGGAGCCAGTCCACAGGCCACGCGTCCATGCTTCATCCAAAATCGCCCGACCAAGACCTGCTGCATCATCCCTACTATGTATAATCGGGTATCGAAAGTGGAATGCGCTGTTTAACAGCATTGGCCCTTCTTGGCATCTCCTCCTGGAGGGTTGCTTGACGATAGAGGTATCGATGTGCCCTGGCCTGGAGCGCCCGCACTTCCGGCATCGTTGTCGAGTGCCTTTGATGACACGATCCCTGCTTACTATCAGCATTGCCGCATTGTCTTAATTCGAGAGTTTGTGGAAACTCACGGTAGATCTCAGTCAATTCTTGCTGGAAGGCAAGCTCAACGTTGCTTGCGTCGAGTGCGGACGTCTCGATGAAAGACAGTCCATTCTCTGCGGCGAAGGCCTTGGCATCATCGGTAGGCACTGCACGGAGATGCCTCAAATCGCTCTTGTTACCCACCAACATGATCACGATGTTGCTGTGTAGCGGTCAGCCTCGCTCCTCTCATCCTTCACAGCGTCTGCCTGCTCCACTCACGTATCGGCATGGTCTCTCAACTCTTTCAGCCACCGCGTGACATTGTCGAATGTCTGGCTCTTTGTGAGGTCGTAACAGAGGAGGGCACCGACAGCTCCACGGTAGTATGCTGAAGTAATGGCGCGATAACGCTCCTGACCAGCAGTATCCCAGATCTGGGCCTTGATGGTCTTGTTGTCGACTTGGATGCTGCGAGTGGCGAACTCGACGCCGATGGTGGACTTGCTGTCGAGGTTGAATTCGTTACGGGTGAATCGCGAAAGCAAGTTGGACTTTCCAACGCCGCTGTCGCCTATGAGCACCACCTTGAAGAGGAACTGTGAGGGAGAGCGTTAGCTTGTTGCCGTAGCAGCAATATCAATTCGAGAGAGCTGCGCACATCGTATTCGTCGTTGGCCATTGTCGCAGTGGTTGCTGTCTATTCGTCTCTGGCGGTGGAGGGGGCAAGGCGGGGACGTTCGTGCGTGCGAAAGCGCCGATTTTCGAGCAGCGGCGGCGGAGTGTCGTCCAAGGGCGGTGGTAGCGGACAGCGATGTATGTAGCGCGGGGGCCTTGATGTGTGCGGTGAATGCGTCGGTGTATCGCAAACAGCTCAAGTTGTCATGACCAGATTGCGGCCACTCCTTTGTCGCTTCAAGACCCTTGCAAGTTGCAAGCGCATGCTGGAGTGCCAAGACCGCAGCCACGTGAAGCCGCTCCCACTAGCACACCAGTCTGAGATTGGACGTGCTGTGCTCCATCCACACCCAAGTCCCAACTTTATCTCCTGGACGCCAACTCACTTGGCCGCTTCTGGACAATACAGATCCTGGAGGCCCATCCACTGCAAGACTCACGACACCGCTGGCAGTTCTGCGCGCTAGCAACGCGTGACACCAGTCCGCAACGCGAACATGATATAGGCTGAAGGAACGCCACCTGCCGCCTGTGCAGAGCCTCAATTGCAGTCTTTCCATCACTTAGCTACGTCAACATGGCCGACTCGGACCACGAGTATGACGAGGACGATGAGATCCATACAAATGGCAGGTCCATGGCTTCACGGCCCAAGCCCCGAGCGCTGGCAAGATGGGAAGAAGGCGCCACTGGGACTGGTGATATCCGTCAAGGCGCAGATGGAAACCTCCTAGAAATGCTGGGCGGTGCCGAGGAGGCTGCGAAACGGAAGAGGTATGTTGGGAGTAGTCGTCGCTTCAGAATTCATGTATTGATCAATATGTAGGCTCGTCAAAGACACCACTCCCTTGCAGCGAGGCATCATCCGGCACACGATCCTGATCATTGACCTGTCGTTAGCCATGGCTGAGAAGGATCTGCGTCCTACACGATTGCTTCTGACCTTGACATATGTCATAGCGTTCATTCGTGAGTACTTCGAACAGAACCCCATCTCACAGCTTGGAATACTAGGAATGCGTGATGGGCTGGCGATACGAGTCAGCGACATGTCGGGCAACCCGAATGACCACATTACTGCCGTCAAAGGCCTTCGAAGCACAGATCCAAAAGGCAATCCGTCACTACAGAATGCGCTAGAGATGGCACGAGCAGCACTGTATCACACACCATCACATGGCACACGTGAAGTTGCCATCATCCTTGGAGCATTGCACAGCTCGGACCCTGGAGACATTCACGACACGATCAAGGCCTGTATCAAAGACAAGATCAGAGTCAATATCATTGGCTTGGCGGCACAGATGTTCATATGCGCCGAGATCTGTCGAAAGACGAATCAAGGCGATACGAACTGCTACAATGTCGCAGTGGACGAGGTTCACTATCGAGAGCTTCTGATGGGAATCACAACGCCCCCGGTTGTGCGGGCCACCGATGTCGAGGCACAGAAGCGGAACCAAGCGGCCTTGCTCATGATGGGCTTCCCCTCGCGGATGGTGGAGGAAAGAGCCACTCTCTGTGCGTGCCACGGAAATCTCACCAGAGGCGGCTACCTATGCAGTAGATGCAAGGCGAAGGTCTGCAGTCTGCCTGCCACGTGCCCGACGTGTGAGCTCACTCTCATCCTCTCGACACACTTGGCCAGATCCTACCATCACTTATTTCCCCTGCAGAACTGGGATGAGGTCTCATGGACGCGCGCACAATCGAAAGGCAGTACCCAGTGTTTTGGTTGCCAGGCGCCATTTCCGCCCGCTGCTGGCAAAGTCGATACGGTCAACGGCTCTGGCGAAGAAAGTACGAGACAGAAACGCGCAGAAGGTGCGGCCGAGTCGTCCAGGTATGAATGCTCGACTTGTCAGCAGCATTTCTGTATCGACTGCGATGTCTTCTGCCACGAAGTAGTCCACAATTGTCCTGGTTGCCAGAGTAGTGCCCATCTACCCGGTGCACAAAACGGCGACATGGACGCGGCGCCCAGTTGAGCAAGGCAAAGGACACCTTATCGAAAAGACTGATCCCGAGGCGACCGTACATGGTCACACTGTAGCAGAAGAGGTCGCAGGCCTATCCACTCCAATAGCTTTACCTGACCATTCACCGCAGAAAACGCCACGACGTTACGTCTTGGCTCAAAGCATGGATTGCCATTGGAGAATGGCTGACATGCAATGTGCACCGTCGGCACAGCGCGGACAATGAGCTGTGCAGAACTAGCATATGGATAATCTTCAAGGCATGTTGTGGCCAGAGCGATCCTCAGAAAACATACCTGTTTCTGGGGAAATGGTTGCTTCAAGCCTACCAGGTTGAATACGCGCTAGAAATTTCGAAGCACGATCGTGGAGAGGCGCCTGTTTCTCAGAAGAAGCGCGCAGACTTTCCGCTGCTTTCATATGCGTGGCTTGCGGCGAGTCTGACGGATGGGTGAACAGAATCAGTGGGGCGCCACTAGAGTTACAAATAATGGACACGCCATCAGGCGACTGTAGCCCCAGCATACATGTGTTTGCTCACATCAAGCTTTCCACTCATTCCCTCCAATTGCCATATGACAGGGACGGCATCAGTTCACCATGGTCCTTCCCGCACACCATCTCCCTTTTGACAAGAGCTTCTGCCAATAGCACACACTTCTCGACCCATCATCGTCGCAATGCCTGCCTTCTCCCTCCTCTCTGCGCCCAGAGCAGATGGCGCTGCAGAAGCGAGCGCTCAGCCCCCTCGAGCCGCTGCAGCGCTCGACTCTTCTAAGCAGACCAAAGCCAGTACTTCGACTGCTGCACAGTCGAACAAACGTAAGCGCAACAGCTCCGAGTCAAAACCAGCGCGGCCACCAACTCCACCCTTGACCCCTTCACCCAACGCCGAGACGCCCACGATCTCCGCAGAATCAATCCTCTCCATGCTCGACGATATCATCACAAGCGAACTGAGCTACTGGGCCCACTACATGAGCGCAGCAGCAACCCAAACCAGCTACTCAGAAATCACATCCAACGAAACCACGACCGAAATCAAAATCGCAGCACTTCACCACATTCTCGAGACTCTACCCCTGAGATATCAAGCTCTCGCAACTGCCTACTCAGAAACGCAACTCGAGCCCATCAAAATTCCCGAGAATCTCCAGACTCTGCTCCAAAACTTAGCAGAAGACTCAACAGAGGTAGAGTTGGAGGGCTGGTATGATCAGAAATGGTTGCAGAGAAAGAAGTTTCGATCGGATATCATGAGTATGGACGGTGAAGTGAGGTAATGCGTCTCCCATTGTCCTACCTAATGAGTCTTGGAACCAACTAAACTCTTCTCACAGACGTCTCGAAGAGGCACGCATGCAAGAACTCAAAGCCCTGATGCTCATGGTCGAAGAAATGAAACTCGCAGCGGCAGACGGGTCCGTGGACGATGAGGCCTTGACTCATTTGATTCACGCCGCGGATGAAGTGGGACTGGGTCTGGTCACGCAGAAAAAGTCGAGAGCGGCGAGTGAGGAATCTTGGACGCCGGGCAAATGAAAATTCGATTGCTTGATGCGGTGTCTTTGCATTGTGCGCGACTCTGCGATTCCGATACCAAATGCAGCCACCAAATGGAGAAACGCGCTGCGGTTACCCACATGTCGCAAAGCGAGAAAGCATTTACAGCCACTCCTGAGCATACTTCTTGAAAGGAGCGAAGAGGGGCTGAGATCAGAATAAAGTCAAGGGAAGGGTATCGATTCGTCCTTCGCTGCAATAGCGGTATCAAGTTGTCGTTAACTAGATCACATCTGACCGTTCTGGCCATTCTGTGCCAGAGCCCTTTGCATGGCCTGGAACTGCTGACTGAGATCAGCATTATTACCTTGTTGATTATTAAACTGCTGATTAGCCATGTTCATACCCATATTCATGCCCATATTCATATTCATATTACCACCCATGCCGGCCTGCTGTTGTCGCAACATTTCCTGATGTGCACGCAGTGTCTGCATGTACTCGGGATCTCCGCCGGAGGTCCCGACGACAGCTTGACCATGTTGCGAGGCATGCTGAGCTCGCGCAGCCATCTGTTGCGCCTGCGCAGCATTTTGACGTTGCTGTGTGGATTTCAGTAGCATTTGTGCTGCCTGTGGGAGCTGCGCAATGACATGACCAGGGATCTGGTTAAGGCTCCCGTACTGCTGCTGCAGCCGTGTCAGAACAGACTGCGCTTGCCTGAACTGCTGCTGCTGCAGCTGCTGTCTATGTTGTAGTTGTTGCGCTGTCATCTGAGCTTGGTTGCCATCGCCTTGCTGAGGATGGCCGTGATTCATTTGGCCATTCGCCTGCATGCCCGGGTGTGCGTTCGAGTTCTGTCCAGCTTGCCTGTGCTGCTGCTGCATCTGCATTCGCTGTTGCTGAATCATCTGCGCTTGCTGCTGTCTCATCATCATGGCCTGGCGTTGTGCAAGCGCCTGCGCCATCTGCGGATTACCTTGAGCCTGCTGCATGAGTGCTTGCTGGCGCATCTGCATCGATTGCCTTTGAGCAATATTCTGGATCTGCTCGGGGGTCATTGATTGTGTGGCATGCTGTCCAGGCGATGCAGATTGCATGGCGTTCGCGTTATGCTGATTGACCATGCGTTGATGCTGTAGCATGGCGAATTGTTCTTGGGTCATTCCAGCGGGAGTTTGCATGGGTAGTCCGCCCATAGCATTTGCAGCGGGTGTGCCGGGTGCGGGACTTCCTTGCGCGATGCGTGGCGTCTGGCTCATCTGGCGATTTGGCATACCACCCATGTTTGGTGTAGCCTGTGGCATTTGCGGCGTAGCATTTCGGCTCGGATGCTGCTGCTGACTGACCTGGCGCTGCATTGCTGCATTCGCGTTGGACATCGTTGCTGAGGTTGGACGGGGTGGACTTCCGGCTCCTTGACTTGTAGTCGGTTGCATAGGGAAGCCATTTGCTGGCATCATCGGGGATGAATTCATCATAGGAGTCTGTTGCCGCACTACGGGACTCGCCTGAGCCATGGAGGCCGCGTGCATAGCTTGCTGCTGTGCCAACATGTTCTGCTGAGGATGGCCATGAGCCTGTTGGTATGCGTGCTGTTGCTGCATTTGGCGTTGTTTCATCATTGCGGCAGCCTGTCGCTGCTTCAGCATCTGCTGATGTTGCTCAGCGGCCTCTTGTTGCGCCTTGGCTTGTCTTTGTGCTTCCTCTTCAGCTTGCCGTTTACGTGCCTGCTCCTGGTGTTCCTTTTCCTTCTTCTCCCGCTCGGCCTGTTCCAGCTTCTCCCTAACGACCTGGATAGTTTTGAAGCGGCTGAAGCCCATGGTGGCAGCTGTGCCTGTATTCTCTGCCGCGCCCGCGTTCGCGCCGGCTTTGATCCTCTCGTCCATGACAAGCATCCTCCTCTCCGCCTCCGCTGCTTTCTCGTCATCTGCCGCCATCTCGGCGGTCGTCCTCTTCCGGGTCTTGGGCGACGGTGGTGAGGCCTGGTGTAGGGGATGAGATAGCGCTTCGAGAACTTTCTGCGTCGATTCGGGCCCATCAACAGGCTGTAGGAGCAGCGGGGGCTGCGTTGCTAGCAGCACATCTGCCTGGAATTGGTAAAAGTCCTGGGGCTCCAGACACATTTTGTTGTCGTCAGGGGTGGACCGGCCAGCGGTGGCTGCCATGGGGGTCGGAGGGACCGATAGCTGGGGCGTGGGAGGTTCATCTCCACCTTTCCTCTTGCGCGGCATTTGTGAGGCCGGCGTCTTCGCCAGGAGCAGCATCTCACGATGCCGGGTCATCTCGGTGGGAAAGAGCACGACCGTGGCGATCTGAGGTCCATCCTGCTGTTTTCCCTTGTCCTCGCCGGCCGAAGCTTTCTCATTCTCCGCCTTCTCGACGGCCTGTTGCTGCGCCTGCCTTGGGTAGTCTACATAGGGAGATGGTGTCACGTAGACGCTGTAGTTGTGCATCGAGGACCGCGTGCTGTTATTGGCGGCATCTTCGCGCTTGCTCTTGCCCGTGGCGGCGCGGTGGTTGTGAATCTCAACAATGAGGCAGTCGTCGTAAAAGGGCACATTGTTCAACAACAGCTCCTCGAGCAGCTCGTGAGGGACGCGTTCTTTGCGGATGTCGTCCAGCACGAATTTCATAGGCGAGTCGTATGGCCAGCTCCCGTCCTGCGACTCGAAGCGGAAGAAGTTGGGGTGGAGGTGCAAGACGAGCGAGGGTGGCTTGCCGGCGAACTTGCGCAAAATGTGGTCTCTGGTGATGACATGCGGCTCGTCCAGGCGGCGTCGCTTGCCTGGCGGCTCGGTGGCATTGTCCATGCCGGCGCTGCGCTTGGGCGGAACGGAGGGTCGTGGGGGGTCGCGGCGTTGGCGCAATGCCTGCGCAGGTCGTGCGACCGTGGCCGTGGCCATCTTGATGCAGTCGCTGCGCGGAGCAGCGCGAGTAATGCGGCAGTCACGAAAATGGGGAGCGCGGCCGGCGTTCCGCTGCGAGACGGGCGACGACCATGGATGCGCGGCGGTCGTTGTCGTTGGCGGAGATCGTGTTCGTCGCGCGGTGTTGTCGCGGTCGCGTTGGCGGACACGGCGGAAGGACGATGATGATGGCTGCGGTATGGATTCTTTATGCCCTACGCGGGGCGTCAGAGGAAGACGAGCGTCACACCTCACAGTCGCGCGTCTATCCGCTATCCGTGCCTGCGTCGAGCACAACCCGACTGCCGTCCGCTCTTCACCGCACCGCCTCCGCTCAGCATCCACCATGAACATGCATCTGAAGCTGGTCTGCCTTCACAGTCCTCCTCCTCTTCCTCCTTCTCCGCCCGCCGCTGCTGCTGTTTCACCCGCCCTTCAAGTCAATTGCCACGCCCAATATGCATGAAATTTTGACGCTCCAGTTTGGGCAGCAGGCCAATTACTTGGGAACGCACTACTGGAACACACAAGAATCCTACTTCACCTACGCCGGCGAGAACGAGTCGCCCGTCGATCACGATGTGTCCTTCCGTCCGGGCATTGGCGCCGACGGCGGCGAGACATATACACCTCGCACGGTCATCTACGACTTGAAAGGCGCATTCGGCACGCTGAGACGTGAAAATGCTTTGTACGAACTGCAGCAGCAAGAAAATCCGGCCTCGGACGGGCAATGGAGCGGCAGGACTGATTCACTGCGACTGCCGCCCATTACTCCCAGCCCGTATCAAGTGGCACTGGACGCAGGCCTTGAGCCCCCTACCTTGAGCACCGAGAGTGTTCGCTTTTGGTCCGATTACAACCGTGTCTTCTACCACCCTCGCAGCATCATCCAGTTGAACGAATATGAGTTGAACAGCTCGCTCATGCCTTTCGAGCAGTGGTCTACTGGCGAAGATCTGTTCTCCGCCTTGGACCGCGAGCACGACCTGCTCGACCGCGACCTTCGCCCTTTCCTGGAGGAGTGCGATCAACTACAAGGCATTCAAGTCTTTTCTGGTACCGGTAACGCCTGGGGTGGCTTTGCGTCGAAATATCTGGAACGCATCAACGATGAGCTTGGCAAAGGCTGTCGGTGGATGTTCGGTTTGTCCGACACTCAGCGGACCGCGAGAGACAGGCAAGGTCAACAACTCGCGAACACCGCGCAGTCACTATATGCACTCGACTCATCTGCAAGCCTCCATATTCCGGTTCAAAACGTGCCGTCTTGGTTACCTGACTATGTGTCCTTGGATGCAGCAAGTCCCTGGAGTACATCGGCATTACAGGCAGCAGCAATTGAATCAGTCACGCTGCCGACACGCCTTCGATTGACCCAGTCGGGCAGAGCGACATTCGATACTTTCGAGACGACACTGAACGGCGATGGCAATCGCCGCATCGCAGCTTTCTCCTTGTCCGCGAAGATTGACATAGGGGTCAACGGCCACGACAGCGCAACGAACGGCGACACACGAATGACCAATGGCACCACTGCTGACGAGGAGGACCACGCGAAAGAGGAGGATCAGCTTGACGTCGAGCTCTTTCCCCACTTCTCGCTTCCAAACCGATCAGACAGAAGTCGCCGCCCACCTCGGCGTCCTCACGTGTTCAGTAGAGTGTCATCTTTACGAGGCGCCTGGCTGTCAGCAGCGGACGAGGACTATAACGACCCTGAAGTCCGGCGGCGCCAAGCTAATGGACCAAGATCATCGACACACAGGACAAGCCTATGCTTCCCGATGCTTACATCCTTTCCGACCGTACTGCGGTTCCCGGGTGAGCCTCAAGCATTAGCCGTTCAGACCTCACTTTACACCTTCACCGACATTTCAAACTGTTTAAGGACTATCGGTAGCGTTGCAAGACGCATGCCTTCAATTGATCAGCGTGAGGCTCTCTACGATGGTCTGTCGGCGATGGCAGATGAGTACGAGGAAGGTTGGATGAGCGACAGCGATGAAGACGAAGATTGATTCACGAATGTCTCTAGTGTAAATCCACCCGCATCGACTTCAGCCTCAACTTGTTGAGCGACTGCGGCGGCTTCCTCCAGTCAACATATTTTCCTTGCACCACCGGCTTCACATGATCAGTCGTGTCGTATACTGGCCCAGGAACCCCAGAACGACGCTTGCTCCCACGAACCGGGAGCCCGGTCCAAAGCACCAAGCACAACTCGCAGGATCCTCGAGATCGACATACCATAGCGTCCCGAAAAGCGATAGCGCGCTTCCGCCGCAGCCGATAACGTAGTAGACCCAGTTCAAGTCGCAGAAAAGACCTACTGCCAGCAGCAAACCGACTTGCACGCCGCTGAGTACTCCCAATCCGAACTTGGTTTGGTCTCCTAACCGAACAGCAAGCGACTTGACCCCAGCCTTGATGTCATCTTTGATATCTTGATGTGCGTAGATCGTGTCGAAAATTATGGTCCAGAGGGTGTTTGCACCATAGAGGCAGAGCGAACCTCTCCGCAAACTTTCTGTAGCTGGTGCCGGCAACGGATCCGCTCTGAGCGCCGCTGAGCACAGGAAAATCGGCACTGCGAATGCAAAGCCCAGAATGACCTGTGGAAAGTCCGTGATCCGCTTTCCAAAAGGGTATATACCCAAAACGATGGTCATAGCTCCTGCGTATACTAACACTGCAGACGGGAAGCATAGCAGCATCACTGCACAGACCACCGTTTGCGCAGCGGTGAAGACATGTCCCTGGCGTGTGCTGACCGCCCCACGAGCTATAGGTCGATTTTGGCAGCGCGCGACTTGACGATCAAATTCCTGGTCAATGTTGTCATTCCAAGTGCAGACCGCACCTCGATAGACCAGGACCCATGCTGCCAGGTATCCGGTGTGAGCGCAAACGTCCACCGGCGACGGCGTTTCGGGAGAAATGCAGGCAGCGAAAGCGATTCCGATAAGATAATGCCAAAAGAACGCGTAGTATCCAGCTGGTCGATCCAAACGCATCAACTCGGCATACGGTACGAAAGTGGCTGGAATAACCCGAAATATGCCAGTGGACGGGGCAATATAAGCACCAGTTGATGACTTCGAGGCACCTGTGTTGGCGCTCTTCGCCGACGTCGACTTCGCTCCAGCCATGGTAAGATCGGCTCTGTTTGATGCAATACAAGGTAGAGTCAAGCAGACTGTGAAGAAAGAAGGGTTGAAAGCCAGTTTGAAACTTTGCACTCCTAATGAGACATGGGATCCGCGTGCACTGCACTCGACTGCAGCGATGCAGCACAGCTCCACCATGAGCTGGCATCTACGCCGAGCATTGGCCTACCTAATCGCCAATGGCGAATCCTTCCTGCCGGCTTGCTCTAAGGTAACAAGATTTCGTCCGAAAGCTCTTTCAAATCCACATCACTCGATAGCACATGCATAGTGGCCCCCGATGATTTGACAGCTGCACGCTATTGCCGCGGAAACGGGTCATTGGGCTCTCCTACATGCATGGGTCGTTGACAACACATAGCGCACTGAGCTGTGCCTCTCAAGCGCAGACACGCTTGGAGTCAATTCAAGCTTGCGAGAGATATCAGACACTCTGCTATGCTTTTGGCATTGGGCATTTGTGATTTGTAGGAGCGAGCCACCCGTGCGTGGCACATACCCGAGAGTCTGGAAACATATGCATGAAGTGCAATCCTCCCAGAACTTCACCTCCCCGCGATCCAAAAGTGCACTCGACCGATTGAACGCCAGGTCCACCTGCGGGTCCGACGAAAGTCCACGAAGCCTGCATGATTAGCGGCTATAGCCATCCTTCTGATTGGGATGGGAAGACGACTAGTGAGTAGGTCCTGCATGAGATAGCGAATCTTACCGTGCGACCTTGCCTTTCAGCCAGGGAAGCCATTCGACGTCTTGCTTTCCATGTGGCATTGAAGTAGCCACACGTACTGAATGAACGTCCAATAACACTAGGATGTCAAATACTTTCCAGGAAGCTATCGGGCCGGAGGCTAACTGGCTACCTAGTCTAGTCACTAAGGTAGCATGCACCTATCTGGGAGCTCTCCGCCTGACTTGACGGCATAGTGAAAGTTCCGGATCGCGATTGCAGTCCTGGTCCCACGAACAGAGCTCCGCACAGGTTCGTATTGGAGCATTGCTGGCCAAGAGGATCAATCGGAAAACTTCGCTTGTGTTAGCACGAAGCAAAAGCTGTTCGACCTTCCGCATCAGAGGGATGTTGCGCACTCAGAACGATCACTAAACCGTTCGTGTGAGACAATCCAGCCCAGCTACCTCAGACATAGGTGCCGCATCTGACGTGAGCAACAGAACCTGGTCTTGAGTGCGACCCTGTCTGTGCTCGCAGGTTGTTAGTTCTACCACACGACGTCGAAGAATCAATCACCAGGACGTATGAACAATGCAGTGGATACTCCTCCTCATCGCGGCCATCTGCTTTTTGGTCGCTGCGCATGAGCTCATCCAGCCCGTTGACAAGAAATGGAGCTCATTCTGGCGATACAGGCTTCCAGCAGGGCCCAAAGGCTCTCCAATCGTAGGCAATATGCTTGAATTCTGGAGAAGTCGATCAGCGGGCACTCTAGGCAAGACATTCTTGGAACTACAGAGCTATGGCGAAATGACCACTTTGCACATGGGGTCGACTCTATACGTGCTACTCAACACTAATCGAGTAACGAAAGAAATCATTGATAAACGAGCGAAAGTCACACATGAGAGGCCTCATATGCCGATCTCTGGGACGTTGATCAGTAGGGGTATGAGATCTGTTACGCAGCCGACCAAGATATGGAGCGAGCTTAGGAAGCAAATGCGACCATTGCTGAATGATGTCTGGACCAAGAAGTTCGAAGCATGGCAAGATTACGAAAGCGCGCACTTGCTTCGCTCATACCTGGATGATTCCACGCAATGGTATCTGCATAACTCGCGTTATGCCACTGGTGTCATGTACGGAGTCATCGCTGGCACGCGTCTGACCAAGACCGACGACGAGATGACTTTGTATCGGAAGACAACGATGGAGTTCCTCGCAAGCATACAATCGACTGTCGTAGACTTCTTTCCCTGGCTTGAGCGTGTACCCAAGCCGATGCAATTCTGGCGACGCAAGTGGGAGCTCATTGGCGATGACCATTACCAGGTCTTCATGTCCTGGTGGGACCCTATCAAAGATCTCGCCGCGAACGAGAAGAACTCATCCTCGTGGGTCAAAGACGTGCTGCTCAGTAACAATTCACAATTCAGAGGCTCCGACGTTGAAGCCGGGTATTTGACGAATACTGTCATCTCAGCCGGAGGCGACAATCCACGAATCGCAATCAACACCTGCATCATGGCCAGCATACTACATCCAGACGCAGCATCAAAATGCCGTCAAGAAATCGAAAGTATCTGCTGCCAAAACGGCTCATACCGCCTCCCGAACGTGGGCGATGTCCCACAAATGCCCTACACATGCGCCTTCATCAAAGAAGTCCTCCGCTGGCGACCTGTAGTACCCATGGTCCCTCCGCATACCGCAAGCGAAGACTTCGTATTCGAAGATTGCGTCTTTCCGAAAGGCACCAATTTCCTCATCAATATTCCTTCAGTATGTCGAGACTATCCTGAGCCGGATGCTTTCAAACCGGAGCGTTGGCTTGATGGAAATCAGGCTCGAATGACGTATGATTTTTGGGGATTTGGTGGTGGGAGGAGGATTTGTATTGGGTATAAAGCGGTGCAGACTGCGTTGTTCTTGCCGTTTGCGAGGTTGTTGCTTTGCTTTGAGTTTCTGAAGGTAAGTCGGAGAGGCTGTCCGTTGTTGTATCATGTGCGCTAATCACAGTCACAGGATGGAGATTTCGATGATAGGAGGGTGAACTCTTGGAGCTCTTCTGCGCCATTTCCAGTGAAGTTCCAGGTGCGGAGTGAAGAGCATGAGCAACTCATTCGTGCGTTAGCGGTAGATTCGACGCCGCAGTAGGAGCATGAGGTCGGAAAACAGACTCTGGTATATAATCTCAACAGCTCTGTCTCGGCTATGCTCTGGTACATATGTTCAAGAGATTTGTCTATCTGTTCTACGCTCCGGTGCATACTTCCAAGAGCTACATTTTTAGCGCCATGTTTGCACCACCTTCACATTCTGCACGCAGTATGTCCCAAAACACATTCTCGCATCAATGAAATTGTTATGAAGTGCAGAATCAGAAGATGAAGGTGGAAGCAGAAGAAGACATGAAAGGCAAGAGCGGAAGGTCTTGAAATTGAGACAAGAGGAAGGAGCGATTCAGAGCGCCTGCAAGGCGTCGAGGCTGCTGTGCATTAAGTGTTTGAGCAGCGTGGAGTGCACACCATCTACTTCCTCCCGTTAATGTACTTCGCTTTTGAGCCTTTCCCGCGTGCTTTATCCTTTTCTCTCTGCTTGCTGACTTTCGCCAATTTTTTGTCCGAAGATTCTTTGCCTTGGGTCGTGGCTTTCTTGCTCAGCTTCCACTCT
Source organism: Cercospora nicotianae (assembly GCA_029490675.1). NCBI lineage: Eukaryota > Fungi > Ascomycota > Dothideomycetes > Mycosphaerellales > Mycosphaerellaceae > Cercospora > Cercospora nicotianae. Next base: position 2,932,267 of record JANQAT010000006.1, on the reverse strand, counting down.
CCGCCAGACTTGCGATCGTCCTTCGCTTGCAGCTTCTTCTTATCCTTGTTAGAGAGTTTGCCGCCCTTCTTCTTCTTGGTCTCGACAGCCTCAGGCCCATTCAGCAGAGCCCGACCACGATCTTTCGCCGCTTGCTTCTCCTTCTCACTTTCGAACCACGTCTTCTTTGGCCTGGACTTGATCTCGTCCTCATACTTCACCATGTTGTCCGCTTTGCTCAGTTGCTTATCGACCACATTGAGTGCTTTCTCTTCCTTTTCTTCGCGCAAGACATCCTCAATCTCGTCCGCCAAAGCTTCGATTCGCGAATGCCAAGCATCTGCCTCGTGGGCTTCGATCGTGCGCTGCTTGATGATTGCTCCCTGTGCCTTTCCTGCTTTGACAGCTGCCTTGACAACTTTTCTGTCCGGCTCAGCGGCGAGCGTGCATGCACGACCAGTACGTCCGGCACGTGCAGTTCTTCCGACACGATGAAGGTAGATTTCGTGCGTTTGTGGTGCTTCATAGTTGATGACTGTATCAATGCCTTTGATATCCAGACCACGAGATGCAAGATCCGTGGCGAGCAGGAAATTCGCTTTGCCCGTTCGGAAGGACTCGATCGCATTGATACGCTGCTCTTGAGACAGGGTACCATGCAACTCAGCAGCTTTCAAGCCGACCAGCGCGAAAATGACACGCACTCGATGTGCTTCTTTCTTTTGTCGGAAGAAGATAATGACTCGATCCGTGTACACTTTCTCGCAAAGATGCAGCAGATAGGCAAGACGCTTCTTCTCCCGGCCCGGTCGAAGACGTACAAATTCCTGGACAAGGCCTTTCACTGTCTGCTGCTTTGAGTCCACCATGAGTCGCACAGGTCGCTGCAGACCTGAGCGAATCAGATCGTCAACCTTGCTTGTCATGGTAGCAGAGAAGAGCATAGTCTGGCGAGACTTGGGAATCTTCGTCAAGATCTCGTTCAATTCATCCGCAAACCCTTCCTCGAGCATACGATCGGCTTCGTCCAGCACCAGAATCTCGACAGTGCTCACGTCAAATCCAGTGCTGTTTCGCTCAAGATCGATGAAACGACCTGGAGTGGCAATGACGATGTCCGGCCGAAGCTTGAGCGCCTTCTCCTGCTCGCGAGAGTTCAAACCACCGATTGCCTGTCCGAAAGTGATGTCGGTGAAGGCCGCCAACTTCTTCGCGACATTGAAACATTGCAATGCCAGCTCTCGAGTAGGCATGAGGATAACGACACGAGTTGTAGCTGTGCGCTTCGGCCGAAACATGAGACGGTCCAAAATGGGAATGATGAAGGCTCCTGTTTTTCCTGAACCAGTCTCGGCGCCTCCGACCAGATCTCTCCCTTCAAGAGCAACAGGAATACTCTTAGCCTGGATCGGAGTAGGCTTGTCGAATCCGACTGAAGCAAGGCCTCGCAAGATCGGTCGGGAAAGGTTCATCGTGTGGAATGCAGTCGCTGCGGGTTTCGAGCTGTCGAGATCGCTCGCGAAGAACTTATTGCGCTTCTCCTTCTCTACCACGTCTTCGGCTGCCTCAGACTCTGAGCCATCTGCAATATCGTCGGGGTGAGGCACATGTGCTGCCACTTCCGCTTCGTCGCCAGAATCTTCTCCGTCTTTGTCCTCGCCGTCCTCACTGTCCTCGTCCCCATCAATACCCTCAAAGTCCCCATTCAAGCCTTCCATTGCTGTCGAAAATTCTTCCTCGCTGTCTCCGTCTTCTTCGGCACCATTTACAGCATCCTCTTCCTCCTCTTCATCTTCCTCGTCATATGCTGCCGCTATCCCTTCGTCTTCGCTATCCTCACTGTCGCTGTCGCTGCCACTCGCGTCGCTTTCGGGTTTCGCTGGGGCCTGCTTCGCTCGTTTTCGCGCAACAATCGCATCGATATTGCCTGGCTCGTTGATCGCTCCATTGCCAGCCAGTGCCCACGCATCCAGATCATCCAACTCAGCAGCTCCACCCTCATTCTCAAACTCGAAGTCGGAATCCAGATCCTCATCCTTATCACTTTTCTGCTTCTTGACAGCACTTTGCGCTGCTACCTCTCTTTTCCGTTTCTTGCTTTGTGTGGCAGGTGTCTCCTCCACTTCCTCCTGCTCAAATTCCTCGTCTGAGACATCACCATCGGACAATGTCCCGATCAAGTCGTCGAATGCCATGTTGCGAATGTGTTGGAGATCAGACCTGCGACAATATTCTAGTTCGGGCGCTCGAGAATTCCCAAAAGTTTGTCCAGTCGAGCTAGATTTTAGGCTTCGAAGTTTATCCGATGCCGATGCTACAACCCTGTCAATCGTCCCCATCTCCTACGCTTGCACGCTCGATTGCCAACTGCACGGAGATACAATGTTATTTGCTGTAAAGTCGGATGCGTCAAGATAGGCCTTCAAATCAAGGGCATAGACGTAGCTCAGTACATTCTGGGCTCTGGATCGCCTTTCACGCCCTGTGGCTACACAGAATAACGCTTTGGCAGACTCTCGGATTAGCGCTGCGATTTGATGGTGGCGTATCGCACAGTCCTTCAGTGTCTAGTCTTCTCATCAACAATAACATGACTGCGATGCAGCAAGATGCGTCACAGGTCTTTGCTGCAAAGCCATGATTCAGTTCCTCAACGCTAGAAGGTACAGGACAGTTGCTATCTATTGCCCAGCCTCGGTTATGCTTCCCTTCGCGCGAAATGATAATAAAACATGGTTCGCTGCGACCCTTAAAATCTTGCCATCTGCACTTCTTTCAACGTGAACTTGATGGCGTATCAGCACAGTTTCCGGTCAAATCGCAAGATAATGCTTCAGAAGCCAGAGGAATCCTCACAACGGCAGTATTCGTCCGACAGTGCACAACGGCCATTACTCCGGTACTCAAGACTTTCACAAGACGGTACTGGTGATGAACTTTATTAACTTCAACTGCACAGGCGATTTCTGCGAGTTTGGGGTTTTCATTGATAGGATATGAAACTGCCACTCTGATTGCAGTGATGGAGCATAGTGAAGGAACCGAATTCGGCATGCTAATACGATCTTGCACCAAGATCTCAAAATCCCGGTCCGTCTGACAGTATGACAAAGCAAGATCGAGGCTGGTATACTTGCCCGTATGCCGAAAATCCTCCCCTTCGACTTTTCACGACAGCACGAACCGGCAACCTAGTACTCGATCGTCTTGACCTTTTCTCTCGTCTCCTGGCTGAGATCCTCTGGCTTGATGAAACCCATCTGCAATGCGTCGCCCCAGAAGAACATAGCCCGGTGCTGCGCATAACCAAGATAATCGAATTCTTCATCCTCAGCAACTGGCTCGTCGCCTTGCTGCTCCTTCAGGATCTCCTTGTACTGGTCTGCTCTCTCGCCAAGCAGGTTCTCGGGAGTTTCACCTTCACTTTCACTAGCTGCAGTACTGCCATCGAAAAGCGGCATGCCAGGAACCTTGGCTTGGATGATACCCCAGGCTATCCACTGAGCGGTGTTGGCTAGGCGCCACATTCGCGTCTCATCCAGAAGACGCTTCACTTCTGCGTCCTCTCTCTTCTTCTGGGCATCGTCTTCCGCTGGCACAGCGGCAGTCTGCGATGGAGTTCGGACATCAAGCATGAAATCCGATATGCTGGTCGTCGATCTCTTGATGGGTTCCGGCTCTCTAGCGTCAGCAGAAGTCGACGTTGGAGCCAATTTCGGAGTCGACACGTTGAATTGTGATCGATGGCGCACGTATGCACGGACGAAGCGATCTTGCTCCTCTGGCGTGGGATACATGTTCGCCTGCATTCCGTAAGGCTTCTTCTCATCGTGGTAATTGTAGCACCACTCCGTGAAGTGGTTGGCGAATTCAAGGCCTGGAGTGTTGGCATTGGAGTACTCGAAATCGATGACGATAAGCTGTTTGTGGGTGTTCGATGGTAAGAGCAGTGGACTCTCACCTGAGGGGATCTGTCGCAAAATGTTGCCATACTGCGTGTCGTTGTGCGCAAAAACAAGCGCTTCCTGAAGACGTTTGGTGCCGCCATACTGCTTCTTCAGCCAGTCGCGGTACTGCTCAAGGACCGCCCTGAACTGCTTCCATGGAACGCCACAAATGTACCCACGACGCAGCCATGCTCGGTTCCCCACTGGCTTCTCGTCTGGCGCCATTCCTTCGAATTGTCGATCCATCCACGTAACAATCTGTTCGACGCGATCAACCCATTTGTCCCAGTTACGCCACACGAATGGTCCATCAGCGCGCTCCTGATCAAGAAGCTCCACGCCGTCATGGAGCTCGCGCATACGTTTGGCGATCTGGCGGCTCGTATCAGGGTCTCGAAGCTCTTGAGGCGTCAGTGGTTTTGCGTGGAAGAATTCCTCGAAGCGACCATTGGCAAAGGTGCCCAAAAGTCGTGGACCAATTCTTTTGCGGCCTAGACGCCGCAGGATGGCCAGCTCAGACTCGCGATCGATCAGATGTCCCACCTGCGGTCCATAGATTCTGAGCAGAAGCTTTGGCGGGGCCTTCTTGACGCCGACGACATTGCCTTGCTCGTCATGCTTCTCAAGAGGAAGATCAGTGGGCGGAGAGACCACATACACAGCGTTTGTCAGAGCGCCACTAAGTCTCTCCACGCTGATCGCAGCACTCCATTCCATGGGAACCTTTCGCCAGCCCTTGACACGCAGCGTATGTGTCAGCCGTGTGATTTCGAACTTGAATTTAGCCCATGCGTCTTGGTCGCGGTGAGACGCAATCTGCTTGAGCTCATCATCGCCTTCCTCATCAGACAAGTCCGAAGCACCTCCCGAATATGCTAAAGTCTTGGAGTTGTCAAGCGCAACTTCGCAGCTCGGCACATGGAGTTCATTGTCTAATGCCTCTGTGTCTGTGGCACTAGCTGCAGAAGACTGTTTGCGACTGTGGAGAAGCTTGCGAACGGAAGTCTTACTACCGAGCAACGAGCCTTTCCGAGCGGAGGATCTTCTAATAGTCAAGTTCTGTCGCACAATTTGCTCCAGCTTGTTGAGTTCTAGGGACTCATCGGATGCATCAGAGCCTCGCCGCGTTGGTTGTGACGCACGATCTTCCGGCTGGCCGCCTTCGTCTGGTGTTGAGAGTGTAGCTGGCTCATGTCGGCCATGCCTGCTAGCTTTGCGGCGATGTCGCTTCTCGCGCTTGTCTTTGATCCAGCTGGAGATCTGCGTAATTAAGTGGTCATAATGATCAGTCTCATCTTCATCCTGGTCCTCCTGAGTCTGGCCAGCTCCATCAGCATTCACACAGAGCGGCTTGTTGCAGGGACTGGCTGGAGGTCGTCCGGACAAGCGATACGATCGCGGCTTGACAGTGGGCTTCCTCGAACAGTCGCACCTGAGATCTTCGACGCTTTTCTGGTTGCCGAGTATCAGAGGAGAAATGGTCTCTGCGTGTTCAGCGATTGTGACAGCTGCGAACGAAGCAATGAGCGTGGGTTCTGGCAACAGTAGTGGGGATAACGTTGGGGAAAGAGCCGACATCGCGAATGCCTGACTCGGTCGATTTGCAGGTTGTGGTGACAAGTGCAGAAGTGGCAGAAACGAGAGTCACATGACGTGCACAAAGCGGGCAGTCACTGCCGTGCAAGTGCAAGTGAGGGGAGCAGGACGTACATTTCAGCGGTGATCGCGGCGACACGGCACCTTGATTGAGGCCAAGGTAAGAGCTGGGTGAAGCGCACTGAGCAGAGTCGTGCTTCACTTCAACAGCCTCAGGCGTGCTCTTGTCAGAGTCAGGCATATTTGCTGGCGGACGAGGTGAGGTCTGAGCAAGCGGTAGGCGTGGCGTCAAACGAGTCACAGTACTATGACGGAGCCGTGATGGAGCAAGGGGTGCAACGACTGCACAAAACGAAATGGTAATTGCTAAACGGTGACGAGCGCGGCAGAGCTCACGTAAGAAGCAGAAACGGTGGAGGTAACATCGATGGCTCCAGCAGAATTTCGCACTCTCAAGTTTTTCGGCCGACATGTCTCACGCACGCTCTTTCCATCGCTCGACTACGAAATCTTGATTTTCTGTCGGCCAATCAAATCACTGCGTGCAAGCGAATCAGGCCCATCGGCTGGACATTTTTTCCGAATCGGTCCTATGTCTCCCATCTAGATCTGCCCATATCAGCTGATAGATGCCTTGTGACCATTACAAGGCATTTCGAACATCTTGGGTCTGGAGCCACGAGTAGTCGATGTTAGAACGGAAGACCTTTGATGTCGTGCTTGCTAGACGATCTATCTACTACGTTGTGGCTAGAACGATCAGTCGCGCTCTGCCTTGTCGAAATCAAGCCAGCTGAACTCGTCTGGTCTTGAGACTCATTCATAGAAGTCTTTGAGTGAAAGTGCTGCTGAGAACTTGGTCGAAGGGTCTGCAGCTATTCTCAAAGCCCTTGTTCGGAAGTGCTGTCGAGAACTTGGTCGACGGAACCAATTGATCTAAAAGCCCTTGTTTGGAAGTGCTCCCGAGAACTTGGTGGACTGGACTCCAACGTTCACGTTCTCACTGCCTGCCTTGACCAAGGACTTGTTCAGGTTGAAGATCTTGGGCTGAGCGACCGACTCAGCCGTCAGAAAGCCTCCCGTCACTTCGCCAATGAACTTCTCGAAATCACGACTCTCCTTGATGCGACACTTCCTCGTGTACTCGACGTGGCTCATGAGAGCTATGACCTCGTCGAACCGCTTGAAGCACCACGGGCATCGAAACATCTTGATCCAGTGCATGTCACGGAAGTGCTGCTCGATCTCACGGGGTGTCTTGTAGGTGCAGTACATGGCCTCGTTTGCGCAAGCTGGGAATGGGCAACAATACCCCTCCAGCAAGGGACTGTAGAAGCGCTCAGCAGAGTAGTTTGGGTCTGTTGGGTTCCAAAAATGGGTGTCGAGGATATTGGGATTCTGCGCAAGACGATGTTCCTGAATGGCTTTCCAGTCGCCAGCTGGAGGTGTGGGCTGCGCAGCAGGGAACAGCTTCTTGGTCGTGTTTTCCGTATCCCAGGCACTGGAAGGATTGGCACGTACGACCTTGCGATTTGCTGAAGAGTGCTGCGTGGTCGCAGGAGAAGTCGGTACTGTGGCAATCTTGAGAACACCACGACGGCTCGTTCCCTGCGAACCTAACGACATCGTCCGAATGCCGTCCGAGAGGTCTTTCGGCGTCTTCTGCGGCTTTGGCTTCGGCCACGACCCCTGTGAAGCAGAGGTGGCCTCACCTGAACGAAAGTCCATGAGATCGACTTCGGGCTTCATCGGTCGGTAGCCTCCCATTTGGGCGTCGTCGTCCTGATCGATCAGAGACACGCCTCCTTGCTCCTGATCCATTGCTTCACTTCCATCAGTGACCTCGCGTAGGTCAAAGCTCTCGGTAGGTTGCTGATACGCGGAAAGGGCGTGCTGGAATTGATCGGGACCTTCCATTACCTGGTTGAGGATGTACTTGTGATTGATGCAGGCATGAAGCATCCAGCGTCGGATTTCCTTGCATTCGTCACGCTCAATGTGACCGATCATGTGTGTAGCACGGAGGAATTTCTTTTGGCAGCCGGGGCAATCAATGTCTTGGTCTGCAGGATGCATCTGTCGCAAGGTTGCGTTAGTGTCACTGCGCGGTCCTGAAATTCTGAACTCGCATGGTCGCACTTACCTGAGTTCGATGTAATTTGCGGCCGTCGAAACTCTTGAAGTTCTCACCACAGAACTCGCACACGATATGGCGAGGCTTCTCGTCCCTCACTCTCGTTTTGCCTTCGATGAAGGGCGCCATCATGTCGACCTTGTGCCTCAAGAGGTCTTCCCAGCTATCGCAGTCGACGTCGCACTTCTTGCAGTAGTAGTGCTCTGGGGTCTCGATTTTGTGGTTTTTCATCTCTTGCCTGCTGCTGAAGCGATGCTGGCAGTCCGCATATGTGCAGGCAATGCCCCTCTCTCCTCGAGGCGTATCTTCGGAAGTGTCCGACATCTTGATGGGCGGTGTTGTGGGTTGTGGTGGGTGGAGCTGTGAAGGTCGGCTGTCAATGGAAATTCAAGGTGGGTTGGCTGTCGCGGTTGCCTTGTGAGCTGCGTGAAACGAATGCGCGTGCAGGTAGAAGTGAAGCTTCTTGGCGAAGCCACTGCCTTCACTTCAATGTGCACAAACTTGGAGGAAGTCGTGATTGATACATCGGATTACTGGTAACCTTTCGCTTCTCAAGAATCTTGCAGCGCTAAACACATCAAGTTGACAACAACGCTCATCAAAATTTGGAACCCTAGGGCGATGCATTGAGGATCGACACCATCACGCAACAGCCGGCCAGTACCTTGCTGCTACAGAGTCCCTTCCTAAAGTGAAGGCACAACTGTCAGCGAGTGCGACATGACTAAAAATCGACAACTTACATCTGAAGATTTCGCGCTGTCACTATCACTCCTTCGCTTCCCAGCCTCGATGGTGGTCCGGTTGCCAAATTCTTTCTCATCGGCATCCTGCGTAAACGGCGCGACTTGCTCGGCATTAGCCACTGAGGCTTGTGATCGCACTCGTGCGAGAATGCGCTGTTGACGTTCCCGAATACACGGAGGACGATCTGGACGTGCCTCGAACTGCATGGCGTCGAGCAGGTTGCCGCTAGGACTACGCACATGACCTCCCTCTGGAATGTCTGCTGGGTCGATAAGCGCTGATAGCTTGTTCTTTGGTAGGGCTGAATGTGGCCGTATGGCGGCAGGTTGAAGTTTGGCGAGTCGGACTGTATCTTCAATGCTTGCCATAGCATCGGGCCAGCCGGCCTGTGTAGGGTCGCGAGATCGGCGCGCTCTGATCGCTTTCCATGGTATGCAGTCCATGCGGTTGATGTTACGAATGTGGCCGTGCGACGAAGAGTTCGAGAGAGCAAGCTGTGTTTCGTGCTTGAATGATGTTGGCAGCAATAATTTTTCCCGCAGCGAGCTTATGCACAGGCACCTTCTGATCGGTGTTGTTTGTCCTGGGCCTGTATCGAACTCTCTGATCAGTGTACAGGACACCGAGTGCTAGTCTTGATTAGTATGAACTGTAGAAAGCAATGTCCTGGCAAGCAACTCGGGACACGATGTTGAACAGCGTGAACAACTGATAATGAGGTTGAGGAGCCTGGCCTAGGGGTCAAAGAGCCTGCAGATGGACCAGCTTGTCTCATCGAATACTATTGTCTGCCGTACGCCAATCGTCACGGAAGTCGGCCACCAAGCATGTGTCGGACCGGGGATCACAGTGTTTCAACCCATGGAGACATTTCCGAATTGGCAAAGCCCAGTGGCTGGCTCATTAGTTGTGACGACCCCTCGAAACCAGCAGTTTTCATTGCAGCATATGCAAGCACTTCACGTTGTCAGCATTCTATTTAACGTTCGGCCTACCAGTCATCAAGAGACAACACGAAACATCCAATCGGCACCGCCGCAGGTGCATTGCCGCAGACCCTTGGCGAGTCGTGCGCGTGGTTTCGGAGGCCCGAACATGCGCTCGTGCGCGAGGGTGTATGCATCCCAGACATCCGATCCGTTGTGTGAAGGAGTGACGCTAATTAAGTTGTCGCGGCAAGCCGAGACTGTATGTCGGCGAAGTGATCTGTGGCGCACCTTGCTCGGTGAATTTCATTAGCACAAATATGCGACTCCAGCCTGTTTCCGCACAGCAGAACGTGATCCAGAGACACTGGCCCTTTCGTGTCTCTCGAGATCTTGGTTGATCTACTGTGTCGCTTCGCTAGATGGAGAGCCTTGGAGGCAGAGAGGTACAAGGAGCAATGGCTCGAACCCATCTGGCAGAACATGCAGTATTGACGGCGCGATCCCGAAGGTAACTTTCTATTTTGCTATTCGGTGGTAGTCCAGCATGCTGGTCTAGAAACGGGTATATGGTAACCTAGAGTGGTTCAGCTTGTCAGTCTCAGGTCTAGGCACAAAGGCATATCACGGAAATCTTCATACCATTTTCCACGCAAAGTGATCTTTACCCAGTCGCCCTTGTCGTCTGTCTCCTTCTCTACCTTCGTGGAGAAGGAAATAGCAGACATGATTCCATCGCCGAACTTTTCGTTCAGAATAGCTTGTGCAGAGTCAGAGAATGAGGTTAAAGCGAAAGCGACTCAAATTTGCTGACCTTTGTAGCTGTAACCATAGTTCTGCACAATCTCGTATAACCTGTACATCAATGGCTCACGTGGTGGCATCTCCATTGAACGTCCTCGATCCGGCAATGCCGCGATTTCGGTCTGGAGTAGGACATCTTCTGGGATATCAAGAACCTCCGCGAGCTTCGTAATATCTTCTGGAGATGCATTGGCCTGACCGTAAAAGATCGCTGCGGTCGAGACCTCTTCTCGTCCGAGTGCCTTCGCAATAGTCTCAAACGACAGATTCTTGCTCTTTTTGGCAGCGAACAGCACGGAACTGTGGGCTGGTAGCTTTGGCGCAAGATCCGCCGTGAGGACCGTGATGGGGTGGCCGCTAGATGTGCCTTGTGCTGCCATTGTGGTGCTGTCGAATGATCGTAATTTGGTAAGCCGTGTATGGGTATGCAGCCGCGCCAGTCACAGAAATGGGAGCAGAGGCGCAGCCTTCTATACTTCCCTTTTCTATCTCCGCCTCTGTGATGCAAGCAGCTCCAGAGCTGCAAAAGAGGAGCTCCATCCCATGCTTGTTGCAGGGTGCTGCTACGATTTCGGGTTCATGAGTGGCCAGTGAGAGCGGAGCTCACGCCTGCGTTACTCCACTGATGACATTATGTGTGCGTCGTGTCCTTTATCTATCGAGCAGCTTGCATCCGCTCCGTGGCCGTGAAGCATCGCGACTTGCCTGGATGGCCAGGTGAAGCAAGCTCAAACTGGTCTGGATCACGGCAGCGTGGGACGGAGACGTCTCGGTGTCTGCGCCATCACTCGTACCTCGCCGCGCAGGTATCCGCCGACGGCGACAGATAACGAAAGTGCCTACGAGATGAGATGAAATGAATTGATAACACGAAGAAGCAAGAAGAGCAGATCTGTGTCCGACATCCGTTAACGCGAGGACGATGCAAGTCTGCCGAGGCCGGCCGCCGGCGACAACACTCACTCTTCTCAATTGCGAACCACGCCAACTATCTACACATAATCCGGCATATCAACGAACAACTTCGCAATCTCAGCTCTATACAGACTCGCCAACGTCTGCGCCTCCAATTCACTGTACTTCCGCGTCTTCTGCCACCTCGCGCACCACACCTCCGCCATACGATCGAGCTGCTCTTCAATCGATTTCCTCGACCCGAGCGTAAATGTCGCTGTCTTCGTCTTGGTGCCGTCCAGATAGAATCGAATGTCCAGCCTGCCGCGAGGATGAAAGAGCTGTCGTAACATTCGCATATGGTTCCAGTCAATACTGAGGGATACCGGAGGGCTCTGCTGCCCTTTGAAAGACGCCAGGCTTATAGTGACATGTCGCATCTCTCGGGCCTGCTCACGGCCTATTGTCTGTACCCATTTCTGAATCTGCTCGATGACCTGGCTCTTTTGCTCGCTTTTGAGGTACTCGGTTTGTATGCAGAATCGATTGATGGAGTAGTACACTGGCAGTGTCTCCCATCGTAGTTGTCTGCAGACTGTCGGCAGGCCACGGATGAGTAGAGGAGAAGCTTCCTGTTGATCGGTCAAGGGATACGCTGCGAGGCCATCGTCCTGACTGCCACGGCCGAGATATACTGTTTCCAGTCCATTCTCTCCTTCCAGTAGGCTGTATTCGTAGATCGCGTTGCGCAGCTCTGCTGGTAACCTGCTCAACAACAACGAAGTTTCCATACTGAGTAGCAGAGTTGACCTCAGCGATGCTGGAGAGAATGAAAGGTGCTGTGGGTTGAATCGTTGTCACGAGCAGTTGCCCGCGTGTCTGGTTCCTGCTCGTAATCCAGTGACACTTGTCTCAGACGGGAAGCAAAGAGACTACGCACTTAATTGAGTAGACGGCAGAAGGTAAGCTCGAGACAGACAAGCCTTACACTATACTTCTGAGCCTAATCAAACTTTCTAGACGTTCGGCAGTGGAAAGGGTGAGGGAGATAGTCGCCTCGGACATGTTCCTGCAGGGACGTTTAGACATCGCAGACCTCCCTTGCCAGATCACGCTTCTGGATGGTCCACGCCGTTGGCGCATGAGCTGATTGGCGTGGATGAGTGACAGCAGGCACAGGATAGGAAGCAGCTCGCTGTTGAGAGGTGAACCCTGGCGCATGACTTTGTCGATCCATGCAGGGTCCTCGCAAGGCTGAGCTTCAAACCGAGTGTTCGGCTGGGTTTCTGCACATACCTACTGCCGGAAGGGATTGAGACTCCGTGCTCCTCTCTACTCGTGGAACTCAATTGCACTTCGATCATCGTATCTCCGCCTTGTGCAGCGTAGCTCAGGCGATCTGTCTCGACAAGCAAGGCAGTTGCGGAACCCAATTGACGAGAGAGAGATCACAAAGTGAGCATATTTCCCCATGTCGTACTTAATATTTTTCAGCTCGATAGATTATAGGAGATGAAAGGCTGAAGCACTATAGTCCGCTCTCCGGTCGCAGTGGAACGCATTCGTAGCTGTCTGTCCGACACGCGATAGCATGCAAGCCGTCGTGTATACGGAGAAATAGATCATGGGAGATAAAAGGTTGAAGCACTACAGCCCGCTCTCCGGTCGCAGCGCAACGCATTCGTGGCTGTCTGTCTGACACGCGGTAGCATGCAAGCCGTCATGTACACAGAGAAAAGAGAAAAACTTACTGAGAGGACGACTATTCTCAGTTTCGCGAACTATTGTCTATGACAACCTCCTTGACACGTCAACAATTCAGGGAAAGGAAGTAGAAACAGAGAAAGAAAGGTATTTCCAATTCACATATATCTGACATGTGTGCTGGCAACGACATCTGTGTAAATTCAGGACACCAATATGCGATATTCTTGTTCCGCTTGCTAACATCTTCGCTCGCATTGCTAAAGTGTACACCAGGTACCTTGACAGTCGCAAAGAAAATCAGAGTCAAGCCTCTTCCGCAGGGGTGTTATCCAACTCCTCTTTTCTATCGAGGACTTAATTCGTCCCGTTGTAAGCCTTGCTAGGCCCGCCGCAATAGTTTGTGCAGACTGGCTCTAGCGCTGTCTTCTGGCCGCCAGGCTCCGAAGTTGGTTTCGGGTCCTCAGACTCTGGAGCTGGCTTCGAAGTTGGCTTTGAAGTTGGCGCTGCATGTTGCTTTGCTCTTGAAGTTGGCTGTGGAGTTGGCTGTGAAGTTGATTGTGAAGTTGGCTCCACTCCCACACCCTTCGGACACATTTCTGGGCAAGGCGGACGCATGCAGCTTTCATATTTGGGGTTCCCCTCAATCTGGACTTCCCCTACTCCATAGAAATAACATTCTGGGTCTTTCCTGTAGCGCATCTTGCAATGGGCAGGGCTCCATCCAAACCACATTTTACTAAACGGGTGAGAACGCACCTGACAGCTAACCCAAGGTCTGCCTGCTATCGCTGCTTTCGTAATTTCATATCTACAGGCCTCGACCGTTTTCCATGCTGGCCAAATGCCCAGGAGTCCCTTGTAGCCGAGCTCGAAGAAATTGCCGCGACAATACCAACCTTCGGTTCTGTATCCTCCCTTACGAGAGCGTCTGTGATGTTCCTCGTTGGTGATGCCGGGCTCTCCTTCATAGATGCCGTGGTACATGTCGTTGAGACAGTATTGGAGGTCAATCGCATTTGTCTTTTTGATATCTCTTGACTGGTCAAAATAAATTGCGTTATCGAGGCCGTGATATGTCGAGTCTATTTTCCCTCTGCCACGGTCGGGCCATGGCTGTTCGCTGTAGTAATTCGGACTAAATTGTCCACGTCCTCTGCCCGGATCGCATCTATAGTATAGGTTGTCCTGTGGGTTGTCAGGTTTGCCAGATGGTTCGTCAGAAGGGTCGTCAGATGGGTCCGCAGAAGTGATGTTCAGCGGACTGGCGATGACCAGGTTGTTGAAAATAAGGAGACCGAGGATAGCTAGGGTTTTCGCAGAAAGCTTGAAGAGATTCATGGTGAAAAGTTGTCACCGGTTGTGGTAGTGCTGTTTCAGAGACTTTTCTGCGCCACAGGTTTGCCTTTGGCCAGATCAGTGGGCTCAGAGCGTTTGACTATTCAGAGACAGGGAGAGGCACTTCGGCAGGGGGGTCGGCCTCACATACGGCTGCAGGCAGACCAGCGCGTCGAAAAGATGTATGTGAGAAGGATAGAAGCAAGAGAAAGGTCAGCTGTTAAATGTGGGAAATCCTCGTGACAGGTGTCCTGGAAAGATCTCCGGTAGGCATAAGCATACCTTCCGGTGAAAAAGTGCAGACATGGTCGTATCGAATGTCTTTCGAAGCTTCTGTTAGCCTTGAGAAACCGGATCCACTTATTGGCAAGTTTTCGTGTATTATCGGTCGGCCTCACGGCTTTCACAAGAAATGGAATTACTGATGAGTGCCGTGCCGTGCGAGCTCTTCGCCAGTCCCAGCGGTACGCACAATAGCAACCACCTTGCCGCTATACATCTCACTTCCATCTCTGCCGACTCGGTCCGGATGTTCTCGGCCCCCACATCTTAACATTCTTCGCTTTCTCGCCAGCCTCTGTCTTCGCGCCGTAGATTTGAGCTACTCGGGCAATATCTCCCTCACTGATACCGGCTTTGCTCGGATCCGGGCTACCGCCCATGTACACGGCTTGGCTATTGTCTCTCCTGAAAATGACTTTCTTACCGGGCTCGATTGCGCCGGTGTCGGAGCTGTAGATCATTATACTGTCGAAGTCGAATTTGACTGAACCGTCGAAGGCCTGCCATAAGAGCGCGGATTCATCGTGACCTTCGGCAAAAGTGCTGGACATGGCGTAATCGACGGCTTCGGGGAAGTAGTGCTTGGCTATGTGGCCTCGTCGTGCTCTATGAACTGTCAACGACTGATGAAAATGCTGGGGTAGAACGAACCATACGCAATCTTGACCCTTTGGTCAATTGTCTGATCGTCTTCGAAGTATCCGCGCTCGTCGATGGTCACTCTTCGAATGGCTGCCTCATAGCCATTTAGGTTCTTGATCTGATACCAGAGATATTGGTCACGGTCTGCCCTTTGATGCTCGTGAGCCAACCCGATGACATGGCCAAGCTCGTGCATCATATACACGACGGCTTTCGCTTCCTGTCGATTTCTGTCCGTGGGTTCATAGCTGCAGAACTTAAGATAATGGCGGGAAGGCGCAGATGGCTCGCCTGGAGAGATATACGAGTAGCCTGTTGTCGATAGAGTCTGGCATCCAGATCCATCATTCCACTTATGATCATTGTCTCTCGTCTCGTCCGAGATCGCAAGAGCATCTCTAGCCACATTTGAATTGCCGCAAAGACAGTATTTCTCATCGCCACAGCCGGGGTCTGGGATGATGCGAAGTGCTGAGAGGTAATTCTTACCGTCGGTCCATGCTGGACTCCAACCTGCAGCAGCTCGAAGGACTATCTTGCCCAAGTTCTTTGCCGAGCGTTTATCTTTGAAGCAGTATCGAACGGGCATCGTGTTGGGGTCAGAACGCATTGCCGGCCATCGATATCTGTATGGAGCAACGTACGGGTCATCGCTGGGCATCTCAGGTACACCAAACCATCGCTTTACCAGACCTTCGCTGGCACCTGCTTCACCTTCGATAGGCGAGCAGGGAATAGTGAAGCGGGGACAGCATGCAAGGAGTACGAGAATGGTAGCGGGGAGTCGCATATTGACAGCTGTAAGTGTCGCTGTAGGTCTTGTTGCGAGTTCTTTATTGAAATGCCATGCCGGGCAGACCATGCTTTTGAAAGAATCTTGATACCACGCGATCGTGCGAGCAGGTGAGATATAGAGTCAGCTGAATGTGGCTCAAGTATCACCATGGTGATTGCTGCATCATCAACGACCGCGGAAAATGACCTGACCCTTTCGTCAATACCAGGGTCCGCGATGTCGGATAGTCGAGTGTATGGCTGGGGTGGTCCTCCAAGGGTTTGGAGTGTATTCAACCCAGTGAAGAGTAAGATGTGGGACGGGAGGATGGGAGGGCGCCTGACATGTTTCTCGTAGTTATTGACGCACACTGAAGCCGAGCAAAAGCAACGTGTTGGAAAGGGTTTATATTATAAATCAGCTTCTGCAAGACTCAACATGAGGATTCACACACTGATGGGCATGACTGACCGCAAGTTCAGCATTGTGACATGTGCACACCGCCACAGCACTACTGTGCATTCTTTCCAACCCAATGCTCGTCCCTCTTCGTGAAATTGCTCTTGTTCGGAGGCGGGACGTCAACCCAAGGCCCATCTCGAATTTTGACCCGCATGCCCTGAGGAGACCAGTCGTTCTCGCCTGTCTTAGCCGCTTCACACTGTGGCGTTTTGGCATCGTACAGATGTGCAATTGCAGCGATATCACCTTCGATGATCTTCGCAGGTCCCTCTTTCGAGCCGCCCATCCAGACTGGCGAATCATCATCACGCCTCTTAATAACCCACTTCTTCTCGTCGTCCGGCTTGCCATCGCCCCCAAGGCAAGAGTCATAGATCATGATACTGTCGTAATCAAAATCCTCAGAGCTTTGTGCCGAAGCAATCATCCGTGCATCAGGTGTTGACGCAAATTGATGGCCTTTCAAGAAGTCTATCAAGATGGGCCAATATTCCCCCGCGATCTTGCCGGTTTCGAAGCTGCAGTATTGCCGGGTCAGTACGTACTCATTGCGTGCGAGGCCTCTTACACATACAGTTTCATTTTCCTGGCGCGTAGAGACATGGACTTCTCGAACAGGTGCTTTGGATCCTGTTGCAGGACTTCGTCAAGTTTGTCGTAGCCTCTTAAGTTCCATGGCTGGAAGATCAACAACTGGTCTCTATCAGGTCTCTGGTGCTCGTGCAGAAGGCCCAGTGCATGCCCTATTCTTCGATTCAGTGTCTGATCTGGCGTTTCTAAACATCTCTCCTACCTAGCTCATGCGCCATGGCGCGGACCGCGAGCTCCATTGTCTTCTCTGGACGCCCTGTGTCCCACTCCGCGAAATTGAGATGGTGACGCCAAGGCTTCACGTGTGCATCTGGAGCAAGATGTGAACGTTAGCAATCAGCGCATATGACTACAGGATGTGACGTTTGACGATGAGACCTGGAACGTGTGGTCTTTGCGCGAGGCGGCCTAGTCATGAGGATCAAAGCAATCACCGGGAAGCATGCTTCTCTCCAAAGCGGTCTCAGAGACTACACTGCCTTCAGGGGTCCCGGAGAGCAGACGACTGCATTCCGTCTAGAGTGACAGCAGTGTTGTGACCACTTCGTCGTGGCTGAGAGAACTCTTTCTTGGTCCATCTTACACGCGGCCAAGTGTAGCAACAGTGAAGCCTCTATCGGACTGGACACGAGAATGTTTGCTCGCGTTTGCTTTCGAGGCAGAGTGGCGGGCGGTGTTTCGTACCATCTTCTCACATTTCGAGCGCGGTGACTCGCAGACCAAATCATATGGATACACAGCCATTTGAACAACGATTGCGGTGTCGTACGTGTAACACATGGAGCTGATTGTTGGGCAATCACCTCACGGCCTCGAGTAGGCTATCGATCGAACAGGCCATAATTTGTGGACGCATGGTTCTGCCGACTGTGGCTCCAACGCGAATTCTGATCCGGCATGATTCTTGGAGCCAGCGCCGGCTGTATCGTGAGGGACGCAGGACATCATCATGGGCGACGAGCTTGTATCAATATACGCTGCGAGCGATGGACGAGCTGAAGTCTGCGGCTCGGCAGAGGAGGATGGCCACTTGCTAGGGGCCCCTGCCGCCGGACCAGGGAGTCGTCGCGGAGGTCCCACCGTCAGCTGTCCCGCGGTGGGACCAATGCGGTGCTGAGGAGGGCATCTCGCGAAGGGGGTCGTCTGTCGTCCTCACTTCCGCCAGCGCGTCGGCGGGCGTATGGGCGGACGGCGCAGCAGCAGTTCGTTTGGTCGGCGGCAAAATTGTGAAACGATGAAACGACATGGGAACGCTGGCGCGCCGTCGACGTCATGCTCGAGCGCGCTAAGATTGACCAGCGGCAGCGCCAAGCGACAAACAACAACTCGGGCGCTGGCAGCAGGTTTGCGGTGAGCGCCAACCGCCAGCAGCATACCATACTGCAACTGAAGCGCACTCGAGAGCGGCGCGCGTGCATTTGGCGAGTGTGAAAGAGCACGGCGCAGAGCGAGCACCACGCATTCCACGAGTCGAACGGCCGCTGTACGAACAAACGGCTTGCTGAACGAGCCTCTGCCGATCGATCGCGTCGCACCTGCTCCATTCACCACCAGGAGAAGCACCGCCCACCACCACCTACTCCTCCGCCGCCCGCACTCCCGACAACACTCGCTGGTCGAGCTCCGCTCCGCTCCCTCCTCTCGCTCGCGCCGACCTCATCGGCCCCCTGCGACCCTCCGCACTTCGCCCACCCTCGAGTTATGAACTAGACCATGGCCACTCCCGCCGTGAACACCTCCCAGTGCGGCGGCGGCTTCTGGGACCTGCTGACCTGTGGTGGTGGCAGCGCGGGCAACAGCGAAGGCCAGACCATCAACACTTTGCTGGCCTCGTTGATCGGTTCGTTTGCCTCGCTCGGCGCCCAGGTCCTGCTGTTCACCCTCCTCCGCCTGCAGCTGTCGAGAATCTACCGCCCGCGATCCTACCTTGTACCCGAGAAAGAGCGAGTTCCTGCGCCGCCCAAGGGCTTGATCGGTTGGCTCTATCCCGTCCTCACCACCAGCAACCTGACCATCATTCAAAAATGCGGTCTCGATGCCTACTTCTTCCTTCGCTTTCTGCGAATGCTGGTCAAGATCTTCTTTCCCGCTGCCTTCCTCATCCTACCCGTTCTCTTGTCCGTCAACGCCACGGGAAGCGGTAACAACCGAGGCTTGGACAAGTACTCCATCTCCAACATTGGAGACCAGCAGGGCTATCGCTTATGGTCGCACACCTTTCTGGCCTGTATTTTCCTGCTGTGGACCGGCTATGTCGTTGTACACGAACTGAGGAGCTACATTCGTGTCCGTCAGGCTCATCTCACGAGTCCACAACATCGCTTGCGCGCCTCTGCTACCACCGTTCTGGTGCCTGGCATTCCAAGCAAGTGGCTGACTTACGAAGCTCTGTCGGGCCTATACGATGTCTTTCCAGGCGGCATCCGCAATATCTGGATCAACCGCAATTACGACGCCCTCGCGGACAAGATTAATTATCGCAATAAGATTGCAGAAAGTCTTGAAGATGCCGAGACGGTGCTTATCAAAAAGTGTCGCGCTGCGCACATGGAGAAAGAGAAGAAAGAAGCGAAGAAAGCCGGCCAGAAGAGCAAGACCAAGACGGAGAAGAAACAGGAGCGAGCGGCCGAGGACGCCGCTGCCGACCGCATGGCCGAGAGCGAAGGCTACAGTGCTGGTGAACAACGAGAAATGCCCCAAGGAGTTCAAGAGGCTGTCGAAGAAGGCGATCATCTTGTTCACGATAAGGAGGGTGCAGATGGCACTAGTGCAGCGGATTCTGAGGTGAGCATCATGCTTAAATACTCCGTCGACCTCGAGAAGTGGAAAACTGACCATTGCGCAGAAACGATCAGCAAAGCTCGATGGTGCCCACTCACGCGCTAGCGACGAGACTCTGACGAGACCGTCTGGGGGCTCGAGACCCCCCAAAACGGGCTGGAAATTGAAGAGCCAGAATCACACGGCAATCGCAATTCAGTGCTGGATATGTTCAAAAACAACGACAAATCGCTTCGTTTCCCCTCTCCGGAGCCCCACACCGCAGAGGGCGACGACGAATTCCCACTTCACACAGCAAAGACCGCATCAAACGAGGCAAGGGCTCCCGAGACTAAGAAGACTTGGTGGCAAACGCTGGCTTTCTGGCAATCTGGTGACGATGTTCCTGTCGAGTATGGCAAGGCCTTTGACGAGCAATGGGATGAAGACCAGGATGAAGAACCTTACTGGCGCCGTTACATTCAGCCCAAAGATCGCGAGACCATGCGGCTACCACTGTTCAGTCCTACCTGGTGGCCCAGCATACCACTGGTTGGCAAAAATGTCGATCGCATCTACCACCTGAGACGTGAACTCGCTCGCATGAACTTGGAGATTGAAGATGACCAGAACCACCTGGAACGATTTCCCTTGATGAACTCCGCCTTCATCCAGTTCAATCATCAAATCGCCGCTCATATGTGCTGTCAATCGCTTAGCCACCACATTCCACAGCAAATGGCGCCCAGGCACGTCGAAATTGACCCCGACGACGTAGTCTGGGACAACCTGTCCATGACTTGGTGGGAACGCATCATCCGCACAGGCATAGTGCTGATAGCCTGCGTTGGGTTGATTATCCTCTACGCAATTCCTGTTGTCTTCACATCGCTGCTCAATCGAGTGTCAGATCTGACAGCCAGGTTCCCGTGGCTCGCATGGCTCAACGATGCTCCATCAGCGGTGAGTATCCACTGCATTGATTCCGCAGTCATCATTATGCTAACGCCTCTACAGGTGATCTCCATCATCCAGGGTATCCTGCCACCTGTTCTCCTGAGCGTGATACTCCTCCTCGTACCTATGATCTTCAGGTTCCTTGTAACACATCAAGGCGTGCCAACGGGCAACGATAGGGAACTGGGTGTCCAGTCTTGGCTCTTCGCCTTCTTGTTCATCCAAGTGTTCTTGGTGGCAACGATCTCCGGTGGTAGGTGGATTATTTACAGCTTTGGACTACCCGCTGTTGTACTTGTTTGAAAACCAGCTGCGATGCTAACGCAGTGTACAGGTCTGGTCCAGCTGGCCGTGACGATTGCCAGGAATCCCACAAGCATTTTGGAAACTATCTCCTCCTCGCTTCCGAAAGCGTCCACATATTTCTTCTCCTACCTAACAGTTCAGGCCTTCTCGAATTCGGCTAGTGCCCTTATTCAGATCGGCAGTCTCTTAGGGTGGTGAGTTATTCATACGGCCTCAGAAGTCCCACCTTCACACAGAGCTAGTGCTAACTTGTCTCCAGGTTTATTCTGGCACCCATTCTTGACTCCACCGCACGGCAGAAATGGCGACGCCAAACGACGCTGAATAAGGTCCAGTGGGGCTCTTTCTTCCCTCTGTTCACGAATTTCGCTGTCATTGGCATGATCTACTCCATTATCGCGCCTCTGATCTTGGTCTTTGTGATCATCATCTTCGCGTTATTTTGGATCGTCTATCGATACAATGTGCTTTTCGTCTACCAGTTCCGGCACGACACTGGCGGCCTGCTGTTCCCAGTTGCCGTCAATCAGCTCTTCACTGGATTCTACTTCATGGAGCTGTGCCTGATTGGTTTATTTTTCACCTCGAAAGACGAAGATGGAAACGTGTGCTACCCGCAGGCTATCGTCATGATTGTCGCGCTCGCCGCCACCGTTCTCTTCCAGGTGATCTTGAATCAGAGTTTCAAGCCGCTTTTCCAATACTTACCCATTACACTCGAGGACGAAGCGGTCATCCGTGACGAACAATTTGCAAAGGCGCAGGAGAGCAAGTTTGCGGCGCTCAGGCAGGTACAAAGTGCAGAAGAACACGAAGAAGATGAACATGCGGCAGAAGAGATTGTCAGAACGGAGTCTGAAGGCGCTGTGGGTCGGCCATCTTCATCCAGACCACGGCCGTCGCATGACTGGAAGAACCGAAATACGCCGCAGCAGCTGTTCACGACGGAAGCATGGAAGAAGGCTGCACCGGAAGCTGTCGCCCGGCTGCGATTTCTCGCTGACGGCAAGAGAACAAAAGGGATGGAGCCAAAGCACGATGTCGAAGCACAGCACACCGTCGGCGACGTCCTCTTCGGCGATTTTGCGGATGAAATTGAGGATCTGACCCCCGAAGATCGCGACCTCCTAGTTCGTTACGCGTTCCAACACAGCGCGCTTCGAGCAAGGCGGCCGGTTGTATGGATCCCCCGCGACACACTGGGTGTCAGTGACGACGAGATCAAGAGAGCCAAGAAAATGTCCACGGTAATGGTTGACGGGAAGGAGACGACCAACATTTGGATGAGTAATGAAGGTACCGCCATCGACGGCAAGGGGCGGGTTGTTTTCCGCAAGAGTCCTCCCGACTTTAGTAATGTCGATCTGGTGGCTCTTTGAGCAAGATTTAGCTGATTTTGCATCTACTCCAGCGTTCTTAGCGATACACACACACACAGCATATGTCGAGCATGCATACACATCTTCTATTCGCGCAACGACTCGTTGCCAACAAATTTCTTTTCATGCACCATGTTGCGCATGTCACAGTGCCTAGGATCGCGGGCGGTCGGGTGGGTCCGTGGGAGTCAGACAAAATCACCTCAAGTATGATTATCTGGAGCTATAACAGTGGAACGTCAAGCGAACTAGGTTGCCGCAGCTCCAGCAGATCTAGCCGACAGTGTCCGATATTTCGTAAGGCTTTCGGCACAGTGCCATATTCCCTTCGGTCCGTCCATGGAAATAGGCTCCCAGGCATCACCTTCGGCTTGCTGTCTCGAGGAGATTTTGCCGCACATGACAAAATTTGAGGCCCGCTCTTCGAAAAGAAATCTGGAAACACAAAGACAACACGAATCCCGCGTGCAAAGCCGAATCACCTCTCGACCAAGCTGATATTTGAACGATCATCTCGAGAATAAGAGATCAGGTCCTAAGGAGACGGGAAGGGATAGTGTTGCGATATCAACTTTCTCCATCACTCGAGCGACACTATCGACACATACTACACGTCAGCGAAAATGAAGCTGAAGCTTTCAATGCTATTCATCCTGCTCTTCACAGCCGTGCAAGGCGTATTGGCATGGGAAGCCCACCCTAACACCGCTGCCGGCAACATCAAACCGGTAAGCAACCTTCCCAGCTGCACTGAACTCCAGGGAACAATCACCGCCATTTGGGAACCTCAGAAACCCCTCTACTAATCTCAGCGCCCCATAGAAGGACAGCAGCAAACTCTTAGAATGCGTCAACAACTGGGCTTACGCCAAAAGCCAAGTCAACGCCACCACCGGCTACCCTCTCGTCCACCCTGTACAAGGCGACTGGGAACACCTCCCCAAAGTCCTCGGCATAAACAACACCAGCGAACTCCGCAACGAAGACCGCTGGACATGCGGAAACCGAACCTTCCAAGACGGAAAAATTGGAACTCCTCATAAACGCCTCGTTTTACGGAACGTCTGTCTCAGAAGTATGCGTTCTGCAGCGCGTCTAGGGCATGATGCTTTTTATTGCCATTTTCGTACTCCCAAGGGGGGTCATATGTTTGCGGGATGGGCACCGATTGGTGGGGAGATGTGTGAGCATTTTAAGATTGGGAAGGAGGGTGTTGGGGGATTTGTTCGGAGCCTGGAGGAAATTATTGGTCGCGTCAGCCGGGTGCTGCGGAGTTGCCGGTTGGGTTTGATCCGAGGAAGAAGAATCCGTGGCCGAAGAAGAAGAAGAAGCCGAAGAAGAAGCCGGAGGATCATGGAGGGAGGTAGGTGGGTGGGGAAGCTGGGGGACGGATTTGATGAGGAGGGATTTGAGGAGAGAGATGGCGGTATGAAGTGGGAAGCGGACATATTTCTTGATTGGTGTGCCTTTTCTTGGGGTCAAGATGTGACGGATAGCTCTACATGTACGTAGAGAGATGATCTCAATGCACGCTAAATTTGAACGAAAAGAGGGAGCCTTCTGCGCTCAGCTTGACCTCGGGCAAGACTAGACCTGTACAATGGATAGGGAGCGAATCCCTCAATTGTCTGTTGCGATGAAGAGCAGCAGAAATGCTGGCTCCGTACTTGATGAAGAGGTCGAAAAGTCTCGAATAGGGCCGCGGCAATTGCTTTTTGCACTACCCTAGTACCGCTACACACACCCTGTCATGAGCGTTGGTCTGCTGTTGGCGAGTAAGATACCTGTTCGCGCACGACATCTGCGCGATCTTGAAAGACCTTCTTGACCCTTGCTCTAGTTCGCCTCTTTGTCCTCTTTGGCGGCCGTATCGTCCTGCACACTCTTGCTTGGCCTTCGCTCCCTACTGTCTCGACGCTCCCTGCTATCTCGACGTTCCCTACTGGCTCTCCTAGGGCGATCTCGCTCGCGATCGCGGCTTCGCTCTCTAGCACGCTCCCCTCGATCACGACTTCTGTCCCGGTCTCTGCTGCGGCTTCTCTCGCGACGTCGCGGAGACTCGTCTCCCGGACGCACGCGTTTGCCGCCCGGAATGTACCGATCGATATCACCTGGCCGATCGCGGTCCTCATACCGTGCTCGTCGACGTGGCATATCACGCTCGTCGCGGATGATAGACGAAAGACGGTCGCGCTCTTTCTCCGAGTCCTTGTCTCGTTCACGGTCCCTCGGTGTCTCCTTTCCGTCGTCATCCCGAGTACGGCGTCTCGCGGGCGATCGATCACGGTCGTCATCGTCGGCGCGCCTTCGTGATCGTGAGCGTTCTCTTCGGCGAGGAGGCGAGCGAGAGCGTGTCTTCTCTGCCTTGTCGTCATCTTCGCGTGCTCTACGGGTGGCAGGGCCGCCGGGAATGTATCGATCAATCCCAACCGGACTACGGCTGCGATCATCCCGACGGCGCTCCCTTGATCGGTCTCGCGAGCGTTCTCGTCGCCTGGCAGGGGAGCGAGTTCTCGATCTGTCCCTCCTACGCGGTGGACTGCGGCTATCATCGCGTCGGCCTGGTCGATATATGTTCAAGCCTCGAGGCGGGCTCCGGCTGCGAGCAGGACGCTCCACCACTTCGCCTTCGTCGCGTTCATCCTCACGCTTCCTGTCCCGCACTCGGTCTCTGTCCCGGTCGCGGTCGCGGTCGCGGTCGTCTCTGGGACGTTGACGAGCCTTCCATGCTTCCCGCTCAGCACTAATGTCGCGGTAGAGGGTTTCTCGTCGATCCCGCGGGTCACGGGTGTCACGCCGCAGTCGGCGATCATCGGGCGAGGGATCGCGTCGTCGGATAGAGCGAGCAGGAGAAGGAGATCTAGGCCGAGACGGTCTTGCTCGTGACTGATCTCTCTCCCGCTCCCGCTCGCGCTCCCTGGCTCGCTCACGATCGCGTGCAGGTCCAGTGGGAGCTGATGGAGGGGCTCGAGAGATTTCTGGCCGGTCGCTCTTCTTCAACGTGAGAGAGGTGGGAACCAAGTCCCTAGGTCTCTCGTTTCGTGCGGAAGACGACTGTCTGAGACGGGGAGGTGGCTCCATGCTCTCGCTTCGCTCCAGCTCCGGGCGTCTTGCTTTCTCTGCCATCACCTCACCCTCTTTGAGTAATGCTTCCAACGCTTCCGCCTCGAGTCGCTTTTGCTCACGCTCAGCACGCTCCTTCTGGCGCCGTTCGCGCTCTTCCTGGAGGGCGCGTTCTCGCTCGTCGGCCTCCTTCTTTGCCTTCTCGCGCTCCTCATTGAATTGCCTGATCCGCTCTCGCTCGCGCTCTTTCTCGGCCAGCTTCCACGCTTCTCTTCTCCGCGCGGCGCTTGGCCTCTCTCTGCAGGCGCTCAGTTTCTTTCTGCAACGCTTCTTGTTTCTTCTTCAACATTTCCACCTCTTTGGCTCGCTTCTCGCGTGCTTCCTTCTTGCGACGCGCTGCTTCATCTTCCTTGTGCTTGACAGCACGCTCCTTCTTTCTCTGCTCAGCCTCCATGGCATAAGCTTCATCGCTCTTGCTTCCTTTTCGAAGTTCCTCATCTGCGGCCTCGTCGCCGATCTCCTTGCGACGGATGTCACGTAATGTGCGCTCCGCGTTTGCCATGAACTGATCGATGTAGTTATTAATGTCTTGCTCGGTCTTAACGTAGACTTCGGCACGCGAAGCAGCGCCTTCGAGTAGTGGTGCAGCAATGCGTCGGTCTGGCTTGAGGTATTTGATCGGATCGCGGTCAATTTCGTTGGTGGTAAAGCTGCGCAGAGCATTCTCAAACATGCCCCGATTGGCGCTCTCGTTGTACTGCTGGAACGCCTTCTTCCGCAATACGTCGAATTCGCCCTGTTTCTTGAAGGTGTGGAGCATGCCATCGATGGCCGAATGCTGGGCGCTCGACAGCGGCAGCTCGGAGATTTTGGGCTTCTTGCGCGCGGGCAACTCAAAGTCGCCCGTGCCCGACATGGCGACGTCTGTAGCCATGGCGGCTACGACGAGTGTTGGTGGTGATGTAGTCTTGGGATCGAGATGGAAGTCCCTTGGTGGTGCGTCGCGAGTAGGACGTCGGAGATGGCGCGTCCAGAGCCCCGACCAGCTGTGGCACAGCAGTCGAGATGTGGCTTGTCGGCAAGAACCGAGCGGTGCGCACAGAGCTTCACATGGGGCGCATCATGAGGAGTTGCGAGTTGCTGTCGGGAGATCCATTGTGAACTACTGCACGCCCACGCGACACTCCTCGTGCTCATCTGCGACACTCACCACCATACATACGGGCAGGTTCCCACAGCACAATCCCGTCCTGGGCCGTCTCTCCATCGCGCAGTTCCAGCACAACACGAGCCGTCATCATGGTCAACAAGATTCTGTTCTGGTCCGGCTTCGGTATGTTCGCACACACATCCAGTGCCATGGCTACTTGAGCTCTGTAGCAGTGACTGACCCCATCACAGGCCTCGCAGTGAGGTTCTGGCAGCTCGGAATCGAGATGCGTCCATTTTTCCAGCGCGAGAACTGGCTTATCTACCCAATCTACGGAGGACTCGGCGCTTCATTCGGCTACTGGCTACAAGGCGTTGACGACAGGCAAATGCGATACTTAGGCGACGCAAGACAGAGACTGATTGAGAAGAGAAAGCGACGAGCCGAGAGGGAAGGACAGAACTTGGGCTCTGATTTCCAGAAGCACCAGGCTGGCGCACATGCTTCAGTGGAGGAACGAGGGGCAGCGGCATGAGGGAGAGCTGTGTGGTAATGGCACGGTTGTTGAGCGAGTAGAGGCTATGTGAAAATAGGTCGTGGCTGTGGTGATGGCACACGGCGTGGAACAGACTTCGGCGAGTGTGCGACGGGAAAACCACCACGCACAGCTGTATGAATCAACGAAAATACCTTCATGGAAAGCGGCAGTCTGTCTACGGTATTATCGCCGATTGAAGTGCCTGCCTTCTTCCCCTTTGTACATAGTAGTGCTGCGGCAAGTTCAGAAGCAGCAATGGCTTCATCGAAAACGGCAGCTCCGCTCCATCTCGAGTCACGACCCATAACTTCCACGACACTTCAAAAATGCGCGCTGAGACCGCTGAGGTCTAACTCTGCGGCGATTCTGCTTCGCAACCTCCAGACACTCTGACCATGTATTCCCACGATCTGGCCCTGCGATTTGAGCCTCCCAACTCGCGCTCGGCGTCGCCCGCACTTGCAGCAACAACACGAGGCGGCATCGTTGTCTTCTCCGGAGGAAGCGCGGCCAACAATCTCGTGGATGTCTTCAATCATGTCCGCGAAGCCAACGATACCGCTCTGAGCTATGTGATACCAATTTCCGACAATGGAGGCTCGTCGAGCGAGATCATACGCGTCTTTGGCGGCCCAGGTAATTCTGCGAAGCGCATCCAGCGCGTCCAAACGTTAATACCTGCGCTAACACTCGACAGGCATCGGTGATGTACGCTCGCGACTTGTCAGATTGATCCCAGACGAGGGCGATGAAGCCAAAGCTATCAAGACCTTCTTCAACCACCGCTTGCCCAAGAGCTACGCGCCTGCAAGGGCAGAATGGCTGGAGATCATCGAAGCAACACATCCGCTTTGGCACGGCATATCCTCGCCGAAGAAAGAGCTCATCCGGAGCTTTCTCAACTCAATGAACTTGGAGATCGTAAAGCGTCTGCGGCCGACCAGCAGATTCGACTTTTCTGGTGCTGCAATCGGCAACCTCTTCCTTACCGGGTATTGTGAATAGCTAGCTGCATTAGTACCGCACATGCTAACCATGCAGACAGTGCTCGTCTCTTTACTGGAAGTTTTGAATCGGCGGTGTATCTGGTATCCAGTATATGCGGGATCTCTGCCGCCATTTCGATACTGCCTGTGCTCAACACAAACTTTGCGCACCACATTGCCGCTCGACTAGCAGATGGCACTATTATCACAGGACAGAATAACATAAGTCATCCGAGTGCTCCCGCAGCATCTGTCAGTCACATACCTGTGTCACCAACCCAGCTACTCCAAGCCGAAACCGAGGAACAGGACAAGGTCGAAGATGCCAACATGCCAGGCACGCATCCCGAGCTACGGAAACCCGCAATCGCTTTCTCCAAAGACGAAGAAGAAGAGCTGCCTTGTCGAATAGATCGATTGTTCTACATCAATCCTTATGGTCAGGAAATCACGATTCCAGCTAACCCTCGTGTCCTGGAGGCAATCAAGAACTCATCCTGCGTCATATACAGCATCGGCTCACTTTTCACGTCGCTGGTGCCCTCATTGGTGCTGAAAGGGGTGGGCAACGCGATCGCATCGCCATTGATAAGGTCCAAAATCCTGATTCTGAATGGAACTCTCGACCGTGAGACTGGACCTTCCACTAACCCTTTCACTGCAATGGACTTCGTCGCTGCCATTGCCAACGCGTGTGCCGCATCTCAAGGGCGGCCAAATGCTCAAGCACATGACTACTGGCAATATGTGACACATGTCATCCATCTCGATGGTCCTACATCTCCGGTGGTTGACAAGACTGCCTTCAACAAAATCGGAATTGAAACGATGCGTGTTTATGGCAGAGCCGATGAGCAAGGCAAGCGAGGCCATTACGACGCCAAAGCGCTGACTCAAGCGCTTGAGGCTGTAATTGGTAGGAAGGATCCGCGCGGTGTGAGCAGACGAAATACAGTCGTCTCATGACGAAGGCTGGTGGGAGACTCATCGTACTAGTCGTACTCGCCATCCGCTACTGAACATTGAGCCTAACTAGAGAGGGCAGACGCGGGCGGTCTCGAGCGGGCAGTGCGGCCGCTGCGCTCCACAGGAACAGGAAAGTGCCCCGCCAATAGCTTTACAAAGTTATTACGTGGGCTTCTCACCTGCAGCGGGAAACAGTCACGACATTTCTGCCAGCACTTGGCTAAAACCCATTCTGCAAAGACATTGTCGCTTGCAACAGCATCCATCGACATGGCCGCGAAACCCTCCAATGTCGCCGTTGTTGGCTTCGGTCTTTCTGCCAAAGTCTTCCACATACCATTTGTTCAGGCCCTGCCTGGCGACTTCAAACTCTATGGCGTTGTCCAAAGAAGTCCAACACCTGAAAATGATGCTTCCAAACTCTACCCAGGAATCAAGAGCTGGAGGTCAATTGACGAAGTCTACGCGGACCCCGAAGTGGACGTTGTGATTGTTACCACACCGCCCGATGGCCATTACGAGTTTGCTAAGAAGTCTTTGGAGAGCGGCAAGCATGTGATTGTCGAAAAGCCATTCGTGCCTACTTCCAAAGAGGCCGGTGAGCTCGCGGCAATCTCCGAGCAGACGGGCAAGAAACTGGCAGTGTACCAGAATCGGAGATGGGATGCAGACTTCCTTACATTGAGGAAGATCATCGATGATGGTCAACTGGGAGAGATTTCCGAGTTTCAAACGCACTTCGATCGACACAGGCCTGACCCTCCGCCGGAAAGCTGGAAGAATGAGAATAAGCCTGCTCACGGAACCCTCTATGATCTTGGCACGCATCTCATAGATCAAGTATATACGCTCTTCGGTCTTCCAAAGCGTATCACAGGATTTGTGGGAACTCAAAGGCGAGGTGTGACAGGAGGTGCTCCAGACTCCATCACGGTCCTGCTGCATTACGATGGGCCCATTCTCGTGACGGTCAAGGCAGGCGTGGTCAGTCCAGAAGTAGAGCAGCTCCGATACTGGGTGAGAGGCACAAAGGGAAGCTTCAAGAAGGTCAGTATTCCAGAAGCAATGCGCTTGGCAAGCCAACTGATTTATGCGTTAGTTTCACCTTGATCGCCAGGAGGATCAACTGCGGAAAGAGAATGTTGGACCTGGACACAAGGACTTCGGTGTCGACCCAGAATCGCACTACGGCACCCTCATCAAAGTTGAGACCGAGAAATCGACGCCTGTGGTTGACAAATACCCAACTGTTTCTCCACCAACATATCTCGAGTACTATCGGATTTTCGCGAGGGCCATTCGAGGAGAAGGCGATGTGCCAGTGAAAGCGGAGGAAGCACGAGACGTCTTACGCATAATTGAGCTGATTGAGCAGTCCTCTCGTGAGGGTAGAACTCTTGAGCTTTGATTCCGGAATGATGTATAGCACGGCACTTAATCGTGGCTACCGCTAAAAGCAAATAACTCCGTGTGCAAGCGCAGGTCGCTAAGCCCAGCAGCAAAGGTTCTCATGGACCGAGAGCCGATCCAGTGAGACGCTTGCACTTAGAGGTAGTTCCATTCAAAGGCAGCCACGGTTATCTGACAGAAATGGATTGACGATCTCACAGCTCAAGAACCTGTTGACCCTTCGCTTGAGCGTTTGAATTGTTGCATTGATTAAGATTTTGCGTAGAGGCAGCCGCCGCCACCGTACCCGCATCTGGGATATGCACTACGGATTGTCACGATGATGAGGAAGCTTGGGTCAAATTGTTGCATTGATTAAGATGTGGACGACGAGAGGATCATGCTCTGCAGTCACAAACCCCAGGTGCGCACACTGATCCTTCTTGCGCTCTTTACGAAGCTGGACCAGCCTTGCGGATTGCATGCGCGTGTAAACAAGAGACAGAGGCGAGTGCTTAACAGAGCTTGACAATCTAGCCCCATGTATTGTATATAGATTTCTGCAGCGACCGACCTGTTCTGTATAAGACAACTTAGACGAGTTAAATAAGTCTCAAAGTAAGCAATTTATAGCTTTTTACAAGTAGGCTTGAGATCTGAGGAAGCAGAGTAAGATAAGCGTACGCTCTTCAAACCCACCGATTCATAAGCGACGTTCGTGCGCTGAACTCTGTAGGACCATCAGAAGGATCGAATATGCCTGACAGATCTGCTCGTTGAGATTACTCCCCCTAGCATCGGTATATGCTTATTTAATGGAATCATGCTGTGGTCTGCCCAATGAAATAAGCCACTTGCCAGAGTTTTCATATTCAAAGCGCGTCATTTTCCTGTCACTGCTCAACAGCTTCGATCCAAACACGAGGGGAGAAACAAGAAAAGGTGCTGTAAAATGCAAGCAGAGGCAACTTTTATTCGTGCAGCTACAGACTAGTGCGCCGCTGCGGAATCATGCCATCGTCACGCTTTCATGCGACTGCCAGACATCATCACATCTGCCGTCTAGTAGAAGAAGCCAATGATCTTGCCAGCAACGTGCTTTCTCCTAGCCTCCTCGTGGTCCATGATACCGGCGGAGGTGGTCAGGACGATATAGCCGAATTGACGCGATGGAAGGAGTCTGACGACCCACTTCTCCAGGTCGGTGAGCTGGACGTTGTAGCGTGGGGAGATGACACCAGTCTTGTTGAGACGGCCGTTGAGCTGGATGACGATCTTGCCGTTGCGGTGGTCGTCAACCTCTTCGAACTCGCCAATGTAGCCTGACGATAGTCATGTCAGTGATTTGTCGCGACAATTTAAACGTGCTCTTTCAGCCATTGATTCCAAAGACGTGTAAGAATCCTCGCCAGTATGTCAATCTCCCGAGCACTTAAAGGGCGTTGGTCGTGGTAGTTTGAGACCATTGCCTAGTTATCAACCCGGTGCGCCGCGTGGACACCACATTTCACTCTTGCCCTTCTCTTGCGCTGAATGGAGATCGATGGTAAGATGGGACGTACCGTGCTTCTGCATGACCTGCAGGAACTTGACGATGACCTTGGAAGATGGGCGGATCATGACCTGGCGCTTGCCAGTCTTCTCGGCGTTGTTGATGGCATTGAGCGCATCGTTGAGGACGGAAGTCTTGACCATTTTGGCGGTTGGTGGGACAGGAGATTCTCAGGGCGCGTGAGAGTGCGGCTTGAGGTATCTGCGCAGGCTCTGGTCAGTTTCTCGAGGGCCAAGGTCCGGAGCGCGAAGGTGCTTCTGCGAGACCACGAAGAAGTCTTCGGCTCGATGCTATCGAGGCAAAAGCGGTGTCATGGCGGGCGACAGCCATGATCGCCATCCTCGTGGCCTCTCGAGAAGATGCGTGTGCCCACTTACCTCTGTTGTAGCGGCGAGCTGGTGGTTCTTGCAGCTGTTGCAGAGTCGCAAACTTCTTTCGCCAGTCGTGCCGAAATTCAGAGGTGTCGGTGTTCGGAGCCAGGGCAGTCTTGGCGCCGGACAGACCCGCCAATCCGCCGCTTCGGCCACCTGGTGCTAGAGCCAGAATATTTCGAGCCTTGACCCTTTGCGTCTGCCCCGCCTACCCACCTAATTCTTCTTCCACCCAAGTTCACCCATCTTCACCACCTCTGCTCCTCACCCAATTCGTCCGAACCGCTCCTTAACAGACTCACTGCACATCCGTCAACATGATTATCTACAAGGTACGTGCTTGTTGCACTGTCACAACAGGCCTTAGCGCCAGACTCGACTCGTCGCAGCGACCACATTTTTTTGTGGAGATGCAACTGACACAGCACACCAGGACATCATCACCGGTGACGAGCTCATCTCCGACTCGTACGATCTCAAGGAGATTGACGGCGTTGTCTACGAGGCCGACTGCAAAAAGATCACCCTTGGCCCAGTCGAAGTCAACACAGGAGCCAACGCTTCTGCGGAGGGTGGTGATGAGGAGGGCGCCGACGACCAGGCCCAGACTGTCATTGATGTCGTCCACTCCTTCCGCCTCAACGAGACCAGCTTCGACAAGAAGAGCTATCTGTCCCACCTCAAGGGCTACATGAAGGCTGTCAAGGACAAGCTGAAGGCGAACGGCGCTAGCGATGAGGAAGTCACGACCTTCGAGAAGGGTGCTCAGGGCTTTGCGAAGAAGATCGTTGCCAACTTCAAGGACTACGAATTCTTCATTGGCGAGTCCATGGACCCAGATGGAGCGTAAGTTCCATGTCTTGAGCAAAAGAAACATGGTTGGATGCTAATATCACACGTAGTGTCGTTCTTCTGAACTACCGCGAGGATGGCGTGACTCCTTTCGTCACGATCTGGAAGCACGGTCTGAAGGAGGAGAAGGTCTAAGCTGATACATTATGAAGTTACGAAATGCCGCATGCTGCGTGGTGTTACAGGTCGAGAAGCAGATGTCTTCGATGGTATGAAGCACATGTTTCGACTCCAAAAGCACTTTAGACAAGACTTGGATTCCCACGGGCTGCTGCAACATTGCAGTCCGAGACATACCTTACACCCACGATACCCTCGAACTGACATATGAGCTTATGAGTTGAACCTAGTATTCTGTGTTCTTGATCTCACGTGTATGCCTGACTGCGCATTTTGGTTGATCTTTCTAGGCTCAATGCTGCGAAGGAGGCCTTGCAACCGCTCTGGCGACAGAGCCCTCCGCCCTGTCGGTGGCTTAGTGGGCGTGTCAATTTAATCGATAGCCTTATCATGGCCCTTCGCGTGGTGACCTGCGGACAGCAAAACGGAAAATCGCAAACATACACGTTTGTTGGGCTCTCTCGCGACATCGAATTTTTGCCTGGCTCGCTTCGACGGGTTTGATGCCTCGAATGCTTAAACGGAGTAGACAGAAACTCGTGTTCCTGGCGGACAGCGTCCAATCCAAAACTTACCTCTTCTTGTGCCCGTGTCCTCAGCTCGTTCGTTCACATTCATAGTTTTGCGTTCACTATGCACCCGTCTTGTCACTTCGAGCCTGCTGCTGTGATCTCAGAGGAGTTTCACTTCATCACCCTCTTGACTGCCAATCGTAGCGATCTTTGTTTGGTTACCTGCCACTTCCCGTTCCTCAATTGCATTCACGACTCGGACCCCTCGCTCCAACATTGTCGCGAACTCACGAGTTCTGGCGTTGCTACGCGAAATAGGCAGCCGGCGCAGGGGTTGTCGCGTGTCGGCCAGTCGGAGCGTTCCTCGCGGACTGCCGTGCGGAGCGTGGCGGCCTACTTCCTAGCGCCCACGCTAAACTCAATTGCTTTGTATGTTTATGCCTCAGTCAAGTTCAACGTCACAAACGCACTTCGACAATGGCACCGGCTTAGCAGGCCGAAGTTGTTGCCTCTCTTACGCCGAATTTGGCAATGGCGAAAAAGAGGAAGACTTCTCAAGTGGAGCCGTCTGTTGCTGCTGCCGAGAGAATACCTAATCAAGCGGCAGAGATTCAGCAGCGTTTTGGCGAAGTGTGCCGACAAGCTGGAGTGCACATTGCCATTGACGGCATCCCGACTCCGAATCAGCTGTCACATGGGAAGGCAGACAGACTATGGCATCTTTACCGATTCCTGAGTTGGAAGAATCCGGAACAGCTGAAACGCGATATCGACCGTGTCCTCGCTTTAGGATTCCCATCAAGCTACTCAGAAGAAACGAAAGCAGATCTTCTGATTGACTGCTTGGAGGGATGCAGAGCTGTGACGCCCAGGTCAGAGCGATTCGTGAAATTTCCTCGGAGAGATCTGGAGCTGCCCGCCATACCGGAACCGACGCAACCATGCTCTACCCAAGAAGTTTCTGAGGCACCCTCGTCCCCTACGCCAGCTCCTGCAAAGCTCGTAGGCCAGCAGAATGTGAGCAACAAGTTCAAGATAACCAAGGGAGGAGCAGCTACATCGCCTTCGTCAAAGCCGATGGTATACACTCCAGTTTCTGCGAAGCCTTCTGCTCAGAAGAGACAGAGCAAGCTATCGTTCGATAAGGTCGAGAGAGATCCAATGCGGAATCCTGCCAGTCGGCCTATCGCCCCAGAGACAACATTCGCACCGACCTCCTTCGCAAGTACATCCGCGACTACCTCGTTTGGTCAGAATCGTTCGTTCTGGTCCAACCCAGAGCAAGAATCTTTTCGCACGGATGCTACCTCCTTTAGCGAACACGAAAAATCTCCCACTCGTAATCGTGACCAGGACTCGCTCGGCGCGAGCTCCCTTTCTTCGAGTACGGCAGAGGAATGGCTCCTCTTTGCCAATCGTGTGGAGTCATCGCAGGACTCTGCAACTACGGACAAAACGATTCGAGCCCCACAAGAGCACTTTGCAGTGGTCACTGCAGACCGTGAATTACGGATGGGCCGTCGCCGAACGCCGACAGATGATTCTGCTTCACTGGAACGCACCTCTGACTACTATGGCTCATCTATTGGCACTTCGACCCTCATTGAGATCGAAGACCAGGATATGACTGATATTATACCAGATGATCAGTGGAGGGCCGAGGAAGCTCAATCCGTAGCAGATGCTGCACTGGACAGGCATCATCCACCATTCTCCGACAAGGAGTCGTTAGTCGACCTTTCTGGCTTTCAATCATTTGTCGGTGCCGACTTTGAGGCTCGCTGGGAGGCTGCAAGAGTACTCCAAACAGGTCACATCACTTCCGGTGTTCTGGATGTCCAATGGCAACCCAAAGATTTGCATTCCCTATACACACTTGCCGCTAAGCAGAACATCCCACTACAGAAGCCATCCTCAGTCGACGGATTCAAGTCTTGGGAGACGCATACTAAGACTGCTCGAATGCAATGGTCCGACGTTAGAAATCAGCATATATGTCAGCTGGTACTCCTACCGAGCCGAAAGGATATATCGTGCAGTCTTCAGCGTTACCTTGGAGCTGATCGGGTACTCTATGTCGACTTGCCAGACATGCTTAAACCACCGGCGATTCATAAGAACCGCAATGTACAAAACCTTTTGCGGCAGTGGCTGGCATCTTCACATGAACTGCTCGGCCGTGTGTGGTACCCGTTCTTTGTGCAGCCAAACAGGAAAAAGTCGACAGCTGAGGGCAGGCACTCTACATCTGTCCACCGTCTTGTGCTGGTTGTTCCTGGTGACCACATGTCTCTGTGCCAGCTGATGCAATGGTGCCTCCCATATGAGACGAACCACGGCCAGGCTGCGCGCAAGGCTTATATGAGAATTGAACTGTTGCTCTCCCGCACTATTCCTGCGGTCGTACTCAGACCGGAGGAGATCGTGCGAGTTGACGATCAGCTCGCAACGCCGGAAGCAGATGATCACACATTCGACGATCCAGCATTACGCTCCCACTTTTATGAGACATACGAGCCAGATATGGTTATGAGTGATGGCTGTAGCGGAATGTCCTACTGGATCGCTTACCAATACGCCAAGAAAGTCGGCCTGGAGAGGGTTCCATCAACTCTTCAGATTCGGGTCGCTGGGGCAAAGGGCCTCTGGTATGTCGATGATCCCCCTGCGGGTAACCTGGAACAGCGACCTGCAGGACCTTTGTTAAGCCTGACACCGAGTCAGGTCAAAGTACACCGAAACACCTTCCACGGCTGTGAGGATGAAGTTCTTTCCGTCAACGTGGTGAAAGCCAACCCAGGTGCTCGGACATCCCTCCTTCACATCGGGTATTTACCAATCTTGCTGGATAGAGGGGTGCCTTTGGCCAACATATGCACACTCGTGCACGGCCTTGTTACCAAGCAGACCGAAGAGTTCCTTGAAGCACTTGGAGCAGATGGCTCGCTCAAATTGAGGCGTTGGATCGCCAGCCACAATGAGTTCTTTGAAGCTCGACGGCGCGAAGCAGGTATAGACCTCCTTGCTGGGTTCCCTAAGGCACTTGAAGAGCGTATCATTCAGATGCTCGAGTGCGGGTTTCTGCCGAGAGACAACAGATTTCTGGCAGATTCAATCATGGCTCTCGTGGCAAGTTATTATCAGTTGGAAAACAACAACTTCAAGATTGAACTCACCAAATCCACTACACTTTGGGGCATTGCGGAGCCAGATAGTCAATTGACAGATGTAAGTGGATGTCTGAAGCCAGGGGAGGTCTGCGTGGTCTTCGAAGAACCTTTTGATGCAGGGCTTGGCAACAGAATCACTGTGCTCGATAACGTGGATATACTTATAGCCCGTAACCCAGCAATGGGGCCCTCCGACATACAGAAGGTCCGAGCGGTATTCAAACCACAGCTCGCGAAGTATGCCGGAACGATCATATTCCCTGCTCGTGGCATGCGACCACTTGCCGCAAAGCTCCAGGGCGGAGATTATGATGGTGATTCATTTTGGATCACCTGGGAGCCTTCACTCACTGCCCCATTCAAGAACGCTCCATCTCCATGGATGCCGCCCGAACCGGAATGCTTGGGCATTACGAAAGACAAGAGCAAGCTATCTGATCATGTACGCGATCCTACATCAGAGCAGCAGTGGTGTCACTACCTCAGCGCGATGTCAGCGAAGAGGATGGATATGAGTATGTTGGGCGTGGTGACGCTCTTTCACGAGCGACTTGTGTATTCTGGCCTGTCGATCGGCTCAGATGAAGTTATGGACCTTGTACATCTGCACGACTACCTCGTTGATGCAGATAAGCAGGGTTACGATTTCAGTCAAGCAGATTTTGAGGCGTTCAAAAAGAGCAAGAGATTGCCCGCCAATTTGCCTGAGCCAAAATACTGGCAATGCACAAAGGCGAGCGATAAGATGAAGCAGAAGGACGAGAGCAGAGGTCGACTGATCCATCCGAAGCCCGAAAACGACAATGTTGTTGATACGATCTTCTTTGACGTGGTCGAGCCGATCCTAGAGTCCACTAAGAATCGCGCCAGGGACATTCTCAGGTCAGCAGCGCCGTACGATTCAGATTTGGCTCGCTTCTGGAACGAGACGTTCGAACCCATGGCACGTGGTTCAGCGCCAGCTGCTGAGCTGCTGAAGCTCAAGGACGGCCTTAGCAAAATCCATCTAGAATATGCAACGAACGCCCAAAAACGCCCCTGGCCAGAACGAATGGAAGCACTTCGCGCCATGTACGACGCTATTCAACCCATGAATCCAACGGACCCGATTGTAGCCGAGTGGCTCCGCAAAGTGGGTGCGGGATATTCGCGCTGGGATGAACTCAAGGCTTCGTGCTTCGCTAAACACTTCTTCACTGCGACGAGCAAACCTGGCGTGCTTGTTATGAACGTTGCAGGTGCCGAGATGTGCCATTTGAAATTGCAACAGACCGGGCTGCCTTCCAGAAGTATGCTGCTGGAGCACTACCGCTCGCTGAAGCTTCGTCGCGTTCGTCAGGTCGAATCTGGCGAAGATGTAAACGACGGTGAAGACACTGCACTGGTAGAGGATACCAGGTACTACTAGAAAACCATCGCGTGAGAGCTTCGGAACGAAGGATATGATGAACAGCAAGCACCATCCTTTGATGCGATCTATTCTCAAAAGCTTCTATCAAGGTGCATGCATTGGCAGTGTGCGCTACACCTTTTCATGTGTCGGCACAATTGGTCGACGCATCAGCTCATGTTAAATGAGCAATTTTGTTTCGTACTTGGGCAGGCAATAGTGATACCCTTTTGTTTTTCACTCCAATATGGGAGGGCTCGAGAAGTAGATAGAAAGCTAGAAGTGCGCAGGCGTAGGCCTCAACAACAATGAATTTCCAAGCCTTCCACTGTCCATATAGCGACAGCAGCATTCATTGCAAGCCTTGTGTGATGAGCTTCACCCAGTTTGGTTCTCATTTGACTCTACAGTTATGAGCAGCACGCTATTTGAGCTTAACTTACTGCCTGAACACACAGGCTTCATGACCATTTTACGAGAACTGTTGATCCGCAGCTTTCTCTGTTGAAAGGATAGGATTGCGAGCCGCCGTAGATAGCGGGAGCAATCTGAAAGCAACACCGATCGCTCACGGAGAGTGGGAAACCACGATCGATGGTGGAAGCCTCTAAACTCCCTCGATTCGATGTCCGAATGGTCTCGGTCCTCCATGCTTCCGATTCGATTCGCCACTGTTAATGAACAGTTTCCGCATTTACATAGGTTTACGATCCTGATGTGTGGTATTGAGGCACTCAATCTTTCCAGGGCTCTCAGGTCCCAGCCTGAACGCAGAGAGGTGCTAATTAGAAGTTGTATTATATCGATTTTCAGCTCTTCCAATGCCGCGTGAACGCTACAGACATAACGACATGAATTTCATTCTTCCACTTACTACCGTCTCCGCAGTCCTTCGCTTGCTTTGCCGTCAATGCCTGTGCCTGGTGCTCCAATGGGCTCTCCGTTTAATTGCATCGATGGTGTCTCTCCAACGTCTTCTTGCCGGACCTCGTCCTCATCAACGTCGGAGCGGTCGTCTCGCTCTTCGCCAGTGCGAATGAATCGTATCAAGATGCGACAAATCAGGAAGAACCAGAACAGGTTGACAGCCTGCAGACTGGCAAGAAGAGCACCGGTGATTGCTTGAGAGATCCAGCATTTGTATTGCTGAGTCGTCCAATTCAATGTGTAGGGCCCGATTGTTTGAAATTCTCCTCCGGGTAGCAGCGAAGCCAGGATTCTCAGATTAAGGTAATGGCGCAAATAGGCCCAAATCGCGATGAACGAAACGAAGTATGGCGGCGTGATCCAGGCATCAAGGTAGTTGAGAAGTTTCGAGGTCTACGCAGTGTCAGTGGTGATCCGGAATTCCGCACCAGGGTACTTACAGCGAGGAAGAAGTCGGAAATATCGTGAGTGATGTACACCGCGACGCCAATATATGTAAAGTGGAAACGGTAACTCAGCCCAATCAATGACAATGTAATGATGTGATGCAGCACGAGCTCCTTGAAGTCCTTACGCGGCTTCTCCAAACCGAGAACCAGGACCAGGCCTTGCTGCGCCCAGTAGGACGCTTGAAGCAGATAATATGCCTTGAAGATCGCCTCGTGGGCTCTGTGTGGGAAGCCTTCGTACATTCCTGGGACGTTGAAGTACCAGACCGGTGTCCTGCTCATCACATACAACCCGAATGGACCGAATATGCCAAAGTAGATGGCGGTGTAAAATTGCTCCATGAATCGGGACTGCTTGTCGCGATTCCGTATCCCGCACCATATTGCGATTGGGCGGATCATGCGTTGCATCAGAAATTCTCGAGTGAACGAGAAGACGATGGTGTAGAAAGCCACGAAAGCCAAATCTTTCTTGCCCTTGCCATACTGCACAGGATTGCCAACGTGTGCTGGGATCGTATTTGTCCTCTCTTCTAACGCCGGATTCGCATAAGATAGGAAGATGGCCGAATGCAGCGGGTTATGTTCGCCAGGATTCGCGAAATATGCGCCGAGAATTATCAGAGCCAGGACCAAAGGATTGATCCAAGTGTGCCTGAGCGACATCCGCTTCCATTTATTGAATAGGCCCTTTGCTTTCTTGCGCTTCGAGGCTTTGCCGTGCTTCCCGCTCATGGAGTCTCCTCGCGATAGATGCGACTGGGACATATCCGTTGTTGCCAATGCCAGACCTCCGGTGTCTCCTCGCGGGTCTCCACCCAAGCTCGAGCTCTTCCTGCGTCGCGTACCGGTGGTGTAGCTAGATTGGCGTAGCATACTGGGTTTGACAAGCGGCGGGAACGCCTCGGTTTGCTCGGACGACGACATGATGTGGATGTGATGGGTAAGGAGCGACTGGAAGATAGGAAAGAAGCGAAACACACCGGAAGCGCAAGTAATTCAAGTTCTTTGTGACGTGTTGAAACTTTAGGAAGGTAGGGGTGGTCAGCTCGCGTGAAGACTAGCGCGTTGGCTGATCTGCACTGCACTTCCACTTGTTCACAACTCCATTCAAATGTCCCTCATATATGTCGTTACCATTGCTTGCAGAAATCCGTGTATCGATCGACGTGCATCGAGCAATAGTTCAATGCGACTATGGCTCGGAAGTGACATCGGTGCTTCGGGTGACTTCAGAATGCCGAGAGATCCGGTTTTCAGAGTACCTCCGAGTCTACTCTGTAATCATTTGCACCACACAGTGTGATCACGAGTTAGACCATAGCTCAGCGCGCAGCAGACATATCGATCATGCATAGCTCAATAATCACAAACTTGACAGTCCGTTTTTGTGTTTTCCGTCTTTTTATGTGTGAACATCGCAGAGCCATAGCAATTTTTCCAGAGAGAACACTGGCTTTGGGAGAAAAGCTTGTTATTCAGCAGCTCTCATACGGGTAAGATACTGCTCGACTGCTCTGGGCGCCGCACAAGATCATCGTGCAATGCTGAATGCAACAAGTCGTTCATTTTGCTTCTTGGATATGTATTATCTCTACCCACGACTTGCAGGCGAACAGCGCGACCGAGTGATTACTGTGAAGTTCGCGATTCAGGGGAAAGGGTCGCCAATAGCCGTAAATGGACCGAACTCGGACTGATGTCAGCATCAAATGAATATGATCCACCAGTCTCTCAAATTCTGTTGTAGTTTCGACGACCTGTCTTGTTCTTAAATTGCAAAAGACTCTGAAGATGAGCTGCCTACACTGCGTCTCCTTGCCCGAATTCAACGGCGAATGATAACGAGGAACGATTCCGGGCGTGCAGGCCACTGTCACCGCAGAGTTGCGGCCCGCACAGTACATTTACCATGAGAAGGCGCTGGCTCCTTGAGCGCAACTCTTAGTGGTAAGTCTCCCTGCAATTACTCCTGCATACATCTTGTGATGAGGCTATACTTCCAAAACTCGAGTCGCACTGCGGCACTGGAGGAGTAGATCTATTTTGCCACTGATGGACGGATGCCATTCATTCAAATTCTTCTCGGTACTCTTGATGAGCCAGAAGCTGACAGCCAGAAGTAGTGATCCCGTAACTTGGTAGAACTCTCGTTATTTGCGCTATCACGATGATGGAGGCCGATGAATAGCTTCCGTCACAGTTGAGTACCTTCCCACGGCGTTCGCGAGTCATGCATGGCTTGGCGAGAGCCTCAACTGCTATTCCTGCTCGATGAAGAACCATCCTGGAGGTGCAATGGTCGAGAAGCAGCTGACCATTGAGCACGACGATCTGGTCAATCCTTTGCTGCGACAAGGGCAAGTGACGAATAGCCAGGATAATGATGACACTCACTGTTTGCAGGGCAGCAGCGTTTGGCAAAGCTTTGAGGCGAGCTTGGCGAAGAACGACACTTCCTCCAGAATGCGAGCAACGACAGAGCCAATGGCTCGACCGTCGATACCAGAACTGTGACCGTTCATGATATCACAATAAACGGCAGACAGAATCCCACACACTCGCTTAGATCTCTGTGGCTTCCTTGGGTGTCGACCAAAACAGAGCAAACCGGGTCGTCGGCTCTGGGTCGGATGTTCTCACGCCCTCACAAACGAGCTCATTCGTTGCGACTTGCGGTCTCGTTCCACGGGATCGAACAGGAGGCGCGTGCGCCCGGTTCCAGACCGTCTCATGCAGTGAACACCCACGTGTCGATAAAGCTAGAATCGCCAACGTGGACGAAGCTCACGGGGTGATATGGAAGCAGTGCTCGGATCGCGCGCTAGTATTTAGAGCCGGTAGGGCTGGTGCCCGCGATGAGAGAAACGGTGGTCTACAATGGCGACGAGGTATTGTCCACAGCAGAGAGATCAAATGCGCGATACCGCGCTGAAGCGACGAACCGAGCATAGCTGACGACCTTGCACCTTTCATCGCCCACGAAACAGTAGGTGCTGCCTGCGAAAGGGCCATTGAAGGCTTTGTCTTTCATCACTATGCAAGTCGAAGTGTGATTGAGGCAAAAATCACCGAGGGAACGAGTTGTTGAGTAGCCCTACTCCAATATGAGCCGATATGCCGGCTCTGTTCGCGACAATGTACGCTTTCTTCGTTAATGCGTTCACGAGTGACCCGACGACATAACGACATCGGCCACACAGGCTGGATCGCTAGAGACCATGTGAGGCGTATGCGAACTCATCATTAATGTTCGGACATATTCGTACAACGTGGTGGAGTGGAGTGCGCCAAGCTTGAACCTGGATGTTGCGACTTCA
Organism: Cercospora nicotianae; assembly: GCA_029490675.1. Lineage (NCBI taxonomy): Eukaryota > Fungi > Ascomycota > Dothideomycetes > Mycosphaerellales > Mycosphaerellaceae > Cercospora > Cercospora nicotianae. Next base: position 2,889,289 of record JANQAT010000006.1, on the reverse strand, counting down.
ATGATTATGGCGTGCTCACCAAGCCAAGGAATCCAAGACGACAAGTACAGCCAGCCTGCATCCACGCTCCTATAGAGAGTTTGGCTGGACTCAGATGCCCGAAGCCTCAGGTCTTATGCAGCAGCTTAGAGCGACGCCCAGAACCTAAGCAGATGCTTTCTACGCCCACGCCCAGACGGGCGATCACAGCAAAGGTGTGAGCGCCACGAGATGGTGCGATGCACTTGGCATGCCGCCATGTTGGGAATAAAGGCAGGCCATTGCCTTTCCTCGCATTCTGCATTCCTCAAAGAACTTCCATCTCTAAACACCAGCAGCCATGGGTGTTCAAGCGTACTCGGAGCGTGAGTTCAAGGATGAAGAGTTCAAAGATAGCGGCAGCGATGAGCGGGCCCTGTCTCCGACAGTGGACTGGTCTCCAGCAGAGGAGAGGAGAGCGAAACGGAAGTGAGTCTTTCATGGAAGTCGCACGATCCTGAACTATACTGACTGCGAACCAGGCTGGATCTGATCATAATGCCGCTATTGACGCTCGGATTCTTCTGCCTGCAACTCGACAGAGGCAACATCGCCAACGCGATCACAGACAACTTCATGGAGGACTTGGGAATCAACCAAGATCAGTTCAACGTCGGCCAGCAGATGCTTTCCCTCGGTATCGTGCTCTTCGAGATCCCGTCCAACATGATTCTGTACCGCGTCGGACCTGGCAAGTGGCTCACTCTGCAACTCTTCCTTTTCGGCACGGTCAGCACATTTCAGGCTTGGCAGACGAACTACGCCTCGTTCATCACCACCCGTCTCTTGCTCGGTATCACCGAATCTGGCTTCATTCCCGGTGGACTTTGGACACTCTCGACATGGTATACGCGCAAGGAAACAGCCAAAAGAGTAATGATATTTTATTTCGGCAATCAATTCGGTCAAGCGTCTGCAAAACTCCTGGCGTATGGTATCCTTCATATGCGAGGTGTTGCTGGCCGACCTGGATGGTTCTGGCTGTTTGTGCTCATGGGTGCATTCACTATCGCTTCTGGATTCGTGCTCGGCTTCTTCCTGCCTGACTCATTCAAGAACCCTCACAGCACTTTTCTTCCCAAGTGGAACATCTTCTCTGAGCGCGAGATCTACATCCTCAACAACCGCATTCTTCTCGATGACCCTGCCAAGGGAAGGAAGAAGAAGTCGATTGGTCTGCCAGCATTCAAGAAGGCATTCTCGAACTGGCGCGTGTGGATCCACTTCTTCATCACCATGTGCAACAACGGTCCTCAGCGTGGATTCGACACCTATGCTCCGTCACTGGTGAAAGAGATGGGTTTTGCGGGCTTGACCTCTAACGCCTTGGCGTCCGTTGGTCTGTTCGTGCAGATCCCTGTATCTTTCCTCTTCAGCTTCGTGTCCGACCGCTTCGACAAGCGTGGCGAGACCGTCATCACTGGTCTCTCTCTGGCGACCTTGGCGTACGTTTTCAACCGCAGCTTTACCGAGATTCAGAATCAAGGTGCTCAGTACTTCGGAGTCGTCTTCACTCAGACGTTCGGCACTTTCTCTCATCCGCTCAACATCAGCTGGCTCTCGCTGACGTGCACCGATTCCGAGGAGCGTGCGCTTGCCATGGCATTGGTGATCATGGGAGCCAACATTGCCGGTATCTACGGCGCTCAAATCTTCCGTGCCGATGACAAGCCTCGCTACCGTCGTGGATTTTCGATCGGCATTGCTGTCCTTGCGTTCGGCGCCTTCCTCGCTGTTGTGCGCCGAGTCGACGAGAGTATTAAGCGACGACGCGCAACGAAGGAGGGCCGCAGGGAGTCTGTCTTCGAGGACGTTAAGGCTGTTCCAGCAGAGATTCCGGCTCCTGCCCTGGTCGGCTCCGACCTCAAGCCTGTGATTTCTCCAACTGTACGCTGATTGAATAACACAAGGGAAACGCATGATGCGAAATTGATATTCGAACGGTCGTTGCACGCGAAATGAGCAATGAGATTCAGATAGATGTGATATACTAGCACTCCTGTGCAACAATGCGATCATTTTACGTACTACTATTGTCCCAAATCATGTGTCCGTCTGTTTGTCACTTGAGAAGGCAACACGTAGAAACGACTGTCAGTTGATTGCTTGCCTCCTGCCTAGTTCTGTCGAGCAAACGAATTCATGGCAGCCTGTTCATTTATGACTCCGTGAACATCGTTGTTCCTCCCTGCGAATCTGCCCAGGCATGATTTATAGTCCGTGAGTCGTGCAATAGCTCTTATCACAGGCGAGCAAGGCACATTCGACTTTCTGACCGTCCAATATCAACACAAAAGTCATGGTGCAGCGACAGAGGCTTGGCAGCTCGCCAACACCTGACCGCGGTCACACCTACAGCCAAAGCGTCCCAGCCATACCTCACGATGACTCGAAAGCGCGGCGAACACCAGAGGCAGGGACCAACGACACAAGCACAGACTGGCCTAGCACCTGCACCCATCCCGCCACAATTCCCCACGGTATAAACTCTATCAGCAGCCAGAACGCCTGTCACACGAGCCTAGCCAATGCGCCCTCTATCGCCATTCACACCACAAATCACTCATCAGCGGTCAGCCGAGCCGCCTCCGACCCTTTCGGCTCTGCAGCTCTACTCGTCCACCAATCGACAATACATGCCCTCACTGAGGCATTGATCTGGAGGCGAGCTGTCGGTATCATTGACGATAAGATCATCGCCGAGCTCGAGGATCGCTTGGAAAAGTTCTCGTCATCCGATCGTCAAATTGCGCTTTTCGCGGCTGAGTAACGATTTCGTGCTATGTCGTGTTTGGTCGGTATGGAAGGGTCTCAAGAACGGATCACGGAGGCAGTTCGACTTGTGAGAAAATTAGCCGATATGTTGGAGACTGTGGGAGGCGAGAAGTATATGGAATTGTCGGGAGAGATGCATGATTTGGCAAGGAGGATGGGGGCATGATTGCATGATTGCGGCTGGTCGCTGGAGTTCTTGGAGTGGATCTCTTGGAAAGCCGTGGCATTGGGCTTGCAAGGTGTTGTAAAGTGTTATTCACTCGGCGCTTCTTGTTCATTGCATGGCAGTTCTGAAACGAGGTTTGCAGAGGAGGTCGGTGCGTGATACTGCCACCCGGTTGCAGCGATGGTCAAATACCACAACTGCTACTGGTACACGGTACGCGCTTTCGGTTGGACGCTCGTGACTACCTGAGTTTGCCAGTGATTGGGAAACTTGTCGTTTGGTGTCGAAGGCAGAGCTGGACAGAAGGATATGCTGATCCACCGACGACACGTCGGACTGTACAATATAATACAAGGATATGGACGTGTTAACGCTTGACCCAGGCCGGCATCTTGCGAGCTTTGAGCTTGCCAGGCTTCTTCCTCTCGACTCGTCGAGGATCGCGCGTGATAACGCGTGCTGAAATACGGTCAGTGTCACGAAGTGCCAGCGGGATGCAACTTGCTCACCTCTCCTCAACGCAGGCTTTAAATCAGGCTCATGTGCCAGCAGAGCCTTTGCCAGACCGAGTGCTATCGCATCGGCCTGTCCTGTTGTCCCTCCGCCTTGAGCTAGAGCCCATACGTTGTACTTGTCCAAGCGCTGAGTGGCCTTCAATGCCCAGACCGCTGTTTCGCGATCATGCAAACGGCCGAAATAATCCGTTAACGCTTTTCCATTGATGAGCACTTTGCCCTCCCCTTCCACCACATATACTGATGCCGTGCTGCTCTTTCTACGCCCCACGGCCTTCGACTTGCCGTCCTTGTCGACCAAGATGGGCTTTGGCCTGTTGTGATGTGGCTGCACCAGTCTCTTGAATTTCTCCAGGGCCTGGGTTACCTCTGTGGGAATGAGCGAGGGATGAATGTAGTTCAGCCGTTTCAGCAATTCCAGCAGCATCTTGTAGCTCTTCGCGCGCACAGGCTCTGCTACTTCGGCCTTGTACTGGTCGATGGTCTTCCATGCTACTCTCGGAGCCTCACCAGTGGGCAGGACTGGCAGAAGCTGGTACTTCCGCAGAAGCGCGGACAGAGCGAGCAGGTCATCGGTGTATCGCGGTGTGGCGGTGAAATAGGATGGCGATGCAGGCACGATGCGTATCCGTCTGAGGATGGGGTGGTTTCGGGGGTCGTCTTGATTTCCTCCTCGCCGCGGTCTGTTGATTCCACCCCGCCCTCGCCCTCGGTCCATGGGCGTTTCGATGATTTCGGCTCTCGTCGCGGTCGGCGTCTGCCTATCGAGCACGAATTGGCCATTCTCCTCTGGAATCTCGGGTGCAGCGCGGATGTCTTCATTGATCGAGGCCATCCCCCGTCTCGTGGTGCGCAGCCATGATGGCGTCGATCGATATGCTGCGGCGACTCTCCGCAGGCAATGGCGGCCGAGAGTGGACTCCATGGCGAGTGCAATGGCAATGGCCTGCTCTGTGTCGCGCGAGGTCCGCTACACACGCTCGGGAGCAGAGCGCGACAGCTGGCGAGCCTTGGCGTGCAGGGGCCATTTGGAACTTTTTGCGATGAGCCCCTCCGCCAGTCACACAACTTCTGCTCCTCCTCCACCACCACCACCGACACTACGATCTGCTTTTCACAGCCAACGAAGGCGCACTGCAATCGACTTCGTATTCTACAATCACACACGCACAATGGCGTTTGGCAAGATCTACAGCTACGAGGTAAGCTATTGTCCGCCCACCATCGGCACAAACAACACCTTGGCTGTAGCCACTCTGGTGTGAACACCGCTGACGACGTCGTGCTCCAGCGCAACCCGCGCACCACCGCCATCCTCGCCGTCGCCAAGGCCAACGGTCTTGACCTCGAGTTTGTCGAGACCAAGCCAGGCGCCGACATCACCGATGACTACCGCAAGCTCAACAAGCTGGGCAAGGTCCCTACTTTCGAGGGCGCCGACGGCTACGTCCTGACCGAGGCCATGGCCATTGCCATCTACCGTGAGTTCCTCGTCCTCTTCTGCGCCCGACCACTCGCACGCGCCGCATACCACCCCACATCCTGCAATGATGAACAACCACATATTCAATTACAGTTATCCCTGTCTGAAGATTACTGTTGAGAACGTATTCACACTCTGAAACGCACGCTACAAAATTACTCTGGTACACGAAAGAACGCGCTCGAATGGTCACTGACAACTGTCGCCAGTCACTTCGCAAAACGAGAAGACCACCCTCCTTGGCAAGACCAAGCAGGACTACGCCTCCATCCTCCGATGGATGTCCTTCGCCAACACCGAGCTGCTCCCATCCGTCGGTGCCTGGTTCCGCCCTCTGGTCGGCCGCGACCCATACAACAAGAAGAGCGTGGATGATGCACAGAAGGCCACTCAGGCCAACGTCAAGGTCCTCGAGGAGCACCTGACTGTCAACACATACCTGGTCAGCGAGCGTCTGACTCTCGCCGATCTCTTCGTTGCCGGTATCGCTTCCCGTGGCTTCGAGCACTTCTTTGACAAGGAGTGGCGCGCCCAGCACCCAGCCTTCACCCGCTGGTTCGAGACTGTCGTTCACCAGGACATCTTCACTGCTGTCTGGGGCGAGTACAAGTTCATTGACAAGGCCATCCCAAACACCCCACCAAAGGTCGAGAAGGCACCAAAGGCTGAGAAGCCAAAGGCTGCCGAGAAGCCAAAGGCCGCTGCTAAGCCAGCTGCTGATGAGGAGGAGGAAGAGGCTGCTCCAGCACCAAAGCCAAAGCACCCTCTGGAAGCTCTTGGCCGCCCAACTTTCGTCCTTGATGACTGGTAAGTACTGAAAATTGGCACACTCGGATTCGATATACTGATCAACATGCAGGAAGCGCCAGTACTCCAACGAGGAGACCCGCGAGGTCGCCCTTCCTTGGTTCTGGAAGAACGTCAACTTCGAGGAGTACAGCCTGTGGCAGGTGGACTACAAGTACAACGACGAGCTCACTATGACCTTCATGACCTCCAACTTGATTGGTGGCTTCTTTGCCCGTCTCGAGGCCAGCCGCAAGTACATCTTCGGCGCCGCTTCCGTCTACGGTAAGACCAACGACAGCATCATCAAGGGTGCTTTCCTTGTCCGTGGACAGGAGGCTCTTCCAGCTTTCGATGTCGCTCCAGACTACGAGAGCTACACCTTCACCAAGCTCGACCCAAAGAAGGCCGAGGACCAGGAGTTTGTCAACGACCAGTGGGCGTGGGACAAGCCAATCACTGTTGACGGCAAGGAGTACGAGTGGGCCGACGGCAAGGTCTTCAAGTAGAGTGACCATTCAGCACTCTTGTGATGGACCATTTCATGATTGTATGGGTAGATAGAGTCATGACCGGCATGAGAAAAAGCGATTCCTCCCACTCGTAGACGGAGAGAAATGATACCACAATTACACCACCCAGCTCGTTGCTGCACATTCTTGCATCTTAAGTCATTTCCGGAGCAGGCAGCTCACTCGGTTTCTGGAGAAAGAGGCCCATGAAACTTTTGCTTACAGTTTCCTAGTCGGACCTGGTTTGGTTGTAGTCAAGCTGACGAGCATCAAAACTTCTGTTTCTCTGCACATGACAGGTTGATTTTTCTTTGGCGATTGCTCCAGAGGGCAGCTCACAACGGTTTGCAGGGTTTAACCGCTCCTTCCTTCTGAACGTCCTGGGTCACTGCTCTTGCCTGCAGATTGACGCGCGAATGGCTGCCTGGTTCGCGCCGACCAACCTACACCCGCCTCCCACTTGCACTGAACTGACAACAACCAACACATCATCGCCGCCGTCGCCGTCAGCACGAAACATGGGAGACAAGCGCAAGGCAGAGGCTCCGCCAGAGGGATCACGCCGCAGTGAACGCCTGCAGACTGTCAAGAGGCAGAAGATTGCCGATGAGGAGGTGAGCGTGCGTTGCGTCTAGTTGAGCAGAAAAATGTTAACTCGTCACAGACTCCTTCGCATGCCACACCAGCTAAGCCTAAGCGCTTTCATCGTCCACGGCAGCGCAAATCCTGCCACCTGCTCAACTTGCCCGGAGAGATCAGAAACACAATCTACCGCTATGCTCTGATCAAGGCCAAACCCATGAAAGTGACGAGCAAAGGTCCTGGCGAACCAAGTCTATTACGTGCGTGGTCCTGGACTCGTTTGTGGACATTTCTGATCTCGCGCAGGTGTATGCAACCGCATTCGACGTGAAGCCCGTAGTATCTACTACGCCGAGAACGAGTTCGAACTGCACGTGGAGGATTTTGATGGTGAAGCACTCGTCCCTTTCAAGAACCAATATTCTTCCTTCTGCAACTGGCAGAACGGCCAGCGTCGTGGAGTCAATGTTACCAACCTGATGAAAGGCAAGCCAAACTGGGAGAACCTCGTTGCTTGGGCCAAGGCCGACCGCTTCCGTACAGCTTTTTGGCCAGACGTATCCCGTGCCTACTGTCCGACTCACCAAGTCGCTGCAAGCGTCTTCAGAATTGTGGATTCTATGGATGGCCTACCGTGGTACGAAGTGGAGGCGGCGCTCGAAGCAATGCGAGAGGTACTAGATGGACTGCCATCTCTTTGGGCAGAATATCCGGATTGGTTCTGAGAGTGGACACGAGCGGAGAGCGAGCTTTCAAGATGAACGGAGAGACGAGATGACTTGATGTCTGCTTTAGAGTTTCAGACTTGCGAGGAAGGTCGCATTCGCTTACACTGTGACGAACTACCGACATGCGTCGAGCGTACATGCGAGCGAGATCGGCGGGCGAGGTCCCTGCTCCTAGTCTGGTTTGTTCAACAATGTATTTTGATTTCAATGCCATCCGACACGTTGTGCGAACTTCTTCTGGTCTAGTCAAGCTTTGCGCTCACATTACCAGCATTGCTGCCGTGTGAGGAATTATGGAGTGCTTCGAAGCTGTCCCACTTGTCTTCCTTCCACTGCCCTCGGCATTCCTACGCCGCCCTGCTTTTTGGCCGTCCGCTTCCGACTCTTCTCGCTTGTGGGCGTTGAAGGTGCTCAGCGGGGATCCAGCTCTCATCATAGCCCTTTGACGATCCAGAAGTGACAGCCGGCCCATCAGCACCGACAACAGGGACCTGTTCGCTGGGGTCTACTGGCTTGGAGCCAGCAGTCGAGCGCTTAGCACGCTCGCCGCCTTTGCCACCTCGCTTCTTCTGTGGGAACAATGTGGTAATCCAGGTGTTGTAGATGAAGTAAACGGTTCCACCAAACGCCGCAAGGAGGAACATGTAGAGGAAGATGCTACGTACATAGTCAGCACACGATAGAAACTTTTTTGATCGGTCGCAGGCTCTCACATTTGAGGATCCAGGAGGGACGTTGGAGCTTCCACCACAGACACATTCTCGCGGAACACGGTCGAAGTGAAGACAGCGGGCCCTCGCGTGATGATCGCGTTGACCTCGAGCAGGATATCCTGAGGCTGCATGATCGTCGCATAAGCGTAGGTGAAGGTCTCAGAGGTATGTGGTGCGATGCTCTTTCCAAATCTGGCAGCAGTCAAGTTGCGAATGCTCTGAGGCGGGTCAGGAGCGCCGACCTGGCCAAGTGGGCTGTATAGACCCGCAACAGCGGCCAAGACATTGATCTCGGTATCCTCATTGTTGGTGATTGTGATCAATGTGCGTGTCGGGCGTCCATTGACGAGCTTCACACCAAAAATCTCGGCCTCTGGGAAGGACACATTGAAGCTGGCCTTTAGCGGCTTTTGCTGCTGTTCTGCTGCCCACGTCTCTTTGCCCGATTCCATGAATTTTTGCATGTCCTCGATTGACAGGTCTGCGATGTTGGGTTGTTCCCCATCGACGGCGACATCTTCAACCTGTTCGCATAGCATCAGAACCGTGACTCGCTGGAGAGGTGTATTTCGCCAGCTTGCATACCTTGACATTGTCTTGAGCCAGAACATTGACAGCACTGAACGCTGCGACGGCGAGCGTCGCAAGCTTGAAGGAGACCATTTCGGCGAAGAGGGTGTGGTGAGTGAGGAAAGTCAATGGCAGAAGCTTGCGGAACAGTGTCGAGATGGACACCTTGACCATCGCTTGCTCGTGCCGAAAGAGGGTCTTCTTGGCACGACTAGGTGCACGGATCATGATGGTGCAATGAACAGTAGAGAAGTGATCGTTCAAGTTTATTAACCTCTACAAGATGCAATCATTCCGGATACTATCCAGAGCATACCTGCTTATTCAATAGCCAGTTCCTGCAAATACTCCCTCCATGTACTGTCCAATTTCATCAACAAACTCGTACTGCTTGCTCGTCTCCACCAATGACTTGGCCCAGTCTACCTTTTGCGCCGAAAAGCACTCAAACACAGGCTTAGGAACCTCGTCGAATAGACCAAGCGCAATGACACTCAGAGATGGCTCTGTTCGCGTTGGTCCGCCCACGGGACTTCCACACTCGCCACAGAATGACCTCCCAACAGTTCTACCGCTTCGAGATTTTGTGTCGAGAAAGGTCTTGAGTTTCCCCTCCGGATCGTGGAGCTGGACCTGAGAAGTTGGTACCATCAAGCATGCGAGTCCGGTCGCTGAGCCCGAGAACTTGCGGCAATTTATGCAATGGCATATGTGACCTTGAGGTTTCGCATGAATGTCGTAGGGCAGGGTAAGTATAAGGCTGATAGAGCCACAGAGGCAGGTTCCAGTGTAGGTCTGTGTTGATTGCGGTGTACTGTTTGCCATTGTGAAGATGGTTGGGAGTTCTGACGCGCTGACGAGCATCTGCGTTGTGGTCTTTCAGCCTTTTAAAGAATCTCCTGCGTTTTCGTTTCTGATATTACAGAGTGGGGCCGATCACAGCTGAGAAGGAAGACCGCACCCGGTCCGGATGTTGCTGTAAGCCCTTCTTTTACGCCTGCAGCCTACGACTCAGCTGAGAAGCACCGGGCCTGACAAGCGGGTATCGATCAACCAAGCTGGGAACAGTCCTTCGTCTTATCTTGTTGTTCCAAATCCGGCCTTCCTGCAGCGTCTGGTAACACAAATCACAAGCGGATGGCGCTTGGGAGAATTAGTGAGTTCCACATGATTTTCGAGCCTCGTAACTGAGCTCCAGAGCCAACAAAACTGTCACTATGAGGGCTCATTTCCTGCTGTCCGCGGATACGAAAACGATGACGACCCGATCGCGAGTTATGGTGCTGCCTGATTGTCGCCTGTTGATGAGCGTTGTTGGCTCCACTTTAGCACCTGTGACACTATGAGCTCCATCGGTCCAGTGTGCAATGGGGAATCTGACACAAAGGCGGATGAGCTCTGCGTCTCAGTCGATACAGCGAATGAGCAGAGAATATAATACAGGCGCTACACAAGCCTTGCGTAGCACATAAAGTCGCTACTATGCTCCAAAACTGTACAGTCGGTCTTAATCTCTTACAATGCTGGCTTTGCGCCGGTCTGGCCACCCGGCTGTGTGAGAAGCTGTACATATCTGTTAGCATCCGTACGAAATATGCGATCGCCTCAGTATCCATCTGCAATGGTTGTTCGCTCACCTCGTTCGCGCTCTGCTGCATTCTCATTTCTCGCTCCATCTCCTGCACTTGCTGCTCCTCGCTGAAAGCCAATGCCCACGGCACACCGAGCAGCAGTGCGCTCGTGCTGATCACCCACAAACTCTTCCCGCTGAATCTGGCGGCGCTGCTGGCCCACGAGTATGATGTTTCGGCAATGTTGTTGATGCGTTTGCGATACGTTGGGGGACAATGTCTTTGAGGGCGTACACGCGGTCGAGGAGCGATTCGTCGTAGGCATCATCATCGTCAACGTCTGAGACTTCGGATTCCGCTGATGGATTGTTGTCAATACCGACGTCCAACTGCTATGTCAGAGACCATGCGTACCATCATCCGTGTCCCATTCGTCCTCATCGTCCTTGGGGCCCTGCTGCGAGGCGAAGAGCTCCTCATCGGGTACTTCTTCGAGCTTGACCATATTGGCTGTGCTGGGCGGAGAAGTTTGAAGTGCTTCGGATGAATGCGCGTCGGTGCAGGATGATGAAGCAGAGGCACGTGTCGATAGTGTTCTTTGCTTGAAGCTGCCAGGGAAAGTTTTGGGAGAGACAGCCACAGCTTGCCCCGAGCGTTCTTGCGTCAAGACACCAAGTTCTATTCGAACATTATGAAACGCAAGGCCAATATAGGCTGCAATCCATATAAATACTATGTATACCCAATGAGGCGCTATCTAGCATCCAAACATGTCCCATCATCGCCGCAACACATCTCACTTTGAATGGAGTACGGAATTTGTGAATCTTGCGGACATTCAAAAGCAGATTCGTATGCGCCACACCGGCTCCGCTTTTGACGCTCTTTAGCGTTGGCTGACTTGCGACTTCACTGCAGTGGTCAACGCCGAAGTTCTCTTTCCTACACACTCTGACCTGCGCGTCATCACCGGCAAATTGTCACAGACTGCCCGATATGCTGCAGTAGTCTCACGAGACGATTCCACACCAGGTTCAAACGCAACTGGCGCTGCCTTTCGCATTGTTGCTCAGGGACCAGCTGAGACAGACAGAAGACTGGCTGCGATGAAATTGCTTGACGATATTGAGAGAAGGATCGCGACAGAAATCATGGATGCTCGCTAACCGGAAACTGGGGGACGCCTTGAGTGATAAGTACGAGCTTGACAGAATCGTCCTCCTACAAGCTGATTGAGCGGCACGTTTTGGTGCTATCTTTCCACTTGTTCCAACGTTACTGTTCAATAACACGCTCTGATAAGTGTAACACCAGACGAGTCTCAATAAAGAGGATGGTTCAATTATGTGAGTTGTCAGGTGTGCGCTCGGCGCCTACGCAGCAACAACGAATGTACCAGACAACTCTCATAAGGATCAATGCCAGCCCTTTAATAAGCACCGCGTCCATGGGAGCAACGCGCCCACGACTGCGGCTGCATCATTACAAGTGTGTTACTCTGAGCGTCGCGCTCAGCTTCCAGATTTCCCGAACAGAGTCTCGTTCAGGACATAATCGAGGGACTTGCCTCAGAGATGCTGACCGGCAATTCTCTGGCAGCTCGCTCGGCATTGGTGTTGGGAGTATGTAGATTCTCTCCAAGCTTGCGAATCGCTCTCCACTTCGTCAATGGCACAAAGTGTGTGTGCGGCGTTCAGTTCTCTTGGTTGGATGACTAATGAGCCTGCAGTGATTTCAATTCATGTTCAATATTCGATATAAAAAGCTGTATTGGTAATGCCACGCCCCGTGGCAGGTGTTGTGAAAAGTTCAGTTTGAGTCGAATGGCCAAAGCAGCCAGGTTCCGTGCACTCTAGGGGTGCAGCGGCGGTGCACCGAAAGAAGCTCGGAGACGTGAACTGGCCGCCTTCACTTTTCACTTCTCTTGTTTGCTCTAGGCAACTGAGTCCCTTGCTCAGCACCTATTGAGCCAAGCCACCCGCCGAGTTAGCAGCTTCTGATTGTTTGCCCACTAAGAATTCAGCCTTGACTTCAACCTCATTCAAAACCCACCTCACAATCTAGAGCTCTGCGGTGATTACCAATGGCGGTCACCCTGAGCGATCTGAGTGAGAGTGGTCGAGACGCTATTGCTGCCATCTTTGCCTGTGAAGGCCACGTGAACGGCGTCGTTACGGCGCAATTCACACCATTCACATCATCACCATCCTCTGTGCACAACAAACCGCCCGCGGGAGCAGTAGCAACTACCATTCGAAAAGCTCCCGCAGGAGCCAGGAGCACACAACCAGTACGTGCAGGCCAATCGCCTGCAAAAGCGCCGCCATCACAACCACACCAATCTCGACCAACCCGAAAATCAACTGGGAAGGATGTCATGTGAGGCCGCGTCTTCGAATCATATCAGGTTGGAACTGACAAGTGATCGTAGGAGAGCCGATCTAGCATGCAGTGTCGCTGTTCAAGTCGAATCTCAAGTCGCCGCGTACAAGAAGTCTACAGAGGACTGGTCGAGCTTCTTCCACGAAATGGCGTCGCAGAACATGAGCGGAGCGGAGCGCGCTGGTTTCGAGACTGTCCGCGGCATGGTGCAGTCGATCGAGAGGCTGCTCAAATCGGAACCAAGCCTCGGGATCCCACGCACAATCAGGCTCGCAGTTCAGCACGACCTCGACGCCCGGCGTGCTGTCTCAGCGGCGTATCTCAGTCGCTCAGCTGGTGCCCATCGAGACTCCCCGCTGGCTGAAGGCAACCGGCGTCACGCTTTCTTTCAGCAAGCCATAGCTGATATCCGTGACATCATCGCACGATACAACTTGCCAGTGGGAGAGTAGGTGGAAGCCGTGTGGCGGCGCCAGTCCGTGGATATCGCCATAGGCTGTCGGGGTGGAGCGCGCGGCTTGCTTGCTTTCTGATCGTTAAGCACGTCGGTTCAACACGTATTGAGCGGTAGAAACGCATGTATCCGGATGGAAAGGCACGACGAGTACAACGAGCTCAGTTCTAACTTGTCTTCGTGGAAGTACTAGAAGCAGCGTCAATGCAAAGCTGTTTTGATGAGACCTGTCGTTCCACGCGAAGCCGAGAGCGACGTCAACAACCTTCCCTTGGGTTCCGCGTCTGCCACAACGACCACGTTGTTTGCCTGCAACTACTGAACAGCTGTTCTTTGCTCTTCAACACACGCGCATGCAAACAAACTCTCACGTCATGATAGTCACACCATAATTTCACAGACGTTGCTTTCCGTGCCGCCCTTGCTTCCACATCTCACCACTACTGCGCAGCCATGTCGACCACTGGGCAGTTCTCCTCCAAGAACCCGACCATTAAGCGCATTCTCAAAGAAGCATCGGAGCTCGCTAACTCACCATCTTCCGACTTCCATGCTGCACCTCTCGAGACCGATCTGTTCGAATGGCACTTTACACTCCGCGGCACTTCGGACTCCCCATACAAGGGCGGCATCTACCATGGCCGCATAGTACTCCCACCAGCTTACCCGCTCAAGCCGCCTTCTTTCCGCTTCCTCACGCCCTCCGGTAGGTTCGAAGTCAATCGCGAGATCTGTCTGAGCATCTCAGGACATCATGAGGAAACATGGCAGCCCGCGTGGGGCATACGAACAGCCCTTGTGGCGATCCGGAGCTTCATGGATACCGATGCAAAGGGGCAAGTCGGTGGTATGGACGCCTCAGAAGATGCTCGAAGACGGTGGGCAGCGCAGAGCGGAAAGAGTAAGTGTGCGACATGCGGAAAGACCAACGAGGAGATTATGGCAGAACAAGACGAGGCAGTGAAGGAAGCAGGCGGGGAGTCTAAGAACGATGTTGTGCCGGACGAGCTACGCCTGGCATACAGAGAGGATCTCAACAAGCCTCAGAATGGAACTGCTGTCGACGCAAACGGAGGCGTTACACAACCCACTGCCAACACCCCCAGGTGATTGCCGCTCCTGCTGCCCAGCCCGTGCAGCCGCCAGCTCCTGCAACTGCAGCAGCAGCAGTCCACAATCCACCAGCGCCTCAGCCTCAACTAGTTCAACGACCACAGGACGAGATGCCTGCCTGGATCGACAAGGCCATATATGGTATTCTCACAGTCCTTGCGTTCATCCTCTGGCAGAAGATGGTCGGCTGAAGCCTGTAGTTCTGGTCATGTCTTTAAGATACAATTTGATCAGACATTTGGGTGTCCAAGGCTTTGAAGCTGGAAATGTCGCATGTCTTGAACTGATATTCGTACCAGAGCGGGGCGTTCAAGAATGGCGGTGTCTTTGGCTTTCCGCCAGAGTAGATCAACTATACCAAGAGCTTTGTCTCTGATCACAAAGTCCTGCAGACGCGGCGCCCGAGCTGCCGCTAGCACAGTGTCGCATAACGTCATTGTCGACTGCGCATGGTGAAGGGTATCCGGTCGTGCTTCGGTTCAGAAACCAATTCTACGTTGGAACGGCTGGTGCTATAGGCGAGGACCGCTTCGGCTTCTGACAAGAGCACCTCTGGTCGCGATTTCGAATATTGCAGCGTCTATGCCGATTCTATTGAGAGATCTCTTCGTTCGGAAAGGCAGCGAACACTCGTCACGAGCGACTCACCTTGGGTAATAGAGGCTTCAGCATTAAGATCATTGGAAGGGAAGAGACCTGTCGAATGAGCGGTGGAAGTTAAGGCACAAAACATGAGTGAGCTACCATTGAGGCAGATCATCTTTCAACAGCCGAGAGCGATTCAACAACGTGTAGGTACAAGTAAGCCGCCAACTGCACAGTTGCAAAGAGAATCTGGGAGCCGGAATACTGCTTTGCTCGGAAGCATGCACCCAGCATCATGTGCACTGCCATTCCATGTCTTTTCCTAGACCCCATCGCCTTCGGTCTGGGTACCTGATGTAGCATTCGACACCACGCGTTTGCTCGCACGACCTCTCAATAGCTTCTCGCGGATCCAAATGCCAGTCCACACCGCACAATAAATTACGATCATGCCTCCTGCGTATGCCAGAATATGACCCATGATACTTCTCCATCCCCACTTTGGATCCATCCATTCATACACGTAGAACCCCTGGTCCACTTTCGTGACGTAGGCAAGTCCCAAGTATAATGAGAGTCCCAGCAATACCACCGACAGATGTGGGACGAAAGGTGGTGGCTTTACAGCACTGCAGATAATCTCGAGTATTGCGAATATGCCGTTGAGGCCATGGACTGAGATGTTGATCCATCGCGTGAAGGCCTTCGTGCTTGACCAGGGAGGAGCGTACATGCTACTCCAGTAGACAATGCTGACCAGAAACGGGTAGGTGATGATCGTTGTGTGCCAGAGCGAATGAGCGAACTGGAGCAGCCGCGGAAAGTCATCGTGGAGATGGCTTTTACCTGCTGGGGCTCTTCTGGCATAGGTGAATGTGTGCCAGGAGGAGACCATGAAGTAGAACGCTTGTGACCAAAATACAATGAAGGTGAAGAAGCTGAAGGACTTGGCGATGAATCCTCGGTCGAGGATTTGTGTGTACGGTGGGATGTTGACGTCGCGGAGCGAGTTATGTGCTTGCTCGTATGCCAGCCAGGAGTAAGCGACAATGATTGTCATCCAGCAGTAGAAAGCGATGATAGCTCGTGCGTAGGCAAAGGTCCTTGGCGAGAGGAATTGCGAGCGGACATATGTTGCTTCGGGGTCGAAGTCCTTCCTCGATTTTGGATAGCCGAATGAAGCGAGTGACATTGCTTTGTACATTTTATGCCTGTTCTGCTCCTGTTGCAATGAGAAACGAGGCTGGGAGACACTCAGATTATATCATCGAACCAAGCGAACAATGCTCGAGTGTTTTCACTATACCATAGAGCCAGTGCCATTCGGATCACCAGACAGCATACCATGTTGTGACTTCCACGACAACATTCACTACGTGTCTTCACGTGAAACTCTGCTGCTTGCCCAACACATATCGCCCCCTGATAACGGCCGAAGTGGCGGATACATATAGAAGCTCGCGCAAGTAATATAAGAGTATTGTAACATAATATTGAGGTCGAGAGGCTTTGTAATGCAAACCATGTTACAGCGCATGACCGGATAGTTGTACTTTCGTGTCTGTCCGGCTGAGTCACAGCGATCTTCTCTATCTCCGTTACACATGGTTTGTCGAGACAAATATTTGTCAATCTTTACATCCACTGGGCTCACTGACCGATTTGATTTTCGGACAATAGGGGCTTGGTGAACCTGTACGGAACCAATGACAGTTTTCGCAACTGGTTTCCAATCGAGGAGAGCTTGACCATCAAGGGCGTCGAAGCAGTAGCACTGCTCGAGAAGACATTGATTGCGATTTTCGTGAGCCTAGAGACCAGTTGCGGCTTGAATGGCTCATTGAGTGCGGTATGCCGCTTGAAGTGCCTCAGCTCCTAATGCTTTCGTCGTTTACATAGGGCGTATCGATGCTGGGCTAAAGCTGCATTGCTCTGTTCCAGCCAGTACCTTCTGTTGAAATACATATCCTAGACGACAGGGCTATCGTAATGCTGCAAGCTTGCCTTCCATAGCTCCCGTGAGCCAATTTCACACACGCTGTCCGACCAGGTAAAGTTCTTGACCTCCAGAATGGCCTGTTCATACGTCAACGGCCGATGGGAGAGATAACTCTCGAGTGCGTGCTCAAAGAACAGGCGATTCTCTGTTTCGTAGGCAGCCATGCCCGAGATCAATATTGTCCAGAGCAACAGGCTTTGCATACTGCTGTGCCAATAACTCATATCTGTCTTTTCTAGCAGCGTACGGACCTGAGCTGTGAGACGAGCATTCCAGCCATTATGTGGTGGCATCGGAAGCATTGCACCATTCGAATAGATCAAGCAGGTCGTGCAACAGATTTTGTAGAGGAGCCGGTTGGTGCGGTCTTGCTCGTAAGCTGGGAGATCATTCCGTGATGGCAAAGATAGCAATCGATGGATTATCGCGTTACGGACATCCAGAAAGCGCTGCTCTTTGGCACTGGTCATGTGACGTTGCAGGCACTGTGACATTACCATATCCAGACAAGCAAGGTCTGAGAAGAGTGAGATGGCTTGCGCGGGGAGCACATTGGCAAGGCGAGAAAAGCCAGTGCCGGGAGTGCTAGCATGTGAGTTTCCCAAAGGTGGATTCGAAACGATCGATTCGTAGTAGTCCGGCAAGAGGTCAGACACATGAAGATCCCAGTAACAGTCAAAGTCAGGACGGATGTCGTGCACAGCAGAGCTTCGTCGGAATATGTCTACTAGAGCGGCCATTGGTGCCAGTCCAGGCATCTGCAAGGCTTTCAGACCTCCAAGTTGATTGATCAGGAAAAACGCAGTCCGCTCGTGTGCTTCAACGGCATCTGTGCGTCCCCAGCACCTAGGTCCATTAGATGTGCAGGGATGTGGCGCCTTCATTGGCACTTACCTGAACCAATTCGCAGAGGGCAGATGTGGTCGAAATGGGAGATCCCGTTCTTCCAGATGTCGAGACTCCACTTCGTGATTCGAAAGAATCATCATACCAAATATCAGCTTCTCCTTTTCCTGCTGATCCATTGCCGCAATGCGTTCAATGCCTTGTCGGATGAGATTGATGGCTTTGGATTTATGTACGAGCGTGCGATTGTTGTTAATATGGGTCAAATCGTTCTCGAGATAAGCCAAGTAGGTGTCACCAGCGGTACAGTGCGCATGGAACACGATGGGTGATGTGCAGAAGTCCTCGAACCACCGTCGACTGATTGCATCGCCGGCCACCACAGGCCAGACCACAGAGGCCATGAAAGAGCCTGTACCTGCGGCGAAGCTATCGCTAGTAACGTCAAAGGTCGACAGACCGCCAGCACCATACGTGGGAGAAAGTGTTCTTGACAACGGGAAGGCCACCGCACCTGAGACATGTTCCTTTCCGTCGGGCCAAGACTGGGTCTCATCGGCACCGCTGCTGACACTGCCATGTCGATGGCTCTGATAAGGTGACGAGACCGATCTGTTGCGGACGACGCTGGAGAAGTTCTCCTCTGCACCCGCGTCAGCGCGCGTAGGTACACGATGTCTCGTCTTGCTTCTGGTGGCCAGTTGCGATTTGCGGTAGCCAACACTTGCGGCGTGAGATCTCGCGGCCCTGCTGCGTCCGCCTTCGTTGCCAGCATTCCGCGGCTGAACAGTCACGAAGGCGAATTTAGCTTGTCTCTTGCTGCCGGAGGCGTCCATAGCGCCATGCCTCTTCGTCAAGGGCGGGATGTAGTCAGATGTGTAACACAAGCAGTCGTCAGCGGTTGGCCACGCCTCTCGCGTGTTCTTGCACGGGCGGTGTTCCCAGTATAAGAGAGCATTGTGACAGAGGGCGCCGCAGCTCGCATCAGGAGATGGACGCGAGAGTGTGCGGGCGTGTGGCGTTTTCCTGTTTTCTTGGGGTGAGGTCGAGGCTCTGGCAGCTGGCGGAGGGCAAGCTTTCGCCAGTCAGCTCACGTCCAACTCGCGAAGCAACGACCGACCGCACAGGCAACACTGCATCGCATTGGTTGCTGGAGTCCATGGCTGCTGCACCTCTCACGCCCTCCCGACGGCAATAAAGGACGCCATGCATGGCGCAACACAACTCGACGACCCCGGCTGAACGCTCCTCATGGCTGCTGCCCACCAACCGCCGCCTGCGCAACCTGCTGGCCGTCTCCCTCCGCAACATCTCCCTCGCCTCCGCCTCGCCGGTGCGCCGGAAAGACCAGGCCTACGATGACGATGCCCTGCCGCAGACCCTCACGTCGCCTGCGAAGCTGCTCGCTCTCCAAGAGCAGAAGGCATTGGGCCATTCACGAAGCTCGACCGATCTACGGGCAGTTATCGAAGCTGCAGCTACCGATGATGAGCGTCCCGAAGAAGCCACTTCTGCTAGTGGAAGTCCGGTAGCCACGTCGAAAAAGGGCAAGGAGAATGTATCACAGACTGCACAAGCATCTCCACGACGGCCACAGTTGAGGAGGCCGAGGAGGCGGAGTACTCTGGAATGGGCCAATGCTACGCCGCAAAGGCGACAGGAGAAGCTGCAGGCTACCGTCACTGGGCGCATGGCAGATGTCTTCTTCAGCTTGCATGTGCAGGGCGTTAAAGGTAAGCCATGTTGGACATTGTAGGGGGTCCTTACTGACAGGTACCGAGCAGAGCCTGTGTATGTCTCCGAAGTAGTGGAGCAAACCATGAATCCCACCTTTCGACACATAGACTGGACGGCATGTGCCCCGGGAGTAACGCGATCAGGCAATGTCAAGCTGCGTGTCTGGGCCAAAGGTGCTAAAGCTGGAAATTGGCTGCAGTTGCTTTCCGTGGACATTGCATTGGATGGCCTTTACTATTTGGGCAAAAATGTATGACTGCCTGGCATCTTGAGCGTAAAGCCTCGGGGGCAAGATACAACGCTGATTGCTGTAGGTGGACGCTCTTCACACGAAATTGCCCGAGAACGCTGTCATCATGCATATGATTGACGGCCTGTACGTTGCTCCCACCGGGTCGGCGGCTGAGCTCACATCGTCTCGACCAGGCTCGGCTGCCAAAGCCTCGTCTCTGCAGTCACGAGCGGTCACCACTTCCTCCTTTGATGCGCTGCTAAGGCTGTCCAAACTGGACGACAGCATTCAAGATGCCCTGGCCACCCGTAACCAGATCGCTGACGATCTAGAACGGTTGCTGCAGGCAAGTAAAGCAGCTCTAACAGATCGTGATGCAGTCGCCGAAGCCGAAGACCGCATTAAAACGATCGATTACGCCAAGAAGACTGTGGAAAAGCAGCTCGAGAAGGCTCGCAAGCAGCAGGAAGAAAGGCGTGCGGCGCTCAAGACTAGACGCGATTTGATGGCCTCAGAAGCGGCCGCTCGCGAGAAGCACGAAAGGACCATGCAACAGGTGAAGCCTGAATTTCCGAGCATGCGAGACGAGCACGAGGCCAAGAAGAACGCCATGCAAAATCAACGGCGACGAATTTGCGAGGACCTGCAGCACATATATCCCATCGAACAGGTTTCGGGCAAAGTCCTATCCTTCAGCATCGGGGGTCTTCACCTCCCAAACTCGGACCATTTGGACTCGGAGCCGCCGGAAACTGTGGCCGCTGCACTTGGCTATGTTGCTCATACTCTCCAGCTTCTGTCGTTCTACCTGTCGCATCCGCTTCCATACCCTGTAATGCCACGGGGGAGCACCAGCTCTATTTATGATCCCGTTAGCATACTGCAAACCAAAAATCCGATCACAAGCGAGCAAGCCGAGGACAAACTGCGAACGTACCCTCTATTCAGCAAGAGCATGCCCCGGTTCCGTTTCGAGTATGCGGTTTTCCTGCTGAACCAAAACATTCGCATAATCTTAGACAGCGCTTTCAGTCTTCGGGTACTGGACCTAAGGCAGACATTGGCAAACTTGAAATACCTGCTCTACGTTGCGACTGCGGGTGACGGAGAGCTTCCGGCTCGCAAAGCTGGTGGCATCCGAGGTTTGATGCAAGTGCCTGCATTGGAGCGAACCGGTAGTGCCGACTCAGCGAGCAGTGGTCTTTCAGGCCTCACGTTGTTCAGTAATGGCAAGGCCAGAACACATGGAGGCGCTGCAGATCGACTACGGGAGATCAGTGCTAAGGTGTCCTAGATCAGATCATGCAGATCCAATTCGTTCATATTCAAGGTCAGTAAGATGCGATAAGCCTCGATAGCTCTGCAAGATTTACATCCAATGAGCGATCATCCTTCTGCATTGATTCATCATGGAGCGTCGTGAAATGAAGTGTATTGGATAAGCACGTCCAAAGAAGAAGAGTTCAAAACAGAAGAATTCAAAGAAGAAGAGGAAGAAAGCATGTCTACAAGGACAAATACAGAATCTACACATTCCTGTATTTTGAGGTCAGCCAGACCTTCAACCAATAATCACCCCAACGCCATGCAATCTCCAATCGTGACTCGTTTCGTATTCGTAGGCATATCTACCGCAGCGCGTAGAGATTCATCAACAACAGCGGCCGCGATTGGCGAGACACAATGGCCTCGAGTTCAGCGGCGCTTACGCAGCCTTAGATGTCGAGCCTTTTGATTCGACTGGCTCGCTCTTTGGTGTGTCATTTTGCTTCGCCGGATCAGGGTTCAGAGGTTTCGACGGATCGTACCCAACAGCCTTGACGATACCAAGACCTTTGGTACGACCCTCACGGAACAGTATCCTGTCGCCAACAGCTAAGAACTCTGGACGTTGGACGAAGCGGAAAGCCACCGTAGCTCGATCACCAGTTCGGATGTAGTCTCGGTCGATGTCGATGATGGCACAGGTCTGGCTCACAGGACCGACATGCAACATGGCCTGATACTTGGTCCGGATGGTGGTAGCGTGCGAAAGGATGAGGACTTCTGCAACAAACTCGCGGTACACCTGTGGTTTCGGGGCCTCGAGATGTGGATTGGCATCAGATTTGGCCAGCAGGACTACCATTCCTTTCCGCACGTCTTTGCGTCGCACTCGTCGCAGTGCAAACGAAGCACTCTGGCCAGCGGTGGCAGCAGGAGTGCTTATGCGTTTCCGCTCGATGGAGCGAACTGTGGTGGTGGTGAATTGGCCCAGCCCATCCGGTCCAACCATGACGGTATCACCAGCATGGACGATGCCCGACTTCACGACGCCGGAGACCACGGTACCCACGAATGGGACCGAGAAGGTGTCGTTGACATGGAACTCGAAAGGAGCATCCACGTCGTACTTGCCATGGTGTGGCAGGATGTTCAAGAACTCTCGAACCAGATCCAGCGATTCGCCCGTGACGTTAGAGACTTGGAAGATTGGGCATATCCTCTGAGAAACGAATTGTGTAGCAGTGTTGATACACTCCTCGCGGTTCTTGATGAAGATAGGTATCTTGCGTGCTCCCGGAGATTTGAGGATCTTGGTCAATTGGGTGATGGTCTGCTGCAGGATCTGGGGCGGGCAGATGTCGATCTTGGTGATGACGACCATGACCGGTACGTTCAGAGCCAGGGCGATGCCGAGATGCTCTTTCGACATTCCAATCAAGCCATTGTTGGCTGCTACCATCAGCAGGCAGTAATTCGGCTCGCTGGACAACAGTCCAAAGACGGTTGTTCGTAGATATCGCTCGTGCCCAGCCAAGTCTGTGAACGAAATGACTTTGGCGCTTCTCTTTCCAATTTCTTCCCAGCTCAATTTGCGGCCTGGCACTCCAGAGACAACAACCTCGCCTTTGGTGTCAAATCCCATGATCTCCATGCCCACACTTGATGTGCGGCCAGATTCAATCTCGTGCTTATGCCGGAAGAGATTCACCCGTGCCTTGCCACGACCATCGTCCAGCCCGCCCTTAACCAGCACACCGAGTAACGTGCTCTTGCCTGCGTCGACATTGCCCACCACAGCGATACGGGTCTCAATCTGGTCATCGACATCGATAGGCCGCCGTCTGATCATGATCTTACCCACGCATCCTCGCTCTTTCTTGTTCTCATTTCCCACGTCGACTGGACTGTTCGGCACGTTTTTGGTCATCAATACTTTCCAATCGGCCTTGAGCTTGGCGGCGATGGCCTGCAGCCGCGCGAGAGCAGCATCCCATTCCTGCTCCGTCAACTGCTGGCTGTCGCCATTGTCCTCCAATCCAACGTCGAACAAGCACTCATTGTGCCCCTCATCTAGTCGCGTACTGATGACAGCTTCGAGCTGCTTCGTACTCTCATCCTTTGTTGCATCATCGACATCAAGCAGAAGGTGTTTGAGCCGTACTTTTGGCTTGTCGTCTCCGAGATCTAATGTGTCGAGAATGTCGAGCTCTGCATGTTCGGATTTGGATGCGCCGTTCGCCTTCTCCGGCCCATTGATCGGCGGCCGCCGTAGCGCTTGCTGCTTGTTGACATAGTCGGCAAAGTCGCTGAGTGCCTGTCACGACAGTCAGTAAGAAAGGAACGTCGCATCAATGCCGAGTGTGCAAGGGATGGGCGAGTGTCAAACGGAATGTAGAGGATTGCGAATTGCAGCACATACATTCTCGCCAGCTCGGCGCTCTTGAGCCGACTGTGGCACTTCCTTGTACCGCTCTGCTCGTGTCGCCATGATCGCGGGAATTGTGTTTGTCGGTTACGCTGCTATTCGTAGGATCATTGCTATGCGATCTCGCGTAGGAAAAGTGATCAATGGAAGTTGTTGTTTGCAGGGAGGCGAAGCAGGTACATGGAGCAGTGAGCTGTCCATGTCCGGGCGTGACTATAAGGCCGACTGGTGGGGTGCGTGAGTCGAATCAAGCAGTCATTCATCGTGGGGAAGCCCCACTGCTGCACTGCTGCTTTGGGACGACCCTTTGACCACCGCTTTCCTGCCTGAGAGACCGGACAAACAACAAGTGACTCAAAAGTGCTTGCAATCACAGGGTCAATCGATAAGATGATTCTCAGTTGCTATACATGCTATGGATCACGAGTTGTTCTTCGCCTCCTCAATGCCGCCATGACATCCACCCGCTCAGTCTTGCCAGTGAACTTCTGCACTGTTGGATCGTCGAGCCGCATGAACACGTTGTGCTGCTTCTCGTCTCCAATCGTGAATTTGCCCTGGGTTTGCTTGTTGGAATTTGCGAAAGATTCAAGCTTCTTGACCGGGTCGGACTGCAACACCTTGATGCCGAACTTCACGTTGCCCTTCGTATACTCGTGTCCTGGGAAGACTTTGGTGTCATCCGGAAGAGCAGCAAGAGTCTTGTTCAGTGCAGCGTCCATCTCCTCCGCTGTGCCTTCGAAGAATCGCCCACAACCGCCGATGAACAAAGTGTCGCCGGTGAATACGGCTCTGTCGTTGCCGTCTTCAAACAGATAGCAGATGCTGTCTTGTGTATGGCAAGGAGTATGTAGAGCTTTGACTTTGATGCCCTCCCCTATGGTGAAGGTCTCACCATGATTGGGAGTCTTGGTGACTTGATCACAGTCCTTGCCGCCGATGATGGGTAGCTTGTAGGTCTTCAAGATCTCCTTATTGCCGCCGGCGTGGTCATGATGGCTACGAAGAGGTCAGAATTCGAACGAACATGCGGGATGCCGAGCTTACTGATGTGTATTGATGATATTCGTCAGCTTCACTCCTCCATCGACAGCCTTCTTGAGCGATGGCAGGACCCTGAGTGTTTGTCAGTACTCGTTCTGGCATGAACCGCTGCGTATAATGTATGATCGTACTCTGGTGGGTTTGCCGGATCGATGATAACTCCTTCTTTCGTCTTGTCGTCCGTCACGACTAACTTGCGTCAGCGGCATTCAAGGCATGATCCTGCAGGATGTACACACGGTAGGCATAATTGTTGCCAGTTCCCTCCCCTGGAAGTGCAATGTCAATGCGCTGCCGAGCCACCTTGATGTCTCAGCTTGCTTACACATGGGAATGCTCTCGATATGCATCTTGCGTGTTTGTTGCTTCGGGAAATCAGCGAGGAAGATGTATCCGACAAGTAAGGCGATGCTTACAACGAGAATTGATCGAAATACGGGCTGCCTGATGGTCTGCTTGAAGGCGTTCACAAAAGTCATTGGCATCGACAGCTATGGAAAGTGATCGCGGAGTCGCAAAGCTGCGATGAGCTTTAGCCGTGGCGATGATATCACCCAGCTTACCCTGCCTGCGAGTGGGTCCTGGCTGGTGCAACTTGGAAGCTCTGTTCGCTCCATGACCCGGGCGCAAGCAACTTCTTGAACGGCAAACCAGATCACCGCGCCAGACTCAACATCACGACTGTCAACCCTCCTGGACTTTCGAACAACGTGCATTTGGCGCCGATGCTTGGACAATGACTTCGAGGCTGCTGTCCTCGCGGCTCGCGCAGCGAACCCCGACAGCCCTCGTCCCAACACCGCGTCCCAATGTAGCCACTCTCTACAGCAGCAGCGTGCTCGCTGCCAAAAGGCCCATAACACACTCCGCATTATCTGGATCAACAAGTGTTCTACGAAGATGGACTCAGCGGAAAGCCTGGCCTGCAGGCGCGAATGCCATGCACAATCTGCCAGCAGTCCGACATGCCTCGTTCGCTCGTGTCATCCCGAAACTGTTCATGAAGCTGGCTCGTGTACCAGCGATGATGGGTCTGACAATGGTCGGAGGTTTGGCGTATTTACAGTATCAGACTGCCCAGGCTGGAGCGTATGCAATGGATGTGTTCGGTC
Source organism: Cercospora nicotianae (assembly GCA_029490675.1). Taxonomy (NCBI): domain Eukaryota; kingdom Fungi; phylum Ascomycota; class Dothideomycetes; order Mycosphaerellales; family Mycosphaerellaceae; genus Cercospora; species Cercospora nicotianae. The sequence goes on along the minus strand of JANQAT010000006.1, from coordinate 2,863,675 downwards.
GGGCAAGGGACGCTACCATGGGTGCGGCGAATGGCGCGATGGAAGGAATGGGAGGAATTCTTGCACAAATCAGTCGAGGTGCTGAGAAGACTAAGGAGGATGCAAAAAGCATACAAATGCCGCAGTGGATGAAGGACATCTATGAGGGACGGACAGGAGGAGAAGGAGGCGAAGGTGGAAGTGGTGGCCCGAACGAGCCCAAGCAAAGTGGTGTTGGCGTCACCGGAGCTGGTGCAGCCACCGCTGCTGCGTTCGCGCTTGACTCTGAGGGACAAGAGGACGATAGGTCAGGGGACGAGGCGGCAAGAGACGACCAGATGATGCTGCTCACAAGGAAAATGATCGAGATCAGATCGCTGTTGCAGACTGTGGGACAATCAGAAACGCTCACACTACCTTCAATCGTTGTGGTAGGATCGCAGTCCTCAGGGAAAAGTTCTGTCCTGGAGGCCATAGTTGGACACGAATTCCTGCCCAAAGGCTCAAACATGGTAACGCGGCGGCCGATTGAGCTTACCCTGGTCAACACTCCCAAGGTGGCTGCAGAGTACGGCGAATTTCCCGCGCTGGGTCTTGGTCGAATGACAGACTTCAGTCAGATTCAAAAGACCCTGTTGGACCTGAACTTGGCTGTGCCAGAGAAGGACTGCGTCTCGGACGATCCTATTCAACTGAGAATCTACTCGCCCAATGTTCCTGACCTTTCTTTGATCGATCTTCCTGGTTACATCCAAGTGGAGGCCTTCGACCAGCCCACGGAACTACGCACAAGGATACAGGATCTCTGCGACAAATATATTAAGGCACCGAATATCATCCTAGCCATTTCCGCGGCGGATGTGGATCTCGCCAATTCGACGGCCCTTCGTGCGGCAAGGAGAGCGGATCCGCGGGGCGAACGGACGATTGGCGTTGTGACGAAGATGGATCTGGTCGACCCGGAGCGAGGGGCTCAGATCCTCGCAGACAAGAATTATCCCCTGCGGTTAGGCTACGTCGGCGTGGTCTGCAAAATTCCGCAGGAAACGAGGTCTCTGTTCTCGCGAGGCGCACAAAACATTACGAGCCTGATTACGAAGAACGAAGCGGCCTTCTTCGATGCCCACCCGGACACATTCGGACCCGAGGCGAAGTCTAATGTTACGGTTGGCACTCCTGCATTACGCAAGAAGCTGATGCACGTTCTGGAAAGCACCATGTCCGCGTCGCTGAAGACAACCAGCGAAGCCATTCATCACGAGCTCGCCGAGGCTTCGTACGAGTTTAAAGTGCAATATAACGAGCGACCTTTGAGTGCTGAGAGCTACCTTGCTGAGTCACTGGACGTGTTCAAACATGGTTTCAAGAAGATTTCCGAAGAATTTGGGCGGCAGGACGTCCGTGATATCGTTAAGCGCGAGCTTGATCAGCAGGTCCTCAATTTGCTTGCACAAAGGTACTGGAACAGGCCTGTGGAAGATTTGCGGCCAGTCGATCAAAACTCAGAATCGATCCAAGAGCCGCTTGAGAGTCTGCCCAAAGCAGATCCAGAGAATCCTCTTTGGCATCTGAAGCTTGACGCTTCGGCGTCCACACTCACAAAGCTGGGAATCGGCCGCCTGGCAACAACAGTCACTGCGCAAGCACTACACAGCGCTGTGCAGGACCTTATACAAAACACTCCATTCGCTTCACATCCATTTGCAGTACAGGCCATCACAAGTGCGTCTGAAAACATCCTTAAAGATCTTGCGTACGACACCTCGGACGAACTCGAGATCTGTGTCAAGCCGTACAAGTATCGAGTCGAGGTCACCGACCATGAATGGAAGCAGGGACGCGAGAACATATCGAAAGGTCTGAAGGATGAACTGCAGTCCTGCGAGAACGCCTTGAAGGCAGTTGAAGATCAGATTGGCGGTCGAAGAAAGGCAAAAGACGTGCTCGCCTTCATCGATCGTGTGAGAAGAGGTGACATCGTGCTGGAGGGCAATGGCGTTGGAGGCGCAGGCGGCTTCTCAGCAGCTCTGCTTGAAAAGGGCAAAGAAGCTCTCTTCCTCCGCGATCGGGCTGACATATTGCGCATGCGCTTGGCAGCAGTCAAGAGTCGGCAGTGCGCCCAGCCCAAGAATAAATACTACTGTCCAGAGGTCTTCCTCGATGCAGTGGCGGAGAAACTCACGTCCACAGCTGACCTCTTCCTGGACGCTGAACTATTATCAAAGTTCTACTACCAATTTCCTCGCGTTCTGGAAAAATGGGGACGAGATCTGGACGAGAACACAATTGAAAGATTTGCCCGTGAGGATCCGAAGATTCGTCGGCATCTTGACGTGGTCAAGCGCAAGGAGCTGCTCGAGCATGTTCTGAAAGAAATGGAGGGCCTCAGACAGCTCGAGGCTCGTGAGAAGAGGAACAGCAATCGTGGGACACAGACAGAAGAGAAGAAGCGTCGCGGCTGGTTGTTTTGATTTGGAGCACAGCATGTACAGACCACAGGGCGTTTTTGAGTCTCAAGGGTGGGTCGTGACTAGAAGGAGAACGAAGATACCATGATTCGCAAGTTGTACTGATATCCCACTCACTGGTTAGATGCAGCGTTCTCTTCATAGGTAATTTGAGCATTCAGCGGATCGCTTCCATTTCACGAGCTCCATCTCCATGTTCAAGATCGACTTTGCTCGCCACCGCAATCACCACATCCACCATCTCAGGCTAGGAGCTCCGTTATGCCAGCCTTGCACGCGTGCCAAACCTTTCCGAGGACAAATACTCCTGCTGCTTTGAATGCTGTCCCTCAGCCTTTTGAGATCACAATGTGCTCGTTCCGTAACCAAAGCAAGCTGACCCGTCTTCGACCTCTGCGAATGCAAATCCCTTACCATCTCAGTACTCAACGATCTCCATTCCTTAACTGCGCCCGAACAATCCACCAGCCCAAATCCAGACTCAATCTTCCGCGCAACAATATCCTCGACCTTATCAATTTCCACTTTCGGCTCGGAACTCAACGGCTGTTGGTCCGGGATTACTTGCACAAGCTCTTCCCAAACAAGCACATCACGCAACCAGATGCCAACACACTCTATCCGAATCTGTCGATTCGTAGCGAAGAAAGCCGGTTCCCGAAAGGTGAATTTCTTGCAGCGTTTCTTTCGCTCTTCTAGTTCGGCGTACATGGCGAAAAGAAAGATCGTATTCCTGAGCTCTCCGGGCAGCCGGAGGAGTCGTGATTGTGCGTTTTGCAAGGCTAGGATCCGTCGGTGAGCTGCCTCTAATTGGGTTCTTGCGTTCTGGAGTTCGGTATAGGATAAGTTGTCTAGTTGTGTGAAGTCCATTGTGTAGTTTGCCATGATTGGGGTCGATGCTTTGGAATGTTTCTTGCAGTTCCTTGGGTTTTTGTTGCAGTTTGGAACAGTTCTACGTGGAGATAATCTGGTGAATAGAAAATATGGAAGGAGTACCCGTTCAGCTGAATGGGCATTCGGTACTCCAGCAAGGTGCTCATTCGGGTCCGCGATGTCGGGTGATATGGACCCGTTATCCACAACAACTGTGGGGAGTGTGGGGAATTTGCGAGGGGGTCACAAAACATGCAGAGTCTATAGCAGGATGCGTTAATGTCATAACAAGAACATGCGATGTCCAGCGCAGTTGCGTTGATATCGGGGCTGGACGAACGGAACCGATGAGAGGCTCAAATGCCTAAGTCGGTAGACTTGTGACTAGTTCTACATTCTGCTAGGATGCCGGCCTACCGAGGAATCGCCCGAGTACCTGTATAACAATGCCAATCGCTTTTCCTCTGACCACGACCCCTTTAAGCAGGCCACGCCTCTCGAAGTCGCTGCGACTCTAACACTGCAACTGCGAGACAACACTCATCGTCTTAGACAGCGAGCCGACCGTATAGTGGGTGTTCAGCGGTCTCTTGAGTGGGCCTCGCTGATCTCGAATGTGATCGACATACGTCTTCAGCTGCCGCGAGGTATGGTCTCCTACTGACCGCGCCGCGGGGTGACGCTCAGGGAATGATGCTTTTAAAGTCGAGCCCTGTGAGAACGAGTCGTGAATGTGTGAGAATCGATGGCTCACGGATAGTTCATGATCCGACGCATTGTTCACTTTGCTTGAAACATGCAAGGTACGAGACGGCAACGTAACAGCTCTGGCCTTACACGCAAACCTGCTGGCTCTGTCCACAAGTTGCGTGCATGGCATAATACTCAGCTGACATCTCCGCCTGCGCAGAGGCGTTTCGTGATGGCGCGCTGTGTCCCGTTGTCGCATTCGTCTCGAGTGCCGAGATAAGGCCATTCGATATCTGATAGTTGAAGCTGAGGCCTTCTTCTCATGACCCAAGTCAAGGGCGAAATTCAGTCGAGAGTCTGGAGTCGACTGGCACAGAGGTAAAAGTCTGAAGCACTTCTGGCTGAGACAGCCACGCTGGATGAGTTGTTGTGTGCCACTGTCTGCGGGTCTGAGATAGTCCACAGCAAATGTTGGGCAGCAATATGGAGAGAAGCAGTCCTGCTTGAACTTCAGGCGCCTGACATGGTAGGTGTTGACCCTGGAGGATTGACCTGTTTGTTTCCGGGCACGCGGATCCAGAAGACTGCAGGAACGATGCTCGTTGCTCCACCTAGTTTTGCCAACATCCGTCCACGGGGCCGGCGAGTCTGGCTGCCGTGAGCCGGCAAGGAGTGGTAGGAACTCGTCGTCGGTCAGTTGCATAATTTTGACCAGATCTAGTCCAGTACCACTACGCATCGTGGACTTCCGTGCCGGGATGGTCTTGACAGTAATCGAGCTGCTGAAGCGTACAGTCTTCGCACATCGTGTAGCTCTGTCCTGTGGCTTCACCAGCGATGATTTCCTTGGACAATGTGCATCCCGTGAGATTATCAGAGCAGCTGTGGCACTTTCTAGCTCGTCATCTAGCTTCTCGATGTGCAGTGCAGGCGGCGAAGGAGCATCGTCAACGGGCTTCCACTGGCGCTGAATTGAGTGAGATTGGTCGAATACGTCCTCGTATGGTATCGCTGACATTTTCTCAAGATGCGAAGTCGACCTGTCGAGCATGCAGTGTGTGAGAAGCGTGCAGCACAGTGAAGTCCAGTGCTATCCTGTAGGAATAAATGAGCAACTGATACCGAGGAGTGCAGTCTGATGGCAAAGTGAGGCGTGAGAAGCTGCACTAAAGTGAACTTGTCATCAATACTTGTAGGCCGTTTGCGCGCCTGCCCGTTTGTTCTGTTTTGTCAAAGATCAGATCAGTCTCAGCAATGCCACGTGCCTTGCTCCAATGCGATGGTGCCAGACAGGGGTTGACCACGTTGACGTACTGTCGGCCACTTCTCCAGCCAGCACGCGCGAGACACCATGTCAGGCGAACGCCGAGTGTGAAGCCCGCTCGTGTCTATGTCTGCAAGCACAAGGCCACTGCGAGGTCCGAGTGAAGGAAAGGAGCGACTGCGACCGCATCGCATGCGCTTTGTGAGTACATTGACACTTGTTAGTGTCAAAGCCCCGCTCTCTTGAGGCTCAAATCGGTTCACTCCGACAGGACACGAGGCAGAGGAGCAGCGGATGTCTGAGCAAGGCAAGACCTGTGTGAAGGAAGCGGCCAGGTGGCGATGAGAACTGCATATTCAGATGCGACACGGGCAGAATCAAGATGCCTGTCCGGCTAGGGGCAATGCAGAGACATGTCGGACCAAACGGGCGAACAGGTAGCGAATCTCGATTTGCGCGGGAACGGCGGCGACCTGTCTGCGGTGCCAGCACTAGCGGATTGGAATGTTGGGTTCCTTGAGGGCGACAAAGTTCAGAAGGCGACGCGAAGTGTAGTTTGCGAAGAGTGCAGAAAGAACAGAGGGATGCGCTCGAAACGTGGAAGCCGCATGGACCCTGCGTGCTTGGCAGATGTATTGTAACTTGTTCTTTCCTCGTACGGCGAGTTGACAGTTGGACTGCGCCGAAGACAGTGGCAGCTGGCCTTTTCACTTGTTTGCTTTCTCACTTGCTGGATTTCCAACTCCCACCACTCTTTCTCCGCCTCATGATCACTTTCTGCACAAGTCGCCCATCGATACCAACGCGCCCGAGCGCACATCCGCTTCTCTGGACATCACTGCTCCGACAATAGCGGACGCGTGCCAACATGTCCAACGAATACAATTACGACAACGATGCCCAGTTCTTCCCCTTCTTCGTGCTCACAGTGACCTCTTTGGTCACAGTCCCTCTTACATACACCCTTCTCAGAACGCCGACCGACACTTCGCTACTCAAAAAGGCCGGCCATATCGAGTCGGCGTACAAACCGCACAATGAAGACATCATTAATGCGCAGCGGGCGAAGCAGAAGCGGAAAGAGCTGCGGATGAAACGGATCGTCACGGCAATTACAGGATGGGCCATTATTGCATACATGGTGTACTTGGTGGCCACGACCACTCGAGAGGCGGCCAAGATCTGGAACCCTTTTGATATCCTAGGCGTGCCCATGTCTGCTACGGAAAAGGCGATCAACTCAAAATACCGCAGACTATCGATCACTATGCATCCTGACAAGCGTCAGCCCAACCCAGCATTGAACCAGACGATCGAGAGCATCAACGATGAATGGGTGGAGATCACCAAGGCCTACAAAGCGTTGACGGACGAAGAAATACGAGCTAATTGGGAACAATACGGCAACCCCGACGGCAAGCAGAGCACGAGCTTCGGCATAGCATTGCCTAAACTTTTGGTTGCTGAGGGCAGTGGCAAGTATGTCCTTGCTTTCTACGGTCTGCTGCTGGGAATTGGCCTACCTTGGTTGGTCGGTAGATGGTGGTATGGCATGCAAAAGGTCACTCGTGAGAAGATCTTGGTTACAAGCGCCGGAAACATGTTCAAAGAGTTCAAGGACCGCATGGACGGAGGCGAAGTGCTAGCTGCGGTAAGCACGGCCTCCGAGTTCAAAGAAATCTTACACGGAGCAAATGCGGACACGGGAATGGGCAAGGTGGAGAGCAAGCTCGCTTCGACAGAGACCAGTGACGCTGTGATGCTTCCAAAGGATAAGACGAAGTTGAAGGAGCTGGAGGATCCTGTCCGACGCAAGACACTTGCTCTACTTTGGGCGTACTTGACACGACTGGATCTTGGGGATGCCACGCTTGAGGCGGAGAAGTATGAGCTCGCACCAACAGCTGAGAGGCTCAATCAGGCCTTCGTGTCCATGTGCTTAGCCTACGGTTTCACTGCCCCAGTCCTTGCATCGTACGGTCTCAGCCAGTGTCTGGTCCAGGCCATCGCACCAACTCCTGCAGGAAAGGCCCCTCTCTTGCAATTGCCACACTTCACACCCGAAGCGATCCGTGAGATCGAAACTGCAGTCAACGACAAGAAAGAGCACATGACGATTCAGTCTTTTATGGCTCTGCCAGCTGAACAACGACAAGCTCTAGCTCAAGCAGTCGGCATCACGAACGATCGCCTCAAAATTGCCGAGGACGTTTCCAAAAAGCTGCCGTATCTCAAGGTAGAAAAGGCATTCTTCAAGGTCGCCGGCGAGAAGTACATCATTCCATCCTCACTCGTGCAACTGGTCATCAAGGCTCGATTCATCCCTCCCGGTACACCCGCCTCCAGCATTCCAAAGGTCAACCCAGACGACTTGCTCGATATTGATGCTCCCGAGGGTGATATTCAAGCCGCGAAGAAAGAGCCCGAACAACATCACATCCCGCTGGCTTATGCACCATACTTCGCCCGTGATCGTGCGCCCAAGTGGCATGTTTTCCTCGCCGACAACCGACAAGGCAAGATCGCAGTACCCCCGTTCAATTTCGACACCTTCGACAAGAAGCCTTTCGATGAGAGCGGCGCGCCGACTTTCAATGTTGTTACCCTCAAGATGCAATTCGGAGCACCACCACAGGCTGGCGAATACAAGTTCCAGATGCACATGGTGTGTGACAGCTATGTTGGTTTCGATCACAAGCAGGAGATCATCATGAACATCGATGATGCCAGCCGAGCCCAAGAGGTTGACGACGACGATGACATTTCTGAGCCTGATGAGGGTGAGTGGTATATCCTTTAATAATACGTAGTAGAAACTGACCGAAACACAGACACGATCGCAGGGCAACTCGCGACACTTAAGGGCGACGCAACTGCTCAGGATGCTCCGAAGCGAACAAAGAAAGCCAAGATCACAGAGGAAGACAGTGACTACGAATCCGGCACAGACGATGAAGAAGGAGCATCATCAGGTTCTGAGACCGACACTGATACCGATTCCGAAGCGGAGGAGGAGCAAGCCAAGGGCAAGTCTTGGTGGTAGAGCGCTCTGCCTTGAAGAAGGCAGTGTTGCAATCGTATCTTAACCATAGCGCGGCGTTAGGAGTTCGCTTGGAGTGGAATGGAAACTTCACATCGCACTGTAGACCGATCAGAATAACGAATCACACGTTGGAATGCGAGATACCCATCTGAAAAACGTCACCAGCATAATACCATACATGCAGTTCGAAAAACTCGAAAACGGAACGGCAGTGGTAGGGAAAGCCCGAACGGGCGAACATCTGGCACAACAAGCTACACTGGGCAATGTGGTCCCGTGCAAATAGAAGTATGGCAATGAAATAGTCGCCGAGCCTCAATCGCACAGGGTCCACTTTGCGGACATGTATGTTATAAAACTAAGGTAGGCTTGACGAACGCCGTAACGCCATGTGCGATGTGTGCCCAACGATGCCGATGATTTTCGTCACAGTTGGCAACCAGCACGATTTGAATATTGATAACTACAGCGCCCATGTACACCTTACAGCCCGCCAGCCAGCTGGGCCCAAAACACAGCTTTGGTCGGCCGATGGAAGTTGCAAAGTCCGTTCATGCATCTTCAAGAACGATCGGCTCCCTTTATGCCGGGAGAAGGGGTGGGATGGCTTGACTGGCGCTACGCCGGGGTCTGATTGAGCTTGCAGAGTTCGGTTCGGCCGAACGAGGTCCAGCGCCTCGTGCTGCATCCGATCATCAGTTGTACCACAAACTCGTGCGTGGCTGAACAAGGCAATCTACCAGAAGGCACGAAGAACAAGCTACGATTTCTAGCCTGGTTGATGTGGATACGATCATCACGGTAAGGCTTTCGCGCACCTATGAATAGCAGCGTACGTATGTACAACATCGGACATGTGACAGCAGGCAGAGCACGCTGAACAGTCGTGTCCTGTGCGGGTGCGGGCTGGAAGGATATGGAGGTCAGGATGTCGGCGCGGCGTCCGCGAAGCGGCTGAGAGGGACAAGCGTAAAGTCTCCAGCGGCCAGGGAACAGAGTTTGGGTGTGACGCGACAGTCCGCTCCGGAGGCCGCAAGGCTGCGTTCAACATGGTCCAGGTCGGCGATGGGCTTCGCGGACTTCAGCCGCTTGCTCTTTGGCGTCAGCGACAAAAGATGGAGTGCGCCCGAAGCCGCTGCCTCGTTGCTCATGTGCCGTTCCACGACTCAAGCGTCGCAAGCCACCTTCACAGCTCGCAGCACGCCGGTCTCAGTCTAGGCCCAACCTCCGCAACCACCTCCATCTCCTCTGCGGCCTTGTCTGCAACACACCATCCAACCCTCCATACTCGCGACCCGACAGCACGCGATTGCTAGACACTACCCACCGCGGACACCAGAGACGCTCTGCCGACGGGCACGCGCAGATCGGGCCACAGGACCTCGGCGTGCTGCAGGAAGAGCAGGCCTCGAGTAGTGCACGTGGCCAGTCGTCGAGGACGTCGCTGCTTGCTACAGCCCACACAAAGACTCGAGGAGCGGCAGCTGGTTTCAGAAAGGCACCCTGTATACCTTGGCCAGTGAAGGACTTGTCGGAACGGCAACGCCTTCGTCTTTGCGCAGGAGCAATATACCGCATGCCCTCGCCATTCTGCCTATCTGAGACACGCGCACGGTACTGGCGGCTGCATGCGCATCGATGAAAGACACCGCTGATGGGGCGGTCGGCACAGGCGCAGGGCTACATGGCCAACGACCCGCCCTGCAGGTTATATGTCTCGGCAATAGTGGTGGCCCCAGCGAGGAGAATGTCACCGCATTCTTGGTTCGTTCAATAGCGAGCGCGTGGACTAAAGGCTCGCTGCTGGCAGTTGATGCTGGATCACATCTCGCACCCATCACACGAATACTCGAGAACCACTTTTCAACCACGAGTCGTGCACGAGGCTCGAACAGCAGCCATGCGTCCGCAAGTCGCACGTCCGGATCGCCCATTGAAGTGGATATGTATCCCAAGCCGGAGCCAACACTGCTACGGACGGGTCCTTTTGCGGGACTGAAGTTTCCCAATGAGTCGGCTCGCGCAAACGCTCTCCATGTGCTTCGAACCTACATCTCCACTTATCTGATCACACACCCTCATTTGGACCACCTCTCTGGATTCGCGATCAATACCGCAGCCTTCAATGGCACTTCGCGGCCGAAGACGTTGGCAGCGCTGCCAAGCACTGTCAATGCCATCAAGCAGCATATTTTCAACGATGTGATTTGGCCGAACCTCACAGACGAAGACGGCGGCGTGGGCTTTGTGACTTTTCAGCGTCTCAAAGAAGGGGGTGATGTTATGATGGGGGAGGGCGAGGGGCGAGGCTACATTGATGTCTGTGATGGGCTTGCTGCAAAAGCCTTCAAAGTCTCGCATGGCGTGTGTACCAAGAGTCCACCAAGCCATCAGCACCGTGGCAGCATTGCTGGAATGTCCGATTCGATGCCTCCGTACAATGGATCCATACAAGGCATACCTCACGATCAGATCACTTCGAATCGAGCATTGTCTATGTCGGCTATGCATTCGCAACCCGGCACACCAGGTGGAACGCAGCGGTCAAGCTTCCATACACACCAAGCTTCGCCTCAATTGAGAGCGGCCGACCACGACACATGTGTAGTCGATAGCACGGCCTTCTTCCTCCGCGACGAGGAAACACAGCGCGAGGTCATCATATTTGGCGATGTGGAACCTGATTCTCTATCACTCACGCCCCGGAATATCGTGGTGTGGCAAGAGGCTGCACGTAAGATTGCGCAGGGCGTCCTAGGTGGAATCTTCATCGAGTGCAGCTACGATGATAGTCAAGCTGATGCAATCCTGTTTGGTCATCTAAATCCGCGGCATCTTATAGCCGAATTACAGACTCTTGGGAGCCTGGTAATTGACGCCAAAGCCATGCGTGCTGCTGAGAAGGCTGGGACGAAGCGCAAGCGCTCAATTCCAGGCCATACATCCAATGGCTTGGATCCATTTGCTCGCTTGAGCATACCGGAGACTGCACGAAAACGAACTCGGAATCTTGCCAGCAGAACGGTATTGGATGAACGGCGACGGAGTAGTGCGCCTGATCACAACTTCCCAGCGGCCGCCGCCCCCAGCCTTCCCACTTCGCAAAGCCCTGGTTCCGCTTCGGTAGACGCGCTGAACCATTACAACTTTCAGGCGTCGGAGCCAGCTCTTATGGATCACGCTGGTGATACAGTCACGTCCCCAAAGGCCGTTGCATTCCCACAGAATGGTCCCGGTAATATCGACATCAACGTGACGGGGATTGGCAACGATGAGACTGCAGCACAACCGCATCAAGAAGCGCCTCTCAGCGGCATCAAAGTAATTTTAATACACATCAAAGACACTTTCAAGGACGGGCCGCACGTGAGCGAAGTCATACTGGAGCAGCTTCACGAGCACGAGGAAGAGCTCCGCGCGAAAGGAAGTCCGCTGGGCTGCGAGTTTATTGTCAGCCAAAGTGGCGAGTCATATTGGTTCTAAAGCGGTTGTCTTCTCTCGCCTCAGCTTGCAGCACTGCCACTGGCCTGTCGGTTTTCGATCTTGAAACTAGGCTTCTGGCAGCCTAGTCTTTTGCATGGTCTAGAGCGTGGTTGTTGTTGTTAGGCCAGCAACCAAGCTGAACGAAACATGGATCATTATGGAATTGCGATGCAGGGTCTCGCCCCGTGCAAAAGTGGCGCGATCGGGTCGTGGGTGTTCTTTCATAGCGGGTAGCATGTCATCAATTTCATGGTTTTGGCATATGGACATGGTGGGGAATGGTGGATGGTTCATGGACGATTTTGTCATCGTCGGCAGCTTCATGAGCACACAAGAGTGACGGGAACAGTACGTGTACAGAAAAGCAATCGGTGCATGGAGTGGGCAAAGCATAGCACACACAAACAATGAATCTCAGCTTTCGAGGTGATTTTTAGACTCAGCTTCACGAGCAAGTGCACACTGTATGGCTACGCGAAAGCATGGCGGGCGTTGGTTGTGCAGGGTGATGAGCAGTCCCCGTGACGGCAACCGAGGGTAGGCAGTGCACGATGAAGCAAGATGGAAAGTCCTTGGTTGAATGGCACCATAATGACCAAGTTTTTAGCTGAAGTTGGATTTTCATCAAGTGCAAACATGACTGAAGAAGGGTCTGGTTGATGAAAGGGTCCATGTCTATTTTCTTAGTGGTTACCAAATCATAGTTTTTGCACAAATGTGGTAATTCAGCACGTTCTCCCATGTGACCCGACCCGAATATTACAGAGAGCTCTATATTGTTGTTCAGAGTCATCAAGTGTCAAGTTAATTGCTGAGCGTGGTTCGTTGCTGTGTTTAGTTGCGCGCCATTTCCCGGGGTTCGATACGAGTGTGTATAAGTTGTGCGATACGAACTTCGTCGAATCCGCGAGTGGTCGACAGTAGCACTATCACGATGTGATCAAGCCAATGTCACGCACAGATCGTTCCATCGCAACGTGGCTTCTTCTTCGCTGTGAAGTCGAATCAAGCTATCTCGCTTGCCCACGACTTGGCTCGCGAAAGTCGACGACATGTACGACTTATGCGCGCATGCACAGTCCTCGTGTTGGTGGAGCTGCCAGTGGAGCTTCATAGCACTAATTGTTGCTCCCTTGTTAGCGTCGACTGAACCCTTCTAAATTAGTTCTGATGCCAGAAAGTTGTTTGATAGACCAGAGATCGGCAATCTCGGTGCACGCAATACTCTTTATCCGAGATACGCACCCTGCACTTTGTATAACAAATGAGGCGGCGCGTTCGATGCATAGCGGCAGAGGTCCACATGCCAAGTGCTTTGCACGCATCTTGTTCGCACTTTTCTCCAGATCCCCGCTCGTGGTGGTGTGGTTGCTAGACCGCCTCATCAATGTGCGGCTGCTGCTGGCGCTGATGTTTGGAAACGGAGCCATGCTGGGATCAGAGCTAATTGCTTGGTGGACAATGTGCTGAGGATGCCGGCTCTACCGTCACTTGACATGGCGTTTTTCCGCAGCTTTACGTTCAAGGCGAGGCGTGCGTGTAGCATTGTGCTGGCGGTGACGACTGCTGGAAGGCGGAGAGCCCGTCGAAGTGGTCATATCCATCAGTAGATAGTCCGTGCAGTCAGTCGACGGAAATTCTTGTATACTTTTCGCGTGCAGACACGATCATACGCCGGCATGGCGCACGACATCGCTAGCTCTGCTAGACCTCGTCCGATAGGCACTTAGCGTGTTTGCAGGGGAGCTGTAGTAGCTTCGAAGGCAGAGTGCTGCATGCACCCACCTGGGAGGATGGCGCAATGGAGCAACGCGTTGATGAGCGTAGCAACACGATCGAGACCGGTTTGCAATGCACGCTGGAGAAGAACTCGAGCAAGCTGCTGCTGCTGACCGCGTACGCGTCTGACGCTTGGTATGCCTTGTTTCGAATGGCCCTGCGTTTGACTGGAGCTTATGGCGGCAAAGGAGGTGCCATGCGTCTAGTCCCATCTGCGGAAGATCTGCTGGCGGGCGCAATTCTGTGGCGTGTCAAGTGCCTGCAGGCGGTCGACGATGGATGCGCAGAACAGATTGTCCATTCCAGTAACCATGGGCGTGAGCGTGTTTGTGGGAGGCATGTGCAAGTTGCATAGCGCGAGCGTTTCAGCGCAATTCTTCACGCCAAAGGGACGGTGGGCCAGGGCGCGGCAATTGGCCACAGCAAGGCCCCATATGGCAGGCCGTAGGGGACGTGGGGTTTTGTGTGTGGATCCGTCCTCGCATGCACGCGTGTCGGGTCAGAGCTCTCACGGTGGGCGGGCAGCACAGCAGCGGGTTGCGCAGCTCGCAGCAGCAATCGCCCGGACGACACGAGGAGGCGGCGGTACGATCCATCGGGGCCACAGCGCAGCACAGCGCAGCGACGGAGAGTGCATGTGGTGCTCCAATGGCCGCGAGCCTGCGTTTGCAAAAGAGTAATGGCAGGTGCAGATACAACCGTAATGAGAGGGGTCCGTGTTTCATCCCGGCCGCCGCTGTCGAGCACGGCCATTGCGGCAGCGACGATGGCAGCGAGGGCAGCGGCGGCGGCGGTGACGGGCGCGGTGGGCGCGACGACGCCGTCACGGTATGGAGCAGCATCCAAGTGGGTGCGTGTCTGGTGTGGTCAAGCATTAGAAAATGGGCCGTCGTATTTCAGGAACAAGCACATCGAAGTTTATTTCCAGGCGCGCTCGGGTGCACCCACTTGCACAAGCGAATCACGGTGAGTGAGGTGAGGGTGAACTGGACCTGGCAGCGCAGGCACATGCGCGTGAGGGTGATGGGAGCGTGAGAGCGAGCGCGCAACCAAGGCATGCTGCAGCAGGAGCAGCTGGTGGGCGCGGAATGCGGCCTTCGCACGCTCATGCAGGCGGGCAGCAGCGCGATGGGGACGTTGACCACCGCGCAGACTGCCTTCGACTGCACGGCGCGGCGTGATTGGCCGCACGGGCTGGCAGCGCTCCCGTGGCTTTGTCGCTGTCTCTGCCTCTGCCTCTGCCTCTGCTCCTCCTGACGAGAACTCCGACCGCACACCCACCGACATCTCCTCGCCAGTTATCCTTCTCTTGCCTTGTATTCTTTGTTCGACCGTTGAACCCGCGCGCCTTGTACCACTGCTTCTTCGCCGGCGCGCCTTGGGTGGATATTGTACACATTCCACTTGCTCCAGCTCCCGATCCCAGCGGAGCCACTCCCCTTCTCCCGACCGACGACACGACTTCTCTTTCTTCGCCCACCACCACAGCACGCTGCACCGGGCAGTCTGGGTAGCCGCTGCCTCCATGCGTGTCTAGAGATTGCTCCAGTCCCGCTCGGGACCCCGTCGACCAACTTCCTGCCCGCCACCGCCGACCGGTCGTGCGAGAAGGTACGTCTCCATTCGCTGCTGCTTCTGCGCGAACATTCCCTTTCCCTCTCCCACTGCACTCGCACGCCCAACCACCCAGGCGAGCACACACCGCTCGACATCACGCGGCCGCCGACGAGCATCGCCGACGACTCGCCTTCGCCGCTCTCCCGCGTCCCACACGACGCCGATCGGGCGATAGGGGCGCCGTTGGTGCACCCATTGCCGCTGCATTCACCATCCGCGCACGCTCCTTTGCTGCCAACTCCACGTCCACACGACCATCAACAGCGCCTCCTATCATCGCCGAGCACCGCTTATTCGCCCAATACTGACTGCTGGCCGGCTCAGACCGTATACTTAGCCTTTACATCTCCGCCAAGCCGCGATTCGACCCATTGATCCTTCGACCACCGCCGACTTCACCAACAAAACCCAGCCGGCTGTTACCACGGCCGATCAGATGGCTGAGGTACTCTCGCCACTTTCTTCACCTTCCAGCACCATTACGATGCTGCATTCTCGACCTTCATCCTCAGACGCGTTCAACGGCTCGTCTCAACAATACTCTTCTTCTCCTCGGCAAGGGCAACAGACCCGAAGCATGCACAATGGACAAAATGGCAGTTATCGGAGCACCGCCGCTGCTCCCGTACAGCCTTATGCCTTCCAGAGCACACCGAATCTGCGGCAGGAAACCCGCAGCGTCTCTCAATCGGCGGTATCACATGGCGTTATCGGTCAAAAGCCTGCACACACGCACACCCAGTCTGTGTCGAATTCTTCGACCACATCATCAGATACCTCCTCCCAACCGTCGGCGAAGGACGACTCGGTGATTGGGTCGAAGAACTCGTCCTTGATCAATCTCTCGTCGAGCGTGCCTGACTTATCGCTCACCACTTTCGATCAACCTGCGAAGCCGTCACCCGGTCGATATCGTCGAGCCGGACAGCGGACTGAGTCTGGCACCAGCACACCAAAGGCTACGACACCGTCAATTGCGACGTCTGCCGGACCATCCACATCCAACAGTGGCGATACTGGTGCGGAAGTATCAGTTTCGCAGCCGGTTCAGCGTAGAGGGAGCCAAGATGACATTGCAGTGAAAACGGGCAGTGCAGAATTGGCAAAGCGTTATAGGAGACGCAGCATGAACACCATTGACACCGTGTCGCACACGGGCGCTGGCGCTCAAGGACCCGCGCCGTCACATGGACCCAGCTCCTCAGTGGCGACTACAATACGCCCAGTATCATCGCACACGCGGTCGGGAAGTGATGAAAGCTCAGCATCAATCAGGAGGCTCGAAGGAGCAACACAAGATGGTGCTAAGAACGCAAGTGGTCTTCGACCAGAGGGACTGAAGGCCGTGGCCCCTGGAACATCTTCCGAGGCCAGCAAGCGTGCGAGAGCGCCCTCGCCACTCTCCAAAGAGGCCGAGACAGAGTCTTCGCCCGCAAACGCTGCGCCCAAGCCTAAGACGTACGCTGCGGCAGCGCAAGCTGGCGTTCAAGCGCACGCTCAGGCACAGTCCGCCGCGGCCCAGCAGCTGGCTGCCGTGTCGGATAAGGATCTCAACAAGGGCATGAAATCACGCCTGCGACGTGCCTTCTCATTTGGGAGCGCACAAGAGCTTCGACGTAGCGCAGCAGAGAACAGCGATGCTGCCCACGCCGCTGCACACCACGCCCAGCAAACGAGAATGCAGCATCAACAGCATATCGATGATGAGCTTGACGCCGAACAGCAGGAAATCGCTCGCAAGCAGGAAGCCGCTGGTCTCGGTAACAGCATATACGCCAACACGTCGGTGGCCTTGACTGGCTCAACTGACAACATCTCGATTTCTTCGACCGCATCATCGGCATCGATGATGTTGCGCAAGATGGGCAGAGGGGCCAAGAAGAGTGCTAGGAGCATCAAGGGCCTATTTCGGCCGAAGTCGGTCATCGGCGTACCAGCAGCTGACGGACCAGTGTCGACTCAAGCCCAGCCTAGCGTTGCGCAAGTGTCCATGGTTAGCGTGGAAGCTGAGCGACAAAAGGTGAATGTGGATGCACATCCCGCGGATAAACACGGGATTACAGGCTTCCCGAAGTTGGAGCGCAATTCCATCGACGCTGCGAACAACATTGGCGCATCGTCTACGCGGGGATCTGGAGACCGGTCGGACTCCTTTTCGCGCCGCAGCATCGTGGGCAGCGATAAAGACCGCGCTGAAGTGCTAGCCGCAGTCAAGAAGGGTATCCTGAAGCGCTCAGGCACAGCTTCTCCCACTGCTTCTCCAGTGATCAAGCCGACCGACGCCCAGAACAACTCGGAAAGTCCATCCTCCAGCATGCCGAGCACGCCCAAGGACGGCAGTCGCAACGATTCCATGAAGAATGCGGCGAATGGCGACTACTTCAGTCCACGCCTTGCTTCCATGGCTAAGAGCATGCCCAACACGCCTAACGGGTCACGAAATATAAGCTTTAGTCCACGAATACAGTTTCACGACGTCTGGTCCAGCACCGAGTATGACCGCAGAGGCGAGATCGCCACTTGCAATCGACTTACGCCCATGCTCGCACAGCAGATCAAGGAGGAACTCAATACCTTCAAGATGGTAAGTCTCACGCATGAAGTTCTCCGCACGATTACAAGTCAGTGCTAACCTAATCACAGGAGATGGAAGTGCACGAGTTGTCGAAACCACACACCCACTTCTTCTAATGAACACAAAATATGACTGAAAAGCTGGCGAAACGACACGCATGAATCGTACGGAGCCATAAGAGCACATCACAACACCTCACAGCGATGCCGCATTTTCTTGCCGACGCAGATCGGGACGGAGTAGGATATCATCTAATCTTTTTGACAACGGGTATTGAGCGACTGGGGTTATCATAAAGCGGGCGTCCGGAGAACCGAGTCTTGTGCAGATGGCGGCGTTCTCTCCTTGTGTAGGCACGGAACAGGATCGCGGGAAAGAGGGGCATCATCCTCATCACTTCACTACTCTTTTGTGACTGGATGTTGTTAGGATTGCATACTCTCTTGCAAAAGTCACAAGCTGGATGCGAGGTGGGCTGAAGCTTGACGACTTAATTGGCAAGCGCAAGTCAAACACGAACGAATAGTGGTTTGACATGGATGCATACAATGCTATTCACCTTGACCTCGCTCACTTGAGTATACTCTCAGGTTCACAATGCGTGGACACATCTTCTCAGATCCACTGCTCCAAAAGTCACGTCAATTCATGAATTATTCGGCAAGCGAAGCGTTACAGCAAGTAATATCATTCATCGAAACATTGAAGTATGATACGCTGCAGGCGACATGATGAAGTGGACGCTTTTCGTTGGGTACAACTGTGCACAGTATCACGGCTTAGGCTCAGTCATACAAATTGATCTTGTGAAGCAACGTATTGATGGGCGAGCGCACGGCAGCGAAGAGCCGAAGACGTGGCTGCCGGAGAATTCGGAGCTTGGTCTTCTTCAAGCTGGCCCACGAAACGCTGGTCTGCTCGTGTCAGATGCTGGTGTATACTCACTGCCAAAACACTGGCACTATAATTTGGTCTCCATCTTTCATAGACCAGAAAGCAGCTCCAATCTAGGCTATAATGGCTCCGACCTTGTGCGTTCTGCGTGGAGAGGGTGGCGATGGGGTGCGCTCGGCAGAGTGGCGCGCTGGCGCCGCCTGGCGGCAAAAACAAAGAATGCATGATGCAGATCATCTCGGCTAGTTAATAGCTTCGATCAACGACATCGCTTGTATCGTATTACTTCGTTCGAGACAAGAAGGCGATATTCTGCTTGTGAAGCATTAAAGCGACCAGAAATCTTGAAGACGACCAACGACATCTATACTTGAACTCTTGCATCTGCGCAAATCCATCTTCTGCAGTGTGCAATATCGAACAGACACCGGCGATATGGCAGCCGTATTAATCGTCCTGGGAGGCGCAATGATCGCGGAAAGGGTCGAGAAGAGTAAAGAAAAGAAGAGATTGAAGAAGGAGCATGATGATACGAGGTATCGAGAACTCGTGGAGGAGACTGGAAGGCGACTCAGTCAGACCGATAGCAATCAGATTATTCGCCACTCTTCTGTGGCGAGCGATGATCTTGTGGAAGATGATGAAGCGACACCACCGCCTTATGAGGAAGTCGTTCGGACTGAGAGTACGCCTGGGAGGAATCGAGGAGAGCAACTGGAAACACGTCAGTCAAGGCGTGACGATGAGCCACGGAAGAAGAGGGGGATTAGAGGTCTTTTGGGAGGAAGTGAGATGTCTGGGAATCGAACATGACCTAAAGCGCCGGAAATCTCTCTGTATGCAGCTCTCGTTTTTGAGTTGAGGTGTCCTCCTTCATGGAAAAAACATCGAGTTCTCCCCGCAGTGCTTGAAGGCTCCCTGCATGCGGCTTTTCTTTTCGCATCGAGGCGTTCCTCGCTTCGAGAGTATGGAAACGAGATTATTGCAACAGATTCAGGCTTGCGGAAACAGAACTGGACTTTGATCTCGATGACGACAAATTTTTTTGGCAAGATGTCAACACCAACAATTCGATTGTGTTTAACGAAGGATGAAGATACGTACATGATAAGTAATCAACAACTGCAGCAATGACACGACTTTTCTCTACAGTACCTGTTTCGCCGCCGTGAAGGTTAAGATTTGGTGCGATCGTGAAGACGATGTGATCGACAGCTGCGAGGTAATCCACTTGCGCGACAAGGTCTGTTCTTGAGCTGCAACAAGGCACCTTTTGAATTTAGCAG
The DNA here is from genome assembly GCA_029490675.1 of Cercospora nicotianae. NCBI lineage: Eukaryota > Fungi > Ascomycota > Dothideomycetes > Mycosphaerellales > Mycosphaerellaceae > Cercospora > Cercospora nicotianae. The sequence goes on along the minus strand of JANQAT010000006.1, from coordinate 2,843,724 downwards.
GGTAGCTTATTTGTTTTTGCTCGGCAACAATCACCACACCCGAGCGCATCAACGCCTCAGAAGCATCGATGGCCGAAGTTTGGTATTTTGAAGCGCTTTCGATTGTTACCTCGTCTCGTCGCTCCTGTACATGATACCTGCGTCAGCAATATTCTATCTATATCATCATCGTCAGAACAGCACTGTCTCCTTTTTCTCTACGCCCCCTCGCTGACGACTTCGTAAGAAATCCCGAAGCCATGGGTCCAGAGAATGCCCAGTCAACCAGCATATCCGAAACGGAAATCGCTAAGTCGCGGGAAACTGGCGTTGAGCTGACAATGTGGCAAGGAATCATCGCTATTCACGGGCGTGAGATTCGACAAGACAAGACGAGACGGTTTTTCCATAAAGTCTGTCGCTGCCCCTGCCAATATGACAACCAGGTGACGTCGGGATGAGAATGCCGAACATTGGTCGGGATTGTTGAAAGTACCTTTTTTCTTTGGTGTGTCGATTCTGCTTTTGTACATGTGCTCCTTGTCTCCGAAAGGAACCGCGCTGTAGCCAAGAGAGCTGTGCTTGAGGTACTCGAGTTAGGGCTATTGGATTGTTGTGAGCGGACGAGGAATCGACGAAGTCGGGCCCGAAAGCCTCATGATTGCTCTCGACCAAGTATCACCCCATGTTCTTTCTTCAATGAAGGAACGGCGGACCATCGGCGGTACTTGATTTTGAGAGGCACGGTGGGGTGGAATTTCCAAACCGACAAGCTTGTAACGACTTTCTGGACAGCACGGCAACTGGCCCTTACAGGTGTCATATATCATGGATGATGCTCCCTGGGAAAAGTCAATCCCACTGGTCACCCGGTTGTTGCGCTGTGATGCGGCATAAAATACCTGCATACACCCTCGTCCATCGATAGGCTGCAAAATTCCAAAGCCACCAAAACGCCGCATGGTGTGTGCTGGAGCTGTCAGGAGCGCAGCAAAAAAGCAAATGTTCAATTCCATGATCCCTGGATGGACCAGCCATGAAAAAGAGGATTCGAGATCCTAGTCATTCCCAGCCACCAGCTAAGCGCGGTGTCATCCCAATCAGGTCTGCAAGGAGGAGCGAACACGTTACACGGCGCAAGCGCAACTGTGCCGTGGCTTTGGGTATGATTTACATTGCATCCATGCTCTCGTTGTCATTACAGCAAACCGGGTGACCTCTGGACCAGCCAGAGCCATTTCCCGGAACTCTCTGCCTCGTTTCGCTGTCGCGTCAAAACTTCTAAATCTCCTCCATCCTTGATATGAAACTACTATTAGTCATCTCTTCATGCAAACATCGAGTGCGTTGTAAAGGACTGCCCACTTAGATAATAGTGGTATCTTGCGAGAAACACGAGTACAATAGTGTAGCGTGCGCGACGGAGTAACGTTTTACATGCGAGCTTCCAGCAGTAAGCTGAGGGTGTCGCAGTGCGCACGCTGTGCGGCGCAGAACCAGTCACTGTGCTGGCTGTGCTGAGCCCAGGCGGGTACCTTCAAATGTAGCTGGTTGGAGATTGGTGGCAGCGTTGGTCGAGCCATACAAGGCTATCGATCTCGTGAGGCAGACGCTGACATTTCTGCGCCGGCAGCGGCATTCTCCGGATCCAGCACATTCAGGCACTCTATGAGTACTGCAAGGCACGTCAGCTTCCGCATTACAGGTATGGCAAGGTGTCAAGGAAACCCACGGTCCATGATCTCTTCTTCTGCTACGCCCATCTGATAGTCCACCAAGCCGTGCTTCTCTACGCTATCACAGAGACGGACCAGCTCGCGTGATAGATGCTCGAGTATCTGCGCGCTCATGATCGATTGAGGTTCACGGAGTCCCTGATTTCGAATGTAATCTTGAGTGAGCTCGCGCTGCTTCTCGAGCGTCACGAGCCATGCGCGATTGAACTCATCCCAGAGTCGTATTCGTTCGTCATGCAGATTATCGTCGTCACGCGTCAGTCCTGCAGCTGCGATTAGCTCAGCTTAAGCGTGCAAAAAGGTGATGCGGTTCACTTACCTAACGCTTCAGCGTTACCGAGCAGATAGAGCGAAACGTCCATCAATAGGCCGCCGACTTCGCGTAATGATCCCTCTCGTACATTCGTGAAAAGTGTGCGGATCTGGTTTTGGTAATTGGCGAAAGCCTGATCAACAGATTGTGCAGAGCTTGGGGTGTATTGCGTCGTAGTAGCGTACGAATATGCGCCAGACTGCGTGGGATCCATCATCGCGCTTGCATAAGTGGACGAAGGTCCAGCTGCTGCGTACGCCGAGGCCTGATATTGGGAGGGCAAGTGCGGCGGCGCCATTTCGGGCACTGTTGCACTCGGAAGCGATTGTCCTGCAAGGTAATACTGTGCTGCTGCCGTTTGCGACGCCGCGATTTGGGAAGCGAGCGTCTCGGAAGCAGTGCCAGGGCGCTGGGAATATCGTGAGACCGGGTCGTAAGGCGATTGCGTCGATTGCTGCGTGGGCTGTGCCATGCTGTACATGTGGGTGGAACCATATTGCTGATATTGCGAATTATCGCTCTGTCTCTGTACATCTGCGCCTTGCATATCTGCGGAGTATTGCATCGTTTGTGCTGCTGCGGACGCTCCAGTCCCATACTGCGAGCTTTGTCCGAAGCCATACACTTGCGCGTCGCTGCTAGCTCTTGCAGGCGGAGCGACTGCTTGTGGAGACTGCTGAAGATAGCCTGAAGACTGTCGAAATCGCTCCACAGATCCGCCCGGGGTGTTGTACTGGCTGCCGGGCTGAGCGCTACTGCTTTGCGACTGCTGCGGACCATACGGATTTTGTTGCGCGTACTGCCGTCGTGATGGATCATTGTAGTCCATCCCAGAGTCGTGGCGGTCCCCGTAATCTATCCCTTTCCGCGTCGACGCCAACGGCGAGAAGGGCGGTGATGCATAGACAGTCGCCAGGTTGACGGTTAGTGGGTGGGTGGGTGGAGGGCGCAAAGGGATCTATCTGGCTGTCGTGATTGCGAGCTCGGAGAGCACAATAGATGTCCAGCTGTCAATCGATAGCAGCCTTACAGCAGCGGGAAGTTGGCCAGAGTCCGTGTGGAAGGTGACCTAGACAAAGCGCAAAAAGTTGAATGTTATGGCCGTGAGGGCGGAAGCTTGTTCCGGCTGCTGCCCAAGGCAGCTGGGTTGGCAGATTAATGGGGCTCGAGAGGTGATGCCGTCACGCGTGAGCGAGCGCAGCATCGACAGCCGGGCCTGGCTGACGTTTGACGGTGTTGCGCGGAAATGGGCAGGTGCAGGAGCAGGAGCGAGCAGTGCAGGAGCGAGTGGTCTTGAAGGCGAGCGTGGTCTTGAGCGAGCGACGACGAAGCGAAACAGCAGAGTGCAGTGTGGGCAAAGCCGAAGGAGTGGCGGTGCGCGCAAAGCAGACAATGCACGAGTATGGTTGGGTAGCCAAAGTGTAGTCGAATATCTCGTGAGCAGGGCCGGCCGTGGCGCGGGGTTGATGAGGTTGTCGCTGTCAGGCTTCTGAGTCGTTGCGTCGACGACGGGACAAGGAAGCACTGCCGAGCGAGTGCCCTTGCTCGCGATTAGAATTCGGAAACGCAAGGCGTGAGACGTGAAGCAAGAGTCTGCCGGACGATGGAGATTATGGGCGGGGCTGGAGGTGTCACAGCCCGGTCGGCGTCGATCGAGCAAAAGTGAGGCTCGGCCGGTAGTCAGTAGTGGGCAGCAGGGCGAAGGAGGGGAGGCCAGACAAACAGAAAGGGACGCCGCCCCGCGCGCTCGATGAGGGTGCTGAGGAATGGCCTGCTCTCATACTCGCCTCCTCGCGCTGTACTGCGGACGTTGTCGCGCTGCAGCGGACCAGGAAAGGAGGGCCGCCGCCGCCGTTGTGAGAGGTGGTATAGCAGTAGGCGATAAGAGCCGTGAGGCTGCCGGCTGCAGAGCGAGAGTCGCGCCTCGCACGCAGGATCGTCGTCGCCGTTTGCTGCCACCCAACCTTCCGGACTCAGGGATCATAACGCAAGAGAGGCGTCAGCCAGCGCGGTGCTGTAACGGCCGTCATTGGCCGGGCGTGTAGGCACTCCGCTCGACAGGATAGCAGCGCAGCACCGCACCCTCTCTGCTCTCAGCGCACCGGTGCTGCTCTGGGTGGGCGTGCGCCGGCACCCCCAGCTCGACGCTCCCAGATTGCCGTGCCGTCGACGATCCTGGCAGGTGAGGCCAGGCCGGGTGATAGCGCCAGATTATTGGGGACGGGGCAGCCTTTGGGAGGTTTGCGCGCCGACGAGCTCGTCTCACGCTTGACATGGCATTAGACTTCCGGGTGCCAGGTCAGATGCGTGCTCCATGGGCTCCGCAAGCGTCGGCAGCAGCGCGTCGCGCGGACAGCAGCAGCAGCAGCAGAGCAGCGCTGCCCTCTGTGACGCTCGACGTCCGGCGCGCGACCTGCGAACGAACACATGCTGTCATGGCGGAGGGTGAGCGATCGTGGCCACAAGGTTTTTGGCATCGCCGTGGACGCGCTCTAGCGCTGCATGTCGAGCCCTCGTACCTGCAGAAAGCGTTTGTTTGATCCCGGCTGCTGCCTCCGACTGGCTCTCTGCCGCGCTCCACCGTCCGCCATGCTGCGCCGGCCTGCAGTTACTGGTCGCGCGTCTGGAGACCACACGCGATCCCCAATGCCCAGCGCAGTATTCCTGGCATTTGGGCACACGTCCGCCCGGGCTCTGGGCAGAAATCTCAGCGTGCTGCCTCACGTGGGCCATGCCGTGTTTGGAATATGCGCCGATCACGAGAGACCGGATGAAACGAGCAAACGTAGCCTGGGTGGCCAGCGTGAGGCTCCATGCGTGTCACCGGCCGGGTGCTCGCCGGCGGTGTCGGATACGCGCAATGTCGACTGACATGCACTTCTGGCTGCTGTGTGAATGAAACGAAACAGATCTCAATTCATGACTAAGACGGCCACACGAAACGATAGTTTCAGCACGCTAACACGATACAGTTTAGCCTCTGATCGGCGCTTTCGGCTGCGCATCGATGTCACAGCTCGCTGCAAGTCCAGACGTCGGCTGGGCAGCACAGCATATGTCTTCGGGCTTTTATGATCTGTCAAGGGCCTGCCCGAGCATGTCCATAGATGACCAGGTCCCCGCCGCATCATCTAGGCCGCAATCATCTGCTCCGTGCCTCGCCTCTGCCGCACCGCCTGCACTGCCACGATGAGGGCTCGGAAGTGCACCTGTCTGGGATGAAACGAATCGACGTGGTGGGTACCACTTCCAGCAGCCCGGTATGCAGTAGCGATTCGGCCAGGGATCTCAAACCGGCACATCGCACACTTCGACAGATTGTACCTTCGAGGAGCGCTCCCTCTGCGTGCGACACATGAGACCAACTCACGATATTAACCCGCCGGGATAACAGCTCTATGGCACATAGCGGCATTTCAGGACGCTGTGCAAGCGCCCTATATCTCGAGTATTAAGAACAAGCTGAGCACGGATAACTGCTAGATGTCCGTCTCCTTCCGTGCCCGCGAGCACTGACAATTTTCGAGTCGATGCCATGGAAGCGATCTGGTCGTGAAGGAAGCTCCGAAGCGGCGGGAATGAGGTACAGAGTGGCATCATCATTGAGACTGAAAAAGACTTGGCCGCTTAAACGGGCGCCGGATTTTCCGCTCTCGCAATCTACGTTTTGTATATGCCAGACTCTTTGCATCTCACGTCGTGGAGGATGTGAGTGGTATGGGTATCACTTTTTGCGACAAACATGTTGAAAGTTGTTGAAACGCCAGGCCTTTCCCTAATTGACAATCATCGCTTAAGCGCCGTATGCCTGCTTGGGGAATGGATAACTGTAGTAGCGTCAGCGAAAGAGGCCAGCTATGAGTGAGGTTCGGATTGGTAACGTACGCAGGTCCCAGCTCGCGCAGGCTCAGTGCCGCCAGCCACTGGCCCATGTCGACGCAGGTCTCGAGCTTCTCGCCCTTCACAATGCCGGCCACGAAGCCTCCTGCGAAAGCATCACCGGCACCTGTCGTGTCAACAATCTCGTTCTTGTCAATGGAGTGAACAGGGTAACTCTTTGCATCTCCTTCGTCCTGAACGGCAACCACAGTCGGGTCGGTGCCTTGTGTGATGATCGCAACACGCTTCCGCTGTGTGTTCTTCTTTGGAAGGTTGGCGAGCGCCTTGGCGATGGTTGGAATGTCGTGGGTGTTCAAGTCGTGCGAGTCGGCATATGCGATGGCTTCTGTCTCGTTGCCGACGACATAATCCCAGTAAGGAGCAGTTTGGTCAAGAGGATCCTTGAAGAATTGGGCGATGAAAGGCGCCGAGAGCGAAAGGATGAAAGGCTGAGGCCGTTATTAGCAACTAACGCTTGCACATGTGCCGTTTCCGTTGTGCAATTCACCTTGTTCGTCTTTGCTGCTTCCTCGGCAAGTTTCAAGACGGCCGGGACGCAGACAGTCAAGTGATAACCGCCAACAAAGTAGGCCTTGGCCTTCTCTGCCACTGCCCAGTTCTCTTCCAGATGCTCAATCTTGTAAGCGTTGGCTGCAGCAAGATCTGTGACCATGCTCCTGTTGTGGCCGGTGATGATGACACCACACCGACCAGTTGGCTCCTTCTCATCGTAACGATATCTGACAGCAAGGCCAGCCTGCTTGTTTGCGTCCTGCAGAATATCTGCATACTTGTCCTTGCCAACGCAGCCAAAGAAGACCACAGAGTCGGGCTTGAGCAGGTACTACGAACGAAAGGCATTGTTAGCCTGAAGATCATGGATATACCTTTCGACACAGCCTCCCCACTCTCTGAGCAACCTGGCCAACTTTTCTCGCTGCATATCGGTCCAAGCCTGATTCCACCAATGGGAACTTCCTGCTTGTATCAACCTACCTGAGCTCCTCGTGCTGTGTTCTGAGCTGCACCTCCTGCCAACAGCTTCGCATCGCGGTTCTTGATCAGCTCCTCGTAGAGTGTCAAATGCTGCTTCTCAGCGAGGATGGCGTCGTTGGCCTTGAGTCCATATTGTTGGAGAAGGGCATCGTCACTGATTTCACACAGTCAGCAGAGTCGATGGAGTCATTCACTTGAATATGAAAAGATGCCCACGGGAGTGAGAATTTGACGAGCTCAAAAAAGGTCAGGACTTACCCTTGGCCCTGAATGTCGAGAAGTGGGTTCTCAAGGGCGAGGAGCTCGTAGGCGTGATCGGAGGACATGATGAGTGCGAGTAGATTGGTCCTTCAAAGCTTTGGCACGAGTACAGTGTGATGTCGAAGATGTACCGTCGTCAATGGGTTCGACAAGATTTTGGAAGCTGATCCAGGGTCATTGACATTGTCCCGCGAACCTGCCCCGCGTGTGGGTCCCACCGGCGTTTGCGTGCTCCGACGTGAAGCGGTCATCGTGAAATGCGAACACGGTGACCGAGAGGCCATGCTCCCTCCCACTATCACACCGAGCCTTCACTGCCAGCAGCGAAAAATAGCAGTGTCAGCTATTCTGATCATCTCAGGAGGCACATGAGCACTGGATGCGATAGCAAATTCGCCATCACCATCAGCCCGTGCCAACACGACAGACGACAATTCAGCATCCGCGCTCACCTCTTCGTCGTGTGCAGGCTTGCCCAAGGGTATCGCATCACAACATCACCCTTGCCGAGTGGCCGATGTCTTCGCAGAAGCACGCGCCGTGATGTGCTCCACCATGTCTGCCTTCCGTCGTTCCCTCAAACACGCTGAGCACGAAACGTAGGCACGACTGGCGGTTCTTGCGATTCGTGGACAAGCGATCACCGAGAGCCTGTACCATCTGCCGTCCGAAGAAGAATAACAAAGCTCTCACAGCACCTCTTGCTGAGTGCCACACCTGTCTCCTATCTCGTAAGTGGGGACTGACGACACTACGCCCAGTCGCAGCTTGGCGCACTTGCTTGACCTCAATAGAACCGATTCGGCTCCTAAGAACGACGATAGGTGAAGTGTTATACGCTGGACGCGATACGTCCTGCATCGACTCTTTGCCAAAAGGGCTTCTGATATGGATACGGTCTCAGCTTCGCCCTCAATGTCCGCCCCGGCAGAGCCCAGCCTGGAGTTCATACGCTGTTACGCGTCACAAGACGACCAAGAGTCTCGGCTTCCAGGAGACGAGCGTGGGCCACCGATGAAAGCATCAATTCACAAGGACAAGTACTTTCGTGCTTTGCTGAATCTCCACCGGTCCGCGTGAAAAGCATGAGGAGTGCTACAATTTTGTCCAACGCCTTGTGCATTTCTTCCTGGGCTTCAACATTTTCCCTTGCCAGTGCAACTTCAAAAAAGGATGACCCTGGTCTCTTCCATTTCGTGACTGTAAATCAGACGAACTTGTTGTGTATGCCTCAATCATATTACTGACAATCCCCAGAGACCAGATCTCAAGCCGCCAAGGTGGAAGGTAAACATCTATCATGAAGAGCTGCTCAGTCCGGGATACTGGTTCGTGGCCCCTCGAGAACCTCTTGGCGCCGAAGAAGTCGTTGGACCATGGGTCGGACCAGCGATCTATGATGGATGGGGTGAGCTGATCTGGAGCGGCGCCGCACTATTTCGCAATACGATGACCGATGATTTTCGCGTCAGTAACGTTGGCGGTCAGGATCTGATGACCGTCTTACATCAAGAGAAAGGTCAGGGAGTTGTTGTCCGGCCTTCATATGGCGTGAGAAACGCCATTCGTTTTGGCGATCCGCGAGCAATAAATATTCACGAGTTCCATTTTGTGGACAATGGTGCTCGGGCTCTTATTGTCAGAAGCAACAAGACGGTGGCAAGCATCGAAGACTCCCAATCTGTTGGGATATCTGAAGGCTGTATCGCAGAGTTTGATGGTTTCGAAGAATATGAGACCAGTACGTGGGAATCAGTCTTCAGATGGAACTCTTTTGGTCGCATTGGACTCAATGAAAGCACCGCAGATGATGGCACTGCTATCGAAACAAAATGCGAGAGTGGGTGGGACTTCCTACACGCGAACTCCGTGGACAAGGATGACGATGGGAATTATTATCTAAGCGCTCGCTTCACGGACACAATCTACAAGATATTGCAGGTCGATGGAAACATCATGTGGCGACTGGGAGGCAGCAGATCTGACTTCGATATGGCTGGCTTGAAGTTTTCCGGGCAGCACAGCGTGCGCATAATTGCCTCAAACCACACGCATACGGTCCTCTCCATTCTGGACAACGCAATCAAAGACGAATTACAACCGACTCATCCGTACTCGCGAGGACTCCTGCTTTCCTTGCGCACGGATACGACGCCAATGACTGTTACGAAGCTGGCTGAGTATAACCACCCGCATGGCACTGGGGCATATGCGCACGCGCGAGGCAATCTTCAAATGCTCCGCGATGGCAACGTCTTCATTGGTTGGTCTAAACAAGCAGTACACAGCGAACACACGAGCGATGGCAAGCTCATCATGGACGCACAATTGATACCTGAATGGCTCGGATCGTATCGCAATTACAAATTCCCCTTGGTTGGCCGGCCACATGAAAAGATTGCTGTGGTCGCGCGAGCTACTGAAGATGGTACGAATGTTTGGGTATCTTGGAATGGCGCGACAGAAGTCACTCAGTGGAATTGCTACAAGAACGACGGAGTTGCATCTCGAGAGGCTAGAGCACTGGTTGCTTCAGCAAACAAGACAAGTTTTGAGACGCAGTTGCTAATTGGTGAGTCGGTGGCGAACATCACACTTGAAGCTGTGGCCAGCAATGGCACCGTTCTTGGCCGCTCCGGATTTGTTCGAGTCAATCGTGCAGATCAATCGAGGACCGGGCAGAGCATAGGCAACGCTGGTCGGGCAGACAGTGCTATGTTTTCTGCACGTCGTGTGAGTTGGCTTGTGCAACAGCACCCTTCGATGTTCGTTCTCGCCTTGGTCTTATCATTGCTGTTGTTGCATGTGGCTCGGCGAGTGCGGCGTCTGCGTTGGTCGTCGTTCAGGACTCCTGGGCAAACGAATAGAAGCCAGCCAGCGATGGTGGAAGGCCCATTTCGACAGAGTTTGTACATTTGAAGAATTATTCAAGACAGCATCGATCAACGGAGTCCATTTCATCACCATTAGAATATTATGTTATGAGAGACTTGAACGAAACATTCCAAAGGGCAAGCAGTGGGCTACTCTCCATGAACTGATGCCATAGACGTCGAAAGGTGACACTTGTGATGTTGTTGGCGGGGGCAAGAACGCGGCCATATGACCTTATTTTGTGAATTACCATCACTGCAACCACGACGCTATTCGTACAAAAACAGCTGTGGCACCAAAGCCAAACCACTGACTACTGCACGATCGCGAACAGATCGAACGCCCTGGCTCCTGTGCTGGACAAATCGCACTTCTCTTTTCTTTTCTCTTTCTCATACTACTGCCAAAGCGGAGCAACAGTCTCAACAGCACGCTCAACCACAGCGCGAACACGGTCTCCCAAAGGCTTGACCGCACATTCAACTTCCAACTTCTCGAGCCAGACTTTCGCGACACTCTTATCGACTCGAATCTCCACTCCCGGTACAGGAATACCGATGGAGACCAGTCGAGCTAGTTCCTGCTGCTGAAGCTTCTCCAAATCAACTTCCTCTGCCTCATTCTCGCCATTGGTCTCTGGCGTTACAATTTTCGGCTTGTTGATCGGGTTGACTGCCTCCTCACCAAATTGTGCCTCCAGGAACATGAACAATCTGTTCAGCCGCTCCTCAGGTGTAAGATTTGCGTGAAGATTTCTCTTGCCGGCGATTGCGCTGTTCCCTTGTTGTGCGCCGTGGTTGTGGCTGTGAGATTTTGAGCTCTGCTTGACTGCAGCGGGCGAGCTCTCTACTGTCAGCAAAACGGCCATGACAGCGTCAGCGATCGCATCGTTGGTGGCGTTTCCTTCCCATTCAAGCTCCACAAGTCCGTTGTCTTGGCAAATGACACGCACACATCCTCCCATGACTTCGAAGACTGTCGCGTGATGGGATGGAAGTTCTTCGTCGGCTTCCTCTTGTTTGCCATTCGCATTGACTTTCCCGTTCGCACTATTGCGGGTGACGTCTATCGTGCCAAAGGTGCCTTCCAAGGCCCATTTGATCAGATCTGTAGAGGCAGACGCGAGTGTCAATCGTTGTCGACAGACAATTGTAGTTGTTGTAAGACCAGCGTATTCCTTCAAGTCCTCGGGTGCCATGAGTGAAAGTTTGAAATCATTCTGAACTAACACTCCGGAGATGACTTGACCTAGAGACGAAGTTTGATCAAACTCCGATTTGGGCTTCTTGACAGCACCTTCCGTCATGTCTTCGTCCTCGTCGCTTGTTGCAGATGGACTTGGTAACATTGTTGGGGGCTGAACAAGGGATGCTAGCCGACCAACAACTCGAGCGACCTTCTCTTGCCGGAAAGGTATTCGCACCTCCTCGCAGTTGGCTGGGGAGTAGACTTTCATCTTGCCGGTTCCTAACAGTCTAGACTTGAGCCTGTTCATATTGTGCTTCTCGCCATGGACAAGGATGACGACAGGAGCAGCGACTTCCTCGATGAACTCTCGATTCTCCTGGCCATCAACGTGGACGGCAAAGTTGAACTCTTGTACCGTGCACCTCCTCGGAATCTGCTGTCTTTCGCCGTCTGGCCCGCCCGCCTTTTTCCCCAACACATTGCCTGCCGAACGATCCATAGTCACGGCAGTGATGTGATCAGGTTCTAGCAGAAGGTTCTTGGCCATTGTACCTTCGACGCTGTACCCCGTGATAATGACACCGTTCTTCTGGTCCGGCGCCCAACGCTCGAGCAGTGCACGTGAAGGGCCATTCTGCAACATTCCGGGCGAGGCCAGCACCACACTGCCGCCGACGTCCTCAAATCGGTCAACTCCTTTGAGTGCACGAACGAATTGGAAGTCCCATGGTCCAGCAGTACCGCCCTCTCCGACCGAGGTGCCGGCGGCACTGGCTTGGAATTTGGACTTGATCCTGTCATTCATGTCGTCGACGTATGTCTGATACACGACCATAACCTTCCGGGCAAGACCAGAAGCGTAGTAGATGGGGAACTTTCGATACTCCTCATGCCTCTGCCAGTGGTCCTCCAAGATCAAAAGCAGCTCCTGTGTGTTACCAACAGCAGTCGTAGGCATCAAAACTCTGCCGCCGCGGTTCAAGATTGTTGTTATTGACTTGATGAGCGCATTCTCACGCTCTTGCCGAGGAGTCCTGGTACTGATGCCAAAAGTCGACTCGGTAATGAGACAATCGATCTTGACATTTCGGGGCACGGCTGCTGGGATCAAGTGTCGATCATTCTCGCGAGAGTAGTCGCCCGTGAACAGAATGTTGAGCCCGGCGATCTCGATAAGGTACATGCAGGCGCCGAGGACGTGACCAGCAGGGTACGGAGTGAACCGAATGCCATTGTGCGAGTGAGTGGTGTGGAATGAGATGGTTTGTATCATGGGCAGGGTCGAGAGGATGTCTTGTTCGGTGTATAACTGGCTGACATAGCCGTCTGTGCCAGATGTGGATGACGCTGGAGTATGCGTATTGTGCACACGCACAGCATCTTGGGTCGTCCATTTGTAGATTGCTTTGGTGGGGTGCGTCATATAGACCTTGCCAGCGAAGTTCGTCTTGGATAAGACATAGGGCAGAGAAGCGGAGTGGTCCTGGTGAAAGCTGGGGCAGCTCGTTAGCTTGCACTTCGACTCGCTATCTAGACATGCTTATTGCGGGCAGACGGTGCAGGGGGTGAGGATCATAAGCAAAGAAAAGAAAGGGCAAGAGGTGGACAGCTGGCATACAATAGCTACAGAATCTACTCTGCTGCTGTAGGATTTGAGTAGTGAGCTCGACGAGATGCGACATCGTAACGCACTGACTTTCCTCCTTGGCCGCCAAGCCATGCGTCCGACTGTAGCCTCACTGTCCAATAAACTGGAATCCACTTACTGTGTGATTAAGAGCAAGTCGACGGTGCTCAGGTCGAACTCATCGTAGAAGGGCAGAGCGCCCAGGCCCTCGTAAGATGGGTGAATGCCCGCATCCAGCATGACTGTCTTGCCCTTGTACTGTATGATGTGACAGGATCTGCCCACCTCGTTGCCGCCTCCAAGCGCGAGGAACATGAGCTCATCTGAGGGGTCTACAGGTTCTTCATCCTCCGGCGCCGCATTCATGGCCGAGTGCGCGCGTTTCGTCGCCATGGCCGCAGATCTCGTGCGCGACGCGCAGCGGCGGAAGGGAGGCGGGTGTTGTCAGCCTGTAACAATGGCGGCGAGCGCGTCACATGCAGCGGCGCGTACAAATCGATGCGCTTAGAGGCGCAGTCGTTACTGAGGTGATGAATGTTGATATGATGAGGTGAGGTGGAAGTTCGAGTGAGAAGCTGTGTGGAGAGCCGCATGGGTGAATGCGAGGTGGTGAATGCAGCTTTCTCGGCAGTGCCCGGCCGCGCCGCCGCTCAGAGTCAACTCTGCGCACGCTTCTACCGTAACATCGACACGCCAGCAGCACGAATCCGCCTGCACCCACCACCGCCGACCGCGCACCGCCCCATCGCGACCATTCGACGACCCGAGCGCATTCTTTATCGAACGGCGCCGACGAGCAGCGAGCATCTGATGAGAGCGGCAGGAGCAGACGGCCACTGAGGAGGCGTCACCTCGCGTGAGGGAGACAGGACAAGACAGGACTACGACGGCCGCAGCCTGTGCTCCGTCGTGCTTGGCCCCAATCGCCAGTCGCATTCGCCGCGTCTCCTCGCATCGCCAGAGCGCAGGCGACATCCATTTGTGCCAGTTGAGGCGTCGCCGCGATGGCCTATCCGATGCAACCCCAGGCCCCCAAGCAGCCGCCGAACCCATACCCACCCTACGGAGCTCCGCCATCTGCCTCTCCTCCCGCCCAGTCCGCGTTCGCCCCGCCTGCTAAGCGACAGCGCCTGTCTCCGGATCCTAGGTCGCCCGCTGGCAACAGTCCGGTGTATGCGCAGTCGCCCGTGTACGGAAATTATGGCCATTCGCCGGTGCAGTCTCCATATGCGCAGCAATATGCATCGCCGCAGGGCTCCTTCAATACGCCCCAGCAGTATTCACCGCCAGCCGGACAGTGGCCAGCTTCACAGCAACAGCAGTCGCAGTACCAGTCCATCCAGCAGCGGCCGACCCAGATTAGCCCGCCTCCGCCGTCTAGCTCACATCTGATGCCCCCTCCACCCCGACCCAAGGAGGACAAAGATGAGAAGATCGGAGTCGATGATATTGGGGACAGTCTATTCGGCAGCGGCATTAATTTGAAGGACGAGGAGAACTATCTGCACAACACATGGCACAATCGTCATGCGCAGAATGAAAGCTTTCAGACGAATAATTCTACGTCATTCGGCTCAAATGGCTCGAGCGGGAACAATAGCTACGGGTACTTAACCCAAGGCACATCATTTGGCAGCCAAGGGCAGAATGGCGCCTTCGCAGGAACTACCGGCCGGCCACTGTCGCAGGAGGATATCGAGAGTGAAGCACGGAGGAAGCGAGAGCAGGCGGCTAGAAGACAGGCAGAGCAACAGTCCCATCACTTGAACAACCAGTTCCTGTCGGGAAATTGCGTGAGGAAGCGAATGCACCAGCGAGCGATGGAGAATGGTGTGAAACTCGACATTAATGGCGTGTACGTCCGGAATCCGGAACCGCAGCAACAGCCCCAGGTCATGGTGAACGGTGACGGCACGACAGGAATCGCTGTCGTGAAGACTAAGCCGGAAGCCATGATTGAATCGGGTGTTCCATATGAGCACATGCTTACGCTTCTGAGTCTGGCCGCACAGGAGCGCATGCGAGGAGTGGTAGACGAGGCGTACGCTCTGGCACGTGCCCGACGGTATGGTGATCATGGTAGAGTAATTCCTGCCGATTTTGCAAGCATCTCCACTGGGCTGGGAAAGCAGAGTCAAGAAACCATTGTCCCGGATAGTGTGACCGGTTCGCAATGGGACCGACCTGCGGAAACGCCTTTAGAAGAGAACAACGGCGATGCACAGGTTAATGGACTAAAGTCTACACCATCACCAGGACCAGTGCAGACTGTTGCATATCAGGGGAGCTTGCATCTCAAGCTACGTGAAATCGCAGCTAAAGACGCACAAGCAGAGAAAGAACGTCTAAAGAAACGCGAGGCCCGCAAGCGCAAGGCTGAGTCGGGCGAGGGCGCAACTCCCATGGACATTGCTCCTGATACACCCACCGAGGCAGTTGCCCCAGCCGCGCCTAAGATCAGCAAAAAAGAACAGAACAAGAAAGCAAAGGAACAAACGGCCACTACCGTAGCAGCGGCCTTGACTCAATCAAATCAGACAGCTGCCATGATGGCTCTTGGAGGCAAGAAGAACAGGTACTCGTGGATGAACAAACCAGACAGCAAGGATCCGACCGCGAACCGCTTCGCCAAGCCTGCCAGCGGAACATCGACACCAAAGCCCCAGTCTGGGCCGCAAAATGGTCCCGCTGAGGCGAAAAAGGTCGAAGAAAAGAAGGCACCCCAATGGGGCGAATGGCGCGAAGATGATGTCCATGGCAAAGGCGTTGAGCTTCGCGACCTCATTCTCATTCTGGATCGAGACGGCAAGGACAAGCGGACCTTGGCTAAGGCGTTGATGAAACTGCCCATCGACTCCAAGTAGGGCTTTCCGAGTCGGCTCCGGCAAAGACTTGGGCGAAATACTGTGAAAGCAGACCGTGGAAGAATTCTTACAGCCTAAGGCAGCGGCTCCGTTTCGCCTGCTTGCCCCTGACACGCCAAGGTTGGTTCATGGAATATGGTGCTCGAGCCTCGCAGTATGCTAGATGTTACCTTTGACATCAGGACGTCGACCATGAGGACTTGTAAAGGGTTGGTCACGAGCTTTCAGATGTCCTTTGTTCTCATGACTCTTTTGAAGTTTCTAGCGAGGCGTTGAGGATGGGTGGGATGAAAAAGCAGAAAGACTGCTTATGGAGCACAGAGGCTCTTTGTATCTACACTTCGAGACGTTGTCCAAATATTACTTCAACTCCTGAGATGACTGAATGCTGGGTGTCCATGGCACAATTGAATTATGCCATGCTTGAGGTATACGACTGAAAAACGCAAAAAAGCGAATCGAAAATACTTTGAGAAACATGTAAATTGGTAATAACTAGGTGCTCGCTAACCGAAAGAACTATATCTTACAATGCACATAGTCCACCCCTTCAACGCCACGCCAGTAGTCAGACAGAGGATTCGTAACTTCGTGCTTACAGCGCACAGCACTGTCGTATGCTTTATCGCCTTCCTGTTTTCCGGCCGTCGCATTCACAGTTGCTTATCAAATCAGAACGCCGCAGCAAATGCTTATACTAGGACCCCAGAGCAGGTGTAACCAGTTTCCCTCTGCACAGCCTCTTTGAATCCTAAATGATGCATACTCAAACAGTTCGTCTTCATCAATTATTCAGAACAGCCCATTCCAAGACCTCGAGCGCCATGAGCACAAGTAGAAGCGTGCTTGGGAAAATGACGACCACGTAGCTTGCTACGAGCAGACTTGACATCGCACCCATGAAGACATTGTTCAATTGGCAAATTTGAGCCAATTGCAATGCTGAAGGTGCACCTGTGAGCAAGAAGCACACAATGATGAAGATCGGGTCGTCCAGAATCGACACCGGCACGAATTTCGCGGTCAGTGCCAGAACGGGAGCCATGATGATCACTGGCATGACCATTCTGCTGAGAAGCGAAGCATAAAGGAGCTTCCGTTCTTCTTTCTTCTCCTCGGGCGTACTTGCCAGCTGATCCTGTGGGAGGGTGGATCGAGCGAGATTCGCGCCCAAGACGACCAGAATCAACGGGACTGCCACGTTACCACTCTGTTGAATAGCACGAGTGACAGAATTGCGGATCAAGGTGCCGTCGTGGAAAAAGAGATCTTGCAACTTAGGAATGCTGGCCACAATGAGTGCAGCCAACATCGCCCAGAGGAGGATTCATTTGCCTCCATACTCCTGCCCAGAACTTGCTGTTGTAGTAGTGGAACGTCTTCGAGACCTTCTGCACTGGAGTCGGAAGAGCGCGGAAGAGGTTCGCGAAGAACGTTCCAACTGTGGCCCAAAATCGCCTGGCGTAGAGCACAATGGTATTCTGAACACGGTACAGCGGGGCCTTCCATCCGCCGGACTCATCTGCTGCAGAACGCGAAGATTGTGTTCTCGAAAATTGCGGAAACTGCGTGATGGAGTTGGTCGAAACGGAACGAATGCTATCGGCATCTTCACCTCGATTGCGGCGAGGCAGTTTTCGGGGCTCAGTGCTAATGTCGTTGCCATTTGCTGGCGCGGCAGGTACGATTTCGTGTCGCAGGTCTTCGCGGGAAGCTGTCAAGGATGAGCTGGGCGTGCTCTCAGAAGCACTGTTGAAACCAGAATCGCTGCCTCCGATCCCCTTGATCACATTGTCGTGCTCGTCGGTCCAGGGTCCATCCTCAATCAATCGATCTCTCTCTTCATCGTCATCTCCTCGCTCAGATGGAGTGTATGCGTGAGCTGGCTTAAGCAGCACACTGTATCCCCATGTCCATCGTAGAAGCTGGCCCAATTGTTGAAAAATTAACAGATACAGGATGCCTCTTGCTCCCACTTCATTGTCATTGTCACCCGGTATCCGATCCCAGTGTAAGCCGCTGATAGTCTTGCTCAGACTGAGCACCAGGGATATGGGCAACGAGTTGGAATTGCCAAAGACGCCCATTGCCAGCACAAAGTTCTTCTGCATCTTCTTATCCTTCTTTCCAAAGCCAAAGAGGCGAGCCATTATCTGTGCCGATATGTACGACACTAATGTCTGTACCACGAAAATGAACGGAATGACGGCGAGGTCCGCAAGCTTATCGGCATTTAGCTGACTTGCCAGTTTGGTGAAGATGAGGCATGGTGTAAAGACCATGGTGTTCAGCTCGGCCAAGAATTTCTGACTGTTGGCATCGAACATGCCCGTAATTGCCACCAGGTATCCGGGGAGGGCGACAAATACGACTTCCAGCACTGCTTCTGACACCAGGCCGGCCAAGTGCAGGAAGTTGGGATGCGACTCATGGGCGGTGGATGTGATGGCGTCCATGGTGATGTTAGCAGCAGCGTCCCATATCGGATAGCTCGCTGGCATCGATTGGTCCGTCACTGTGCGCCGTTGCTTGAAGGCGACAAGAGAAGCGCTGGCGAGTTCACGCAATCGGAAGGATTTGGGAGTGTCGAAGAGCATGGCGGGCGACGCTCAATAGGGCGGCTGGCTGTGGGTCGGATGGGCGGGAGCCGGAGTGGCTTTGTGCGGTGTGCGCGCGCTGCTTTGTCCTCACGAAGATGAGGCAATGGGCGAGAAAGCGAGCGTGAAGACGTGTAGCGGCAGCTGGCGCTAACTAGGAAGCTTCGAAAGTGTTCCCGGCACGCTTCACGCGGCCCACGTGGCGGTGGTCGACATGTTCAACAGGATGTAGGCGGGCACTTGGGCAGGTAGATGCAGAAGTAGTCGGGGGAGGAGGAGAGGGCGGATTCGGAGAATGTCGCTGGGTGCAGGGCGGTGTTGTCGCAGTCTAGTCGCGCTTGGCTTCATCACCTCATGGTCTTGGCTGCTTGCCCCAACCCTGCTTGAGGTGCACACCTGCAGACCACAGGCAAAAGTTTAAACGGTGCTCGCGCCTCACCTCGCTGCCGCGCCTTTCCACGTTGCCGGTACAGTGTTTAACCTTAGGCCGCGAGCCCAAGCCAGACCCAACTGTTCCACACATGTGTTGATGGCCTCGTTCTTGTCTGCAATATCGTCCCATTCACTCATGCACGGCCTGAAAGACACTGCTCCCTCTGCTCCGTCTATTGTCGGACCTATGGCGGCGAGTGGCTCCCACAACGAGCTGCCTATCAGAAGCTGTGTGACGAGTAGCGACCCAGCGTTATCGCTGTGGTGTTCATCATGATGGCCATCCGCATCAGTGGACTGTGCCAAGCGGTGATGCAAACGCTCCAGCGAGCACTGGCGCTAGTCCATGTTTCCACGCTGAGCCGATGCTGTGCTGCAATGCGATCAATGGCGTGCACAGGCAAGCCACAGCGGAAGCAGTCTCGAATACTTCATCAACGCCCGGCTCTTTTGCACGCGGGAATGTGCGATGCAGGCCTGCGTTGCGCAACTATGATGACTTGCTTTCGCGCTCGCACCGCCCTGTTTCCCCCACTCGTCTCTGCCTTCCGCTCCGGAGTGTCGATGTCCTCGGCTCCACTCCCGTTCCGCCATCGAAGTCTACTTCCACTGCACCTGTGAACACAAATCCTATTCCCTCTGCGCCACACTGCCGATCGTGGCTCTGATCCGTATCCCGCCAAATCGCACGCACGCGTGAACAACCTTCGTCTGCGTGTCCCTATCCAGCACCACCGCCGCTGCTGTTGAGCGGGCCACGGCTGCCTGACGCCTGCAGAGCCTGCGACCGGAGCGCATCCACCTCCGCCCGCCAACCGTCACGATCATCGAGAACCGCGTGGGCTCCGCAGCCAACCTACCACATTGACCATGTCGTCAGAACCAGAGTCACCACTCAACTCTCCCTCGCCGCCCACATCGCCCGATGAGCTCAACTCTCCGCTCACCAGCCCTGACCCAACACGAGTGACCTCGCCAACAGTGCAACGGATGCAGTCGGACACGAGCGTGCCGTCCAGCATGGCCAACATGACTGCTTCCTCCACCGCGCGGGGCCAGCTGGACGCAGCACGCAGACCGGCGGGAGCGACATTCGCGAGAGGGAATCCACCTACCATGAATCCTGATATTGCCGCGCGTATGAAAGCCTTCACGCTCAATAGGCAAGGCCCAGCTACGCCGCAGCCCGATCGCAGCCCCATCAGTCCGCCTTCAACTGGTCAAGCAACCCCGGGAGGATTTCCCTCGAACTTCAGACTACCGCCTGGAATGCAACGACCCTCTCCAGCACCAATGCACTCCTCGCCTGCCGTCACGGGAGCTGGTAAGCCCATGTCTCTGGCTGAGAAGCGAGGTTTGAAGCTGCCTGGAGGCCTACCTGGCTCTGGTCCTGCTCCTGGCGGTCCAGGTGCTCCTGCCGGCAGGCAAAGGCCACCAGGAATGACCCTCTCTAGCATGGGTGGTGGTGCTCCGAATGGTGACGCTTCTGGTCAGCAACCCGCGAAGCCCGAGACCGCTATGGATAAATATGCGGATATGATCGACACCAAGACTGGAGCGCTCAGGTTCAAGGGAAAAGCAACGGTGCACGGTGGGGGCATTGACTTCACGTCAGGCAAAAGCTTTAGCATCAGTCTGGATGAGGTGGACACCCTTGATGAGCTCGGGAAAGGCAATTATGGTACGGTCTACAAAGTGCGACATGCAAGACCGAAGTTCAGAAAGACTGGCCAAGGGCTGGCAGGTAACAAAGCTCGTGGACCCCTCGCAGAAGAAGAGCAAACTCCAACATCGCCTACACGGCCCAGTAACGCCAGTACGACCCCAACCAACACTACAGCTCAGCAAGCGTATGGAAGAGGCGGCACAACTGGCATCGTCATGGCTATGAAGGAAATGCGTCTCGAACTGGACGATGCAAAATTCCAGTCTATCATCATGGAACTGGACATCTTGCATCGATGCGTTTCGCCCTATATCGTGGATTTCTATGGCGCCTTTTTCCAGGAAGGTGCTGTATATATATGTATGGAATTCATGGACGGCGGCAGTTGCGACAAAATATATGGAGATGGTGTTCCGGAGGGTGTATTGAGAAAGATCACGTACTGTACGACACTCGGCCTGAAATCGCTCAAAGAAGAACACAACATTATCCATCGCGATGTGAAACCTACGAACATCCTTATGAACACGAGAGGACAGGTCAAAATCTGCGACTTTGGCGTGAGCGGGAACTTGGTGGCGAGTATAGCCAAGACGAATATTGGTTGCCAGTCCTACATGGCACCGGAGAGAATATCAAGTGGTGGCGGCGGCGCGCCAGGAGGCGCTGTCGGAACATACAGTGTGCAGTCTGACATCTGGTCACTGGGTTTGACGATCATCGAGTGTGCTCTGGGACGATACCCGTATCCACCAGAGACGTACGACAACATTTTCTCGCAACTCGCTGTAAGTATCAGGAGCTTTACAAGAAGGGTGACACGACTGACAATCAACACAGGCAATTGTGGATGGTGAACCTCCTGACCTGCCTGCAGACACCTTTTCGGAGGCTGCACGAGATTTCGTGGCAGGCTGTTTGAACAAGATTCCCAATCTCCGTCCGACATATCCTATGCTCCTACAACACGCCTGGCTTGCTCCTCTTGTGAAGCCCGAGACCATTACAGAAGAAGACGAAGATGCGGAAGCGGCTGCAGAAGCGGCGGCGGCAGCTGGTGAAGATGTTCCCGAGCCAAGTTCCCAGCTTTCGAGTGTACCTGCGGAGGACGACGGTGGCTTCGTCGATCGCGAAGTGGGCGAATGGGTGATTGATGCATTACGGAAGAAGAAAGAGGGCACGCTGGGGCAGCACGCCAAACCTGCTCTTCACGCCGCACCTCTGGACGCAACTGCCAGCCGGTAGTGCGAGCCTGAGCAGTGAAGACTAACGGCAGTCGTTCTGTTTTGATTCTCTTTCTTGCATCCATGATTGTTCCAAGTTCAGCGGAAAGGACGCTGGTTCGTTGCGAGTACGCAATTTGGTTTTGTTAGAGTCGATACTACATGGCAGAAAGCGATACAGTAGCATGGGACGGCATGGCGGGCAGGCGGTCGGGTGATGCGTATGTATAGAAGGCATATTCGGAAAGCCTGCAAAGACACAGTGTAGAAGAACAAACAATAAAGCGACCTGAGATGAAGAAGATCAGTCCTAGACCTATTTTCATACATTAACTCAGCAAGATTCTGAGGCGTATGTCGTAAGAACAGCTTGGCGAAATAGCTATTATGCCAGCCCGCGTACAGGGTGCTTCCAGATCTCGTCCGGCATGAGTCTCTCGCCAGCAAGGTGTTGTCATGGCGTGAGTATGTTGCTGGCATATGGAGACGCGACACGACACGATGCGGTCGAAAGCCGGAGGGTCGACGTCATGCTTAGTTAAGCGCATACGGCGGGGCCATCAAAACTTGACTAGAAGATTCTCGAGGCTTCGTCACAGATCGGGCACGAATCCGCCAGCAGCGTCCAGTAGGATTGAGCAACTTCCACGTCTTTGGGCCGAAAGGCATATCTTTACATGCTCTGTGACTGTTCCCACCCATCTTTCAACCTTTTGCATGAGCACACATTGAACGTAGACTCACACTGTCGCGAGCTCACAAGAGCGATACTCGATACTCGAGACCTTCGATTCTACTCCACCACTTCTGAGTTCCTGGTTTTCGACACACTACCGCCAACATGGCGAGCAATATGTCCTTCACCGATCGTGCTACCCAAGCGTTAGCAGAGGCACAGGATTTAGCACAACAATATCAACATTCGCAATTAATGCCGCTGCACCTTGCAGTTGCACTCATCGACCCGCAACCAGACCAGTCGAAAGACCAGCAAACCAACAACTCACACGCATCACATGCTGCCAGCTCAGCACCTCTGTTCAAACAGGTCATTGAGCGGGCACATGGTGATCCACAATTGGCAGAGCGAGCACTGAAAAAGTCTCTGGTCCGAATACCTTCACAGGATCCGCCGCCAGAGAATATCAGCGTGGCGCCAGCTTTCTCGAAAGTCCTACGAAGCGCGAACGAGCTTTCAAAAACACAGAAAGACTCCTACATCGCTGTCGACCACTTAATACAATGTCTGGTGCAAGACACGACGATACAAAAATGCCTTGCCGAAGCGAACATCCCCAACACCAAGCTGGTCGACCAAGCGATCCAACAAATTCGAGGAACAAAGCGAGTTGACAGCAAGACAGCAGATGCTGAGGAGGAGAATGAAAATCTGAAGAAATTCACAATCGACATGACAGCAATGGCAAGAGACGGCAAGATCGATCCTGTCATTGGCCGTGAAGAGGAGATCAGACGTGTCATTCGAATCCTCTCACGAAGGACGAAGAACAACCCAGTACTCATCGGCGAGCCTGGTGTCGGCAAAACAACAGTCGTCGAAGGCCTGGCACGTCGGATTGTAGATGCTGATGTGCCAGCCGGACTTGCAGCCTGCAAGCTCCTCTCGCTCGATGTTGGTGCGCTTGTCGCCGGGTCTAAGTACCGTGGTGAGTTCGAAGAGCGCATGAAGGGTGTTCTGAAAGAGATTGAGGATAGCAAGGAGATGATTGTTCTCTTTGTGGACGAGATCCATCTGCTCATGGGAGCCGGTAGCTCAGGAGAGGGTGGCATGGATGCAGCAAACCTGCTTAAACCTATGCTTGCTCGAGGACAACTTCACTGCATTGGTGCCACGACACTCGCCGAATATCGGAAATACATTGAAAAGGATCAGGCATTCGAGCGTCGTTTCCAGCAAGTTATGGTCAAGGAGCCCTCAGTTGCCGAGACAATTTCCATCTTGCGTGGTCTGAAGGAAAAGTACGAAGTGCATCACGGTGTTACAATCCAGGATGGTGCAATCATAGCTGCGGCCACACTGGCAGCTCGCTACCTCACTCAACGCAGACTGCCCGACTCAGCTGTCGACTTGGTCGATGAAGCTGCAGCCGCGGTCCGCGTAGAACGCGAGTCTCAGCCCGAGGTCCTCGACAACATGGAGCGTAAACTGCGCCAGCTGGAAATCGAGATTCACGCGCTTGATCGCGAAAAGGATGAAGCGTCACAATCACGCTTGAGAGAGGCTCGAGCCGAAAAGGCCAACATTGAAGAAGAGCTCAAGCCACTGCGCGAAATGTACGAAACCGAAAAGAAGCGATCAAAGGAGATTCAAGAACAAAAGATCAAACTTGACTCACTTCGCAACAAGCTCGAGGAGGCCGAACGAACACGGGACCTGCAATCTGCTTCGGACATCAAATTCTATGCCATTCCAGACACTGAGAAGCGCATCCGGGAGCTGGAGGCACAGAAGAAGCAAGCAGAGGAAGAGGAGGCTGCTCGTCGTGGCGCGGCTGGCGATACTAATGCTCTTGTTGCCGATGCAGTGGGACCAGATCAGATCAACGAAATCGTCGCGCGCTGGACCGGCATTCCAGTCACGAGACTTCGAACCACCGAGAAAGAGAAGCTCCTGCACATGGAAAAGGTTCTGGGCGAACAAGTGGTCGGTCAGAAGGAGGCAGTCACGTCCGTTGCGAACGCCATTCGATTGCAACGCTCTGGTCTTGCCAACCCTGGCCAGCCGCCGTCATTCCTCTTCTGCGGCCCTTCGGGTACAGGAAAGACGCTTCTCACAAAGGCCTTGGCGGAGTTTCTCTTCGACGATCCCAAGTCCATGATTCGATTTGACATGTCCGAATATCAGGAACGACACTCACTATCACGCATGATCGGCGCTCCTCCAGGATATGTCGGACATGATGCAGGCGGTCAACTCACAGAGGCCCTTCGTCGCAGACCGTTCAGCATTCTTCTCTTCGACGAGGTCGAAAAGGCTGCCAAAGAAGTCCTCACCGTTCTCCTGCAGCTCATGGACGATGGTCGTATCACCGATGGCCAAGGACGCATCATTGACGCCAAGAATTGTATCGTCGTGATGACATCCAACTTGGGTGCTGAGTACCTGGCTCGACCGAATGCCGCCGATGGCAAGATTGATCCAACGACCAAGGAGCTTGTCATGACTGCCTTGAGAAACTACTTCCTGCCAGAGTTCCTCAACCGTATCTCCAGCATCGTCATCTTCAACCGTCTCACTAAGAAGGAGATTCGCAGGATTGTCGATGTCAGATTACAGGAGATTCAGAAGCGGCTGCAGACAAATGGTCGCAATGTGCGCATCGACTTGTCGGACGAGGTCAAAGATTACCTTGGAGCTGCAGGATATTCGCCCGCCTACGGTGCCAGGCCACTCGCGCGACTCATCGAGAAGGAAGTCCTCAACCGACTGGCCGTGCTTATCCTTCGTGGTTCAATCAGGGATGGCGAAACTGCGCGAGTGGAGCTTGAAGATGGGCACATTGTGGTCCTCCCCAACCACGGAGAGAGCGAAGCTTCTGAAGACGAAGAGATGTGGGATAGCGAAGATGATGCCGTTCAAGAGCTAACGAACGGCGATGGGGAGATGGATTTATACGATGACTAAAGCATTGCATGAGTGAGGACGGACAAAAGGCGTTGGCTGAACTGAACAGCGTTCTAGCGATGGGTTTCATGGGATACGGTTAACGAATTATGGTAATGGCAACGCACCTAGTAGATAGACCATTGAAAGTATGAATTGATGCTTTACTCAGCGAATGTGCCGAGTTACAAGTTTTGCGCCTGTGATCATAGTGTCTCAGATATGCATCGAGTAGACATGGGACTCTCGTGGCCTTTCAGCCTGGGCGAGCCATTGCTTAGTGCGAACATGTTGATTGAACGGTAGTTTGTGCAAAGAAGCAATGGCAGGCGGCGGACAGCGACACGTTGCGCGAAGGGTGCGTGCGTGGGTGTTGCGCAAGCACCACACGACGACGGACCAGAATAGCAATGCTTGGCCGAAGCGAGCCGCATCAGGCGAGGCCTCCTGGCGGTCTGATCGGCGTCTGGAGAATGTCGCGCGTCCAGCATCACGACCAGCACCGCTGCTTCAGCGCCCCAACGCCCGCCGCTGCTGAACGTCGTCCGCCCACCGCAGTATCACTATCACACCACCCCGTCGTGTCATCGCCTCGTGTCGGCAACAGGCATCTGCAGCGCACGCAAGACAGCTTCTGTGACCACTCTCTCCGCCTGGGCAGGGAGGCTGCTAAGCTTCGGCAAATCCGCCCGCGCGACTCGACAGAGGACACGTCCTCCAGCCCTCTCAACTCCCCATCCCTGGCTTCACACCCAAAACGCCTGACTTCGCCCTCGACGACCACGCCAGCTGGATCGCATAACACCGAAACCCACCTCTCCATCACTACCACCCGGGCCATGGTTGCCCCGTGACCTCTGCACCGATTCACCGAGGAGCCCGCATTTCGCCAGCCCGCCCAAGTCTGCGAGCCACTTTCTGCCAAAGGGCGCTGCGCCCCACGACTCTTCTCCTCCCATACAACCCATAATCCCATAATACACCGCCTGGGCCATGTTAGAAGACAAGTACGTCGGCCTGTTGCTCGCCGTGACATCGACGCTGGGCATCGGCGCATCCTTCGTCATCACCAAAAAGGGCCTTAATGCGGCCGCGCAAAAGCATGGATTCGAGGGCGATGGATTCGCATATCTCAAGAACCCCATATGGTGGGGAGGCATCATTACCATGGTCATTGGAGAAGTGTGTAATTTCTCCGCATATGCTTTTGCGCCTGCGATTCTGGTCACCCCTCTTGGAGCCCTCAGTGTCTTGATCGGAGCGGTTTTGGGCAGTTATTTCTTGGACGAGAGGCTAGGAGTGTTGGGGAGAGTTGGATGCGCGATATGTCTGATTGGCAGTGTGGTTATTGTGCTGCATGCGCCTCCGGACCGGGAACTCAAGAATATCGATGAATTATTGCATTATGCTATGCAATTGGGTACGTGCGCAGAGGTGGCTTTAATTGGAGTATGCGAAGTGGTGGGCTAACGAGTCAACAGGGTTCCTCACGTATTGCTTGATCGTGACCATCTTTGCGCTGGTAATGATCTATAAAGTCGCTCCAGTGTATGGCAAGAAGAACCCAATGGTTTATATCAGCATCTGCTCGACGGTGGGATCGATCTCCATCATGGCCATCAAAGGCTTTGGAATTGCGCTGAAACTCACACTGGGGGCAACAACCAATTTTCGCATCCATCCACCTACGTCTTTGCGATTGTGGTGGTGGTGTGTATTCTTACACAGATGAATTATTTCAACAAGGCGCTGGCGACTTACAGCACGAACATGTGAGTTTCGTAGAATATTCAATCGAGTGCTCCAATCGCTGACTTTTGCCAGTGTTAACCCGCTATACTACGTGACATTTACGACCTGCACGCTGACGGCGTCGTTCATCATGTTCCGCGGCTTCAATACCTCGGACGCCGTAAACACAATCTCGCTCCTCTGCGGCTTCCTCACGATCTTCACCGGTGTCTACCTCCTCAATCTCTCACGCGAAGATCCGGACGGCATCAATGCAGGCATAAAGCCAGCTCGGGACGGTCGAGGCGAATACCACGATGTAGACGGAATCCCCACAGATGGCCTCACAGGACTACAGACGCGATTAAGCATGCAAAGTCGAAGAAGTGGAGAGCACAGAAGGTCAAATAGCTGGAGCTTAAGAAGCCCATCAATACCAACAAGGGCCGAATTTGGCCACGCAAACGGAGGGAGGGGAGGGGAACAACAGCACATGATGCATTCATATGACATAGAAGCCAACGCGCTAGGGGACCTAGCGGAGGACAGCGACGAAGATACGACGAACGGGTCGAATCAAAAACGAACGAGTTTCGATAATGGGAGAACACCGAATGGGGAGACTACGAGTCTTTTCAACCAGCCCAGGAAACCTTCTGGCGGGAATGTGAATTTAGCGTCTGGGAAAGGGTTTGATCCGAAGCGGTAACATTGAGAGAAGAGGAGGGATTTGCAAAGTTCAAGGGAATGAAAGAATAATTGAACAAGAACTTTTCGCATTTTGGCCAGACACTTGTCCAGCATATCAATCACGCATAGAAAGCACGCGCAGCGCGAGGGGCGGTTTGTGGGCCCGATGATCGGTGCAGCTCGCTGGCTGTCAGCTCATTGTGCAGTCGCAAAGATCTGCGCATGACGACAACTGTGTCTCGCTTGGGCCACCCAGTGAAGAGATTGAAGAAGCATCGATGGCTCGCGAAGGCGGTGAGAGAAGCAGCAGCGGTGGCGGCAGCATGGGAACCAACGGATTACAGGGAGGAGCCGAGACAGCCTTCGGTGAAAAAGAGTCCTCCCTACACTGTACAGGGCGTTCAACAGGGCGTTCGATAGGGCGTTAACAAAGTCGCGCGGATGAGCATTGGGAATGGAGAAGAAATATCTCTTCACTGCTAGAGAGAGAAAGCGGAAGCGCGAAGTGCCAGGAGATCAAAGCACGTGCAAGCCACAAAGGGTCAATGTCCGAGACAGATTCACGAAGAGGCGTTCACACGTTGGAAGACCAGTTTTTCAATTTTCTTGTTTTCACTTCCCTTCTCATTGCATATATCTGCAAGATTTCTCGGGACTACTTCCTAGCAAGAAGAGCTAGTTGCGATGACATTCGCAATACCAATCGAAACCTCGATCGAAATATATTTGACTCTTTTTGATCGCTTCGGCTACATTGGTAGTTGGGCAAATTTATTTGCACTTTCGATAGTCGCAATCGCTTTCCGCCGATCCTTCCATCGTTCCTTCCTCCTTCCGATCCTGTCTGATTCGTCCACCCACACAGTGGCCATTGGACATTCTATGCACGCACGTGCGCCCCGGCCGTTGTTCTTGTTTACGGCGGGCATGTCAGACATTACTTCATGATGATAATGTACAGGTTTTCGCTAAATCCAACGCGTCGCTCAGATACTGATGTACGCCCACAATGCAGTATGCCGATAAGAAAAATCCCTTTTTGTGCTCGCTTCAAGTGATGCTGCTGCTAAGAAATCCGAGTTCGCTGAAGATGGCCTCGGCCATTGATCCTTCGTCCTCCCGCGCGATTGAGGGTAGTGGAAGCGATGGTGTGTCTTCCTCTGAGGCTCGTCTCGAGTGGTCTGTGATTGTTTTTGCGAGGGATTGGTTGCTGTCTGATAGTATGCTTGGTAAAGAATAGTTGAGACCGAAAGGTGGTCTCAGTCTGGCCAAGCCTCTCTCGAAGAGACTTGGTCGACGTCTCAGATCGCCTTCGTCAAGCATCGCGGACGCATCATCAGGATCATCTCCAGTACTGACGTTGTAAGAGTACCCGAAGTCGCGGTCGTCGTGTGATGACAGCTGGAATGGCGTGTTGTGGCCGCCAGTGCTGACGGTGCTTGCCGTGAATGTTGGAGACGAAAGCTCGTCTATCGCGGAACAGCCGTCGATGCTTTCGGGAGCACTATTGCTCTTTTGCGCATGATCCGGTTGGTCGTGAGCGTTCGAAGGCAAGAATGTTGCCGACAAGGGTGATGCTGCTGGACTTCCGTCGCTGAGGTTCGAATTCGGGATCGAATACGTTCGTGGCTGGTATACATCGTCACTCTCGTTCACACTCGTTCCTGGTCGCGACCCATAGAATTGGACATTCTGCACTGAGGCCGGGCCGCAGCTCAAGGTGGAGTCTCGTCGTCGTCTGCTTACGCCGTTCGTGCCATGTGATGCTCGAGAGCGAGCGGGTTGGATTGGTTGAGCGTTGCTTGAAGCGAAGAGAGCCGCTCCCAACGCTTCCATTGATCCGAGCGGCGCAGCATATGCTTCGGGATACTCATAGCATGAGGACGCTTTCGACTGCGGCGTGGATCGTTGAGCTTGGATGTCGGCCTTGTCGTCGCTCGCCGTTCTGCTGGCAACAGTCGTAGATGGGTCCAGCGGATCAAGCTTTGAGCTGCCAGCGTCCTCGAACGACTTATGCGACAATGCTTTGGCAGAGTCTCTGGTCGCGGGAGACACTGGCCGGAACTCTGGGGCACCTTGACGGGAGTGTGTCGCGGATATCGGAGAGACTGCTCGTTCGACAGTGATCCGTAGTTGTCCTTCGAGTCGCCCATCCAATTGATCATCAGACATGCATCGAGAATGCACCTTCGATATGGGCGGACGCTCCACGTGTGCATATTTGTCGGCAGGATCCAGAGTCTTGCGTTCAGTGAAATCTGTGAGACTACCGACAATGTCGTACCCACAAGCACTGTGACTCCTCGAGGGCGGCTCTTGCACCTCACAGGGCACTTCCATCACGTTGACGGCTTGTCCGGGCAGGAGCGGGCAGCCGGTCGTACTGGGTAGCCGGTCGTCGAAGGCATCGTTGGCATAGTCGAGGCGATAGTAGTACCAGTAGGTCGAACCTTGCTTCAAGCCTCCGGTTCGTGGTTTGTCTCGTAGCACCACCTCGCCGTCGAAGATGATATTCTCGAACTTGAAGCATCCCGTGTAGAAGTCGGAGCCTCGTAAGCGGTCGTGGTGCATGCGATATGGCACTTCAAAGTTGTCCCACGAGCCGAGCAGCTCAACGATTGTGACGTCCGGAGGGGCTCTGAACATGAAGGTGACCAAGGTGGTGGGATCCATGGTGATGATCTTGGCCCAAAGCGGAAGGAAGTCAACAGTCGCGAGCTGCCCCGGGGAGGCAGTGGTGAGGGAGGAGGCCAGCGGACGTTGCAAGTGCAACTGCAACAGAACGGTGTTAACAGGCCATGAGGGCGTGCAGAGCAGAGTCAGGCCGGGTCGACAGTGTCAGTGGTGAGAACGTGCACTGCATGCGCTGGTCCCAGCACAGGAGGCCGGGGCGTCAATGAGAGATTTGCGGCTCGCGCCAACGGCTGCGCAGCAGATCGCCTCCAGACTTTGGGGATCTCACAGCAGCGGCAGAGGCGTCGGCGTGAAGACGGGCGGTGGTGCAAGAGGGCGCTGGCCTTCCCCTGAAGCAGAAGGCGAGAGGAGCGAGGCGCCCGGGAGCGATCTCTGCGCGCTTCATATCCGCAGCCCTGGGGCGTGGTCGTGCCCGCCGATAGTCCAGCAATATTGATACACCATCGCGCCCAGCAACCACACACGCTCCGTCGCAGAGTTCATCATCCATCATCATCACGGTGGAAGGATGTGGGGGCGTGCGCGCTCGTGCAAATCATGCCAACTTTTTCGCCGAAACATGCTGGATTTCCAGCGGCCGCTGCGCTACGCGTGATGGTACTGCAACTGTGCCACGGCGCCTCGCTGCCACCACGGCCGTCCAGCTGCGTCTGCGCTGCACTGCAGTCAGCACGCCGTCGAGTCGCACGCCGGCGATGGCTGTCAGACAGAGTTCAACGCGCGCATCTCGTTCGTCTCGTGGCGGGCATCGCGAAACAAACAAACCGCGCGACCCCTCGTCCAACCCTCGTCGGATACCGCCCGGATCCTCGACGGCAGCGGAGGGCGCGCCAGGCACACGACGCCCGTGGTTGGTGAGAGCTCCATGCTTGTCGCTCGCCTGTGCGCTCCCGGCCCTGGGTCAGAAGGAAAGTGCTCCTTCGCCTGCTCTCAATCTCGGCCGTCGGCTCCGACTCTGCCCTCTCCTATTCGCTGGACCAAGCGCTTGCATGTGCCGGAGCGAAGACGACATCTCTCGTCTTCAGCGGTTCCCCTCAACTGCGAAGCGCCTTGCCCACGTTGTCAGACGTCGTACCAAGGAACGCCCCCGGAGTCATGCAGCAGCGACGACGAGGTCTGGCCTCCGACATTGCGTGGCTTCACACGCCCGACAGGACGTCCGATGCTCTAGAATGTGACGAGTATGCCGTTTGTGAAGCACGCACGAACCCTCCAAAGTTTCACCTGTCGGGACAACCATGTCTGCAATTCGCTGCGCCGAACTGTCACGATTTTCGTTATCAGCGGATCCTGGCTCGAACACGAGTTACATT
Source organism: Cercospora nicotianae (assembly GCA_029490675.1). Classification (NCBI taxonomy): domain Eukaryota; kingdom Fungi; phylum Ascomycota; class Dothideomycetes; order Mycosphaerellales; family Mycosphaerellaceae; genus Cercospora; species Cercospora nicotianae. The sequence continues at coordinate 2,812,036 of JANQAT010000006.1, read as the reverse complement.
GGAGCAATGGCCGTCGGCAGCCAATGTTTCAAAGCTACTTCACACACTACTCAAACTAGACCTTGCACTTTATGTTGACTGGACGAGCAATGACTACATGAGGAAACCACTCGCAGCGTTACGACTTCTTTCGCTGGAACACGCCTCTATCTTGACCGCGTCAAGAATAATCTCGAATCCATTCTTCCTAGGCTGTACCCTCAGTCGCCATTGCGCCTTGTTCACAACCCAATTGGTTGCTTGGCTAGCATTTGCCTTCACATCCTGCCTCACTTTCCTGGCGTTTGCCGCTGGCCGTTGTGCATCATCGACATCCATTTCGTCGATAGTATCGACCTGGTTGCCGATCGCTTGTCGGTGACCATTGAGAACGACGTCAGCGTCTGGCCCAATGTGCATTTTGATCGTGCTCTGACCTGGAGCGCTATGCTGCGATTGGTTCTTGATGCCATTGTAGGCTCCAGCCCGCCCTGTCGTTGTCGACTCCATGGGCTGAACGTGAGGCAAATTCAACTTCTCTGCTATTGCACAGAGCAGACGCGCAAAAGTGGTCGTTGTTTCATTGTGGAATGTCACTCGAGCCATCCGAGCATTCGGTGTGGACGAGGCTGCAGGTTCTAGCTCCACGGTCGTGCTTTCTTCTCCACTTACCTCAACGATCAGATTATGAGCTTCTGTGTCAACATACGGCCGCTGGTAGCATACCCAGCCTGGAGTTGCAGCGGTGCCGCCAGCAACACAATCTGGCACGACGCCGACGCCGTTCTTGTGAACGTCCTGCAGTCTCAGCAGGATCTCGCTTTTTTGACGTCTCAAATTGAAAGCAATGCGGTGAGGAATCAGACGCTGCTCCAGCCCCTTCAAATGATAGTACCTCGCATCTCGAAGGAGTTCGGCTCTGTGCTCCTCGTCCCTGATGTGAAGGTCATACCCTTGAAGTAGATGTAACAGATCCGAGAATACTCGAGCCGAACGCGTGGGAACACTGGGAGGTAATAGACTAGGAGGTCGGATCAGTGACTGCTGCGAAAGGCCAGGCAGCCTGTCTGTCGGCGTGGAGAAGAAACTCGAGAAACCAAGAGAGAAATAATTCGGCGAATCGCCCGGATTGCTGAACAAGTCCTTTGGAATCCGAAACTCCTGCTCTCCTACACGAACATATATTGTCGAAGCAAACAGCTGTGCCGTGAGTCGTGGCAAGCTGAAGAATTGTGCGTCGGCAAATAATTTGACAAAGTGTGCGCCGTCTCGTGGTTCAATGTGATAGCCCTGTAAATGTAACGAAATGTCCTCGAAGGTTTTGGGATCTCGGTCGATATATAGCGTGCGGCAACTTTCCGCTCCTTCGTTGTTCTTCATTTGCTCTTCGAAAAATTGGGAGAAGTAGGAAGGTGCATCGCTGGAAATGCTAGCGCCTGATAGACGGAATAGTTTGTCGCCTATTTGGATGGGGAATACTTTGCGAGCGGGAAGAACCATGGTGATACTGGGGTCGATGAAGGCTTGTCGTTGATGATTTATCGAGCTTGTGCTGCCTTCCGTTGGATATTGTTGGGACTGATGGAACGCTGCGCTGTTGTAAATGAGTTCTTGATCTGAAGTCGACATGTCCCGATGGGCTCGTTTCGGTGCAGCTGATTCAAGATCCTCTTCGTGATCTCGTTTTGATGGTAGAGTGTTTAATGCAGTCTCCGTAGGTCCTCGAAGTGTCTTAGCAGGATTGGCGTCAGCTGCCTGACCGTGAGTCGTATGACGGCCGCGGAACTTGGAAATGGCGTGAGGGATGCTGACTCCGGGATTGTCTGTACTTCGACCTACGTGCTGTATGAGCTCGCCTTGAGGTTCGTAGTAGAACAGCGACGATGAGCTCCTGCTGGGCAAAGGGTGTTCTTCTTGCCGGATGCCTCCTTGTCCTGGTGCTAAGCTGTTCGCTTGTGAGTCGACTGCGCGCGACAATGTTTCTGCTCCTGTAGTGTTGATGCTGTCTTCTCGAGCACTGCTATGCTCAACGGCATAGCCATCATTATGTACCCGTGCGGGCTCGCTATCGTCCGAATTCACCATCCTGGGCATATTCTGATTACTGTCCAAACCGAAGCTGCTTCTGGCACAATCTCGCACCCATGGCCTGTAGACCGACACACAAGTGTCAGCCACGGACTGTTGCTGCCAAATGTGATCGAAGATGGAGTGTAGTTACTGCGCGGTCCATTTGACATTCCCACTGCTGATTCGTAACTCCAGCGCATAATGGGTCAGTAAGCACTCGTATTGTCGGTTAAATGCAGCAATCTATTGGCATGCTTCTCGTGTTGTCTGTGGGTCAGATAGATACGGCGAAAATATGGAGTAATTAGTCTGCTTTCGATGTCGCTTCTCGTCGTTTGCAGGCTAAATACCGCAGCTTGTGCTGGATTTACATCGGTTCATGTTGGGCATGATCATTAAGCTCGCAGCTCTTTGCGCCACGCGCATCTCCAATGCATTTGGCGGTCAATTGAGATATTAGTCGCAGAATCGAGAAGACGGAGCTGAAATCGTGCTGCCAGCATAGTCCGAGTGCGTCTGCTGACATTGCACTTAGCTCCAATAAAACATCACGAGGGTATCTAGGCATTGATTTACACCATCCGAGGTGCACTTTACTTCCTGGCATCCATCATCGGCTGGAATTTCTCACCCGTGACTTCTTCGATCTTCTTGATAGAAGCAAGATAACCTGGGTGCTCCTCATATCGCTTGATCAGCGCTGTCAACTTGGGAAACTTCGTGGAGTTGATCTTGCTCTTTCCTGCAATGAGTGGAAAGCTCATGAGGATATCGGCAGCGGTCAAGTCTTTTCCGGTCAGCCATTGGCCTCCGTTCGGCGAAGTCTCCAACTGCTTCTCAAGAAATCCGAAATGTGCGTCGTAATTGCGGTTCAGGAATTGGTCTTCGACGCGGCCAGCAATTGTGCGAGTAATTGGCTTGATGAAGAAGGGAACTGGGGCATTCTTGATCTCTGTGAAAGGATCAGCGAATGATGCTCACAGTACATTAGAGATACTCACGGTCCATGAACAGTCCAATCAGGAGGATTGACATCAAGCTTCCTTCGGCATAGTGCATGTAGAAGCGGTAGCGTAGCCACTCCTCCGTCTCGCCGCCGACCTGTTTCTCCTTGCCCGCCTGATACCTAGTCGGCTGAAGATGCTCCGCAAAATGATCAACCAAATATTCAGTCAATGTGCCAGACTCAGCAATGACGATTGGCTGTGGTGTGTTCGACGACTTGACAGAGATGACCGGAGATTTCCCCAAGGCTGAAAGTAATCGGAAAGTAAGCATATGTTTGTGTGAGCATACATCTGGTGCTGCTGTCACACAGCACGAGATGCAGGAAGCACCTATTGGCGACCGAACATACGATGAATCTTCTTCAATTCTGGACCAGCGAGCATGTCCTTGCCTCGCTTGAAGACTTCAATGTTGTAGTCGGCACCTTTGCATTCTTCGAGGAGCCATACTACACGCTGAGCACGGCTTTGCTCCAGCCTATGAGGTGGTCAGCTGTGATTACTATTTATTGCAGTCGTGCTTGCATATGTTGCAAACGACATGACAGGGTTTCGCAAAACTAACCAATAGAGCGTGATTTGAGGCTTGTCACTGGCCGGAGCAGTCGCTTGTGCAGTTGTTTCCGCCATAATTGTAAATGAGTTCAGTGCAGAATGATGGGAGTCAGTTCAGGATTAACAGAAGGCAGCAAGATTTTCGATCAGGACATCGATCGTTCCATATCGTTCCTGCGCTACTGCTCACTTTCTCCGAGCATCCGAGGTCGACCACAGGAAGAGCAACGCACATGCAGAGCGTGACGGTCCGTCCCGCTGCCGACTGCATCACGTGAGCAGTGCACCCGACGTCAAGTCTCCATACCAGCGGAGCATTGGGGCCACGACGAGAAGCACAACAACCACGACAGACGCAACATGGTGCTGCTCGGCGCATTCAGACCGACGCTGCGGCGGATGGCTGGACACAATGGTATGCCGCATCGAGACCCTCGCGTTGCGCCATGGCGGACACACAGCTGACTGACTTCGTGCAGCCGTCAACTTGGATCCCGCGCTGGTCAAATATGCCAGTGAGTATACCCTCGAACCCTCGAACCCGACAGCCAAACATATTTCGAACATGGAAAGAACGGACGCGCTCGCAGGCAGCGCTCTCGGAGGAATGGGAGACTGAAGATCAGGGGACTGATCGGTGGTAGACATGTACGTGAAGCGACACGAATACTTCAAATGGACACCTCGCACCGCATGGATCACCTTCACCTACGTGATGGCCATTCCTGGCATCGCGCTATACTACGCATGGACCACAGACGTAAGTTGGCCCAGATTTGTGCCAGATATAAGTGCTGACAAACCTGTAGGGCAAGTGGGAGCTACGAGGCAAGGTGCGAGGGGATGTGATCTCGGAGTTCTAGATCATTGCAGCACTGGGAGGGACGCGATGCTGAGAGAGAAGCTCGCCGGACACGTGCTACGACACCAAAACAGGAAGCATTGTACACAGCCCGCCAATCACCAAATTTCTTTGACTGTTTCAACCTGCAATGCCAAAGCGAACGAAGAGAGTCCACTAGGCTCGCACCCGATATCGTGACCGCGCTTACCCTGCTCAAAGCGGCCGTAAGTGACCCAAATGGCGGTCTCAACACGGTTCGTGGGTTATTGCACGATCAAAAGCAACATCCTTCGGATTCTACGGTACTCATTCCAGTCGCGGACTCCTGCTTCAAACGCAGAGAACACTCTCATGGACCGGTATCAATGAAGACGTGACGTCTCAACAGTGTCCGCCGGGTATTGCACCTGATGCCGCCCACAACACTGATTGTCACTGAGACTATCGCTATGATGACCACATAGATATCCATCGGATGCTTGGATGTTCCAGGAAGGTGAACCGTCGTGCTTGGAACCTTGCACACAAGTACAAATGTCTCTACTCTGATGAAATCAATGGTCAAGACTGAATGTTGACGTGGCTCAAAGCATCAGAATACAGGTAAGGTATTGCCTTGAAGGTGAATGCAGGTTTTGCACATAAAAGCTTGACCACGAGGGGCGATGCACCCGTGAAATTCCTGTGTCAATCGTAACTTCGTGCTTCAAAGCTTCTTTTGGTTCTCATACATTCCGATGTTGCCTCAGGATAGCGTGGGTGGATGCAGCTATTGCGAGGGTGAAAAAGCCACAGTGGTCAAGCTTGTGGATTACAGTGAGGAACGCCGATAGGTTCGCCACCGAACGTCGTCAGCGACGATGCCTACGACATTCTTGCCTTGTTGAATCAGCAATGTAAACGCTCCCTTCTCACCGCAACCACGCGCGGCCGCATTTGTCCTCACCATCGACACAACCTGACAAGCGGAACTGATAACCCAAGAACGCACCTGCAGCTCGTCCGCTGATCACAGCCCGCACAAGCACAAGATGGACGTCGAGCTCTATGTGTACGATCTCACACGGGGCATGGCAAAGGCTCTTTCAAGACAATTTCTTGGCATACAGATCGACGCTGTGTACCACACTGCTCTTGTGTTTGATCGAATCGAGTATTTCTTCGGCCAAGGAGTCCAGACGTGTTACCCTGGCACAACACATCATGGCCAGCCCATGGAAATTGTGCCTTTGGGCAAGACCGAGCTGCCGCTTGAGACGATACTGGACTATTTGGAGAGCCTGAAGGAGGTTTATACTGCAGAAAGTTACGATCTCTTTGCCCACAATTGCAACAACTTTACGAATGATTTCGCCATGTTTCTGGTTGGGCGCGGCATCCCTGAACACATAACAAGCCTTCCCAAAAAGGTGCTCGAGACGCCATTTGGTCAAATGCTGAAACCACAGATTGATGCCAGTATGAGGTCCATCACACAGGCTCCAGTGCCACCACAGAACAGGCCACCGGCAACCAACGGACATAAGGTCCAATCAACACCAAAAGCACCTAACACTCGGGCATCACCTGTCAAAGACAGTGCAGTGCCCGCAGACAATGTTCGATATGGGCAAGTGATCAGCTTGACGGACATCAATGCTCTCGACACACACTTGGCAGGCGCCGCGGACTCTTGCATCACTATCTTCTTCACATCGTCGACGTGTGCTCCGTGTCGACTCGCGTATCCTACATTTGACATTCTTGCCGAAGAGTATCCGCAAGCACTGTTTGTCAAGATCGACATCAACTTTGCCCGTGAGCTCGCAGAACGATACTCAATACGAGCAACACCGACGTTCATAACATTTGGAAAAGGCGGTGTCAAACAGGAGGAGTGGACAGGCGCTGATCCGAGCCTTCTGAAGGCGAATGTCGAGGCTCTGATTCAGAAGACCTTTCCTCCACATCCGCACCTCACGCTCAGTGTGCCTATTCTGCAATATGGCTCGCTGAAACCATATGTCTTCAGCAAAGTGCCACCTCTTGACAAGTTGATGGGTAAACTGGGCTCTGCAGCCAGCCATCGGGACATTGCGTCCCTTCGTACATTTGTGGAGCAAAGAAGTAATCTACCACAAAATGCGACAGTTCCTGATTTGCACAGTGTGTCACAGACGTTCGCTACGGAGGTCCTCGCGCTGCCGTTGGAAGTGCGCTTTGCAGCTGTGGACCTTCTCCGCTGTGCGATGATCGATAGTCGAGTCAGCGGCTACTTCGCCGAAGAGAATCAGCACCGGACAGTCACGACATTGGTGCAACACATCAATCGGCTCGAGAGTTGCCCGCACAATCTTCGACTAGTTACCATTCACCTAGCCTGCAACACGTTCTCGTCTCCGTTGTTCGTCAAAGAGCTGATGATCAGCGGAGATACGACCATATCTGACTTGATACAGCTCATCTCATCGTCGTTACTAGACGCGTCGCATCCGACGACGAGAGTAGCTGCAGGGAGTCTAGCCTTCAATCTCGCCGTGTCAAATTATCGGATCAGGAGGGAGCAGCAAGAAGAGGCTTTGGCAGGCGGCGAGCAGGTTGAATTGGCTGCTTCAATACTGGAGACACTCGTCGATGAGAAAAGCGATGACGCGTCTAAGGTGTTGTTGCTCGCTCTGGGATATTTGGTCTATTGCGCGCCAGAAGACGGCGACTTGGCAGACTTGTGCAAGGCGATGGGAGCGAAGAAAACAGTAAGAAGTGTAAAATCGCAAGAGGAGCTCGCGCAGGAGGTAGCCAGTTTGATCTGGTAGGAATAGAAATAGATTAAAGAGGGGTTAGATGTACACACAGTCTACTGCCAGAAAGCGAACTGGAAACCATGGCCAAAATCGCGTACCTCTCCCATGGACTTCCTTCGCCCCTCATATGTCTGTTTTCTGGAGCATGCTCAAGGCACTATGTCTCGTGTAGCGAGTTAGGCGCGTCACGGGGCTGCGACGAGAGCAACATTTGTCGTTGTTCGCGAATTTCCGTTTTCAACTACACATACAGTACACGTCCAACTCATGCGCCTCTCGGGACGCCACAACGCCACAGTTGATCTGCACTTGGGAAAGTCTATTGGAGGTAGGGGTCGCGGTTGAGCGATTGAGGGACACTTTTCTTCCTCCTTGCACTGCTGGCCAACCCTTTTATCTGCCCTCTCCTTCTTTCAGCACCATTTGACGCGTATGACCAAGTCATGAACTAGACGCGATCACATTTCATGACCCAATCTGCACAGCAGAGACCGTAAGCGCAAACCTCCTCGACTCTTCAGCTTTCGCATCTCACAACCATATTCCTGCACAGTTCTGTCTGGTCCTACCTTAGTTTCTCAGGTACCCGTCGTCGGTCCTCATCGCTCGTTCTGCCAAAGCGCGAGAGCGATAAGCATACCTCCGATCCTTTCGAGAAACCCGACCGGCACGCCCCACACAGACAACCCAAGTCACCTTCCATGCAGGAGAAAGTGCAAGCCGCCTGGATGAATCAAGGCACGCGAGCGCGATATATCAAAGCGTCCATCCTTGGATTCTTCGTCCTCGCTGTCATCTACTATGTGAGCAGTCCAGGCTCAGCAGCCACGAGCGCTATCGGACTGGGCAAGTTTCCAGGCGGAGATGTCGCATCAGACCCCAGCGTCGCCACGACCAAATGCACGAGGAGCTACTCGAAAGACAAGCCACTCATACAATATGCGCTAATGGTCGATGCCGGAAGCACGGGAAGCAGAATCCATGTATACAGATTCAACAACTGCGGGCCAACGCCTGAATTGGAGAATGAGGTGTTCAAGATGACGGAAAAGAAGAAGGGCGGCAGTGGCTTGTCAAGTTATGGTGCCGATGCCGAAGGCGCAGCAAAGAGTCTGGACGTGTTACTGGATGTTGCCGTGGAGAGCGTGCCGGACAAGCTCAAATCGTGCACTCCGATCGCAGTCAAGGCGACAGCAGGCTTGAGGAAGCTGGGACCAGAGATGAGCGATGCGATACTGAAGGCCGTCCGAACGCGACTGGAAACCGTGTATCCTTTCCCGGTCGTCAGCGAAGAAAAGGGTGGCGTGGAAGTCATGGACGGAAAAGATGAAGGTGTTTATGCCTGGATCACAACCAACTATCTGCTCGGGAAAATTGGAGGACCTGATAAGACACCCACCGCCGCAGTCTTCGACCTCGGAGGAGGCTCCACGCAGATCGTTTTCCAGCCGACGTTCAAGCAAGCTGCCGATGGTGGTATGCCCGAAGTCTTGAAAGAGGGAGACCACAAATATGACCTGAAGTTTGGTGGTCGCGACTTCACACTATACCAGCATTCGTATCTTGGATATGGCCTGATGGAGGCCCGCAATAATTTGCATCGCCTTTTTGTCGAGGGCTGGTACGAGAACAACAAGGATGCAGGACCGGGAGCAGCGAAGGAGCAGCTAATGCTGAAGCCCATCGCTAACCCATGCATGAACGTGGGCATGTCCAAAGAGGTCGAAGTTCCACTGGGCGAAGATCATCCTCTTGGTTCTTCCATTACCGTCAACATGACGGGGCCTCGAGTAGGCAGCCCTGCACAGTGCCGTGCCCTCGCCGAGAAGACGCTCAAGAAGGATGCAGAATGCAAGCTCGCGCCGTGTGCCTTCAATGGAGTCCACCAGCCATCATTGGAAAAGACATTCGCCCGCGAAGACGTCTATCTGTTCTCATACTTCTACGATCGAACGGAACCACTTGGCATGCCGGAGTCATTCACGTTGCGCGAGCTTAAGGAGCTCACCGCTCGCGTCTGTCAAGGTGGCGATGCGTGGAAGGTGTTCGACGCCATTCCAGGGGCACTTGAAGAGCTGGCAGATAAGCCCGACATGTGCTTGGACCTGAATTTCATGCTTGCGCTGCTACACACTGGATACGAGATGCCAATCGACAGGGAGGTCAAGATCGCAAAGAAGATCAAGGGTAATGAGTTGGGTTGGTGTTTGGGCGCTTCTTTGCCGCTGCTGAATCAGGAGAGCGGATGGCAATGTAAGATCAAGAAGGTACAGTAGATGCTATGAAAGAACAGCTTTAAAGTGGAAAGGCATTGGCAGGCGTTTGAACTGTAGATACAGATATTGGCGTGAGCAGAGCAGGATCCTGCGACACTTCAATGTTGGCCTACCTCCCTCCATGCATGCCGCTGTTCGTGTTCGGTTGCTATTGCCAAGCTCCACATGTGCCTGCATTAGTGAGTCCGTGCCCGCCCCACTATATAAGGTAGCAGCGGTTGCAGCGCGCTCTCCCAAGATACAACTGTTGTTCATATTGCACATATCTGCTTCGCTTTCCCATCAACCTCGCTCGGACACAGACCCAAAATCGCGACGAACAAGACAGGACGACTGGCCCGAGCATTTACAACCTGTCTTCCGTGACGCCTCGCCAGCAACTCGATCCCGCGCGCTAAGTGAGCTCGCCGACAGCATGGCGGAATCCCTAGCGTTTCGGGAATGGGCTAAGAACGAAGGTCTTGTGAAAGCAGTACCCATCTCAGATTTCGAAGACGCTGTGATCGGCTATGATGCAGAAGACTTCATCAATATCTTACTTGTGCAAGAAGGCACAAGAGAGCCTCTCCTACCCGCTCTTGGCGGCCTGCCGTTTGCCCTGAGGTCTCACATAGACCGCGAGCTCGCAAACATCGAGAAGTTCACTAAGAAGAAACCACTATTTGTGTTTAACGGTCTCGACCTCGATCTCTATGACCGTAAGTTCATCAGCAAAGAAAGCGAGCGAGCTGTCAGAATTCTGGAAGAAGCATGGCGAGTGTACGACAATGGAGATGGCGATGCTGCCGTGAGAGCATTCGAGAGAGCGTGTAAGTTTTTCCCGATGGGTCGAAACCACTCTGCACGCTCCTACCAAGTACTGACTGTGAACAGGCACATATCGCACGGGTCACATTCTGCGCTTCCTGTACCACTACCTCCACGAAAAGGGCGCCCATGTAATGGTCGCGCCATACAGCGCAGCAGCACAGCTGGCATACACGGACGGCATCAGAGGTGTGGCGGCCAGCCATGGCTCCGCATCATTGCTCGCATTCGGCATTGATAGATTTGTTCTGCACTTCGACTGGGACGCGCAGCTGGCCCACTTCATCGACCGCGATTCAGCGTTAGCGCAGCTTAACATGACCATAGAGCAGCTGACGGACCTGCTCATGTTGTCAGGCCTGCTGATACTTCCACCAATTCCCGAAATCGTCAGAGAGGGTCAAGTGCCGAGCATTGCTGCCGCGCGACAAGTGCTCGGGCAGGCCGGCATGAATGGCTGGCAAGCCGCACAGCAATCGAAAGACAAGGACTACGAGACAGCATTTAAGAAGGCGAGGCTTGCAGTCAAGTGAGCGATCAAAGTCACACGTTTCTATCAGGTGCATTTGCTGACAGCGTCAGGTTCATGATTGTTTGCGAACGTAATGGAGACTACAAGCAGCTCAATTTCAGTGAGTCACCAAATGACCTGGCGCAAGTAATTGGAACACGATATCCGATCGAGATATACCACTATTTGAACCGGGGCGTCATCGGCCCTCGGATTCTGAATTGGCGCGCGCACAAGGAGATATTTGAGTCACCGCCACTTGACGGCGGCAGTGCAGCGGCATATCGTGAGCTTGTGCAGAAGAAATTGCAACCTCTGCATTTACGTTCGATCGTGATACTGAGCTCGCGGTTGGGTCGATACTACCAGAGTTACAATGTCGATTTAATTTGCTGGTTCAACGAGAAGGACAAGCAGACGCTGGATATCAAGGGCAACCCGGCAGTCAGCACACCGAGCAAGGAGCCTGAAAGTTGGCACGTACGCGACAACCTGCGACGAACATCGTCCGCCGCAGAACGCATTGATCTCAACGAGAACCCGATACACTATGCTATCACGTGGTTGTCAGACGATACACTGGCAAAGAAGTCCTTGACTAAGAGGGAAAAGGATCAACATTCAGTACTGACTACTCCGTCGGAGTTGTTATCCAATATTACCTGGCGCTTCCTGCACGATCGAGGTTACATCAATTCCTCTGATCATACGCTGACAGCGTGGGGTAAAGCGCTCAAGGCGGCATTCGAAAAGGCCGCAGCAGACAAGTATCTTGGCGCTACGACGCCGCCGCGCGAGGCAGAAGAAGCTATTTTCATCGCCTTCGAGCTTTTGCGTCTGGATCTACTCAATGGCAAGGACCTCTTCCCTGGCGTCTCTGGTGGTGCCTCTAGAGGGACAGACCAGGACAAGACGAATGTGCAGCTTATCACCCGTGTTGCTACACTGGGATCATTCAGGCATCAAAACATCGGGTACACCGGACCTCTATCGCGAAACACGCTTGCCTATCATCAACTGGCAGCTGCGGTACGCAACAGCCTGCGCGATCTCGTTGAGGTTCATGCAGTGAACCTCCTGCTTGGGGGCAGTGCGGTGCGCGTCCGTGACTCAGAGGAGTATGTCGAATTAGGCGGCCGCCTACCCTTCCTCAAGGAGCCCGACGTTGGGCTCGCATTGGTAGTCAAGAGCTACCTCGATGAGATGTGTCAGCCGCCGGAGCGACGAACTGATGTGCGGAAGTGGTTCACCCACGCAGAAGATATCGACGGCGACATTCAACGGGCCTGGAAACTGTGGGGCGCAGTGAGTAGATTTCACTTGGTATATGAGAATTGTTTACTAACCTCTTGCAGATCAACGCAGGCATTCAGGCTGCCGATGGCGCAATCGTGGGTCCCGAGACTCGCGATGCGTTCGAAGTTGCCGATAGCTGGCTGCAAGGAAAGCAAGTATCACACATGAACGGGACCAACGGGGTGGACTAGGATCTCCTCGGTAGGAAACGGGTTGTTGTCGTTGGGACGAGCCTCTCTTGCAACATGCTCACGCGCATGCTGAGCGAAGACTATCCTTGATGTTTTCAGAAGAGCGCAAGTATGTCGACTGCGAATCGACAAAGCTACACATCATGGACTGGCGGGCTTTTCAGATCTTGCAGCGGTAGAGGATGTGAAAAACGGGCCAACTCGTATCCCAAAGGCCGAGGCCTGCTCATTTTGCCATTTCGGGTGCCTATCGTACATTTCATGTTCTCATGCATTCATTACACCCAATGTCAGCAGCCCTGCCAATTATCGGAGGCTATGTGCCACTTCCGTCTTCGATCTCTATTCCCGCCGTGCATCTACAGAGTGAATTTCCAGCGCGAGTAGCACGCCTTTCCTCAGCACATAAGGTGTTCTGCTGACGTTCGCGCTTCCAAGCTCCGGGTCATGGAGCTTCTTGACATCGCGCTGAAGGTCAATGTGCGAGAAGCCGTTCGGTGGAAATGGGCCACCCTCAACCACTGGTATTTGCGGCAGATCTTTAGCCTCTGGCAAAACCCCAGGCGGCCGCTGATGTTGCGGCATCTGTACCGCTGCTGGTCTCGTCAATGACTGGAAATGCGTAGGATGGACTCTACACGCGCAGCAGATCCGGATAGTGGGACATAGTTCCTTTTGTCGGGCTCGCTCGAGGCGTGTGTGGCGCAGCAAGAAGTAATGTTCCCGTTGCCGGTCTTGTTCTTGCGGATTCGAGTATTGTGGCTCTGGAAAGCAATTGTCCGGATCAAAACCAATCAGTTCCTGCTCCTCGTCTGCTCTGGCTTTCTCTTCTTGCGGACTGCACCAATACGAGCAGTATACGTCTCTGATGCCATCCAGTAACTCATCCAGACGCGGATCATCCACCCAGCTTTTCAGATTGTGATCGGCAGAATGTGCATGGTTCCAGCGCGAGCTCTTGTACCTCAGGCCTAGGTTGCGGAGGTTCGGGAAATCGAAACGTAGCGAACGAGTGGGATCTGTGGTGTTCAAGTAGGACATCCACATACGTATGTCGGCGGCTTTGACATGCAATGAGAGGCTCGTAATTCGGATGCCAAAGTGGAGATCGCATATGGCGCGGACGAAGACATTGGCATCACTCGGGTGGTGGAAGGTCAGGTTGTTGAGGGAGTAGAGCAGCGGGGCGGCTTCGGAATGCACGGCGCGACAGGTGCTGAGCAGCGCGGTCTGGATGTCGTAAGGGTTGTGCCTGCGGTGCGCCTCTGACCGCGGCCATTCGACGGGCAGCCCATCGCGCGACTGCACGCAGAGGGCGTAGATGCGGTCGCGAATCTCGCGGGGCAGTGAGAAGAGCAGCGAGTGGGCGACGCTCGTCGGCAGTGCCTGGTCGTCTTCTTCGTAGGCGGGAATGTCCTCCATGTTCACCGAGCGCGCCGAATCGCTGTCGTGCTCGGACTTGCAGGCCCGTTGGCGCATTCGTTGGATCGCGAAGCGGTAGACATCATCGTCGAGCTTAGTGGGTCGCTCGCGGTAGGCGAGGCGTGCGGGCTGTGGGTGAACGGCGGCGTTGTGATTGCTCATGTACGAAACGGGGCGCGACGAGGTGGTGCTGGCGCTGTGCCACTGCACGTCAGAGTCGGTCTCGATGCCTTCCATGACCGTATGCTGCCTGCTTCACCCGTGCATCCCCGTGCCGTTGCTGCTGCTGCTGTTATGCACGTCGGCAGTGCCGCTGTGGTGGGCTTTGGCGCGCCGTTTCGAAACAGTTCAGATCAGGGTTCACTGCCCCACGATTCTCCCTCTTTGCCTTACAGCCCATGCCGTGCTCGTGAAAGGTCATGCATTCTGGACTGGAGCATACTACTACTATTGTGCCAGCATCGCAGCTGAGTCTTCTGAACGCCCCGTACATATTGAAAATGGTATCACAGACTGTACTTTTCATCACTCTTTGCCTTGTTTGCCTTGCCGTGCTCTATCCGGCAGACTCCTGTCCCTCCCAGATCTTTCCCTCCTCCGATCCTGCATATCGCCGTTACCGTACGCTTTCTCGTGAGCCATGCTCTAGACGTCCGCAGTTGCATCCCACAAGGCCTTTGTCTTTCCAAGTCCTGCAAGGGCTCCAGCCGCACCCATGAGACCCAAGTTGAAGCCTGGGAAGCCGCTCTCGTTCCAGGCAGAGAACTGGAAGCCGACTGGGAACCAAGCCAGTGGCACAATAAGCTCCGCATACCATTGGGCGTCCTTCTTCGCATCCTCCTTCACGGTGCTTCCGTAGCTCTTCTCCACAGAGCTGCGTGCGTCTCTCCTCTTCCTCTCCAGCTGCGCCTCTCGGAACAGGCGGACAAAGTCACAGCTGAAGCCAAGGAACCAGGCCCTGTATGCAGTCGTGTAGATCGCGGCCGCCTTTCCGCCATGCTTCTCTGTCCAGCGTGCTGTGAGATGTGCGGGCAGAATCTTGCTGTCCGTTAAGAGCGCTACGTTCTCGAGGAACTGGAAGGTAATGTACAATGCGCACTGCGTTGCTGCAGTCGCATACAGGACCTGGTCTTGTCCTGGCTTAGGGCCGTGGGCCAATTGACGAGCCCATGCATAGAGGGGCAACAGCCCGAACAGACGAAGAGTGGTTCGCGTCGCCGAGAGGAGAGAGCCGAGCGCTGCGATGGGAGATGGCTGGCCCGGTGGCGGCGGAGTGAACTTCTGGTTCAGCAGGCCATACAGCCTCTCCTTCAATGGCGTCGCTTTTGCGTCCAGGTGTGCAAGCAGGTACAAAGTGTAATTGAACGTCGAGAGGAAAGAGCTCAGGCCGCCGGGTGAGGCAAGCAGTCTGCAGACACGTCAGCAGAGGTGATGAGCAGATCGCGGTAGTTCTCTCACTTGTTCAATCGCAGAATGATGCGGTCTGGACCAGACAGAGTGCTCTTCACTTGGGCCGGCACCTTCTGCACTTCCTTAGCGACACTCTTGTCGGCAGCTGGGAAGTCCTGCTTTTGCGCTCCATCGGCTGGAGCTCCTGGCTGTGAGGCTGGTTCGGACATAGTTGTATATACGGCGTGTTAATGGAACGGTATCGTGTCAACGACCTGTAGCTTGGAAAAGGGTAAGGTCGTAGTTGGCAGAGATGGATGACGGGACTAGGAGAGTCGCGCGCAACGAGCATCCGATCTCATCTAATCCCATCTGTTTAACCTCGGCCGCTCGACCGAAAGTGGAGAGGCTGCATGCTGCAAGCCTGGGCGCCGGTACCTTTGCGCAGGTACCTCACGACTTGATCTGCGA
This sequence comes from Cercospora nicotianae, assembly GCA_029490675.1. Taxonomy (NCBI): domain Eukaryota; kingdom Fungi; phylum Ascomycota; class Dothideomycetes; order Mycosphaerellales; family Mycosphaerellaceae; genus Cercospora; species Cercospora nicotianae. The sequence continues at coordinate 2,796,438 of JANQAT010000006.1, read as the reverse complement.
GCGTGCAGGTTGGTCGTGGCAGCAGCAGTAGTAGCGTACCCCATACCCTTTGTCGATGAAATGCAGTCAAATTTCGCTGGTGTTGCAGAGCTTTGGCTTGACTGACAGGGTTGTACCGGGGAAACTATCAGGGCTCACAACGGACTCGAGTCCGACATTTCCTTCAACTCTTTTCCAAGATGGACACCGTCATCTTCCGATCCGCTGCACGCTCACAGCCTCCATAACCTCATGTGCCGTTCGACAGCGATCGACCAAAACTGTTCCGCGGCTTAGTTGAACGAAGAACATTCATGAGAGTGTTGTTACTGTGACCTCAGATCTGACGAAGCTGGGCTTTCCCAAAACGGAACTTTGTTTGACGTCGCGTCTTCACAGCGCGTCACTTGCGCTCCAGGAACATGCAACATGCAATCTCACGCAGCACCATCGCCAGACGGCAGCTATGTCGTGTGGACGGACACCAATAAAATTTGCTGGCAAGACATACGTGGTCGACACGCGCCCTACTTTACGCTCGCCACAAATCGCGGCAAGGTGATCGCCTACAGATTCTCCTTCGACAGCAGCCAATTCCTCCAGCTCTCCGAAGGCGGGGTCGAGATACTGACCAGGAAGCTCGAATGCCGTGCCACTCTGAGCAACGGTGGCGGCGGTCTCGGCAAGGTCGTCAATGCCCATTTCATCGGAAATCACCACGTCCTAACTGCTTGGGAGTTCGGGAAAGCCAAGTTATGGCATCTGAATAGTGGGAAGGCCACGGACCTTCCGGATTGGAAGACGTGTTGCAGTGGCAGAGAATGGCTGAGTAGACCGGGATGCAGCACACCTCGTCTCTTTGCTCAACTCTCTCGAAGTGGCGCCGAGGATCATCTAGCTCTGCTCTTCACCTCAGCGGAGAACACACCTTCCTTGGTCAAGCTGCCGACTACGGACGCACAGGCTATATCTTGGTCACCTGAAGGTCGATGGCTGGCGGTATTGGACGTGCCCATAGCTACACCTAATCTGCACATTTTCACGCCAGATGGACACCTCTTCCGCTCGTATCCTTCAGGCAAAGAGTCCGGATTTGCCTTGGGCATCAAGGATTTCGCTTGGTCGCCCGACGGGAGGACTCTGGCGTTGGCTCGTTACGACGATCGGGCGGAGCTTCTCAATGCAAGGACTTTCTCTCTTCTAGCGACCATCGAGCACAATACCACCATCGATCAAAGCGACTTGCCAGTGAACTCGAGAGCGCCGATTTGGCAGGAAATCGTTTCGGCCTCCAATGAACGCGCTTACACTTTTGCGCCACAGCCTGTCTCGCCGCCACAGTCCCATGCGAAGCCGGGATCGGAACCCACTGAATTGGGAATCGTTGAGCTGTGTTTCAGCTGCGATGGCAGTTTTCTGGCCACCCGTGACAGCCGAATGCTCAATACAGTTTGGATATGGGACATTTCGAAGCCTTCGGCGCACGCTGTGCTGATTCAGCACAGCAACGTCCGGAGTTTGCAGTGGCACCCAACCAGATGTGCCACTCTCTTGATAGATTGTGCAGAAGGTGTAGTGCATTTGTGGGATGCTTCGTCAACGGAGCCACCTACAGCACACCGCACCACCAGTCCGCCCACGGCCAAGCTCTCATGGATCAATACCTCCGCTGAATCGAACCTCGTTGTGATGGTCGCCTCACGATCAAAATTTGAGCTCATGTATCCGGAGGGGCGTGACGAGCACGGATTGGATAGCTCTAGTACACCGCCGTTACAAGCAACTTTTGAAGAAGGCGCAAGTGAGGACTCACTTTTCGATGTTTTGTCGGGCCGCAAACCGCTGCCGCCTAAAACGGAGCCCTCTTACACGGAGCGAGTAGATATGGATGTTGAAGACGAATACACGGAGCAGGGAGCACTGGAAGATACGTTCCGTGAGAAACGGAAGCCTCTGGCAGAGGAACTGGATCCGCTTGACGATTCCGATATCTTCTAGAGCAGGCCACGTTCGCTAGGAGTCAGCTTCATCAAGTCAAGGCAGCTCTTTCATTCGCGACGTGGTGGAATGAAGAATCATTCCCGTTCGAAACTCCACCGCTGAGGACAACAAGGATGTAGATACCGCACATGTTGTGGTCTCTTCCTTCAGAGTCTCTCACTCCGACCGGGGATGGCATCAGACCTCACTTGTCACATGAGCGTTGCATGCCTGCGCAGCACATGCAACCTGTGGCATCGATCGCTGAGAATTCACTGAGCCAACCGTTGGACCACGGAGGTTTTGTCTGCTGAAACCTCACTTGACGTTGATTCTTATAATGCGCCATTGGCCGCCTAGCCCTCAACCTACTCAACCCTCACCTATGTTCGCTCATAAGCAACTGATCACAACGTCCAGCATCAATCACAATGGCTAATCTCCGAAGGTCAAAGAGATGTCACGCTGCAACATACGACTCCAATGGACGCGACTACCTTGCAACTGAGTTGGCCTGTACGCGGGCAGAACTCGAGCACTGGCTCGCTGCGCCTGAAGTTCGTCAGCATCTTGTGCTGTGGTACAATCTCTGCATTCTCGGCCGCCGCAGATACAACGACGCCATCGACTGGATTACCGACGGCGAAGACGGCTATTTTTACAGCAAGCAAGGGCTCGAAGAAGACCTGCTTCTCACGTGTTTGGGAGAAGGTGATGCGAAGGTCTCCGAGGGACAAGAACGAAGCGAGTTCATGGGAGATGGCGCCCACACCTCGGACTGGTCGACAGCAAAATTGTGGGCGAGAGCAGCTTGGCGGATTGTGCAGAGCAATTCTTCTGCGGGCCAATTCTTTCACGCAACTATCGTGCGCCATCCAGCTGCAGCTTATGGGTTGGCGATCGACGTACTCTGCCTCGCATTCCACTCCATCGCATATCGGAAGGCTGAATCTATTTGGCACGACCTGATTACAGGCAACTCTTCGCAACCGTTTGGGCTGTGCTCGAAGTCAGGACTCTTCAGTGTCGTTGGGACTGTCGAACTTGACCAAACTGATTGCGACTCTACAACCGAGGAGAGCAACGCTGACCACGTTGATGTCGCAAGCTATGCTCTTTCGCTTGCTTCTTCGGGAGAAGATGCTAGCGACTTCGAAGACCCTAAGACCCCTGTGAGAGCAAAATGCCGCAACCACCTTTCACCACCACCTGCTCCCAAGAAGTCAACCAACCGGGCTTTCAATCCCCAGAAAGCGTGCGACTGGGACGGTTCACTTCCATGTGTGACATCGCCTGCTTTTGGGAACGCCAGCAACGAGGGCGACGCAGGAATCTGATTAATGGCAGCCAAGCTGGTGGGCAGAAAGGCCAGCAATCACGTCTGCCAGCCGCAATCAGATTCTCCTGACTTCTCTGCGCAGGACGCTGAGACCACCCTACGGTTGACTACCGACTCGAGGTTTCAGCTGCATTGTGTTGAAAAAAACGCATTCTGGGAAGCGGTAGGATGCTGAATTCCCGGACTTGGACACAGATACATTGAGTGCAGAATGGCGGGCGGACGATCTGGTGTCTTTCAAACGCAGCCCTTGTACGCGACAGTGGGGACCATGTAGAGGCCGTGTGGAAAAGATGGGTCAGTGAGAAACCTGGCTGGGCACTAGGAGAAGCAGTATTACCTGACGCAATTCAAGTCTTGACATTCTGACGAAGCTTCTTCAATCGTAATCGAGTGCTATCCTTTCTCTATCTCCATGCTTTTTGGGTATCGTTACAGTGCTCTGCTACTTTTCGTTGCTCTTTCTGGACGCTTCGACTGTTGTTCGTGAACACCTGATTTGCTCACTTCTTCGAGGTAGCGACCTTGGCGAGGTCGGCGAGAGCCTCGCGACGCTTGAACTTCGCATCCTGAATGACACCTTGGGGAATGGTCAGTAAGTGCTCAGATCAAGCGAAATCAACGGGACTCACCAGCATCGGCATCGTTGGAGAAGTTTCCAGTCCACTCGACGAAAGTCGAGCCTTCGAGCTCGCCGCTGGTGATTGCGTAGGCACGAACAGTGCTCACGACGGAGGAGTAGGACAGCTCTGGCTGAGCAGTGATGATGGAGTAGGTGATATAGTGATTGATAGACTGTTAGGATGTTAGTCCATCTGCTGGATATCGCTGTGATCATCAATAGCGCTCACGCTGTGTTCCTCCTGCTTGACTTCGAGGACAGTGCCATCCTTGAAGGTCCACTTGACGATGTCTGTGTCTGGCGAGGCTCCCTTGACGAAGTCGGACTGCTTAACGGCAGACCACCACTGGCCAAACGACTCAAGCTTGATGTGGTGCCAGACTTGGCCGAGTGGGGCTTTGATGACGGCCGATTCCACGACGGTGGAGGATGTTGGGATTGCGGAAGACATGTTGGTGTTTGGTTGGAGTAGACTTTTGTGAAGGGTCTGTATGAGAGTTGGAGTGGAGTGAAGTAAGTGTGAGAGGAAGCAGCTAGCAGCCAACAGAGAAAGTTGCAATGTGCAAACGCAGCTGCCAATGCTCACCCCACCAACGATGACATGGGTCGTGCATCAGGGTCCGGCCGATCGCCTTGGCTTGGCGTGAGGCTCAAAAAAGTTGCGGACTTCACTCACTTCAGACTTCAGGTCTACTCGAGCGCCATTGACGACAAGCTCGATTACGACATTGACGCGCAAATCTCTCACAGTATCGGTCGAGAACGTCCGGTATTTGCGCGAATCGAACATGGTCACTCCGCCGACCACAGATCGCGACCAGCAGGCGCAGGAGCTCGCTGTTGGGATATCAACATTCGTTCGTCCAGACGTGCCAGGCTTTTCGTGCATATTGAAGCAACGCTACACGGATTTCTTGGTCAACGAGGTTCTACCCGACGGCAAAGTCCTGCATCTTGTCGCAAATGAGCCCGATCCAGATCGAAAGCGAAAGCGCCAAGACGACAGCGGCACCTCGCAGAAGAAGGTGAAAACCGAGGAGCCCCATGGAGAGACTGCAACCGCTCAGGACCCTTCTGCCGCCACAAGAAAAAATGGAGAGTCTGAAAGTGCATCCGCATCAACGACGGCCGAGGACCAGTCCTCCGGCTCGCAGGCGAGAAAGGAACAAGCCATTGCCAGCATCTCTGACGCAGATAAAGCTGTGCTGATAGATATTTTCGGCGAGGATGCCACAGCCGCTATCATCAACCTGTATGCCTCGGTCGTCGCATTTCCAGAGCGCAAGCCCCGCGAACATGCCACTGTGAATTCTCCGCCCATCGAGGAGAAGTCTAAGCGTACTGAAGCTCACTTGTGCGTACGCCGAATCTTCGACTCCAAACTCGAAACTATCACTGTCCAGGATCGAGACCACCAGTCGGGACCTGGCACCGTCATCGCGATCAAAGCGGCACCGCCAAGATCGAACACGAATGGCAGCGCAAAACGCGATGGCGAAGCGCAGCGTGGTAAACAGAACTGGGCAGAGCTTGGTGGTGAGTATCTTCACTTTACTCTCTACAAAGAGAACAAAGACACCATGGAGGTTCTCTATTTCATCGCATCCCAGCTCAAAGTCAACATGAAGCATTTTGGCTTTGCGGGCACAAAAGACCGCAGAGGAGTGACCGCGCAGCGCGTATCAGTGCATCGCGTACTCCGCGGTCGTCTGGAATCCGTCAACAAACAGGCTAGAGGATGGAGAGTCGGCGGCCCGTGGGAGTACAAGAGCGAGGGTCTGACTTTGGGCATGTCCAATGGCAATCAGTTCTTGCTCACACTTCGTGATGCCCACATCGAGGGCGAGAACGAGGGCGAGGGAATCGAGGCGAGACTTCAAAAAGTCAGAGCATGCGCCGAGGCGGCTGCGAAGAGCCTTGGTGAGACTGGTTTCTTGAACTACTATGGCCTGCAGCGATTTGGCACACACAGCACTGGAACTCACGCCGTCGGCATGAAAATCTTACAGGGAGATCTCAAGGGCGCCGTGGATTCTATTCTGGCGTATGACGAAGCACTGTTACGCGAGAATCAACCTGCGTCCGATGCCGAGTCGAATGGCGCCAACGGCCACGGACAAGAGCGAAAAGTTCCCCAGGATGATATCAATCGTGCCACAGCCATTCATGCTTTCCGCAAGAGCGGTGGTTCTTCGGAGGCACTATCTATTCTGCAAGGCAACCGCTTCTCAGCGGAGAAAGGAATGATAACACATCTTGGAAAGAAGGATCGCAAGACGGGGCGCCGACCGAACGAGAACGACTTTCAAGGAGCTTTGATGACCATTCAAAGGAACTTGAGATTGATGTATGTTCATGCGTACCAAAGCTTCGTATGGAACACCGTCACTGGAAAGCGCTGGGAGCTTTACGGATCGACCGTCGTTGAGGGTGATCTGGTTGTCGTTGGGGAAAAGGACACCGCCGAAGGACTCACCAATGGCGGAGCACCCGCGAAAGAAGAAGTCGATGAGCACGGCGAGCCGATCATACACCCTTCTGCTTCAGTTGACCCCGGGAACCCAGGTGCCACAGGCGAGCTCGATGACCCCTTTGTCCGGGCACGACCACTCAGCAAGGAAGAGGCCGAAAGTGGTCGCTACGACATCTTCGACATCGTGTTGCCGCTACCTGGTTACGATGTCATCTATCCCAAGAACGAGCTCGGAAAAGTCTACGTGGATTTCATGGCCTCTGAAGAAGGTGGTAAATTGAACCCTTACGACATGCGCCGCACCACAAAGGACTTTTCGCTGTCCGGAGGCTATCGTAAGATGATGGCACGACCTCTCGGAGCTGGTGTGGAAGTAGATGTCAAGGCGTATAGCAGTCCTGAAGAGCAACTCATTGAGACGGATCTAGATAAACTGAGGAACTCGGGCTCGGAAAACGAAGCTGATAGACAGAACGGAAAGCAGAGTGTTGCTGGAGACAAGGACAAGGTTGCTGTGATCCTCAAGCTACAGCTTGGAAGTAGCCAATACGCCACGATGGCACTGCGTGAACTTACAAAAGGCGCAGCGATGGGCTTCACGCCAAACTATTCTGTAGCCAACCGCTGAGCAATGTGACATAGCATGCACGCGTGTTGATGTTCTCAACCACTGTTACGGCGCTCAAACGATTCACACAGCGCAAACATGTGCCGAGCCTCTCGGGGCAAACTGCGTCGGCATACTATGTCACGGCGTTCAGTGCGGAGACGCATGTTGTACAGAAGTGTATTATTACTACGGATTGATCCAAAGGGGTATCGGAGAAATACATCGAAGCACTATTGCAGTAGCGCAAATAGTGCTGAAATGGATGAAAGCTCTGCAAGCTATCTCGTGGAAGAACTTTTGCCAGGGGTATCTTTTGTGCAACAGAACGCCAATCCTCGAAAATGCCACTCCACCCATTTTTCATGCTTTCATCCTGGTTCTGCCGGTCCTCCGGTCTGTGCTGTGTGTCTGCGTATGTTAGAGCGATAATGACTCACCGTTGGGTCGCGACATTGTCGTTTCGGGCCGTATGCCTCCGTGCTGGGCGGTGGCATGGACATGCTATGGTTAGCACCTGCTGATTAGTAGATACGAGATGTCAAGGTTACAGCGCAGAGAGGCGGATTCTGGCTCGCAAATTGTGTCCTCTCTGCCAGGCCTTTGCAGCGGGCAAGAAAGTGACCTAGTCCGCCCTCGCTTTCTTCAGCTCTGGCTCGTCGAAGTCAATGTGGTCCTCATCGGCCGCCTCGTCGAGCGATCGCTTGCCCTGACGTGGGGTCAAAGTAGTGGGTGTGGTCGGCGCATCTTCGTCGTCATCAAGATCAAATCCGATGTCGTCCTCATCGTGCTCGAGGGGCTGAACCGGAGGTACGGCTTCTGCTGACTCTTCGTGGTGATCGAACGGCTCATTGCCATCATCATCAAGAAGGTCGAAGGCAGGGTCAAAGTCTTGCTCTTCTCCTGCGTGATGCAACTCGCCATTCGCAGTGGAGATCAGTCCTTCCCCATCGTCGTGGCCGAGTTCGGCAGCTGCAGTGACGGCACCTTCTTGGTCGTCGTGTTCATCAGGATTGTATTGAGCATCGGCATCACTACCTCCGTACTGCTCATCACCTTCATAGGAGAAGTCCTCGTTGTCGAACTCCAGAGCATACGGATCCGCGGCTACGACCGCTTGATCCTCAGCTTCTTCGAGTAACCCATCAGCATCAGCGGCTTCCTCTGCTATCTCAGTCGAATCCTGGTTCAACGGAGGAGAAGTGTCATCGTCGCCGGGATTCTCATACAGCTCTGAAAGGCTCGTTGTCAGATCGTCGTTGTCAAAGTCGAGCTGGTCGTCAAGGTACTCACCAGTCGTGTCGTGCGCGGCGGCGGCACTAACAGCGGCCGAGCTTATATGAGACTCTGGGTCGACAGCACCTTCATGATCTGTTGCTCGCAGGTCCGACTTCACAGCGTCCTCGGCTGCCGCTCCATCTGCCTCTAGGTTCTCTTCAGCGGATGGTTGGTATGCATCGTGATATTCATCTGCTTCCTGCTCATGGGTCTCGTAGTACTCAGTGTCTTCTCCGTCATTGGCCGGTTCCTCTTCTTGGTAGTCATACTCCTGGTTGTATTCGCCCTCGCCAGCGTGATCCTCTGGTAATTGCTGGTGGTCCTGGTCCTCGAAGTGATCGTCGACGTCCTCGTGCGTACTTGCCTCAGGTTGGACTGGATGAACCTCTGCCTCTGTACCTTCCGCTTCTTCAGCATACTCGTTTTCTTCTTCTTCGTTCTCGACCACAGGCAGACCGGCCCCGGTCGCCGCGAGATGCTTAAGCGTCGCGATACTGTTGCTGAAGTTCAGTTGTGTCGTTAGTGTTATCAAGAGGGGTGGTGCGTCGTGCTCGGGCATGCCGACGTTGTCATGGAGCTTCAGGTATACGCCGAGTACATCGTTGAGACTTGCAGCAGAGGCATGTACCGATGACTGTGTCAAAGTCAGCGAAGAAGCAGCGGTCCCGACTGACGGATCACATACCTCGGCGACCATCAGCCCAAATATCTCAAAGTTCAACACAAGCTCTCGAGATTCTGCGATCGAGTCGTCCTCGTCAAGTTTCAGCTCTAGCCGACCTCTAAGCTCGCTTATGAGGTCAGATAAGCTGACGTTGAGTAGATTGTCATCTTTGAGTAGGCCGTCAGGCTGTGAGCGCGACTTGAACAGTGGCCACATATGATCACGATACTGTATGGAAATGGCGTGCAAAGTCCAGTCTGTGGGAGTAGGGGGCCTTCGGGTACGAGGGTACTGGACACATCAATCGTTCCTGGAACAAGAGGTGCTGGCTTAATTGCAAGGTCGTCAGCCTCTTGCTTTAGGCTCTCTTCTTCGGCGGTGGCTTCAAGCTCCTGCTGTTGAGGCAGTTGCGTGTCATCGCCAGTCTCTGCCGTCTTCGGTTCGGATACTACCGAATAAGTAGCGTCTGCTTCTGTGGCTCCTTGGCCCACGCTGTCTGCTTGCTGCACGGAATCGTTGTGGACTGCTTCACTTTGTAAGATGTTGGTGTCCTCTGCCGACGTGGAGATAGTCTCAGTGTGCTCGGTCTGCGGCTCAGGCACAGTCTCTGCTGCCACATCTTCGGATACTTGCGCGATCTCTTTGACAGCAGGCTCGTGCTCTACGGATGCTTCCAGGGGCGCAGGCACGCTCTCTTCAGCTGGCATCGTCGATACCACAGTCGCCACGCTTTGGGCCTGCTCCGCAATTTGAACATCCTCGCCAGGTTGGCCTTCTGCGGGGTTGCCGACATACATCTCATCATCTTCGTAATCTATGAGCTCTTCGTCATCCATCTGCTCTTCAGCCGGCTGTGTCGCATCATCACTGTCTTGCATCTCTTCCTCGATAATGGTCGGTACACTCGTGACGTTGGCATGTTCGACATCGGCCATCAAGTCATCAGTTGCCGCTGTACCAGGGCGCATCATATCGCCATCCTCTGACATATGGTCGTCATCGTGTGGCACTGTCTCAGCTGGATAGTCGTCAAAGACTATGTCGATGTCGCCGTCGTACTGCTGTCCAGGTGCTGGCGATGACATTTCCATGGCTTCCTCCATAGGGGGCATGGTCAGAGAAGCAAAGGTCGCCATTATTGTACTCGTGCCGCGAGCTGCAGATCAAAGGGGAGAAGATGCGAGCATCGGCCAGGCGGGGTCTCAGCGTTGTTGTGTGAGGGACAAAGAGGACGGAAAGACACGTCCGCAACGGAAAGCGCGTCGAGTGTGGTTGAAGCCGTCGGCTTTGTCACGTTCTGCGAATCACGAGTCAAGCGTGGTGTGGCGTATTTCCTCGAGTCGGCGCCTGGAAGCCCGATCAGGCACTTGTCACGGTGTAATGCGGCGTTCGTAACGCGTGTCGATGGGCGACGCTCAAGAACGAGCGAGAGATGGAATTATGAGGGAAAGGAGCTGGTGCGCGGAGGCGATGTGAAATGAGTGACGGGTGACTGAAAGCGGGAGACCAGCGGGCCACTTCCGTGGTAGACCCTCGTCTTGGCGCTCAACTTGTCCATCGCCAACTGGCTTGTTGCAGGCGCACAGGAGACGAGCAGCTGGACTGAACGGGCCCTCACGCATTGCACACCACAACACACACTTGCGCAGCTGCGACAGCATACTCCAAGCGGTAGTCTTAGCTGTTTGCCAACATGGTCAGTCAACTCTTGTACCACACATCCAATGCTTCATGTGCTAACTCACATCTAGGTGGTACTCTCCGCAGCGATCACGACCCGGTCGGGCAAACCTATTCTCGCCAGACAGTTCCGTCAGATGCAAAGATCGCGAGTGGAGGCACTCCTCGCATCTTTCCCTAAACTTGCAGATACGGCATCGCAACACACCACCGTCGAGCAGGACAACGTGCGATTTGTGTATCAACCGCTGGACGAGCTATACATGGTTCTGATCACGAACCGCCAATCGAACATCCTCCAAGATATCAACACGCTTCACCTGTTCGCGCAGGTCGTCAGCACAATATGCAAGAGCCTCGATGAGCGGGAAATCGCAAGATGTGCCTTCGAACTTCTGTCAGCCTTCGACGAGATTGTCACATTAGGTTACCGGGAGAACCTCACTCTGAGTCAGATCAAGACTTTCCTCGACATGGAATCGCATGAAGAGCGCATTCAGGAGATCATTGCTCGCAACAAGGAGCTTGAGGCATCGGAGGAGCGCAAGCGGAAGGCCAAGCAGTTGGAAATGCAGCGCAAGGAGATGTCTCGCGCAACGAGAGGCGGAAGCGGAAACATTGGTGGCATGCCCAGGGCACCGAACTACCCTACATATACACCACCTGCTTCCACTCCAAGCATGACCGACTCCTACGACTCCTATAATGCGGCAAAGAACCAGTCCTTCAGCAAGCCATTGGCCACGAGAGGCAAGGGTATGCAGCTTGGCAAGAAGAAGACCACAAACACCATGTTCGATCAGCTGGGAGCTGAAGCGGCAGAAGCAAGTGCACCATTAGCCGGCGTGCCAACACCAGCAGCTCCTTCCGTGCAACCTTCCGTGCCCGCCGGCAGGCCAAGCACGGATCGCGAGGGCATTCATGTGGTCATTGGAGAGGCCATCTCTGCACGCCTGTCACGAGAAGGTGACTTGGAGTCATTCGAGGTCAAGGGTGACTTGCAGCTCCGAATCACAGATCCCAGCTTGACACAAGTCAAGCTCGATCTGGCTGTCGGCGACACAAAAGGAGCTCAGCTTAATGCTCACCCGAAGGTCGACAAAGCACAATTCAAGAACAACAACACGATTCAGCTCCAGGATACGACCAAGGGCTTTCCTTCAAACAACAGCATTCAGGTCGCACGATGGCGGCTTGCCGCAAAGCCCGAGAACGTGCAGGATCCACCGATCGTCTTCAGAGCTTGGCCTTCGGAAACTGATGCCGGCACGTGGAGCATCACTGTCGAGTACGAGTTGACCGGCGGCGAAGCTCTGCGGGATGTCACAGTTGTGATTCCGTACGCTACGTCAGAACCTTCTGTGTCTAGTTTCGATGCTGTCTATGAAGTAAGCGGAGACAGCATAGACTGGACAATCGGTGATGTGGGTGACAGCAATGCTTCTGGAACCTTTGAATTTGAAGCGCAAGCCTCATCAGCCGATGACTTCTTCCCAATGCAGGTTCGCTTCAGCAAGAGCAAGCCTTGGGTGGAGGTGGACATCAGCAGCGTCACGTTGCTCAACGAGGACCAGGATGTCAGTTTCAGCAAGGACGTCAGGTCGGTGGCAGAGAACTTCACAGTGGTTTGACGTGGGCGCTGCGCATGATATAGATCTTACCAGTTCGTAGAACAAAAGCATGACCGTGACGACGCGTCATTTTCGCGTCGCGCTAGTGCAGTAGCGTCATGAAACTCAGTTCAACTCAGCCTACCTTGTACATGACGACTTGTTCTCGACGCAAGAGTTAGGATACGCGACAATCACATGCAGTATGCGCGTCAGCGACCATGACGACAGCTTCTCAATTGTCATCACTCAGCACGCTGTCCTCAAAGCGCCTCCCTCAGTCGATAAAATTCCCGTTCACAGCATATTCGCATAAACACGACCTGCTCGCTATCGTAGTGGGACCATCAAGCGGCGAGACAGCATGGGAGGTTCAAGTCTTCCGCATTCTTTCCGGCCAAATCGCGTTCTCCATTAAACGTTCGGACGCTGCATTCTCGGAGAAAGAAATTGAAGTTACGGCCATCTCCTGGAAACCGGATGGAACCAGCCTTGGCGTTGGCTGGAGCGATGGCAAATATGGCATCTACGATGGAGGAACTGGACGACAGATGAGACTTGCGGAACTTCCTATCGAGAGCTCAAAGGAGGAATATGCTCTGGATTTAAAGCTTCCGCTGAGCTTCCCGGACCCCGAAGATGAGTCGGAAGCGTGTGGCAGGTATGTCGCCGTGATGGGGTTCATGGAGCATCAGGTTCCGGAGAATAAGAAGACAAGGCAGCAACAGAGCCCATCAAACCTGTTTTCTACTGAGGATTGGTACGAATCTATTGACTCGAATGAAGCGGATGGCGGCAATGCCTGGAGCAGTCTACAGCAGTCGAATGGAGACAAAGCTGTTATGGATCTGCCACGAGCAATCGCAGCTCTGGACATCGCGACAGTTCTGCCTCGACTCAGTGCCATACCATCACACGGCTTGGTACAGCCAAAATCTGGTGCCGGAGCCAGCAAATTTGGAACTCAAGCTGCAGCCGACACTCAGTTCGATGCCCAGAACAGTTCCATTCCTGGCGTGGTACAAAGCCTTGTAGTATGTCCGCATGCTGGTACTGTGCAGGTACTTGTAGATGAGACAGTCAACATCGGTGATGTGGCGAGCACGGCAAAGCCGGTGGCGCACGCAGCTCACCCAGAGGTGTCAACTCATGCTGTTCTTTGCCAAGGCAACGAGGAGGGCGAGCCAATGCGAATGACCTTCCTCGACTTGCCATTGTCGACTTTAAACGGCTCTACTCTTCATACGATTGCCACGAATACAAAACGTACACAGACCTTGCTCGACTACATCGTGCAGACAGCAAGATGCATACAATTTGACTACGCAACAAACGTGGTGGTACCTTCACGCTTTGTCAAAGTCCTGGAGATGGACTTGCAAGACAAACACCCAAACGATGGCGATGCGCTGGCAAATTTGTATCATCTTGCCATGACTGGGTCATTTCACCCTCAAGTCTTGGAATGGATTGTCGACATCGTGAAGGACACGAACATCAGACGATGGGAGACGCACATGAACACGTTGTATGGGAACATACAAAGTCACCTCTTTATCAATCTACTTCCTGCGCTTGATCGGTTCAGTGTGGCGGTGACCGCTCTGCGAGGGCAGGCAAAATACCATGAGAATGCGACCAGCTTTGATTGCTCACCAAAGTACTTTGATGCGCTGCTGGAAAATATCGACTGCATACGACTTGTTGCACAAAAGATGCAATTGATAGTACAAAGCGAGCACAGGCAATTTCGAGCTTTCAGCAAATGGCTCAAGATGCAAGTGGACATCGCAGTTGCAGAGCCATTCTCACAGAATGCCATGGAGACAGAAGAGCGAGAGGTTCCCAACATCGATTATGCTCTCGTGCTGACTTACATCAAAAACAATCTGCTGCAGAGCGATCTCGCGGTGTTCATCGAAAACCGCCCTTCCGCCCAAGAAGGTGCAACATGCGATAGAGATGGCTTCAAGTCGGCAGTTCACATTCGCGACATGAGCTACGAACATACAAAGGAAGTCATCAGTCAAATGAACAGCGGACAAGAATTGAAAGTCAAGGATGTCGCAGACCCGGAATCGCTGGTCAATCTTTCGGCTCTGGTGTGCGGTCTCATTGGGCGCACAGACATTGCAGTCAAGCATGTCACTGAATGGCAGAACAGACTAGTATTTCCGCCTACCGATCCACCCTCGATCGTTCTGGACAAATGGCCTGCCGAGATGAAAGTACTCGGAATGACGATGAGTCCCTCAGGCAGAGACGACTATGTCACGAATATCCTCGGCATTGACAGCAGTGCAAGCAACGAGTTGCAGCTTTTGTCCATCGCAGCTTTGACAAGACCTGCTCGATCTTCAGTGGGCAATGGCAACAATGTGACAAGGCGCCAACGCCAATGGACGCAACAGAATCGTCAGCTTCTCATGCCTCCAGGTCTCGAAGGCGAGTTTCTGGATGCGACATTCGTGCCGTTCAGCACTTCTATTATCATCGCATTGCTTCGCGCAGAGCAATTCGAAGATGTGCTGCTTGTCGCATACGGTATTGACGAGCTGGCGAGCGAAGCCCCTCGGATCGTGCACCAATTCTCTACTGACAATGCCTTCCGGCCGGAGAAATTGATAGTAGGAGGAAGGCCTGGTAAGCAGCTCTGCATTGTGTTTGGGAACAAAGGTCGGGAGTGGAGAGCCCTCGACCTTCAAAGTGTGGCTGCAGTACGAAAGGGCGAAGACATGGATGTTGAATGAGCAGTTGTTTCAATTGCTCTTAGGCAGTATCAGTGCCAGCTTCACGAATATGAAGAAGTGAGACAGACTACAGTTTTCTGTGCCACGCTGGCAGTTTGTACCTGTAGTATGCATGCCAGCCACTGTATGGCGTGAGAAGCTCACAAGATACTCCAATCCTTATCCATCTTCAGGGAGCACAATTCATCGGCGCTGTCATGCCCATTTGCAAATCACCTTATCGACAGTCTCATCAGCGTCCCATAGTCATCAATTGGTTACGTTTGAGCCCTTTTCGATCTTGCCCGAGAATCTGCCAGTGCCTCCCGGGAGTAGTCCATCATACTCAACCTCCTCCGCCTTCGCGCGGTCAACCCAGCCTTGGCTCAATCCCCAAGCATACTGTAATGCGTTCAGCTCATGCTCTGGCATATGCTGCACAATACGGCCGATGTATCTGTCATTGGTCGTCATCATGGCTGGTAGTAGTGCCGCCTGACGACCACGGAACCAAGGCGACAAGTGGTGATCAGACCCAGCCTCAATTGCGAGTTGATCGATCGTGGTGTTGTTGATTAGCTTCACGTAGCCGCACGATTTTAGTTCGATGGTCTGCAGGTTGGTCGGCGCTCGAGCTGGCAATGGCTCCTCCCATGGCTGAGGCTGAGGCAGGAAGTCGCTGAAGATCGGTCCGGGAGACAGCTTGTCTAGCATCTCTGCCCAGGAGCCTTCGCGATGACCTTGTGTCCAGTGGGAAGGGTCAGCCTGATTGTGCTGTGCGGCAAAATTCTGCTGTGCTGCGGGGGCATTTGCTGGAAGCGGTGGGGGTACGTTGAATGGGCCCAAGGCAGGCGGTGGGACAGGCTGGACAGCAGGGGCAGCAGCAGCATTGAACGCTGCGATAGCAGCGTTGACCTGCTGAATTGCCTGAGCGTGAGCATTGTTTTGCTGAGCTTGTTGTTGATTGAACAATTGCGGCGCAGGCTGAGCAGCTGGATTTGCTGCCCAAGCGAGTTGCGCGGCCTGCTGAACATTGTTCTGGAGCAACTGCTGCCAGCCAGCGGGAAGTCCCGGTATGTTCTGTAGCCATTGCGGCATCATCGCTTGTTGCGCCTGCCCTGCTGCCGCGGGCAACGCTGCCAAAGCCTGGAGAACTTGATTCTGCATGGCAGCCTGACCACCGGCTGCGAAACGAGGATGTGCAGTCAGAGATACAGAATCCAGAGTCAAAGTCTTCAGTGATTTGTCTGCGTGACTCTTGATCAGCCCCTCGAGGGTGACCGGGGTAATCCAGCAGTTGTGCAATGTAAGATGCTCGACGGAATTGAAGATCAAGCCCAGCTGATTGTTCACAGCCGTGCTGTGGTCGAGCTGTGTTATAGGAGCCGGAAGAACATGATTGTTACGGGCAAAGACTCCTTCAGCATGCTCCCCACCAGCTGTCCAGCCGATATTGAGCTTCTTGATGGTAGACTTCAAGCAGAGACGGTCGCGAAGTATGCACCGGTAAAAAGTGGTGACAGCCTCAGACGGGTGGCGCTGGCAAACCTCAGCGTATCCTGCGTTGTCTCGCTCAACAGTCCTCCAGTCCGGCTTGACGTGAATGGTGACATCCGTCACACTCGGAAGTGCTTCCCAGAACGCTTCTCGTGACAGAATCGGCAGCAGTCCACTGGAGACTTTAGCAATAGTCAGTACCTTGACCTTCCCAAAATTTGCTGGATTGTCCATGACCGCAAGCATATAGCACTCCAAGAAGGCGCGCTGTGCCCAATCAGTCTCCATAAGCCATTCCTTCTGCTCTTTTCGGAGCTCAGCAGGTACCAGGGCCGACTTGTCGTAGGCAGCAGAAGTCGTTAAGTCTGCTTGACTGATAGAAGTGTAAAGGAGTCCATAACGGCTCTCTGAGGGTGCAGTTCCAGATGAGATTGCTGGTACTGCTTTACCTGCCGCAATCGAAGACCAGGCTTGGGTGTTCGCAAATTTAGAGTCCTGAATTCCTGCGATCTCAGAAGGTGCCAAGCTGAGTATGCGACGGTCAAGTGATACCTCTTTCTGATTTCCCCGAAAGGCGATACTTGCATGACAGTCCTGAAGTGCCTGCCAGAAGGTCTGTGCGTCTTGCGCCTGCTGATCTGGCGTCAATCGGGACGGTCCAAAGACGGGCGACGGACGCTGAAACACGCGAGCATGTATAGATCTGTCTGGGCCATTGAGCCAGCCTAGACCAGAATCAATTGACAGGCCCAAGTCCTGCACTTTGCCCAGATTGGAAAAAGCCGCTTTCATTCTCAGCGTCTCATCTGCCGTACGTTCGAGACCTGCGAGACCAGCAAACCGCGTGTATTGCTGGTGAGGCCATTCGTATGAGCCATAGTAAGCCGTTACGTGGTCGAGCTCTTTCTTCATCGGTGGCCGTGCCAGTTGGTCCTCAGCGACTTCGAAGCTCATTCCAAAACGTCGAAAGTACGGGCCAAAGCCTCGGAAAACACGAAGCCCATGGCCTTTGTATACTTTGCCCTCGGCGTCGTCTTTGGCATTCTGCCAATGCAGACCTCGTAGAGACCTGTCACTAGGTTGCTCATTGGAGTCGATTGCCTTGGCCTTACCTTTTGCCTCCGCCACAGGGGTCGCTCTCGGCATTCTGTGAGCGGCTTTACTATCCTCCTCGATCATATCGTAGAGTTCTGTGTTAAATGGCACCACTGCGGAGGCGAACAGATTTGCGGAAACCTTTTCTTCGAACTCCCTGTTGACCAGGCGCATCGATTTCAGGTCATCGCGCGACAAGGACGCTGTGATCAGGTTGAAAATCTCCACGGGAAGTACCTCCCTTGGCCAGTCTGCCTGGCAGCGAGAAATGGTCTTGGTCAAATTGTTGATTCGCTCACCATGGCTGGGCAGAACGATCAATTCTGTGTCTTTGGTGATAGCTTCTGGTCTGTTGACACTGGACCTAGGGCACAGAGGAAGGTAACGTAGCTTAGTCACACCATCAGACATGCCACCAGTCAGTCCACTGGCCTCTGTGCTGAAGAGGATTGCAGAGTAGCACTGTAAGGGCTCTGCAGCAGATGTCGATGTCTCAGTCAGCTGAGCGCGCACGACCATCATGGCGTCGGTGAATCGCGTTCGTGGTGCAGGACCTGCATTGTTGATTGGAATGGCAGATCCTGCTGCTGTATCAGATATGTCCATGTCGAATAGCTCAGTGTCGTCTTCGTCGTCTAGAAGCGCTGACAATCCGGCTTCGAGTGTATCACCAACATTGCTTGAACGCGTCAGAGGGCCAGAGCCGAAAACGTCCTGAGCACGTATGATGGGATTGTCTGGCGATCCACGATCCAGTCCAGCTGTGCGAGCACTCGATGCAGCATTCTTGCTCGGCCTCGCCAAGGATGATGCCTTTCTCTTAGAAGACATTCTGCTGGATGGCACGAACTCGATTGCCTCTGGGTTGAAGGCTGGCGGGCTTCGACTACTCCCTGCTCGAATATCGTCGCTGTATCGAGAAAATCTGCTAAATACGCGGCGACGGCGCGCAAGTCTTCCCGGGGTTGAAGGTGGAGATGACGCAGTGTTGAGGCTGCTCTGCTCAGCAGCGACTTCATTCAGTGGTGATAATGGCCGTCCATGAGGCGCGTGCCTGTCCGTCATTTTCTTTGCTCTTGACAGGCAGCGAGTCGGCAGAAGTCAGCTGAGCGGGCTGTGATTGCGCTCCGTATAGCCTGGTGAGTGCACAAAAGTTGTTGCTCAGTTGAGCGACCACAAAATGAGTGTCATGTGAGGTGAGCGAAAGCGATACATGTACGAAGCCCCGCTGACGACAGTGTTGTTGGCCCGGAAGCGTTGTCTGTGAATGGTGGTTTGTGATGACGGTTTAGCAGTCACTGTTGCCGACAGGCATCTTCTTGAAATCGCAGCAATGCACGAGCGCAAGCAAGATCGACACGGGGCTGACGGCCTGGCGGGCCGCGCCGTGCGAACCGCAGAGGGTCACCAATCACAGGATAGAGCAGGAACGAACGTCGAGACTGTTCTAGTCAACAGGAGAATAGCTTTATTCACCGCAATGCGATGCGAATGCTTGACTACAGGAAGTGAATGCATATAGTACAGCAAGGATTCCGTGGCCAGCATTGATGCTTTCCATTCGTGTACAATCCCTTACACTTATTGCTTGCATCACTCGTGAAGCGCATCAGGAACCTGCAGCTCCTTGCGGCGCACTTCGGCGAGGACGTCTTCCAATGCTAACATGGTCACATCAGTGCCAGAGTTCGCCATATTGCCCGCCATCAATCCGGCTGTACCCCACAGACCATTCCCATCATCCCAATGCCTGAACATCATTTTCACGTCCTTCGGAACTCCGTTGAATAGCACCAAGCACTTGGGTATTTGCGGTCGGTCTTCCACTGATGCCGACATGATCGCATAATCGGCCGCCAAAAGTAGTGTCTGACCCAGAACAGCATTGCGCGTATGCTCAGGATGGGAAGCAAACAGCGGCCCAAGGAGAATGTACAGTTCGCCATAAGCATCTAACAGGTATACGCCTTCGGCTTCTAGCTGAGACTGCAAGACCGGGACAATCTCCTTCGTCTCCACCTTGACCTCCATGGCACCGGGAGATGGAGTAGATCTGGCTGGTGAACGGTTGTTCCAGCTCGGTCGACGGTTCCACAGCGAGCTTATAAGACCCGTGCGCTGCGGCGCTTGCTGTACTCGGAACAGCCGAGTGGCAAACTTAGCAGGTGCGACAGCTTTCTGAACCCACAATTCGGTCGGCTTCGCAATGCTGGCTGTTGTGGTGTTGGTGCCAAAAATCTCCAAGAACGACGCGGGTTCTTTGCCCCCGTCGACTTCGATAATCTCGCCTGTCTCGCTCAAGTCCATCGCAGCAAGTCTTGCGGCGCTGATTTCTTCCATAGAGCCTGCCGAGCCCTTCCATAAGTACAACTTCGTCTCCTGCAGGGTCAAAGGGTACGATATGAGATACACGAAGCCTGGGCATAAGGATCCCACGGCAAAGTCCACCTCGTCGAAGACAATATGTCCCAAATGCTTGCGGCAGCATATTATGAACTGTCGTGGGGCACTCTCTGCTGCCCCTTGTCTGGTGATCAGTATGCCTCCAAGACTCTGCAGGAAAGCTGACGTCTCGTGTCCTTGCCTCACGACTTGGATAGGGGCTGAGCCCTGCTCTCTCGCCATGCGCTTAGCATGTGCTTGCGCTGCCTCTTGAGTTGATTCAAATGCTGTATCGCCGCACCAGACGTAGATTTGGCACCCTTTAGTGCCGTGCTCGTCAACGAAGGTATGAGTGCAAATGAAGACCGATTCATCGTAGAGTGTGTACTCTTCTTGTGATGACAAAGATCTCACAGATCCATCCGCGAACACGGCAAGTACGCTTCTGCGAAGAGTCTTGACGCTCTCCACTTCTGTGCGATATGTCTTGCTTTGAATGAGGGATTGAGTATCGATGGCCAGTGCGTCGAAGTATCTTGGCACTGTATTGAAGGTTGAAGCCAGTAACCCTCGGGCGGACTGATCGGCGGACGAGACTCCTTGGCGGCTGTCAGTTCCAGTGCACAACGTGAAAAACAACTAGGATGTGACTGCAGTGCTACGGTTAGAATTGAATTCAAGGAAGTTGTGTTCTATACTGGTTCGCGACTTGGGGCAGATAACTGACCTTTGTTAGGAGACGCTTCTGCGAGCTGCCCACTGACCACTCGAGACGGTTTAGCCGGTTTCGATGGTGGGCCACTCCTGCTGGTTGCAACACTGGAGGCAGGGGAAGAGTTTCCAGCTAGCAACTCTGCCGATCGCATTGCAGCCTCTTCGTCCTTGGCTGGAATCTGTGCAGGAGGATCCTTCTTGACAGGACTTGAACGCCTTCCCCAAAGTGAGGCTGCAGCCTTCACCGAAGGCAAGCTGTCGCCATTCTCCTTATTTTCTTCGGCATTCGTGGTTGATGCAGCCGTTCGAGACGACCGTGAAGCGCTAAAGCCTCTGAATTCAGGCACATCCGTTGCTGGCGCGGGACTCACTGCTGCATTCGGGGTGGTGCAGATCCGGGCGTCTGTCGAGCAGCACTCTGCAAAGGCGTGGAAGGTGTAGAAGGTGTGTCCATGGAGGTCTTTATCGAGGAGCGTGTTGAGCTTGGCGCATTTCTCTGCGACTGTGCCGTAGCAAAGGAGTCATTGGTGGCTTTGTTCTGATCCAGGTCAATAGTCGATGGCCGCGATGTCCTCGCCAGTGATGCTGCCATGACCGATGCCACCGAACCTGGCGGAGGGCTGACCTTCTTCTTCGCAATTTGTGGGAATTCGGAGGGCTGTGCTGAAGCCTGATCGCAAGCACCCGTAAGGCCCAGTGAAGGACTTGGGCTACTCTTTGTCTCGGTTGGGACAACATTCGGCTCTATCACGGATGGCTCCTCGGGTGAGGACGCGCTCGGCTGCGTTGCAGCTTTCCTCCTCTTCGGACCCTTCGCACGATCTTTACGTACGTCTTGCAAGGGCGCACCGGCGGTCGGCGTCTGTGACGAAGCAGCATTTCGAGAAGACGATGAGCCTTCATGAGCAGGCGATGCATCGCGAGACTGCGGCTGTGAGGGGGACCCCGAGCCAGCATAGCAGCTAGCGCAGGATTGAAACGTGACGCAAGTTTCGAATTTTCTTGGGTCTGCCTGGGCTCCGGCAAGACTGGCGTATTACTTCGTCCGCTCAATGACTCTGGTTTCGCTGGCTCCTTGGTAAGAGGCTCCTGGCAGGAACTTGCATCCTCCTCTGGCTTCTTGTCGGTGCCATCCCTTGCTTTCGTAGACTTCCAGACTCTTTACACGAGAGAGCGCTTCTGGTGTCGCTTCGCGTGTTTTCCAGGTGTCGGCTGCAGATGCAGCTGATCGCCCACTGTCTGATCGACCCAGGAGCTCACGTTTTGCTAAAGCCTCGGGCTTCACGGGAGCAGCAGGAGGGCTTGTTGCAGTAAGTTTCCGTGCATGCAATGCGCCAGGTAAGTCTCTTCCTCTTCTTTGGCCTTTTTGAACTCATCTTTCTTGGCAAGCAAATCCTCCTTTAGCTCGTCTCGGCGGGCAGTCTTGACAGGGCCACCTGTTTGCGCCAGAGCAGACTTGCCACGGAGTATGTTGTTCTTAAGCACATCTGGAGCGACAAATTTCTCTTGTTGCGTTTTGCGAAGGGCTCCAAATTTGGCCAGAAACTCTGGCTGCTGGTCAGTCTTTGGTTCTGGTGGTGGCCTTGACTTCAACTGAGCCCTCAACTCAGAGGGACGCGTGCTTTGACCAGATTTGCCTGGCGACATTGCAGGCGATGGTGCTGGGTTGTTCGCTCTCGAAGGACTCTGCGGACTTTTACCAAGTAGTCCAGCCTTCGGTGTCGACGGTTGGCTAGATACAGACAGGGCTGGCGAAACAGCAGGTGCAGTCTGAATGGCTGCATCTGGCTCCTCTTTTGGCACAGGTAGCGCCGTCTCCTCTGATGACGCCACTGACTCAGGCATTCGGGGTTCGTGCTCCGACTCGTCCTGCGGCGGGGCGGTGAAGCTAATTGGCTTGCCCAGTCTCGCACTGGCCTCCGTTTTCGCCGGTGACTGTGTAGTTGTGGCGGAGGGCTCTGATTGCACGCTGGGCTTCGACGCTTCCAAGCTGTTCGTAGATGTTGCTGAAGCAGGAAATTTAGATTGATCCCGCGATCCTGCCCTCTTGAGCATGCCCTGGCCGAATGGAGACTCTTTGAGAGGAGACGTTGGTCTCGACCGGTCGCCTCCAGCACTTTGAGGCGTACCCAGATCAACGCTTCCGCGCTGCGCTCTACGAGTCGCGAGATCCGCCATCCAACTCGGTTGTGTATTCTTCGCAGGCGCAAGCTTGGGAGACTCGGGCTTTGTCAATGAGCTTTCCAGCCAGCTCGATTTCAGTGGACTGAAGCGTTTGGAGGGGCTGCCAGGCGACGCAGGCACTTCATCATTGGTGCTGTAATTAGACGCGACAGATTTGCTGCGGCTATGCCTCTTACTTGGGGATGGTAATGCTGGC
This sequence comes from Cercospora nicotianae, assembly GCA_029490675.1. NCBI lineage: Eukaryota > Fungi > Ascomycota > Dothideomycetes > Mycosphaerellales > Mycosphaerellaceae > Cercospora > Cercospora nicotianae. The sequence goes on along the minus strand of JANQAT010000006.1, from coordinate 2,773,409 downwards.
TTCACGAAGCCGTCTCCGTCCTGCTCGGTTACCAGTTTGGTCAGGTTGCTGCTTGAGCTCGTCAGCCGAGCTGTATCATTTGAGACGTTCGTGGCCGCGGAGGTGGGATCCAGCTTGGGCATGCTATGTGATCCCTGGAGCCCGCCCAATCCACTACGGTTGCTGACTATCGAGTTCGATCTGCTGAGTCTGCCATTGGGTTGCGCGCTCCATCTTTTGTTCTGGCTATCCGATCTTTTCATCATCGCACTTTGCACAAACCCGCCCATGCCTTTCGTTGGCGATGCAGGACGATCCAGTCCCGCAATTCGGGCTTGTGAGCTCGACATTGTCATTGAACGAGCGACTCCGGTAGATTCGGTGCTGGCGACTGAAGCTTCAGAGGCAGCATTGTAGCTCGGAGATACTTTTCGTTGTCCCTCGTCTTCCGCTATCAGTGCCTTGAGGTCTGGCTTGCTATTTCTATCGCTCACGGTTGACGTAGCCGAGAATCTGCTCCCGGCGGATAGGATGCTGCCGCGAGCAGAAGCATCGCGAGACGTGCGATCTGACCTGAAGCTTGCTGAGCTTGGTGGGCTGGCCTGGCTCTCTGTCTCGCCAGGAGGTTGTTGAAAGAGCCCAGGCAACCCTCTCCGTTCACTGACAGAGACCACTGGGCTGCTGTCTGCTCCATCTTCCACTTGACTTCTCCTAAATGCTGCGGAGCCGACTCCTCGATCCGGAGTCTGCTTGAACCAGGATGGGTCCCTGGCACCAAGCGATGCTGCGATCTGCTCTCTACTGGGCTCCGGCCTAACTGAGGAGTCGATGCTGGACTGCGTGACGTGCGACTCCACAGTTCCCGATGAAGGTCGATCACTGATCTGTGATTGTGGTCGGCTGCCGCCAATACGTGACTGTGGTCGTCTGTTCCAAGTCAATGTGCCTGAACGCGCCAGACCTGCCGCACTACGCTGAGTTGGCTCTGTAGTGGCTTTATCTGAGGGCACTGGATCGATTGCCGCTGTCGCGGCGGACGTTGTCTGCGCACTGGACTCCGCTGGCTTCTCGGATGTTGATGAGCGGAGACTTGATCTGCTCGACACTGATGCACTGCTTCTCTTTATGCTTCCGAAACCCTTGAATTCGGGAACATCGGCGTCCAGCTTCGGACTGGCCTCTTTCGGGGCCTCCATGGTCTTCGAGTCGCGGGTCGGCGTCGCGGTCATCGGAGAAGCGGGAAGAATGGCATTGGAGGTCGGGTGGCTGAGAGGACGACTCAAAGGCGAGGGCACGGCGTGCGGCTTGTCTGGCGAGATGGATCGCGTCGCGAGAGCGCGCTCTGAAGAAGGCGTGTATTAGCGATGGGACAGCCCTTGCGCGGAGCGGCGAAAAGCTGTTGTTGACATTGAGCGGGCCTTGGTGCCACCAAGCAACGCAAACAGCCCACACAGCGGAGCGGAGCGCTTTACGGGTGCATTGCATGTGCGCGGGGAGGATGGAGAGTGAAAGGGCTATGTAGATACACACCTGCTCGCCGCGCTGCCCGCTCTTGACGCTCCTTTTGCACCTTCTCCTCCAGCTGTCTGTAGCGCTCAGCGTCCTCGCGCTCGCGCTTCTCCGTCAACTCGCGGACCGACTTCAGGAACGCGGCCGGATCGAGGTCGTTGTCTTGCGCAGCCGACGCAGCGGGCGCGGCGTCGTCGACGGCCATCTCCAACGCCTATAGCAGCAGCATGCGTCGCCCTTCCTTGCTCGACAACACGCGCAGGGATCTCGTCTTCGGCTCCGGTGGCCTTTCGCTTTCCCCCGCCAACCGCAGCAGACCAAGGGCGTGTCAAACAAGGAAAGGCACTGATGGCAGAGAGGCTCCGACACGCTCTGGGCGTCAAACTGTTGCGCTGGCGTCGTGGACGAGAAACAAGAGATGCATGCCCTGGATAGAGGAAGAGCGATGATCGTGGGCAGGCGAACCCTACTGCATTCTGCGGTGATGGCTATCGATCTGTCTACCACCACAAGCGCTGCCGCGCTCCGCAATCCTGGCGGCAGATCCCACCATCTTTGCGCGGAATGTGTGGACTGTCAACGTTGCCATCCGCCGTGTATTTGCTGCGGAGCCGCGACCTCTTGTTGATCATAATGCCCCGACCAGATTTTGGACTTTCGCAGGACCAAAATGTACGGTTTTAGAGCTCCCCTGTATCCCTTTTGCATGCACGCAGGAGCAGGGCTTCCATGCGCGTATGGCGTGCAGCAGCACGCCTCCCAAACATTGTTTACGTGGAAACCCCGCTATGCCCAAGATGGTCAGGTACCGCTCGAGAGTTCTGGCCAATGACTCGACGATGACAACTGACAGCCTGTATTCTACGACCTCAAGGCCATCAACCTGTTTTGCAAAGTACAAGAGCGGAGGTGCAGAGGGCTCTTGGACGCGTTGCTACGCTCGCCACGTCATCGTCCGATGTACAAATGAACATCGAAGTTCACTCATCGTGCACCCTCAATCCTCAACCACCGTTGCTATTCTTAGCCACGCTGTACCAGATTTCATGCGCCAAAAACCACGACATGGATGAGTCAAGCGAAGTGCACACTTGATCAGTGTGAACAGTACATGGCCTATATCAGATTCATGTTGTCCACAAGCGCGTCAAGAAGGAAGCGAAGTGAAAGTGTGCGGTAGGGTGGAGTCCAGGGATGCCCACAATGTTCATGTCTATCAACGCTGCGCACACAGCGTCTCCCATGTAGATGTTTCAGTGACAAAATATGCAAACTTGTGTTGACGAGCTTAGTCTCAGAAGTCCTCATCTCTCGGTAACAATACGCAGTATCGGGTCGAGAGAGGCGAGTGCCAGCGTTAGTAATGCAAAGCAGTTGGCAATAAAGATGCTTCCAAACCATCGATGCTCAAATCACCAAACGAACCACCCAGCACACCGAGGCCATCAAGTCCGTCGCTCAAAAGACCAGCAGTACCCAAATTTCCATTTGGTATTGTTGGCGGAAGGAGACCAGCTAACCCGCCGCCTGCTGCGAGTCCTAGAGGAGACCCAGACTGCATTATCCCACCAGACGTGAGCAAATGCCTGTCCATATGCTCTTGCCCCGAGATGGTCCTTCGTATGCCGCCATTCCCTCCAGCTCGAAGCATAGCATTCGCCAGCTCGGCGTCTTCTCTGAAAGCGCGACTCTGTTCCAGCAACTCGCGAAATTGTTGGGAATACCGCGTTTTGATCTTGCGCATATTCGAGATAGAATAGCTGCCGGAAAGGACACCGCGCGCATGAGCCAACGGGTGCACGGAGGGCGTATCAATAAGAGACCCAATGTGTGAGCGGCCAGGACATCGATACAAAAACCGTCTTGCCCATCTATGCAGCTCGGAATGCAGAGGATTCTTCGAAGGCGGCTCGATGTTGTATATTGCTTTCAACAGAGCAATCGGATCCTCACTTGTAACGGGGATTCTGTATAGTTGCTGGATAGCACGGGTCATCAACTCTTCAAATTTCATGCTCTCTCCAGCCTTGAAGACTTTCACGTGCGTGATGGCACTTTCATCCTTGTTGATCAGTGCCATTTGTTGCAGCCGAGGATCTTGAGGCATAATCAGCACGGGAGGGCCGTGGCCATGCGTGATGGGATATTGTGCTGCCTGGTCCAGTGGTGTGGCCAGGTACCCATCTTTGTTGATGAAGTCGTAGATACACCTAAAGGTTTTGATATCGCAACTTGGTATTGCGAGCTCGAATTTCAGGAATGTTGTGAGCGGTTCTTTCAAGCTTTTGAACTTCAGAGCCTTTTCTCTCTTCGCCATGATTCGTTTTGGTTCGGCAGTAGTCCCATCGTCGTAGAGCAGCTCTATGTATGTTGCAGAAGGCGGCGCATGGATCCTGAGAAACTCTTCAAACGTTTCCCCGTCTGTAAAGTCCCAAATTTTGTCGCCTTTTGCCGCCATTTCTGCCTCAAGAGCTTTGGAATATTCCGTGACTTGCCAATTTTTGATTTGATGTCTACTGATGTGGCGATTGTCGTGATTGCAATGCGTCCGCCCATCATGCAGCATTGCGGCATGTCCATGCCCTCGAGGATCCACACCAAGGAGCATGCCGTCCAGTGGGTATAGCGGTGGCGGCGGAGGCACAAAGAGCGTGTTGTTCTGCACCATGCGTCTTTTCGAGGCGTGAAAAATGAGGTCCAATGTTCCATCTACACAATTAACCGTTATGTCTCTGATGGTCATCAGGATGACACCAAAATGTAGTCCGTCCATCATCCTGTCATCTGGTGTATCGTCTTTGGGTTGAGCGCCACAGCACACGAGCAGGAATGCATGAATCATCTGATGAATCATGGCGCATAACAAGTCGTCAATGTCTGCTGTATCCTCCTCAAAAGGCGTGCGGTTGAGATCGATGCATATTCGTGCTATCTCAGGTATGACTTTGGGCGCAGAGGTGACTCCAGGCAAATTACTCGGCATTGATCTCCAGCGAAGATACACTGCGCCTTGCAGCTTTCCAGCGAACAGCTTGTCATCGAGTAGGTTGAAGAACATGTATGCGAAATCCGGACCCATATAGTCATCGTCCAATTCCCGTAGCGTGTCGATAGCATCTGTTACTTCTGTCGCGCTGCTGAACAGATATCGATAGAGCCATGCCGTAGCATATTCCAACGTCCAGCCCAAATCGCCAGGTGCTGCGATGCTTCTGTCTGTCAGGCAAGAAATGCCTTTGCTTCCCCTCAAGAATCTTCCTCCCCACATTGCAGAAGGATAGTGGCTCGCGATTTGTACATTTTGAAAAAGCCCACCACCGGGTACTGGGCAAGAGAAGCACCTAGATGGTATTCTGCGCCGGACGATTCCTCCAAAGCCTCCATAATGTATGTCTGGCTGGTTGTGCGGCCGGGGAAATGCCACTATGTTGCTCGAGCCGGGGTACCAGTTCGATACTGCCATAGAGACGGTGCAAAGCTGGTGTGACGCCTGCAGAAAGAGATTCGAAGGCACGCATTATGGAGGTCAAAGAGCCAGAGCAATTTTTGTGGTGCTCTTAAAAGACAGTCGTCCATCCCTCACCGATATCTTCACCCGAGGCTGACATGATGGCCATGTAGTGTGGTATACGCACGTTTGGGTTACACCGCGTGAAGACAACCAGCGGGTCCCACGTCATGTGCGGTTTGCGACCACAGCAGCGTGACTAACGCTCGTCACGATGTCTTCGGTGTCGCTAGTGCACAGAGCCGCCGGTTGTGTAAAATTGAAGCGAAAGTCGACGCGCGTGTCCGTTGTCCCACCCTCGCTCAGGCTCGATGCAGCAAACATTTCGGCATCCGTGTGCGTTGCTACGTCGCCTATTGCCAAGACGATACCTTCATCGGGCCCACTAAAATAGTCCGTCACAGCGGAAGCGGCTGTGTACTTGACCAGTCGAACAGATTCGTTATCCTCTAGGTCTGGTCTCGCAGTCACTGCTGTAAACTTACGTGAATAGTGTCGCCTGCTCGCAGTGTCAACAAATTCGTTTGACTATGTACGCTCTCACCTGGAAGCACTAATGAGCATGCCATAATTACAAGTCGTTCATCCGTGCAACACATCATCGTTCAAATTCTGTCTGGCACAACACCACGTGATCGTGGAAACCCAAATTTTGCAGTCCACTCATCCACGGCGGGGCAATATACCAACTTAGTATGCACCAGGAGGACCTCCTGGGCGATAATCACTCCTTCCGTCGCTCGTTCGGCCACTGTCCTGGTACTTCCTTCGCAGAGCTTGCAGTCGCTTCTTCTTGGTGTGTGCATTGATGTATGTACCAATGATGAAGCCGATCAGGTTGAAGAAGGGGACCCAGACTTCATTTGGCAGGAATGCCTGCGCGAATGCGAGGGCGATTGGCGAAGTTATCCATGAGACTTTCATGACTGGCATGAATCCAGCTTTTACAGTGGCTCGAATCTGGTGGAAGGTTCGTGCGCCCGCAATGATAGCCATTGAGGTCAGATAGACGGCGTTCTGAATCGGCGAGATCTGCTAAGGTCAGCAACGTTATTCCACGCTCGAATCACGTTGGAGCCATACGATGAGGTTTGAGACGAGAATCTGAAGGATCTTGGCGCGCAAGCTCGTCCTGCCAGCGAACAGCTTTTGCAGAATTGAGATCATGACATGCCCTAGCGGAGCGCTAATGAAAGCACCGTAGACAGCCATCTTGGGCACCCGGCTGGTGAAGTAGTGACCGTGCTTGCTACGGTCCTTCGCGATCCAGGACGCGAGGAACTCCTGAGCACCCGCGAGTGTTCCAGATGTGATCATCTTGGTACGCAGAGGGTCATCCTGCAGCTTCTTGAGATACCACTATCCTTGTCATTAGCACTCGCTCTTGCCCGCGTCCCTGACGTGCTTTGTGCTCACCGCAAGGTATCCATCCGGGCTGCCACCTTTGGTGATGGCTTCACCCACGCGATGCGCGAAGTCTTCTTTGCCAGTCGCCGGAGAGGGCGCGGCCTTACCGCCCGTGGTCGTGCGGATCGTCTCCTTTTGCTCGAACTTGACTTGCGACATGGCGGCGGTGCGGAGAGGGAGCGCGAGACGCGACCGGGCGTGTTCACTGAATGTCGACGCGATGACCTCGAGCCAGCGAAGCGCAGAGAGGGTTCCTGAGGCAGATTCGGAACTCAGAGCCGTTGGTCCAAGCGAAGAGAGAGGTGGAGGAGGTTGGCGCGATAAGCAGGATGCGTTGTTTATTGCCTGAAGCGGCACATGGAGTTGGCCGACACGGCAACGGAGGTGCACGCGCCAGTTCACTCAACAGGCCGAGGGTCTCGATGGGCAAGGATTGACGTGTCGGCAATCAAACTTTGGCCCTGCACCTCACGTCTGACTTCACTTCGCACAACGCGTCGAAAGCTGTCGTTGTATACTGCTGAAGCGTCGAGATTGAGGCCGGGGCGGAATGGCTCGCACGTGGCATCGGCATGTGGCTCATCACCACGCACCATCCCAGCCCAATGGATTCGGGCAGAAGTGACTATCGACCTCCAGAGCAGCGACGCTGCAAACGCGTGCTTTCGTGAAGCGGGCAGCAGCCGAGCAGCAGCCGCTGTTCACTGTAGGAAGTCGCGGAGGCACACGCGCTCGCTGCTCGAGCATCGCTCCCTCTTGCACGCCGCTCGATGTTCGATGCTTCATCCAGATGCCACATACGCCTGTCGCAGTGAGGCCTTTGGACCCATTGCTACAGGTCGAAGCGCTGCCTGTCAAATTCGAGACTCTCCTCGCTCACTTCCATTATTTCCTGCGAGCGATCCGACCCAATGGCGGCGTACGAAAAGGTGAGTGGACATTTGCCCATGACCGCGACCTTACCGCCCGCCTTGATGTCCTCATCGACCTCGCCGGCCCTGTAATCGCGTGATCCGCCACCATAGACGAGCCACAGAGTTAACATGTGTGAAGGCGCTCCCAAGACTACCCGCCGCTATGCCTACGGCGCCAGCTCGACAGTCGAAGTCTGTGGCTGCATGCCGGCGCCCGCAATGCACCCACACGACTATGAACCGCGTGCGTGGCGTTGAATGCTCCATGTGCGGCCGGGTGCCAGACAGCGGATGGGTATACCAATGCCGACAGGACTATGTTCGAAAGGAGGACGATGTGCCGGCTCCTCTCAGCGCATCGTCGAATGTCGATGGCAGCGATTCTTTCGCCGACAAAGCACGTGTCGCGGAACAGTTGAAGGTGGGTGAGGGCGAGGCAGTCGATTTTGTTCGCGTGTCTGAGGACTGACCAGCTGCTCCTGTAGATGAGTCCCAGCGTAATCAACGGCATCCGTGCAGGCAATTTCACCACAAGCCAAGCAGACAAACTCATCGCACAGAAGAAGAATGTTCTACGTGCAATACGTGAGCAGGAACAAGGATTGCAGAAATCTCAGTTGATGCCTCCGGCCAATGGCATCATCGCTACTGCAGGCACATCCCAAATCACACCAGCGAAGCAGACGTTCAACAGCCGACGAGACAGTGCAGCCATGTCTCCGTTTGCACCACCTGCAAAGTGCAACTACGCCATCTGTGCAGCTTGTCGGCCATACTTCTCTGACCGCCTGTGGGCCAGCTTTGAAACGATATTCAACGAACAGATGGAAATTACTGCTGCGGACGCTGGAAGTCTGCCAATGATGGACCCTCTCATTGCTCGCACAATCGGCCTGCGTTCATCGTTCGCAAATACTCTCCGTGCTGTGCCATCCCAGTACAGCACCGAGTTCAGCGATATGGAGGCCGAATCCGCCGTATCTGTTGACTGGTCCGCTACGAATAGTGGTGAGAGTGACGCTGGTTCCCCAGAGGTACCAGACAGAAACGAGCCTCTCCCTTGCCCTGGTCCCCTTCTCTGTCCCGTTTTCAGTCGCAATCTTGGCTGCGCCTATGAGAATGAAGGGTTCGACGACGGCAAACGCTCAGAGAATCACGCGATGACTCCAGAGCATTCGCGCAGCCAACTAAGCAACTACACGTATTTAGCACCGAGTACTCCCGGCGCTGCATCGACAACAGCGTCTTCGGTGAGCCTGCCAAGTACGCCGACGGCCTCTTCGATTTCTATACTCCGTCCTGAAGATACACGCAAGACGGCCCGCGAGAAGCAACAGGAAAACGGCGCCCGTCAGCATGGCGACACGCACCTGAATTCAGAGCAGGCCGTGACGCACACGCAGAGCACCGACAGCCTGAACAGCGAAGTCGATGATGGAGGTGGCGTGGCTCTCACTCACTAGAGATTAGTGTTGGCTGCAGGGAATTTGCGACAAGCAGACATTGACCCCCATAGTCATTTCGTCTGCTGTGCCATTGACTTTGTCAAAGTAGTCGTACGTGGACACATCGCACAGAGTACCGATCTCGAAGGTGAAAGGGGGCGTAATGGGGAGTGGAGGGAGAGATTGGGTTACTTGTATGGTGTGAACAGTATCATACAGCGACGCTTCAATCACAATTCAATTGTGATTTCCCAACTGTTCTCCCTTGGCCTACTTTCGAGGTTGCCTATAACAATTCACAACAGCGATCCATCGGTTGAAAGTGAGGAGGCTTTCTTGGCAGCAGAAGCATCGCCTCTCATGTTCACGGTCCGCGAGGAGACGACCGGCTGAGACGTCGCCCGTTGATACCGTGGTGTGCCTGGTGGACGGGGGCGAGTGGCAGACAGGGATTTGGCAGGGGTGAGATTGGCCTCAATGGTCTAGGAAGGTGGGACAAGGAAAGATTGAGGTGACACCAAAACGTCACGACACGCACAGCAATCACAACGCGACCGACACGCGAAAGGCATCACTGGTGAAATGCGGAAAGAGACTTGTGGTCGCACTCAAATATTGATGCGGGAAGCAGTCTGATCGTCACATTCCTCTGTCACACCTTGCAACTTCCGCCGGCTTGCCCCTTCCTCGCAAGTTTCAACGTCGTCACTGATGATGCTCAAGTCCATGTAAACATCCTGAAACAACAAATCTCTTCTGCATCAACAATATCGAACATCCGGCGAAGCACCCCACCAGCACCACAACAATCTGGCCAACTCTCTGCAACGATGAGACACCTGCAGTTCCTTGCTGTCGTCTTCGCGGCGTTCCAATATACCGTCGCCTTGCCTTCGATCAACAACTTCCCGCGCAATGCGCCGTCCCCGACGCTGGACCGTGTCTTTCCTGAAGCCGACAGCCTGTTCCGCCGCAACACTGCACAGCCTGGAGGCATCGCTCAGACCCCCGCCTCAATGCTCGTCAATCTGGCAACTCGACTTCACCAGCAGCCAACGCCACAGTCGAGCTCTGCACCGAACCTCAATTCCAAGGAGAATGCGTGAACTCCACCTGGCCCGTCAACACTTGCATCGCCCTCAATGGCTAGTACGTGAATTTCGCTCAGCGCTTCCAATATCATATACCATACTAACGATACCACAGTGCTGGAGCAGTTAGATCTATTGACCCCAAGCAAGGCTTCGAATGCCTCCTCACTCAAGGCCGCTGCAATGTTGCAACTCCATACATTTCAATCGGATCGGACCCTACTGACACGGCCGGCGATGATCTCAGCTCTCTTGCTTGGATCGGAGAGTCGAACAGCTACATCTGCTTCACGGAGATCGAGATGCTACGTCGCTATGTCAGGATGCGACTGAGGACGCCGGTCAAGGAGACCGTCTAGGCCAGTGCTGCGCTAGATGCGGAATGAACAGGACTTTCTGCGGGTGCGAAAGATAAGCGTAAGCTGGTGAAGAGTCGGATCTGAATGCCAGCAGTGCTGCAGAACTTGCAAGAGGAAGTGATGAAGGTGGCCCAAGAGCAACAATGATGATGTGGAATGCACGAAGGATCGACAGTGCGACATAGTGGGCATCAGGGAACTTGGAGTAATGTCAAAACAGAGATGGAACTTTTGTATGCTATGTTGTTTTTGCCTGATTCTCGAGCGAGACGCTGTGACTGGCTACAACAGTGTCACAGGTAGCGCTAGTAATGGCAAGGCAAGAATTCAAGGAAACGCAATCGGGGAGCAGTCTCGAGCCCAGCACTTTGATCCGAGCTCGCTCTTCTTCGAGAGACAATCTTGGAAAGGTACCACTTCCTGACGTGAAAAGTAGTTCGCAAAGATCGACAATCCATCTCGTCCGACCCTCGTTCAAGGATGAACGTCTGCTGTGTCGGCATCTTCGAGCGAATTACCCGTGACGCGCACGAAAATAGTCTTGGTGACCGGTTTCGATTGTTTGGAGCCAATTTGTTGAAGAGTGCCAGTCTCCTTGAAATTGAGGGTGCCGACCAACCAGCGGCGGATCTGCTCGTGCCGCTGTGGTTTGTCAGACGGATAGAGGAAGTGGACCACGATATTCTTGACTCTTCGATTCGGCTTTGCGGCATCGAGATCGTCGCCGTGTACGAGGTACCCACCTTGTTCGTTGTGGTCAGGGTCGAGCAGGCTCAGCATCTTGTCCATGAGGCATTTCGCGATGCCTTTCATAAGATGGTCCTTGTGGACGAACACTTCGATTTTGACGCTGATGCGATAGCTGTCCGTGCCAGTACCGTACTCTTGTGCGCGGATGAAGCCCACGATGGTGTCGGGCAGCTGCACTGGATCTTCGTCGTAGCGATAGCCTTTCTTCTTTCGGCCCTTGACGACTTGACCCTTCTCGTAGGCAACGAGATACGGCAATTTGCTGACGTGCATGATCTCGCCGAATTGGTCTCGAAGTTGCATGACAGTCACTCTCTTGGTCTCTGGTACTGACGCTGTGAAATCCACGTAGTAGTTGTAGATGTCGCGCACAGCCTCCATATCATCGGAGAAAGCGTAGCGAAGGAACAGTCCTTTCCCAGAGTGCTTGACGGGCCTGAGATGTTCTGGCGTCAGCCCTCCGTTCGCTAATTTTTCTGCTGCGTTCCTGGCTTCCCTCTCAGCCCGTCGCTTGACTTTCTCAGCTGTGAGGCCTCTCTTTGCAAGCTCGTATCGTCGCTTGTTGTCAGCAGCGAATTGACTGCCGAAGTCATTCTGACGATGCATCGTCTCCAGCGTGCCTTCGTCTGGACTTATGCCCTTGTGATCGTGTGTGTTGCATGGCTCAAGGAAGCTGCCGCCTCTCACGACGCGCACCCACCAAGGCTGGGCCCCGACAAGGTCTTCATTGTCAACAGGAGGGGGCGCATTCGAATTGATGTTGTCCCGGAAGAATGTGGAGAGGGGTATGCCACCGAAGAAGTGTGGCCGCACCCAGTAATGCGGAACAATGTCTCCCATTGTAACGTATTTCGTGCCTTCGACAGGATCTTGGGGACTTCCGAAAGTGTAGGTGAAGCCGTCAACGACAGAAAGATCATCGAGGTTAGGCTCTCGACTGATTCCCCGCATCGCCACTCCCTCCATCATGTCTAACCAGGTTTGGATTTGCTGTGAGCTCTGTCCTTTGCGGAAACTTGACCTGGAGTCCCAGTGCAAGGGTGCGGGAGGCAAGTCACTGTTCCAATTATGAATGGTCCAGCCACCACTGTCGCGAGATGGCTGATAGCTTGAGGCGCAGCTGTTATCGTCCTGCTTCGACTTCTTTCTATCCCAGCTGTTCGTTTTTGCCCGCCTGACTTTGTCTTGCGCGGCTTCATTTCGTCCAGTCCAGTCAGTTTCCCATCGCTTAGGGTCGCCTTTCGGGATGTCGGAGCTCTTGCAGAATGCGGCACCACCGCTAGCTGTCGAGTTACGCGGATTGTTGCTATGACCGCCACTGGTACCACCGCGTCCTCCTCGTCCTCCTCGTCCTCCTCGTCCTCCTCGTCCTCCTCGCCCTCCTCGACGGCCTCTGGTAGGAGCACCGCCACGTTCCATCGTCGCAGTTGATCTAGCTGCAATGAGAGATCTTGGGTTTGGCAAGCTGGACTCCGTGCTTTCGTTCTTGATTGAACAGCGACTCCAGTTTAAGGAGGGGTTCGGCTCTATGACCTTGACACCAAGGGATTGAAGTTTCGGGAGAATATCTTCGCTTGTGGTAGGAGATTTTGCAGGAAAGTTCGAGTCATTGCTAGTGCGCTTGTTTGCCTTCGTCTGATCAGCGGCGGGAGAGCTTTCGGCCACCTTCCTACGAAGATGCGGTGCAATTGCCATTGGTGAAGTGAGCGTCGGGTCGGTCTTGTTTGTGTCGCGGTTGGAAGGTTGCTTGTCTTCTTGCAATGTGTTTCGAAGCCAGGTGGTGCGTCGTGGCTTAGATGAAGCCTGGAGTGGGGACTTTGAGTGTTGCTTCGCTGCCGAAAGTCGGTGGCTGGGGGCTTTCGACAATAGTCCACCGGTTGCTGCTGCATGCCCATTGTCGCATGACACATCGCAGGCTGTGGAACCAACCGCAGCTGGCGCAGACGTCATCTCGAGTGGTGTGTCGTCTCCATCAGCGCCGACAACACTGTCCTTGCGTGCAAGAAACGTCTTCATCTTCTTGCCGCCGCGTCTGTTCCGACGCCGCTTCGGCTGTTGCTGCGAAGCGCCTCCCTGCAGAAGCCACGATCCATCGCCCGGTTGTGCTTGCGCGTTCGACTCGTAGGCCATGAGAGTCACTGCGGGCTGCGTGTTTTCGGACGATGCCTGAAAGAAGAGGGCACCCAGAAGTGGCGTTCTGGAAGTAGCTGTGGCAGTTCGCAGTCAGCTTGAGCACGAGCAACCGGCTCTGTCCGTCAATTGAGCGGTGTGCCTTGCTCGCTTCAACGCAACTGAGACTATCCTGTGAATCTCCAAAGAGACGTCCTCGTGTGGCGAGAAGTTCAGGCAGCTGGCCGTGATTGAGCAGCCGGCGATCAAGGTGTTGGAAGGAGCGATATGCTGTTCGATCGGGGTCAAGGGCCTCGGCCTATGCCCCTCACTGTGTCTGCAGTGAAGGCAAAGAGTTCCAACCGACTCTTTACAAGACCAAATCAGAAGTATGCCTTCCGGTGCTCTTGTCGGAGACTGCTCCCGATGTGGCAGCACGTGACCTGGTCGATTAGTCGCTCTCGCTCTCACTTTGCCTATCTTCTCTCTTGTTCGACAACTGCTGCAAGTCCAAGATGCTGTCGATCCTGAGAAAGGCGCGTCTCAAAGACAAGGAGATGCGAATCCTGATGCTGTGGGTGAGCCACCGTAGAGCTTGATGAACTTGCTGACTTGTGAAGTGGTCTTGATAATGCAGGCAAGACAACGATTGTGAAGAAGATCATGGATGAGGATGTCACGGAAGTCAGTCCGACTCTAGGTTTTATCATCAAAACAATTGACTATGAGGGGTAAGCACGAGCGCATGTGAGATGCATGTGATTTTGCTGATGGAATGAGTAAAGATACAAACTAAACATTTGTGAGCCTGCTCATCCTCGTAGCGCGTCCCTAGCCATCAACTAACAGCGCCGGAGGGGATGTTGGAGGCCAGAAAACACTTCGAACGTACTGGAGGAACTATTTTGAAAAGACTGACACTCTCATCTGGGTGGTTGATGCCACAGATAGAGAGCGGCTCGGAGATTGTAGAGACGAGCTCAAAGGCCTTCTCCTGCAAGAAGTCGGGGCTCCTGTCCACGGCGTAGTCTGATGAGTACTTGCTGACATGTAACAGCGTCTTATGGGAGCGTCTCTGCTCATTTTCAAGAACAAGAGCGATATTGAGGGCTCCATGACAGAAGACGAGGTTCGACAGGTGAGTCCCCTGAACTGGCTTTACAGTCCCGCCGGTTCATCGGCTCCAGAGCCAAGCCGCTGAGTAAGAATCTTACAGGGACTTCAACTGGACAACATCCGTACACACAAGTGGCACATCCTGCCTTGCTCGGCCATGACCGGATTCAATTTGCAAACTGGACTTCAATGGGTCGTGAAGGATGCGAAGGACAGGTTGTTCCTTTACTGACACGATTAGCGGCAAGAGCAACCCGTGACTGCTGCAGTCACCGGCGGTGAGCGAAGCCATATCACAACACACATGATCCTCTGTTGGACGTTGAGAAGTGCAAGGAGGTGCGTGATGTGAGTAAAGATGGCAGCCTTTCCGGCCATAGACAGGCTTGTGATAGAATGAAAATACGCCAACCTACACGTCTATCAACAGCTCGGCTTCCTTCGTCGCAAAGTTCGTGGCCAAGAGTTCGGCTTGCTCAGCTGCCTCTCGATCCTCAACGGCCTTTTCGTGCTCTGTCTTGCCACTGCTTTCGGCGTCACCAACCCCACAATCTGTATCGAGCCCACAGTCATGTGCTGGGGACAAGCGACCGCTCTTCGCAGGGCTTGCAATGCTCTCAGCCACAGCTACGCCAAGTTCGGCTTGTAACACGTCGGGTCCAGCTGCTACCTCTTCTGCAGTCTCATTCGGCTCTGTACCCACTTTCATTCCTGGATCCAAGGTAGCAGCGTGGCCCGTTGGCGTTGAGTGACCCGTCGAAGGTATTGCCATGCTGCCGTTGCCCACGCTGTCTTTTCTACTCAAAAGTGTCTCTGATTTCCCCTGATCGATCGGCGCAGAGCCCTTGCCTAATGCCGACCCAGCGACAGATCTAGGCGAACCGGGTTCTTTAGCAGAGCTGAGTCTTAACAGCTTTTCTCGAAGCTCTTCTAGACTTTCTTCAGCTTCCAGTGGGGCTACCTTGGGCTTTGTCCCGGTGTCGACCACTGGAGCAGCATCTTCCTCCGCCTCGATGTTCTCATCGACCATGCTCGCTTCTGGAATTGCTGGATCTGGATGAATATCACTGCTTTGAGCGTGAACAGAGCCTTGCGAATCTTCGTCATGGTTCGCGACAGCCATAGCGGGCTCGCCAATGCTACGCTGCCCATCATTCGCGCTGCCGTGCGATTCTGGCTCATCGTTTTGCTCACTAGTGGTAACAGTCGAACATTAGCATTTCGTGAGTTGCATAATTAAGCGAGTCAAGCTGACGCGCATGTATGCACAGACACGAAGGAAGTGTGATGGACACACTTACACATGTTCGATTTCTCCTGCCTCACTCGCTGGTCGAGTCTTCTTGTGTTCTCGTATGCCCAGGACAGTACCTAAGAAGCCGACCTCCTTACGATTTTCGACCTCAGCTTTGCGCCTTGCTCTCAGCTCGCCTGCTGTCGGTGCTTTCTTTTTAAGACCTGCCCTTCCTCCAGAGAGCCACCAAAGGGCCCTAGGGACACGTTCTTCGTCAGTCAAAGGGGCTGGAGGTCCTGGTTTGACGAAATGCCCAATGTATCTAAAGAGTCCACAGGTCAGTAGGATGTGCGGAACCGCAGCGGAGTCAAGGAGCTTAACCAAGAAAAATACCTCACATACGCCCGAGCACTTCGTTCAAATGGCAGAGGCCTCCCAGAGCTGCCGTCTCCACCTCGCAATCGAAGCGTAACCTTTTCTTCAGGGACTATGTCGGCGGTGCCAGCAGGTACAAATTCTCTCTGCTGAAATGTCTTGAAGATTGACGGCTTCGGCTCATGAATCGGTGTCTGATGACTGTTCTGGTCATACAAGAAGAATGTGTCCGCCTGCTCCAATTGTTCCAACGATCCATTCATGCGCCCGGAGAAGAACTCCCACGACTTTGGTCTGGATAGTGTCCGACGTCGGATTGTGCTCTCGGGCGAATAGCCCTTGCCAGATTGCGAAGACGAGGTGATGTGAATATCAGGGGTGAATAGAAGCACCTTGAGCGTGTTCTGCAGATGAGGAATCAGCAAATCTTTGAGGGAGTGGAGCATCGCATGCTTCTCCATCTCTGATAAGCTGCTCGCCATACTCTGGATACGGCGCAGGGGCTCGACGTTGCTCTGATGGACCAACATGATCTGCTGTCTTCTGTCTTCTGACTGGGCAGACGTGAACGGCGTGAATGTTGCACATCTGCCAATCGTCCGCATGATCCTGTACACTTCGCCTTCCACTGGACTCAGGAATGCTGTATCAAGGGTGTGTGACAAGCGCTCTGTTTCTGACATTTGGGGGCGCCTAGGAACCGGACCCTTGAACTGCGGCTGTGATGAGATGGAGCTATGCGTGGAGGGTGTTCCTCGACGTGCCTCCTCTGTCTTGTGCCACGCTATCACATGCTCTTCTGGCAACTTCCGGTGTACTGGATTGTGCAGTAGCTGACTCGCCGGCGTCAGATAGTGCCCTTGGACCCTGTTGCAGGCCGTTGTACTGGGGGCTGGCTTCGCATACTCCGGCTCCTTGCTCAATCCCATGCTTCGGAGAATTCTTTTGCCCAGCGATGGTTTCTTGGGCATTGCTACCATTCCGGCTTCGAGTTGCCGGCTGGCGTTGAATATATCTCTACTTCGAGGAGTATCATAGTTTTCCGGTCTACGTAAAGGCGCCTCTCCGGAATTGGCGCTAGGCGCGAAGTGTTTGCTGGCGCGAAGCTGCCGTCTGCCTAAAGGATCAATGATGCTCATGTTTGCGCTGGATGTGTTGTGTTCGAAGTGCCGCAATGCAGGTACAAATACAATCAGACGCTGTCTTCAATGCGGACCGAGTGAGACCAGGCTCGACGCCTTCGCAACAGGGAATAATGTTAGCATGTGCAAAGCGACAGACACTTCGAGATCACCTGGCTTTGCAACAAAGGCCGTGCTGGTCAATCTTAACAACTTAGTTCCAGGACAAAATCAGTACACCGTACCAGGTCATAGTCTCTGTAAGATGTGCTATACATAAGCTCTACTTTCAAATTGATCTGTGTCTATGTCAGCCGAAGTTCGCAATTTGTACGGTACGAGTGAGCACTCACAATCGAGTGCTCAAGAACTGCTCCGCATAGGATGTCTTACACTGCACTATAACCTCCTCTGTTCCCATTACTACCCATTTTCCCAGCTACGCCACTCGTCCAGTCTTTCACAATGTACGGAATGTCACGTATTGTGTCTCCGTGGGGAATGAGGTCCCAACCCCGTGCTCCGTAGCGGTTGTAGTTCAGCCATGAGCCGAAGATTATGTAGGTGGCAATCAAGAGGAAGCCAATGATCAGAAACCATGTGAAGAATCCCGAGCTCTTGCTGCTTGACGGCGGCTTCTCCGCGTTTTCGCAAGCATACTTTGTCTTCCACTCCAAACGCAGCACACCCACATCACTCTCGTCCTCGTAACTGATCAATTGCAGTGCCTTTCCTTCATCAAGATCTGGTAGCGGTTCTTGCTTGTCGTCGCCGTCTTCGCCATCGTCTCGTGTACGCAGACCAGCATCATTGAGGGACCTGGCCATCTTTTCCTTATCATCGAAACCCTCAGTTCCCTCTTTCGCTGCATCACAGACGAATTCAACAATAGCCTTCTGCTTGATTTTCTTCTTATCTTTGGTGTGCTCTCCGCCATGTAGCTCCACTCTGAGCCCTTCCTTCTTCGCATCCTCGTTGCTTGAACTGCCTTTTAATCTGGTGAGTTTAGGCTCCAGCTGGCCACCACTTGACGTGGTGAACTGTCCTGCTACTGGGAAGACAGCCATGACAACCCCGTCTGCCGCCTGATCGTTGTAGAGACGCTCGACAGCGCACACTCGGCTGCCGTTCGGACAAGATGTTTTCGCCTCGTCGCCTTTAGGCTTCTTCAGCGTGTCGCACACATCGATGGTAAATGTGGTGTTCACCACGGAGAATGAGTCTCGGTAGAGCTTGTGCACCTCTTTCGGCCCTCCCAGCGCTTTGAGATTGAACTTCTGGCTGTCTACAACGACATTCTCACAGTCGAACGTGACGGCGGAGATTGCGGCTGGCAGCAGGAGCCAGGCTGACAGGCGTGAGATGGAAGGCATCGCTGCCTGCGAAAGGAGTCGTGTCGCGCGTCAGGGAAGAAGAGAGTCGCAGTCCGTGTTCAAAACGTGTGCAAAGGAGCGTAGAGAAGATGTTGGAAGTAGCACAGACGATGCAAGACGCAGGCAGTGCAATGAGTTGAAGGTTGCTGGAGTACGGATGAGCTCGTGCTAGCTCCGTGAAACCACCGGCCATCGTCATGGGGAGGCAGGCCTCAGGCGCCAAGCCCTCCACAGTCACTCCTGCAGCCCTGCTTCGATACTGTACTGACCTGGACTTGAACATCAACACGAGCACCGACTACGGAACAGGCCCAATCATGTCTTCGCGCGTGGATGCAATCGATCCACAGTCCGACAGTTCTCTGATGCAGCTGCCGCAGGAATTGCGAGACTGCATCTACGACTATGTCTTCTCGACCACCCGCTTTTGCTTCGGCGAGCGTGCTGTTGGCCGCATCGATATCGATACTCGGCGGGTCGTATCTGCGAACAGGGGAAAGTCCCTCGCTCTGCTGCGAGTCTGCAAACGAATGCACTCAGAGATCGGTACCAGCTGGCTGTCTCAAGCCCTCTTTCACTTCGAAGATCCGACCGCATTGTTAAACAAGCTAGCTTCTGTAGACGACCACACACGCAGCCACATCCGACATGTTCGAGTCTCTGGAGACCCTCTCAAAGTGACATGGGGCTATGATTGTGTTCATTGGCGCACATCACAAGCACTCAAATTGCTTCCCGGCCTCAATCTCACAAGACTCACTGTTCTGGGCAACAAATACGCCAGAACTAGCTATGAAACACTCGACTCGCTGATCAAGTACAGCGGCGGCTGGAAGGAACTCTACTACCTGACACACAATTCGGCAATGCTGGGCTTCCGAGCTGTCTTTGATGCCCAGTCCAATCCGCGCATGCCCCAGCCGGATACCTGGCAGCAGGCTATCAAAGCTCGTGATGGTGAAGGTTCCTCTGTCACAATTTACCGCAGTAAGAGCCCCACGAGAGGATCTGTGCTCGACCCTGCCAAGCGTACCGTTTTGCGTCAGCAGTTACGTCCTGGACAGACTGCTGCAACGTATGGGAACACGAAAGACCAGAGTCTGATGGTGCCCGGTGAGCGCGAGAAAGAGCTGCTGGTCGTTGTCGAGCGTGGCAGTAGTGTTGATTGTGCCGAGAATAACCCAGCATCCTATTTGCCTTTTGGCGATCCTCGCATATTCTCTCCAGCTCGGAAATGGGCTGAAGTTAAAGAATTGTCGCGGGAGATGAGAACTCTAGAGAGCTGTGGTGATGCATCCGATGACGACAGTGAAGACGAAGACGACGTCTTACTGGATATCTATGATCATGTTGACGATTACACCTGGCCTCCTTTCAACTTCGTGAGGTGAGCTCTTTGGATCACCCTCACAGGTCAAGATGTCAGGTTGTCGCCACTCAAAGAAGTTTGTGAGAATTCTCCGCAAGCACGAAGACGTTGCTGCTCGGCTTGGCGGCAGCATAGCTGCGCCGCGGAGATCTGTCTGACACTCAATCACCTTCAGCCGATGACATTTGGACATGACAGCTGAGTAGCAGACGTCCTAGCACACTCTCGCCTGGCGTTCGCATCGCACACTTCGAGCAAGCCTCAGTGATCGGGTACCAACTGTCCAAATGCATGAAACCGCAAGTGAAGCTCCAGTCGTGAATGACTGATTTCCAACGATGCGGACAGGGTACAAGTTACAAATCCGACGAACATGATCTCCCTCACTACGTGATTGGGTTGACGGCCGCAGGCCCAAGTCTTCAATCGATGCGACAAGTGTTCGCCTCGTCGGAACCGTATCCGCAGCTACTTAGGCCTGGAGTTGCAAGACGGAGGCTCATGGCGAAGGTCGAGACGAACGCGTTGCGCTATATCCCAGCCGTAGAAGGGGATTTGAAGTGTAACATAGGTACTTCTCCGCTAATAGCTGGAAAATGAACTGGTTGCGCCGACCTGTAATTTCAACACAGTCCGCCATCAGTGAAGATTTGTGGGGTTCAAACAATCAGCGTATCACATCGAGAAAGGGTCTCCTATTTGTAGGTTGACAGCACTCGGCCCGAAGGACTGGTCGACTTGGAACGAAGTCGACGGCAGACAGAAAATCTGGAGCTCGAGCAATCTCTGTCTGAACTCTGAGTTCTGATTGCAGCTTACTCAGTCTTGAAACAAATTGCGAACTTTCCAGGTCCCATAAGCTATCAGCTAGCAGTGCTGGAGGACAAGGAAACATTTTAATAATTTGAGCTGTGAGTGTCGATCAACTCTGAATAGAGTGTGATACCTGGAGGTATGGCTGTCGATCTCAACCAAAGCTTGATTTTCAGATATACGCAGGGCAGTCCTTCTACAACCATGTTTCAGTCGTCACCTCTCGGAGAAGCATCCACAGCTTGCGGGCAATGCTTGCCTGAAGGCACGTCAACGATGAGTTTTCCGTTTGTAGATGCACGTGAGTGTTGCGTTGTGCTAAACAAGCGCCGTGAGCGTAGTCTGAGTTGGGATTCGGTATTTGCAGTTTTAGTGAACTGGGCGATGGCCTTGTTTGCAGCTTGCTCGCCTGGAAGCATATGTGATTGCTGTGATGGAGGAGATACTGCCAGCGAAGTTTGAGTGTGGAGCACAATGTTCTCTGCTGTAAACTCTCTGGTAATTGAAGGCACACAGACAGCCAGCAACGAGGGAAAGTAGAACCGGACGCCACGAGTGGATACCACACTCAGTATATGAGTGGAGCCTTACCGCAGTCAATGATGATGACAAACGATTTCCCCTCACGGTATTACCAGATCCTACTGACCCAATCGATATTTGTTGAGATTCCCGTAGGTACGCGGCCGGTCTCGAAAGGGGATCCTTGCGGATTGCAGGAACGTGGCACTTAAGACAAGCCACTATAGGGCTTCATTCGCTACCAGTGACGCTGCACTCTGGAGCGCCACGGTTGCTGCGCCTACATCGTACCTGCTTAGCCAAGTTGTTGAACTGCGTGATACTAGTCTTGGAGAAGAGTGTGATGTCCTGACGAATCTGTTCAGACGACAGCAAACACGTGCCCGGACCCACGTGTTAATGAATGTCACGGAGGATCATCAATGGATCAAGGATCCATAGAGTGGCATTGCTTCTGTCGCTGGCGTACGAAAGCGAGTCGCGGAGCAAAAGGCTGCTTGTAGGGTCATCCGTGATTGCAATATTGGCATGAGCCGGCCAGCAAGCACGCGTATCGGACGCCAGACATCGATACGCAGGCTATTCCATCCGGTTTATCGGTTCCTGCGCCGTCGAATGGGATCGAGGTGTCGTGGTGGTAGGCAGGAGCACAAGCGCGCCACTGCAATGTGTCGACCAGGGTGCTCGAGGCTCCCGGCCGTTGCCAACGGCAAACCATAGGAGCGGGCTGCGTTCGACATTGGCAGGCAAGCATGCGAGGCAGCGTGGCCACGGCCGACGCGGACAAGGTCGGACATGCAAGGCACAATGTTAAAGCGTGCTCGTCGTCAGTCGAGGCGGCGGACAGCTATCGCGACATCGTCGACCCCCGCCGAGTCAATACCACAAGCTTGCTGCATGCAATCGAGGGCCGGCACGCAAAGGCTCTATTGTCTGCGCCAAGCCCAGACGATCTCTATTCCCTTCGGGAGGCAGACCGTTGCGAGTCGGGGCTGAAGACTACTGCTCGCACTGCTGCCCTCACTGCAGTCGTCGCTGTTGTCCGCCGCATTGAGCATTGAGCGCGCGCTCTCCCGTGGTCTCGATGCGCTGATGCACCCGCCGTCCAGCGCTGCGAGCCCGTCGCTGTCGTGGAACTAATCGCACGGACACTGCCGCCCACACGACCCACAGCAGCGCGAGGAGCCTGGCGACAAGATGCAGCAGCAGCAGACGCTCGCCAGTGATGCATATCCCTCCTCCAACAAAGGATCCTCTTGGCTCGCGCGCGTCTCCCACCGCGCTTCACATCTGCCCGTGGGCAGCAGCAGCAGTAGCAGGCCGCCGCTGAGCCTCCGCCCAACACCATCGGCGACATCCACCTCTGCCGGCGCCAGTCCTGTGCTCCCCCTGGGCACCTTCGCGTCATCTGGCTTTGCGGACTCGCTCGAGCAGCAGCTGTACGCGGTGCAGCAGCGCAACTCGCTCGACCACGAGAAGGACCAGCGCCCCGCCGCCGCCGCCAGCCCGACCGAGACGGAGTTCCAGGCGACGCCCATCGACGCCAGCTTTGGCGATCGCATCGACCAGCAACACTCCGGCAGAACCTCGTCTGATTTGCCAATCTTCCCGACGCAGCAGAGGAGTCGAAGCGGTACCGTCACGCGTGAGGACAAGCCCCTGCCCGCGCAGCCTGCACACGCCCACGAGCACAAGGACAGCGGCATGGACAAGTACACGCGGCAGGCGGGAGACAGCGCCTACGACAGTGACGCCGAGGCCGACGACGAATTCGAGCGCTCCGTCTTCACATCGCCGAACGTGGGCACGCATTTTGACGAGCAGAGCGATCACCCTTCGGATTCCGAGGACGACCAGTCGCTGTTGGACGGCGAGGACACACCAACGACGCAAGGCTGGGCGGACAGAGATGGCAGGAGCCCAACTGGGAAGGTGACGCAGTGGAACGAGGAGGAAGTCGCGGACTACATAGCCGCGCTATCGCCAGCATTGAAACAGTATGGCCAGCAGTTTGTGGAGGAAGGCGTCAATGGCGAGGCTCTGATAGCTTTGGGGCATGACGAATTACGAGAACTAGGAGTGGCGAGTGTGGGACACAGACTCACGATACTCAAAGCCGTTTATGAGCAGAAAATGCGCGCGGGTGTGAAAATTGAAGAGGGGATTACGTGCCACTTTCAGCGGAGGGAGAAAAGGCAGAGATGAACGCGACCCAGGATGATATTGCACGCATCATTGAGTCGCTCAGGCAACGTGACCAGCGCATTCAATCTGCAGAGGCGGAATTGAAGGCTATGCGGGACTACCTGGAACGAATATCAGATGAAAACAGGAAGCTGCGGGAAGAGACTTTGCCAATCATGAGATTAGTGAAGGACCAGAGGACACCATTACCGGACCCGGCCGGTGGCACGATTCCCTCGCCTCGCGAGACCGACCCTGCCAACAGGCTGATGGAGCAAATCCAGAACAAGGGCAGCTCGCTAAGTCGGAAATTCTCCACAAAGAAGCTGTTCCTGAATAAGGACGGCACCAAGCAGAACTCGCCTACGCACCCTCCACAGACTCGAGAAGTGAGAGACGATGGAGGAGGACATCTTGAGGCGTCAGCAGCGGCAATGGCCGCAAGCAGTCATCTCACAGCGAGCATGACTAGTCAGGCCAGCCCGAATAGTATTCACGGCCAACAACTGAGTCCCACAAGTCCAGCTTACAGCACGCACCCACCCCCGAGCACAACCGCCCGATCGTTCCCTCAGCACAACCCACGCGCATACAGTACCGATAACGATGCTTCGTACGCGAACAACCATTACAGCCAGGCCAGCACTCTCAACGAAGACTCTGGGAGGAGTCTACGGCAACAAGATCGCGCACGGCGACAAGCCCCGACACCCAGTCCGCGAGAAGAAGCAACGCCAGATGCTGGCAAAGACCGAGACAATCCGCAGGTTGAGATATTCAAGAGCTTCCGTGTGAGCATAGATGACCCTTGCCGAGTGGTTTTGCCTGTGGTCAGTTATGCAACCCTTCTTCTTGCACCGCTCTGTTTGCTAACGCATCATCCCAGGCTCTCAAGCGGTACAACATTACAGATGACTGGCGGCAGTACGCCCTGTATATTGTACACGGTGATCAAGAACGATGTCTGGGCTTGGAAGAGAAGCCACTACTCCTGTTTAAGCAACTGGACAAAGAGGGCAGAAAACCAATGTTTATGCTTCGACGTCATGCTTCGCCGCAGGAAGGGTGGAGCAACACTTCTGGGAGTGGCGCGCCAGCGCATGCCCAGGAGCCGAAGGTCAGTCTCAGCGGTGCGAAGCAGGCCTATAATGCGAGGGTCCGCTGACAAGTGCGCAGCAAGTGCCAGGGGGCGTATTGTAAGGACAGTAATTTTCAATAGTAAAAACCATCGTCAAGACGACACAGCGTACACGATGCGGGGACGCCAATGCTCAGATGTGCAAGAGCTCAAGCCGCGTAGTATTATCATGAAGACACGAGACGACGTTCGCGACGGCGCTTGCCAGGCCGATTTATTTTGTGACTGACTTTTTGCACGCTGGTGCGTTATGAAAGGGGTATTTACGAGCACTTTGCCAACTTTGGCGAACAGTTCAGAAAGGCAGACAGGCTCTTTCCAATGTGAATGAGCAAGCTTTGCGTCTCGCTGGATGCTCAAACGCTGATAGTCTTGAAAACGCCAAAACCACTCTCGCCTGTGCTCATCAATGTCCCAGGTATTTGTGGGTGCCAGTGAGCTTCCTTGACTCCTTTCGAGTAGTGGTTGAAGAGTAGCTGTGGTGGCACATCCTTTGCATCGGCAGTGAACTTGCTCTCCTCGTCATCCAGCTCCACAGCCAGATCCCACAACGTCACGTTGTCATCGCCGCCGCAGACTGCGACCACGGAATCGTCTGTAGGATGCCATTCCACGCTGGTAATTTGTCCCAGATGAAAGGCGAAATGCGCGACTGGTTTCGACGTCTTGGCCGCTTCGGGCGACTTCCATTGCCGAAGGTCCCAGACTGACCATGTTCCGTCATCGTGGCCACTGGCAAGGAGGTGGGCTGTTTGGTGTGACCAGGAGAGAACGTTGGCATCGCTTTCGGAGACCTTGACGGAGACCGCGTGCTTTCGAGATTTACTGCGAGCGTCCCAGATCTTCACTGTGCCGTCACTGGAGGCCGAGGCGAATACGTTACGTTCAGTGGGTGACCATTGGAGTTCCTCGACGGAGCCAGTGTGCCCTGTGTATGGATTGGTGTCTGTCACGAAGCCGCCACCGTCAGTGCGAGTGGTGGCGAAGATCTGCCCCGCGCTGTCACCTGTGAGCAGCTTTCCAGCAGGAATCAGGGGTGACCAGTCAAGGGCATATCCTTCGTTTCGTTTGTGAGCTCGGATGGTCGACAAAGGCTTGTTGGCATTTGTGGGGAGCATGAAGCCTGGCTCGTCAAAGGAGCGGATATGAGGAGTGATATCGTGGATCAGTACTTCGCCAGATTCCTGCATTGCTGCGGTGATGGTCGTTGGTGGCGTGGAGGCGCTGGCCTGGGGTGATTGATGGGCCCGGATACGATTTGTCGTCGATGTGAGGGGAATGGACTTGGTCTCCAGTACTGGGTCGGAAAACTCATCGTCGTCGGAATCCTCGTCATCGGAATCGATATTTTGGAATTTGTCGTTTCGTGATAGACCAGAAAGCTTCATGACCATGATTTGGTTTTCCTTGGCACGGTCGTGTGCTGCTTGAGTGCCTGCAACTGCATAGGCTGTAGCTGGGTAGGTTTTTCGATTGTCGCCGAGTTTGTCCTTGATGATGTCGAACGACAGACATGGCCAGGTCGGTTCCAGTGTGTGCAGCATCTCGTAGACTGACAGATCCGGTGCCAGTGTCTGTCCGGCCTCCAATTTATGTCGTCCCGGAACGAAGGTCTGCTGATCGACGTCCATGGCATTGGCAGCCTTCTCTTCAGCCTCACGCTCGTCATCGGGTCGGCCATCGACACCAGCTTCGATAATCTCGTCCTCGCTCTCATACTCATCCTCGAATTCGTCTTCGAACTCCTCTCCATCGGCCAGTGGCGCCTGGGCAACGGGACGGTCGCCAGCGACCAGCCGCTGCGGCTCGTCATCTTCGGCAGCGCGCTTTGACATTTTGAAGGTGGTTCAACTTGGGTTGCAGACAGCTGTATTGCCCAAGATGTCTCAGAGGACGTAATGCCGTCGCGTGCGCTTGGGTGCAAAGATGATGCAGTGCCAGAATCTTTTTGCAGCACATGCGTGCGCCGCCATGCCCGACGCGGCCTAGCGGCTGCAGCCGGGTGGACCCCTGCTTGCCTGTGTTTACTTGCTGTCAGGGCAGTGGATGGGCATGATTGGGCTGCGCAACTCCTCGAGACCCGACCTACGCCTCGCCGCCAGCGTGAAGTGAAGCAGTGAGAGCGCGCGACGGGCCTCCGCTGAAGGTGCGAGCAGCGGCGCCGGCCTACACGACGGCGCGCGAGGGTATTATACTCCCCGCCGGCTCCATTCCCACCCAGCATCATCATCACCACCACATCATCCCCTCCACCGCCGCAGCATCCCCACCCGTAGTCCGCGAGTGACACAGCCAGCCGCCCCAGGCCCGCTGCACTGCACAACACAACGCAACCTGGTTTGACTTTCCCTGCGCTCCGAGTCAGGCAGCGCAGCACAGCGGAGCCTCCACGCCCCTGGAATCGCAGAGTCGCTGCGACCACGAAACCGTAATGGACGTCGAAGCCGAGGGCGACAAGCAGCCGCCGCCGCCCACCAGCCTCGACGACGCTCCCATGCACACCATCACCGCCCACCAGCTACCCGCGCCCGACAACGATGGCCGCCCGCGGACCTCATACTCCGACACGGGCTTCTCCCGGCCCTACTCCCAGTCGGCAGACAACACGCCTGACCACCTGCAGAACGGCAATGGCCTGAGCAGGCCGTCGTCCACCCAGAGCCAGGGTCAATTCGGCGCCGATGGCCAGCGGCAGCAAGCTCAGAAGAACTCGTCGGTGGTCATCAAAGTCGGCATGGTGGGCGACGCGCAGATCGGCAAGACCAGTCTCATGGTCAAGTACGTGGAGGAGCTGGGACGAGGACTACATACAAACCCTGGGTAAGACACGCGTAGTAGTTGGGTCCCAATGGACACGGCACTGACTTGGTGAACCAGGCGTCAACTTCATGGAGAAGACAATATCGATACGCAATACCGAGATCACATTCTCAATATGGGATTTGGGCGGTCAACGCGAATTCGTCAACATGCTCCCGCTCGTCTGCAACGATGCAGTAGCCATATTATTCATGTTTGACCTCACGCGGAAGTCGACTCTCAACAGCATCAAAGAGTGGTACCGACAGGGACGCGGCTTCAACAAGACCGCTATCCCATTTCTAGTCGGTACCAAATACGACCACTTCGTGAACTTCCCCGAGAAGAGCAGGAAGAGATCTCGCAACAGGCTAAGCGATTTGCAAAAGCCATGAAAGCGAGCTTGATCTTTTCAAGCACAAGTCACAGCATCAATGTGCAAAAGGTGAATTCTCTACATTCGTTACCGGCGATCCACGACTGACCTTAGAATGTCCAGATCTTCAAAATCGTGCTATCCAAAGCATTCGACTTGCGATGCACAATACCCGAAATCGAGAACGTGGGAGAACCACTCTTGATATACCAGAGCACGTAAATCAAAGGCAGCGAAATTCCGCTTTTACGCCACCCTGCCCGCTGACAGAGAGGCTGGACCACCCTGTCACGCACCACCACGCGCCTCAGATAGATTGGCGGTGGATTGGCATGACCTGGGCCACAAGCTGCCTGGGACGTCTCACATACGCATTGAACGGAGGACGACTTTTACATGCTGAAATGAGGAAATGAGAAGAAGAAGAAGAAGAAGAAGAAGAAGAAGGGAGACGCAGTTGTGCACTCGAGGATCGATGATGCAAAGAAGGTGCCTGGGAGCGTATTCAACTGCATTAACATTGGGGAAACACAGCACTGCCTTACTTACTATTGAGTAATTCCGTTTGTTCGAACAAATGAACCACCAACCAGTGTTCCACAAATAATGCAGGCTAGTGGACATTACTCCGCGTTTGCTACTTCTTGGCCTACGCTGTTTCTCAGTGGTTTCCGATCCTCTCGTACAGAATCCTTGTCTGGTTTGGAGGGGTCCATCAGCTTGTCAGCTTGCCTGATTTATAGACGCAATCACAAATGTATTGCACGGCATCAGAAGGCTCATGTTGGAAGTATTTCGCTTTTGGAAGGTATTTTGCTCGACGAAAGATCGCATGCTACTATGCTGCTGATCTTTGCAGCTCAGCCGGAAAATCTTCATCCGACGGCGGTCCTCCAACCGACAGTGCTAGGTCAATGTACAAGACCAATCGCAAGAACAGCCGTGGCCGTTTAAAGACCAAGTTGCCCCAATCGAGCTTCAGCTTGGCGCCTCCTTGCGCTCCAGACATTCCACCGTTTCCATTCATATCTTTGCGGTCGTCCCTCCACGCCGTCATCGAATTAACGAACTTCGCATCGTCTTGTGCATAAGCCACGATATTCGCCAACACATCTGCGCAGAAATCAGAGCCATCGAAGTTCTGTTGTTGTGACTTGAGAGTGCGAGTGAAGACGTCCAGACGGCGAATCTCTACTGCCTCCATTCCTGATCCTCGAGCTGCTGCGACGTTGATGGCTTGCAAAATTAATGGCAGGGCTAGTACAGCTGAAGCACTGATGGGAAGATATTTGACCAGTCGGACTTGCACCAGCTCTTGCGTCCGCCTGGAAACGTCGTTGTGCGCCACTTCCATCGCCTCCCGAGCTTCTTCGATCGAGAAGAGCGAGTGTGAAGCTGGAAAAACTTCTCGCAGCAGGATGAGATAGGTGTTGAGACCAAATACTGCAGATGCATGATATGAGAACATCATGTTCGCATACACACAGATTGTCTCGTGGGCATCGTCCAGGCTGATTGGGAATGGGAAGGTCCGAATCGCTTGATCGTGCCAGTGTCTGAGGGCTCCCAGGGCTCGCTGAATATCCGTGACTAATGCTTGTAAAGATCGGGAAGCGAATTCCAGACGGTCGTCTAAGCGCTCGTGAGTGTAAAGAATGCGACTCGCATGTGTAAGACACTGCATGAGACGGCATGTCGTGCCGACCATCTCGAAGATGCGGAGCTGAGTCTCGGTATCGTGTACTAGTGAAGAGCCAAGTTCTGACTGGAAGTCGTCCACTGTCAAAATGTGCTTGTCGGTCTCCCAGTCATTGATCAGCGGGACCTGTATGGATCTTCGCAGGCCCAATGAGAGGATGCGGTCTCGGAATATAACACCCCACCATATTCTCTTGAGCAATCTTGCGCGCACTGGGTCTTTGATGCGGTAATATGAATCCGCGCGAACGATTTTGGCGAATCGTATGGCATTTGTGACCCAATACGTGTTCAATCGGAGGAGGTTGTAGTTCGGCGCATTGTAGGATAGCAACAAGCATGCCTGTGCATTCGCCACTGGGTCTCGTTCGATGCCGAAGTCGAAGAGGAGCTGATGAAGAGTCAGCACCAATTTGATCTCCGGGGTGAATTCCTTACCTTTGCGTGGCGATAATGGGTGTTCCTTGCTTCGCGTTTGCTAACAAAGCCGACGCTGGACAAGGTCTCCAGTTCGGTATACTGCAAACATGTCAGCCAGATCGGACATCGTCTGCGATCGTGCTTACCGAAGTGGCGGCGAAGACCATCGCTCTCAATAGTAGGTACGAAAAGTCGCCGACGCGGAACTCGTCTCCGTTCCATAATGCCCAGAATTGGTCTTCAGCCACTATAGGCAGATTGGGATGCACCATGCGAAAGTACATGCGCATCATCGGCTTCAGTACGTGGGGTGGCAGTAGTTCGAAGCACCCTTCCACTCGCAGATATTCCTGATCCCGAGGATTGAGTCCAGGAATCTGCACTGTCGATGCTCTGCGCGGAGGAATATGAGAGTTACCATTGAGTGCCATTCCATTGGGAGCAGGGAGCATCGGCGTGGGACTGAGATGTTGTGGAGGATAAGTCTGTGGCAGCGGAAAGTCCTGCCCGGGTGTTGGAATGGCAGGCATGAATGAGTTGCCCGTGAAAGTGAAGATGTCATCGAGGTCGGTCAAGTGGCTAAAGTCACAGCTTGCCGACGAGGCTTCGACGATGCTTGGATCCCACGCGAAATTGCTGGGCTGCAATTCCTGCCATAGTTGCCCATCGCCAGTGTTCGGGGAGCCTGAAGACTGTGAATGCGTCTGCACGGAATAGCCATTCTGGTCAGAAGGGACCCTCGCCACGCTGGGCCGGCGATCCAGTGTGGTGTTGTGAATCCACGTTGCTGGGATGCTTGTCGCTGAAGGCGTTGCAGAGGGTGTCGGCACTCTCCAACTATGCGACTGCTGATCCAGAACAGCCGCCTGCTGTGCTTCGTGCGGCGGAGTGCTGTCGCGCCTGGCCAGAGATCAGCATCGATACGTTCGCACGCCGAGGACAGGCGGCATTACTGACCGTTGGTTCTTTCGGCGCCTGATCACGCAGTTGGTGCCAGCGTCTACGCAATTGGAGCAGGGCGTGCCACTCTCCAGCACATTGCATCGGATCTTGCCTGCGCGAGTGTTCAGATCAGCAGGTATGAAGCATGTGCAAGACGCTGAATCGTACGTGTATGGCAGTGCTGGCAGGCTTTCCTGGATCGTCTCTGCTTGAGCTTGCCTCGCAGCGCGGGCGTTGCACCTGGCGGATTGACGATAGAAGTGTCCTCGGCGTGCAGGCTCCCCATGCTCCCGGCGCGCTGGTCGACTAGGGCGCTGGTGACGGTACGGCAAAGGTGGTGTTGACGGTGAATGAGAGCCGCATTTACCGGGAGAGAGCAGCAGTGCGTTGCAACTATACAGAAGCGCAAACTTCGCAGCACCTCGAGGCTAAGGTGAGGTTCGGACGGGGCAGTAGGGGTCGAGACCTCGCGTCCGCCACACACTCGCAGCCTGCTTGTTTCCCCGCCATCGATGCTCTGCGGACAAACTCTATTTCCCGAAGCGGCAGTGCCGTTGTCGCTCGTTCCAACCGATGCGAATCACTTCGTGGAGGGCCAAAGCCGAGAATCCGACAAAGCGGAGACGAGCCGTCTCGGAAGTGTCCAATGGCAGCACGCTCTATGGTCAGCCGACGCCGTGGCTCTAGCACGTCAGCCCGAACAGAGCAGCAACTCGACGACTCCGCCAAGCACACGCATACTGGACACCATCGTCTTTCGTTCTATGCCGACGAGCTATGAGATTAATGAACAGTCTAGCTGGACTTTGGCGAGATGCAGCCAAAGCGAACCTGTTAAGCAAGAAGTCCAGAACGCAGAAAGATCTAGACCAGTCCTATGCGAGCTGTCTCGGCCGTCCCCATCAAACTTCGTACCAAATTCAGGTGAGAATGCGAAGATGCCAGTCAAAATCCCATCTAGCTCGGTTAGTTTCGAGCCAGAGAAAAGCATTCGGAGGCCAGATGCTCTCGGAGTCTATCGTTGATGTCGGCTCACTGTGAGCTGCACAGCATGGCAGGCATCTCAGGGAGACATGAGCAACCAAATGAGATCTGAGACTTTGCAACCAGTCTTCTGAACTGCTCATACACGTGCAGATGGACCCGGAGTTGGGACGGCAATTCGAAAACAATAGATTGTTCACAGCTGACATGTTGATTATCTTGGGGTTGTGTGCAGCGCTCTCGCCCTTGTGCTTTCTATCATCGGGACGGAAGGTTCAAGCTCCGTACTCCCATGAGCTGTAATTCGGACTGCTGACCAAGCTCCACATACAGGACTCGTGATCGGAAGACCGCCAGGAAGCGAGACCGTCGCGCTTTGTACGAGCTCGCGTTCGCATCGGGAGAGAGGGTTGTGAGGGTTCAGGGACGTGCATTCTTGCGAGCTAGCAACGTCCGACGAAGCTGCGTGAAACACGCACTGTGTTGACATGCTTCGTCCACTCTTATGCACGCGCTATGTGGTCAGTATTTGTTTCCTTCTCCCCTTTATGCACAGTCATTCGTCCTCGAATTTTCCTGCTACTTCAGCTTTGAATTATGCTGCCTCGCATATTCGCAGAGCACGATACCTGCGGCAGTCTGGACATTGAGACTTCTCGTGATTCCCACTTGCGGGATTTCCACCAGCATGTCACACTCAGAGAGGATCAATGCCGGAATACCTTCGCGCTCGGATCCCATAACCAGGAGGCATTTCTCTGCCAGCACACAGTCTGTCGATCCGAGCATGACAGATCTATCAGTCTGCTCTATACCCACAACACTATAGCCTTCCTCTCTCCTCTTTTTCGCCAAGAACTTTTGAATCTCTGCTGGAGCAAGCGCATTGATTGCAAGGTGGTAGTGAGAAGACACAGCAGTAGACGTGAAGTCTTTGTTGGATGTGACTCGAGGATGTTCAAGGTAGAGACCTCCCGCGCCGAAGATTTCGCTGACGCGTGACAGTCCGCCCAAATTGTAAGGATTGTCGACAAGAGAAGCAACAACGAACAGATTGTTGTGGCGCTTCCGTGCTGACTCAAGGTATGCACCGCCTTTGGTTTGAAGAGCCGTAGCAGAGACTGGACCGCCATTGAACGACCGGGAAATCTGATCGATGTTCTGCAGCAGGCGCCGTTCATGGTCGATCGAAGCTGATGATTCTCCATTTTGATCTGAAGTCGTCGGGCGGGCAGGAATTGGGTCACCCAAAGGTATGCAGGACGGCGGAAGAGTTAGAGATGGATCGTCTTCCTCGTACAATGCTAAGAAATCGGCGTGAGAGCACATGCGCTGCTCGGTATCATCCAGATCGTGCCAATGACCCTCAACCAAGTGCGCAAGATTGTGATCATTGATCGGGTCAAACACGCCGATTTGTCGCTCTAGTGGTGGGTCACCGTATACTTCCAGGCTGCGAATGAACTCATCGAGGGCTTCGAAAGCTTTGTTGCTCGTGATGGCATCGATCTGCATCTGACGCACATGATCGAGAAGAATAGGCACCTGCCACTGTGCTTCGTGTCGGATGACGACTTTTGATGAAGCCGCGAGTGGCACGAAAAGAGTTGCCAACTGCAACGCGAATTGCTCATCGGCACCTTTGGCTTTGGCGACTCTCACGCCGATTTTCATCAACGACGCTAAGAATTTGGGATTGGCGTGATGATCTTTTGCGCGTAACTCTTGGAAAATAACATCTCGCAATTCGGGATGATGTATGTAAATTCGGGCGACAATCCATTCGAGCAGATATCGATACCGTGGCAGAGGTTCGAGCGACAGAACGTATTGCATGTCGGTAAGGATCTTTCTCGCTTCTGTGCTTTCCGTGGAAGGGATAAATTGCTCGCAGCAGAGCAGCATGACTTGCAGCTCCAAGATCGTTTTCCACTGGCTCACCACGTTCGGTGGGACCTTTTGTGTCAGCCATGGCTGGAACAGTTCATTGAATATTTGTCGCGGCAGCTCAGCGTGAATAGCGCCCACCCGGCTGACGAGATCCAGAAATGTTGCGAAGCCTCTGCTCTCGGGTGGCCCGAAGTAAAACTCACGGTTTAGTGCCCTCAAGCATGGGTTGATATCTGATATCAGCGGCACCAGGACTTCCTCAAGCTGAATATCGATCGTGGCCGAAGGCGGGTGCTCTGCTATGTGCACTATCAGATCAGAGAGCTGTAATGCGGTTGCTGCTTCCGGGATGGCGGTCACCACATCTCTAATGAGAGCGACTAACGGAGATAGCATATACGATCGAGGTTGGGCAAGCTCGAGCAAGCGCTTGGTCTTTGTCGCAATCAAAGTGGCAAGACTCTGGTTCTCCGGTTGTACTGCTAGCCGTATCAAGCTGTGGTGGAGGAAGAGCTTGCCCATGGTGGCAAGCAGTCCTTTCGGCATTTCCAAGTACTCAAGATCGTTCCAGATATCATCTAACTCTTCTTCGATGTTGTCGACCGTCATAGATTTATTGCTGTCGTCCAGCGAAGTAAGAAAGGCGCGGCATCGCTGAAGTGCTTTCTGCTCGTTCTTCTCTCGGTTTGATGGGGCCACGGCCATCGACGCGACAGAGCCGTGTTGCTCAGCTGAAGCTTTTGGAGGGAGCTTACTAGCCTTTCCCTCCAGGCTCTCCCATTTGGCAGCAGCTTCATTCACAAATGATGTCGACGAGGCGAGTGTCTGTAGACGGTCGTAGGAAAGGCGCCAAACTTGCGCAAAGGCGTAATCTCGCGCTACTTCCGTCAAATTCGCCCATGTGGCGATTTCGTATATTTTTTCCAGTTGCTGTTCACTAAGAGTGAGTGCCGGATTACTGCTGACAGCTTTCGCGATGCCATGGATTAGATACACTTTCGCTTGGGAAAATCTATTCCCATACCTGCCAGATATGCTGGCGAGTATTGCATCCACGGCTGGCTCGAAGAGCTCGGGATTTTTCACGAGCAGGCCCGAAACAAAAGCAGCAAGTTTGTTGCCATGTTCGCAAGTTACGACGCCATTCTGTCGTCGTAAAGTGTTCGTGAAGAGGTTACCTAACGTGGCCCACGGCAGGAATGACTCTTGAAGAAAGTCGAGATATTCTTCCTTGCCATCTACGCGGGGATTAGCACGCAAGGCCCACAGCCCCACGAGCTTTCTGTTCGATTCCTGCATTCTCTGGTCCAACGCACACGAAAGCAGCGTGTAGACCCAGACCGGCTGAACAACAGATTTCGCCGAACATAGGAAATCTAAGTCAGCCTCACATTCTTGTACCTGGTTCAGATAGCGACTGAGTACTACGGTCTCAAACACCGTACAGTAGCGAGCATAGTGTTTCCGTACAAGGTCCGGTGCTAACTCTTAGTTAGCATTCAGCATCTACGACACTCACCTGCACCACTGCTTGCGTCTTGCTTCCCTTGCTGGACTTGAACAGACATGAGCAATTCACGTTTAGTGGCTGTTCGGCATAACTTACATTCCTGGTCAGCTGTTTGAACAGTAATGGACTTGAACGCATCAGCACTTTGACTGGCCGCGTCCACTGAAGCCCTTAGGATCTGGAGACAGCTTTTCCTGCGCTCATTATCGCCCTCACGGAGCCCGCTCATGATCAATGCCCAGTAGGTCGGCTTGATGATGCCGCTATCGACCTCCGCTGCTGTTGAGATCCATCGGAGCCAGAGGGAGTAGCCAACGGCTTTAAATGTTTTTTCTGGGAAGTTGATGAGATCTTGTACCCGCGCCCAGATACATTCTTGATCCGCGTTGGCGTGGATCATCTGAGTTGACAGAAGGAACGACAGTGTTTCTTGTGATTGCATTCGAACATCACGATTCTCAGCCCCGAGAAGAACCAAGCAAGATTGGAAGAGTACTTGAGTACGATCGTCACCACATCCAACGAGTGATATGCGGTTGGCCAGACGTAAGCAATTTATCGTTCGCTTCACGATGCCGACAAGGTGCTGATCGTCCAGACGCAACCCTTCTTTGGATCTAGACTGAGCATTGGAAGATGCCACCACAAAGTAGTCTCTTGGAGCGTTCCGAAGTGCGTCCGCTGCTTCTGCAATGAGGGTACAGATTCGAGCAATAATCGCGCCATTAATCTCCTCATGCTCAGCACATACTGCGACTACTTGGCCCAGCTCGCCTTGGTCGATGAGATGATCGAGGTGGTCAAATACTGTCTTGCACGCCTCTGCGTCTGGCCTAAGCTGCAATATGGTCGCCGTGAAACTGAGATCGGATTCGCCACTTTGAAGGCTGAGCGACTTTGCCAGATCGCGGACCAGAGCGATCTGCTCCTCAGGAGAGATACGGTCCAGCAATAGGCGAGCTGTCTGCGCCCGAATGGTAGACATCGCGAAATTCCTGTATTGAGGTGGATATGTCCTCAGCACATGCTTGCTTCTGGAAGGTAGACGAAGGAAATGTCTCATGAAAAAGGTTGTAAAACGTCGCGTGTAGTGTCTCCCACTTCTCCTTCCAGACGACGCGAAGTCAAGAAATTTGTGGAGCGGCCCGAGCTCAGGAAAGTTCACGACTTGCAGCACGCGTCATCGCGCTGCTTCTTTGACTTCGCGCTCGGCATTCGGAACGGTGCTGCAGTCGCGTCTAACGACAGTCATGTAAGTGACAGACACATTCACGTCCTCCTCTTCCCTTTCCTCTTAGTGCACCCATTTGTCGAGATGCCGCCAGAACGCAGAGGCTCGACAGCCGAGACCGAAGCTCGCGGGCACAAGGCGAACGTTGGCGAACAGCAGCGAGGAGATGTGGACGAAAGACAGCCTTTGCTGCAGGACAGAGATGCCGGTGAAGAATTAGACGAGCGCGAGCTGCTCGCATTTGACAAGAACGATCCCGAAAACCCACGCAATTGGCCTTACACGCGGAAGATGCTCAACGTGGCGACCATTGCTTCAATGGCCATTCTATCTCCCTTGGCCTCCTCGATGTACGCCTTGCCCCTTCATCACAATGAAATTCATGGTTATCTTGGCGACCTGAAGGATAGCTGTATCAAAGTGTAAGGCTGTGGATCACGCTTGCTGAATACTCTTAGGTTCACGCCAGGCATTGAGCAGATTGCAGATGGGCTCGACACAACAACTGATTCTGTCATCGCTTGCACCACGGGCTTCGTAGTGATGCTCGGTATCGGTCCTCTGCTACACGCACCACTTTCGGAGACCTTTGGTCGGAGAGTGATGTATCTCACATGCTTTGGAATCTTCACCTTGTTACAGATACCTTCTGCTGTGGCACCCAATATCGGCACGCTCATTGCTATGAGAACACTAGCAGGCTTCTTTGGGAGCGTTAGCATAGCTAATGGCGGAGGATCGCTTAGCGATCTGTTTGAGCCCGGCCAGCGAGCCGGCATCTTTGGCTGGTATTTACTAGGTCCCCTCATGGGCCCGACTCTTGGTCCACTATTCGGTGCGTAACGTGTGAACTTCTTCAAGGGACATTTCCTGATCATGTCTCGACGCGGCAGGCGGCATCATTGTGCAACGTTTGTCCTGGAGATGGATCTTTTGGTTCTTGACCATCGTCTGTTTCACTAACACAGCTATCGGATTCTTCTTTCTGCGCGAGACTTACGCTCCGAAAATCCTGGCACAACGTAAGGCACGACTAGAAAAGGAACAGAACACGCACGAGCGATATCGCTACGAAGGCGAAGATCAAAGACCTTTGCTCATAAAACTTCGATACTCTTTGACACGACCTCTGCGGATCCTGATACAGCCAATCGTCCTCACGATGAGTATCTACCAAGCGATCCTATTTGCAACAACATACTCGCTCTACACCAACTTTCAGCCCATATATCAAGGCGAATACGGCTTCAATACAGAACAAGTTGGTCTGGCATATCTCGGCCCCGGACTCGGATTTCTGACTTGCGTCTGGTTCGTCGTGCCACGAATCGACACAATCTACAACCGACTTGCAGCTCGCAATGATGGAAAAGGTGTGCCGGAGTACAGACTACCATTAGCCAATCTAGGAAGTTTTCTCATCCCAACTTCGCTTTTTGCGTTCGCATGGAGCGTATCAGACCACAGACACTGGATGGTCTCGATCATCGCGGCATACTTTTACGGCATCGGACAAATAATCATCCTCAATTCGACGACAAACTATTATATCGACTGCTTCGAGGCATATGCGGCATCAGCTATCGCGGCCGGAGCTGTGTTTCGAGCAGTAGTAGGAGGAATTGTCCCGGTGTTTGCGCCGTCCCTCTTTCGAGACCTCGGGTACGGTTGGGGCATCAGCGTTTTTGGATTTCTGGCACTTGTGATCGCACCGGCGCCTCTGATTTTCTTCTACTATGGCGCTACCATACGCGAGCGTTTCTGGATAGACCTGTAGTTGCATGTGCCAATTTCTACCTCTTCAGAGTCTTCTGCTTTTCAGCAGCCTCAACGACCTTCTTTTTGACTGCCAAGCCTTTTCTTGCCCTCACCTTGTCAACATATTTTAGAGCGACATTCTCCTTGTCAGCCTTTTCTCCCAGGTCCTCGAGCTGTTCCTCCGTGTAAGGTACCCAATACGGATCCTCATCAATCATTTCGAAACCCTCAAATACCAACTGTGGTGCCGCAAATCCACTCGTCCTCTGTCGCATCTCATCCGAAAAGCCAAAGGACTCCGCAACTGGTAGCAGTGACAGCACAGTGAAGTTATTCGTCGACTCCAGCATTTGCTCGTCCACAATACGGCCATTCCGGCGTCCAATCACGTTGTACACTTTGCTGAGCACTTCCGTCGACGCTTGAATTTCACAACTGTACATTGCAAGCATGATACGAGGGGACCAGTCGAGGAAACCTTGACGAATAGAATCCCGGACTGTCCTGAGCACTTCGCCAGTGAGACGGCCCATGTTGGCACTAATCTCATCTTCAGACAATTCGGTGCTGACGTCTTCGAGGAATATGGCAACACCTTGCATCGGTTCATGGCACAGTGGTCCTTGATATGTTGCCAACTGGAAGGCGTAAGTGATTTTGTCGGCCAAGGCTGCAATAGCTGATGTGCCGTTGGCTTGAGCTTGGTCGTTATTTTCGCGAAAGAATCTTCCACAAACACCAGCCGCTGTCGTGTCGATAAGAACATTTGGTCCAATGCGCCGAGGGCCAAATGCTGCAATCTTGTCAATCGCATCCTTGAAGATCTCGCGATTGGCCTTTTCTTCGACAAATGAAGCACCAAGCTGTTGCTTGAAGTCGGTCATTGAGAGGCCCTGGTCGGCGGCAGCATTGCTTTCTTCAGCCTCAACATCCTGCTCACCGGGCTCTCCAGCCTGGTCTGCGTGATCGCTGGCGTTAGCTGCAGCAGATCGTTCCTCTTCCTGCGCTTTCCGCTCCGAATACAACCTCTTGACCGCACCCGTGTGCTTGATGAGGAAAGCAGTGACCGGCGCTGGGAGAGGTCGCACTGCTAGACGGATAGTCAACTGCTTGCTGGAGGTGATACCCTCAACTCTGCCGCGACCAAGCGCAGGGTTGCTAGCCTCTTTCATTTCTTCGGCTTTGACAATAGACTCTCGATATGGCACCATAGCCTCGCCGGCTTGGATCTCGCATTTCGCGAATCTTTCCTGGAGATCTTTCATGCAGCGTTCCAAGTGCAGTTCGCCCGCTGTCAGTATCACGTGCTCGCCGCTTTCGAGTTGTTCATAGGAGACGGCAGGATCGGCCTGAACAAGCAACTGCAAGCCACGGATCATCTTGTCGAGGTCTCCAGGATGTGCTGGCTCAAGCGCGACGCGCACAATAGGTGCATTGGTGGATATGGCTGTGGTGGATGACAGATTCGGCGCTCCTTCCAATTGCGAGGAGATTGTGCCTGACTTGAGGATCGCGCCTTCCAGCCCAGCAATGCCGACAATGTTGCCAGCGGGTACTGAGTTCAGTGACTCGAGCCCACGTCCCATGAGCAGATACAATGCAGTGACGGTGACTTTCTGCGGCAGTGGTGCGGCATGCGGTTGCGCAGGAGTGTATTTCGGTGGCAAGACATATACCTCGTCTCCTACAGTCAGTGTGCCGGAAAGCAGACGAGCAAAACCGATCAAATGTTCGGGGTCATCTTTCTGATCGTCATCTTCTGCGGGAGCATCCAACTCATCCTCGTCTCCAATCGCAGCTGTGCTCAAGGCGTCGGCGACGTTGTCAACATTGGACTCGCTGTTGGCCAGTGCTTGAGCGCGTGCAATTTCCGCTCTCTTCTTTCTCCCAAGCTCTCGAGCCTCCTCGGCTGTCAGAGCACCGCCGCGCCTCGTATTCGATGGCAGCTCGCTTTCCGGTATTGACACCATTTTACTGACATAGGCTATTATAGGCTTACCGATAGTCGGGTCCGAATGTGTCATTGCGTCCTTGATTGCACCATCGATATGCTCGGCGCCAGGTGAGTTCTCCAATAAGGCTGGTACGCGATTCTCTTGGGCTGCTTTGGGGGACGGAAGACCCATGATGACAGATACAAGGACAGCGGTGGAC
Organism: Cercospora nicotianae; assembly: GCA_029490675.1. Taxonomy (NCBI): domain Eukaryota; kingdom Fungi; phylum Ascomycota; class Dothideomycetes; order Mycosphaerellales; family Mycosphaerellaceae; genus Cercospora; species Cercospora nicotianae. Next base: position 2,733,331 of record JANQAT010000006.1, on the reverse strand, counting down.
AGCGGAAGCCAGTTTGTAAACACGGCAGATAGCAGTGCTTTGGGGTCTTTCGATCTCAGAATGTGTGCAGGTATCTTGATACCGAGACTTTTGGTGATCTTCTCAAGTAGAGCCTCGTCGCCCTTGTTGTTCGGCCCGCCGGTCGTAGCTTCGTAGACTGCCCAGATCTGTTCCAGCACCAGTTGCACGAACATAGGCTTCAAGTTTCGACCTTTGAGATGCTTCGAACTCAAGACACGCTTCGACTTGGGGTCCAGGTAGAAATCGCCCCAAAGGACTTTTTCCAGAAGGTTGCGCTTGATACCCAGCTTCTTCTCGTACAATGCTGCGAATTGTCGAGGAGTGAAGGCCCAGCCATCAATGGCAGTGGCGAAAATGACATTGTTCTTTTCCGGCTCGAAATAAATGTCTTCATCATCCTTCTCCTCATACTCTGTCGAGGCATCACCCGTGACATAGCCATTGTCGTCTTGCACGACACTGCCGTGTCTGCTACGCGCATCATCTTCCTGCGCCTTCGCCGCTGCAGCTGCACTCACCTTCTCGTCCATGCGCTCACGCCACTTCAGGTCGTCCTCCATGCGTTCACCGAGGGCGAAGCTGCCGACGACTGCGTTGACCTGCTCGAGGAGTTTCGACAGATGAGTGTAGGCCTCGCCAGGGCTCAACTTCAATTCCGTAATTAGACGGTCCATCTTGTTGATGACTAGGAGAGGCTTTAACTTTTCAGTCCATACTTGCCGCAGCACTGTGACTGTCTGAGAGCACACGCCCTCGACAGCATCTACGAGCACAATCGCACCATCGCAAAGTCGCGAAGCAGTAGACACTTCGGAGCTGAAATCGATGTGGCCGGGCGAGTCAATGAGATTGATCAGATATTCTTTCGGCTCCGGCTCCGCGTCAGGAGCACTTCGCTGGAGAAGTGGGAAATACAACGATATGGCAGAGGACTCCATGGTGATGCCTCGTTCCTGTTCATCGGGCCTCGAGTCCAAGTAGCGGACCTTGCCGGCCTGCTTTGGCGAGATAATTCCATTGGTGGCGATGAGGCTGTCCGTTAGAGAAGTCTTTCCATGGTCCTGCAACTCGTCAATACACTTTTCGTGATGAAACGGGGGGCGAGTCGACGCACAACGTGAGCAAGAATGCATATCTGTGGCAGGTTAGCTTGGCTGCAAGTAGTGATCAGCAATTTCAAATGCTGGCTTTGCTCACGTTGCGAATCGTGTCGCCAGCCTGCTGGAGCTTGACCAGCTTTTCGGGCTGGACGACAGGCATCTTTTTGTAGACGTCCAGCCTTCGGTGCGGTGCCGTGCCAACAGACCAGTGTCAACGGCGACGGTGGCAGCAGATAGCCGGCAGAATTGAAGGACGGCGGCCCGTTTTATGGCATCCCCGACGCGATGATTCAAAGTGAGTAATGTGGGATGCAATTGGAGGAAAGCTTCTGCGTGCCGCCGCAGCTCCCAGCATTCGTCCAAGTCGCTGCAACGGCACGACACGATTCACCGAGGCGGGCAGGGCGTGTTGACACGCTGCATGCACACATACATGTAGCCCTCACAACACGCCGGACGTGCCATGCGCCGACTGCCATTGCCTCGCTCGCCGTCCTCTCACTTCCTCATCTTCTCGTCGCAGCAAGCATCAGCGACGCGCCTGCCGCAGAAGGACGACCCTTTTCGCCCCCTTCCAATCTAGCACCCGCCGTCGATCGCATGTCCATTCGGCCCGCCCTTCACTGCCCACGAAAGCAGCACGACGTCGTCGACACTGCTGATGCCCTCGCGACGCGTCGTGTGTAGTATCCCGTCTTCATCATGGCCGACGGCGGCGTCGTTCCCCAGCATGCGCCCGCCGTCAAGCCTCCCGCCTCCACAGCGACCATCCCCATTCCGACGCAGAATCCCAAGCGATTGACCGTCGACACCTTCTCGCCCGTCACGCAGTTCGGCAGCTACGAGTACGACAGGATCATCAGGCAGGGACCGGTGCTCAAGCGCACGCGGAGAACCAAGGTGGGTGATTGAGCGATGCGCGTCGAACGGGCGTTGCTCCGTGCTAAGCACAGTGGAGCAGTCTTGGAAGCCCGTCTACATCGTCCTGAGGGCGAACCAGCTTTCCATCTACAAAAACGAAAAAGAGAGCAAACTACGCCATGCTGTCAACCTCTCCGAGCTCACCGCAGTCGCGCGACAAAAGGACCCCAAGCGGCAGGCCAAGCATGTCTTTGGCCTGTTCTCACCCTCGCGGAATTTCCACCTCGAGGCCACGACAGAGAAGGAGGCCCAGGAATGGGTAGAAGCAATACGGCTGCAGGCACGCATGGATGAGAAGGAAGAGGAGATGTACCTTGCCAGCCCGTCTGGCGCGAATGCGAGCTATCGCGGCTTTGAACGGAGCATTGATGCCAATTTGAGCCCATCGGCGAACGACGTTGTGTCTGGATACAGCTCCTCTGACGCAGAGGCTCTCAACACCACTCAAGTCCTGCCACGAACGCGAGATCGAGCGAGCATGAACATGACAAACAATCGCAAATCCTCTGCTATCGAATACTCGGGGGCCGAGCATGGATCGTGCTCGGACTTCTCGGATTGGGGTGGAGGACCGGCTGCACGCATGTCTGCACTCTCGCTGTCACACTCTGAAATGAGACCGTCTACTGGCAACACTCAGCAAATCAGTCCCGTCTACGGGCAAGCACCTGGGCGGCCTTCAATGGGTGTGCGGAATCCAAGCCAGGTGTCCGGCATCAATTTGGGTTCCGAAGAAGGTGTCAAAAAGCAAGCCGTGGCTGATGATCCAGAGCGTGTTATTTATCACGGCTGGATCTATCTACTGAAGTCCAAGTCCGGTGTCCGACAATGGAAGAAAGTCTGGATGGTGCTGCGGCCGAAGCAACTCACAGTCTACAAAAATGAAGAAGAATATACAGCACTAATCGTCCTGCCGTTCCCAAGCATCATCGACGCTGTCGAGATTGACGACATCTCGAAAACAAAGACTGCATGCATGCAGATCCTCACCGAGGAACGAAATTACCGATTCTGCGCAGTGGACGAAGACAGTCTCGCGAGGCTACTAGGCGCGCTGAAGAGCTTGTTAGCAAAGCGGAAAGCGAAGGCTGTGCTTCAGCAGCAACAGCAACCTGTCGCTGCCACCTAGCACTGCTCTCGAGCATTACGACGCCTATTGATGGCTTGACGATGACGATACTACAAATACCCCCTACGAATCCGTTTGCGAACATGTTCTATACTTTGGTGTACACAATCGGCTTGGCGATGGCTTGCCACGCCGTCTACCGGCACCAGGACATTCGCGTTGCTAGAATCGCAGTATATTCTATAAGTGCGAAAGCCTTGTGCATACCCGTTGTTGATCTCACGTAGGTTCATGTGCCCGTGCCCGTGGCATCCAAAGGATCTGGCTAGTCTTGGCGAAGATGAATAATGACGTCGCCCAGGGACGAGTATGCTACTTTCAACGCCCGAATGTCCGTTAGGAGCGATTGTTATCGGGGCGAGGTGCGAGGCAGTATGGCGCTGCACACAGTGACTTCACAATGAAACAATGTCATTGCGCCTATAAGTAGAGCAGGATGCGAACTCACAAACGATATCAACCATCGACTCCAAACATCATTGCATACCCAACATGACGACTACTGGTACCGCTGCACAAGTCCTCAGCATATCCGTGGCTCTTGTAGGAGCTGGTGGTATCGCTGCTCTCAGTCTTTTCGATGTTCCCGAACTGCAAGCACAACCGGCAGATCGATCACTTCCTGCCATCAGATGGTTGTTCTCAAGAGGCTCTCATATCTTTCCACAAGCTGCTGTGAGTGTGTCCCAGATTTCTTCAAGGATGTAGCTCGATCATCAACTAACAATTTCAAAGGCCCTTTCTGCGGCTGGCTTTGCCTATGCAGCATATGACACGCTTCCGCAACACACTAGATCTCTAAGTCATCTTCTCAAAGGCACAAATCCTAAGACCAATGGCTTTCTGGCAGCCGCTGTACTGGCGATCTCGATTGGGCCGTTCACCTCGTATATGCTTTCGAACAATTTTGCACTCATTGAGAAGAATGAGAAGTTGGGAGGGGCGCGTAGTCAGAAGTCTGCTGAGCAACAACGTCAGCAAGGTCCGCGACCTGGGCAAGGCAGCGCCGAGGATTCCGTCAACAACATACGTGGTGTTGATGAGTTCCGAGATCTGAGCAACCCGATGGCAAAGACTGAGGTATCGTCATCTGAGGCAGACGATCGTGAAGTGAGGGAGAGGTTAGGGAAGTTTGGTAAACAGAATATGGTACGAGCGGTCTTGCTTGGGGGCGGAGGCATCGTAGGACTCGTGACTGCTCTAATTTGAGGTGGTGGAGAACGAGCTCATCTGGAGGAGCTTAGCGGAAATGATTTGGGTTGTCAGAAAAAATATGCAACTATAGTTCATTACACATTTCGCTTGACTACATGTTTTTCTCAAATTAGGGTTTTTTTTTAGCTACTGAGCAAGTCCAATAATGAAGTCGGCTGCCTGCTGAGCGTACTTTGCGACAGTTGCAGAGTGCACGTCCAAGTCAAGGCCGCTTGCGCAGAACGGATCGTTCTCATCACAGTAAGAGACCAGAACGTTAGCCCACGTGCCGAGCGCTGCTAAACTGCTCTGTCGAGCGAAGATACCGCTGCGTGTTGATGTTCCACGAGAGTATGGTTGACCAACATTGAATCGCGGGTCGCCAAAGACTGCCACGCCGATAACTGAACATGTCGTTAGTTTGTAGCGCGTAAGATAGGACAGACTGGGCTTACTGTTCTGTCTGTACTGCTCAGCAATTGGAGCTGGCTTCCCGGTGCCTCCGGCCAAAGTGTCGGTCATGACATTGCCTCCTTGGCTGTAACCGATCAACGCGATGCGTGAGTTGGGACCGCAGGCAGCCACATAATCTTCAATGCTCTGTTTCGTGTCCTCGATGCCATCAACCACGCTCGTAATGTAGTTGGAGTCGAGGGCGATGATTGTCGCCGGGTAGTCGATGGCATGCGAGTACGAGCCTGCGACTTGTGCTTCCACAAGGTTCGCAACGGGTCCGACAGTGCCCTCGCCCACGGGCTGGTTACTGCCACGAGCAACGAGGATGTACAGACCGTTTCCAGTCGCACAGGTGACTTGTCTCTTCTCCAATGGGGCGGCTTGTGTCAGGGCCACCAGGCTACCCAATGCCAAAGCTGAGATTCGAACCATTGCGGGAGATGTCGTCTCACAAATCGGGACTTGGCTCGAGTGTGAGGTTGAAACGAATGTGAGCAACGAGCGTGGGCGACAGGTGAGTGGCCGGGAAGACGTTGACCGCGTGGAAGAGGCGAAGTCGTTCTTTATGTCTCGGCGCGCGAGTCGTCGGTCTGGGGACCATGCAGATCACCAATCTCACTCATCGTGTCGGCCTATGGAGGTAGTGTAAGATGGAGCCAACGACTTGTTTCAGTGCTCTCAAGGGCACCCATGGCACGCATCGGCCTCAGACGGGGACTGTCGTTCTTCGTCGACCTATCGATGGAGCAGGTGATCATTTTGAATGCATACCAGTCCGCATCGAGTGGCCGGCTGTGTGCATGCCTGGAGAGTGGTCACTCAGAGAGGCAGGTGCCGGGTGGTGTGCACGTCGATCCGTTCAGCAAACCCTGTTTCGCTAGGCTTGGCTTCGCGAGTGGACCAAATAAAGTATGCAACCATAGCTTTTCTGGGATAACACTCCGCTGCAGCTATACCTGCTGTCGGCCGAGAATGAGGGCGCTGTCCATTCACAGCTCGACTCCAACCATGTCGTCTCCAGCGGAGGGCATTGCGGGGAGGTGGTCGAATTTCCTTGGCACTGGTTGCCACGCCGGCAGGAGCAGTCGTTACCGGCATCAAGCGAGCCGACCGACCTCCGACCTCCCGTCACTTCGGAGCGAAATGTGTCCTACTACCACCCGACAAGATTATCAACATTGGAGTGCACACTGGTCATGACCGGCTCAGGACGATGTTCGGCTTTCCAGGAAGCGGCAAAGCAATTGGCATGTTGACAACCAGTATGAGCGCGGCCGCGCAATGGGGGACAAAAGCTATCTCGCTAGTTGTACTGGACTGATATGCAATAATAATCAAAAACATGCAAAGACCGGTTCTCCGCAGGCACTCGCAACAGCCAGCCGAAGTCCGCACGCAAAGCCTAAACCCACGCGCACTAATCACAAAATTGATTGCGCCCAGCTCAACTTTACTACAAGAAATCTAGTAATGAAACAGAACGCCAGACTGTCAAAACCAGTTGCCGGGGCTTTGTTGAATTCTAGACCATCGCAAATGAAGGCATCTGCTGACTGATCATCGCGTATATCCGACTGAGTCTGCAACACTGTGCGCAAATGGTGGCGCGGGAAATGGACTTCTCTCCTTTAGATGTGATTGACCATCACAATCTATCTCACACGTATTATCATGGAGGGCGCGTGGGCTAATGCTGCAATGTCTCCACAACTGGAGCCTTCGAGAAAGTCGTGCAGCAAGATACCAACCCCGGCACCTTCAGACCCGCCAGGCCTCGCGACAACATCCTTCGAGCCAGCATGAGCCAAGCATGAGCTTCCTGAAGATAGTCACCAGCCGCGTGTGCGTGCTGCACCTAGGAGATGTGCAAGAAGTCTGCATTGTCCTACACGAAGGTCTTGGTCGTGCTGCTCGTGGCGTGGGTGCGGAAGCTTCTACGCGGACACATCGTAGGTGTTCGACCACGAATCCCACACTCGCTGCCATTGCCCGGAAGGTTTGACATTTCAGAGCATTGTCTGTTTTGGCTGTGTCTCGGGGCACGGCCCCAGGTGCCGTAGGAACATTTATCCACCTCAATCCGGGGCTAAGTCTCCGGTGCCCACGACCGTCATCAGTGAATTCACACAATCGTTGCATGTTGTCGTTCTAAATCGCTAAATCCTTAATACAATGCAGAGGACTGTTGACCCCTCGCATTATGGCCAAAGTGGACCCGAAATAGTATGCACAAGAGCAGGTCTCGTCTGCTTTGAGGCTCATTCAGAGCATACTGCGTACTCCCTCGAGTCTCCATCGAACATCCTTGAGCACTTTGCTACTCGGCCGCCATTCTTCGAATTCCTTGACAAGTTCTTTGACTTCTACTTGAAGCTTTGAATCTCTTTTTACTAGTTCTTCTTCGAGCATACCTCTAACGGCCCACGGTAGGACAAACGGATTCTTCTCCGCTGCACTCGCAAGAGGCGCTGGCTCAAATGCACTCAGGACGGGAGCAATGCCCGGCGGTGCCAAGCTTGAGCTACCCAGTGAGCCGCGGCGCATGTGATTAGCAGCTGCCAAGTTCGTTGGATAGCCCACGTTCGACCCACGACGAGACAGTGCCCCTTCCATGGATTTTCGAGTGTCGGTATTCGCGCGCCTGGAATCACCTTCGAATGCCGCGGGCGAGACATCGCTACTTTCTAACGCGAACTCTATCGCTGTGCGATATACAGCAGGATCATCGTAGACTCTGCTGTGGCCGGCGCCGCTGACTATACTGCCTGCAAGAGGCGCCGAAATCTCTCGTAATAATCCGTGATCGCTAACCCCCAAGTTGCGAAGTTTTGCGGCAAAGATGACGAGGTGTATGAGGAAATTAGAGGTGTGCAATTGTCCATCGACAAATATGGTCCGATTCACGTAGGGATGGCTTAGCGGGGCGTGAAGACTGGATTCCAGACTCACCAATTGATCATCGAGCCCGCCGACATATGTGATCCGGACACCATGTCGCAGACAAGTGTCCAGAGCGTCAGAATATGCGATAGAGACTTTCGATTTCCTATTAGAGAAATCAAACAGCTCCAGCGCGCTTCCTCCGAAAAATCGTAGATTGTACTCAGGGAATGGACCGAGATTGATGCCAGCCATGGCACAAATTCCTATACGTGTTGCTGGATTCAAGCAGGCCAGGTCCAGTAACTTTTGCACCAAGAGTGTGGCTACGGGCACTCCTTGCGAATGACAGGCAACCATGATGAAGTCCGCCTGCCGGAGCTCTGTAAGCCAATTCAGGAGCAGCTTCCACAGTGTGTTCACACGGTCACGAACCAGCCCTTCTCCTTCGAGCGCCACTTTTTCGATCTGCACATCTTTGATCTCAGGTTGATGATCTGCGCACCACTGTTTGATTGAAGCTGCAGCAAAGTTGGCAAAACGAATCGAGGTCCCTGTCGGAGCTCCCAACACTCTTTGAACTAAAGCTGCAGGGAAATAGCCATGCACGCCAATAGCAACAGCCCTTCTTACTTTGCGCGGCTGATGCAAGATATGTGGATGCTGTGCAGGCTTCGCAGGTTGTGTCAAATGTAGGGAACTGCCAATATATTGCGTCAGGCGGTTGATATACCCAGGACTACTCTCACCAGGATACGTGTCCCTGAAGGTTGGCAACACGAGGTTTGGCGCAGTCTGCTTCAACTTTCCTCGCTGAACAGGTGCTGGAGAGCCTTCAGGGGTGTCGTTCGGGGTGAAGAATGCGGGAGTCTGCGCTTGCGAGCCTGAGGGTGTAGCCGCTGCCGTTGTGTCGCCTGACACATCCGTCGACTTTTGTTTCCGCCCCCTTCGTAGAAGCGAGTTACCCCGCTTGACCTCGGCCTTCGAATCCCGCTGTTCATTGTATTGCGCTGCCTCGGGATGGCTTTGTGAAGGTGTGTCCGCAACCGCGATCTCACCGACCTGTTTCTGGGTGTCTTCGTTGTTAACATTGGAAGCATCCTGCGGCTTCTCCTTCGACCAGAACGCCCAGCCAGATGACCTAGGTCTGTCCGCATCAGGCTTCTGGTTGGGTCCCTCGCCGGTGTTTATATCCTGCGCGATGCTCTCTGGCTCCGTGGGCACCTGCACGGCTGGCGGAAGCTGCTCTGGTGGATGTGAAGCGGGCTCGCCTTGTTGAACTGGCTTGTTTTCTTCCTGTTTCTGCTGTTCATCTTCTGCAGCGTGTTCTTTCCGTGCTTGCTCTTTCTGCGCCTTGCTCCACAGTCCGAACCAAGATCTTGTCGAGTTGTATCCGACATTAGTGCTCATCTCCTCTGCTCCCACTTCGTTGGAGATATCTTCTGACCCATCGCTTTGATGCACTGTGGAAACGTTTTCCGCAGGTGCTACTTCCGGGGTTTCGGGCAGAGGCGTGTCGCTCGCTTGCTCTATTGCCATCCCGTCAAGTGCAGCCTTGTTCTTACTCTTTGATTGCCCGGCATCACTGCCATCACCATCCGGCCTGGACCACCATCCGAACCAACTGCCGGAGGACGGTCTCATGTTGACTGTTTCCGTCTTCGCATCCTGCTCCGCGGGTTCTGTCTGGGGCTCAGGCGGCAATGGAGCTTCTTCGACTCCAACTACCTTGCTCTCTGTCGGGAGTGGCTTCTCGGGCTGCTTCTCACTGGCTTTGATCTTCTCGTCGGCACCCAAGCTCTTCTTCGGTTTCGGCACGCTCGCAGGATCCGGCACAGCATAGACTCTGGTTTCTTCGGCCACCAGCGGAACACTCTTGCGACTGCTGCCCTTGAAGCTTTTGCTGACGCTTTGACTGGGCCTGCGATTGTTGTCTTCTTTGATTGATGATTCGGAGGAGACGCCCTGAGCTACGGATATGCTCTCACGGGCGACTTGGGCAGTGGGCGAGGCCTTTGATTTCCACGAGGCAGCCGAATACCAGCTGAGCCGGTTCACGGGGACGTCCTGAGGCGGACGTCTCGCGGACGACGCACCACTGCCGCTGGAGGCAGATGTCTCGTTCGCATGCATCGGTGCAGCGCTGTGTTTGGCGCCATGCTCTACGCACGTCGTGTTCTGGGCTGATTGGCCGTGGTTCGCCGGGATAGGCTCCGTGTCGTTATCGCCGCTGCTCAGCTTGCTCTTCTTGCGCGCTGGCGCCATCTGAGACTCGGGAACGCCAGGCGTCGTCGCGCGGATGCGCCTACTGTCGCATTGTTGTTGTTGTTCGGGTGGCGGCGCCAGCGGTGAAGAAGCATCAAGTCAGGTGCACAGCGACACCTCAAAGAGGCATTTTGTGTCTATCGGGCGCGTGCAGGGATGATGACGCGCGAACAGGGAACGCGAGCATGAAATGGCGCGTCGATCACTTTCCTCGCCCGCTCTCGTTGGAAACAGACAGCAGGTGCTCTACTCACACGCGCCAGCCCTGAAATCGCGTCGCGCTGTATTCCCAGACTGGCCTCTGGTTGCAGTCTTGCCGTTGTTCATAACGATTGACATGTTGTGCGCCGCCAATGGCGGCTTATCGGAGCCGCGGCCGAGTGTTGCGAGCGATGACGCCACACATTATCGCATCTTCGTTGCGACACTCTCCATGTTACTCCCATACTCTTGTTCGAAAATTATCCCTTGACCAGCCCGAGTTTTTTCTGCACTTATCGGACGAGCTGCACGAGCAGAAAGTGGGGATTGCGGCTCGGTAGATGGTAGCAGCAAGGTATGAGATGGTGGGAGGTACTTTGTCAATTTTTGTTTTTGGTTGGGTATCTCATTCTCGAAGCCCAGCATCTGATCATGCTCTCTAGTCTTTCACGTCACGCAAATCCGCCTTTTCTATACTCACGACGCCATCGACGCGCTCTACACTGCCTGAAGCACATTCTCCGCAGCAGTCACAGTGACTGATGGTGCCTCATCCTCCACGAAGATGCTCTTGACAACTCCTCCCTCGACAATGGCTGCGTAGCGTTGGCTTCGGTGGTTGCCGAGCAGACCGGACGCATCGAAATCGAGACCTGCTGCCTTGGTGAACTAGATGCATGTCAGCTCTGCCATCGAGGCTCCGTTATGAAGACACTCACATCTCCCTTATCGTCCGCGAGGATGTGGACAAGTGGTGAGTTCCAGTTATTCTTCTCCTTCCATGCCTACGAGATATATGTCAGTAAAAATGTCATAGCCTACTTGGACGTGAGGTTCTCGTGCTCACCTTGGTTGTGAAAGCGTCGTTCACGGCAACAATGTAGATGCCTGTAACGCCCTTGGCCGCGAATTGCTCTGCCTTCTCAACGTAGCCAGGCACCTGGGAGGAGCATGGAGGAGTGAAAGCACCAGGGACGCCTACAACCACAATCTTTCCGCCAACACCGTGGAGGTTGACAGTTCCCTTCTCTGGGTTATCCTCCTTGAGAGGTCCAACGTCAGGCAGCTTCGAGCCTTGTGTGAGGGCCTTCGCGCCCTTGAGCTTGTTCACGATGCTAGACATTGTGTATGTTGTTGGATCTGAATTATCAATATAAATGACTTTCAATGAAGGATGTAGTGATCTTCGGGTTCAAGTGAATTGGGCGAAAAGAGCTTCGCCGCAATGCCTAATGTTTGTAGCCCCTCCATGCTGGGCGGTCGGCGAGTGAAACAGGAGGGGTAGCAACGAGACGCAACACATCTACGCGATGAGATCATACTACGGGTCTAGAACAAAGCGCAAGGCGGAGAAAAGTAAGCACAATACCTCGATGAGATGATGTGCTATCGTGCTCAACATTGTGATTTGGAATCTTTTAGCTCACCGGGGAGATGGAATGCTTAAGCGGAAGCTGTCATGCTCGATGCCGTAATTCAGCCTACGCTTGCCATCCCTGCGTACATGCTCAGAGTCGATCCCTCAGTGCATGCACAAGCACATTGCTTCCAAATTCTACAGCTTGCCTGTACGGAACTTGTTGCTGACGAGCATTAAGTAAGCTTACAATCACTAGCATTGCCATCCACACTATCCGAACGATACTTGCAGACTCGGTCTCCAGCATGCAGAGTGCTGTACTGCAAGAAAGAGAATTGACGGGGTTCCCACAGATGGCTTACACGGCCTTGCTTCAGTCACGAAAACGGGCCTATTCTCGTGTTAAGACAATTTCCTAGAGCGTTTGGTAGGCCCCTTTGGGCCTTACACATCTGCCTACGCATTGAGACAATCCACAATGCCACTCGAGGGGCAAAGTGCCATTAGTTTGAGTGTCCCAGCTCAATATAAGCCTGATCAACATTCCACAAGTACTGGCATATCCTTCAAAAATACGTGCCAGTCACTGCCGATACTCTGTTCCAGTCGCGGAGTTCCTCGTCGTCCATTTGACGTTCAGCTTGCCTCAGCATCGCGGGTTTGAGGCGAGAATGGGCAGACCACGTTCAATGTTCATAAGCGAGGAATACCAACCACGGCTTCGGTCATCTTGAACGTATGTAGCCGCACCTGGCGGCAAACCGATGACTGCTTGTTCACTCATCATCTGCATGCTCGTAAGCAAATGGACTCCTAGCTCTAAGGTTCGGGCCATATCTCTCCAGGACGAATGGGATGGGAGCAAGCAGAAGAGCCAGTCCTGCAATTATGCTTCCTGCAGTTCTCGGGCCAAGTCTCTCAAACATGATGTTGCCAATCAATGGGAAGATGGCTCCTACTACATTCCTTGCGAGTCCAATTCCCGCCAATGCTGATGCAGAATAGACCATGTAGCTCTCCTCGGTATAAATGGCTACCATGAAGATGAGTGTGAAAAAGCTCCAACCAAAGAGCGATGTAGCAAGTATAGGCAGGATCCAGTGCATTGAGGTCGCAGTCCACGCAAACCAGGCGAGGCTAATGGGCAAAGCGACAGCTGCGACTTTGCCTAGCTGGACGCGAGCTTCAGGATTGTGCCTTACTGCACCTGTTCGGCTTGGCTCTAGTAGAGCACTCGCTTCTGATTCGCCTGAACTCCCTGAGCCAGTTGAATATGTCTGACCCACTTGTATTGACTTCTGGTAGTAACGTTCTTGCCATATTCCTGTCACAGGGCCAAGGCTTATGCCGACAATGAAGCCCGTGAAGCAGAGTCCGACGCCCAAGGTGTCGAATCCGTAACCGCGTTCTCCGAAGACCAGGCCAAAAGCGCCATTAAATAGAAAGCTTATGCCGTAGAGGAATCCGTTATAAAGCGCGCCAAATATAACGATGGTCTCAGTAGATAAAAATCGAAAGGGTCGCGCAAGTGTTACTGTGAACAGAGTCTTCAGAGACCTTGCCTGTGCTTCGTCCGGAATAGCCTTGCCATGTCTTCTCGCCCGCCTCCGCAGCAGTACGGAGTGACGTGTCTCGTTCCCGAAGGGCACCAGAACGACCAAAAGCTGAGCCCAGAGGACTGCACAGATGCCAAAGAGCGTCCAGAGAACAGCCCTCCAGCCGTGCGATTGTGCGACCAAAGACATCAGGAAAAAGCCCATAGGGCTTCCACACACTGCAGCCCACAGGAATATGTTCATCGCCGGTCCAACATCATTCTTGGAGAACAAGTCCGCAATGCTTCCACCAAAGTTCGCAATTGTCACGCTTGCAAAGAGCCCTGAGAAGAAGCGTAGCACGAAGAAACCAGGAACATTGTCTATAGCTGCCGACAGAGCGAGACAAATTAGAAAAATGCCGTACGGTATCAGATAAAGGGCCGTTCGTCCATAGTACTCTGAGAGTGGAGCGATAAACATGGGCCCGAAAGCAAGCCCAAGAACGAAGATGGAAAGTCCTATGCCAGCAATTTCGCTGCTCAATCCGAAATGGGCAGCAAAGTCGCCGCTGGCTGGACTGAAGCCGCTCGCACCGAACGAAACTGTCAGGTCGACAAGACCAATGCTCGCGACAATCGTCCATTTCCTGAAGGCTGACCAGTTCCGTGGATTCTGGGCGTCTCCAGGTAGGAACTTCGCTATGTTGTGATCATCGTGCTCGGGAGCAGGCAGTCCGCTGTGCTGTGTCATAATACCGAGCTGTGACATAGCTCTGCAGCTTTGGAGGAAGCATCGCGCGGACAGTGCTATATATACTGAAATCTATGTCTCGTGGTCTTTGCGGTGACGTGCTGCAGCTAAACGTCGGTAGTGAAGCTGTGCAGCCAATGGAGAAGGAGCGGAGTGAGATCCGCTAAACCCGGTCGGAGCCCTGATTTTTCTTGTGGCTGGTCTGTTCCTCACAAGTCGCAGCGACATCGACGCTGTCTCGAGCGGCTCTTCACACAACTCGCCGCAGCCATGGCGATTCAAAAGAAGCACGCCAAGGCGCGTCTGGACAAATACTACTATCTTGCGAAGGAGAAAGGCTACCGCTCCCGTGCGGCGTTCAAGCTGATTCAACTGAACAAGAAGTTTTCATTCCTGCAAAACTCGAAATGCTTAATCGATCTGTGCGCGGCACCCGGAGGATGGCTGCAAGTTGCAGCAGAGATCATGCCGCAGAAGAGCTTGATCGTGGGCGTGGATCTGAGTCCGATCAAGCCCATCCCCAAAACCATCACGTTCCAGAGCGATATCACCACCGATAAATGCCGAGCGACGATCCGAGGACATTTGAAGACGTGGAAAGCAGATTGTGTAATTCACGATGGTGCGCCAAATGTCGGAACAGCTTGGGTGCAGGATGCTTTCAGCCAGAACGAGCTCGTGCTCAGTTCGCTGAAATTGGCCACCGAATTCCTTGCGCCGAATGGAGCTTTCGTAACGAAGGTCTTCCGTAGCAAGGATAGTGCCAAACTGGAGTGGATCTTCAAGCAGTTGTTTGCGAAAGTGGAGCAGACAAAACCACCCAGCAGTAGAAATGTGTCTGCAGAGACGTTCTACGTGTGTCGAGGGTACAAAGCGCCGAAGCACCTGGACCCCAAATTCTTGGACCCTCACTATGCGTTCATGGACGTCAAGGAGAAGAGCGAGAGTGCAGAGGCAAAGGTCTTCAACCCAGAAAAGAAGAAAAGGAAAAGAGAGGGTTACGAGGAGGGAGATTGGACACAGTTTCACGAGGCAGCTGCATATGAATTCGTGCAGTCGCAGGATCCAATCGAAATGCTGGGCACGCTCAACAGGATACACTTCCATCAGGACGGTGAGAATAGCATTGCGCAAGCCGCTTTGGACAAGATGCCAGAGACCTCGGAGGAGGTGCGAAGGAATTGTTCGGATCTCAAAGTGCTGGGCCGCGCAGATTTCAAGTTGTTGCTGCGCTGGAGATTGAAGGCACGAGAGCGCTTCGGCTTGAAAGAGAAGAAGACGGACCACACAAAGGCTGCTCCATCGCAGGAGAAGGCCGAAGGTGATGAAGGAGAAGAGGTGGCAGTAGTAGAGTCGATGGATGAAGAAATGCGACTCCGGGAAGAGATGCAAGCGCTGAAGGAACAGCAAGATAAACACAAGAAGAAGGAAAGGAGACGAGAGAATGAAAAGAAACAGCGGGAGATCGTCCGAATGCAGATGGGTATGACTACGCCTTCAGAAATTGGTATCGAGGCTGGTTTGCAAGGTGGAGATGCCGTCTTCCAGCTGAGGGACGCGGATAAAGATCCTTCAATACGCCGACAGATAGTCAAGGGCCGCATGACTGCTCTTGTGGAACCTGAGAAACCGCAACAAGAGCCGAGCGAAGACGAAGATTCGGATGAGGACGGAGATAGGCTGGAAAGGGAGTTGGACAACATGTATCAGCAATACCAAGAAAAGCTGGAGGACCGGGACACCAAAGCTCGTGCGAAGCGTGCACGAAAAGCCGCTGGCAAAGACCGAGAAGACGCTTTTGAGGGCTTTGACGACGAGGAGGAGGCTGCGGACAGCGATGCCAGCGAGGATGTTGCGATGGTGCAGGATGAGGATGATTCTGACTGGAGCGACGAAGAAGATGAAGGGCTTACAACGGACCTGCGATCAAAACAGAAAGAGGGTGCGTTGAGCAGTCGGGCAGCGTCGTTCTTCCAGCAGGATGTCTTTAGCGGTATCGACGGCCTCGATGGTCTTGACGACGAGGACGATGATGAAGATGATGCAGATAAGGCGCGCGATAGCGGCATCGATGTCGATTCGCCAGAAATTGGTGCTACCGCGGAAGATGCTGCAATGGAGCTATCTGGTTCAGAAGACGGCGAGGACGAGGAAGCATCAGGATCCGAGATCGAAGAGGTGGCTGGCGAGGACGAAGACGATGACTGGGAAGAAGGCACCACGCGGGCATCGTCGAGAGTCGATCATCGAACAAATATCCAAATCAGCACCGCAGAAGCTATGACTCTCGCGCATCAGCTTGCCACCGGGAAGGTTACGAAGCAGCAGCTCCTGGATGACAATTTCAACAAGTACTCCTTGCGCGATGTGGATGGGCTGCCGGAATGGTTCCTTGATGACGAGAACAAACATGCACGACCCCAACGTCCGGTGACGAAAGAGGCCGCCGCCGCTATCAAGGAGAAAATGCGAGCCGTCAATGCACGTCCGATCAAGAAAGTTCGTGAAGCCAAGGCACGCAAGACCCTTCGAGCAGCGAGACGTCTGGAGAAGCTCAAGAAGAAGTCAGAGGGTCTGGCTGAAGACGGCGAGGGCACCGAGCGTGATAAGGCCAATCAAATTAGCAAGCTCATGGCCAAGGCCAGCAAATCTGGGAAGAAGAAGCAACCAGTGAAGGTCATCCGAGCTGGCGGCCACAACAAGGGGCAAGGCAGACCGAGAGGTGTGAAGGGCAAGTATAAGATGGTTGATCCACGTCTGAAGAAGGACGTGAGGGGTCTGAAGAGGGCCGAGAAGAAGCAGAAGAAGAAGTAATCTTTGGATAGACAGTTGAGCCATTCTATATCAAAAAGTACAGGCCGCCAGCCTACAGAGGCGCAAGTTGCACCCTCGACAAGCCCGCTTTCAGCATTCAGACGAACATAGCAGAAAAATTCTATACGGAGACATTGGGTTGTTTTAATTAGAATCTGTGCCGATTCATGTTGTAGCAGAGCTGGGATCGAGTTGCTGTGGTATCAAATCTATTATCGTACAAGACCGGCGCCTGGCTATGCATCGCCACCTTTTTTGTCTTTCCGATCCTCCGTAAACGTACAGCAAATACAGTCGTCGAAGGTGAAGCAGCCTCTGTCGGCTGTGTAGCTGTACATGTCATCTTACATTTTCTTCTCTCCATGCCCGCATGTTGCAGGCATTTCACCTCCCCACAAGCACCTCGAGACCATCTGCTCGGCTCATTAAGCAAGTCTCATACCTGCCACTGTTTACAAGACACGAGTAATCAGGCCTGTGGCGACGGTGCGGCCACCCTCGCGCACGTTGAAGCGCTGTCCTTGTTCGAGAGCCAGAGGCTTGTTGATCTCACATACCATCTCGACGTTGTCACCTGGCATGACCATCTTGTTCTCAGCGAGTTGCTCTGAGCCCTCTGGCCAAGTAAGTGTGGCAGCCTCGTCAGCTGTTCGAAGGAAGAGCTGAGGCTTGTAGTTGTTTTGGAAACCGGTGTGACGACCACCCTCCTCCTTGGTCAGAACGTATAACGATGTCAAGAACTTCTTGTGTGCCTTCTGCGAGCCTGGGACCGCAATCACCATACCACGCTGGACGTCCTCACGCTTGATACCACGCAGAAGCAGACCAGAGTTGTCACCGGCCTGTGACTGCTCGCACGACTTCTTGAAGGTCTCAATATCGGTGACCTTGGTCTTGATTGGAACAGCGTTCTTTCCGACGAGCTCCACCTCGGAATCCCTCTTGAGCACACCACGCTCTACACGGCCTGATGCAACGGTACCACGTCCTGGGATAGAGAAGACATCCTCGACTGACATCAGGAAGGGCTTGTCCAGGTCACGCTCTGGAGTTGGGATCCAGCTGTCGACGTGCTCGAGGAGCTCATCGATCTTCTCCTCTCCAATGTCCTTTTGACGACCCTCCAACGAGCAGAGAGCAGAACCCATGACGATCGGTGTCTCATCACCCTCGAAGCCATACGAGGACAGAAGCTCACGCATCTCCATCTCGACGAGCTCCAACATTTCCTTGTCCTCAACCGCATCGACCTTGTTCACGAACACAACAATTCTTTGCACACCGACCTGGCGCGCAAGGAGCAAGTGCTCTCTCGTCTGTGGCATTTGTCCATCTGAAGCAGCAACAACAATGATGGCGCCATCCATGGACGCAGCACCAGTAATCATGTTCTTGATGTAATCGGCGTGACCAGGACAATCGACGTGGGCGTAGTGGCGGTTGTCGGTTTGGTACTCGATGTGGGCGGTCGAAATGGTGATACCACGCTTTCGCTCTTCCGGCGCCTTGTCGATAGCGCCATACTCGAGGAACTTGGCGTAGCCCTTTTCTGCTTGTCGCTTCGTAATGGCTGCTGTGAGAGTGGTCTGTATATCGTGATCAGCATATCGATCACTTGGACCGGCTGGCTTCATAATCCATCGCGGCTCCCGCTCCCGTCTCCTCGTGCATGGCGTACCTTTCCGTGATCGACGTGACCGATGGTGCCGATGTTGACGTGCGGCTTGCTGCGCTCAAAGACGGTGGCATATCCTCGCACGAACTGCTGCTGGCCCCTGGTGTTGAGAGCGCTCTGGATGGGGTTGGCATTGACTCGCAGTGCGCGCGACGTGCGCAGGAACTTGGTAGCGAAAGAAGACATGATGAGACGCGGACCCGACGCACCGAGAAAGGGAAAACAAGACAAGCGCTGAAGCGGCGAGATGGAAGACAAGATGTAATGGATGGTTGATGCGCCAGACGAAATCTTTCGTTGAAGCCTCAGGCACGCACGCTACTCGTTCCCACGAAGCTGTCTCTCCCCGTCTTCGCCGCTGGCGGCCCTGCGGAGCACCAGAACCTACTCGCCTTTGCTTCGCCATTGAGCCTCGGGTACCAATCGAAATTTCGAGGAACAGAAGACTCTCAACATACACGTTGGCACGGCGGACTCACTGGCACAAGATTCCCAATTGTCCCAGTAGCGGTGTTCTTCGGACTCCTCAGCCGAGGTCTCTGCATTCACACAGATGAAGCTAGAGTAGCTTGACGAAGACCTTATCTTACTCGGACTGCCTACACCACAGCCATCCCAATGCTGTTCCACAAATCTTGCACGAGGTTGGCAACCGCACGTCCTGCAACCATGCCTCTACGCGCGAAGATCCTGAGCCCGGCCATGCAGCAGAGTGCTGCGCGATCAGTACGTCATTTCATGGCGGCAGTTCGACATTGGCGACTGACTGACCCCAGCGACCATAGTTCACGACTGTTTCCGGAATCAAAGAGCAGCCCGGCGATGAACCTAACGATGTCCTCTTTAGCAGTCAGGGTGGTGTACGGAGCATCACGCTCAACCGGCCCAAGAAGCTGAACTCGCTCAACGGCAGCATGGCTCGCAAGATCATACCCCGTTTGCAGGAGTGGAGCAAGAGCGAATTGGCAAATGTGATTACCATCAAAGGCGAAGGGCGCGCTTTCTGCGCTGGAGGTGACGTTGCTTGGCTGGCACAGAGGAATAAGCAGGGGACTGAAGGACAACAAGAGAGCAAGGACTACTTCGCCTTGGAATACAAGCTGGATCACCTCATCTCAACTTACACAAAACCATATGTCGCCCTCATCGACGGAATCACAATGGGAGGAGGCGTTGGTCTCTCCTTGCACGCTCCGTTCCGGATAGCGACAGAGAATACCGTCTTTGCCATGCCAGAGACCAATATTGGTTTCTTCCCAGATGTTGGAGCATCCTTCTTCCTGCCACGAATGGATGGTGAGCTTGGGAAATACTTCGCTTTGACCTCGGAGCAGATCAAGGGACCCAACGTCTTCTACGCCGGTATCGCGACACATTACCTACACTCCTCTTCTATACCTGACCTGGAGGCACGCCTGGCCGAGTTGCAATTCAAGGACTACGACGACCTCAAACGCAGATACCGGGCCGTCAATTCAACAATAGAAGAGTTTGCTACTGGCCTGCCACACGACAAGCCCATTTCGGCACCCGTCGGTGGTAACATTCGAGCCGCAATCGATTATGTTTTCCAGCCTGCGCACAATATCTCAGGGATCCTCGATGCTCTCACAGGTCTTGCTGAGATGTCGCCTGGCGTCCGTGGGTACCCGGAAGTCAACGAGTGGGCGGAGAAAACCCGCAAGACTATCCTGCAGCGCTCGCCTACGTCAGTCAAAGTTTCGCTCCAGCAGCTGGATCGAGGGCGCCAGTGGTCCATTGGCGAAACTTTTCGTCGTGAACATGCCATTGCATCTCGCTTTATGGAGCATCCCGATTTTGTGGAAGGCGTGACAGCTCTGCTTGTCGATAAGCCCAAAAGAACACCCAAGTGGTCTCCTGGGTCGCTCGAAAAGGTGTCGGACGCTGATGTGGACAGCTTCTTCAGCTATCAGTCGCAATTCGATCTTCTGGGCACAGAAGCTGGTAGCACGGGCGAGGACTACAAAGAGTACCCGCATGCCTGGATTGGCCTGCCGACGGAAATTGAGGTCCAAACTATGGTGCGAGGATATACGCGCGAGCAGATTATCGAAGAGTGTCTGAGGAGGTTCAACGGAAAGCAGGGTGTGAAGGAGAAGGTCAACGAAATCCTGGATCGCAAAACGAGTGTCGACGAGAAAACAGGAAAGCTGGCCTGGTCTCAATAGAGCGCTGAATGCAATTCGTGTGAGACGCTCCATAGATGTACCAAAAAGTGTGCGCAAGAAGTAAGACATTCTGCAGTTCACACTGAAGAGGAAAGGCACCATATCGAGCAGGAAACTTGCTCTTTCGAGCGTCTCATTGGCAGTCTGCCGATTGAAGTAAATATGTCTATGCTTCCCCTCAGAATCTAGACATTTCTCAAGCGTCCATCATGGTATCGTCGCCTCCGTCAGCCATTGTCTCGTCAGCCACCACACCTCGCCCTCTGCCCTCAAGCAGCTCCTCCTAACTTCAGGACCGATCTGCTTGTGGCCTCTTACCAACAGCAGGTCGAGCAGAGCTTCTCGCTGATCTTCTGTGATCTCGTTCTTGTAGCGTTGTGCGAAAGCAAGCAAAGACTGATGCCACAATACGGGGAGCTTTGGATCTCCTGCGCCTTTCTTCCCAGGAAAGCCTTGCATCGTTCCTTCCATGCTCACATCATCTCCTCCTTGATCCTGCATCTGTCGGAAACGTAGGAAGTGAAAGACAAGTGCATCGACCACGCGGTACGGCAGCGCGTACTTCTTCTCCAAAAGTGTGCGAATGAAGATGTTGCATGCGCCGGCTGATTCGACGTCATGCATCATCTGATCAGCAGCAATTTCGCATAGTCGATAAAGAGCTGTCGCGGAGTGCAGCACTGGTATCGAAACACGCGAAAGGACTGATGCGATAATGCGAGCTTCCCGTAATGTGCATGTCCCGGAACCGACGAGGGGAAACAGCAGTCCTCGGAAGAAGGCCGCGGGCTTGTACAGTGCCTTTTTCATGGCTTTGTGCAGGTGTACGTTCAGTTCTCTCGTCTCGCGAATGTCTTCTCGTACTCTCGGTAATAGAATATCCTGGCAGAATGCCTGGGCGACTGCTGGCCTGGAGGATGTGAATATCCTTGTTGCTTCGTATACGGCGTTCGGTGTCCAGCTGTCGGGCCGTGTGATGTCCAGAAGAATGTCCCACTGTGGTAGTGTAGGAAGAACTTTAAATGGTTTGGGCAGCTTGCCACTTTTGTATCTTGACAGCAGAAGGCCGACTTGTGTGTACACCTCCACCACTTTCGCATCCAGCTCAACTGCATCTTCTGGTGCGCCCCCGCCTTGTATTCGCTGTGGTTCTTGTACTTGGCCGTGGCCTCCCTTCTGAGCTGCTTCATGTGCTGCAATCTTCTCCAGGATGAGATTGGAGAGATAGTCAGGTCCTTTGGGCTCTCCATCCTCATCCTCGTCCTCTCCATCGCCTGGGCCATCGAACAGCTTTGATGGATCCACGCCGCCACCCATGAGTCTATTCCAAGTTTCGTTGTCTTCAGGATCAATCTCTACTTCCTCGACCTCCTCGTCTTCCGACGCCCATGCCTCTTCCTGGTCGTAGTCCCCAATCTCTGCCCCGCCTTCCTCATCTTCACCCTCTTCGTCTCGGAATGTGAATGCCGGATTGGCTACTGGAGGTCGTTGTGCTTGTCGCTCTGCTTCATCCTCGTCTGCGAGATCTTGGCCGAGGTCCAGGATTCGCCGCGACGACTTGCTGTCCACATATCCTTCCTGGCTGTTCCCCTCATGTGTGCTCTTCCGCTTCTTGCTGGTCTTTTGCTTAAGTGGAGCTGTTGGCGAATATTCTTCACTCAATGGGTTGTGTCGTCTCTCCTGTCGGGAAGACGACGTAGGGCGAGCAGCTTTCGGCATTGTTTGTAGGTGTGTTCAATTATGCGATGCTCGACGTCGGCTCTCAAAAAAGTTCTACCACCGACACGACCCTTCGAAATCTTGGCCGACTGACCAGGATCGACACGTGGGGTCGGCCCGACGTGGACCCGTCGCGGCAGGGACGCTCGCACGCGAAAGTAGCAAGCGGATTCTATTCTACCACTCTGTGTAGGACCGCCGGAAGGACGAACGAAGACACCAAATACGAGGCATAGACGGCCGGGACGACCGGAGACGAGCGAGAAAGAGGAGGATGGCAGAACCCCCGGGAGACGAAGAGTATATCACCGTGCGCCCCAAACGGGTAGCATCGCACGGCACCATCAACTACCGGAGCCTGCATCGCGGCACACACGCTCTGAATGCGACAAAGTCTAGGGCCTCAGGAGAGAAGAGAACGGAGACAGCAGAACAACCTAGAGAGAGCATGCAGCCCATGGTAGCAGCGGCTAGCGACAACACACCACAGATGCAAATGCTGTTGCAGGTACTGAACCACGTCATGTCTATAAGTAAGCAAATGAAGCAGGCAGAAGAGCGAGCAAAACAGGCAGAGGAGCGGGTAAAGCAGCTTGAAGAACAAATAGCGAAGATGCCAACAATTGAACAATTTACAACTATCGTACAAGAGCAAGTAACAGCGAGCCTCCAGCAACAGCTGGCCGCTATGGCCGTGCCTACTAACGGAAGTAGCTCATATGCGGAGGTAGCACGCACACCCCCAGACAGTCAACCCAGCAACATCCGCAGCCTAAGTATGAGCACAACCTCATCAGCTTTCACTAACTCCCTCTACTGCACGATAGACCTCTCGAGAGCCGATGAGGCCGAGAAAGCGAAGACCCACCCCGGCGTGGTCCGGGAATGTGTAGAGAAAGAGATGCGAGGAGTCGAAGGACAAGAACGGTGGCGCTGTGTGGCAGTCACCAAGGACCCACGCAACGCCGACCGGATCCGTGTAGCGTGCAGGAACGAGGACGAGTTGATGCAAGTCAAAGAGGCGATGCTGAAGACCGCGGCGGCGACACCAGGAAGCCGCGTACTCCGGGATCAGCTCTACCCGATCAAGGTCGACAATGCCAACCGCACAGCCGTGATCACCGAGACGGGGGACCTCCGACCGGGAGTGATGGAGATGCTGGAAAAAGAGAACGAGACCAAAATCGCCAAGATTGTATGGATCAGCCGAAAAGACAGTATGAAGGCATACGGTTCGATGATCGTCTACCTGACTAAAGGCGACGACGCGGCACGCCTGTTACAAGACCAATACTTCCACGTGGCAGGAGAGTCCGCATACACCCGGATATGTGAACCGCGCCGACGACCAATGCAGTGCTACAGGTGCCAGGAGATGGGCCACATCGCACACACGTGCAGCAAACCACAGAGGTGTGCCAGGTGCGCGCAGGAAGGCCACCGCCACACCGAATGCAATACCGAGGGTTTGGTTCCAAAGTGCATCCCATGCGGTGGACCCCACGAATCGTATAGCAAGAACTGTCGAATACTGTATCCTCCTCCCGTCGCTAATGCCTAGCGTCTTGAAGGTTCTCTCACTAAATGTCGGCAAGCGACGAGTGGTGCAGCATAGCGTAATGAATGATACAGACCTCGAGGACTTCGGAGTCATCGCATTATCAGAACCTTGCTCGTTTGTAAGAGAGGGCAAGGTGTTCACGGCGCCGCTACACCATCCACACTGGACCAAGATGATACCTACGGAAACACGCGAAGGCAGGCGGATAATTGGAAGTATGCTCTGGATTCAGAAGGGAATAGAGAGTGAGCCAGTCCCGGTGCCTTCTCCCGATATCACTGCAGCGCTGCTGCATCTACCCGATCGGTCGGTGTTCATCGCATCGGTCTACGTGGTGCCAGCCAACCCGCAAGCACTCGCGGAGACGATACAGCGCCTGCGGCAAAGCGTGGACACTGCAAGGAGACGGGTGACGAGGGAAAGAATGGATATACTTCTCACTGGCGACTTCAATCAACATGACCAGCTATGGGGTGGGGACGACATCTCACCTGCCAGACAAGGAGAGGCCAACGGACTCGTGGACTTTATGAACGACTGTGCGCTGCGCAGTCTCCTGCCGAGGGGTACCAAGACGTGGCAGAATGGCAGGTACGAAAGCACCATCGATCTGGTGCTAGCCTCCGAGGAACTGGCCGCCGCACTAGTCCGGTGCAGGATTTATGGGACCGAGCACGGATCGGACCACCACGCGATCGAGACCACCATTAATGTCGACACGCCAGAGCATATAGTCCAGCCACGACTGCTATTCAAGAATGCACCCTGGAAGGAGATCCGTGCGAGGATTACTACCACACTCCAACCATTGGCCGTAAACGTATACGGGCATGTACAAGTGGATGTACAGACGCAGGCCGACCAACTCATGAGTGCGGTACTTGCAGCAGTTCACGCACTTACTCCTGTCGCGAAACCGTCGCCGTATGCCAAAAGGTGGTGGACACGTGACCTTACCAAGCTTCGTCAGATCTATACCCATTGGAGGAACAGGGCAAGGAGCTATCGTAGGGCGGGCACCTACAGCGAACAACTCGAGAAACAGACACGGATCGCTTCCAAGGAATATCATGATGCCGTCCGTCAGCAGCAGAGGAGGCACTGGGAAGAATTCCTGGACGACACTAACAACATCTGGCAGGCGGCGAAGTATCTAAAGGCCGATACCAGTCTAGGCTCGTCCCAGATCCCGCCCCTTACGAGAAGAGATGGGTCGATTACAAGTGGTAAACGAGAGCAGGCGACGGAGTTGCTATCAACATTCTTTCCACCCCTTCCCCCTTGATCGAGGACGAAGGGCAGCGAAAGCAGAGGAGGCCTGTCCATATGCCTCCGCTTACTATGGACGAAGTTGAACGGAGCGTGTTCGCAGCCCAGTCGTGGAAAGCAGCAGGAGAGGATGGGCTGCCGGCGATAGTGTGGAAACAGGTATGGCCGGCCGTGAAGGAGAGGGTCCTAATACTCTTTCGAACGTCGCTGAGAGAGGGAGTACTGCCGGCTCAATGGAAGACAGCCAAAATTATCCCACTAAAGAAACCAAACAAAGACGATTATACAGCTGCGAAGGCGTGGCGACCCATTTCGCTGCTTCCCACGCTTGGCAAAGCCCTAGAAGCAGTAGTAGCGGAAAGGATATCGCATGCAGTCGAAACCGCAGGCCTCCTGCCGACAAACCACTTTGGAGCTCGGAAGAGACGATCGGCAGTACAGGCGCTCCTCCTCTTGCAGGAACATATCTATAAGGCATGGCGTAACAGGAAGGTTCTGAGCTTGATCAGCTTCGACGTGAAAGGTGCATATAATGGAGTGTGTAAGGAAAGACTTCTGCAGCGACTTCAAGCAAGGGGCATTCCCGCAATGCTAGTTAAATGGATCGATGCCTTCTGCTCGGACCGGTCGGCTACAATCGTAGTCAATGGTCAGGCAGCGGAACGACAAGCGCTACAGCAAGCAGGATTGCCACAGGGGTCGCCATTGTCTCCGATCCTGTTCCTCTTCTTTAATGCGGACCTCGTCCAGCGCAAGATCGATAGCAACGGCGGTGCTATAGCATTTGTCGACGACTACACAGCGTGGGTCACAGGCCCCTCTGCAGAAGCAAACCACGGCAGGATCCAGGCGATTGTCGACCAAGCGATAGAGTGGGAAGGACGAAGCGGGGCTACCTTTGAAGGTGAGAAGACAGCGTTTATCCACTTCACGCGAGCACCGTGCCGAAGTAGCGCCCAATCAGTTATAGTAAAGGGACAAGAGGTGGAGCCTGTGACCAGCACAAAGATCTTAGGGGTGGTTATGGACTCCGAACTTCGATTTCAACAGCATATCGCAAGAGCAGCCACGAAGGGTCTCATTGCTGCAATGGCACTGAAGCGATTGCGAGGGTTGGCACCGTCCACTGCCCGCAGACTGTTCGAGGCAACGGTGGCGCCAGTAGTCGACTACGCATCGCCTGTGTGGATGCATAAGTGTAAAGGGCGACTTGCGTCTGGGATGAACCGAGTCCAAGGGATCGGCGCACAAGCAGTTATAGGCTGCTTCCGCACAGTCGCAAGAACAGTGGCCGAAGCTGAGGCAAGTATCCGCACGGTCCAACAACGACACGCGGCACAGGCAACGAGTACATGGGTTGATATTCTCTCGCTGCCCATAACCAACCCGCTGTCGAAGTCGACGCATAAGCCGACCCGGAGGTTCCGCTCGCCGCTACAGCAGATTGCAATTACCCACAAGATTTCGACCAAAGGCATAGAAATCATCGCGCCATACACAATAGCGCCTTGGCATCCGCGACTGGCAGCGGACGCGAAGGAGACAACAGAGGAAGCGGTACGCGCTGCCAAGCAGAGCGTAGGTATCTGCGTCGCAACGAGCTCCTCCGCGAGGAACAGTATCGTCGGGGCAGGAGTCGCCATACAGGACACCGAGCGGGGAGAGCTTCCATCCATCGTCGTCTCGACTACAGTATCAGCAAGGACCGAGCACAATCCGTACACAGCCGCCTTGATAGCGTTGGCAGAAGGCCTTGCACAAATACCCCCGTCTACAGTCTCGCGGAACATACATCTATTTTCAGACAACCGAGCCGCACTGCAAGCCGTATGCAGTCCTAGACACCAGTCAGGACAGGAGACCATACAACAGATCTACAGGAGCGTGGGGGCCTTGCAGGGCCGCAATACTGTCCGGTTGGCGTGGTGTCCCACTCCCGAGTTTGAACTTGGCCAGAAAGCGAAAGAAGCGGCGAAAGCTGCGACAGAGCCCGGTCGAACACCACTGTCGACCCGACCGGCAGCTAAGTCGACTGTTGTGAGCCACTTCAGAGCAGAAACAAGGAAAAGACGCCAACCGATCGAAGGGGTGGGAAAGCATATACGACGAATCGACACCGCAATACCTGGTCCACACACACGAAAGATATACGATCGCCTCGGAAGCAAACAAGCGAGCGTGTTGGCACAGCTCCGAACCGGAATGTCACGACTGAATAGTTACCTTTACCGGATAGGAGCTGCAGAATCAGACCAGTGCGTATGCACACAAGCAAGTGAAACCGTCGAGCATTTCTTATTCCGGTGCCGTCTATGGGATGATCTCCGACTACAGATGCTACAACATACGGACACTATGAGAGGCAACCTCTCCTTTTTCCTTGGAGGAAAGGCAGCATCGGACAACGAGAAGTGGAAACCGGCAATAGACGCAGTCCTGGCGACAATCCAGTTCGCTATAGCTACAGGCCGTCTCGAGAGCTCATCGTACCAACCTTCCCCTAGCCAGGTGACGGCTAACCAAGACACATAGAGGACACAACGCCACCAACCTTACACCTACTATTACTAACGGTTTCCCCACAACGCACCCTCGTACTATTAACAAGACACGCTTCACTCGCTGAAGATAGGACAGTGAACATTTGGAGGAGCGACTTCAAGAGAGCTTGTGCAACACTAACTTAGTGCGAATTTGCGGCAATGTAGGACAGAAGGATCGGCATGACAGACTGAGATAGGACAAACCAACTGGGCTATTAGGAGTGCAGGAAGTCTTCAGGAAGTGATTTGATGACGTAATATCCGTAGTGTGCCCTTTAGGTGCTTAGCGCCGGGCGGAATAAACTCCATCCATCCAAGTAGCAAGCGCGTCAAGCTCGCAGCAATTGTCTGCGGGAAACACTTCACCTCATCTGCAGCAAACCACAATATGGCCGAGATGAACGGAATCCCACCGCTGCAGACGGTCATCGATCAGAATGCGCCCAGCGCTCCGTCACCACTCAATCCCGCTACGCTTTCCCGCCAGGCATCGCGAACGCCCGCACCACCGATTCAGCGAGAGCAACGAGAAAAGAAGGAGTCGCTGAAGAAACGCGAAAGCATGGGCACATTTGACGACAAGAAACCGACATCGAGCTCGTTGGGGAAGCGAAAAGCCAGCGCGCAACACACTTATCCCTCACCAATGCGCTTCAGCGTACCTCCGCCGAAAGCAGAGGCATTCGAGGAGCCCAAGGAAGATTCGATGATCTCACACGAGCCATTCCCCCTGACCATGCCGGGAAGCGAGCGTCAGCTGTACAAGCCGATCGATTTGGCGGAAAACAAGAGAGGGTATCGATACTCGCGAGCCATTGCGGACCCACAGTTTCCACACAAACAGTACTATCGCTCGACTTCTCCTCCACCACACTATGCACGACTGAGCTTCGAAGATGCTGACAAGTGGATGCATTTCACGACAAATGCATTGATCACAACAAATGAGAAGGGCTGGCGGATGGTGAGGTCTAATGTATGCGCGAGAGAAGGCACGTTGTACTACGAGATCAAGGTCCACCGAGGTGTGCCCAAAGAAGGACCAGATCCAGATGCAAATGGGCCGGAACCACACGTACGCTTTGGATGGGCCAGACGGGAAGCTCCATTGGATGCGCCGGTGGGCTTTGACGGCTACAGTTACGGCATCACAGACATAAGATTCGAGACCATGCATCGTAGCCGACCCGGAAAGTTCTACAATGCTAAGAAGATCAAGTCAAAGACAGCGAAGAATGCCCCGACACCCATTGTACTTGCACCGGAAGATCAGCACGTCAAGGAGGGAGATGTGATCGGCGTTGAGATCCAGCTTCCTTCTCTTTCGCTGCATCGCAAGGTGGTGGACGGTATCTACAATCATGCCGTAGACTCGGGAGACGGGTTTGACCAGGGTTCGCATCAGGACGCAGATACGCAGCCAATGGACATCATTCGAGATCGGATACCCGTTGCATACAAAGGCAATAGCTATTTCGAAGTGCTCGACCACGTCACCTCAAAACCAATGGAGATCTACGCCGATAGAACGACGGACCTGAACCATCTACCCACCACAGGACCGAGCTCGAATAAGGAGAGCATCAAAACAGCGCCAAACCCACACAATGAATATCCTGCGCTACGAACATTACCGCACAGTGCCATGAGAGTGTACAAGAACGGCAAGTTGATCGGCACTGCGTTTGAAAACCTCCTTGCGTTCCTACCACCGGCGAGTGCGCCTAGTAAGACGATGGGCGCGCGAGAAGGATTCGACGACGGCCTGGTGGGATATTTTCCGGCCGTTTCCTGCTTCTTTGGCGGTATTGTAGAAGTGAACTTCGGCGACGCACCTAATGGGTTCTGGGCACCACCTGCGCATCTTCGAAACACGAAGGACGTGGGGCAGAGACCGGCACAGGGACCCGATCATGCTATGCCAGATGCAGGTGCGGACGCCAGTGGACACAAGAATGGCTGGAATCCTGGTAGGCAATTGAGAGGGATCGGTGAGAGATACAAAGAGCAAGTTGCCGAGGACATCCTTTGGGATATCATCGACGAAGCAGACTTCTTTGTCCAGGATGGTGGTTTCGAAGGTACTGTGGGTAGTGGAGCTACCGGCGATGAGAGGGCGACTGTAAAAGGAAGTCGGCTGAAAGAGGAGGATTGAGAGTGTACCCACCATAGCTGAGATACCAAGCTGTGGCAGTGATCGCTTGCATACCCTCGCCAGTTGTGCAAGTCCGCGATGAACATGTGCGAATTTGGCATAGGATCGGAGGGGTTGATCTATGATCAGCTGGCTTTTGCAAGCTCTACTCACTAGCCTGCGGCAGAGTCCTAATACATCCGTAGCAGAGTCTGCTTCGTGCGGGAGCCTGACCTTCCAACGGCATATTGCAGAGCTCGCACTGCTGTTCGACCTGCGCGAGTGTGGTCGGCTGTAATTTCCCTGTCGTTCGCACGACATTGGCGACAATGGAAGGGTATTCTTGCTCCACATTCTCGAAATACTGCGCCATGAGATCATCAATAGTGGTGTTCTTCGTGCTCACCGCCGGTTTGGCAGATTTAATGACCAGTCCGTCCAGCGGAGGGTCTAAGTAGGTCAAATACGCATCAATTTCCTTGTTCAGAACTTCGCGAAGCGGGAAGTAGAAGGCAATGCCGTGAGGCGATTCGCCATCGTTGATGACCCAAGGAAGCGCGAAGCCTCGAGCTTTGGCTGTCTCCGCGAGGATCTGCTCCGCTAGCTTGGTAGTGCTGTAGCTCCAGAGCACAGCTTGACACCTATGTTCTTTCGCTTCGTGGACGATCAGTCTGCGATCGAGGATTTGCTTAAGATCCTGTTGCGAGCTTGCAGACTTGGCTGACGCGAAGAGTTGTGCCAGATTCTCTTGATCTCTAACCTGTGATTGATCCTGGTGTGGCTCTGGCAGTAGCGTTGCGATGTGATCAAGCTCAAGAATTTTCGTCCTCGGGATTGCGTGATACTCGTGCTCTGGATACCTAGCCTTCACCGTAGCGAGTGACGAGTCGGTAGTGGCATCACCTGGCCCATCATCAATTTGCAAGACGCAGAGCTTGTAGCCAGGACGACCGGTCTTAACGATTTGCGTCTGGAGATGTTGGCTCAGGATGTGGAGCAGCGCGAGCGAGCCAGCGTCGAAGGACAGTGGTAGCAGCAATTTTTGCTCGTTACCAGGCTCGGAATTGCGCACGCGAAAGCTCTCCATGCGCTTGACTACCTTGGTCTGCACATACCTGCCGAAACAAGATCTGCAGAGGGGTTCGTTGCGGACCACGATGGCTGGCTCGAGGGTCTGACATCTCCGGCAGAGCGCCTCGTCCACGGGCTGCTGCGTCTGTCTTCCCGGCATGGTGGTGGATGTTGGTGGTTCGTCCAGATGTTGGCTTGTGCCTGAACTGCTCACTGAGGCTCTATGCTAGCTCCTTGGCAAGCGAGCCGGGCATCCACTTCACTTGCGCGTGGAAACGACGACCACGACGAGGGTGCAATTGCGAGGCGCACTCGGTGCAGGTGGGTGTGACAGCTGCACGTTGGTTGATCTGGACCACGTTCCCGAGTCCGAGCCGTACAATCAATTGCACGCCAAGCCGTGCTCCTCAACGGCGTGGCGCAGAGCTGTCGGCGAGAAATGCCGCTGGATCGTCGAGGGAGAAAAATAACAGGCGACCGTGCACGCCACCACAGGCTTTGTGTTGGGCCGTTGATGACACCGCACCGTGGCCTGCTTCTGGGTCGTTCAGCAGCGCAAGCAAGCACAGCGCTGCCTCGGGCAAACGGCGGCGAAACTACTCTACACCCATGCGCATTGCGTCTCCTCTCCCTTGCTCAGCTTGACGCATGCCCAGCGCGAGATACCCACTCGCCTCCAACACAACCGCACTTGGCACTGCCGTAGAAGCGTCACAAGACAGGCTAAGACGAACCTTCGCTCGAATTCTTATCGGCCTACATAGATCTACCTTCTCCACCACCTTTCGCTCTCCAGATCATACCACGAGCTTCCTGCTGCGTCCTTCGCGCCCCGCGACGCTCTGTACGTATGCCTCCGCGGAGCAGCACCAATTCCCTCGCTCGACGCGCCGCCGCCGAATCCTACGACGCTCGACTGCTCTTCTGGCCGACGTGATAGAGCCTGGGCATTTGGAGAAAAAGACTTGGAGGTGGATCTTGGCCAAGAAAAGGTCGGCGAACAGAAGACCTCAAGATGGCGTGGGACCAGCTTTCGATCAACAAGCCTCATCTGGCCTACCTCATCCTGGGAGGTTTCACGAGCTTGTTCATGCTGTGCTCGTCGGTCATCAAAGAGCGCTTGTACATTGGTGAGGCCACAGTTGCGACAATATGTGGTATCATATTCGGACCCCATGCTGCGAACCTGATCAACCCATTCACTTGGGGCAACACAGATCAGATCACCTTGGAGTTCTCCCGCATCGTGCTGGTGGTCCAATGTTTCGCCGTCGGTGTCGAATTGCCTAAGGCGTACATGGAACGGCATTGGCGATCTGTCGTATTCTTGCTCATTCCAGTTATGACATTCGGGTGGCTCGTCACCAGTTTGTTCATCTGGGGCTTGATGCGCGAACATTTGAGCTGGCTGGAGAGTCTAGCTGTTGCTGCGTGCGTTACCGCCACCGATCCCGTCCTGGCCTCCTCCGTTGTGGGAAAGGGCAAGTTCGCAAAACGTGTACCCAAGCATTTGCGAGACCTGCTTTCCGCGGAGTCAGGGTGTAACGACGGTATGGCTTTTCCGTTCATTTACCTGGCTCTATACATCATCAACTATCGTCCCCATGTCGGCGAGGTATTCTATCACTGGGTCTGTTACACCATTCTTTACGAATGCATTTTTGGCGCATTCTACGGTGTGGTCATTGGCTATATGGCACGTCGTGCAATCCGCGCCGCTCACGAGAGAGATTTGATCGACCGAGAGTCTTTCCTCGTCTTCTACTTTGTGCTAGCACTCTTCTGTGCTGGCTCCGGCGCCCTACTCGGACTGGATGATCTACTTGTCGGCTTCGCATGTGGCGTCGGTTTCAGCAACGATGGGTGGTTCACTGAGAAGACCGAGGAGTCCCACGTTTCGAACGTGATTGATCTGCTCATTAACTTGGCATTTTTCGTGTATTTTGGCACGATCATTCCATGGGAGCAATATAATTCGGGCAATCTGGGTCTCGATGTCTGGAAACTGGTTGTCATCGCTCTACTGGTTCTTTTCTTTCGCCGAATTCCGATCATGTTGGCATTGAAACCAGTCATCCCGGATATTAAAACATGGCGCGAAGCTCTTTTCGCCGGGCATTTCGGGCCAATTGGTGTCGGTGCCATCTTCGTTGCTATCCTGGCACGAGCAGAGCTCGAGACTGATTCTACAACTCCTCTTGCTGCCTTGCCTCCAGAAAGTACGCCAGAGTACAACGTCATCTACCTCATTTGGCCGATCACCACGTTCCTCGTTGTCACCTCGATTGTCGTGCACGGATCATCCATTGCTGTATTCACACTTGGCAAGCATATCAACACTCTAACGTTGACCATGTCTTACACACAGGCGAACGACCAAGGTCCGTCGTGGATGGATCGCCTACCGCGAATTCAGTCACGGTCTAAGAGCCAGATGTCGGCTTCTTCTCTCGATGAGAAGAGCGGTGTTCTACCAATTGGAGCACCGGGTACCTTCTTGAGGCGACAGCGGGAAGAAGACAACCCAAGTCGTGCGCAAAGCCGAGCTTCGTCCCGCCGTCGATCACGCCGAAGCAGAAATATGGAGAATGGTCATGGCCCAGGAGGACCCATCAGTCAGTCAGCAATTGCTCCTGCTACGCGACGCTCTCAAGAGCAGGCTGATTGGCGAATTAGCGACTCCGATACGCTCGCTGTGAAGAGCGACCCGCCGTCAGGAGAAGAAAAGTCGTCTCCGGAAAGGGACGACATCAGCCCGGGTGAAATATACGAAGAAGGCAAAAACACCGTCTTCGAAGATGAAGAAGGCAATGTGCTTGCCGTCGAAAAGAGCGGAGAGGCTCAAGGTTCGCCGGACCGTGAGAGGAAGGAAGAACGTGAGGGGCGGCGTCTCATGCGACGAGAAGGTGCATACGGCAATGATGGCGTGGCTCCTACAAAGGATGACCCTACCACAGATCCTGGACACGAGGCGATCAAGGACGTCGGAGCGGCCGAGCAGAAGCTTGAGAGGCCTGGGAAGGGCTGGCGCAGTGGTCTCACCAAGATGACCTCGATGACTGGGGATGCGATCCGACGACGTCGTGAAGAGAAGCCACCCAAGCCTGAGCAGAGCAAAGCTGCGCGTGGACCGGCACGCGCTTATCAGTACGGCAACACGATCATCGTTGAGGACGAAGATGGCGAGGTCATCAAGAAATACGACATTCCAGCTCCTGATCGAAAGGGTAGTGAGACTGCGGATCCTGACAAGTCGCGGCATCGAATAGGGCAGATGAGTAAGATGTTGGGCCTTGGCTCCAAAGACGGCAAAGTCGAGCCCGGTGCTGCTGGTCCATCGTCTGGGCCTGAAGCAGCTCCAGGGTCTAACGAGAAAGCACGCAGCAACGGGGACGATGACGATGATCGAGTCCGGTTCACAATAACGCAGGGAGGCCGTCGAATGAGCAAGGCTGAATTCATTGATCAAATTCGAAAGATGGATCCGAAGAGTCGTGCCCAGGCCGTTGAAGACAGCAATGCTCCAGAAGCCGTAAAGCGTGAAGCTCGTAAAGACGCACGCGAGCAAGCCCAAGCCTCAAAAACACCTCAGGGAGCTTCAGCTTCGCAACAGCATCGTCAATCGATACCAGTCTTGCAGGAGCAACCGGAGAACGAGGATGCTGCCGCTGTTGCAGAAATCACCCGGTCTGGTTCTCAGGATTCTCACGACATCCAACTGGTGGATTCGCGAGGTCAAGCGGTGCCTTTCCATGACATCTCAACAGACCTCAGATCAAGGCAAACGGATCAAGGCGAAACGGCTGCGGAGCGTCGGCGCAGACTGGCTCTGGAACAGCAGACTGGCGCAGACTCCGACTCTGAGGATGATGGTACCGAGCGAGTCCCTCCGACACGGCGAACTGGCGGCGCTGCGAGCTCTTCCTCGCCGCACAACAGGCAAATCAGCGATGCGGGCGAAACGGCCGCTGAGCGGAGACGCAGAGAAGGTGCGCTCGGTATCAGCCGCGAGGAGAGCGACAGTGAGGATGAAGAAGTCCGAGAGGCTCCCCAGCCTCGCGGCATACGTTTTGCCGACGAGCCTAGAACGCCTGCACAGTCATCTGAGGGCGATTCGCGTCCAAGACAAAGTGCGCTGAGGTGGGGCAAGGACCGCGGGCGATGATCGAGAATTCGGCCGTGGAACGGATGAAGTGGTGACTCTCTTGCATGATAGCGTATGGTAGTACTGTTGATCTCGCACATTTGTTCAGAAGCAAGCGCTGTATATATCGCCGTTCATTCTGGTTGACCAGGTCTGTCGCTGTCGATATTTACCTCTATCAATTAAATCCCAGCGATTCATCTCGGGTTTGAAACTCGTCAAGACAATGGAATAGGTGATCGAACTTTTTCTGGCACGTACTGATATTCTCCCAGAGGCAGAATTGGTGCACGAGAGTATGGATCTGTTCTCTCTGCCTTTCGATACGCTCATCCAATTGTCGACGCCCCTCTGGCAGATCGCAAAGTGGAAGCTCGATGTCAAAAGCACCATGCATACCAGGAGTCGCCGTCCAATTGACTGACATTGTGACTGTCACTTTAGCATTTCCATTGCTAACAGCAGTCAGAAGCTTCTTCATCGCCGACGCAACCACATCGGCAGTCGACCTTTCCCACCACGTAAACCAACACCCAAGCTGGATATCGATCCGAGTAGACCTATCCGTGGACCACCGCAGCCAAGTAGTCAGGACATCCAACGCAGGTACCAAACTCTCATCGCAGACTCCTTGACCCTGGACAAGTTTCAAATATTGTCCGAGAACGGGTGCGATGAGCTTTAACTTGTTGATCGATGTGAAGACTTGAGCAGCTTCGCGTCTGACTTGACGGCAGACCAGAAGTAAGTTCAAAGAAGTTAGAGGACCCAGCGGTAAAGGTCTTGTGCGAATGAGTCTGCGCGAGGCTTCGGAGTATGTGAGTTGTATTGCTTCATCTTGTGCCAGAACGAATTCGTAGATGCGGAGACGGATTTCGAGTGGGACTTCTTGGAGTAGGATGCATTTTGGTGCGGTAGACATGTTTGATCAGTTAGTGTCGAGGTCTGAAGAGGGACGTCTTTTGCAAATGTGATGAACAGGTTGGTGGAAGTAAAAACAGGAATGAGTGAGTGCTGCTTGGTACAGTGTCGCAATCGCGGACGCGGATCCGGCTTCGTCCGCTCCTGCACTACATCGTATCCGGTTTACTTGGTGCGATGTCGTCGGAGACCGTGCTGCTAGACAAGCCATTATGGTGCTGTTTGGCCTGGGTCGGTTTCGGGCCGAAATACATCGATGAGTTTCCGAATTTGTGCCAATTCCAGATCTCTCCTAGCATAGCGGCAAAGGAGTGACCAGTCTGAAATCTCTCGAAATCAGCTCCATTGTGTTTTAATCGCGAGTGAGTAGAATATGCCTGTATTGCTTGCACGACTTCGTGCCTGTTATGGCAACCACTGAAGCCAGCCATTGTTCATGCAAATGCTACCCAAACCGTACACGCTGTACATAACACATCTATCCCATCCAAAGCTCGCTATGCAAAGTGAAGCTCTATTCTATAGCCAAGTAACGCCTCCCTCGCCGCTTGCCCTTGATGCTACTGTCGATATCAAAAAATGCCGCTAGGACCCTTAGGAATGATGAGGAAAATACGAAGTGCGCCATGCCAGGAATACGATGAAGACAAGCAGCACGAAAATGATCGATGTGACCCAGCCCAGCATGCGTTCACGCGCCACCATCAGATCAAGTTGGACGACCAAGCTGTTGCATCGTTCGAAAAGTTGTTGTGCCGTGTCGACAATGTCTTGCTGCTCGTCTGCCGTCAAGATGGACTCTCCGCTGACCAGGCTTGCCTTGAACAAGGTCTTGATGTCTTCGCCATCTTGGTCGCCGTCGAATGAGAGAAAGGAAAAGCCGGGCACTTCGAGCGAAGGTTTGTCACTATCTGCGACT
Organism: Cercospora nicotianae; assembly: GCA_029490675.1. Taxonomy (NCBI): domain Eukaryota; kingdom Fungi; phylum Ascomycota; class Dothideomycetes; order Mycosphaerellales; family Mycosphaerellaceae; genus Cercospora; species Cercospora nicotianae. The sequence continues at coordinate 2,696,557 of JANQAT010000006.1, read as the reverse complement.
TGGCATATCGTTGATCCTGTCAGCCAGAAGTCACGTCCACTCGTGGCTAGTTGCTGGCGTATCCATCGCCCGCCTGCGAAGGTGGCCATGTAGAAAACCCATGCAAAAGCAATCAAGATGTGTGGCTTGCTACGAATACGTGTACGCATCTGAGCAGTCCACTCCTCGTCCAGATCCGGTGTGCTGTAGATGTTTGGCCCAGCAACGGCGCGTAGGTGTTTCAGGTCATGGTTGAAACGACTGGATCTGGCCAGCCCCCGCGGCCGAAGATTCGCGAGCCATACGTGCAGATCATGGTCGTGGGTCGCGTCTCCAGAGGCGCGTTGCTGCAGTCGTCGTACAAGGAGATCCCACTCTGTCTCGAAGAGGAAGAAGAAGCTCGCGAAGGGCACAATGCCCTTGGCGAAGAGAAGTGGGTTTGTCTGATGCGGCGGAAGCGCAAGTGGCAGACGTTGGACCAGTGAGCGGTTGAGTTCGGTGTGTTGTTTTCGGGTCGCCACGTTGATGAGGGCGCCGATAGCAGAGCTTGCATGCGTGGCCATGGCCGCTGCAGGACCTTGCGCCGCAGCGGGCACAGGCGCAGGCGTGGTCAACGGTGTCATGTCAGGGTCTGTGGATGTCTGCAAAGATACTGAGAGGATGCAGAGTCGCTGCTGTCTGCCAGCGCGGACACGCTCGCCTCATAGCGGCCGCGGGTGGCAGTCATCGCATCGCGGTGGTGAATGATCGGATCGCGTGCGCGGGTCATGCTGTCGTTCTTGCAGCGCAGATTCGCGAGTCAGAAGCGAAACGCCACAGCAGGCGCGATCCAGTGTCTGTGCGCGGTTGCCCGTGGAGACGCCTATTTACAGCTGCCCCAGGCCAGCGCGACAAGTGCCCATGGGCTCCAGCAGCTGTAGCTACCCAACATCAGCCACGCAGTTGTCTGCTCACCACCAAAACCACGCTCACTACTGCCTGCTTAGTGCTCTTCTGCCACACGCCCGCCGACACCTTTTTCTGTTTCCCGACGAGCTGCCGCGCACTCTGGTCCTGCAACGGCCACCCCAGACAGCACATTCCTCCACTTTTCACAGCATTCCTTGATGCAGCGCCGATAAGGCTTCGCTCAACGGCCTGCCAGCCTGCCCACCGCCATGGACACTTCATACTTGTCACAACAGGTCACTACCATCATCGAGCGCCTGCATGGTTTCTTTGACGAAATTGGCGTCCCCAGCCATGAGCGCGACTCGAGGGAATCAGAGGTATGGCCCCGCAGACTGATGCCCACGGCAGTGTTCTAACAGCCGCCAGCTCTTCTCCGCTCTCTCCGAAACTCTACATAACCAACTCAACCTGGTCGCGAAGGAGAAACATGACCTCACCGAAGAGGCACAGCGTCTTATCAAGACCATCCGCCAAATGGAGCGGTCGCTAGATGACACCAGACCAAAGGACGACTACGAGGCGGAAAAAGATGGACTGAAAATCACATATCCACTGCTGAACTGCATTGAGCGGCTCAAGCAAAAACATCACACCATTGCCAAGTTGCACCGCGAGCGCTACGAACAAGTCAAGAAGCTGGTGGAGGCATTGGAGTCATACGCATCACATCTCGAACCCTCTTTCGTAAAGATCAAGCTGCCTCCCACAGCCCCGAAAGCCGACATATCTCCTACATTTGACCTATCGCCGACGTACGTCACGAAGCTGGACCACGAGTTCACCCGAGTCTACGACGAGTACAACAAGCGCGTGGCCACAGTAGCGCAATGCGGCGAAGACATCATCAACCTGTATTCCGAGCTGGGTGTTCCGCAAGCGCAAATCGACAGCCAGATTGTGCAGTTTGCGCGAGAATCGCCGGAACAATTGGGACTTCACAAGGAGGACCTGCAGCGACTTGCTGCTAAGCGCGACAAACTTATGAGCGAAAAGCAGCAACGCGAACGAAAGCTGAAGGAACTGCGCGCTGCAGTCGAAGGCCTATGGGACCGTCTCGGTGTGGATGAGGCCGAGCGTAAGCAATTCCTGGCGAGCAACCGTGGTGTCGGCATTCGTCAGATCAATGAATTTGAGGATGAGCTGGCCAGACTCAACGAACTCAAGCGACAGAACCTACACATCTTCGTTGAGGATGCTAGGTTCAAGCTTCAAGCTCTATGGGACGGCTTGTACTTCTCCGAGGAGGAAATGTTGGACTTCGCGCCTGCTTTCTCCGACGTGTATTCCGATGCCCTCTTGTCAGCACACGAGCAGGAGATTGCTAGACTGGAAGCTTTGAGAGAACAGCGAGCACCTATCCTAGCTGCAGTGGACAGGCATCGTAGCTTGATCCAGGACCGTGAGGACTTGGAGAAGAGCAGTCAGGATGCATCCAGGCTGATGTCGAAGGGCGCCAAGGGTGAGAAGCGCGATCCTGGCAAGCTGTTACGAGAAGAAAAGCAGCGCAAGCGTATCACCAAAGAGCTTCCCAAAGTCGAAGCAGACCTTCGGAAGACTTTGGAAGACTGGGAAGAGGAATACGGTCGTCCATTCTGCGTGCATGGCCAGCGGTACTTGGATGAACTTGATGCGGTACAGTCCAGAGCTCTGCCACCTCGCAGCAAAACTCCAAATGCCCTGTCTGGATCTCGAGACCCGCCAAAGAGCGCTGGTCGCGATGCGAGACCCAACCTAGGACAGAGCAAGAGTGCTGGAACTCTGCGTGGTGGAAACCCTACTCGAAGCAAGACACCCACAGCACACCCGACCCGCAACCCGCTGGCTGCCTCCACAACAGGACACTCGGCATTAGGAGCTTCGATGCTGGGCGCATCAATATCAGCACATGGCTCGATCCGAGGTAGTCCTTCCAAAATTCCAGGCGCATCGGGATCACGATTGCCCATGGGCGTTTTGCCCAATGGAAACAACTCGCCGGAACGCCGTGGAGGCAAGATGGCATCGAGCCAGGACAGTGAGCTCAACCGCACATTACGAGGCAACATGGGCCCTCCCCGGGCGCCACCGCCAAAGATGAAGGACTTGTTCGTACCGCCAACGCCTACGCCTATCGGCAGCAATAAGGAGAATGGCCTTGACCTCGAGCGACCGGGAAGTGTGCTTCGACATATCGAGGCAGATGATCCCTACGACGACCGTCGATATGAGAACAACCACTACTCCAGCATGCACTCGTCTTCATCACATGGCTCGCGCGGCCATATGCTCAGCCGCTCCGTAGGTTCCTTTGCTTCAACTGCCTCGCGACCTATGAGTCGACAGGAGTATCCTGTAGCACCGCCGATCTCGCGCCAAGCAAGCAACACATCTTCTGTCATGAGCGGGTCCCAAGTCAGCGGCAGCGAGAACTGGGAGACTTACGATAGCAATTCAGACAACGAAGAGGCAGATGCGACGGAGGCGTACTACGCAAAGATGAAGCACCAGCAGGCCCAATTAAGGCAGACAGTGAAGAGACCCGGCACGGCCTCCGGCCAGCTCGGAGGCATCAAGCGTATCCGAGAGCAGCCCATTGTCGAAGAGGGGCGGGAAGGCAGCGAGGCTGGTTGGACGGATGATGGCAGCGTCGGTGAGACTTACTGACCCTCCTCTCGTATAGTCCGGGAGGATGTTTGAAAAAGAAATTTTTGATGGGCGAACTTGCACTTGCACGGCGTTGGCGGATATGGAATCTGGAGAGCACGGAACTGGATAGGACAGGCGTTTCGTCTTTGCTTGAGATTGATGTGATCTTCAAGGTTTTGAAGACATGACGACGAAAAACCCAGCTTGTGTGGAATTCGATGCTAGACGATTACGGCCTTGACGGTCCTTCGATTTTTGCGTGTGCTTGCCTGTATACTTACTAGTTCACGAGGGCATGAATTACAGGATATTTTCACGACCTTGCTTTTCTTTTCCACTTGCTTCCGCTTATCGATGACAGCGGGTTTGTCGTTGCATGTGCGATCAGAAATTCCTTTGCTAGTCGTTGCAGTTTGATGATAAGAGAGTGGCTTCGATGCTGAATGCCGTCATGCATGAGAGGAGTGATGAGTCGGGCGAACATCGACTCCTTTTGATCGGTGTTCGCTTCGAGATTGATGGCACCCCACGTGGCCGCGGAAGCAGATGATGTTGCAGATGATGCCGTCGCTCCTGGAGCCTGGAGATGCATATTCGCCTATCCTCGCGAATATATGCATCCACTTGATGTGAGACACTGCGAATGGGAACCTGTTCGGCTGGTCGGATACTCTATGCTGCTGCTACCGGTGCTTGCTACATTTCGCTGGATATCGATCGTTGACCTCTGCGTGCACGTCGATAGCAGATGCAGCATGCTCTTTCTTTGCAGCGTCATCTTGCGTGACCAAGAGTGACTTGGCGTGCAGGCATTCTTCTGGTGAAGCTGGGTATAAGCGTGGAAGGAAGGCATGTGAGCGGTTCTTTGAAGCCATGTCAGACTAGTCACGCTAGTCACGATTGACGTGTGCAACGAAGTTCTTGCGTCAATGACTCTTGATCTTCCGCACGTGGTGCAACTGTTCCGAAGAGTAGCCTATCTTTTGCTCACCTATTCTGTTGTCAGCGCTGCCGTAGTTCGTTGTAATCGTGACTCTTTTAGTAGAATAGGCGTCTCATGTGTAGAGCTACTGTTGCTAGAGTATAACGGACTGTTCACTTGACAGATCCGTGGCTAAATGTTTTGTTGTCATCGGATTGTAAGATTTGGTATAGGATCATGGGTCTTGGGCGGAGATGAACCGCTACCCCACGGGTCATACATCATGATCCATGCTGCCGATAAGGAAGCCGGATACCGATGGCGGCCGGAAGCTGCAGGTGCAGAAATGTGGAATGGTGCTGCCTGTCGTTGAAAGAGTATCGCACGTGCTATCACATCGAGTAATAATAAAGGCTCGACCGGTGCATTTATTTGCTTGTAGTATTCTTGGCGTTCGGTGATTCGATACCTCAAGTATGAGTTTGGTCGTGATGGCGGTGAGGCCGTAAGTAGTTGGGCAGCAAGTAGATTTGCTCGGTTTGTTCAGCACAGTGTGTTCGTGGTGTGTCGAAAGTTTTGCCGAATGTAGCCAACGTACACGATCGGGAGGCTGGAGCAGGTTCCGTAGTCCATCCGCTGGCCTTGTTAGCAGCGCTCAGTGAGGTCCACTGCAATAAGAACCCATCAAGAGTCATTACTGAAAATTATCGTCTGTGTGTGAAGTCTCCGCGGAGCAGTCGCGTTTGTGGCCAAGCTCATGGGTTGCAACCATATTCAACCCAAGAGAAGTTGGTTGCAATGCTCTTTCCAAGAAGATTCTCATGAGACGAGAGACGGAATGGGCACGCAGTATTGTTCTTGCCGTGTCAAGTCGGGTAGTGATGCACGTGTTGTTGTTGTATTTAGCCCCCAATACCCGACCGGAGAAATCAGCAATGCTCTGAAGCCAGCCACGTACGTACATCGCACCTAGCAAAAGGTCGGGTACAGCACAGCACACGAGCAGCTTATCGTCCAATAATGAGCAGCGGCTCGCAACTTCGTCAAGCACGACATATGCAGCTTCAAAGTCCGTCGTCCTTCCCCATTTGGCGTGCATGTCCTGCTGCAGTATCCAAGACCAACATCTGGGGGACGCCTGATGCCTGGCGGGTGTAGTCGAAACTGGCTATACCCCGGAAAGAGGCTAACGCAGCAGCCCACCAACAAATGTTTTCTGCTGGTCTGCAAAAACTCTGACCGCTACGTAACGCATGTGGCCCTCGCGCGGTCTTTCTTCGACTCCTTGCGACAACGGGCCTTCTCGAGCAGCGCTCGTGTGTCCGCCTGCCAGTATCGCGCCTCGCAGGTGTCACAGCAGCAGCACAGCGGCGGCGAGTGACAACCACGCACAGGGCTGAGGGGCCCGCCACGCGCCACCAATCATGCGCAGCCTATTCTCGTAGCAGATCGCAGCTAGAAGCCTTTGCGAACCTGCATCTGCCGGCCCGCCAAGCAGCGCTGCTCCCGTCTGGGAAGGTGACCTCGCCCTCGGTCGTTTGCACACAGCGTGTGATGATGGCACCGTGCGCTTCGTCATCCCAACAAGCTCGTTCGCGACAGCGTTGGCGGCCTGCACGGCGGCGCTCCCCGGCTGACGACGAAGGCAGGGCGGAGGGTGCCTTCTCAGCAGCAGCAGCAAACGTGTCGCGTGAGTGGCATGTCCAGGCAGCCCGGGGTTTGCTGAGAGTTTGGCCTGTCCCCTTATCGCGACCAACCAAGGGCGCGGGTGTGCTCATGTTTCGCCCGCGCACAGCTGGGCAGCTGTCACCACCCTCGCCGCGCACTAAACACGCTGCTGCCACTGACTACTACTACCGCCGCTCTCACCCACTGTGTGCACGCTCTCTCTCAACTCGCAGCTCCACCACCACGCACGACTCTCCGGACGGTCTGCGGCAGTGAGTATTGCGCACCCACCGCCCTGCCTGTCTGCCCCAATCACCGCTCCGGCTGCTGGACCCTCTCGCCGCGCTATTACGAAACCGCCGACTGCCAGATCGTGTCCGGTTCCCTGGATCCCGGCACGTCACAGCCTGCGCACCGCAGCCCGCTCTGCGACGAACCCTCGAACGTTCGCGCCGGTCGTGCTCCTCTCACGAGACTTGCTTTTCCCTGATCTTACTCAATAAGAACCGCCTACCCCCGGTTGGGCCACTGGGCCACGCGCAATCCAGGGCCATGCTGGTGCCGAGCTCGTTCAAATACAGCTCGGCTGCCATGGACCACGCCGCGAGGACACCCTCTCGTCGCTCATCACCCACGCCTCCCTACCCCGAGCGGAAACGGTCAGCAGCCACGTTGCACTCGGTGTCGCCGCCGCGCAACAACACCGATCCCGTCAGCATCCCATTATCCTCCGCGCCCAATGTTGCCGCGCCGAAACACACTGAGTCCGAATCGAATCACAACATGGCTACAAAACGGAGCGCTACTGTCAACATCAGTCGGAGGAAACCCTCGACTCACGACCCAAACGCTCTTCCGCCTGCAGTCGCCGCACTGCTGGCGGTGACTGCGATTCCGCCTCGCCGACCCAATCGCTACCGGACACATGTCGGCAGTGGCCGACGGATCTCTATAGAGGAATTGATCAGTGAATGGAGAAACGATGAATCTCTCAAGCAATCGTATGAAAGCCCCACTAGCGGTGCTCTGGGTATACTGCTGGAGGATGGTCTGGACGCGGATGATGATAACAGCGTTCCAAGCTATCTCAATGCCAGGTCAGCTTCCAGCGACTCGATGCCGTCTCTGGACTCAGACAACCAGTCAGTATTGTCTGTTGGCAGCCCTTCAACACCCGGCTCTCTGCGTAGCCGGAAGTCAATCACGAATTTCAAAAAGGAAAAGCCGAGGTCACTGCCAGCGTCAGTGGATTGTGCTTTAGACCATCCTCTGATAACTACGCTAGAGATTGAGGGTGATGACGACTTGCCACCGCTACCGAAGCAGAAGCGGGTGGTCGCGAAGTCGAAATCTTCGTTCAAATCGAATTTGACTGCCTCTTTGCAGTCACTGAAAGAGGCTGCGGTCAACTCGATTTCTTCTCTTGGACGGACGGGTGGGATGCCTTCACTTTCCAGAGCGGCAGCCCCTCCGATGGACGATATGCTCTGGTCTCACCCGTTCCTTTTCCCGAGGTTCAGTTCTGAAGTTAGACCTGCTTACGATGGGACGCCCACGCAAGCTCAACGGCGATATCTCAATCCCATGCCTCTCACTTTCGAGGAGCAAGAAGCACCTTTCCAGGAGGCCTTACATGCTCCATTCCTCGCGGAGACTGTCGACGATGCGCCGATCATCCAGATGCAGACTTACAACCGTGGACGGAAACGGCCAGGCAAGCGCGCAGCACCGAACCCCAGCTCAGAGGCTGGAAGGGCTCTCCTTGGCCAAGTTGGCGGACGACAGCGTGAAGTGAGAGAAAACTCCAACTTTTTGCGCGTGGTTGTCTTGGAGATGAACATGCGTCGTGAAGGCAAGCTGGAGCAAGGGCGAGCCAAAATATGGCTCCCACCTCGTGAGTCCAGTGCAACTCCAGAGCAGAAGGGCGGGATCCCAAAGCGTTGGATCGGAGAGAGTGCGTGATGCACTAATCTGGCAACAATTTCTTATTAACGAGCATCGCATTTTTTTTGTGTTCCTTGGCATGTATTGCAGCGTTCAAGCGGAACGCATTACGAGAAATGCTGAAGAGACCTGAGAGAGAATCATGAAGCATATATAGCACTCCACAGAGAGGAGAACCCATTTCAGTAGTAGCAAAGCAATGAGAAAAGATTGCAAACGAGGGGAAAGAGATCCACGCTGTTATATGTATACCTTGCTTGACCGCATACATCGCATGACATGACGATAAATGCCTCATGTCTTGCGCGATTTCTGGAGCAGGGAGCTGCTCACGTGTCTGACTAGTACCACCAAGGTCACGACATAGATAGAGATCAGCACGCGCTTGAGAGCTTTTCCGGGGTTGATGGGGACTCTTCATTTCGAAGACGGTCTGATGGTTGCAGTCAACTGGTCCAGTACTGGTATCGGTGTAGCCCATCTGAGTCGGATTGTGTGTTTTATGTCTAGAAGTCGCGAATCTGAAAGGCAGCAGACCGCCTGGCACAATTGCACCTTGTTTCATCATCAGCCCATGAGCTGTACCCCAGTCCTCGGAGTCCGTCTGTAGCTATTCATCAGAGCTCGGTAGCCTAGTCGGTGACATTGCAGCAATGCAGCCATCACTTTGAAGACCGACATGCGAGGGTGGGTGGACAGCTGGACGAGCCACGAAACTAGCGACATAACTCTAACTACCACCCTTCTCCTCTCCAGTCAACGTTTCCTCAAATTCCATAAGTCGTGCCATTGAGGAAAGTTCCATTGTAACTCGGTCCTTCGAGCTATAGTAAGAACAACAGGTCAACACCAAAATCCGCTCAAGAAGACAACAAATCCAACGAGATTGAACGAACTTACATGCCACACATCAATCCTCAACGTAAAATACGTCTCACTCGTCGATACTCTTTGCAGAAGCCCGAACGCGACAAGATTATTCAGCCAGTAATATTTCGGATCACCAGTCTCGATAATAACTCGCAAGTGTGAAGTTCCATCTGATAATCACGATCAACAAAACTTTCGAGTAAGAAGGAAAACTTGGACTTTTTGACTCACCAGGATTCTTATTCCCACTCGTTTGCAAAAAGAGATTCGCGCCGTCGTATGTTTGGAGATTGTATCTCGTATCCGCAGAGAAGAGTCCTGTCTGAGGATCTGTGAGACCCCAATCTGCTCCGAGATCGAGGACTTTTCCAGAGAGATGAGGGCCTGTGAAGTTGCCGCCCTGGCACAAAGCATCAGTCACGGCTTCTGGAGCAGCATTCATTGGCCTGGGGTCCTGCTTACGATGATAGGAATTGCTTTCCGAATACCCTTTGGAGTTTGCATTTCAAAGAGCGTGGGCTCGCAGTCCACAAATGCGGTGTACAGCCATACCGACCCAGGAGCGGTTGGCTCTGTCTTTGGCGGCAGGACAGTCTGTGCTGCGGCAGATGCTGCTACAGCGAACAGGCTGGAGAGAAGGCCAAACTGCATGATGAGTAGTTGAACAGCAGAGTTGTCAGTAGAGGCCTATATGGTGGCGCAATTCAATAGATCTTGATGAAGTTTATATCGGCTTATGGACTTGTACCTGCATTGCACCGCTAGTTCAGTTTTACCAAGGTCTGACCTCTCGGCAGATGCCATCGGTCTGGTGGTCACTAGTCGAACACCATCTCCACGCTGCAGAACGTTGCCGGTCCCCATAATGCGGGGTGTGGCGATGCAATTGCCGATGTTATGCCTTTGCGAGACCGGGATAAACAGCTTCTTGTCGTGCTACCGTCCTCTGGAAAGCTGAGCAATCATGCGATCGATATCGAGCACTTGTTGTCCACTGGCCTTCGACCTCAATTCTTCAAGTGTTGCTCGATCTTTCATTTTCAACGCTTCTTCGCCTGCTTTGTTCACCATTCCGACCTTCACCCACATTTCAATGCGTTCGGCGGGCGTGAGCGAAGTGCATTTTGGTATAAAAGCCGAAGCAACCTTGGGATTCCCTGCGCCAAGAATTTCGTTGAAAAATGGCTGCTTGCATGTTAGATCGACGACAACACTTCAATGCGGTTTGACTTACCTCCCACCCGATGGGGCTCTTTCGCTGCTTTGCGGTCTCCTCCAGCTCCCTCCAGTCTCGTCTGCTTACGAGTGCTCTCAATCTAATCCACCAGTAGGTTTTATCACTAACCTTAAACTCGGTTTGGATCTTCTGTGAGCGCTTGATATTACCCTGCTTGATGAGCTTGCTCATCGTTTCATTCACAGACAGTCCGACATAGCTCTCGTTCAGCTCCTTCTCGAATGTCTCTTGGAATCGCAACAACTTCTGTGCCTCTTCCACTGCTGTGACTTGCGGTGCGTACTCCTTGCTGTCGCGGAGCAACTTCGCAGCCATCTTCAGCTTCTCATTCGCAGGAGGTACGTCACTCGCGGATAATGCTTCCGATATGAGAAGGTTAGCGCCATCTAGTCGTCGGTCGTCCTGGTAGTAGAGATCTTTCAGCAACTCGACATCCTGGTCGATGGCAGATGACTCCACGATCGCTGTGGCAACAGGTCTGCTGTTGATCGTCCGGAAGAAACTTGATAGTGGTATCTTTTTCTTTAGATTTAGCAGAACGTAGAACACGAGGTCAGTGTCTCCGCTGTCAATGGCCTTGTCAAGGGCGACAGACTCCTCGCCAACATCCAGAAGAAGGGGAACTTGCTTTCCAGCTCTTGGTTCATGTTCTAGCAGTTGAGTCGCAAGCTTCCCTCTTCCTTCATCATATGCTGCTCGAGCAACCTCTTCGAATGAAATGCCACGTTTGCCACGAAGCTTGCGCACTATCTCGCGAGATATACTCTCCTCGTCCGTGGTTGAGCTTCGAACCTTCTGACGCGCCCAGTGCACGTATATCCGATCCACAGGCAAGTGCAGATACTCTGATATCTTCAGTGCCAGCAAGTACTCTTGTCGGTTGACCAGCCGCTGCACGAGTCGTTCGGGTGTGAGGCGGATGTACTGCTCATAAGAAAGTGGCAAGCCAATCTCATGATCCCGCACGGCGTGTAATACGCGCAAGGCCTCGGTCATGTCCACGAAATCGTCGCTGTTATACAGATCTAGCACAGATTTGCCAAATGATGCTGCCTTCAGGAGTTGCTTCTGCCAGTGAACGTTGAACTCGTGGCCCGCAGCGCGGACACACACATCCACAGCCTCGTCCAGATTTGGTCTGATCAGCTGGATATTGTCATCAGCCTTGGGAGACTTGTTGTCCAGTTGCACGATGGCGTCCAGCAGTACGGCAGGTGGGGAGTCTGATCCAATTTTGAACACCTTCTCGGTATCATCGGGCACTTTCTGCAAGAATTCGCAGACATCGCTTGTCAATATGCGAATACCATCCACATCAGGCAGAAGGTGGACCCAGGAGTCGTAGAACCACTTGTACGCAGAGCCATTCGGTCCAACGAGGTGTATTTCATCTTCCCACGCGAGCACTACGGCGTTGTTGCCGCACCACTGTAAGTCCTTAGGTGGGGTCTTCGCCTTGGAATCGTATTCACTGAAACGATCTTGGAAGTCGCTGCTTATGACCCAGACCTTGCCATCGTCGGTGTACAGTGCGATGTACTTGCCGTTTGGTGACACAGCAATATGTCTGAATGGGCCAGCTTGTAGACCTCTGTCCTCACACTCTACCGCATCCACGACAAAGACAGTGTGCTCAAGTGCGAGCAGGACTTCCACGGAGCGTGAAGATGTGTATTCGGGGGAGATGATCGCCCAAGATACCACCTCCCCAGGAGGAGCTGATGCCAACAGCTGGGGCCGCGGCTCATCATATCGCGAGACTGCCACCAGACTATTATTCCCAAGCAAAGCGACGAAGCCGCTCGACCAAAACTTGCAGTTCACCACGCCATGATCCTCTGCTCCGTGGCCTAGGTTGAAAGGCGTGAAGTCGGATTGAAGGTCCGAGTATATGCGCACAGTACCGTCGTCGGTAACGACCAGCAGCTTCTCATCTTCCGACCAGCCCACGCACTTGATGTTGCCCTTGTCCCATTGTATCTGCCGAATCAGCTTGCCTGAGCAGCTGTGGATGTCGATGGTCGCTTTGGAGGTCTGCGGGCCTCTGAACGAGTAGACCTTGGAGGGATCGCGTCGCAGCGCTGTGGAGGTCAGCGAGGGCCATATCCAGCTGCGGAGAGTGCTTACCTACAGCACCACTACAAGGAGCGCCGGCGAGCGAGTAGTTCTCGAGCTCGAGTTCGGGATCGAAAACATCGCGGTACAGCTCAATCTTGCGGTAGAAGCGGTCGCCAATGCGCTCCCATCCTGCGGTCGGCTTGGACATGGTGCACGCTTGCGTGTCTGCTCCTCATCTCGTGCGCATGGTGGTTGTGTGTGAGAGGTCCTTCCGTGGAGTGAGCTGCCTGCTTGCCTGTGAGCTTGGACGTGGTGACGAACGCTTGGCTCGTGTCTCTCACTGACAACCACCTCCACAACTCTCGAACCACCATCTCGCATGCATCTCCTCTGCCACATCGAGCCAGATGATGCACTGAATGCCGACGGGTGAGGACACGCTTCTATATCATGGATACTTCAATACTGGAACGCATCGAAGAACTCGATGATCTGGAACTGGCTCTTCTAGTATCTACAGTTGCTCAAGTGCACTGCATCTTCTCCACAGCCGTGGACGCCGTCAAGAATATACAAGAAGAACTCCGGCTATCTTGCATTGATCTGTTCGGTGTTCAACCCGCCGTGGTGGAATGCACTTCGCGAACAACAGTAGACGAGTTTAACGAAGCCATACTCGTCGAAAATGAGGACAGCCTTGAGGATGCGGTCCAACGAGATTACACCAAGGCTAGACCAAGTCTGCTGGTCAACTTCACGCCCATACGTCAAGCAAGTCCTGGCGGCAGTAGGATGGGAAGCATAGCCAACCTCGAAGAAAAGCGTATTGCAGATGTCATTATTGCCACCGGCCTGGATGCTGCGCCCGAGAGCGTGCAGATTCAAGTCTTTGAATTGATCAGGTCTGGCCGTATCTTCACGCGGTCTGCCATGCACGTCGCACCAAAGGATTTGCTCTTCATCACTGTCCTCTCGAAGCCTGACGCACGCCTGACCCGACATCTCAACGACTGTTTCTGCGTGTCACATTTCCACAGCCCGGATGAAGGCTTGCCACATCTGGACAGCCACTTCAACTCGAAATACTTCGCGCCGCCCACGTTCTCAGCAGCAGATATCAAACGGCTCACAGAACTTACGCAGTCGGTAGAGATGACTGCTGAGATAGCTCAATATCTACACAACGTCGTTGTCTTCATGCGCAATAGCCGTTACGTGAAAGCGGGAGTCACGGCCACTGCCACACGACAGCTCAGAATACTTGCCATGGCGCTTGCACCTCTTCACGGACTCGACTACGTGCCACCTTCTCTGATTGCGCTTGCAGCACGCAAGATCTATCCGCATCGACTTGTTCTGGCCAACTCAGAGAATGAGAGGAGTCTACTTTGGGGAAGTGACCCACGTGCCATTAAGCAGTTGCTGGAAGGAGTCACGGTCGAGGATGTCATAGAGGATGTCCTTGCGAGCGTCGATACGCCGCTGTGAGTCAATATGCCTCAATGTCATTCGGTACATGACCTGCAATCAAGCTGTATTCTACAAGTAAGCCCATTTTAACATCGAGGCGCCCCTTCTCGGAGTATCGCATCATCACCTGAAGTCAGGAAAGGCAATCCTTCGGCTTCTGCAAGATGTCGTCTTGTGACATGTCGACTGAGTCCATGCGTGGAATGTGTTAGCGAACGCATGATAAATCGTACACTCGCGAGATCAATTCTACTTCATCTGCATCTTAAGGTCGATAATCTGCTGCTGTGGGCTGGGCTGGTGTTGTACCCTCTACGAGCTGCGCCTCCACAAAAGCGGTGACATTTGAACTTCGACAAAAGCGATCACCGCCCACAACCACAATGCGCCAACTACTTAAACAAGAAGCAGGAAGACGAATTTCCTCTGCAGACTCAGAAATTACTCAAACACAAGACGCAAACATGGCGCTGGCAACAGATACCGCTTCAATGTCACAACGCTGCATTCGCGCACATTATGACGAGAATACTATCACTGTCTACCAAGCATATAATGCACAAATCGCCGAAGCAGCAGTCTCCGCCCAACGTCTCGACGCCTCACCTCTATATGCTCCAAAACGTGCGACATGGATCAAGCCTAGCTGGAATTGGATAATGTAAGTGAAGCATTGGTCATTGTCTAGTCCCGCCAGAAGGCCTTCCATAACGAGCGCTGATCTGTTTGCAATGAACTTCAGGTATCGCAGTGGCTACGCATCCAAAGACAAGAACCAATCCCACATTCTCGCCCTCAAAATGAAACACGAACATTTCATCAAGCTCCTTGAACACGCTGTCATTGCATCCGCACCCCACGCGAGAGGGGGAAGTGTCATTATACAATGGGATCCCGAACGTGGTCCGCGACTCGAGAAGCTAGACTATAGAAGTATCCAGATCGGCATTCCAGGTGCCGTAAGGGAACAGTGGATCCGAGAATGGATCTCGGAAATCGAAGATGTCACTGAGCGTGCGGAGGAGATGAAGAGAGTGTTGGATCAGGAAGGAAATGTCGATGGCGGGGAATTGCTCGCGAGAGGTTTGGTGCCGGAGGAGAGGATCTATGAGGTTCCGGAGCATGTACAGGAGAGAATTGGCATGAGGCCAGATTGAAGGTGCAGCAAGGTAGTAAAACAAGTTTATCACTGATTCTGTGCTATCTTTGGCACTGCTTAGTCGACTCAAACTGTTTGCACAAGACAGTCGTGTCTGTTGAAGGTCTGTGCACGTTGGAGAGCCCAAGCTGAAGAGCAGATCTGGATCTCTGTTCGGCAAATGATGCTCGAGACTTCTGAGTGAATTATTAACATTTACCGGATCTACACTCGGGAGCGCCAGTCACCGATCCTATCACACGACATCAGCATCTTGAAAGAGGGAAGAAAAAGGCGGGCCGTGAGAAAAGGTGAATGAGGAAGAGTTTCACATGTCATTGATGCTCCGCCTAGCTACAGGTACTCGTCATGCACCACGCACAATGTCGGACATTCCTCGAATCTTCTCATTCAGCAGTAGGATCACTGTACCTATGCCAATTCCCCCTATCCCATCCCATTCCGTATAAAAAAGAACAACAAAGCAAATAAGCAGATTTGCTCATAATGGTATCATGATCCAATAACGAAGCTCTTTGCAATTCAAGGGCTCCAATGCTTCCTATGTCGTGACCCGAGGCATGATGATAAGCGGCAGAAGCGATTCGCTGTCATGTCTTCGATGGTATAATTTAGATCAGTTTCGTGGAGGTCGCAAATCATCAACGACCTCAGTTGGTGACAAAATGTGCTCGAACGCCTTTGCCAGCGCCATGCCATGCCATGCAATGCAATGCTTTCGTAAATGGCAATGAAGAGGAACGCTCAATCCAAGCGGGGCTCACGTAATGTGAGCATTAGTTGTGTTTGGACGCCTCGGCCCTTCAATGCCCACTCTGGTGATGGTGATGACGGTGAGAGCGGTGCCTGTGCTCTCCGCTGGCCCCCGCCTCGCCTTCTCGGTTGTCTTCAGCTGCGACGCACCAGAAGCGGTGGCTGCCCCAGGCACCCTTCTGGCACTCTTTGCTGCAGTATTTGGTCCGCCTGCACCTGCGACATTTTGCAAACTGGCGGGTAAATTCTTCCCACTTGCCGCATTGCCAGTATGCGCACTGTCTGATGCCGCCTCTGCTGTCATCCTTCCGACACAGATTTCGCATCACTACCCCGGCCCAGTATTGCATGTCTCCCTGTTGCGGCGAAGGAGGGTTCTGCGCGTGCCGGGAGGAGGATTTTGCGGTGAACTTCTCAATCAACGGGAAGATGTTGTACGGCTTCTCATCGTCCTTTTTGACGAATTCGTTGTCCCACTCCTCGTCAAGCTCTTCCTGTGTCGGGAGCGAGTGCGAGGCCGGATTGTAGTCCGGATCAAGCATCTTCAGCTCGCGGTCGATCTTCAGTCGTGGTACAAGATGTGATTGCTGAAAGTATGATCGAAGGTTGCAGTATTTCGAGACGTACGCAAGCAGCTGCAGTGACATGAGTACGTCTTCGTCGCGAGGCATGGCAGCCAAGATGCTTGCCGGTGCTGGACGATCGAGCGGCAATCCTCTTTGCGGGTACCACGTCGGTGGTTGTTGCAGGGTGGGCGGGGTGGCGTGAACTGGGCCAGTGGCTGGAAGTTGTGTCTGTACAACAGTGGCTTGCCCTTGGGTTGGCGTAGCCGTGTGACTGCCGTCGTTCGATGGCTGCTGAAGATGGAAGCTCTCGTCGTCGAGGTTCCGCACATCCGGTAACGCGGTCAGAGCAACACCGTTGTTTTGTGTCTCTATGTCTGCTCTGATGTCCTCCATGGCGATATCCGTGCCAGTTATACCCACCATTGGTTCTGACTCGACTCCAGTAGATTGCTCTTCTGCGGCCTCTTCGATCTGGCCATCGTCGTCTGAACCGGAAATGGAGAGCTGGTGACGAATCGAAGGTCTTCGCCGAGGCCGACTGCTCTCTGCTTGTTGAACAGGAGCGCCAGGAGTGGTGGGGGATTGCGGCTGCGAGCTCAGCTCTGCATGCAAGGTTGGCATCATCGAGGGTAGCCGATCGGCGTCCCGCACAGGCCGCACAAAGGCGTTACTCTGTAGTGTTAGAGAGGACATGGGAGGCTCTGGTTGTCGGCTGGTTGCAGTCGGCGAAGTGAATTGTACCCGCCCACCAGTAGTTCGAGGGTTCTGACGCGAAAAGGTAGTTCGTTCCGGAGGCGAGCTCAGAGATAGGTTCGCGGTGTGTACAGTAGGCGTGATTTCGCCGCTCTGCTCTTCCTCAGGGGACTCACCGGGCTCTGGGATGGAAATGGGCGGAGGCGCATGGCGTCGACTCCTGCCACTCCGCTGGTCCTGGGTATCTGTTCTATTAGAGGACCTGGAGAAGCTTCGCGACGAGCCAAAGGGGCACTTCTTCCGGTTTTCCAACTCCATTCGTTCCCTGCTCTTCTCCACGACTTGGAAGTAATTGTCCAGAATGGTCGCAATTACAGGAACCACGTCAGCTTCTACCACTCGTGTCCGCACTGCTTCCGACCCCCTCACACCAATGTTCACGATGCACTGGAAAGCCAGATTCCACTTCCACATCTCCATCATGTCCTTGCTCCGCCCTTCTTTGAGAATGCATACTAGGCGCTCGATACCGCCATCGACGGTGAGAATGTCCCGGATGCGGCCCGAGGAGGTGGTCAGGTATGCGAGATTGTTGAGCGAATTGATCAGCGGTAGTGTCGAGGTGCAGTCCAACGCACGGCGGTCATAGAGGGCGGTCGTGATGCCGACCGACGCCTTGTTTGCGTTGGGGATGCTGAAGTTGACCTCACGCATGTTTGCGTCGCGCCAGCCACTCCACGGAACCGGAGGCCAGTTTGGTTGAGATGGGACACGCGAGGGATGAGGCGATTGCGGTGCCAGCGACAGCGAAGTCGATGGACTCGGTACGGCAAGCAAGCGTAGGATGCTTTGCTTTGCTGCGTCGGGCGGTGGCAGGCGATGGGGCCAACGCAGATGGGGCAAGGAGGAAGAATCTCGAGAGATGCACCGACGTCAAACGGGCTCCCAGCAGCGGCAGTGGGCTACGACGGCGACGATGGACCGCGGACGTCGTGCTGGCCGGTGCGGGCGGAGAATCGATGTCGGCGGTGGTGGGTGGGCGTCGTCGCTGTCCTTTGTCCCGCGCTCGGCACCGCTCTACTCGGTGGCTCGCAGAGAGCTGCACTGTCCCAAGGCGCGCGACTGCAGCACGCCGGGTGCTGTGCTGTGCTGGGACGGTAGCGCTGGGAGTGCGTGCGTGTGGCGGATCGTGTGTCAGTGGTCGTCGCGCCGACGGGGTGTGGCAGGAAGTTTGTAAGGAGAGGATTCCAGTTGGTCGATGCAAGACGACGGCGAAGCGCTGGCCGCCTTGGCACGACGATGGACCCGATGTTCTCACCCCCAATCCGGGCGCTGCTGGCTGGATATGATTGCTGTTCGTAGTAGTGGTGAGTTTAGATGCTGCTGCTGCTGCTGTTGTTGCTGCTGCTCTATTCTATGCACGTGAGCTGAGGTGTGTGGCAGCGAGTAAGTGAAAGCGGACGGAAGCATGTGTCGGATGGTCGCCTCCTGCAAAGGGAGCTGGGCGCCGCCGAGATTGAGGCAATCTCAGCACCACACGACCACGAGCCACTGTGTAAGTGTCAAACATCACATTTCATCAACGCCGTAACGGGTCGCAGAGTAACAGATGCCGCCCACCTTGCTTTGCCATGCGACATTGACTTTGCTGCTGTTCCGGATCTACCCTCGTCCTTCTCGACACGCCTCTGCCAATTCGACAGGTCACATTACTAATGAGTGGCTCCATCTGGGCACACCATAAGTGTACTGTCGGGTGAGACAACGCCTCTGCGTGGCCATGCCTCTATTCGTGGAACCTGCAATATATCCTTTGCATGTACACCACGATGAAAACCGGAATCCATACCAACCCCTCATTGCGGAGACTTCGTTGTACTTGCACTGCCGTTGAGACGCTTTCGCTTGCTTGAAAGTGGGCATCTCGGTCGTCTGCAATAGACATGCCTGCTGATTGCGAGCTTCCGGGACACTTCAACGCACGAAGATCCGAGAGGCAATGTGCCACAATGAGATGATCATTGCCTTACGCCTTGGTACTCATTACAATGATCTTTCCAATCTACTGTATTGCCGTTTAAGGACTGGTTCGTACCGCTTTGGCACCATTTGATAGACATCACATCCTAGACAATACCATTCATGGACGACCAGGTGCCGGAGTGCCATCGAGATTGCTCCTCAGCCCATGACATGACTCAGGGGGCGGCGTGCACATTCAATTGTCAGGACATGCGCGAAAGATATTCTGTAATGCTGCATTCCATTCCGATTTTCTATCAACACGAAACGCGAACATGCCACACCCTCACCTCCATCCAAGCTTCCGTAGCTTGCCCACACTCATAAAATGCGCTCGTCCGCTGTGCTGCTGCCTCTTCAATCTCTAAGCGTGAGATATTGACGCAAGAAGGATGCCACCCGCAACGCCTTCGGGCGGCGAAGCTGGTAGGTCCATGACATCGAGTGTCATTAAAAGGGAGGCATGTCGTGTATGGCCAAGAGGTGTCGTGTATGTCAAAGGGGTCCAGTTTTGGGGGGTATCAGTGAAGAAGGATGTTGTGTTGGCGTGTCGGAAACTCGACAGTGCTGATGAATGATGGACAGGTGGAGCCTTGTGCGGTGTTGCGATGGTGCTGGGCGGAATCGAGGCTGGCTCATGCTCGTGTGGGGATGGGTGGTGCAATCGTGGATGCACGCATGGTCATCGATATCGATGGCCACACTGTCCCGGCTGCTAACTTACCGCTGCATTTGAAGTGCTCGAAGCTGTCATGCGTTGCGGACCTCTGGATGATAGGACACCATGGCCGCACGCTATGCTCCGTGGCTTGAGAGAGACTTAGATGCAGTTGTTGGGGCTCCTTACATGTCCATGCTCTCACCATCGCCACCGTTGGCGAAGTTGAAGTTCGACTGTTGTTGCTGAGCACCGAAACCGAATTGACCGTCCTGGCCCTGAGCAGGCGCGAGGTCATTAACCTCAGCATCGCCATCTTCATCCGAGAAGTACTTCTCAATGATGTTGTAGGCCTTCATGTAGATCTCCTCATTGCTGTTGTTCTGGCAGTCGTGAATCTTCTCCATGCCTCCGCAGTCCTCAATAAACAGCGCATATTTGTTGACTGGTGGCTCCGCGCTACCGTCTTGTGCCTCTTTATCCATGTCACCAACCTTCAAGATGTTCTCCAGACCATCGAGGGCGACCTGGATAATCTTGTTGTCAGGGCAGGCGAGGAGGTCACACAGCGGGCGAATGGCGCCCTGTTGAACAAGGTAACGGATCTGATCGGGCTTCTGCAGGCCACCGCTTGTAGCATTGCTGATCGCCCAGCAAGCCTCTTTGCGCGTCTTAAAATCACCGTGGCTCAAAAGGTGGATCAGCGGTGGAATAATGTTCGCGTCGATCACAGCTTGGATCTGTGTGCTGTTACCAGCTGTAATGTTGGAAATCGTCCAACATGCCTCCTTGCGAATGCCGTCCTTGGTGCTGCTCAATAGGGACAGAAGGGCTGTGAGAGCTCCGCAGTTGATGATCAGTTGGGTCTGGACGTCATCTCCGGTGACGATGTTGCCCACTGACCGGAGAGCCGGAGTCTGGACGGATGTCGAAGCGTGCATGAGCAGCTCGACCAGTCTACGAGGAATGTTGGCCTCGATGACAGCCTGAATCTTGTCGTTGGAGCCGTCGCTGAGGTAGGAAATGGCCCAGCACGCATCGATGAGAACCTCATCATCGAGGGAATAGACCAGTTTGGCGAGCACAGGGAGCGCTGGCGCGATGGTGTTCCAGTCTGGCTGTGGTGTCTTGCCACGGCAGAAGTTGCTGAGTGTCCATGTCGCGTTGCGGAGCATGCTCAGCTTGCGACTGTCGCCGAGGAGGCGCACAAGTGGCTGCAGAGCGCCCTGAGCGAGGACAAAATCTCTGCATGCCGGGCTGTCTCCTGCAATATTTCCTAGAGCCCAAACGGCTTGCTCTCTAACATCTGGCTCAGGGCTGCTCAGGAGTTCGACAAAGATCGGTACCGCTCCGTGCTCAATGACGACCTGTGTTTGCTGGGCTGAGCCAGAGGCGATGTTGGTCAGGGCCCAGGCTGCCTCGAACTGGACAAGAGTGTGTGGGGAGCGAAGGAATTCGACGAATCTCGGGACGACGTTGTTCTCGATAACTCGCTCGATAGGCGGGTTGCGTTCTTTCGAGAGCAGTTTTCGGAATTTGGTGGTAGCTGCGATTTGATCCTCGATCTTATCTGAAAACACGCCCCGCACCATCTGTGGGAGCTCTTCGTCCAGCTACGTTGCTCGTCAGTCATGGATATCAAAGAAGGGGATTAGAGCGAGGACGTACCTGACTCTCGTTCGTGGCACCCTCATCGTCGCTGTCAGGAGCAGCGCCGAGCGACGCTCCCAGTCGGTCCCCGCCCGCACCGATGCCTCGTCGCTTGGCGAGGTTCTCCTCGCGCTTCTGCTTGCGGATTTCGACCTGCTGCTCCTCGCGGCGGCGGCGAAGCTCGTCAGGCTTGAACGTGCTCTTCGCCTTGAAGTTGTTGCGGCGGTGCTCGGGTATGTAGCGCTCCGCCATGTTTGCCGGTTCTCGTGCGAGTCAAGTAATGGGTGGTGTTGTAGCGAGATGCCGGACGCGGGGTGTTCGCAGACTGAGCTGAGACCGCGATCTGGTGGCACTTGACTTGAAGATCTGGATGAGCAGCTGCAGAGGGAAGGAAGATGTGTGTGACGCCGCAAGTAGTTGACTTCTCTAAAAACACAGCAGTTGACTAGTCCCGGACCTCGCTTGTGATTCGTTCTGTCCGTGGAAAAGTCGTGGCACGAGGCAACAATCGAGGGGTACCGTGTTCGGCCGGATTTAGAGGTGTCGAACGAGCTGCGACCGCTAGCAGCAGTGAGGCTGGAGAGTGAGCGAAATATCCAGACAACTGATTGCTCGAACGGCACGCTGGCAGCAAACGGCAGGCAGGCGGGTTCGCGAACGGCGGTGAAGTGTCTCTATCGCGGACAATGCTTTCGCATCGGACCCTGCAGACTCAAGACTATTCACGTGCAACGCAGGATGATAGCCTTTCAGTCAAACTCCACGCGAGGCGCGTCTGTCTCACGCGACCGAATTGCTAGCAACGTCCAGAGACGAACACACCTATTTACGGCCGCGGATCACGTTGCCAGTAGCAACTGTTGAGCAAACAGAAGTGCGCAGAAGCAACGACCGACATCCGATCAAGCACGGCCGCGCGCACATTGTTCACGACGTTCGGCCAAGGCTTGGTGCTGCTGTTGTCAACCTGACGGGTGTCATTGACTGCAGCTCGCCGCGACGCATCAAGATTGCATACCCTGTAACATGTTGGCAGATTCCAGACATCACCGGAACAGCTGGACGCGCAGGCGCAAGATCAGAAGTAATCATTAGAATCATCGTATCCTCCGCACCATTGCGCTGCAGAGGTCTGCCCAAGACACGACTACTTTTTGCCGACAATTTTGAACCATCGTGAGATCAGCGAGCTCCGTCCTCAAAAGATCTCGCAGATTGGAACCTGGTCATCGAGGTCATCATGTCAATCGCAACGCCGCCGAAAGGGTTCATAGACCTCGCCGCCGCACATAAGCAGCCTGAGGGCGCCTTTGTCAATATCATCGGAGTAGTGGTCGACTTCATGGAGCCAATGACCACGAGGACTGGTCAGAGCATGCTCACATTCCGATTGTTGGATTACAGACTGTCCATGGCAGCAGAGGGCTCACAAGGTCTGACCTGCCGTTCCTTCAGGGAGGACGCCGATAGTCTGCCGAAAATCCGCAGCATCGGGGATGTCGTGATGTTCCGCAATGTGAAAATGGCGACTTGGGAACATCAGCGTATCGCTTTAACGAACTGGTCCACCGCCTGCCTTGTATTTCCAGAAGCGGCTATCCCAGATCCTGCGTTCAACTACGCCTATACCAAAAGCCTCATTGAGCGACTGGGCACGGAGAAAGATAAAGCAAAATTTGATCTACTCGAACAAGAGTACATCATGAACATCAAAGTGGAGATGAAGGGCAGAGTACAGGCGTTACACGCTAAAGCAGCAAGCCGTGCCCTTGAAGAAGAATATGACTCCGCCGATCGTCGGCCGGCCAAACGACAAAGAACATCTGAAAACTTCAACGCAGCAGTAAGTGGATTCGGGCCCAAGTTCAGATTGATAGAAGATTTGCGCACTTGGGACTTTGCAGACATCGTTGGGTTTGTGGTAAAGTGTTTTCCAACACAGTATGGAGGGTGCGATCTCTACGTCACTGACTATACGGCCAACGAATACTTGCGCTACTATGCTCCTCCAGAAGAGGAGACTTCGGAAGAACGGGATGGGGATGTCTTTGGCTACAGTAATGCGCCCAAGAAGAGCTGGCGTGGGCCCTTTGGATATCTTGTGATGAAGATTAATGTCAAGCCTCCTCACGCCGCATTCGCCGCGAACAATCTCAACGAGGGTGACGTGGTGTTGTTGAGAAACGTGAAGCGGAGGACCAAATCCGAGGCTTTTATGGAGGGCGACATGTGGCCTGACCATCAGGACGATACCAAGATCAAAATACACCGAATCAAGGACACCTCTGGCCCGGAATGTCAGGCTATGTTAAAGCGGAAGGAGAAATACTGGTTGGAACGAGAGGCCAAACTTGGCCAGAAAGAGCAATCTGCGGAGCAAAAGAAGTCGAAAGCAGCGAAGAAGCGCGAGAAGAAAGAGAGAAAGGCTGCGGCAGCTGCTGCTGCAGCCAAGGACGATGGCATTGCCATGAATCCCAACGTTCGATGCCACCACGACGAGGGGGAGGTGTTTTTGAGCATTAAGGAGATTCTCGATGTGGACAATGTGCGCCACGTCAACCAGACGCCCAAAGGAGTGCGCTACCCCTTGCCCTTCATAAATGCAAAGTATCGGGCCACTGTGCGGGTGGTCGACTACCATCCCAAGGCACTCGAGGAGTTTGCCGTTCAGCTCGGCGTCAGCAACAATGACCCAGATGCGTGTTACTACGAGGCATCGCCAAAATACGAGTGGTCCTTCTCCTTGCTACTGGAAGAAGCTGGTGACAATGGCAAAGCGAGTGACCGAAGTTCACTTTGGGTGCATGTGCACCACGACCAGGCGCAGTTCCTTCTACGTGACCTGGATGATCCAGACGATCTGCGGCACCGACCTGAAATGTTGGGTCAGCTCAGAGAGAAGCTGTTCTTGTTGTGGGGTAACCTTCTGGAGACGGCCGCAGGAGAGGAGCTCAGCAATAAACCATTCCAATGCTGCATCGAAGAGTATGGCATTGAGTTAGATCACCCCGAGTCGTCACTCACGGGCTTCCAGCGTATGTATAGCATGTTCGGAACGAGCATCTTGTGATGCAAGGTTGAACGTTCCACTCTCGTTTGCATGCCCCAGAGAGATCCATGCAGCGCGTCAAAGTAGTGCCCGCGGCCAGACTGACCAGCAGGGAAGCCTCAATCTCTTCGGAGGCAGACCCCAGTCGTTGCATGTAGTCTTCACAATTGTGTGGCGCGTACCTCTTCAAAGAAAGCTCAGTCGCAGATGGTTTCAACATAGGTGTCATGATTGGATGGAGGTGTAGATGCTAATTTACTGCAGGACGGGTGCATGGTTTCACGGTCGGCTCTTCGAGCATCTGGATCCGCGGCCATGTGGCACGAACAGTGTAAGGGACGTGGTGTCATGTGGACTTGTTCAAACCACAGTTGCAAAGCAAAGCCGCGCACTGGGGACGTGGCTTCTCGTGCTATTGGCGGCCAACTTCCTTTTTGATTTGACATTTGATGTGTGTGCGGTGGAAGCGACGCTTGGTGGCAGCGCCACTGATGGAGACACATGGCGTCCGATCGGAAAGTCTAAGCCACATCGAGCCCATTGAAATCGCAGTTCCTGAGGCGTAAAGGCCCGTGCATGCGCTATGGTCAATTTCCCCAGCGTTTGGTGCCGAGCGGTGGGCGATCACGTCGTGGTTGTCGAGGGAACCTGCTCGTCGCCCCAGCAAAGCAGATGAGCAGCAGAAGTGCACCGCGCGCACGTCGGCACAGCGCAGTGCGCAGCATAGGCGGCGGGCATATGATGCAGGCAGAGCGGTGGGTGAGAGACGTGTTGAGGGGGTTTCGGGCAGACAAAAGGGACAAGACAGGCACAAAGGGCGATTGCGATCTGCAAGTCTGCCGGGCGACGTCAGCGCGATGCGATGCAATGCGATGCGGCCAGGCAAGGTCGTCTTGGGAGGCATGCAGCGTACGCGCCAGGCGCTGCGAAATCAAGGCACCGTCCGCCGGCTGCGCACATATGACGGGCTGCTGCTGGCCTAGGCGCCGCGCATCATTTCGAGCGCGGTGCGGTGCGTGTGCAGGTAGTGTGCGCTCGTTCGTATGGGCTGGGTTGGCGGTCGAAAAAGAGGAGCTCGCTCAACCGCCCGTCACCATCACAGCTCCCTGTCGTCATAGTTCGTCGACAAAGTGAAGCACAGACCGTAGCACCTTCTTTACAACTGCCTTCCGCAACCGCAAACAAACGGCCTTCCCTCCTCCCTCTTTGCCCTTTTCTCCCAAACATTCCACACTGTTTGACTCTTCTCATCAGCGCGCGCAGCTTAATACCCCAGAGATACCCCCAGTTGCGCATCGTATTTCGCATCGCTTCCCGACAGGATAACGCCTTGCTGCGGATAGTGTCCGTGTTGCAGACCAGCACGCGCCGCGACCGACAGAACTACTGCTGCGAACCAGTCAGCCAGCCAGACGCACGACGAAGCTGTCCGTCTTCGTGACCTCGACCCCGAGCAGCGCTCCGTAATATCACTCGCCCCCGAATACACGAACAGACGCCACAATGGCTTCCTCAAAAGCGGTCAACGTGCCGACCGACAACAAGATCAAGGAGAAGGACATCAACGCCAAGCTCCAGCTCTATGGCATCTACTCAGGTATTGCCCCAATGCCTGTTCCCATTCAATTCTCGCGACGTGCTGACCACCTCTGTAGCATTTGCCAAGGGCAAGGTCCCATCCAACAAGCAGATCGACGTGGCAATGAACACCGCGCTCGCTTGGAAGGGCATGTCACAACCCAACACAAAGCTCTCGGCCGATGGCCAGAAGCTCGTTTCCGACCTGCGCAACGTCATTGAAAAGGCCAAGGTCCTGATGTTGACCAAGAACGAGGGCAACCTCCTGCAAGACTTCATCTGGCAAACACAGGCCATCGGTGCCGGTGATGCCAAGGCTCCAGGCGCTCCCATTGACAAGGCCACTGCAGAGCAGCACGGCCAGCAAGCTTTGGAGGGTCTGCGCACACTCGGACAGCTCATCATCACCAACGGCCAGTTCCGTAAACTCTGTACGTGCTGTCACAACAAGTGAAAATTGATGTTTTACTGACAAGTCACAGTGAGCGACTCTGTCGTCCTGCTTCGTGACATTGCCGGCGACGCTGCACAGAACGCCGCAGCTGTAGTCAGCCCGGACGAGGAGCGCCTTGCGCAGATCGACAAGCCCGCCGAGGACAACACTTGGCATGAGGCTCCCGATCTCTCCAAGGAGAACATCCGCAACCAGATCAAGTCCAATGTCCCAATTGGCAAGCAGGAAGCGAAGGAGCATGCTAAGGAAGTGGCTGGCGATGCTACCCAGGCTGCTCACCCCAGCGGCTCCCGTGACCCAGCTGACGCTGCCGAGCTTGCTCACCGCGAGCAGCAGACTGGCGGATCCACTGGCCTTGACGTTCAACAGGGCGCTCAAGCCGCAAAGGACCGCGCCAAGCAGAAGACGTGGGACCAAATGGATGAGAACGACAAGCAGAAGGTCCGCGAATACCGACAGCAGACCAAGGAATACTTCCAGAAGAAGGTTCCAAAGGAGCGTCGCGAGCAGACCATCTACCGCCTGAAGAAGATGATCGTCGAGATCCAAGGACACCAAGACTGTAAGTTGCCTCTGGGTAAGGACCGCGCACAAGGAACACACCGGCCATCCATACCGTGGTCGTTCCCTTTACAGTGCCTCCTCCGTCGCTGCTGGAAAATCAGCACGTGGCAGTGGACGCTGCACTTGTCTGCGGTCCTCGCCTACTGACATTGACAGCCTTTACTAACGGATTTCACAGACCAACAGGCCATTGACACTCTTCTCCGTCTGGCCGAGGAATACACTGGCCACACCAAGGATGTGGCGGCTCAATCCACTGGAGCCGTGAAAGGTGCCCACAGCCAGGACTCCCTTACCACCGCGGAAGCTGACCTCAGGGTGCGTTGAACTAGATTTTACTCGAGAGCGTCAGCAAATGCTGACTTCTATAAAGACTCTCCTTGAGCGTTTCGCGAACAGCACTTCGTTCGACGACCTCTTCGAATCGGTCAACCAGATCTACAAGGATGCCGACCGTGATCCAGAACTCAAGAACTTCTTCCGAGGCCTCAATCGCTTCATCCGCCGATGCCTCCAAGAGCAGGGCTACGTCCTGCAGGACGAGTCCAACGAGGAATGGAACAAGCTCTATGGTACGTGCTTGGCCTGCGACTTTGCTGCCCTACCACCTGACTGACACATGTGCGATAGACCAGGGCAACTTCCTCCTCCGCAACCGTTACCGCAACCACACCGATCGTATCGTCGACGAGGTTAAGTTCCTTGCCAGCCAGTTCGAGGAGGACACTCTGAACAAGGAGTTCGGCGATGCAATGGACAAGCTGTTCAAGGATCTCGGTAACGATTCTGACGGAAAGCCGGAGTTCAAGCCACACTTGGTCAAGGACCTTACGGAAGTGCTGATTCCTGCCTTCTTCGAGAACGTCCGCTACGTCCCAATTCCACGCATCGAGGTCTCTGACCCACAGATCGATGCCATTGTTGAGAACCTCGTCCTCGAGGGCGACAACCTCGCACCAAACATGTTTGAGTTTGGCTCTGACAACTACTGGCGTTGGGGACGCAAGGGATTCCAATCTAAGAACAAGAACAAGGTCATGCTTGCCGTCTCTGGTATCCAGATGGATCTGCGTGACGTTGCGTACTACGTCAAGAAGAAGCAAGGCTTCCCAAGTATCACCGATAAGGGTGTGTTGGACATTTTCCTTGGTGGCACCGGCCTCAGCTTCAAGGTCGCCATGGAGACTGCCGACAAGAAGGATCGTTCTCACTTCTTCAAGATCAACACCATCAATGTTGATGTGAAGAATGTGAACATCAAGGTCAAGCAGTCCAACCACAAGCTGCTGTTCAGCCTCTTCAAGCCAGTCCTCCTCAAGGTCTTGCGTCCTGTCATCCAGAAGGTCGTTGAGAAGCAAGTCCGCGACAGTGTGCAGCAGCTCGATGGTCTCCTCTGGGAGGTCAAGCAAGAAGTCGACCGCGCCGTCGAGGAGGCCAAGAACAACCCAGACCCAGAGAACCTTCAGAACATCTACCAGAGGTACTTCAACGCCTTCCAGAAGCAGATGCAGAAGGGTCAACAGAAAAAGGAGGCTGCCAAGGAGAAGGCCAAGGAGACCAGCGTCAACGTGGCCGTCACCCAGAACGACTCCATCTTCAAGAACATCTCGCTGCCAGGCGGTATCTCCACCAAGGCCACGGAATACCAGGAGCTTGCCGCCAAGGGTGACAAGTGGGAGAGCCCGATCTTCAGCATCGGATCTGCCAGCGAGACCAAGAGTCTGCCAGCCGCTCCCAAGGTCACTCGCAAGCCTCACCAGGTCACCCAGGGAGGTCTGAGAGACGCTCCTGCAGGCGGAGCCGCCGGTGGCGCTGCTCCAGGCACTGTCCGCTCTGCTGCAGATCTGCCCGTGGCTCAGAACACTCCACACGGTACTGCCAACGGTCAGCCAGGTCTGTCCTTCAGCAACCAGGTCGATGGTGCCTTCCAGCCAACTCGCCAGATCTAAACGACGTCTACGATGCTCATGCCCACGGTGCTCAAATCTGGTCGCGTCTGTCGACCTGATTGCCGATTGATCACGATACCCCAATTTCGAGAATTGTCACGACTGCCGTTTGGCGTTGGCGATAGCGGGATGATACCCAATTCGTTTTACATGTTCTGGAGTGTTACGGAACAAATGATACCACTGCTGCGTTTGAAGAGATGAGAAAAAGTCTACACACAGATTCCCCAGTTAGTAATAGCACTCGATTGTCCTGGCAAAATGCTTGGCTGTCGCTCTTTTTTAGTCTTGTTATGTCACCATACAGAAAATTGTCTTTTCAGCACGTTCTGTGCATTCCCAACTGTTTTCTGGAAGACTTTCTAGGTACAGAGATGGATTTCCATACCATGTGCTACTCCCAATTGACAACGCTGCAGGACTTTGAAAGCACGACCTCAGCCTCATCGAATCTGGTTGAATTATGTTACCATGCCCTTGCGGTATCCACCTGCAGTCCAATAACGCTGTAGTTTGGATCTTTCAAGCTCCGATTGATGGCGGTGTTGTTGCATGGCGATGCATCTGCAGGTGCGATCCTGCCGTTATGGACTCGACTGGTCAGGCCGTTGCACCAAGATGCACTTCTGATAAAGTTGAGGGCCAGATGGAAAATAACGAGCTCAAGGACGCGCAAGCGACGCACTCTGCGATGATATCTGCGAAGAATTCACGAGACGCTTCCATTTCTAGTTCGCGCTGCCTCGTAACGCCCAACACTTTTGATGGTACAATGCAGCCATTTAGCCCAGACGAAGAGACAACGTTCCCGTCGCTGGTCGCAACGAAACGTTCACGTTTTCTCGTAAACACGCCATTCGTGGTGGTTAGATGCATTGCATCTTGCATTACCTGCTCGTAGGAGCCGCTGGATTGCAGTTCTGCTGCAGGGAAATCTCACACTCTTTCGACCAAGCGGCAGAGAGCCTCTCTTGCCGATCATGGCTGCGCGTATAAGGAGCAATGAACACCATCATGGTGTGGCTGCAAAGGACCATTTCGCTGGAGAACCGGATCAGGATGTCGAGCACGCGAGCCCGCCGATGGTATACAAGTCTCGACACATTTCGATCCATTCTCGAGTCGAATCTTTAGGAGAAGACTTTCCGGAACGATTCTCGAATTTACCTCTCACATACGGAAATGGGCGAGAGAGGTCGACGTTCTACTTGGAGAGTGGTGGGTTTGAAGGGTATGGAAGAGGAGGTGGAGAATCTGAGAAAGATGAGAATGAGGACCATGAAGGGGAAGACGATGATGATGAGTATAGCAGATTATCCAGGCCACTTTCTCCGGGTCATTCATCTTCGCGGTCATCACTGGACATTCCAATTTGGCACGAAACGCTCTTCATCGGAGTCGTCATAATGGCTCAATTCATGGGACTTGCTGGATTAGGTCAATCGATCGCTCCGATGAAGTTCATTGCTGAGGACTTGGGAGTTACGAATCCCGGGGAGCAGGCTTGGTTCGCTGCTGCTTTTTCACTGACTGTTGGGACTTTTATCCTGATTTCTGGACGTATGGGCGATATTCTGGGCCATAAGAGGATTTTTACTTTCGGATACTTTTTTCTGGGATCTTGGTCTGCTTTTGCGGGCTTCTCGGCGTATATTGGAGATCAGATCTTCTTCGATATTTGTCGGGCGTTCCAGGGACTTGGGGCTGCGCTTTTGGCTCCGAATGCGCTGGCTTTGTTGGGGAGAGCTTATCCGCCGGGGATTAAGAAGAATATCGTGTTCTCACTATTCGGAGCGATGGCACCTTGGGGATTTGTGGTGGGTGCTATTTTTGCCAGCATGTTCGCGGAGGTTGCTTGGTGGCCGTGGGCTTTCTGGAGTTATGGTCTTGCGGCTTGGTTGCTCTCTGCATTTTCTATCATGATCGTGCCGCAGAAATTGGCTTACGATGCTCAATTCGCTGGGAAAAGCGATCGACCAGCGTGGGACCTGCAGGGCTCTTTTTTGGGCGTCTTGTCGTTGATCTTGATCAACGTGGCATTCAACAACGGACCACTCTTTGGCTGGGATACTCCTCATGTATATTTCATCCTTATACTCGGACTATGCGCGCTGGGTGCATTTATCTGGGTCGAAGCAAAGGCTGTATCCCCGATTTTGCCGGTGAAGGTCATGAGTAGTACGGTGGTGTACACAATGGTTCTCGTTGGCATCGGTTGGGGCTCATTTGGCATCTGGATCTACTACTCGTTCAGGTTTCTCGAAGACATCCGAGGCTTCAGTCCGTTGAGCGTCTCTGCGCAGTACGTGCCAGCGATGATTTGTGGTCTCATCGCAGCGGGAGCAACAGGTTTTATGCTCACGCACACTCCAGTTGCGTTCACAATGTGAGCTTTTGACACCTTTGCGAATAGCGATTTGATACTGACATTGAGGTACCAGGTTCGTTTCGATGGCGGCATTTTTCATAGGAGAGCTGATCACGGCCACGCAGCCAGAGAAACAGACATACTGGGGGCAGATGTTTGTTGCGATCCTGATTATGCCCTTTGGTAAGTTCTCCCGTCCAGAGTCTTCGAATGCCTTGTTGCTGACTTGATTAGGCATGGACATGAGCTTTCCAGCAGCAACAGTGATATTGTCCAATTCTATGCCTCCGGAACACCAAGGTCTTGCTGCTTCATTAGTCAACACCATGGTCAACTACTCCATCAGTATAGCCCTTGGTATCGCAGGTACAGTAGAAGTAGCCAACAACAGACATGGGGCAACCCCAGACGACATATTCTGGGGTATACGGTGTGCATGGTGGACTGGCGTATCGCTCGCAGGCTGTGGAGTCGTGCTGGGAGCTGCCTTCTTTGGGAGAACGCTACTAAGAGAGGGTTGGAAGATCATGGACCACTGAGACTCAATGTCCCGTAGTTGGAGTTGGAAACACTATCGGCTGATCATTATAATAAAAGCCAGTTCTTGTATACATACACAATCATCTAGAAACGATACGAGATATTCCAGTGCTTTGTGCCTGCACGCATTCCTCTGTCGTTCGTATTCTGTTCGTCGTTCTCTCTGTGATGTAGTGTCACCATTGATGGACTAGCTCTGGGCAGCAATGCCGAGGCGAGGAGTATCGGTGCTCTGGTCGAACACAACGTACACTGCCTTCATGAAGACATCACCGAAGATCGTAAAACCAATACCAGTATTGGGTTGAATGCCGCCGAAGCAAGTCGTGCCCGATTGGTCAACTGGGGCATAGTTGATGTATGAGCCAGGGACCGTGAAGGTCTTTCCTCCGATGGCAACATTGAAGTTTGGAGGCGTTGCACTGCAAGGCAAGGTGTAACCTCCTTGCGAGTTATCGATTTTGGCGCCAGGAACCTTTGCGTAGTATGCAGAAGCAACGCGAGAAGGAAGGTAGAGAAGCGATGTGCCTGTGTCCATGATGGAGGCACCGATGTTGCCACCAGCGGTGGAGTTGCTACCACCGATGGAATATCCTTGTGCGTTGAACTGCCAGAAGCCATCCGAACTGTCCACGGGGGTGTAAGCGATGCTGCCTTTGTATTTGGAGCTGTCAATATAGCCAAAGTCGTAAGTGCCAGGCGCGCCAGCCTTCAAGTCCACGGCAAAGAGTGGCTTTGCCAAGGTGCTCTTGACTGTGTCGAAGAATGTGGTCTGTTGCTGTGGCTTAACAGTGTTAATCGTGCTGAACGCCAGACCGAGCAGGCCATCGTTGTCCTGGTCCTGGGAGAATTGTGCGGAGACTGAAGTCGCAGCTTCGACGGCTTGAGAAGTGGCGGTAACGCTGCCAACGGCGACCTTGTCTGCATAAACAGTACCACTTGCTCCAGATCCGTCACCGTAGGAGATATTCCATGTAGAACCTCGCAGTTGTTTGGCCGAAGAGCTGGGGCTATACACCGCGTGGCCAGATTGTTCACTTGAAGGCATCAACTTGGAGAAAACCCACAGGTCCGCCGATCCAGTGTCGAAATCAAGCTCCAAAGTCTTGCCACCAACATTGACTGGCGACAGATAGGCCTGGTCGTACTGCTGTGGATCCGCCTCGACACTACCGCTCTGCACAGCAGCTGCGGCGTCTTTGACAAGTGATGGCGCGACGGCACCATGGGCCGCGTATTTGCCGTAGGTCTTCATCATTTGATATGGGCCATTCTTGTAGACCTGGCCTCTTGGGACTTGTGTAATCTGGAATGCCTTGCGGTTTGGAACTTCTGCTGGTGCTGCAAGCGAGAGAGAGGCCGAAGCCACCAGGGCTGCCGGTAGGAGTGTGAAATGCATGTTCAAGCGTCCGAATGAGTGTGGTAGAAGGAAAGGGCGAATGTCTTGAGACCAGTGGGAGAGGGTGATGAGCTTCTGTCATTTTTCCAACACGATACCTGAGCAGTCTTATATATCGCTCCCGTGTGAGATTCGATACACCTGCAGAGCACTAGTGCGGGAAGCGAATAGCAATCAAAGAGCTCAGCCCAGTCATACGTTCCATTTTATTGGACACGGCGATACTTCTCAAAGAGAACAGCATCAGGTCTTTGGACGACACTTCCATCGAAGGGGGATTGGCGTCAGTCGATCATTCTTACCTGAGTAGGCGGCTTGTGCAGCTGGGCCCAACACATTGAGGTACGGGTTCCATCTCTGTTGGCTTGATGGTGCCGAATCTCGACAGAGGCAAAACGGTTCTATGGCATCGAACAAAGCCCGTGATCTTGAGCGCGACGTCGTATTGGTGGAGACAGCCAGCTTCGAATGTCGGATGCGTTTCGAGCTGTTCGACAAAGACGACGAGCGCCGAGATATGTCGCTGGTGTCATTAGAATTGAACGAATAGAAGTCCCGGATAGCATGCAGCAGCGCCTCAAAGGGGCTCTGCGTGGCTGCCGCCATGGCCGACAGCAAACATCATGGCAGACGCGGCCCACGCCATCGAGGTGCGCTGGGCAGTTCTGGCGTCTGAATGGCCCGACGAGAGCGAAGATCCTCTTGGCCGCGGCTCAAGCATGTGCACAAGCTCCGCCCCATTGCTTGTGCGAGTCTTGTGTTAGCTTGTCCACCTGCTGGGTGGTGTCCCTCATAGCCTGCGACTAGCAACATGTAGATGAGCCTCTGCTGCTACCTTCTGTACTTGGATTGCGCGCCGACTGCAGATCGCCGGGCGGCGCCCGCCAGACTCAGCGCGCCACAACTCTCGACGAGTTCACACCTTTTGCATCAGGTCCAGCAAGAATCGCTTGAGGCGAGCATGTGCTGCACTACACATCATCTGCCGAAAGCGTGCGCAAGACCGTCCAGAGTCCAGCAAGTCCGGATCGTGGCGTGGCCAGTCTGGTGGCTTCCATCTTCAGGTGCCGGCGAGGTTGCACTGTGACTCCACAGGCGTCGCACACGTCTTCGCCATCAGCAATCTTGACAGGTCGCACAAGTGGCGCCAATGAGTCGTGGGTGCATTGTCTGGTGAACCAGATCTCGAGCAGTCCCTCCTTCGCAATGATACGCATGGCCAATCAAGCAGGGAGCGGTTATGCTCTGGATGTGAAGATGCGTTTCAGGTGTGCCGTTCACTGCGTATTCGCCATCGGGAGTGGGTGTTAGCGTGGTTGGCATTGATGAATGTAAGTGACATGATTCGGTCAAGATGAGGACGCTAGGAAACTGCTCTTTGCGAGGACAAAACGCTTGCCAAGAATGGAAGCATCAGCCGTCAGCCTTGCGCTTGCCTCAGCTTCGAGACTTCCTCCTTCTCGGCCACCACAACGTCCGACTCAACAAATGTCATTCGTGACCACCACACTACCATCCGTGCCATGGAATGTAGGGACTGTGCTATTCAGCTGCTCAGTTCACGCGCGAACGTACCAGCAAACGAAGCCCACCTGTCCGATAAGCCAAGCCGACTACGAGTCTTCACATGACAATCGTTCGGGGCATCGTACTCACTTCGTCCTCAGCATGTGGACCGCATAGGCAAATGACGTCCAACACAACTGGCACATGTACTCAAAGACGACTGCGCTGAGCCACGAACACTATTCCGAGCTGCGACTCCTGGCTGTGCAGGCTTGATTGATATTATGATCCAACTGCACTACCCAGCAGCTCTTGATTACCAAAATTGAACTCCTCCGCATCGATCATAAGCCCAGTCGCGAAACGATGCAATGGCAAAAGCACACCGGCTTCAACGAAATTACTCTGGAATCCCGGCCGCCTATCTTCACGCTTCGTCCGCCGCCCTCTTCGCACCGTGCGAAGCTCAAGATATCTCCAAGTGGCCTCGATGATATCCTCCACCATAATGTACTCATGACTTCGGATCTCGTCGAACAGGTCGCAAAGCATCCATACCTCTGCTTGTGTCCGGTCCGCCCAATACCCCTTCACAGCTTGCATCAGACTCTGGAGACACTCTTCTGCGTCATCGCCGTCTAGCTCGCATATGATCTCGCCCAGCAAGTATACAATCGAGAAAAGTCTTGCGATGAGGTGTATTCTTTCGTCGAGCGCGAATGGAAAACAGAGACATGCTAGCCCTGGCAGGTCTCTGCTGAGGTATGAGTTCCGCGCTGCATCGCTTTCGAAGGGCCAGTGGCTGAGTATGAATTCGTTCGTCTGAGATGTGACTTGAGGGCGGAGAGCATGGCTTTCTTCGTGTTCGTCTGATTCCGATTCGGTGTCTATTGAGCTTTCGCCAATCATGCAAGTCTCCTTCTCGAGGTAGCAGAGTATGTCGTCTCTGACATCGATAGCCGCCATCGTTCGCGTGAGAGTGGTGTCAACCAGCGTCGCGTGAAATTCCGGTCCCGAAAGCCGCGATGCTAAAGTATCGCGTTCGTATTGCGCTCACCGCAATTCCACTAATCACTCCCAAAGATACATCAGCAATGCGATGCGCTGACAATACAACAATGTACGAAAAGACAACGACAGAGCCGCGGGACATGGGCTGACATATATTCTGCACACCGGTGGCATGAGCATGTGAGATGAATCACCTCAGCAAATCACCATCCTACACACTATTCGAGCGATCGCGGATAGCCAGCAAATATTGTCTCTTTTTAAGGTTTGCGACTGTTCAGACCACTCATGGGCCGTCTTCGCAGATCCTTCTTCCGAAATAGGCCTATCTCGACTGGATAGCGCAAGCCACATGCGATCCTTCTCTCTCGCTCTCGCCGAAGCTGGCTGCGCTGGTGACATGCTGCAGATACATTTTGGGCCGTCTTGCCGTGCCGACGTTCGACGAAAGTTTGAGAATACAAGGACTATACAGTTGTTGGATTTCTGTAACACGCCCATGTCGTGAGGTGGTGAACACCTTCAGGGTTTGTGAACCCACAAATTCGCGCCGGATCCTGGCTTGTCAGCATTTAACCAACGTGCCGGGTTTTCTCCTTTAGACAGGTCAGCGGTATAAGCGCTTCCGATAGCTGATAAAGACCTAGCAAGCGAGACACAGCTGTGTGTGCAGGGTGTAGAAGATAAATTTGGATTTCAAGATCAGAAGAAGACTCCTTCGCACAAAATCCTTCCACATTGCCAAGGTCTAACCGGCCCGCTATCTCTCTATCATAATTTCCATGCGAGCAGTCCACGCTCGTAGAGTCCTACCACGAATCCGACACCTGCTTGCCAGTCTCGGACAGCGGTAGTCGATGTTCCAAATTCACTGCCTGAGTACAAGGTGGTGAGACCTGTTTCTTCGCTCCATTCAGCAACCCAGCTCAATTTCTGCAAGTTGCTGCAATCTTCGCCAGCTGCACTCTCAGTTCCTTGACAAAAACGATTCTTCTTCGCCACTTGTTCCAGGCTGGGAGCATGAGGATGGCCAGTGATTAAAAGCTTGCCTTTGCTGTCCGAGCTGAGATTGTCTGGCGCAGATGGGACTGAGATCGATGACGTTTGCGATAACTCTGGCGTCCCATCGGCGGTCCAAGTAATATTGAAGATCCGCACATTCGCTGTGCTCGAGCTTGCCACGGCCAGCGCACTCGAGTTGAGCAGAGCAATTCCATTGGCGAAAGGAATTCGAGCCAAAGGCTTCACAGATGTGCTTCCATCGTTGTTACGTTTGATGTACGCCACGGAACCTCCTGGAAAGCCAGCGTACGTCTCAAGTTTGGCCAACAGTAAATTGTATTTGGCAGGAAACAAGTGATCGTTGGTCAAGAAAAGCTCGTCCTTGCTGATTGCAACCATTGAGTTTGGTGAAGGGAGGAATGTCGAATTTTGAGCAAAGCCTTCATACTTTGCCACAACTTGCTCGGTATCCAGACTGTACCATTCCACGCTAGGTCCATCCGGAGAATGGTTGATGATGTATAGCGTTTGACTGGCCTCGTGATACTCAATGCCGAGCGGGTGAAAGGTTTTGTCATGTGCCTCAGGTGTTCCGAGTTGCACTTTCACTGGAACTGCATCGCTGCCTTCGCCGTACTTGTACAGATAGATACCGGTCTCAGGAGGTGTGGCGGGATTCACGAGCACTCCCTAGCACAATGTCAGCCAATTCTTCGAAGCCAAGTTGATTCGCAATACCCTACCATGACAGTATTCCACTGGTCTCGACCTGGATCGCAACTGAGGAGTGCCCATCCTTGCTTCTCATTCAGGTAGATATCCTCGCAATTGCGAATAGCATCGCGAAACTTGATCTCATAGTCGCCAACTGTGTTCACGCTGACAAGCCTCGAAGGATGATTTGTGTAGAATAGCTGTAAGAGTGGCCACCTGCAACGACAGATGTCAGTTCTTTGGTGGCAGAGATTGTCTCCCGACAGCTTGCGCTGAAATGTTGACATACCTGCTGTAAATAAAAGCTGACAACAGCACCACCAGCTTTCACGAATCTACATTAACAAGAGCACATCGCTTCTGGTTGTAGCAGCAACTCACAATTGACGTCCTGTAACGAGCGGAGCCCATCTTCCTATCTGTATGCTTTGTCTAGGTGCACTGAAGCGAAGCAAATGGCGGTGATGTTTTTGTTGAGGTCGTTGCTGCCTCGCCCAGAGCTAAACTTATCCTTGTCTCCTGGGGTGTCTTCGGGGAAGGAACAAACCAAACCTTGCCGGCTTTCCGAAACATCCGATAGCTCTGGACGACGTGCTGCCGCACAAAGGCAGCTGGCAGCACATTTGGGAGTCGATGTGCTCAAAATGTGATTTGCAAGCTCACTATGACGGGTGCGAAGCTCAAGCAGCTATCGGCTGACCACGGGATCGGCAGAAAACACATGGAGCCAACGACCTCGTGCAGAGGCTGACCAAGAAGTCCAGAAGTCGGGACACAGGATGCATGGAGATGAATCTTAATCAATGGTATGAATTCGATAATTTATACAAGATACGAAATGGGCGTTGAGCCGAGCCCGCAACACGGCGTCTCTAACCTGATTTTACAGCGGTGTATTGACCTGAGAGCAGATCAGTACTTTGAGAAAGTGACCACAGCAAAGAGAGACCGAAGCATACCTCTGCGCGTTCGCATTGTGCGAAGGAAGAGAAGAGTCGAGCATACACCCAACGTCCCTGCAAACAGCCAGAACCAGGTCATCGCACTCTCCTCGATGTGGATCGGCATGTGTGGCTCTGCAGCTCCGTGACCGTGGCCCGACATCATCTCGCCATGGCCATGAGGCATGTCTTCGTCATCGTCGTGCTCTGGTGGATTCTCGGCATGTGATTTGCCTGCAGAGACGTCTGGCTTGCCAGTGCTCAGAGGCTTGTAGTTCATGTCGCCAATATCGTCGTGAGAATCGATTTTCACATTCTGGAAGTCAAGCTGTAGCAGATGAGGCTTTCTTTGCTTGAGGTCCAATATGCATTCGCCAAAAAGACCATTTGCCCACGCGAACCAAGAACGAGTCCACGACGTTGAGTTGTGAGAATTGACACTCTGTAGCAGCGAACCACAGTGTCAGCGTCATTCTTGGCAACTTGTGATGCCCCTACTTACCTCGTGTATAAGACCCTTGTGGCTTGTGCTAGTGACGAGCTGTCGAAGCTGCTGCGTGATCTCCTCGTCATCGTCACTGGTGAGGATTCTGATGATGGAAGCCATGGGCCACGCGTTCTAGCGAACGATCAGTCAAGCACGCAAGTAATAAGTCCTTGTATGACATACTCCGTAACCATTGTGTGGGCCTCCAACAGCGCTGATGTGTTTGCCATGTGCCCAGTATGGATTATACGTGCTCAAAGCTCGCGCCCGCGTGTTCTGGTAGATGGGATCCTTGACATCATGGTAGAACAGGCCCGAGGAAAGCAAAGATGGCGAATTCGAATCGTCCATGACATTGGCACCCCCGTACCCATCGACCTCAAAAGCATATACATCCCCGTGCTCCTTGGTTCGCACAATGCCATGCTCCGTAATGGCGCGCCGCACAGAAGCAGCCATTGTTTTCATCCTCTCAGCGGTTTCCACATTGCCCAGCTTGTCCACAATACCGGCAGCGAGACCCACGAACTGTGAAAACATCATGTTGGCAGGGATAAATAGTTGCATGAGACAGTCGTCGTCCGAGGGCCTGAAGTATGAGCGGATGAGTCCTGTGCCCGCGGCGACTGGATTGCCATGGCCACCATTTCTCATTCCTGGCCACTTGTAAGGTTGTTCCGCAGTGGTACCGTTCTTGTTGTAAGTAGTATGATCAGCCATACTCTGAGCTGTATCCAGGACCTTCTCGACAGCAGGCAGCCAACTGAATTTGCGAAAGAACTCCAAGTCTCCAGTCTTCTCGAAGTAGGTGTGGGATAATTGCAGAAACGACGCAAGTGAGTCGAGCTCGTATTTGCATTCCCATATGTCTTGCGTGAACTCCAGTGGTAACGGTTGTCCCTCAGCAGTGGCGGCTAGGGCCTGTTCTTTCAGACGCTCGACCGGAGCTTTGTATGCGTTGCAATGTGGGGCATAAAGCAGATAGCGCGCCTGCAGGTTGATCGCCCCTCGGAATAATGATGCCAATGAGTCGTTGCTTGTAGATGGAGTGAGTAGAGACACATATGATTGCAACTGATTGGCTGTGGCGTATGTCAGTGAAACGCTCTGCCTGCGCGCCACTGGTGAGCACTTACCTGAGTCTCTGAGCCACTCTGCTGGAATGTCGCCGGTGATGATGAACGCAAGTTCCTCTTCTGTGTTGTTGTCGGAGACGCCGCGCCAGCTGACAGTAGTGTCTAGTGTGTTTGGGAACGCATTCTCGAAAAGTCGGCTGAGGTCGACATCTGCAATGGCGGCCTTGGTGTCTATAATGGCCTGTTCTACGACAGAGCTATTGAATGTTCGACAGTAAGGCTCAGGTCTCATGTAGGAGAGATTGTGAGCGCCGCCGCTGCCCGGAGCGTGCCAATGCCTGGAATATGAGCCATATCCCGGGCATCGTGGTGGAGGCGGTGGTTCTGGATCCGTTTCGAAGTTCTCGTCCCATTGTTGTAGCTGAGCTGTAGCGGCCGTAGCTAGAAGCAGCGCCCTCGCAAGAGATGCACGCATGCTGTCAGTTATCACCTCGATCAGGGCAACATTCGTGCAGTTACAATTTGTAGAATGGAAGCACGCCCCCTCGTGCTGGAAGGATAGCGGGCTTCCGGATCAGGGTCGCATTCTGCACCTCTCAGAGGAAGGAAAGAGCGCCACCCGCAGGAGCAGGAGACGGATTGGCAGCGACAAGCGAGAGCCTATTTCGGTCGCTATGGTGAAGAGCACTCTACAGGACATCACTCCTTTTCGCAAGGCCTGCCCAGTGTGCAGCTGGCACAATCCACGTTAGACATTGATAGTGTGCTTGTTGGCGCAGCACGTATTCCCCATCTTGGATCGGTGTCACTTGGCTGGACTGGTCCATTCTCACGACCTCATCATCGCCCGCAACATCTCCAGACAATCAATACGTTCGTTGCACCGACCCAATGCATCATGCTCGACGCCGAAATTGCCAGTCGAGTGTCTGAGATCATGGCACAACAGCACACCTTTCTCTGCCGCTTTCCGCCATCTCGAGCTGACAGCTTATCACATGCCACTGCCGCTGTGTCGCATCAAAATGAATTTTACTCCCGCTTGATCAGAACGTGACCAGATCTTTCCATTGCACTACTCGAGTCCATCGCTCGGGCTGTGCGAACGGTGCTTTCGAAAGGAGCCCGTAATCACACCCAGCAGAAGCCTGTGAGCCGCCATGCGGAGCAAGAAGCCTGCGAACAAGTCGAAGGCCACGACCATACCCATCTGCTCACCAGACCTCCGTACGCTTTGAACGAGCAGGGGTAATGCGCCAACGACCACCGTAATCCAAGCGTGTATCTCCGTCGAGGCATACGCTGTGCTCCCTCGCTCATGCGCAGACGCAATATATCACTCGTGGAATGATAGGCGCGGACTCACGTGTGTGCCACGCTTCAAACACAGTCTGCGGCGAGGGGAGACACACAGGGCGACTTCCACATGATCTCAACCAGTCTACAATTCTGCACTCCCATGGCGTGGGGTACTGCACCTGCATGTCAGCCAGGATCATGACAGCACAAGCCTCGCTAAGATGTCTTGCAACGTCACTTTTAATGTGCACTGCTTCGACAAGCGCAATGCTGTGCTACGCGCGCAACATGCAGATCTCACACACAGCTGGCTGTGCTGGTGCTCATCGTAATAAGGTTGCTGACCGGGCTCTGAGACCTTCAAATCGTGAGTCTGTTATTCATTGACAGGGAAACAAGAACTCAAATGCCGCCTTTTAGCAACAGCAGCCTCAAAAGAGCGATTCGACTTCCGCTTTCAGGTCAATAGACAACAAATGGCTCTCGACCAGGAAACGCTGCAGACTGCCTCTCACGTCTGAGTGACGACTCGCATATGCAAGGTGAGACGCCCCCGCAGCCTCGGACATTTATGCTGCATTGCATATGTGTTGACCTGCGGGAACACAAACGTGCCAATGGCTTAAACAACAACGCCAGGCGAGCAGGGAAAGACTAATAACAGGATTGCACTCTATCCACAGGGCTAAATCCTGCTGACCGCTCACGGCATATAGTGGTATCCAGTTCCTCATCCTCTCGACCACTTCGTTCAGACTCTCAAGTTGCTTCAACTGATCTTCACTATCCACGATGCGCTGCTCACCCGTCAAACTCGCTGCGCTATCTGCGCTGGCAGCCAGCAGTGCTGTCGCAGGGAGATGCCTCACTGACGCTGCCGCCAATCGCGTAGCCCAAAACTTCGCAACGACCTTCTCCAACTTCAGCGAAGAATTCGTCAATTCCACTTACACCATCGACGTCAAAGACCAGACTGATAGCGTTGCGTGGCTCATCAG
This sequence comes from Cercospora nicotianae, assembly GCA_029490675.1. NCBI lineage: Eukaryota > Fungi > Ascomycota > Dothideomycetes > Mycosphaerellales > Mycosphaerellaceae > Cercospora > Cercospora nicotianae. Next base: position 2,654,397 of record JANQAT010000006.1, on the reverse strand, counting down.
CAACGGTACCGCCTGTCCGAATGGACTTGGATCTCTCACATTCGGCTCTCGACGAGCTTTGATGGACGCCCAAGCCACTCAGCCGGATCTGCCTTTCATCATCCAGAATGTCTGGCACGATTGCACCAACGTGATCACACGTTGGAAATTCGATATCGAGCCGCAACAAGTCCAGGGTATTGCTGTCTTGGGTTAGTATCCGTATCTCATACAGAAAACTCTTTGTGTGGTGTGCTAAGATGTTGTCTAGGCACTGTGTGCAACGAAGGTCGAAACAAGAGACAGGAGCCGTATCTGATCAATCATATCTTCAGTGAATTCAACACAGTGAGTGCGAGCCGTCGCCGCCATACAGATTCCCGCTCATGGAGCTGCTGCTGACATCGGGTGGTAGGGCGCTTTCTTGGTGTTCCAAGGCGACTATGTTCCTACTCAGTCCTGCGGCAACGTTAATTAGAATTGAGTGTCCAAAGAGCACAAGCGGGCAAGAGAGTACGCCCATCAAAACGCATGGTTGAGGGAGATTCTAGCTTCACCTTAGCATATTGAAGGTGGAGATAATGCAATAGACATTTCTAATCACTACTTCCGTTGTCACGGCCAGGAACAACCAGTTGTCGCTGCTTTGTGTTGTCTCATCCAATCCTCTGTCGTATATTTGGTCCGATCAGCTTCGAAGAGAAGAGATCACGTCCGAGTTTCTGGCTTGAGCCAAGCGGAGAGGCATTCGTGCTCGCAGGGATGTTGTGCTTATCGTGGTCCGATGCACCGACGTTCGTAAACTTCTGAGTGTTGCTTCTCTGTAGTCTGTGGTCGCACTGTGTCCCCACTGTTTGTGTCCCTACCATGACTATAGCTCGACAGGTGACAGAGGTTATTGCACGATCAGAGGGTGTAGGAAGACGTCCGAAGTGTCTGAACTCTGCTGGCCTGGACGTGCATAGCTACCCCTAGCTTGCACGATCATGTGCTGAACAAGGAATCCAATATCCCAGTTCGATTTCTTTAGCCCGACGAAAAGCTAAGCCGGAGTTCGTCGCCTTGAGAATGCAATACGATCAATTAGCTATTACTACAAATATTTATACAGTTGTGAAAGGCTCAAGCTACCTCCCACGATTCATCGCCTCCAGCGCGGTCTTGGTGAGGGGTATCTTTTCATATCCAATGTGTAGATGTCTCCGAATGACTTCTGCATGATCCTCGTCATTGCTCGGGAACAATAACTTGACGCCAGGTAGTGTTTCGTGGACGAAGTTGACGAGTTCTTCGAACAGCAGTGTCATTGGGAGGTCGCATCGTATCCTGTGGCCCAGCACGACGCCATCCCAAGCTTTGTTGCCGCCCTCTGGACCAGTGCCATCGCGGATTTTGCGCTTGAGCTCGTTGATGTTGTCGCGACTGTCCGGATTGATTCCGTGGCCTTCCACGTAAAGGCCCTCGATGTGCTGCAATCTGTCCATTGTCGTCTTGATTGTGGCATATGTCTTTCCCACATCACGATCACCATCGGCTTCGTTTTGAGAAACCCATGTTGGTTCGAGGTCTGTCATCAGGACAGCGGTGTTATGCTGCATGAGCTCCATAGAAAAGAGGACTTCAGTCAGGCTCCGCTGTCGTCCCGTACGTTTGGGAGTGCATGATAGCGTATGCCTCGAATCGGGTTTGCGATTTCGAGGCCGTGGTGTTTCCGAGCGCGGTGGTATCTCCATTTCAGGTGTTGACATTGGCTATACCAGTGGTAGTTCCGCGCTTGGCATGCTCGGTAGATTTTGCGCAGAGGTCAGCTTGCGAAGCTGATGTGTCTTCTTATGTCACCACAATGCCGTGTCCGGGCTTGCATCGGAACAAGTGATCGTGATGCACTGGTGATCAAGGGTTTTGCTCACTATCGGACTGTGTACCTGTCCGACATGCAAGGTCTTCCTGCCAGTGACGAACACCAAAGGGGTCTGTGCAACTTCATGCTCTGCAGGGCTGTGCCATTTCGTGGTGCCATGAGCGGCGCGCGACCTCTGCGTGCGCAAATGGAATGAAGCTGAATGATCGTCAAGCCAGAACGGCGTTCAAGCGATGGTACTGCAATCAGCCGGAACGACGCAAGGACTCGGGTTCTCAGCAAGCACCGTTTGAAGGGCCTTCTCGCAAATAGGAAGCTTAAGCAAAGCGTGCACAGGTTCTGCTCAGCCTTTCGGCAGACCTCCGGGCTACTGCTGATTTACGGCCAACGCATCCGCCGGAGGAGTATCTCAGTACGCGCATCCAGCAATCAGTGCTAGCTTTGCGACAGATCAAGCAACACTGCGAGCCGCTGAGCCTACCCGCACATCGAATGGTGATTTGGCATCAACCCAGGTATATTGCCCACAGACTGATGAGATGTATACTGTACAGTGATCCCACAAATAGCTGTCAGACGTTACCACACTAGCGTGCTCTTGCGCGCCAATGAGGCCTGCCTAGTTGCAGAACCGATTGGTTGGGAGTACTAGGAGTTCCAACATGGCGGACGAAAATTACGATGAGGTCTGCGGTGAATCGAATGATGGCGGACAGATCAAGCCTTAGTTCTTTTGTCGTACTCCAGCTTCATGCCTTTCACAAGCGCTATGCACAACCTTTCGACGATGGTTCTGGGCAGCATTAGCAAAGGCTCAAATTGAAGCGCGTGTGGCCAGTATCCCCAAACGCTGCCGCGATCGCGGCCCACTAGGCTCAGGCTAGTCTTTGCGAAGCGTCTAGAGCTTGGGACCCAGAAAGTGACAGGCCGTGGCTCGCTGGTGGTGGAACACATGCCCACCAGATTGTAAAGGACTTCGACTTGAGGGTGTCCTTCGGCTTTGAGCTCGACTGACAGCGCATGAGAGAAACTCTGTAGAAAGGTCTTCGATGCCGCTCCCATGGCAAAGTAGGGACATGGGAGCTTCGCAGATCCGGAGCCGATATTCATGATCAGGGAGGGCTTGCTGTCAATCAGCTGGGGAAGCACGAGTCTAGTCAGCTCTGTAGCGAACATGAAGTTGCCGTTGATGATCTTTCGATTCCGTTCCGACGAGCTTTCAATGTGAGCAAGTAGTAAAGGATCAAGTTCACCAGCAACGTTGTTGATCAAGATCTTGATCTTATGATCGCGTAATCGCTGTATGGCGCATTCCATCTTTTGAGGATCATCGACATCAAGCATGGCGTCGAGCACGATGAAGTCGATGTTGCGTTGAGGCCACTGTAACAGGAGCTCGTTTTTGATGCGCTCCAACTTCGCGGCGTTTCTCCCATGAAGAATGACGTTGAAACCGTGAGACAGCAGTTCCTCTGCGAAAGCTCTCCCCAAGCCATCAGAAGAACCTGTAATCAGTGCCCAGGCAGGACTATCATCTGACAAGTAGTTGCGTAGTCGACTTCGATGCAGAAAATGGGTCGCTACGAAGGATGAAAATTGATGAAGGGCGAAGATGGCGGAAAGACTTCCAAGAGTCGCGAAGCTGGCGAGTAAGGGCTGTGCAGCAAAAGTTTGTCGAAAGATGGCCGTGAGTCGGCGGGAGAAGTGCAAAGCCATAGCTGGCTCCTTGTCCCTGAGCTGTTGCTGGGTCGAGGGCTCAGCTTGATTAGGTAGATGTCGTCCACGAAAAGCGAGGCTGTAGGCGTCGAGCACTCTGGACGTGTGTTCGGCTACAAACACAAGAAGCAAGACGTGCCGTGTGTCCGCACGGGGGATGGAGAATGTTTAAGTACCCGAGCAGAGGGTTATTAGGCAACAACATGAGATGGGATGAGGGATGGGTGCATAGTGGAGCAGGAGCTTGGTGGAGGATCGGATCGGCGTTCGTGATGACTTCACCCGCTCGCTATCTACTGACAGCTCCATCGACCAGCCCGTGACGCCGCAGCTCTTCGTCAACGCACGTCGTTGCACTGGCAGAATTGGGCGCTGTGTTGTGGGCGAGTAGCATGCAGCCCGACTGACAGCCTGCCACACCTCAGATGAAATCATCCGCCAACGCCGCGAGCGAGACGCCTGCCGATAGCGACCTACGATCAAGTCCGCCCATCAACGACCGCAAACGAAAGCGATTCGGTCGGCCAGCAGAGGAGGAAGGAACTAGACAGCACACCATTAGTGCTCTGTTCTCCGCTAACCACAAACCGCACTCGACGTCGTGCACGAGCAAGCGGCAGAAGAACGACCTTGACCGCGCGGTCCCGCCACCATCGACTCCCACACCCTCCCTCGCTCCTGCGGACATGTACTCCTTCAGCTCTCGCTCGCCACAGGCCAATGGCAATGGAGTCGTGGATCTCACCAATGGCTCATCGCCCGTCTCATCGCAGGCACGACGCATGTCTACCAAACCCGCCATGAACCCGCATATCGGTGCCAAAAAGCTCGTTGTCAAGAACCTGAAGACCAACTCGAATTGGGATAGCAAAGCATATCTGGAGAAGATCTGGGGTCAGCTTGATGAGGCTCTGGCCCTCATATTCAAGGACGGCACTGCAACTTTCAGTAAGGAGGATCTGTACCGAGGCGTGGAGAATGTGTGCCGACAGGGAGGGGCTTCGACACTGTTCTCAAGATTGGACAAGCGATGCACAGAGCACATCCAACGTGACGTTCGCGACAAGTTGTTGGAGAGATCGGGCGAGGATAACGTCTCCGTACTCAAGGCTGTGCTATCGCAATGGACGCGCTGGACACAACAGATGACCACGATTCGAGCCATCTTCTTCTTTTTGGATCGATCGTATCTGCTATCATCTAGCAAGCCCACCCTTGACTCGTATACTTCACAGCTCTTTCGCCAGAATGTATTCAGGAGCGAGGGACTTAAAGATAAGATCATCGATGGAGCCTGTGACATCGTTACGGCGGATCGAACGCGAGCACAGAAGCTGGACCAGGGACTCTTCAGGCAAGCGATAGACATGTTACATGCGCTACAAACGTATACCACCACCTTCGAGCCTAGGTTTCTCGCGGTCAGTCAACGGTATGTAGACGAATGGTCGAACAAGGCAATATCAGAGCACAGCGTTCCGGACTATGTGGCACTGTCGGATGAGCTTATTGCTGCTGAGATGCAAAGATGTGAAGAATTCGATCTCGACAACAGCACCAGAAGAGACCTCCTCAGCTTGCTCGAGGATCATCTAGTGGAGAGCAAAGAAGCCGACCTGGTGGACTATGAGGCGCTTGCGTCGTTACTGGACAAGAACGCGACCTCACAACTGGCAGCGTTATATACACTCTTGGCGCGAAGACGGCTAGGCCAGAAATTGCGTCCATCGTTTGAGAAGTGGGTCGATCAGGCCGGGACAAGCATCGTCTTTGGTAAGGAAGATGACATGGTAATCAACCTCTTGTCTCTCAAGCGAAGTTTGGATCACTTATGGAAGACATCGTTCCAAAGAGACGAAGGCCTGGGCCATGGTTTGCGCGAAAGCTTTGAGGCGTTCATGAACAAGACCAAAAAGGGCGACGCGACATGGGGCACAGATAACACCAAGGTTGGCGAAATGATTGCCAAGTATGTCGACCAGCTGTTGCGTGGCGGCGCCAAAGCAATACCAGAGGTACTTACGGCGAGGCGATCGTCAAGTATTACCGCACCGGCACCCCAGCTCAATGCCGCGCCTGAGGAGGACAACGAGGACCCGGAACTCGATGAAGACGCCGAGATCAACATACAGCTCGACCAAGTCCTTGATCTCTTCCGTTTCGTGCACGGTAAAGCGGTCTTTGAGGCCTTCTACAAAAAGATCTTGCCCGTCGATTACTGATGGGACGAAGTGCTTCGGCAGATGCAGAGCGTAGCATGCTCACGCGACTCAAAACCGAATGTGGAAGCGGCTTCACTCAGAACTTAGAACAGATGTTCAAAGATGTTGAGTTGGCCCGCGAGGAGATGCAATCGTACAAGCAGCGCCTAGAAGATCGCTTGGGATACGAGAAGGGGAAAGCAGTTGATCTGAATGTGAACATCTTGTCTGCTGCGGCATGGCCCACGTACAAGGATATTCCAGTGCGCATACCTACGAACATACAGAAGGCGATCGATGACTTCGAGCTGCACTACAAGAGCAAACACACTGGGCGAAAGCTTGACTGGAAACACGCTCTCGCGCACTGTCAAATGAAGGCGACGTTTGGCAAAGGAAGCAAAGAGCTCGTGGTGTCGAGCTTCCAAGCCATTGTACTTCTTCTGTTCAATGGAGTGGCAGAGGGTGAGAAGCTCAGCTATGCACACATCCTGTCGGAGACAGGACTTCGTAAGTAATAGTCCACGGGATACGAATCGACGTTCATAGTACTGACAATCCGTAGCTGAGGCCGAAGTTAAACGAACGCTGCAATCGCTCGCATGCGCTAAGCTTCGACCGCTCACCAAGCATCCCAAAGGAAAGGAGATCGACGAAGCAGACACATTCTCAATCAACACGAGCTTCGAGCATCCTAAATATCGGGTCAAGATCAACCAAGTGCAGCTCAAGGAAACGAAGCAGGAGAACAAGGAGACACACGAGCGAGTTGCGGAAGATCGTAACTTTGAGTGTCAGGCGGCGATTGTCCGAATATTGAAGAGTCGCAAGACGATCAGTCACCAAGAGCTGGTATCCGAAGTCATCAAAGCAACGATGAGTAGAGGCGTACTTGCAGTGGCGGACATCAAGAAGAACATCGATCGGCTGATCGAGAAGGACTACATGGAGCGCGAGGAGGGCAATATGTACTCGTATATAGCATAGACGAGACGATTGTGGCCACTGGATATGCAGCCCAGGCCGAACAATAGAAGATACGATCAGACGACAACACTTTACCAGCACATGTTGGCTCGAGCATTAACTTGGAGCTAGCGGACATGGCTGCGCGGTGCACGTCCAATCATGATGACATGCGTGCCCAGTCCATGTGGTAGCTGCAGCTACGCACTCCCAGTGTTGTTGGAGTGCCCGTGATATGGTGTTCACTCCACTGCCATCGTTGGGAGGATTGATCATCGTGCTATAGAGCATTCCCAGCGCGCATCGATTGGCCCGTCGTAGCGAGCGCCGGCCGTGCATCGTTCGCGTCGCCTATCGCTACTCGAAGCCGCGCTTGCACAGCAGCTGCGGCCAGCAGCGACGCCAGCTTGACGACATGAGTCTGTTTGGGGACGAGACGGACGGCCCGACACGTCCCAAATCATCGCTGTTCGACGACGAGCCTGCCACGCCGAGCAAGAAGAAGACCACCGCCGCCGCCTCGTCGTCCATCTTCGCCGATAGCGCCGCCGACGACGCAGACGACACGCCGTGGGGCTTCACGCCTCGGAGAAACGCAGGCGGTCGAAGCAGCGTGGTGCGCTCGTTGCTGGCCGACGTCGACGTGCCTGACCTCTACATCGACGCCTTTGACGAGCTGCAGACCGGCGGGCACGTGTCCAGCGAGGCAGCGAAGCAACTGCTGCACGATTGCCCAGTCCCAGACGCCGATCGCGATAGCATTTGGAATATCGTCTCGAGCAACGGAGAGACGAACCGGTTGGGCAGAGGAGAATTCAACGTCCTTCTCGCTCTTATCGGGTTAGCACAAGAAGGCGAAGAGCTGGGACTGGACGCTGTCGACGAGCGACGAAGCAAGCTACCCGTTCCTGAGCTGCCGGCGCGCAAGCAGAATAACCAGAACAGCGACATGGCACAACCTGAGACATCCCATACAGAGGCACAAGCGGGCGCTCCAGCATCGCCCGAGCAGCCTCGTACCAGCGCAGCACGCAAACCATCGTTCGGCCTGGACAGCGATCCATGGGCGAGTCCTGAGATGCACAAGGGCCACAAGCACGTAAATGGAAGCAATGGTTACGGGTCTGAACAGAGGACTACGAGCACATTTACGACAGCTTCCACGAAGTCTACCGCTGCCAACGGGAGCTACGACGTTGCTGGATCAGCGCCCACAAACGAGAGCTCTGGCAGCTGGGGCGCTTCGAACAACTTTGCGGCGGGCAACACTGGCGGGTTCGGTGCTGCTGGTGGCCCGCCGGGCAGTGCTGGGTTCGGGGACGAGGGCAATGGTCCTGACAAGCCAGCACCTCGACGGCCACAACAAGTGCGCGCCAGTACTGGTGCTGACGAATTCGTCACTGTCAATATACTCGACGAGAAGGAAGGCATGTTTCTGTTTCAGCATCGAAACTACGAAGTTGCTTCGCTCAGGCGGAGCAGCAAAGTGATTCGACGTTATAGTGACTTTGTTTGGCTCCTGGACTGCCTGCATAAGCGCTATCCTTTCCGACAATTACCGTTACTGCCACCCAAACGGGTCGCAATCAACGGCAACCACATCGCGGCGGATGCTACGTTCCTGGAGAAACGGAAAAGAGGCCTCGCACGCTTTGCAAATGCGCTCGTTCGACATCCCGTGCTGAGAGAGGAGCAGCTTGTGGTGATGTTCTTAACAGTTCCCACGGTAGATGCAAGTCCACCTCGCATAGTCCGCAACACCGCTAACAAAATCACAGGAATTGGCTGTTTGGCGAAAACAGGCCACGATCAGTGTACAAGAAGAGTTCGTGGGCCGCTCGTTACCACCAAACCTTGAAGACAGCCTGCCACAAAACCTTGCCGACACCTTTGACACAGTCCGAGGGGGTGTGCGGAGAAGCGCCGAACTGTACATCAATCTCTGCAACCTTGTCGAACGTGTCATTAAGAGGAAGGAAGGCATCGCAGCAGAGTATGGACGATTGAGCCTCAATCTCACAACTGTGACAGAAGCCAGCAACGACACGTATGCCATCGACAACAGCGACGTTCCAATGCTCAATGAGGGCATTGCCAGCACAGCAAAGCACATATCTACCTCGCAAGCTTTGCTCGTCGATGAAGCTCGGGCGTGGGACGAAGGCGTACTCGAGGACCTCAAGACGCTGCGCGATGCGCTCGTAAGTGTCCGAGACATGTTCGATCGTCGCGATCGGTACGCAAAAGATAATATCCCGACCCTTGAACGTCGCATCGAAGCCAATGAGGCCAAACTTTCGAACATTCATGCCAAAGGAGATGCTGCTAAGCCCGGAGAGGCGGATAAAGTGGCGAATGCCATCACAGCCGACAAGCAGAGCATCGTGAATCAGCACGCCCGCGGCGTTTTCATCAAAGAATGCATCCGAGACGAGATTGTGCATTTCCAAAGCACGCAATGGAAGATCAGTCGACTGCACCAAGACTGGGCGCAGGAGCGGGTCAAGTATGCGGAGCTACAAGCAGACAACTTTAGATCTTTGGTGGATGCAGTGGAGGGGATGCCGTTGAGTGAGTAGCATTCTCTTCGTGCGAGGGTTGCTACGATTCGACGCGGAATCTTGCGAGGCATCAGGCAGCGGTCCGGTAGTTTGGCGGTGCACTATACTCATTAGAAGGAAACTGTGGAACCTGGGCGAGAATCAGTAACTTACGAGCATAGCGAAGGCATTGCATGGCAACAGAATGGTAATGTGTTACGCTAGCTGTGCAGATAGATGGATCAATGTATGAATGTATCAGGAACTCGTGATCGAGTACTGTCGTTCGGCTGTACATAGTTCAATGAATGACGCTGATCCGTAGCGCATGCTGGTACTCCTTGCAAATGCGATTTCTCCCCAGCGCCTCGCTGAATCAATATCCAAAATTTCCCATTTCATCACTGTTTCGTTATTTCGTTACTCTTGGCCTTTTGCTCAGCCGCTTTGGCCTCTTTCTGCTTCTTCATTCGTTCTTCCGCAGCTCGTGCGATGATTTCTCGTCTGCTCAGCGGCTCGCCACTGCCAGGCACTGAAGAGCTCGATGAGCCGCCTCCGAGTACGTACTCTCCTCCTTCCCAGCCTCCTTCGTCTGCGTGATCATGTTCATCGTATTCGTCACTGGGATTGTAAAATTCATCGCCCCCTACGGAGTGGCCTCCTCTCCGCCAATCGTTCTTTTCGACTTCTGCTTCGATTTCTCGACAAAGTTTCCAGAATCGCTGATCGTGCTCGCCCCAGACGTTGTGTGCGAGCTCGTGGCAGAGGGTCTTTCGGATGACTTTATAATCTCGGTATCCGTCGTATGCGTCGGTTCGTAATCGCAATTCGATCACTTCGCCGCGATTGCGATTCAGTCCTAGTGTTCGCGATTCGTGTGTTGTATGTTCTGCAGGATTCATTTCTGTCAAGAGTCCTACGGAGAATCCGTGGCTGCGCATCGAGGCTTTAATGCCCGCGTCATTTGCGAGGCGTTCGAGGAAGCGTTGGCTCTTTTCGGGATCTGGGAGGTATGGGAGAGGTCTGATGGTATGAAACGTGTATTGTGCTTCATCTGAGACCTTCTTCCAATCCCTATATTTGTTCGCTTTCACTTTGCGGCCCGCTTGTAATGCTGTCCGCCTCTTTTCCATGCGCGCTTTCCGTTCTGCGATGTCGCTTTCGAGCTCTGCGACCTCTGCTGTTGTCGCGCCCATGAGAACAATCTTCTTATCTTGTAGCGACCTGATCAGCAGAGTCGGCTCCTTGAAGGGCGGTCGCAGCAAGCCAGTCTTCGGCGTGACGAGGAACTTCTGATGCGCTGGCGGGATGTGTAGCTCTTCGGCGACGGTATCGGATAGATCCTGAATTGTGGCATCTTCGTGGTATATCGGGATCTCGAGCGGTTTATTGTGCAGCTGGACCGTAAGATGGAAGAGGATGTGGGGCTCCGCATCCTGCTCTAGCTCGGGTGTAATGTCCTGGGAAAGCCCGCTGGCTATGGAAAGGGTGTCTTCATCTCTTCTCTCGCTCTCTTTGCGAAAAGTGCAGGGCATGATATCGGACATGATGCCGGCCAGGCACTTTCGAGCTTCGGGGCAATGGGGAATCATGCGTGCTCAGGACGGAGGAAGTGCGGTGAGAGAGCAGGAGGTCTGAGAGTAAGTGGATGGATGCGTGGCGGCGGTGGAGGGCGGGTGGCAAGGATTAGGATGGATGGCACTTATACCTACGAGCACGGCGGGTGTCTTAGCATTCGAGAGGCGTGAAGTGTAGCAGCAGTCTCCAAGATGTTGACGAATCGCCCCGGCACTTTCTCCCGGCTTCTTTGACCGACGAAGCGCGTGGGCGAGGTGAATGCTAAGACAGCTGACAAATCGACGTCATCGAAAGTCGCACTGCCACACATTGTGCACCCTCATTAGCCTTTCCTGCTTGCGTGAGCATTTGCACAATTATACCATCTCATCGGCACCCCGATCTTGGCCACGCTCGCCACCCCGATCATGCTACACCACCCGCGAAGGGTCCAAATGGTATACCGACCTCCATTGCGCCGAAAATGTCCATGCCGGAGCCAGTTTTGGGAGGGTCGGCCACGCTCACAATAGGATGTAGCTATCACCTGATCGCGAATCTGATCGTCTCACAAGCAGTGCAGGTCATCAAAAAGTCATTGGCTTGTCCATAACGCAGTATTGCACAACGTAGGGGTATCTCTGGTCGATCATCAAACTCGTACTCGCCACGCAATCCCAGCACGCCGAAACGCTCTCTGTAGGCCGTCTCTTTTGAAACCATGCTCATTAAACACCCTCCGAGACCTGAATATTCGGATCTCCCTTGCTCGTCGATGCAGTGCCTCGGTTTCGAAGAACATGCATGGTTGCCAAAGCGGTCGTGGCTGCCCACAACAACCTGCAAGAACTATCAGCACTAATCTCTCAGAACATCGACTCTGCAAACTTGCCATGAAAACGCGCCAAATGCGCAAGCCGCCCTTGCAGATCCGCACACAGTACCCCCACATGGGCGACCAGACATGAACACGGACAGTGCAATGAATCCCGCGAACCAGAAAATCATCGTCACCGCCTCAACTCCCAGGATGGCGAACTTGTGGTGAAGGATCGAGTTGGCGAATCGCCGTGGCACCAGAATCAGGTAGATGAGGGCGAGAAAAGTCCATACTGAGGTGAAGATGAGGAAGTTCACCTCGGATGGAGATCCATACCCACTCCACCAGCCGCGCCACCAGTCGGCGACTATTGATTGTTAGCACCTACGTGGTGAACGAGAGACATCGACATACCATATGCAGTGAGGCCGAGCACAATGAGTGCGAAGACGGCTTGTGCGATGCGCACACCGAGGATCAATGTTGGGTTTTCGTAGATGGCCATGATGGTCCAGGCAGATGCGTGCAGTGCTTTTCTCGACTGAACTGCTCTTGTTTCTGTTGCAAGTGCGATGGCCAGGTAACTCTCCAGAAAAGCGTGTTACGTGTCTGAATACCTCCCAGCTCTCGAGAAATGGAGGTCGGCGCAAAAGTCTTGATGTATGGAATGCGTCAACAACACACTCGCAACGACATCGATTGCCAACAAGGACAAAATACAGGAAATAGTGAATAATAGCAGTCAGTCAGTAGTAGTAACTTGATCCTACCGTTTGCTATGTGTCTGTTCCAAGAACTCGCAAGAGGGTACGGGGTGACGACGAAGGTCTTATGATACCAAGTTTTTGACGCACGAGCAACGAACGACACAGCTGCGATGGCGCGTGGAATTTGTGGCGTTTCGCTTCGCTGGCCTCCACAATCGCTGATCGTGAAACGTGGTGCAGGCCCACCCACCGCTCCCTGGTCGGTTTCGCGTGGCCTGTGGCTCTGGCTTACGGTCGCGAATGATGTTGACTTTGCTTTTTCATACTGATACGCTCTGTCTGCTTCACTCGTTCTCCTGGTTGTGTAGCAAGTTACGTCCAGAGGGGACAAGAAGATACCATCTCATCTTGCCTCGCATTCGCACTGTTCCAGGAAATAACGAGGGATGAGATCAGGCCATCTCGGCATTGTCTTGCCATGGACGTCACCCACCCAATATGCGACCCCTGGTCAGCTGAGCGATCCGGGCGCAGTGCTTGACTGCCGTATAGAGGCCAGCCACAATTCGTTGCGCAAACTCAAAATGCGACAAGAATTTCCACGCAACGTCCACGCAGAACCTGGCGGTCTGGTTGTCAGTGGTCACATGGTGTTTTCGGCTACTTATGGTACCGTTCGGATCCAGGATGATCAGAACGATCCGCGGAACTGTCGTTCTCTGCTGGCGTGGCACAATCGTGATGCTATGTATCTTCTTGGCCTCCGTGGAGGCGACCAACACTGGTTTTCGGTGAATTTGTCTCGTCATTCTCTAGCTACATGCCTCCGCTCGAAAAGTAATGCCTGGGTATCTCTACTAAACATATTGTTCGACGCAACAATTTGCGCGTCCAACTCCATCAACGCCTTGCTAAACGCTACAACACAATCCCAGCTCAGACCACGTTTTTTCAGTCTCCATATGCCCACTAGGATTTGGCGGGTCTGTTCCGCGATGCTTCTTGCAGTTTCTGAATCTGCTCTTCCAGTGAAGGAATCTTTTCGACTGCTTTCGCGAGGATGGGCGCGCTCCTCGTTAGAGCCTTCACATCAGTCTCCAGTTTCTCGATTTCCGCCAATTTGATCTTACCCTGCTCGAGTGTCTTCGCACATTCCTCGACACGCAGTTCGATACTCGAGATGTCCTCTTTCAACGCGTTTGCGTCTTGTTCGAGCTGTTCCTGAAGATTGGGCATGTGCTTCGTGATCTCGGCCATGCTTTTTACCGTCCTTTCGACAGCCTCGTGAACCGTCGAGAGCGTCTCCTTGGTGGACTGAATCTCAGCCTGAAGCGTGTTGGCGACGAGCTGGAAATTCTTCGCATCAGGATACATGGCGCCCATTTGGTCGACCATCTGTTTGACAATCTCGTCCGTGGTGAGGTTATTATACAACCGTTCGTGTCTTGCAGCGACCCCTTTCAGCATCTCGATGTCCCTTCCCAATCTGGTAATTAAATCGGGATCAGCGGGTGCTGATGATATACCATTGGTCTGTGGGTGCATTTCGTCCTCGTCATTGCTAGGATGGACAGCTTGCCATACTGGAGTCCGTGTAGCCACGCTTTGAGGCCTTGGGTCCCGCTCATTCTGCACCTTCGCGAGCTTTCCTTGAAGCTCCGTGACCAGCTTCCGCAGACTTTCTAGCTGTTCTGTTGACACTCTGCTGTTGTGGGACTCTTCGCACCTCAGTAGACGCTCCATGCAACTTCCGATCGAAGTAGTATGTTTAGCCTGTATATCCTTTGCCTCTGCAAGCTGACGTTGTAGTGTGGTAATATCTTCGTCGATCTTTTTTCGAAGCCGATCTTGTGATGCTAAGGAATCATTGCCGATTTCCCGTTTCAAAGTCTCTCTGGCCTCAGCCAGCTTGTTCGCGACTTCATCTCGCAGGTCGGTGATCTCTCCGTCTACGTGGTTGATGATTTGGGCTTTGTCATCTTCGCTATCGTCTTCCAGCTGTTTGACGCGTATGCTCAGCGCATGGAGGGTCTCTGACTTCGGCAACTCTTCCGGTTGTTGACTCGTGCTTGCCACGGGACTAGGTAAAGTCTCGAGGGCTCCAATTCGTTGTTTCAATGGTGTGATAGCCTTGATAGTCTCAGATGATTCTGCCTCGACTGTTGAAAGACGGCTCTTTACATTCGTGGATAGCTCAGTTGACAATTGGTCTAGATTTGAGCCGAGCGTCTCTAAGCTTCCTTGCAATGGTGCGATAGTCTTGCTGCTATGCGCTGACTCTGCCTCGACTGCCGAGAGCCGGCTCGCCAAATCGTTGGGTAACGTTGTTTCCAGTTGAGCGACCTGCGTTTCTAGGTTACGCAGACTAACGTGCAAAGCTGGTATTTCTTGGGAAGCTTCCGATGTTGTCTTTTCAAGCTGGTCAAGCTTCTTAGAAACCTCAGAGGGTTCCGAGGCTGACTTCTTGATTGTGACTGCCTCTAGGGCGGTAACTCTTGCTTTCAACTTCGAGATGTCGGACTGCAATTCTAGAGGACTAGACCCATCCGAAATACGAGGCGCACTCTGAGGCGCGGTAGTGGTGGTCGCGCTTTGATTGAATAGACTCGCAAGCGTGTTCAAGATTTTCTTCTGCTCAGGAGCTTGTTCGTTGATTTTCCGCTCAATGCGCTCCACTTCCTGCTGGGCCCTTGTTCGAGCTGCCGTTTTCTGTGCCTTGATGGCTGGGAACTCGCTGAACTTATCTTTCAGCAAAGAGTGTTCTTTGTCAACCCTTTGTCGCTCTGTTTGAGCTGACTGAAGCTCAATCCGCAGAACTGCTGCCGAAACGGAAGCATCGAAGAACTTCTCCAACGCCACCGTCGGAGATGGGGTGTCCGTTGGCTTCACAGAGCCTGGCGAGCCCACGCGATTCTCGTCATTGGACGTGGAGCCCCTATTGGTGAGTGCACTTGATGCTGTACTCTTTGTGGCCTGCCGCTTGTTCGAAGCAAGGCGTCCTTCAGGCGAGCGGCTTGGAGGTCGCTTGTTTGCGTTGTTTGGCCGCGGATCGCGACTTTGCGTGCTCGCCATTACACTCGCACATGTCAAGTGAGAGACACATGGGTCTCGCGCCTGAGATCCAGAAGGGTGACGATGTGTATGTCTGGCGATTTGCAGTGTGTTCCAGTGGGTACTATCGTCAGTGTTGTCGAGCCTTCCTCGCGTTTGATTTGCGCCAAGCCACGTGCTAGCGCGTATTAGTCATCACATTCGGCGTCGGTCCAGGTCCTTCTTGCCTTGTTGAGCAGACAGACGACAAGGAGCAATGCCGATTCGAACGCGTTCTTGCTCGTGGCGGATTCAAGAGCGGACATTCCTTCTGAAAACCTATCTGGCTGAACAATCGCACCTTCTATGCGCAGCGCCAGTGCCAGTCTTTTCACTTGACCCTCAGACTGTCAGCGAGGACTTTCCGTTGGGCTGTTCACGAAAATTGCTCGCAACTATTCGTGCGCGTTGCACTTGTACTGCACTGGCAACTGCGCTCACTTTCGTATCCGCAAGACTCTCAGAGCGAGGTGGTGCTGTGCTGCAGAGGAGACTTCACATTTCCAGCACTGGACGCGAGCGTGCAATTCACTCCAATCAGTCCATGGCGCGCGCTAACGGCTGTCCGCAGTTCGGTACTTCCGTTGGTCGCCGCACACTCCCATTCGTCCTCAACGACACCGTTGTTCTGCCGATGGAATGCCTGCACAATGCACCAATGACAACCATAGGCCATGACATGGATCTCCGTCTCGTTCTTCACGCATACAGCATATCGCCTATCCTCCACTTCTATCGTTAACTTCCTGCGGCCCTTCGGCAGTCATACAACAACCGAGTGTACTATCCAGCCTTCTGGTGATTTGTACTAACGTGACAGTCTAAGCTTCTCCCATCATGCTGGCATTCAACCTGCGGGCCTCGTCGAATGGAATCCCGCCGATGCTCTAAGCAAGGCATGAACGCAAAGTGTGAGGATACCTTCTTGATCCTTATCTCACTGTTATCAGAAGCTGGCGAGATCACTCTTGCCACCGCCGTCGCCGTGGCCATATGCCGAAGCTTAGAGAAAGAGGAGTGCTTATCCATGCATCGAAGCTGCTGTCTGTGGGCCAGGCGCTGCATATCTACACCTATCTGCTTGGCAAATTCGCCTGTTAGTTGCCCGGTAGCTGAGCACCTGAGCTTCCTGGCCGAGTGGCCGAACAACAATGGTATCCTTACATACTTAGATGTGAGAATGCTATATGACCTCGCGCCGCAATGGCCAAGTACACAAATCAAACTTCGAATCCAGCATGACTGCTACCGGAGACGTGCGTATGTCAGGCGAACAGGTCGCTATGACTGATCAGAAGTTGAAAGGTGGAGAGAAGGCGGTAATGTCCACGGATCTCGAACGATTGCCGTCAGAGAAAGAGGGCCAAGTCATCGACATCAACGAAACAGATTATTCGCCAGTCGAATACAAGAAGATCTTGCGGAAGATCGATAGATTCCTCCTCCCACTTATGTGGTTCTGCTACGGAATACAACAGACTGACAAGACGTCACTCGGTACTCAAGCTATCTTTGGCCTTCGTGAGGATACTGGACTAGGTACGCCTAAGACCATGTCCTCGACATTCCTATGTGCTTATAGCTGACCTTGGTCCAGTCGGGCAACAGTATTCTTGGCTCACAACTATCTTCTACATCACGTATCTCGTTGGCGAGTTTCCATCCAACTTCCTCTTGCAACGCTGGTCCCTCGGACGTTCGCTATCGATATACATGGTAAGATTAGTCCCTTCAAGGCATCTCCAACGCGCGAGAGATTTGTCTCAGACATCTTCGTACCTCCTACTGACTGCTTTTGCTAGTTTTGTTGGGGTAAAGTGATCAGTTTCACTCTATGCAAGCGACGCTAACATTTGCAGGCGTCTGTGTGACTTGCATCGGAGCAGCACAAAACTGGACTCATCTAATGGTACTGCGTGCTCTACAAGGTTTCTTCGAGTGCACGATTTCGCCTGGATTCGTCTTGGTCATTGGCAGTTGGTATACCAGAGATGAGCATTCCTCACGGTCGCTGTTCTTCCAATCGGCCAACGCAGGCTTCGGTATCATCTCGAACCTCTCAATGTACGGGATTGGCTCTCACGCTGAGAAGTACGGCGGACTCGCCCCGTGGAGATGCATTTCACTTTTCCTTGGTTCATGCACGGTGGTTCTATCCGTCATTTGCTTTCTGATGCTGGGAAGTCCGAAAGAAGTCAAATGGCTAAGCACTGAGGAGCGGAAAATTGCGTATGTGCAACCTGCACACATGTTGCACGATGCTGACTCTTTGATCTAGGCAAGCGCGAATCGTGTCGAATAAAGCCGGCAGAGATGTGACTGGAGTGCAATGGTCATGGCCACAAGTCGCAGAAGCCTTCAAAGATCCTCAGCTGTGGTTCAGTATGAGTAAGAACACATCAGATGATCATCGTCTTGTGTTTGGCTACTAAGCTGTCCGACAGTCAACGCATTCCTCTCCTCTGTACCGAACGGAGGATTGACCACCTTTGGAAACATTGTGCTGAATAGCTTCGGGTTTACTGAACTGCAGGTATTGCTTGTAGAAATTCCACGTTCAGGCAAGTATACCTACGCGTAGTCTGCAGGCAATTCACTAACAATGGAGTAGTGATCTCCGTGGTCATCTTCCTCATCGTCGGCATCTACACACGCAAAGTACCAGAGCGACGCATGTACATCATGGCAGCTTCTTGTTTACCGCCGTTCGCCGGTCTCCTGGCGATGTCCCTTCTGCCGAACACTCCTCAATATCAGTACGCTTCCCTTCTACAACATATGATCTGTGCTTGAACTGCTCGCTAACACATTCTGAACCACCTCAGATGGATAAAATGGGGCATGTACGTAATCACAGTCCCCTACGTCCTCGCCCTCTTCCTTGGCTGGACGCTCATCCCATCCAACGTCGCCGGCCGCACCAAAAAGACCATCATATCCTCAGCAACATTCGTCGGCTACTGTGTTGGAAACATGGCCGGTAGTCAGATCTTCAAAAGCAAAGACGAACCTCGATACGTGCCGGGCACAATCGGAGCTTGTGCTTGCCTGGGCTTAGAATTCGTGCTCATTTGCACCTGGCGACTGTACTATGTCTGGCAGAATCGTAAACGCGATAAAGCAGCAATGGCTAGTGGGATCAGCAAAGAAGAGCAGGAGAGGATTGGGAGAGAGATGGGTGAACAGAACATGACCGACTTGCAGAATCCTCACTTTCGGTACACGACATAACATAGACGTCTAAGCATGACTGAATAGATGCGAAGAAGTATCACATAGAGTATGAGAATCAGGAGCTGGATAATCGGCATAGACCGAGAGTAGATTTTTGTCTCATGCTACATGACTTCGTGGCTCATTCGTGCACGCAATATCATAACCATGCCGAGCAGCATTACATTTTGTCGAAAACCGCCGTGCCAGTGAGTCCCTTCTTCGGGTTTCCATGGTATCGCGCATCATCCTTATCCGTGAGCTCAGCGTCACTGAAGTCAGAGCCTTGCAAGAAAGAGCTCTTATCCCCAGTCATACTGTGCATCATGTCGAAGCTACTCGCAGTCGAGCTCGCACTTGGGCTCGTCGATCTGCCTTCGCGCGCTTGAGGTAGAGATTCATTGAAAGTACCAGCAGGCAGACCGGCCTCTTTGGAGACTTCACCAACCCACAATTGGCCCCCATCTCGAGCTTTCGTCCTCGCAACTTCTCGCTCTTCGAAAGCGAAGCGTTGCTGACCAAGACCTAAGTTACGGCGGTGCCATTCGCCAACGAACATGCCATCTGGATCAGCTTCGTTGCGAACTTTTGTCCACTGCTTCAATCCATCGCCGAGCATGAGGCTGATCTCATCTGCGGAAGTGAACGTGAAGTTCTTGGCGTAGTGTGGCTTGCCGCCCATCTCGCGCATCAACCATTCGAAGGCTTCGTAGTATCTTTCTCTGCAGGGTGGGTCTTGCAGATAGGCACGATAGAGGGTGGCGTTGAGGTAAAGCGTTGGCCCGTCCTCGGCTGTGTTGTCCAAGAACGGTCGGACACGGTCGTCATCTTTCGTTGTGTCGCTGACTCGGACTTCGATAGGGCAGTGGACATACAATCCTTTGTTGGAGAAGGGTATCTCGTGATTGCGTTTTGGCTCCCCGTTGAGCCAAGCTGACAATCGGCTGATGGCTTCGGGACCATCACGGAGCGGCAGAGCCCATTCGTTCACAAATTGACTGTACAGACAATTCATGAGCAGTCCAGTCTGGAGAGGCTCGACAGCGGAGGTCGTTGTGCCGGGGCTGAAACCGTATTGCATGCCAAACACGAACCACTCCACCCAGGGGAGAATGGATGGCACATAATTCGACAGCCAGAGAAGGTTGTGGTAGCTGTGGAAGCCCACAGAGCCACCATACCAGCTTCCAGTTGCCGCACGCAATGGTTTGTCCGTCTTTTCTGCAGACCACACGATTGCCCGCTTCATATATGGCATCCACCAGACGCGAGTGAACTCCTTCTGAGTCCAGAGAGTATTATCCCAAGTGTTCAGAATCTCGTCCAGCGGCCGTAGCGTCTGAGTCCACTCGATATTGCAAGCATCGGTCATTTGGAACTCCACCTCGACTATGATACCCAATGCACCCAGCGAGACCAGCGCAGCGCGGAACAGGTCGGAGTTCTCGTCCTTTGAGCACTTCACCGCTTGCCCACTTGCGAGAACGATGCGCAAGCTTCGGACAGAGTCACTCAGCAAGCCATGCCACAAGCTGCTGCCATGTGTCGCCGTAGCTATAGCACCAACAATGCTTTGCTCATCGATGCTTCCAAGATTCGGCATGGTCAGCCCATGCCTATTGGCCTCCTCATTGAGCTTGCGTAACCGGATACCGCCTTCCACAAGTAGTGTCTTGTTTGCCTTGTCCACTTTGAGCACTCTCTGATACTCGTCCAAGTTGATCATCCAGCTGCTCGTGCATGTCAAGTCGCTCGGAGAGTGCCCGCAGCCCACGACAACAATTCTACGACGGCATCTGCGCGCGAGATTCACCACCTTTTGCACCTCTGCGAGACTTCGGGGTCGGATGTAGAGTTCTGGGCGCGACTGAAACGTTTTTGCCCAGGTGTGGTGAACGTGCCTGTCGGTGGCGCGGAAGGGGACGTCGGGATCCGTGTGCTGGGCCTCCAGCTGGATTTTCTCCATGCTGAGCTGCGAAGCCGAAGCTGGGAGAGGATGGAGTGGTGGTAGCGCTGTCGGCGTCGGATTGGGGGCGCGGAAATGGGCGTGATCGGGTGTTTGCTGCAAGCTTGTGGTCACGAGCTCATGTGACGAAGTGCTTCATCATCATCCGCAGCTATTGCCCTCTGCGAGATCTCTCATGGTGACGACGAGGGCGAAGGTGATTGAGAGTGGGAATTGTGTGGTTCAGCACGCTAGTCGTCTGCCCATGTTGAGCCTGGCCGTTGCTTGCTGTGCATCCTGGTCGCGCGCCAATCACATGCGAGCGCGCCCCAGCTCGTTGACGACATCCTCGGACCAGAGGACTTCTTCCTCAAGCTCACCCTGTACACCGAATCCATTCTCGCTACATCCCGACGAGGACATGGACAAACAACTGACAACCTTCAATACAAGCTCAATCTCTCCAGCTACGCCCGTCCCCTGATTATGAAGAACAAGTTCAGCTCAGCAGCCCCTCACCCGTTAGAGGCACATCGCGGACTTCCCTCCGGAGCTTGTCGCGCCAGACCCAAACTGATGCTAGGCACACATTGCATTCAGGCACTGTAGAAGTCAATGCCATCCTGGATAGCATCATGGATCTCATCAACAACTTCCTGCCCTCTCACCAAATCCGCAGACAAGTCCTCCTGCACAGCAGCCGAAAAGGTATCATGATCATCCAGTAAAATGACCAAGCTTCCTAAAATGATCGGACTGAGACCAGCTTCGTCGAACAAAGGCTTCCTGGCTTTCGTGACCTCCACACTGGCCGGTATGGAAACGCCGACAGTATCAATCACTGTCTGAACAATTGCCGTGGACTCCTCCGCAGTAAAATCTGTCTGTCGAATGTTAGCGTTGGCGAAGCCCTTGCGATTCGCGAGATGAATGGCTGTAAAGTCTCCAGCGAGCGGGAGCGAGTTCAAAGGCTCTCCATTGTAGGCAGAAACATGCTTGCGGAGCGATTCGACGCCGTTGTGAATGTTGATGACATCTTGTTGAATGGTTTGGGCCGTGACCAGCTCTAGGCGACCGACGAGCGTTGCTGGTGATGCTATCGCAACGGTGGCCAGTATACAGGGGAGTAGAGCGCGGATTGATATCATGGTCGCGGCTTGGATGTCTTGAGGATGATCGATGATTTCAAGAACCTGGCTTGTTGCTACTCTTTATTCTTACTGTTCCGGCACGTGTGCTAAAAAGCATACGCCTACAGTAGCGCCGCCGATGAGATGTGAATATCTTGTGCCTCGGCTGACGATCACAACCTGATACGAACAGATCAAAGAAGCCAAGAAAGTTGCAAGCAAGCTTCCGCCAGAAAGCAGAACAGAAATTAAGGCCAATACTGCGCACTCTGCTCGGCGTATTGACTGCGCTTTGGGGCCCTCGGTCTCTGGTTTACGCAACATCGCTGAGGCACCATGTCTCGGAAAGCGAGGTAGTCGTGGAGCCAAGCTCGCGACGAGAGAGGACAAGGTGTAGATGTTTCTCAATTTCCAATCTGCTGAACACAGCTTAGCAGGTCCACTGAATCTTCTCACATTGGTCTGTTCACATCGGAGTTGTCTGAAACTGCATCTATTTTACGCACTATCTTGCGTGCTCTTGATCCCTGTCAATCCTTATTTCGTACTGTCGAGTTCTCTGTCGTTATCATATAAATCACAAGCTCTTCGCAAAAGCAACAATATCACGAATAGCCTTGTTGTGCACTTCCGGTAGCAGCTGTCTGAACACCAAAGATGAAGCATGCACGATGCCCAAGTTCACCTGTGCATGGACTTCGACGCCTGCAGCCAGCAGCTTGCGATAGTAGGCCATGCCCTCATCTCTCAACGGGTCGAGCTCGTCCATTGTCAGAATATGAGGCGGAAGACCTTTGCAGTCGTCGAGTGAGGCGTGGTATGGCCACGCGAGGGGATTTTCTGCATCGTCACCGCTGTAGTAGGCGCCCATGCCGGCCTAGAGGTAAAGATTCACGTCAGCATGTAACTCAGACATTACGTGGAGTTGATTTTGCTTGTCGTCGAACCAGTGATCGTCAATGCGAAATTTGCCCGAACGACTGTCCATTGAACTCACCATTTGCACATTGTGGAGGAATATCCCATCGTTCTCATACAGACTAGGAAGCTCTTTCAGCTTTCGTGAATCTGACCAGCCATAACCTAAAGCCAAAGAAATGTATATCAGTATGCGTCTCAGGCTTGGCTCACAGATATCTTACCATTGCTGATATATGGAACACTGCCGTAAACACCTGCAATCTTGCTAACCCAGCCCTCTCGATTCGCCTTCAA
The DNA here is from genome assembly GCA_029490675.1 of Cercospora nicotianae. Classification (NCBI taxonomy): domain Eukaryota; kingdom Fungi; phylum Ascomycota; class Dothideomycetes; order Mycosphaerellales; family Mycosphaerellaceae; genus Cercospora; species Cercospora nicotianae. The sequence goes on along the minus strand of JANQAT010000006.1, from coordinate 2,631,457 downwards.
AGCCGTAGCAAGCGACAGATTGGCACCTCCGCTTTCGCCTTGGATCACAATATTACTGATTTGAAGCTCATCTCTGTGCTCAGAGATGTATTGCACTCCGGCAGCACAATCGTTCAATCCAGTCGGGAAAGGACAGTGTTCGCCATTGTTCCAAGCATTGCGGAAATCGATCGCGATGACGACCACACCTTGCACAGCCAAAGACTTGCACCAGCGGCGATGCATTTTGTTCGCGGTGTTGAGAAGTACCATGCCGCCGCCATGGATGTAGATCACAGCAGGCAGTTTGCCAGACTGCTCGGCAGGTCTGTAAACGAACAATTGGCGCTCAGTGCCATCGAAGCTTGGGAACTTGAGAGTCTCTTGCTTGATTTCGATCTCTTGAGCGTCTTCCGGCAGCTCGTTCGGCAACAATTCGTACAGCTTCTCGGACTGAGCATGGCTCTTCGCCATTTGAGCAGTGGACGATAGCTCTTCATGGCTTACGCCTGCGTATGGATTCCCTGGCTACCATCGATTCCGAAAGCACGAAACACTTCAACAATCTTTGGATGCGCTCGGGGTTCCTGGAAGAACTTCAAATTTGGGTCCCCGAGACGGCCTGGACGTACGTACCCAGCTGCAATGTCGCTGGCACTCAGCCCTTGGGAAGGTGTATTGTCGTTGGAAGTCATCGTGAAAAGATACTGGACACTTCAGGGCAAGATTGACACACTTGACTGTCATTGATTTATAGAGATGCCTGTGGAGTCAGTTGTTAGCTCGTGCAGATGAAGCGAGGTCCACAGCTTCCAAGCTGTTCCGTGATCTGCATGCGATTGGATGACTCGCTGGTCGTAGCGAGCTGAGTGGTATCAGCATACAAGCCATCAATTGCAGCCATCTTGCGGCGATTTGCGCAAGAAGCCAAGACCATACGATCACGCTTGGAAAGTGAATTGCATCGAAAGAAGAAGTCAGATCAGTTTTGACGTCGGAAGTCGGTGAGTAAGCATGCTGACTAAGCGTTTCGACCCCGTGCGACCATGCACTCAGCCTTGATGACGATGGCAAATAACCGTGGATACCTCTGAGAGTGCAAGCGCAGGTCGCTGCTAACTAGCAAAGCTCTTCATGAATCGAGAGCCAATCTGATTAGGCGCTTGCACTCAGAGGTCGTTGCATTCAGAAGTCCACGGTCAGCAAAGTCACCACGAAGTCAAAACAGGACTGGCATCGAGCTGTCCAATAAGGAACCCACAGCCACTTCTTATTCATACTGAAACGATGATATGGACACTAGCTCGGTCACTCCGGTGGACGCGATCCAACTATGAATGCACCAGGAGTAGCAGCAATCGCAATGAGCGATTACCCGCCTGGTAGGCCGAGAGATTTCCTTTGCTTCTCGCAATGGCACTCCACACGCCAAAGGCCTGATTTATCGCAGTGGTCTCCACTCACTGGTATAGATATGACATGCCCTGACCGGCCATAGAGCATCCTAAAATCGGCACCTTTCAATTCATTCGACCAAGGCGATCAGATTCCCGACTCAAGCCTTCTTCTCCTCACCCGACAATTCCGATTCATACTGAAACATTTTCGTCTCAAAGTCACCTTTGAAGCGATCATGCTTTATCAAGCCATCATCCTTGATGTCCAGCCACCAAGCCCTCTGACTAGTGAAGATGTGCGTGGTGAGTCGCAACGCCTCTCTCGCTTCCGTGGTCAAGGATTGCTCATCAACAGCTCCCAGAGCCAGAGCAGTAACATCCATTTCGATCTTGTAGCGCATTGCTAGGGGTGTATTGCAGGTCGCACAATATGCTCGTTCGCCAACTTTGGAGAACCGTAGGAAGGTGATGCCGCCCATGTTGTCTTTCGGAAGACCTTCATATTGCAGAGCTTCTTTGTGATCGAAAAATTTGACGGAGCTGGCTTTGACATCGACGTAGGCTTGGTATGGACCGCCTGAGACTTTCCTGCAGCTGTTCGAAGAGAAGGATGTCAGTACCGCATTCCTCTGTGGCCAGGACAAGGTTCGGCCGACATGAGGAACCAGTAAACAGTATTAAACTGACCAGACTTACGTGACACAGTGACAAGCGGTTATGCTGCGAGAAGAGTTGGGAAGTCCAGAACAGTGGTACGAGATTCTTCCGCAGGCACAGCTCCCTTTGAACTGGACGACTTCTTGAGATTGGGCACTTGGTTTTCCTGATTCTGCCATATTCTTGTCTATTACTCCATCTATGGAGATCAACCTGGGGTAAGTGAAGACACTTCAATGTCTAAATGTGTTTGTCAGCAATCAGTGACCTCAGGAGGGGCTCCGATGTCGTGCCCCGCCAGGCCTTGGCTTGTAGCATCTTGCATCATTCGCGATACTGCAGAAATGCTCTGTCATTTTCAGTGGGAATTCGATTATTGGAGGAAACAAATATTCCAGTATTTAGTGTACTCAGAACTCCAGGTCGTATGCCAAGGTATGATCACAAATCTTCTCGCGAACGTGGTGGACCTTCAGGTGTGCAGGATGCTGAGCATAAACGGCCACATCTTCTGGCTTCTCCAACGTCGACACGAGTCCAAGGTCATATCCAAGTGCACGATGAGCAGTCGAAGCTAGTGGAGGGCCGAAGTCAAATTTGACGAGTCCTGTTGATGCGACATCGTCAGTTTGTTGTTGTGCAAGGACCAGAGGGCACGACTGACCTGGTACCTGCCCAACCTGGAAACCCTAGTAAGCGGTTGCAATCGAAGACTTCGTATTCCTATACGACTTACCATTGCTCGTCCTGCGGCTTCAAGCTCCGCGATCTGCTCCTGGGTGACACCAGGCTTCAACTTGAAGAGCACTGCGGCGATGCTGGTAAGCGGGGACATGCAATAGATCGTGGGCGCTGTCTACTCACCAATGTGGTAGACCCCCATGTTTGGAATGCGGTTGCTTGAGTAATCAATCTAAGAAGATAAAACTGCCGAGTTGGTAAGTTGCAGTCGACAGGAGCAAAAGTGTATCTGTACAGTATATGGACACGGCCACGGTTGAAAGATCAAGCGGGAAGCCGACATCGCTTCTTGGCCCAGAACCTCACTCCAACTGTTACTTGCGGAGTCTTTCTCCGACACATCGATTTCGTCCGCCGGGTCACCAGGGTGACCGTGTGCTGCTTGATAAATTTCGCCTAAAGAGGACATCGCAAGCCATGCACAAAGCGATGGCAGACGATGCCTTTAGGTCAAGGTCTTTCATTGCCCGCGAATGGACCTACGGTGCTGCTAGCCCCGCTCCATCTTCTAGAATGCGTCAAGGCTATGGAACCCCGCAATTCTCGAGGTCCAGGATTCATCACTGTCGCATGGCAATGTAGATGCAACTCCGTTTGACCTCGACACGAGGTCGCAAGGGACAACTCTACAAGCGCATCTGTTCACATCCTAGTCAGAGAACGACGCACAGACGAGCATTTAATAGAAGATGGCATGGAACCTTCCTCTTGGGGCAGATTTTCTTCCAAACTTCTTCACCAGTTCAACAACTGCTGGCATGGACGCCATTGGTACTTGCCTGCAAGGCCAGAGCACTGTGCTTGGTGCTCTCCCATCAGCGTTCGCAGATGTCAATGCCGTGTTCCTGAATCATAACCTAGCAGTGATTCCCGGCGAATGGCAATCTGGCCCAATTCGTAGGCACACGAAATCATGCTTTCCCGTACATATTATGCTGACGATCTTCAGAAAGTGCATTTTATGACATCCAAGCCGAAGAGTCATGTATGGCATCCGTGCTGAGCCAAATCAAAGCCGCAGACTTCATCGCCTACGATCACGACTTCTTCGATGTGATCGGGTCAAAAGCGAAAATTGAAAAGATTCAGACGTTCCCACCTGATTTGAAGCACGTCCACGAAGCGCCAGTCTACCTGCCAGAGTCCAATGAGCTGCTATATAGCGATACATCACTCACAGGTCTTCTCTTCGCGATCAACATCGACACGCATGCAGTTCGACAACTTAACCTGGAGCCGGCGCTGCAGAACGTGAACGGAGGTACGAGACACAAAGGCCGAGTCTATGTAACGACCAACGGCGGCAGCGTACGCGGAATCTTCGAAGTAAATGTCACCACAGGACGAGCGGAAGCCATTGTCAATCACTATCGCGGGCGGCATCTGAATAGCCCAAATGATCTCATCTTCGATTCGAAAGGCAATATGTATTTCACCGATCCGGATTACGGTGTCGACAGTAAATGGCCAGGTGTGCAGCCCTCTGAGCTGCCAAACTCGGTATACCGCGTAGATGCAAAGACGAGATCCGTGCAATCGCTCACGGTAGGCGTTGTTACCAAGCCTAATGGCCTGGCACTGTCTGCGGACGAAAGTATACTCTACATCGCAGATTCGAACACAACAAGCGAGGTGCTGAAAAGCGAGCGAGGCGTGTGGGCATTCGACAACCGACCCAAAGGGCTTCTGGAGAATCCTAGACTGGTCTATCTCGTGGAAGGAGGATGGCCAGACGGACTACGTATCACAAAAAACGGCTTGCTCTTTTCAGCTGTATATGGAGGCGTGGATGTCGTCGATCCGAAGACCGGCTTCTTGCTTGGCAAGATTAACACGCCTGATGACATTGTGTTCAATTTGGAACCAGCTCGTGGCAAGGGTCAGTGGCTGTTGACTGGACAGAATCATATTTATAAGGTGACTATCAAGGAGCAGCCTTTAAAGGAAAGATAGCTGGATATACTTGAGTTAGGCTCTCTCCAAATTGAGGCTTCAAGCAATAGTCATCTTATCAACACCTGATTTGTTTAGTATCCTGCCGGCTTCGCGGTAGATGTCTCGCCATACGAGGCTCCAACAGCAGTAGTAGTGGTATACTCGTTGATAGGCGCCGTCTGATTTGGTAAGAATGGAGCCTGCGTGTTAAGTGACGGCAATGGCGCAGTCGTGTTTTGGCACACGCAACCTTGTTCGAGAGATGCGATGCTTGTCGCAGGTGGGCCATTATGGCACCTGAAAGTAATAGGTGTAAGCGATAGTCACTGTCGCACATGTGGTGGTGGGGGCAGGGCCTCCACCTATCACTTTACTTACCATGTACTTGTGGTAAACCCGCCAACAGTAGTACTGGGTGCTTCCGATGCTGGTAAGAATTGAGCCTTCACCAGCACTGGGATAACACCGCCGGTTGCAAGTCGGAAGCGCTGATGACCGATGACATCCAGGATTGTCGTGACAGTACCACTGTGGGATGTAAATGAGATCCAGGTGTGGTCATCGTTGGTGAAGACATCGTCCAGCAGAGTGAGCATACGCTTCTCGTGAGCGCTGTCTGATTCCGCAGTAACGCCGTTCCAGAGCTCGTCGTACTCATTGAAGCCTTCCTCGAGCACGAAGTTGGGATATGTCTGAGTGATATAATTCGCGTTGCCCCTGTGGTCGCAAGTATGTATCGAAATGCCTTCGCGAAGCAGCTCCTTGACGACAGGCTCGAAAGGATAGTACACAGGGAAATCCAGGCCAGATCCGAAGGTTGTATTGGCAGTCGCCAGACACCTCTTCATAGGTGAGGTGTAGTAGCTTTGGGGGCGCGGGATCTTCTCGACTGCGATTCTGTCCTTCCAATAGTTGTTCGCGATCTGAGCCTGCAAAATTCCAGCTTCGGTGAGCTGAGCATCCTCCCTGCGGACGATCAGTAAGGTCTCAGAAGAGCAGAACTGAGGACATATGCTCGTTCTTACCAGTACAGACTGCCATTGCCTGTGAGTTGTGCCCAATAGCAGTTCCACGCAGGAGTACCAAACGTGCTCTCTGCCAAATTATGGAAACCCTCGCCATGACGACCCATGAAGATGACCTTGTACACTGTGTTCGCGTCCGCTGCGGCATTCAAGGCGTTGACCTCTCGCTCAAACTTCTGCCACTGCGTGAGGTTCGCAGTAAGCCCCTCAGTCGATTCATAGGTGCGGCTGATCAGGCCAAAGTTGTTCAGAGTCTGGGTTGCGTTAGGATAGACATGTGTTGCAAGCTGGTCTTTTCACGAACGTAATTGAAGGTCGAGGCATTCGTGCTAGGTTCGTCTTGTAGGAAATATCCCGTCACTGTAGTGTAATTGATGTAACCATTACCTGCCACCTGCAGAGATGCTGCGTATGCGAGCGATGCCATTCCGGCAATCATGTTGATGGCTGGAATCATGATGGAAGGTGCGATGTCTCGTCGCCGAGCGTGGAACAAATTGCCATGTCTCGAGGCGAACAGAGACTATATGCATCCTCAATATCGGCTCGGCATAAGACCGTATCACAGCACATCTCGCTTGAATGCTGCATGGTGGATGATTTGCCGATGGAGCTTTGTCAAGACGGACATGCTTCCAATTAAGCTTCCAAGACTCAGCACGTGAACTCAAAGTGGAGCCGATTCCGAGCGCGCTTGGCTGCTCGTGTGAGCACGCTCACACCGCACGGCGATCTGTTCCCAACAGTCCCGGTCGTTGAGAGCTAAACTACATGCTGACTCCATTAACTTTGCCAGCACTGATGTATCTTCCATTACTATCACGCAACGAGATGTCTGAGATCGAAACACCACGATCTACCGCAGCACAACGAATGCTAGGAGTGGGAGAATTGCTCGAAAACGTCCTGCTCTTCGTCGATGAGGCTGATGTATTACGCTGCCGCCGTGTGAATCGGAAGTTCTTCGAAGTCGTCACCTATTCCATAACACTTCGACGAATGCTATACCTTGATGTGGACGATGCAAGCGACGACAGAAGCATCAACCCATTAGCGCCAACCTGGTTCCATCACAAAAAATCTGGTTATCGGAGCAGCACAATCGCCGCCCGCATCGATCTGGTAGATCTTTGGGCTCAAGCGCAAGCCGAAGTCAAGCCCTTGTGGCATAAAATGTTCATTTCAAAATCGAAGACGAAGACTTGTGTGATACCTGTCGGATCTCACACGACTGTGTTCTATCGACGAAGCTACCCAGATGGCATGACTTTCGATGATCTCCTCTCGGCACTAATCGCCGCTTTCGAGATCAGGAAAGGCCGGCGCTCGAGTCGGGAGAGACTAGAAGAGCTCTCGTACGACAATTCTGTGCTCATATACTGGACTTGAGGCTTCGTTGGATCGCGTGTTCCATCTTGACAGTCAAGCGAGTGCAAACCTGAACAATCAAGCCCCGTCAAGCATGCACCAGCCAAGCCCGACTTGTGGATAGGCTGGTGGCGCATCAGGCTGTTCGCCAAGAACAAGATATCTGAGCGATTCTCCGCTTTGCGACGACTCAATTCTTCAAGCCGAGCCATGTCCGCGTTGCATTGAGCGTGTTCATGTCATGCTGAACGCGCGCCGATATGTTTGGCTTCAAGCTGGCCTTGTCTGTGCATGGGGAAGGTTCAAGAGTAACTTATGAAGTGGAGCATCAGCAAGCAAGCGAAGATACTCAATTGTATTAGGTCTTTCCCCTCGAACGCAATCTTTTGTTAGCGAATAAGCCGATTCTGCTCCATCCAATCTTCCAGCAGCTTCCCGATTTGCTTGAACGAGACTGGCTTCACCATGTACAGATTCATGCCGCTTTCGAATGCCTCTTTCTGATCGCTTCCCTTTGCATTTCCCGTGAGCGCAATGATGAGTGCAGGTTTCGAGGTACTTTCAGCTCCAGTTGACCGCCCTTGCTCGGCTTCGAACCGTCTAATCTGTCGGGCAGACTCGTTGCCGTCCATGACAGGCATCGAGAGGTCCATGAAAACGATATCGGGTAGGAAGCTCTTGTATATCTCAAAGGCTTGCAGTCCATTCTCCGCCGTTCTCGCCATTGTAGCATCGTAGCCGATCTTGGAGACATATGTGTGCAGGAGCTGCAGGTTCAGTCGATTGTCGTCCACGAGTAGCAGTCGCGGCCTTCGAATTGGTGTCTCTGCTTGCCTCTCTGACGAAGCGTCACCCTCAATGGCCCTAGCTTGTTGCGATGAGGTGGCACGCACTACTGCAGCTAGCTCAGAGGCGATGGCCGGTGACTTCTGCTCAGTGCTAGGATTGACCGCAGATTCCAGCTCTGGCTCTCCGGGTCGCTGGCCAACATCCTTGTCACGTTGCAGTGAGAAGGTACTTTCACGTCGAGGACTAGGTTTTGGCGGAAAAGGGAATCCTCCATCTTCACTAGCACTAATCTCTTTGTGGTACTCGCTCAGCGTTCGTGGTGTGACGCGATACAGGCGATCTCGAGCCGGTGCCGGAACTGCCTGCGGTACGCCTCCAATTCTGCCTTTGGCGCTTGAGCAATGCGGAACACTTTGCGGAGACAAGATCGGTGTTGAGTGTCGAGGGTGCGAAGACTGCAGCGGGACACGCGACACGGACTGAATATCAAGCTTCTGCTTTGCGGCCGGAGACTTCGTTAACTTGTCAAGGGATCTGGAGATCGCGCGGGCTAGCTTGTAGGGACCGAATGGTTTACAGAGCACCACGACTTGTTGACTTGTGATGTCCTTCGTCAAGATCGCTTGCCTAGAAGGGCTGGCGCATAAGATTATGGTACTCTGCAACGACAGCGTGTCCAGGTAATCTGGCCGCCGTGCGAGTAGGGTCGGAAGATGAATCTCGTCAACAATAAGCAGTGTCGCCGGACAATCGAAATCCCAAGTCTGCAGAGTTGGAAACCCGAACCAACCAGTAAGGTATTGGACCAAGGCAGAATGTACTTGCGCAGCGCCTTGCGTCTGGGCAAAACTATCATGTTCCAAAGCGGGCTCATATATTGCGGCTTGAGGTGGGTCCCGCAAAGCCTGGAGAGCGAGCACGCTGGGGTCCTTTTGCCGGGATTGAGGGCTTATAAGGGTAAACTCCGAACTGCTTGGGGTTGTCGCCATTCTGGGTGCGCATGCTGGGCTGCAGCTAGCCGTTCTCGGTGCCTTCACTGGCAGAGTGACCAATACGATCGTGCCAACATTCACAATTGATTTGATGTCGATCTGACCGGAAAGCGCGTTGACAATGGAACGAACGATACTGAGACCTAGTCCGGTGCCGGCTGCCTTCGCATTTTCCTGGGAGAAAGGTGTGAAGATCTTGCTGCGCAGATACTCTGGAGAAATGCCCTGTCCGGTGTCGGTGACTTTGATCTGAATGGCCGTTGGTCTCTTGTCGGTAAACTTGACACTTGTTGCCTGCTCATCAGCAACTTGCATCCTTTGTAAGGAGATTGTGATCACTCCATGTTTGGTGTACTTCAGCGAGTTCGAGAGCAAATTCATGACAATTCGTCTGATCGCACCGGGCTGTGTTGAAAATGACCACTCAGCGGGTGGTGCGATATTGAGGACAAGCTCGACTTCAGGCCGAAACGCCTGCAGAATCCTTCGCATCGACGGGTGGATCCCCAACGATGGAAAAGCGGTGATTAGGCTGCTCACCGGATCATCGAAGCCAAGATTCGTTCGTACCCTCGCCAAATGGCCAACCGCTAGTCCATCGACGACCTCTTCCGTGATTCTCGCCACATCACAGTATTGATCTGTCGCAAAAAGTGGCTCGTTGCGTATGCTGCTGGAGGTTGGCATGCTCTCGCTCCTGTCCAGGCAAGCTTGTGACGAGCAGTCTGAGTCCATCAAATCCTTCCTCTTCAGCGTGTTGACTTTGCTGTAGTCCAGGACCATTGCCACCGTATCCAGCAGTGTATGAGCACATGCGTCCATGGTGTTGATGCAAGAAGTCTGAAACTGATCGAGCTCTGTGTCCTGCAGGAATTCCACGGATGCCAAAATGCCGTGAAGGGGGCTGCGAAGTTCACTGGAGATCGCACATCAGCAAATGCCCAGGAAAGCACGAGAACAATCAACAGCCATGGTTTGGCATTCGTCCTGAAGTTACAATGCACCTCAGATGCTGCGCGCAAGTAGGATCTCCTCGAATGCACTTACTGCGATACAGAGCCGATGAAGTCACTCTTCTGCTGATCCGCAAAGACTGTGGCCAGGCGTACAATCTCAGCTTTGATGGCGTTCGTGAAGGACAGCATTTGAAGGTAGTCCATCTCATAAGAGAAAACACGATAGCGCGAGTTCGTAAAAGCGAAACACGAAGTCCATCGATTGAGATTAGCATGGAACATGGGCACAAAAATGACCTGTTTCGCTTGAGGGAATTGACGTCGTAATAGCACAAGCTCGAACAGCCTGCTCGATAAACGTCCACCGATCGGACGACCTTCGTAATCGAACAGTGATGTGCCAACCTGCTCTGGAATGTTGTATAGCTTGCCACGTGGGTGCCTTTTGCACATTCTCTGCAGTTCAGGCGGTGTCAAGGTGATTGCGAAGCATGGATCTGCTCGACCAAAGTTCTGGGGTGGCCCATCATTATTACTCACGGAGGCTGCGGCCAGGACGACCCGTTCTTGCATGTTGCCGCTGTATGCGGAAGCCGAGCGGTCCACCGAAGGGGTGCGGCTTCGAGACGTCTGGACAGGACTTGCCGTGGGCCGCATGCCAGGTGATCCGATATTGTTGTGGTCGGCTGAGACGCGTCGATTGATAGGATCCGTGCTGTCGGCAAGCGCATTTGTATCGAGTAAGACGACCCCACCGCAGCCAGAATCGGAGAGGTCCAGAGCTTGACGTAAAAGATAAGCTGCACGGTCAAACGTGCGCTGGTGGTCAGCTTCAGTCACATTCTTTTTGGCGTCTCCAGGCTTGGTGCTATCACGCCCACGCGGCATGCCCGGACTTGCCGGTGGAACATCCAGGAAAGCGTCCCGATCGCGTAGAGGCGTCGGTGATCGACTGCCTCGCGGATCTTCGATATCACGAGTTGCCTGATCGTCATATTGTTCAATATTGCTTGACGCTTCTGATCTCGTTCGCTCTCGATTGCCGTTGCATACTTCGTCCCTCCGGTCTTGTTCGCTTGAGCGACTGATGGCTTTGTCCCCGCCGCTGTCCGGGAAGTGGCTGAAGTCGTCTGTGGAGATTGTGGGAGTCTGTGCGGAGAAGTCGCTGTTGATGCGCAAACTGTCGGTTCGTCCATTAGGAGATTCAATTTGCTTTCGAGGATTCATGTGCCGCGACCTGAAGCGATGCTCTGGGCTGATGAAGTCTGCCATACACATGTTCATGTAGATGGCGCGCTGCTTCTCATGAGCCTCTCTGACAGTCTTCATGTGCACCATGATATTGTGGGCAATAGTGTACAGTACTACGAGATTGGTCAGCATCAGTACGATTTGCGGAGAGCGAAGAGCATGCCTTTTAGTCGGGTTAAACTGGTCGAAGCTCTGGGTCGATTGTCTAGGAGAAAGAGGGCGCCGATGTTGATGTCATTCTCAGTGCGCAAGGGAAGTCCGCAGTAGTAGCGAAAGTAAGGTGCGGAGGTGACGAACTGGTTGTCTTTCCAGCGCGGATCCTTGGTCAAGTCGAGAACCTCGTAATGCGCGGGTATATCTTGGCCGTCAACGCTGCGAGGCTCTTGCGCAAGAGTCCATTCCACTAAACCGCCCCTCTTCGGCATACTGATGCTGCCATACTACAGTCCATCGTCCACATGCTCGGAGCGGCTGGTGTCTTCAAGATCGAGTGACTTCGTCGCCTCTGCCACGAAGTAGCTCCTGTTCTTGTCCACCAGGCCGATCATGGCACGCTGTACATCGAGCCTGAGGGCTGCAAGTTGAGCATGTGCTTGCAGTACGGTGTCGGGGTAAGGAAGGAAGACGGCCTCATCCGCAGCCTCTTTGGGAGGGCGATAGTAACTGGTTGAATGTACCCGTCAGCAGGAAAAGAGCAGGCAGGGGTGGAGGCGCGCACTGGAAAAGCTCGCGGGCTCGCTCTTCGCCCACTTCCTCTGGCTCCACAAAATCGTCGCCAATGTCCTCGAATGGATGGCCGCTCATGGTGGCTGCGTGCTGTTGCTGGTCTCGGAGACTTGATACAGTGGGCGACTATCACAGCGGAGGGCGAAGTGGACAGCGAAGTCTTCGTGGACAGAATGCCAGGTAGTCATGCAGTAGGAATAGGTGTGTCCGCGAGAGGACAAGTGCTCGGAGTGATGGGAGTTGGTTTGCACCGGCGTGAAGCTGTCTGCGCAGGCCACAGCTAGTCTGTAGCTCCTGCATCTGCTGTGAAGGCGGATGTGACTGCTGGACGGAGCACGCTCGACTTCTCTCCTTCTCGGGCCGAAACTCGATTGCCGGGTAGAGAGCAGGTCCGAGGTGCGGCACTTGTCGACTGTGGCTGCTCAATGGCTCCGGGAAGGACGTTGATCCGTATTGCAAGATCTTGATCGAATGAATCAAGTAGCTCTGAAGTCTCTGCTCATTCAAGCACAAGCCCGCCCTCACCTCATCACTGGTGGTCGCGCCTCCTTGTTCCACTTGACTCTGCTACACAGCCATTCCACTGCTTCTCTGACTCCAGTGCCTGTCAGAGCGCTGAGCGGCAACACCCTACTGTCTCTCACATTCTGTCCCTTCTCGCCTTCGAAGACCTTCTTGACTAGTCCCTCCTTGATGCGCACCACCTCCACGCAGTCCTCTCGATCCTGTTTATTTGCCAACACCAGGATTGGCACTCCCTCTGTCATGTCGTTCTGCAGCACGTCCTCCAAAACCAATCTGCACTCATCCAATCTTCCCGCGTCCAGGCCTGCGGATGCTTCAGACAGGCGCGTGATGTCGGCATCTCCAATATCGGTGCTGTCAATAACGAAGACAATGGCGTGGCAGCTGCTGTAATATGACTGCCACAGCCCTCGCAGGGTATGCTGGCCGCCAACATCCCATATTTTCAAGTACATCTCGGGTAGGTCAACGAGGCTGACATTTTGGCCGACGGTCGGCACCGTGTTGAGCTTCGCATCGTAGGCGGCATTGTAGATGCTCTTGATCTGCTCGAGCAACGTGGTCTTGCCGGCATTGTCGAGCCCGAGCAGGAGGATGGAGTATTCCTCCTTACTGGTCGCGTGCAAGTAGAGCGACTTGACGAGATGATACATCTCTGCTACCGGGGCGAACGAGTGGGCGGGCTACTCTTGCGCATGCTGAACTACATTCCCGAGCGAGAAAGAGTGCACATTTGGCGCAGGCGTTTGCACGCGCATGATTCTCGCGCTGACACGCAGCAGCAGGCGTGCAGCATTGGCATTGGCCGAACGCGCCAGCCAGCAGCCAGCTTTGGCAGTCACGGGATCCCCACTTTGCCAAGGCGCGCACCTACGGGATTTGAGGCTGGTCCTTCTACTACACACTGCTTCTGCCGCTGACCACTCCGTTCATCGTACAATCCGCAGCAAAGATGGCACCCGCAGCAACCGGAGGCAAGAAGCAAAAGAAGAAGTGGTCCAAGGGAAAGGGTGCGTGAAACTGTCCTCCCGCCCGCGACAGCGCCACCGTCGACACCAACTGCGCCCGTCGAAGAATGCGCTTGCTAACTCGCCTCGCTGCACAGTCAAGGACAAGGCCAACCACGCCGTCATCTTCGACAAGAACACCACCGAGAAGCTCAACAAGGATGTTCAGTCGTACCGCCTCATCACCGTTGCCGTCCTCGTCGACAGATTAAAGATCAACGGATCGCTCGCCCGCAAGGCCCTGAAGGATCTGGAGGAGCGTGGTGTTATCAAGCAGGTTGTCGGTCACAGCGCGTGCAAGATCTACAGTGAGTAGCGTCCCCGAAAACGAAACGATGGCAGAGAGATGGACAACCGACTCCCGAGATCGCTCGAGCCCGGACGATCATGACACAGCAGAACGAAGACTGACGATACACAGCACGCGAGGTCGGCGGTGGCGAGTAAGCGATTCGGAGTTGCGATGCATGCACCATCAATGATGATGTTCTCTACGGCGCACGGAAGGGTATTTCCATATCGAGGGCAGGCACAGGAAGCGGACATGCGAAATTCTTGATCGCATCAGCTTCGGCCCAAAGAGGCCGAGCACACAGAGTGCTTTATAGCTCCGCCTAGACAGCAGCAACGAAACGAAGAAACTTGATTGCCACGACACATGAGTTATCTGGGTACTTGGACAGATTCCACTAATTTTGCTGGGAAAAGACGTCAGCAAGCACAATGGATTTTGTGACTGCGGGGCCAGCCGATTAGTGGCAGTGACTGTTGGCAACTGCATAGTGCATTGTCAGGCCACGCTCGAAGATCCCAATGCTACCACCGAGAACTCGATTATGACTCGTCTGCACTGAAGCCCTCCCACTCGTCCTCGTCTTCAGTATGCTCGCGCTCCTGTGTTTCGGCCACTACTGAATCAAGACCACCAGCCTCCTCCGCCGAAGCATTATCCCTGACAAAGCCCGCAACGAAGAAGCCCATCGTCCCGTCTTCCCCGCCCTTGTCACATCTAATACATGCGTCTGCCAGGACTGTCACATCCGTGGTCATGTTCGAATCAACCAGGCTCTGCATGGCGTCAACCTTGCCCCTTTTGTGCCATCGCTTCATGCCATCGACCTGCTCTTCCCGCTTCAACACACGCCAACCTCGTGCAACAGCAATATTCGACTGAAGGGCCTTTAGCACGACTTGCTCGTTCTCCTCGTCATGTAGAGAGCAAGTCGAGTACGTGATCCGTCTGGCGTTCGGAAAAGACATGGCGTGTTTGACAATCTTGAGCTGAAAGCCCGAGAGATTTTCCAATCGCTTCTGGAGCTTCTCCTTGTCCTGCTCGGTTTCTGGCGCCTCCTCTAGGACCGCCTCTTCCTCCTCAGTTTCGCTTTTGATCTCCGCCTGTTTGTTTGCCCCTCTCTTCCGCTTCTTTCCTCTTGCTGCAGAATCTTCCGCAACAGCTGAGGGCAAGTGAAGGGTTACAGTGGCTTCGTCACGCCCGAAAATTCCGCTTCCAGAACAGCTTGGATCGAGTATTAGGCCTGTGACGTTTGCAAGCTGTTGCTGTTTGGGTTCAAGCCTCGTGAAGTCTTGCTTGGCCTTCACTGTGACAATCTTTTCGGCTCCTGCCATTTTCACCATCTTCTGTAAAGTCTTGCTGCGCCCTTCATCCCGCTCGCATGCGAAGACATTGCGATTCGCGCCAACGAGGGCAGCCACGTGCGTCGTCTTGTTGCCCGGAGCAGCACAGGCATCAATCACATCGCCTTCTTCTGAGTGCGGGTCGAGGAGGTACGCTGGAAAGCAGGATGCTTTCTCTTGCAGTATGAGCTTACCAGCGCGGTATGCTTTGAAAGTCGTTGGTTCCTCTGGGCTCGCAATTGCCACAAGGTCTGGGATATGTCGGTCTACGTGAACGAGTCGACTTTCGGCGGGCGCGTGAATGATCTCCTTCAAGGTCTTGACTTCGGTGAAATTCGAGAAAGTGCCGTGTTTCAGCTCCTCGTCCAAGGTAGTCTTGAGTGTATTGATGCGCATCCAACGTGGATGTCGAGTTGCGGGCTGACCATTTGCAGACGGCTGGGCATCCCTAATAGCTTGCGCATCGATATCTTTTCGGAGGTCATCCAGTGATCCAAAGCCACGTCTCAATCGTGCTTTGGTCAGCTCTGCCGAGAGTCGAACTTTGTGTCGACTTATGGATGTATTCAAGCCATGAGAGGCAGGAAGTGCGATGCCCTTCTTCGCTAGAAAAAGGTCATGAACGAGCAGGAGGGCCAGAGTCGGTGTCAGCTGCGACCATGTCAGTATGCAGTTTCCATCGCAGCGCACGATAGAATTCATGTACATTCTTCTCGACTCCGAGCACGCCACTCTTTTCAAGCACTTCTGATAGGACTTGGCTCCATTTTGCAGTCTCTGTCGTCAGAGCGAAAAGCGCTTTGGGGTCACTTTTCCATGTCTTCTTGCCGAAGACTAGCGACTTCAATGAGCCTCCTTGCTTCTGTGCAGCGGTCAGGATCTCTGCTGCTTCATGATACAGGGACATGTTGATGAAGAGTTGGACTTTTTGGGCAGAAAATGGAGGCTAAACTGAAGTTGGCCTGACTACGAGACCTCGATTTTGTAAATCGCGACCAATGTTCGTAGTTGCTCCCAGAACAACTGCATGTCAGGTTATCATCCATCGAACGGCCTCGCATAACACTATATAAGTGCTTGATCAGATATGTGATTAGGCGCGTGTGAAAATAGTCGCGAAAACTGCAGAGCTTCCATTGTGACCTCGCGTCGAGACCCGAGGACTGTTCTCGTGCCGAGCTCGGCCCAATGTCGACATGACAGCAACGAGTGAGCGACACTTCATCATGCATGAACATTTTTAGCGTGGACCCATTCGCAGACTTGGGACTTCAGACCGCTCACCAGGCTGATTGTGCTTTCACATTCGCCCCAGAGTCAAGCCAGCAGCGTTGGTAATTACTAGCACTTACTTCGTCAGCAATAGCGAGCCGCCATGCACATTCTAGTGAGTTTCGCCCCTTCGTACGACTTGCAGTAAGAACTATCGCTGACTCGGGTGGAATAGTTAACGAACGACGATGGGCCACCGTCGACAACTTCCTCACCATATATTCTGCCATTCGTACAAGCTCTCGAATCAGCAGGTCACACCGTCTCTGTCATAGTGCCCGACACACAGCGCTCCTGGATTGGTAAAGCACACATAGTTGGCCAAGATGTTCGTGCCACTTACTACTGGCCTCCTTCACAAGTACCGGATGAACACCGCAACCCGTCAACGTCTGGTGGGGACAATGGCTCATCATCTCACGACGATGGGACATATCCTTGGGTGCTTGTGAATAGTACTCCAGCAGGTTGTGCACAGCTAGGACTGAGCCAGTTCTTCAACGACAGAGGCCCCATCGATCTCGTCATCTCAGGCCCAAACTATGGCCGAAACACAACTGCCGTCTTTGCCCTTTCCTCTGGAACTCTGGGAGCGGCCCTGGAAGCATCTGTGTGTGGCTACAAAGGTGGGGCCCTCCGCTTCTAAGGATTGGGATCTAGATTGAACCGACAGCTGACTTTCACATGTTTCCAACAGCAATCGCCCTCTCATTCGCCTTCTTCGACCGCCTCAACGACCCCGTAATCGTCGCCGAATCCTGCAAACAAGGTGTCCGAGTAGCCGAATATCTCTACAAGAATGCCCCATGGGACCCAGCTCAGCTCTATTCCGTCAACGTGCCAGTCAAGAAAGGCTGTTCCGAAGCACCAGTCCGTTGGACAAAAATGCTTCAAAACCAATGGAAACGTGGCGCCTGTTTCCAAGAACTGAACTCTGACGCCACAGTAGACGATCCAGCTTCGGAAGAGGCTAAGCTGAGGCAACAGGAGTCGAGCGGAAACGACAACCGAGAGCCGAATGGAAGTGCAACTCCACAGGATAAGTGGAAGCACAGGCACTTCAAGTGGGCTCCGAGGTTCACTGATGTCTATGAAAGTGTTGAGAAGAACGGTCCAGGTTCCGACGGGTGGGCGGTGAAAGAAGGAGAGACTTCGATTACTGCATTGAAAGCGAATTTTATGCATGCTGAGGGCTTCGAAGGTGAGGTGAAGCTGTGATCCTGATGAGAAAGGCTAAAGTTTTTGCCCGCACTACATAAATCATTCGACATGGGTATCATCCAAACATAGATCTCTTTCTGCTGACCAAGATCTCCTCACACGTCTTGTTCCTGCACGTTTCCAAATCTCCTCGAGAGCATCTCGTCTATCTCCCTGCTTGTTCTCGGACCATCAGCGATCATCGTGAGACCGGGCTCCGTTCCAGTTCGCTTCGGCTTGGCAAAGCCTTCTTCCAGGCTGGTCTCCATTGTTCTCGGTCTGCTCAGTAGTTGCTCAACCTCCATTTCCCTTCTCTCCTGCTCAGCAGCCGCCTCTTGAAGTTCCAGGCTAGTCTTCTTAGTTCCGTGGTTCCAGCCCTGCTGCAACCATGGAGCACTAGCCTCTTCGAAACGCTTGCGCACTTCCAGATCCTGCTCTAGCGTTTGGAAAGTCTCCACATCGGTAGGCATAAATGCGCATTTGACAGCTCGGATGCCGATCTCCATGATCGACACTGCGACGACACTAATAATTAGGGCCATCCACCACATGCCCTCTCGTCCGAAGCGTGAGAATAGCCCATCTCGAACACTATACTTGAGGCTAGGAGCATACACAGCGCTCAAGATAATATTCCAGAGGAACCAGCCTCCGACAGATAGGAAGACGGCGAGGAATGCCATGATGGACTTATACCGCTGCTCGATGACTTGTAGCTTGATAGCGATGATGATAACGCAGGCCGTAAAACTCATCGATCCAAGCCCAAAGACATCGTTTGAGGACGAGAAGATCGCATCTCCGTAAAGGCCCCATACAGAGAAGAAAACGATCATGGCGCCGGCAATGGCAGTGAATATCCATCCCGTGAAGACCTTGATATTGAAGCCTGCTGAGCGTTGTCCTTTCGTGTAGAGCTCCGGAACTGCGATGAGTGTGGATGCTCTCAGGTCTTGCTCGAAGATGCCAAGGAAAATAATCGTTAAGCTTGTGAAAAGCGTGTTGAACATGCTGAGGGACCACGATTCGTACAGACTCGTTCCGCTGTAGCCAGAGTATCTCTGGTATCTGTTAAAGGGAAGTTAGCGTGATTCTCGATCATGCCTATTGCACCAGAGGGCGTGATAGTCGGTGCGTCGACCGCCCAAGAGCGTTCATACAAGGCGCTAGGAGGCGTGCATCACTTACAAGGCTTGCGTCAAGTAGAAAAGCATCTCTTTGTAGAAAGTGCCTGCGTCGATGTTAGTGAACACGGTCATGTAAGTGAACAATTGATGCAAAGATGGAAGGCGAGTATCTTGACTCCCGCCATAGCGTCACGTGCAACCTGTGCCTCGTCCAGCGAAGACGGCACGGCTGTGATCGCTTTGGCGGAAATCGACCGAAGTTTTGTTTGTTCGAGAGAGCAACGCTGGCAGAACTACTCCCCGCATATTGCGAAGAAAAGTCCGGAAATTGAAAATTCGAAAAGTTCGAGGTTGACTCACCAACAGTATACTTGCAAGTCCGGATGTAGTTCCACCTCCCATGAACGAGAAGCAATGGGACGAGGAAGCGGAACTGAGCAATACTGTAATCGGATGTGCGCGCTGCTTGTAAGCCTTCTTTTCCAGTGATGCCAATGCCTACCGAGGCCTCTCGGATCATGGCGATGTCGTTAGCACCGTCTCCAATTGCCAGTGTCACGGTCCCTTTGATACGCTGTTTGATGGCTTTAACAAGGCCAGCCTTCTGGCTCGGTGAAGCTCGGCAGCAGATGACTGAGTCGGTCAGGATGGCGAGATCCAAGAACAGAGCGTGGAGAGCATCATCTGATTGGATCTGGGACAATGTGCCGCCATCGATAACGACGACAGAGTGAGCGATATCGCCCCGATTGATATCAATGATGCCTGCAGCAATACTGTGCTCGACGTCGCCTGCTTCAGAGTCCAGAATTGTGACTGACGAGTAGTCCTTGATGAGTCTGCAGCTGTGGCCGATATTGATAGCAGTCTCACGCTTGTCACCTGTGAGCATCCACATCTTAATGTTCGCCCTTCGCAGTCGATCGATCGTTTCCGGCACGCCTTGCTGTAGCTTATCTTCAATGGCGGTCGCGCCACCCAGCTCGAAGCCACACTCGATCATCTCGCCTGCCTTTTCGATGAGCTCGGTACGGTTGACAAGCGATGTGGTCGCATCATGATAGACTTTCTTCCAAGAACGATATTCCTCTTCTGACAGAAACCGATGGCCATAGAGCAGGGTGCGCAGCCCTTCGGTGGCGAAGTCGTTGATGTGTTGCAGGCAGCGCTCGGTTACCACAGCCTCATCTGTCGCTGCAGCTTCGTCGATGGCTGTGTAGTTCTCGATCTCAGATTGATGTGATCCACTTCGCTGTGCCATCGTAGGACGCGTTGTGGAGCGGCGGAAGTGTGAGCTTGCTCTGGGTGAGTCAGTAACGTCATGCTCGCGTTCATTCAGCCACCCGTCGAGGTTATCACGAATAGGACTCAGATGCCCGATGCTTGCCCTTGCGACGCTCCGTCTCGCAAGTGAGTTGCTTGTGCGTGGGCTAGTGACGCTGCCAGCTCGCTCGGCGATGCTACTTTGCCTGCGCAGTGCTTCCTGAGCTTCCATGGATCTGCGCTGGACAGTGTGCTTCTCTATCTCTGCCAATTTCTGCTGAGCCAGGCTAGCCAAGCGCAACCTCTTCATGATGACAGAATCAGCTCCCTTGCAGAGAACCACGATCCTGCTATCTGGCATGCGGATAATGACAGAAGCCCGCTTTCTTGCGCTGCTAAATTCCACGATGTCCAGTACCTCGTACTTCTCGAATACTGGCTGGGCATCACGACCACCGGCTGATATCTTCAGAGTCAGGATAGCGGCATCACGATCGTAAGCGAGGTAACCTAGCTCTTGTGCAGCCCGTACCAGTGCCAGCTCATCTGGCGAGGATGCCTGAAAGGTGATGTTTTCATCGTCATCATTCCCTTCACCACGCTCTGGTAGACAGGTATGGCAAAGGGCGATGGAAAGAATGAAAAGCTTGGCTTTATTGGCAAACGCTGTGTTTGGCTGATGCTCGAGGTATCTGATGAGTTCCCGCGTATTATGTTCCATGGAAGTCAGCGCCGGAACGGCTGACGAGCGCCATTGCGTTGCGGAAGAGCGGCTAGGTCGTGGTTGCGAGTCGCGACGCAGTGTACTGGGACGATTGGAGGCATGGCCAGGATCATTGAGTAGCTCTTCACTAGCTGTCGACTTGCGCGGCCTAGATCGAGACCTTGAAATCGACCTTGAAATCCTTATTGGCTTCTTTTCTTTTCCTTTTGTTCGTTTCTTGTGAAGCAGTGGCTGTGGCTGGCTTTCCGCGTCGTCGAGGTCCATGTCGTGAATGAAAGCATTGCCAGCTACGCTCATTTTGCGAAACTTCATCACATTCTCGGTCAAAGTGCCGGTTTTGTCGGAAAACACGTAACCGACCTGACCCAATTCCTCATTGATAGTGCTCGTTCGGCTCTCAAACGGCGTGTTGGTCGCTGGATCGTACATATCGACATCCGAGTTCATCAACACCATCTGTGATACTTTGATGATCTCCAAGCTGACATAAAGCGACAGCGGAATCAGCGTGTTGAACATGATGATGAAGCTTGTCAAGAGTGGACCGAAGCTGACGGGCGCCTCTTGAATATACCATGCCTTGCTCTCCGTATTGTTCTGCCAGACTTGATAGGCGATTGAGTTAAAGAGGGACAAGAAAATCACGAACAGGACCATCTAGAAGTAATAGGTGTAAGCGATAGTCACTGTCTTAAATGTGGTGGCTTGGGTAGGGCTTCCACCTATGGCTGTACTTACACCGATGACGATCTTGTTGACTAGTGACTGCAAATTGGGCGCCTTCACACGACTGTCCTTTGTAGCATTCATCCTTATCTTGCATTCTTCCCCGGTGTACACCACGAGTCCGATCATGGAAGGAGTGTTGCGTAGGATACTCCCCCGATAGATGACCTCGTTGTTCGTTAGCGGCGAAGTCTTCCCATCAACCGTAAGCCTCCCTTCGAACGCGTAGAGGTCAAGATTAGGGTCTTCTGCGACAATTTCCATTTGGGACTGAGTCAATGACTCGGCATTCTTCGCAAGTTCGACGGTAGCTGGGTTGGGTTGCTTCGCCTTCAAATTGGTCTCTCCATCCAGAGCCATTGTTTCCAAGTAGGCTGTGTTATTTGCATCTTCGCTGGAGAGTACAACAAGATCAGCTGGAGCCGCATCATCACGTTCCAGTTTGATGATATCCCCCACTTGTACAGAGTGCCATTTGACAGTCGCCCAATGTGCAGGGCCGTCAATTGGTACCGAATGGTCACCATCATGCGTGGGTTTCCCCTTCTCTGCGACCACCGGCCTGTACACATGCAGCACTTTCGCTTCAGAATTGTTCTCAGCTTTGTCAAGTCGATGTCGGCGCAGGTCCTCATAGCCCTCTTTGGCCATACTGAGGGAGACGAAGAACAGGAGAGGCGCGATGGTGGTGTACGTTCCAGTAGTCGATAAGCCTGGTATCATTTGCAGTATCGAAACACCCAGGAAGTAGGCATTGGCGAGCTTCGAGAATTGTGCGAAGAGCTGCCGGGGAAGGAAGTTCCAGGCATTGTATTTGGACGAGCGAATGATGTTGCCCACATACGGCTTGCCAGTACGCTCGTCTATGAGGGCTGTCTTCCGCGAAGGCTCCACTGGTATATGCCGTCCATCCTTTGTAGGCGGAATGTCTTGAATGCGTAGAATGAACTTATAGGTTCGCGTGTATGCCGACTTCATCTTCTCGACCGGTAAATGCCTTTTGGCTTGAGTCGCTACCCATTGCTGATAGTTTGGGAGTGCCGATGCACCTCGCAGCTGCCGCGTTGGCTTGAGTGGATGCGAATCCCAATTCTCGTGAACAGGCGTGACTGTAATTGATGTTCTCTGATCCTTCTTGGAGGGCGGCGGCCGTGGACCAACGCTTCCCGAATCGCTCGATGATCCAACTTCCTGAAGCTCGATCGCAGTGGGCGACCTTGTATTCATGTTTCTCATAAATAAAGAGGATCGCAGCGACATGCCTCGCGTCCGACTTCTCGGAGAGAGAATGGGCGATTCAGCACTCTCTGCTCCATTGTTCGGCCCATGACCTGAAGCCTGAGCCAGTCCAGTGTTGACGGACAACTGCGGATTCTTTGAATGTTCAGCACCATCCTCGTTGCGGTCCATCTCATCACTCTTTCGCTTCTTGCTCTTGCGGTGGTTGTCTGCATCTATTGAGAACCGCACTCTATGCTCGTTTGCTGGCGAGTTTGGCGCGTTTGCTGCTCCCTCCTCGGTATGATGTGCCGCAATGCCGTCCCTATGCTCGTCTCTTTCACTGTCGTCGGCTTGTGTTGAGCGCCTGCGCCGAACGCCTTCATCGTGGTCTGCTTGTTTCGGCATGTTTGGAGCTGTTACAGGATACTATTGCTTGGTATGCTCTCGTCCTCGCGGTCGTGCATCTGGACGATCGTCCAGACCATGTCTGATCTGTAAGGATGCAATGCGACTCTAAGCGCGCAAGTGTGCCATTGTTGAGACATGCGACAGAGGCACAGCATAGCACAGCCTTGTGGTCGGCGGCCACTGCAGCAACGCGCGTTTGAAGACCTGCCGAGACCGCGACGTCAAGTCAAGTTTAAGCTCGGCACCCCTGCAGGTCTTTCCGGACCCACGTTTCTGCTTCTCTCGCGCTCGATCGAAGACTCAACCATATTGAAATCGTCCATCTCTTTTGCTTAGATGCATCTGCCACGCAGATTGTCATGCTAGGCGAGCGTGCAGAGTACCAGGCCTTCATTGCCAACTCGAATTGTCCCGGATCAGAGGCCTAAAATAATCATCAGCTTAGCAAGGCTTAATACGAGTACGGCGAAAAGCGCTGGCTGAGCTGGGTAGATCCATCGACGGCATCACACAGTCCAGCGGTCTTGTGTCCATGCCAGACTGCCGAAATGCCAGGGCCTGGGGTGCACATGCGCTTTGAATGATTGAGCTTGGATGTGTTTTCACAGCAGCAGGAAATGGCAGTCTCGCAGCAGACATTTTGGAGTCTCCTGCAGGCATCGGAGCTCCGCCCCGATGTCCACTGTTGGAATATGCACGATAACGGTCTGGCATTGCTCGGCTCCTCCTACGCGTTGTGCTGAAGCATCTAGCGTCAAGACCACGACATCATATACACACCATGACACGCAAAGTTCTTCATGCGAACAAAGGCTTGGTTGAGCAAATTTATGGCGATAGCTTACAGACCTAAGTTAGGAACGATCTAAAAGCGAATGCCCTGATATATGTTAAGACTGGACTACATCGCGCAATCGGATGCTTTTCATTGTATTTCATCGTTCAGTGCCATGCTTCTACATAAATCGATGCTGTGGACCATGCCTTGCTGGGTTCATGACAACAGGGAGTCCACCGCATGCATGAGCAGTTGCAGCACTGTGCGAGTAGCGCATCCCCCACTGCCCGCGCTTACTGAGAAGACCCTCCGGAGATCGTGATGACCTGTCCGTTCACCCATCCACCATCCTCAGAGGCCAGGAAAGCAACAGTCCTTGCAACATCCTCTGGAGTAGCGCATCGCTTCAGAGGGCAATGCTCAGCCATGAGGCCCTCAATCTTCTCAGCAGGCCAATCTGGTGAACCGCCTGGAATGTCTAAAGCACAAAAAAGTCAGCGAGTATTAACAGATATCCACAGAAAGGCAACTTACAATGCCACGCATTCTGCGTGAACATATCCGACTTGATTCCACCAGGAGCCACGCCATTGACCGTAATCCCTCGAGCACCGAAATCGGTAGCAAAAGCCTTGATCATACCAATAACAGCCATCTTGGAAGCATTGTAAAGAACATGGTCCTTAACACCCAACAACCCAGCCGCAATCGAGCTCATCAAGATCAAGCGTCCATTATCCTCAAGATGCTTCCACGCAGCCTGACCAACGAAAAACTGCGCTCGAGCATTAAGGTTGAAAACATGATCATACTTCTCCTCCGTGATCTCTTCCGTCTTATCCCAAGACTCTGTACCGCTGTTGCTCATCACAATATCAATTTTTCCAAACTGCCGCTTGGTCTCTTCAAACAAACGCTCGATTTCGGACTTCTTGCTGACGTCGGCTTGGATGGC
The DNA here is from genome assembly GCA_029490675.1 of Cercospora nicotianae. Lineage (NCBI taxonomy): Eukaryota > Fungi > Ascomycota > Dothideomycetes > Mycosphaerellales > Mycosphaerellaceae > Cercospora > Cercospora nicotianae. Next base: position 2,606,800 of record JANQAT010000006.1, on the reverse strand, counting down.
GATGGCTTTGGCGCCGCTGCCGCACTCTTCGATGATCTTTACGACTTCGTCGGCGGAGGATTTGCTGTTGGCGTAGTTGACTACGACGCTTGCTCCGCGCTTGCCCAGCTCGATGGCGCAGCCTCGACCGATACCGCGGCCGGCACCTGTGATGAGGGCGACTTTGTTGTGCAGCGAGGCAGAGAGCACAAGGACGGGTTGTTGTTCGGAAGCCATTGTGTGAGATGTAGTGATTTTTGTTAGATTGCTGTGAAAGTGCTGCAGATCGTATGAACGTAAGTAGAGAAGCAGGTAGAAGAAGAAACACAGATCACAGCTGGAAAAAGTAGTCGCTGTTTTTGTTTACCGGCCAACATACGAGCTCATATCAACGATCATCAGACTACTTGAAACTCGTCCGGCACCGATAAACGTGTCCGGAGCATTGGTGGGGATCCGCATGGAAAACGTTGTCGTTGTCGCCGTTGGCCTGCAGGCTGGCAACGAAGATGCATATTGGTACATCCACAACGGCCATGCAGTCGGGACCGGTCCAGTATGGATGCAGGAACTGGATGAGATCCCGTCGTAGATTCGCGCTGAAGAAGATCCGAAAGCGCGAGCTGTTGTGGGGCGGCAAGGATGGCGACGGATTTGCCTCCCAACAGCTAAAATTGGGCGAACCATTGGGGTTCCGACGGGCGACGACAGGGTCATCGAGCCTGATGTCAGTTTGCAGAATAAACAAAACAGAAACATGAATGCGATACAATCTTCTGTTGTGAAGCTTTCGATACCATGCTAACCAACCCCGCTGCTAACGGAGGGTAAAATGGTGCTGTCTCGCGTCTATGTTTGACCCTCTTTGGTCATAACGGCCCATACTTTTGGGGCCTTCCACTGTATTACCGCCCTCGAAAACTCCAACGAGCTGAGTCTGATTCTGTGCCAAATCATGGCCGACACCGAAGCAAAAGAGAAGCCCAAAGAAACAACATACCACAATGAAAGCCTCCAGCAGGAACCCAGACAACTCGAATTAATCTTCATTTCGTCGTCCATATCGTCTCAGTCGTGGAATGCCAAAACCACCCAATGCGCCGTAAGAACCAATGCCCTGGCTCCTCAATGTCTGGTTGCATGAGGTTTGAAGCAGGTACAAGATTCCTGTCTTTGAAAGAGGGTGAAGTCTCAAATCAAAAGAGCTGTTTCGCGATCAGCTGTTGATCGTGTGCCACATGTGAATGGCCACTCACTGAATGAGCAACGTGCTCGGTGATGATACGAAAGACGCTATTGTGAATGCCAGCCTGTGCTAGGGTCCTGTGCGCCCAAGGTGGCAAAGCTGTTTGGTTTGAGGAATGGCAGCGTAAAGCCTTTGATGATTTCGCCGCGGACAAAGGTGGATGCACGCTTGTAGCGCTTGTCGGTGTACTTGTCGAACACGGCACTGTGGTGCTTTTGAGCATCTTGGCAGCACTCGAGCATGGCCCACAGCAGGCGATGAAGCTGACGGAAGGTGTAGTTGGAATAGTACACATGGGATTTGCTCCACTCTCCCTTCCGTAGCATGAGCCGAGCCATGCAGTGTGCACCGGCGGCGAGGAAGCTGGGTTTGCAGCCGACAAATCGCTCGTCCATGATTGTAACCTCAAGGAAATACTTGGCTAGCGTTCTGGTCTCCAGATCGTAGTCGTCGGCTTTGCTGATTCGACGCAAGAAGCTCATCGGTCCTGGCCATCCCAGTTCGAATTGAAGCATGCTGAGCATGAAGCGCTCGGCCTTGAGCAGTTCGTCCGCCGTGTAGCCATTGTCCACCATGTATACGATCTCGGACACGGTCGGACAATTTACCTCCTCGTATTTGGCAGCAACGAAGATGGCGGTGGCGCCCACCAACTGCAATTTGCCAAGGGAGACGACCTTGCAAGAGAGGAAGCGGTCGATGTAGTTGATCGTGAGGAACAAGGTCTCGGGCAGCAGGTTGAATCGTTGATGGACTTGAACGACCCAATCGACAAGGACGGCGCGCATGCTCCACTGGATCTCTGCTTGAAGCTCCATGTAGAACGGGTTTGGAGACATGCGGGTCTCCATCTCGCGCATGTATTCGAAAATCTCGTCGCCATATTCTGCGACCATTGAGGTATCCCATTGCTCGTCTTCGATGTCTTCCTGAGTACGGGTAGCCTCAACGTGTTCCTTGGCTTCGACGATCTCCACCAGCGCCTTCTTAGTGTGTTGCGGGTTGAAGATTGTGGTCAGATCTTGAGTTGCGTCCGAGATGCCAAACGACCGGGCAGTCATGTAGTCTTGGTCGTCGTCATCGTACTCATCGTACTGTTCGAGGACAGGAGTGGAGCTGGCGTAGGCTGTCGAGGCACCCTGCAACGGACTGTGATTCTTGTGTCTGCAGATAGAGCTGCGGCTGCTGGGGAGCGACAACGGGCACGATGGGCTGCGATTGATGGCGTGATGCGTTTGCTGAGTCGTCGCGAAGGGGCACTGTCTCTGTTGTACGAAGCTCCTGGTGCTGGACGGCATATGACCCGGCTGACACAGAAGGAACTTGTGCTGCAGCATTGGGTATCCGTGATTCTAACTCAGGCTGTTTTGACGGCACCGCGATGTCTTTGAGCACCTTTGTGCTCTTTTTCGGGGCGACCTTCTTCGCCGGTGGTTCTGATGCATCTGAGGACTTTGATGTGGCCGCAATGGCAGCTGCCACGTGCATGTTGCTGCTCTTTTGCCCAAGCGGACGCACCGCTGGACGCTGCATCGGCGCGGCGACAGTCTGCTCTTGCACGTACTTGAGCTTTCCCGGTGATGTCTTTCCAATCTCAGAGTCGTCCTTGTGCGCTAGCTTCGAGTTGGGGTTCGTCTCGCCGAGGATCTGCTTCTTGAGGTTGATGGTGGAAGCGGATTTGGTGCGCTGATGTAGTAGTGTCTTGCCTGCCAGGCCGGCGATCTGTGGCAATGGCATGTTCTCGTCGTGGATGCGCACTGCGCGTGCAACGGGTCGCTGCGGCTGTGATCATATTGTCAGCAGTTGCAATATCATTTGACCATAGAAGACGGCTCGAATCGAGTCATGAGTGAGTATTAAGGGACAGTGAGGAAACGCTCGCACAGTGAGTGGTTCGTAGGCGCAATGAGCGGAAAGTACATAAGGAGATGCGCGAGTCCGCGAGCTCGTCGGCTTGTGGCATGCGCTTGTGAATGGTATCGATGCTGTATGGACGTGCCAGTGAGGGATGTGCTGTTGCCAGTGCACACTCTGATTTGCTTACCTTTGCGTCCATGATTGAATGTCGCGCTGCGCTGAGTCACCGGTGCGTGTTGGTGAGTGTGTCTTGGGCGTGGGCGGCGCTGCTGGGTAGATTGTTGATGCTCAATGCGAGGCTAAACAGCGCGACTTCGATGCGGCTAGCAGCAGCAGCAGCACATCTGCAGCCGTCGACGCGCTCGAGATCGTCGCCGGTGTCGTCGCGAGGTGGAGGCTGTCGGCGCGCTGGGCGGTAGTGCTGCTCGATGTCGCTGCGAGTTAGTAGGCGTGGTAGTTCGCACGTCCTCCTGCCGCGCGAAGTTATCGAAGCTCGCAGCAGCAGCTAGGCCAAGCACAGATCGCCGGGCCAAACCAAACAAACAGAGACGCAGCTGTGCAAGGGAAGGCGCGTGGACCCTCCCGCACGGCAACAGCCGAAAACGTCACATCTGCATTTATCTGCGCGTCCTCCAGCAACACCAGTCGCGCGACAACCCACCACAACACTCACTGCACCGTCGCCTCCCCGCCTCGTATACCCTCCAAATTGTCGCGATAGACTCATATGTGCGCTTTGCATTCCAATGTCAGCCGTTAGGTTCGCACTTGACCAGCCGTAGAGTACGTACGGCTCAGCTGCGCGCCGGGCATTTTCGAGGAGCGCGTTCAGCCGACAAAACACGACCGAGCATCGTGAACACGTGACGGTGTCACGAACACCATCTTCACTTGCTCATATCCCACTCCGACTATATATCTCCCAGCGGGGTTCCTCTGGCAACCTGGCGGTGTGCGCGCACTTCGGGCTCAATGCGCTGTCGGTCGGCCGGCGGCCTCGTGCATCGAGAGCCTGTCGCTGCGAGCCGGCCTGCACAGTTTCAAACTCCACAACTTTCGGCGAGCGGCACAAACTGACACCGCAAATCGAGAGAATTGGCGAGGCCAGCAGGACCCCTCATCAGTAGGACGTACCGAGAACTGCACGCCAAAGCAGACCGATGACAGCTCACTCTCGCGCCGTCGTCGGCTTGCGCATGGGAGCGCAATATGCCGCACAATGCCTCACTGACTTTTAGCTGCTTTTGCGCCATGAGTGCTCATGCGCCAGGATGACTGCAACCTGCACGATTAGTCTTCTTGTGCGACCAATGTGCAGCAACACTATCGCGACGCTTTCCTCTACCCTCTCGCGCTCTTTGCGTCTGCCATCCTGGCCGCTGTCACCCTAGTCCAGGAGCCACGTACGGAAGCGCATTGCACGGTGACTTCGGCTCACTGCCGCCGTGAGCAGTGAAAAGTGGCACGGACGTGCGCCAGTGCTCGCCACGGGTATGGTCGGCGTCCTGGACAGAATAAGCTCGTTGCTCACGCTCCTGCGGAGGTATGCGACATCATTGTCCTTCACCAAGGTCGCCCGTGAACGGGAAACACGCCGTGTCAGCATCAGCACCGCTGCCACTCGCACATTGGCTGTCTGGGACCGGCGGAATGGCGCTACACTGTGGGCAGCATACCGGCAGATCTGCGACGTTGGGGAGCTGTGATTGGAGCGCGAAGGACGACCACCATCGGCGCTGAACGTGCGTCCTCGCAGTCTGGCGCATCTGCTGGCTTGGTTATGCAGCTAACTGTCTCGCTCTGAGTTGGCGCTGCTGTTGCGCTGTGCGCTTGAGCGGGTGACATGTCGACTGGGCGGAGCGCTCTTAGCACCACCAGGTGTCGGCGCGAAACGCCTGGCATCTGGCCGCAGCCGTCCCATGCGCTTCACTCTGCTCTTTTGCGAATGTGGCAGACACCGGCTCAGGGCTGTCTGGAGGCACACACATACATAGTATGATAGAGCGACACAAATTCAATGTGAACATAAAATCCTCAGATGCTGCTCACTGTCTGTCCTCCGGGTGCTAAATTGTGCCGTGTCGTGATCGCAAATCGAAGGTATGCTATGCCCGAGCGCGGGTCCTGGTCAAAGTGGAGGCACTCTGTCTGCCACTCTGCCTTCTCTCTTTCCTCCCACACACCACGTTGACATCTTTAACTCGACCCGGGTCGGTTATCGGTGTCGGCAGTGACTGTCCTATCTTGTGCGCTTGCTTGTGTACACTGCATACGCTGAGGTAGTCCTCTCCCACATCCTCCTCCCGCATCATCACCTGCGTGGACCACCAGCCGCGGGCGACGACGAGGTCGGCGCAACGAGCTGAAAGAAACCATCAAACGGCCATCAACTGACTTGCCCTGCCCATCAAGAACCCAGGTGAGCCCCAAACTAATATTCTCCCATTGCCCAAGCCCGCAATATCATCACCTCACCGCTGCCGCCCGCGATCGCCTGGTCATCCGCACCATCCCTTTCTGCAACCACCGCATGACCTCCTCCAGCATCCTCCCCGCCTGTGCGAGGCCCGAAGATATGATGAGAGCGCGATAACTGACTGTCATCCTCGCAGCATCGCTTGTCCGGCTCTTCTTCGCCGCCGCCCCGAACACTTCGTCCTCCCTTTGCGCCAGCGACAGCGAGGGTGGCGCGACCCAACATCATCACCCCAAACCGTTCCTGTTCCGACCCACATACATTGCACTATCCTTCACGAGTGCCAAAAGAGTCGTACATTGAGGTCATGGACCTTGGAAGCATGCTGTCCAGTGGAAGTCCCAACAGCGCTGGCGCAGTCGATATGAAGAGGCAGATCCACCAGCATAATTCTGTCCGCAATGGCACATCAGGCTCAGAAACCCATGCCGATACGAAGAACAACGCTGCCGGTATGCATCGCTCTCTTCGAGGCCAGCATGGCGCTGCCACCTCATCTCGCCATGCTCGAGGTTCGCCTGCCAAGAGAGATCAGAAACATGTTCTGTTCAGACTCATCGACCAGAAAGATCCTCGCATACAAGCGCGACTACCGATGCGGGTCATGATCTCACCGCATGATACCACAGAGTCGATCATCACCACTGTCAAGAACTTCTACGGGCTGTATGAGTATGGCGTCAGCTTCGAGAACGAAGATGGCATCAGCATCATCGCAGCCGCTGACAACTTCGACAACGATATGACAGTCTATGTTCGGACAGTTGCGCCGCCCCCGGCGCCTACAAGCGAGCATGCACGAGACTCGGCCTCGCCAAAAAAGCTGACGCTCGGCGCGCCTTTCGAGATGCGCCCGCCAACGCTGAGCAATGCTCAGTCACCTTCGCGGTCTGCAGCTCGGTCTGCTGGAGTTCGTAGCGTGTCTCCACACTCCGAACTTGGGCGTCGCAGTGCCTCTGCTGCCCCCAACGGCAAGGCCAAGATCCACAGGACGAAAAGTAGAGACAATGGCCTTTCGGGGGACAACGATGGATATAGCAGCGCCGATAACGACAATGGCTCAGTCGCCAGCTCTAGACGCTCGAAAGCAGAGGAGATCAAGGCTGATATTACTATCGACAACATTGTCGAGGGTGGTCGTAGGAAGCGAGCGTTCGAGAGCTCGGTAAGGCCAACGCTCACACTTGGTGCAGTCGCAATGCTAACCTGCCAAGGAACTGCCTCTGTTCGTTCCTCCACAGGTACCAATGAGTGCATCGATATCATCAATCTCTCCTCAGCGCCGCGCAGGAGCCAACATGGCTTCGCCGTACACTCATTCAAACCAGCACACATTTTCGTACCAGCAGCCCCTGCCGTCGCCTCAAAGCTACAGCAATGGCATTGGGAGCATGCAACCACCATTCCCCGCCAACCCATATCAATCTGTACCACAACAACCAAGCAGACAGTTACGTGGTGGTAGGGTCAGCGGCGCCAGTTACTCGTCGCACCGCAACTCCAACGGCGTATTGCCAACACCAGATCCGACGATCGGGAGCGTCATATCTGATGAAGATGTTGCGCTACAGCTGATGAGGCTCGGCGACCCAAGCGCCTTCTCGCATGGACGGACCTCAACTTCGACCATGGATGATGCCCTCAGCGGCAAGGCTGATGCAGCGTCTTCGGACGAGGAAAGCGAAGACGAGGAAATGATTGAGCCAGAGGGGCGAGTGCCGGCTGTGCCAGCATTCCCAAGGCACGACGAAGGCCCTGTCCGGAAGAAGCAGCGGACTGACAATGAGTTGCCAAGTGATGGCACCAGCGGCGAAGATTACGACGATCACCGCGACGGCAACTTTGGCAGCGACGGAATGGACGTTGACGGTCAACGCAGACCACTCAAGGCAAAGATCAAGTCTCGGAAAGAGGCCACAATGTCAATGGGAAAAGTAAGCAAACCTCGTCAGCTCTCCATCTCGAAGACGAAGAAGGCTGCTGTTGCCAATCCCAAAATTCCGATGTCGCCGGCATCATTGCCATCGCAATCAAGGAAGGCATCCATTGCGTCTACGATCAACTTTCAGCATCAACTCGGCGCCGATGAGGAAGATCTGTCTTCTAAGCCTCGATGCCAGAGATGCCGCAAGAGCAAGAAAGGCTGCGACCGCCAACGTCCATGTGGTCGCTGCAAGGATGCTGGAATCGGCATTGAAGGCTGCGTCAGCGAAGATGAGGGTAACGGCCGGAAAGGCAGATATGGACGACACATGGGTGTCACAATTAAGAAGGGTGGCGACAGTGCCATTGATGACATGTCGCCACCACCTCCTCCCATAATGCATGGCGCCAAGGGCTCCTTCTTAGCACCTGCGATCCCAAGCGCAGACAAGAAGCGCAAGCGGTAGCACCTGAGCGTGCGAACCACCGCGGTTCACCAAGAGATTCGCGAAACGACATTAAACGGCTGTGACAACGATCAAAGAACGAAATGAAACGTCACGACCGCACCTCTCGGACGGACGGACGGCGTTGGTATATAAGTGATCGGCTAATGATACGACATGGTATGGCTTTTCTATGTTGACTGCCACTTGCTGCGTTCCTGATAGTCAATTTACAAGAAAGGAGAAGAGTAAGCAATTCGATACTGGAAAAAAGAGCAAGACGGCGTTCGATTTCCTGCGTTCGAAAGGCTTTTGCAAAAAAGGAGCGTTTGCGATCAAACGCATAGAGGTTGTCCCAGGCGTGGAACGCGAATGAGAATGAAATGATGGGGTTCTAGAATGGCGACGGATGCATTTGAAGCCCTCTTTTAGTCCTTTGATGATGATGTAGAGTGTCTGCAATGTCAAGGATCTGTCCATCTTTGAGCAATGTTCAAGCTTGTCTTAAGTGACTGTAGTGAGGTTCCCGAACGTTTGCAGAGGAAGTGTGCGGCTCTTGGGAAGAAGATTCGTGTCTCAATCAGAATTCTGCGGCACAATGTGCTGCGTCTCAGTTAAGTCAGTTGGGATTTCTGTTTGTTGTTGGTCTTTAACAAATGCTTCTGTGATTTACAGTCGTGTCTCAGCAATGGACATACAGTATCTGTGCCACAGTAATTCCACTACGAGGGTACCCAGTGAAGCCTATATTGATGCGGAAGAGCATTTGAATCACAGCGAGTGTTTCTTTTACTGCATGCCAAAATGGTACTCAATTGGATCATAAAGCAACCGCAACGCGAGAATAGACGATTGCATATTACGTAGTCGATCACTCCTGCAGTGGAAGTGCCGTTATCCAAGGGCTGGCAAGTATTGTGTATTAGCACGTACATGAGGCCATGCTGCACAGGTCAAACGTTTTTACATTGATTCTGGTGGTATTCACAAGTCCAACGACTTCGCGTCTTCCAGCTCACCCACAACAGCCGAATACTTCGGGATGGAAGTTTCAATGAGCTTACGATCGTGGCCGTTCGCAATGAGCGCCCGCCGCATCCGACGTCGCTTCTCCATATGCCGTTTGATTTCTTCCGACTCTTCGTGATCGATCATCCATGTGTCACCGACATATCTTCTGCTCTGCGACTTCAGCTGCGTCATTACCTCGAGAATATTCGCGTATGCAGCTGCACCGTGCTGTCGTTCCTCGTCGTCCCTCAATTCGATCTCGACGAATCCAGTTGCGGTTTCGTAACGTGGTAAGTCGCTCGCGAATCTGCGCCACTCCCACAAAACGCGTGGGATCTCGAGCAGCTGCTCTGCTTTGGCCGCAGACATCGATGACTTTCGTTGGTTGACAGAGATCAGAAACATGCGTATCCAGTTCCTTAGCCAGAAGTCGTTGCGTCGCTGAATTAATCGTGCATACTCCCATTCTCGCCTGACCTGCTCCACGACTTCTTCTGCTTGTTGCTCCTGCAACGCGGCGATCAAGCGATCGCGAGCGGCTCTGGCTACCTCCTCGTCCTCTTGCGCAAGCGGCAGTGCTTCATTCATTCTGTCAATCATTTGAAACGTCATGTTGCCGTCCGCCAGGTTGGAAATCAAGCGATTGTACATGACTAAGGTTGGCTTGATCGAGTATGGAGGCCCTTTCATGGTGTTCCACAGACTGATGACGCTGGCCCATGGAAGTCTACCAGGACTATCCTTATCAGTGAGCACGTAGGTCCATTCAAGAAGCGCATCCCACGTTTCACGCGTGATGTTTAGCCTGTAATGCCGGGCTACGAAGTCCACTACACGTAATGCTGTCGGCAAGTCGTTGTTCATTCCGAAGGCGTGTGCCAGAGTTGAGAGCAAGCCCTCATTCGGTTGCATTGACGGATTGTCTGAGAAATCGGTTGGCGCAATAGACACCTCGTCTCTAGATTCCATAATGGCTTGCACATCGATTCCCCAGACGCGATGCAACATCGCGTTGACTGTTTTGATGTCGCCTTCTCGCGCGCAAGCTGTAATCAGGATCCGGAAACTCTCCACGTCTGCAACAGCACCAAAGGCCAGCATCTCACTAAAGGTCTTCATCGTCTTTTCTTTGATGCCGCTGTTTCCAATGCGATAGTTGCCGAAACGGAAAGTATCGCGAGTTTTTGGCGCTGCCCTCTTCATCATAGTGTAAGGAACTACGCGCGCCTTTCGCCTCATACCAGCATTATGCCAACCATTCCATACCATGGAGGCCATATAGGAATTGAAGCACTGTGTATTTGGATGAATGCCGTCCTTGACCATGCTTTGCCATGCAGTGTTCGCGGATTTAAAACTCCTCAATTTGCGTGCACTGCGCAGCAGTGTCGTGTAATCCTCGAGGCTCGGTGTTTGGCCTGCGACACGCCTAATCTTGAGAGTCCGCAGGATCACTCTGTTGTAGTCGAATGCAATTTCTCGCATTTTTGCAACTCGCATGTGTTCTGCCATGGCATTGCTGATATCCATATGCGCATGCGCCAAACGCTCCAGGAAATCTCCGGGCTGCACAAGATTCACGATCGCGCTGAACATCGATGCAGGAATTGCAGAGAGGAATTCAAAATCGTGCTGCTGAGCTGCTGAGAACAAGCATCGAATGGTAAGGTCCACAGATCTTCTGCTCAAGGCCAATGGCAGCTCTGTTTTGTAGTCCACAGTCAATAGCGAGTCCTTCGGTATCGATGTCTCTGGAGTTGCGTCATCGATGTCCGGCGTGTCTAGAGAATGTTCTGAAGGATCTTGTTCAAACTCCTCCCACAGAACATCAGCCCTACTCGCTGCTTCCGACCCATGCTGTGTCTCTTGGGCCCCAACATTGCTGGCCTCGTTTCGGTCGAAGAAGTCAGCCTCAACGCCCGACGCTCGTGCAGCCCGTTCGTCCTGATTCCGCTCGCCAGATCGCAATTCACCGGACCCAACTCTTCTCACGCTGATTGTGCGTTCCCTCTGCAGGCCCCATGGTCCACGAGGCTCCTCTTGTGCAGCTTGCTCTTCTGATCCATTCGATCCGGGCCATCTCAACGATTCGTCGCTGTAGCCGCGCCGCTGCTTATGAGCGCGACACTCCGCGCACACCCAATGTGCCCTCTTCGTGCTCCCAGAAGTCCACAAGGTTTGGATCGTTCGTCGACTTTCAAGCTGTCCAAGTCGGACCAGCAATGGATTCATAGGCGTTTCGTTGGCATGGCCTAGCGGTCGACTACCCCACGGGCGAGGCACGGTACATTGACGGGATGAGGTGGTGGTGAGCACAGTCCGCGGGAGTGCCCCATTCAGCAGGGACGCGACGAAAGTGACTCGATAATTCCACTTCGCGACGCGCGCATGACTCGCGTAGCAGACTTCACTTCACGCGACACCAGTCAAAACCACCGTCGTCATTGGCATCACCCCCGAACGAAACGACACCACGCACTTCTTGCACAATGGCCGAATCGCCCGACACCGGCGCCAATCCCGTCAGCGAGCCACTCGATCTGGTGCGCTTGTCACTCAACGAGACTGTTTTCGTGAAGCTACGAGGAGACCGCGAGCTGGCGGGGAGGTTACACGTGAGCACGATCGCTGCTGCATGCTGCATGCTGCATTGGGCTGGGCTGATGGGATACTAGGCATATGACAGCCATTGCAACTTGGTGCTAGGCGATGTCACGGAGACGGTCTACGTATGGGATGAAGACGATGAAGAAAACGTGCGAACAGTGAAGAAGCAGTCGGAAATGCTTTTTGTAAGAGGTCGGTGGTTACAACAAGAACGGCAAGGACGGAGCAATTACTGACCTGTTTCGCTGCGCAGGGGACTCCGTCGTACTGATCTCGCCGCAACAATCATGAGCTTGATGTGAGGGTCTTCGGCGATGACCGCAAATTTGGCACGTTGGTGAACAAAAGCTCGCGTTGCGATTTCGCGCCACGTATAGAGCGACCTGGAGTACAACTGCGGAATTAGAAAACATCTGCGTATACCTCCAAGGAGTGCACCGGCCTTGCATTCTATGAGGCTAAACGTGCTACTCAAACTTCAGCTCTGCACCGCACTTCAGAGCGGTCCGACGATGCCGAAGCTTCTTGCTCATCGACAAGTCAAATCCCATCTTCTCGTATATGGAAAGGAAGGCGTGAAGGAGGATCTCCTACAATGCCGAAACTCCACTGGAGCTGCTGCCGGGGCTCTTTCGATATTGGAGCTCACGATGAGTGCCCATTGAGAAAGGAAGAGCTTTGAATGCGTGGAACGATGGTTTTAGCTCTGAAATGCAATCACCGTCAATTACGAAACCCCACGAATTTGACTGGGCGGCCCTTATGCGTCTGCACCACGCCATTTCAGCTTCGTGTCCTGTAATCCCACCTTTCCCGCTGTCTCTGTATGTCTTTACATGATCGCGCCGACATCTACACAAAACGCGTGCTTAGCGCCGGCCTCGCTGTCGAGGCATCCGCAGTCCTGCCTTGATACCCCGCCGCGTGCCCCACGCTCCAATCTGCTCCCACAGCATGACACCAAAAACGAGCACCATAAACGCCACCAAAGCAGGCGCAGCAACCACCCAGAAGAAACTGAATGGGTGAGCCAGACCCGCACCCGATGCAAAATTCATTCCAAAATAGCCGGAAATGAACGTCAGTGGCGCGAAGAAAACCGTGACGATGGCTAGTACAAACATGTAGCGATTCGTATTCGCGCCCACGGTGTTGAAGATCAATGTGGAAATGTTGTTCGCACTTGCGTCCATTTGCTCAAGTGCGGCAATCATGGTGATACAATGGTCCAGTACGTCGCCAAAGTAGGTATGTGCGAGTGGGGTGATAGTGACACTGGCACTGTAAGGACGTCCCGGGGCTCTCTTCCTGTACTCAGAGCTCAATCGCATTGCAGTAGGCGCTCCCTCGCGATCGCGGCTTGATTGGGTTGAAAGGGACGAAGGTGGCTGCTCAGATCCGCTTGTGGCACTGCCTACCGGAAGCACGGTGTTTGACATATTTGCTGACGGCGCGCCGTGATCTCGTAAAGAGTTGACCAGGTGTACGATCGGCTTGAACAGATTCTGCAACATGTCGATTTCTTCGCCGAAGATGTGCAGAGCTCGCGAAGTTCGTATATTTGGGTTTGTCATAGCATCGATCTGCAGCTCCTTCCTCGACTTGTTGTAGGCATCTCGAACTGGTACAGCGAGATCGACAATGGCATCAATTATGGCCTGAGTTATGAGAGAAGCGTCGCAGCTCCGTCTGAGCATTGTTTCCTGACTATGCAATCTCTCCAGAATCGGTTCTTCGACATCCTCGGCAGAGTGCTCAAAGAAAGAGATCACGCTGTTGTCGCCAAGCAGAAATATGGAGACTTGCTCAACACTGACGGCCAAGTCCTCTTGGGCCAATGCGCTGTGTTTTTCCATCCAAGCTGTATGCTCTGGTATTTGAGCACTCTCATACCGGTGGAGTGTCCTGACGGCTTTGATGGGCGATTTTTCCGAGAGGCCACTGTGTGCATTGACGTACTCGTCGATCTTTCCGTCGCGGTCCCGGTCCAGATAGGTCGGTAAGACGTTTGGTTGTCGAGGCTTCCACCACTTCTTCCAGAATCCATGCCGCCGCTGGCCGTGCTTTTCGAATTTCTCGTCAATCTCTTCTTCGTCATCATCGGAACTGTTGTCACCATCCGCGCAGCTACACTTCTCATTACGGCCCTTATGCTGATGCATTCTGACCAATTTCTGTAGTGTAAGCACAATGAAGGCGTGATCTGCGTACCAGTCGACTTTCGTACGAGTTTTAGTGTGGACCAAGTCTTCGACTGCCAAGCGGTGTCTAGTGTAACAAAAACGAGTCAGTGTCTGTGCAAGAATGGCGACTGCATTACTTGACCTCCTGAGTGCCAGACTAATGATTGATTGTAATCGCCAGAAACATACCACTGCCTGAAGAGGTGTAGGTTGCTCTGCAAGTGACCATGGACATGGACACCGTTGTACCGCATTGGCCTGGCTGAGACACTGGGTTCTGGTATCGCTTCCTCAAACAAGGCTGTACTTACAGATTATACTTGTTGCCTAACAGACGAATGACGTCCCATGAGAGTCCGTTGACGCTGATCCATCGACAGGGAAATTCATCTCCCCGCGGAATCTCGAGTGCTTGCGCCAAATTTTGATTGTCGCATCGAATACGCGAAACATTTTCATCGCTGAAGTCGATGATATTGATCTCGCAGTCATTCTTCAATTTCCTGAGATGCGACGGAATCTTGTCATCTTCAGCCGAGGTGTCCACTCCGGGTTCGGCACCAGGTTGAAAGTGTTCGTGCTCTGTAACGTGGTCTGGTTCGTGATACGCAGTGATAGTGTTTGAACGAGAGTGTCTTGTCGTTCGTCTTCGGCCTAATGTGTCAATTGAAGGTGCCGAAGCATTCGAGTCCACGCTTCCTCCGGTTCGCTGTCTGGCAAGCTTGGGGCTGGTCGGCGATGCCATTGCAGGCGAATGTGCTGGTTGCTCAGGCACGAGGAGCGTCGGCGTCCTGTTCGGGCCATCGAAGTCGCGCACTGTAGTCATCGCGATAATGTGCACTGTTCCCCTGCACAGTCTTGCCGAGTCGAAGAAATCTCGTCATCAGCCGCGTGAGCTCTCAGCCACGCGAACTCTTCTGAAGGGTGAACGGGATCTGGTCCAGCGACCTAGACATTGGCCTCTGCGTCGCCTTCACCAGCCAAGAGGGTGAATCGATATCGATGTTGTCTGATGTGCGAGAAGAGGGAGCCATCACGTGTTGTCCGCGTGGAGGTAAAGGGAGGTCAGCGCCACAAGCAGCTCGCAACAGCTTAGCGCCGAAGGGCGAACCCGAACGCCGTGCACGACATTGCGATGCATTGACACTGACTCCATCGGAAACCATCAACCAACTCAGAGCCGACGGACTCTCGCGTGGCACGGTCACGTTCACGATGGATGGAGTGCGGTAGGAAAAACGACGACGAGCGGTGGCCACTGGAGGGCGTGGTGTGGAAATAAGCTCGAGGACCAGCGATCCGAGCATGGGTGACCGGGTCGTGGCAGTTCTGCAGGCGCAGGAACAGGCAAAGAACCAAAAGATCCCGAAACACCTGGCACGCAAACCGCGGAGCCACCAAACGGGTTGGCGGACAAGCGCATGTGCAGCGCACGACTGCGCCTTCCTCTCCAATGCACGCCGTCGTACCTGACCCAATAAGGCGTGAAGCTCGCCGTTGAACAGCCCCACCCGACACCAACTCCAGTCTCGAGCCACTCCTGCTACAGACCTGGACGCGCGGCAACTCATAACACATTCACCTACATCGACATCCCCTAATAGCTTCAGAGTCACCATAACCTCCTCACGCGCGCCATCACGTGCGCGGCTGATGCCTTGAAGGATCTCGACCACTAGCGCTGTGTGGTGGCACAGCTGAGCTCGACCTGCCTATTCCTACAGGACCAAAAAAAGACCGAGGACCATCGCAAGCCAAGCTGAGCATAGGAGCATACTCCAAGTCTCTCTTCCGTTGAGACGATTGTGCTGCTTTGTTCGACTCGTTCTGGCGTTGCCAATACCGAACTTTCTGCCAAGATGGCCGATGAGCCTCAACCGACGTCAATTGCTCAGCGCATAGCCGCACTGAAGCTACAAAACGCCGGCGGTGGTATACCTATTCAAAATTCTCAAGGTTATCAGAGACCGACAACAAATGGATCAAGTCAGGCTGTTCCAAGACCTAGACCGCCTCCACCACCTAGGCCGAGTGTCCCAGCGAGACCGGACCGCGCACAGGCCTCGAGTGTGCCTCCTGGAGTTGATAGCGGGCCGTCGCCAAACAGAGCGGTAGGCAATGAGCCTGATGGAGCGCGACCGAATGGCGCGGCTATGAACGGTACAGGTGCAAGGTCAAGGCCACCCCTACCAGGGCGGACATCGACTCAATCATCGCAAGCGCCGGCTTTGCCATCAAGAACGCCGTCCGGCCCTTCGCCTGCACTGCCTCCAAGACGACCTTCAGAAGCGCCGTCTCAGAAGGAGTTCACGCTCACGAAACGTGCATCCAATGAGTCAATAAGCTCAATAGCCACAGCGAGGTCCTCCGCTTCTGCCATATCTAACGCTACCTCTTACACCTCTGTCGGTGGCGAACGCTATAAGATTCGAGCTCCTGACTATGATCCTTCTTCTCTGCCAGCATTACCACCCAAGCGCACGAAGGAGGAGAAGGAAGCGGCGGAGAAGAAGTACAATGGCGCGCGGACTCTTAGGCACTCCAAATCAACGCCAAGAATTGCACAAGTACAGGAGGGAACGACTCCGCCACCGATGCCGATCAGACAGCCTGTCATTCCGCCACCCGTCCCCACGCAGACCGATACTCTGCAGAACCAAGCAGGAGTATATAGCAGCACGCCTGTCCCGAAGAGAGCTCAACCACCGCCTCCACCAGTGAGACAAAGTCAACCGCCGTTACCTGTCAGAGCATCGACGCAAACGAGGGTGGAGCCAATTCCGGCTGCATCGTCTGCCCGAGCGGACCTTGCACCGCCTCCGCGACCACGAGTGTCCGCGCTGTCCATGGGCTTCGGCAACAAAGAAACGAGTAAACCGTCAGGACAAGATGTACCCTCGAACAGCAACTCCGCAGTGCCCCCGCCTATACCAGCGAGCTCGAAACCGGATCTTGCCGCCTTAAAGGCATCCAAACCGCGGTTCAACGCTACAGCCACGCCAACAGCATCGGCACCTGCCGCAGGTGCTCTTGCAATTACATCATACTCACAGTTCTCAGAAGTACTGGCGACGCACCTCATCGTGATGGCTGATTTTTGGGCGCCATGGTGCGGACCTTGCCGCAACTTTGCGCCTGATTATGAGCGTCTGGCAAAAGAATATTGCCGTCCAAATCAAATAGCATTCGTCAAAATCAACACAGACGAGAACAAGGACATCGCTCAGGCATACAAGATCGAATGCTGGCCGACTCTCATCGCCTTCGAGCATGGCGCAGAGATTGACAAATCTCTCGGAGCTAACGAATATTGGTTAAATCAGCTCATAGAGGAGCGTGCGAAGAGCGCCGGCATCAATCTGTCGGCGCCAATGCCGGCTGCAGCCCCTGTAGCCCCTTCTGCGGCACCAACGAACTCCTGCTTACACTGCCGTGACTTCTCTGGTCCAGATGGCCACGCAGCACGGTTCCCACGCCAATCGATTCCATCGCAGGACGTAGGATGGCTTGCCCATCAGCTCACGTCTCCCTTTCCCTCTCTTACGG
Organism: Cercospora nicotianae; assembly: GCA_029490675.1. Lineage (NCBI taxonomy): Eukaryota > Fungi > Ascomycota > Dothideomycetes > Mycosphaerellales > Mycosphaerellaceae > Cercospora > Cercospora nicotianae. Next base: position 2,589,526 of record JANQAT010000006.1, on the reverse strand, counting down.
ACAAAGCACGAGCTATCTTCGCGTGGCTCCACCACAATATCGCGTACGACACAGTAGCATTCTTCGGCAACAACGTCAAAGGGTCTACACCCCAAAGTACATTGCAATCTGGCCTGGCTGTGTGCGAGGGTTATGCTGGGCTTTTTGCTGCTTTAGCAATGAAAGTGGGCATGGAATGTTTCGTGCTTAGCGGCGCCAGCAAAGGGTTCGGCTTTACGCCTTTGCAACCCGGACAGCCGATTCCGCCCTTCGCCTCGACGCACGCATGGAACGTTGTTAAGATTGACAATGGCGAGTGGAAGCTCATCGACTCCTGCTGGGGATCTGGAAGTGTAAGTGTCATCTTCTCGAGCAGTACTGCACTCAATGCAACGTTGAAACTAGAAGACCTTTTTGGGATATCGCTGACTCTCTGATATAGGTCACAGCTTCACAGACCTACGAAAAGAAATTCAAACCTGACTGGTTCACCATGTCGAATGACATTTTCGGGCTTTCGCACTATCCACAGGACAGAAACCAGCAATACCGCACGGATGGTCGCTCGCTATCATGGGAAGAATACTCCATGGCCAGTAAGGATGGCACTGGTGCAACGGTCTATGATAACACAGCTGAAGAAGGTCTTGCCAAAACATCATTCAGGCCTGCGGAAGGCAAGATTAATCTCGCACAGCAAGGCCCGACTACGCGCTTCTCATTCCAAAAGATTTGCCGGCATTGGGACCCAGTCAGAAATGGGCCCGGGCCATCTTATCTCTTCGTGCTGCTCATCGATGCGCAAGAGAAGAAAGGGGAAAACAATCTGCCACCATTCAATACTAATGGGGAAGTTTGGTGGTGTGACGTTCCGACTCAGCATCTTGGACATTCCGGGCAAAAGGTGACGGTGATAGGATTAACGCAGTTTAATGGCCGGGATGGACGAGGGTTGACTGTGGAAGATTATATGCGCAAGAAGGGTCGCGCTGGCTGGGCTTCTACATTTATCGCGTCGTGGGAGATCGCATGATCTCGACTACTAGATGCCGACGATATTTGATTCCTGATGCCATCCTCAATGAGGCGCCAAACTGTGGATAGCAAAGCGAGAAATCGGAAGTCAGCCACCACGATACTTGATGTTTTCTCCTCGTGCGCTCGATTTTGCGCCTACCTCGCTTCGAAACACAGAATGCCTTGGAAGCGCTGCGAAAGGCAGAGACACGAGGAGCGAAGAGACTGTACGAGGTCATCGGGCTGGAAATCATAGTGTCTTGAGCGCTCCATTCCACTTCTTACCAGTAGGAAGCATGACGCTCGCATCCCAGCTGAAAGTGGATGTTTGCACGCACAGCGGCCACCGTCCTAATGGAGCATCAAGTCGTTCGTTCAGGACTGAAGTTGTCCTTGATCTGCACAAAGTGGTGGTCTTCATAATGAGAATAGATTGACCAGTTACCGTCAGCTGCTAGAGCGCTGTGCCAGTGAGCGAAGTGAACATATCTACACATAGACATATCTGAAGATGAGGATCAGAGCCTCGAGAGCAAGCAATTATCAGCCGCCATGATGAGCATCAGTTTAAGATGTGGCTCAATACTCATCCCAATTGATGTGACTGTCATCGAAGTCGCCATCAACGAAATTCGACTCGTAGTCCTTTGCCTTTGTGACACCGGACTTGTCGATCCCACTCATTCGTTCCTTGTTCTTCTCTTGCAGTTCCACCCTCGCGAGCTTCGAGTAGAAAGCGCGGACCTTGTCGTGTGCTTGCACCTTGCGAGCATCGAATCTCAGTACGCAGAGTCCGTCCATTTTGGTTGCACGACTCAGTGCGACATACGCCTGACCCTTCTCGAAGACACGACCAAGGTCGACTTTCACACGATCAAGTGTCTGACCCTGAGCCTTGTGTATAGACAAAGCCCACGCCAAGATCAGCGGAATCTGTGCACGAGATGCCTGAACTTCCCCGTTCGGCAGTTCGATCTTCCATGTCTCGGGCTCGCATAGAAGGTCGCGCCAGGTTCCGTCCGCGATGGCAAAGCGGACCAAAGGCCATTTCCGAGATGTGGTGACGCCTTGCATCATTTGTCGCACGTCCATAGGAGCACTGTCACCAGCATTTGACTGCACGGTGCCGCCGGGCGATTGCAGAAATGCGGCTTCGTTGTTGTTGTAGCTGTCGAATTGGCGTTCGTCCATGAAACCAATGACGCGGCCCAGCGAGCCATTCACCAGCGTCTCGTCGATGTTCTTGATAAGCATGACCTGAGCGCCCTTTTTCAGTATGATGTTCTCTGGCGCGAGGCAATTCGCAAGGAGTCTATCGCGTTGAGTTTTGTCTTGTATCGACCCGCCATCCCGCGCAGGAAATTGGAACACCTCCCCTTGCAGCTGTGCAAGACGCTCGGTGTTGGCTTTATCGACTTCCTGACGAGTAGGAAACAGCTCAGTCGCTTCCAGTGTGTCCTCGTAGTTCAGGGGCCTCGAGAGCCGCTTGAAGGCCTCGATGGATGATTGTGTCAGTCGACCCTCACGCATCTCATTGAGCATTCCAGCGAAGACTGTGAATACGTTAGCATATTTCGAGAAGTTTTCAGAAACCGACCGACCTGGATCTTTCTGACGGAAGACATGATGCAGTCCGATGGTGTGCTCAATGGTTGTTGGCCACGTTGACGCATCGAATGCAAATTTAGCAGCTCTTCCACCTTCTGGCACTGGCGGCAACTGGAAGAAGTCGCCAGTGATCACTAATTGGATGCCGCCGAATGGTCGTGCATTATTGCGAATTTGACGTGCAATCGACTCGAGCTTGTCGAAAAGCTCGCCATCCACCATCGACACTTCGTCCAGAACCAGAACCTTCGTTCTCATCCAACGGTGCTTCGCTTTTTGATTCTTCTTGATCTTGCGTACCAACTCTGGCACCTCTTCCTTTCCTAGCCCAATCCCAGCAAAGCTGTGGAGCGTGACACCACCAACGTTGCAGGCAGCAAGACCAGTCGAGGCCGTAACAGCGATGCGATCTGGCTCGCGCTGATACTTTCTTCGAAGCGAGGCAATGATTTCTCGCATCAGCACAGATTTGCCTGTACCTGCAGACCCCGTAAAGAACACGCTCTTCTTTTTCTCGATGACGAGCTCAAGGACGTGCTGCTGCTCGTCACTGAGGAACACCTTTGCAGGACGCTTCTGCTTCGTGGTCGCAGCTTTGACTGACTCCTCAGTGCCTTCAATCACCTTGCCTGATGTCTTCCGTGTCTCTTCGCGTTTCTTCTTCTGTTGCTCTTTCACGGCGCTGGCAGTGGTGTTCCAAGGGTATGCAGATTTGTCCTTTCTATCTTTACTCGGTGCAGGCGTTGCAGTGACAGGTCGTGATCGATGTGAATTCCCATTGACTGTGTGAGTTGGCTCCGCCTCTTGCGATTTCCCCTCGAGCCATGGCAGAGTCCTGCGCTTGGCGGGTTTAGGCTGTGGTGAGGTGGCAGGTGGTCTGCTCGCATTGGGGCCGGTGAGCCCATCGAAAGCGAATGACTGAAGTGATTTCTGCGGTCGTCCAGTAGGCTGAAAGTGCTCAAGCGGCGATGGAGACCAAGGCAAAGGTGCACTACTGTCCGGTGCCTGGTCTGTCCTCGCGTTGTACTTTGAGCCCGAGTCAAAGTTCGTGAATTCGAAATAATCTCTTCCGGCTGCTGGATCGATCGTGGCCGGCTTTGTGGAAGTGGTGTGCAAGCTACGTTGTCCCGTTGTCTTGGGCAGATGTGCTGAGAGATCTGGGTAGCTGACTATGTTTGTGGTGACTTTCCTTGCCACTGGCTCTTCCACATCCAGATCTATATCATCATCGAACTCGTTCTCGTCGAACAGAGCTTGAGGAATGACCGTCTTTCCTGGTTGTCCCCCAATCACGACCGGCTGATATCGTGAACCCGCGTCTTCGTCAAAGGTGCCATCGAACGACTTCGCAAGGCCGCTCGACGTGCGCTTGATTCCAGCCCTGGACGGGGAGCGAGAGCCTCGCAAACCATTGAGACTCGACGCGGAGCTGGGTTTCAAAGGATTCTTGTAGCCTGGGTTCGTTGATTGCTTTTGGCTGGAGGACTGCGAGGAGAAGCTCGCCTGCGAGATCTGTGCCAGCCCGGTCTTCCTCTCGTACTCGTTGTGAGCCTTGCGCAACATGTTGATATTCTCCCGGCGCGTCGGGAATGTGTTCAGTGGGCGGGAGTGGGCAGACGAGGTGCTCGCGAAAGGGACGTGCGCGCGGCGGGCGCGTGGTGGTGTTGGGGGAATGGCAAGGGCGGCGGCAGGAAGTCGCGTCCTCCCTCCTGCGACGCGTCCGGTGATCATCCAGTGGAGGACGAAGGCGGTGGTCGCGCAAAGTAACACACCGAGAAAATTGTCGGCCGGCGATGCGTCAAACATTGATGGCTCTACGAAGGCATCACTATCCCGCAACGCGAAGGGAGCGCGTTGATCCGTGTGGACCAGGGTCGCGCTCTGCAGCTTTCCCACTATCAAACTCTAAATATCCCACAAACAAGCCTCTCCTGTCGGTCGGATGACTTGTAAGTGCGAATCATGCTTGCCCTTAGAACTCGCTCGAGGCGTTTTGATACTCCGTCACGATCAAAGCTAGCGCTACCCGCAAGTCTCATCGCGCAAGCAGTGACCAAAGAAGCCTTCTCGTTTCTTAGCAAAACTTGGATGCTCCCGTTCTTCTCCAACTTCCAACAAGTGTATTCAAGGTCAGAGAGACGCGATGCGGTCCGAGAGCTGCACAAGATCTCATTCAGCAGGTTGCTCAATGTGAATAGAGCATTGCGGAGACAATCTGCTAGGACGTGCAATTGGGATCAAAACATATGATCTGCCCGCCTCGCCAAGTGTGATGGTCACAGTCTAATGCGTCTTCGTCTATTCTCGACAAGATCTTGTATAGCTGTGACAGTCACACAGAGACCGGCCGGTGAAGTAGATCTGTGTACCGTAGGACGACGACCCTACTAGGGACGTGACCAAGGCGGCCGTAGGAAAGATTTCGTACTGAATTCTCATTATTGGGCCAGCAGGATTCCTTGCTCTCGAGCGGTCTGTCGGTGAGGAACAGTCAAGCGTGATCAGGTGCTACTTTGTCCGCGGTACAACGGCAGTGCAATGGTCGTACGACAGCCTGCAAAGAAACATCAAAAGCATCGAACAGAGCCCCCACGGTCCCGATATTGTGGCCGTGGTCGGTGGATTTTCACGGAGCCCGCTATATCTGACGATCCGGCGAGACTCCAGCGCATGTGATTCGCCGGATGGAAATTTAAGCATGCCCTGCCGCCGCCCATCAATGCAGCGCCAGCGCCAGTGCCAGGGTCGGGCGTTTTCTGAAGAGGGACAGCACCGCTGCGGCGTAGTTGGGCTTGGACAGGAATTTCGAAATGGGCCCCATCGGGCAACGAGGGGCAGAGTGGCAGCGAGAAGTGCAAAAGCAGCAGCGGCAGGGAACACAGGCTGTGCAGAGTGCGGGCTGACGCAGGAGAGCGAGTGCGAGATAGATAGCATTGTGCCAGCGAGGTGTGATTTGACATTCTGTATTTGACGTCCCGACTTCTAGACCGAGCGCATCTGCTGCTGCTTGGCCTGTCCCACTGCGACGTGCATGCTGGCGACAGATTGACGCCGCGAGAGCTAGTGTCGGTTGACGGCGACTGCGTAAAGAACAACACCAACGACACGTTCGGCCTTGCCCCCTCCGCCCACCGGCCGTCCACTCTCTTTCCTCGCCTACTTGATCTGCTCCTGCTGCTGCCGCTCTGCGCTGCTCCTTCTTTGCTCTGCGCTCTCCCGCAGCTCCTCCAGCGCGAGAGCATCCAGCACTTTCCCGACAGCACAAGCACACGCCCAACCATGGCTCGCCATCCGACCTTGAGCCAGACCTACGCTGAGCGCTCCGAAGACCCCAACCTCACGCCGCTCGCCACGTACCTCCTCCGTCTCATCCACATCAAGCGTACCAACCTGTGCGTGTCCGCCGATGTCACCACGACCAATGAGCTGCTACGCATCGCCGAGGAGGTGGGCGACCACATCTGCATCCTCAAGACACACGCCGACATCATCAGCGACTTCGGTGAAAAGACGATTCGAGGCTTGAATGAGATCTCCAGACGGAAGAAGTTCCTAGTGTTTGAAGACCGAAAGTTCATGGACATTGGCAACACCGTGCAGCTGCAGTATACCTCTGGCCCGCTGTCAATTGTGAGGTGGGCACCCATAGTGAACGCGACCATCCATTCGGGTGCGGCTATCATACCTGCTCTAGCGGAGGCAGCACAAAAGGCTATCAACTCGCACAACACCTCCGTCTCCACGGACATTCGAGCCTCGCCCAAAGTGCCCCCGGTCAATGACTTTGAGGACAGCGACGACGAGGAAGACGACAATTGGCAAAACATCAATGGCGCGCACTCTGCGGACGAATACGAGGAAGACACAACAGATAGGATGAGGAAGCAGTCCGTCGTATCAGTCAGCACCACCATCAGCATGAAATCTGAAGCAATTAGCCCGCAGCCCCATATGCGGCCTTCGATCTCACGCGTGGAGTCAGGCGATGGGCAGGACGAAGGAGATGACCCCGAAGCTCTGGCTCAACTTGCACCACCTCCATTCCTACGCTCCCTGCTCCTGCTGGCCCAGATGAGCAGTGCCAACAACTACTTTACGCCCGAATACACAGCCGACTGCGTCAAACATGCGAGAGAGAACCGGGACTTCGTCATGGGGTTCATCGCACAGCAATCACTTAACCAAGCTCCGGACGACAATTTCATCACCATGACTCCGGGCGTGCAGCTACAGGCAGGAGGCGATGGCAAAGGCCAGCAATACAACACTCCGGACAAAGTCATTGGCCAAGGAGGCACAGATGTGATCATCGTCGGACGCGGCATCATCGGTGCTCCGCCGGGAGAACGCGCCAGGGTTGCACTGGAATACAGATCCCAAGGCTGGGAAGCGTACAAGCAACGCGTGAGATCGTTGCGAGCTCAACGGCAATGATCACATCACTCATTTGTGGCAAATGCCTTGCGATAACGTGGTTTACTTCGGCTTACAGATGCGGTCTGTAGCAGCATAGCGCAGGTGTTGGTCTGATCGGACTCTGCCGTGCGAGAGCACGCGATGTGAGCCTTTTGCTTGATTGCAATGACAGTTCTGACGCTTGTACGTTGAGTCAACGTGGGAGGTTTGCTGGCATGTTATATAAGATGGAACTGCCGAAGATCATGATGATGTTATGTCCGACCACACGACAGATATGGATATGAAACAATACGAAAAACATCATGAGTATATCACAATCAAAATCGATTTTATGCAACCTCCACCTCTTTTCTTATTTTATTTTTTTCAATATGCTTTTCACAGATATGCCTTTGTCCCATGACTACACATAAACAGGACGACAATTCGTTCTCAATTTCGCCGACTACTAGTATCACTTGACGAAGTTGATACAGCTAGGTCTAATTGTGAGGAGCAGAAGTCATCCAATTGGCCAGGCAAGCTGGTAAGAAGATACCATTGCAGCAATTCAACCCTCACGCAAGCTTCAATCTCTGAAGTAGACATCTCCGCTTTTCATAAGTCTGTTATCAATGCTTCTTCTACTTTAGACTTGTGATCTTAAGTATAATCTTTCATCACAGCTGCAATTCATATTTATAACGCTGCGGACTGTCTACATTTTCGTTGGGTACCAGTTCTCATATAATGTTCGTCATGTCGTGGTGCCACCTGTTTTGGCTACAAATTGTCTCGTTTGAGCCATCTCTCGCGCGGAGAGAGGCGCTGCTCCATAGTAGGCAATAGCAGCCATTCCCAGGAACGCGGCGACGCAGCTGAAGACAAGAGCAACGATTCCGCGAGCCGTGAAGCCTGACGGCAATGGCGCAATACTCAAATTCTGACCAGTCAAATCCAGTGCGTCTTTCGTGTTGCCTGCCGCGTTTCCTGCGATTGGTGTTGGTGTGGCTGCCGCTGCGCACGCGTCGAGGTGGTTTTGTGGGATTGTCAAGGTCTCTTGGAGAGAAAGAGGCGCCTCAATCAGTGTTGCAACTAATCCACTGGCAAGATGCCACTCTGCTAAATGTCAGCTTTCTGCTCGCTGCGGGCCCTTCCGCACAAGAGCTTACCTAGATGGCAATGAAACAGCCAGATTCCAGGGTTGTCTGCTCTAAACCTGATTACGAAATTCCCTTGCGGCCGAACCCAGAAAGTATCACGTCTCATAGGCTGAAGTGGGTACTCAGTCCTGTTGTTGGGATCAAAAAAGCCATAATCGTCGGGACTGCGCCACAATACTTGGAAATTGTGCCCATGCAAATGGAACGGGTGCTTTCCTGGGTCGTCGTTGTTCAGAATGATCTCTATAACATCGTTCTTGTTGAGTATGTAAGAGTTCGTGTCCCGCCCATATACTGTGGCGTTGTTTGCAAATTCACCAGTCGTCAAGGCAGAATACAGTGTCGGTACCTTTGGACGCACGTAGGTGATGCCGTTGAAAAAAGCATAGTTCGCTCCGTTGCCCAGGTTGTTCATGGAAAGATCGAGGTTGAAGGAGTAGTCGACCTTATCCAGGAGTTCCATCCGATCCTGCGGTACCAGGTCGAAATCATCGAACTGAGCATCCCAGTTGTCCAGCAAAGCAGGTGTCGGGTTCGGTTGAGATTCATCATATACGAGCCAGCTGGTTACATTTGTCGGCAAGCCTGGTGGGATGGCATCGAAGAGATCCGTGTCCATCGAGGCGACGATTGCGAAGTTTCCGGCGCTAGTATCATTCTTGGTCGTCACCAGGAATCCATAACGCTGTGCTGCGGTAATGCTACGAGCCAAACTTGTTAGACCGCAGACTCTAGTGAACATGATTTACTGAGTGACAGAATACAGGTACTTACTAGATCATTTCCGCGTCCGCGGGTTCTGTGTACACTCCATCGACCTCGATGATCCTCATAGTGTGACCTTCGATCCAGAAGTATTGACTGGCAAATGCGCCAACGTTGACCAATCGGAAGAAGTATGTTTTGTTTGGCTCAACCGGAATGGTAAGGTTTTGAGTGTCGTTCATCAAAGCCGACTTTGGCACAGGTTCTGCACCAGTCGGATTCTCTACGCTGATGAACCAATCCAAGAGTCCGGGCATCTGGTCGTGGTACCAATCTGAGATCGAGAGAGCAACTTCTGTATCGTATTGACCCAGGTATGGATTTTCAGGATCGCTGACTATGAATTGGCCGCGCATGCCATCTGGGTACTGCCCCCGGCTATGCGAATGGTACCAGTAGGTTCCTGGCTGCTGAATGGTGAAATTGTAGACGAAAGAAGAGCCAGGTGGAACGTCACATTGAGTGACACCAACTGGGCCGTCCATCTCGTTGGTGCCATTCTGGAACAGGCCGTGGAAGTGGATACTCGTGCTTTGATTGCCAAGCTGTGATAGCAGTCAGTGGATGGGCAATCGATGTAATCGTAGCATCGCAAACCTGATTGTTCATGTTGACAATCACTCTGTCGCCTTTCGTGATGTTGACCGTCGGAAGCGGCCACTCATTGTTGATGCCAATGACCGGTCGACTGTGCATGCCATCTGGATTGCGGTTCACCCAGGTGATGTTCCAGTCAAATGTCCTTGTTTCTGCAGCGACATGAGTTGACAGCGGCAGTAAGCTTGCAAACAGCTTTCGAAGAGCCATTGTGAGAGCGCGAATCGCGACAAGAGACACTGAGCGTCCACAACAATCGCAAGCTGACGTCGCAAGATGGAAGATTAGATTTGATTGATAAGAACGGCAGCCACGCTGTGAAGTGAAGCGCTCCGGTCGTCGGCGGGCAGAAAGTAGGGCTTCGATAGGGTCAGCGACTCTGCGAAGGATCCAGCATCTGATTAGCGGAGATGCAGTGTCCACGCGAGTTCCCAGTCCTGTGCTGTGGAAAATTGTCGACACCAGGTGAAGATAAGCGACGAAGTCAAGCCGCTCGTACCCAAGTCTAGTGGCGTTCCAGCTCGAGCTGTCGGAGCCAAGGTGCAACAAGCACGGTTGAATCGGCCGTGCTCGCCTCGGCGGCGGCAGTGAGCAACGCTCCCAAGCCACCTCGCTTCTCGAAGACGCAGGGTCAGAGTGAGCGTTGTTTGTCTCGTGTTGCGGCAGCCCAACCCACGCTGCGGGCAAGCGAAGAGGTGGTGTGAGCTTTGGTGTCGAGCAATTGTGGCTTAAGCTTCGCTGCAGCATTGGCAGAGCTTATTCCATTAGCGCAATCCGATTATCAGATGGTTGATCTAGACTTTCGAGGCTTCGATGGGTGAGAGCCACTTCCGCATCGCCGGGCGCGGGTTGCTTCCTTGGGAGAGAGACAGCGACAGCAGGAGTGAATGCGAAAGGCAGCATGTCCAGCAAGTTGCGTGGATGGAGAAGGCGCAGCTGTGTGGTGAAGCCTGCCCTCACCCATGCCGATGTGCTGATGAACCCTAGTTCCAGTCTCAGTGCAAGAGCATCGAGCTGTCGGCAGCTCACAAACCATTGGAGCAGTGCCGCGCTGCTCGCGCTAAGTCTCGCACATCCCACTTGTCGCGGACTCGCGATCCCAACAACGCACCACACAGCTTGCTTGACTCCCCGTCACGTCCGACACCGGCTGGGGCTGGCTTCTAGCTTGTTCGTATTGCCGAACGTTTGGCTTTGGGCGCGCGCCCGCTGCAGAGCTTCCCTGGCAGCTTTTGTGAAACTCGTGCTTCACTTTACAAGATCTGATAAAGATCCATTTTATCTGATCACCTCGTTTTGCGCACGACTGCTGAAGCGGCCAGCTCAAGCTCCAGCAGGTTCCAAGATGGTGAACGTGTTCGCGGTTCCGGGTAAGCCTCATGATCGTCGCAGCACTTTTTCCTCATCTTGACGCTGACTGCGATACTTGTAGTGTTCTTCATTTGCTTCCGAGAGTGTTTGGAGTGCACAATCGTCGTCTCCATTCTGCTCGCTTTCCTCAAGCAAAGTATCGGAGGACCCGAAAGCGACCAAGCAGTGTACAAAAGGCTCTTGCGACAAGTATGGCTCGGAATAGGTTCAGGTCTCCTGATCTGCCTGGCCATTGGCGGCTCTTTCGTTGGAGTCTTCTACGGACTTGACAAGAATTACTTCAGCAAAGCTGAGGACCTCTGGGAGGGAGTCTTCGGGCTCATCGCGTCCATCATAATTACACTAATGGGTATTGGACTGCTGCGTGTGTCCAAACTCCAGGACAAGTGGAGAGTGAAGATCGCGCAAGCCCTTGAGAAGCACCATCGCAACCAGGGACTGGGCGTGAGATCGCGCTTCAAGTTATGGTGCGAGAAATACGCAATGTTCCTGCTGCCGTTCATCACAGTGCTCCGAGAAGGCCTCGAAGCCGTCGTCTTCATCGGTGGCGTAGGTCTTGGTCTTCCGGCAACATCTTTTCCACTCGCTGTAATCTGCGGGCTGCTCGTGGGCTGCGCGATCGGTTATTTGATCTACAGGTAAGTACTGCCAGACCTCGTCTAAGATCACTCTCGCTGAACTCACGCAGAATCGGCAATACCGCAAAGCTCCAAGTATTTTTGATCATCTCAACCTGCTTTCTGTACCTTGTCGCAGCAGGTCTCTTCTCGAAAGCAGTGTGGAACTTTGAGATGTATGCCTGGAGCCAGCTGACTGGTGGCGACGCTGCAGAAACTGGATCTGGCCCAGGCTCATACGATATTCGCAAGAGCGTTTGGCACGTCAATTGCTGCAACCCAGAGCTCAACGGAGGAGGCGGCTGGGGCATATTCAACTCGATCTTGGGCTGGACGAATTCCGCAACCTATGGGTCTGTACTGGCGTACAACCTGTATTGGTTGGCAGTCATCGTTGCATTCCTCTCGCTCGGCTTCTACGAAAAGCGAGGGCACTGGCCACTGTTGCCGTCCAAGGTGCCCAGTCAGAGTTCAGATGTGAATAGCGATCACCTGAGTGAAGACCATGTCGCAGACGAGAAGACGACTGCTACAGTCGTCACCAAGTCTCATGGCCAGGAGACCTTGGCATGAGGAGATGGTAGGCACGGAGTGCAATCTGTAGAAGGTGAAGCATGATACAGAGGCATATATGCGTCAGTGATTGTAGAGTACGAAGCGAAATGAGCTCAAGTTGTGATGTTGTAACAACTCAAGTGTCGCGTGCTGAAGTGCGTGGAAGTGTGTTGGTGCTGAGTGGACCCACTCTCATTGGTCAGTCGCGCCTTCCATCGTGAGGCCAATTCACCCTCCAGCTTCGTCGTCATAGCCTCATTCGCACGCAACAGTACTGGATCAATCGACGACAAAATGTTCTGGCCTTATCCCTGAGTTAGTTGTTGAGCGCCTCAAAGCAGGCTCCCTCATTCACAAATGGCACAATATGGTATGCCGACACTGCCGCCGACTGCTCGGCGAGGCGGCAGTGAACGCAAAACCACTGCCCCAAACCGATCGCCGGCCTCAGCGAAATCGAAGAAGACGAAAGCGTTACCAGTCATACGAAAAGATGATAAGATCGGTGCGCACGTCGACACAGTGACGGAAGTGGCACGCGAAGAGGCTCGGCGTGAAGGAAGCCCGATTATGGAAGAGGATAAGAGTGCCATCGACAATCCTCGTGGCGATGCTCACGGTATCATCGCGATTGATGAGAAGGGTGACATTGTTCTGCACATTGAGCATAAGACGACAGCTGCCACACTGGGCCAGAGGTATCGCGTCTCATCCGCAGCTCTGAAGAGTACTTCGAAATACTTCGAACGTCTGCTGGACGGCCGGTTCGGCGAAAGTGCGAGAATCGAGAAAGAGCACGTTCTTCTGCGCGATCAATATGGGGCATTGGACAAAGTGCCGTCGTCCGAACTGCCAGTGGTACCAATTGAAGATATCGGCCGCATCTCTGCTGTCAAATCGATCGAGGCTCTTTGCACAGACTTCCTCCTCATTCTTCATGCCAGAGACACGAATACGCTGGTCCCTACCGCTAATCTCGCAAACCTCGCCATCGTCGCCGACCGATTCGATGCGCTTGATACTGTGCGCACATACGCGTCACGCAAGAAGTTGACCCGAGCGATTGAGGGAAAGACTACTGCGAAGGCAGAGTCGAACCTGAGCGAAGAGCGAGTTCGGCAGCGAATACTGATTGGTTTACTACTCGATCACGCACCATGGCTGGACAAATATTCCGCACGGCTCATCACGAGTGGCTCAAAGAGTTGGACAGGAAGTCGAGCTGAAGAGAACGATGTGATGTGGTGGAATCTGCCTCACGGTCTCGAAGAAGAGCTGTTGACGCGACGAGAATACATTTTGGATATGCTGCAATCGTCTGCTGCTCAATTTGTGGGACAGTACATGTCCCGCGAGCGTCAGTGTCGTCTTGGCTACGACTCCTCGGCAGCATGCGACAGTTTCCAGCTGGGAGAGATGATACGATTTCTCTCACGCTGCGGAATACTGCAAGTCAAGGGACTGCTTTACGACGCTGCAGAGCCGCCAGAGCCATACACTGGTGACATTTTCACGCTCATCAACTCTTTACGCCACGTGCCCGAATATCAGATCGATCGCAATCACAGCCACTGCGGAATTCGGGGCCGTTTGATCTCAATGCTGGACATGGTCATCGATGCGCTCCATTATGTAGGCGTTTGTGCTGAGTGTTGGACCGCTAGCCGCCACGAACACGCCTGGATGAATCTGAAAAGGCCTCTGCTATGGCGGAGTCAGGCTTATCGTTCGAGAGGCCTGCCACACACAGAGTTGCACGCTCAGGTCCGGACGATGTTCACTGCGACCGAGAGAGACTGGAAGTGAGCTTCACTCGTGACGTTGAGTTCATAAAGAACGCTGGTATTCTCGTACAAATTTTCGGGGTGCTACCAATGTGACATATTTGTGACTCTGTCGTTTGCTACGGCGTCCAGTCACATGTCTGGTGATCTGTTGCCATCAAAGGATTGATTGTTGGCGCTGCTGCGGCTGTGCACAGCTTGGCCGCAGGGCAGGGCAGTGCAGTGCCCGCACCCCGCACACACCAAAGCTCAGGACGCCATCATTGTATATCGACGGTCTGCTTTTGCACGGTCGCCGCCAACTCGCGTGTAACAATCGCAGGCACTGCAATGGCATGTAAATATTGGAGGACGCCAGACTTCGCCCTCAATTGATGGTATAAGCAGGCAGTGCAGCCCTCAGTAAGTGCATCGACTTGCGAGCAGTAAAGACATTTAAGACGCATGGTCCGCTACATGAAGTTTCATTCACTTGAACCTCAGATCAATGAGATTAGTGGAGTCACTGCGGAAAGACCCACCCTTTGTCACCCAGTTTTTAAGCAAACAAAATGGCAGCGACTGACACTTACTCTATTTCCACTTTCCAGCCTTGTCGGACTGACTCCTCGCTGCACAATCAGAGCACTATGTTTTCCTCTATCAAACATAAGCTTAGCCGTAAAGGCGCCGGCACTGGTAGCAAACGAGATAGTGACATCCATCCACAACAAAAGAGCGCACCTTGCACGAGACGACCAGGTAGGTCACAAGACTGCGCTTTCCCACGACCAGCGAGGCTGATCATGTACCACTAGCACAACCAAGCAATAATCCGTTCACAGCCATGGGCGACGCACCACCAGCATATTCTCCAGCTCCTAATGCAGCGCCCGCCATAACAGTGTCCGCGCCAGTAGATCAGGGCGCCGACGATCCATATGCCTTCCTTACAAGTTTCGACACGATCTTCCTGATCGACGACAGTGGCTCCATGGCAGGCGGGCGATGGCGCGAGACCGGCGAAGCACTCGAGACGATCACTCCAATCTGTACTGCTCACGATCAAGATGGCATCGACATCTATTTCCTCAATGCCAAGGATTCCGATTTCCATCACAACGTCACGAGCGCTGCTACTGTTCGCGAGATATTCCAAACAGTGCGGCCAGGGGTGGAACGCCTACTGGACAGCGCTTGAACAGTATTTTGAGGCCATATCTTCGCAAGTACGAGAGCAGTCCAGAAACTGTCAAACCGATCAATATCATCTGCATCACCGATGGCGAGCCGAGCGATGATGTGGAGAGCCCTTTGATCGCTGCTGCAAAGAAACTCGACAAACTCGATGCTCCAGCCTGGCAGATTGGCGTGCAGTTCTTCCAGGTCGGTCGGGACGAGCAAGCAAAGCTGCATTTGAAGCAACTCGATGACGAGCTGGCTGAAATTGCTGGCGATGATGATCTGCGTGACATGGTGGACACGGTGCCATTTACGGGCGCTGAAGGGACACAACTCAATGGCGAAGGTATTCTCAAAGTCGTTTTGGGTGCGGTCAACAGGCGTCTGGATCGGAAGAAGAGTAAAGATCTCCATCGCTGATCGAGTGGTCGGCTCTCGAGACAGTTTGGACGGGAACTGAGGAATACGTTGATAGCAGCTCTCAGGTCAACCTTGGGGGCTGCTGTAGTGCAAATGCAGTGCGGCCTAGTGCTTGATGGTACAATTGCGTATATGCAAGACCATGCGCGCTTTATCTCTTCGCTGGATTGCAGTAATTAGAGGAGCTCCCGACAAGACAGGAGCTCATGTACGACTTTGTTATATGTCTAATATCCCCCTTTAGTAGCTGTACGACCCGGCCGGTAGGCCGCCGTCAGTGAGTAGAGGTCCTCCACATGTGAAGACACTACCCTCTGGAGCGCCGAACAGGACATCGTCATCAAAATACTCTTCGCTGTAGTCGATATTGACGCACTTCCAGTTGTCAGGTGGCGAGCCGCCGAGTGGGCCGACCTGCAGATTCAGATCAGTACTTGTTCACGAATGCAGCATCTACGAGACCTTACATGTGGGCAGTGCACCTGCGGTCGGACCTTGGTCAAGATTACGTGGATCACACGGCAAACGATGTTGTCGCCCCAGGCCTCATCGAAGGAACCAAAAGGCTTCGCTGACAGTTGCGCGATACAGTCCTCGGTGCTTGGATACTGCTGGTTGGCACCTGTGCAAGTCTGCTGGATACCGGCGCACAATTGCTGCGTAGTGCCGTTCTGGACGAGTGGGCTTCCGAAGTCAATTCCATTTGCGGCGTTGGTCCATCCTTCGAGGTTGGGGATCCATGCGTGGTATTTCAGAACCTTGCCGTCGTCGTCGAACCGCCAGAATGCGACCTGTTGTTAAAGATGTCAGCAACGATTCGCAGAATGGATTCTCTAGATCGACGTGCCTGTGACAATGTCGAAACGGGCTTTGTAGTGTCCAGCTCCAATGTCTGTGGATCGACGTGTCCTGCAAAAGAACATCAGTCGGAGCAAAATGACAAGGTCATGGCAGACGGCACGAACCTGCGCGAAAGTAAACCAGTGAAGCAGCTACTTCCGGGCAGCCCGAAGTAAACTCTAGAACTTCTGATCGGTAGAATGCAACTCCGTTGGATCCCTGCGGGGTTGGGGCAAGAGAGAAGAAGTATTCGATACTGTCATCGAAGCCGGTGAAGTTGCCCACGGGAGAGACACGTCCAGTGGCCTGGTCAGCGAAAAGGTGAGGTGGCACGGCCGAAGCTCCTTGCGCGACAATTTGAGCGTTATTCGGGTATACGGTCACTGGCTAGAGTTTAGCATTCATGGTTCACGCTCGGTTAGAGATACATACAATTGTAGATCTCGCGAATGGTCTGTAGGTTTCTCTTAGCATAGTCTGGCAACTTCGAATGCCGCTTGGCCAATGCAGCGCCATCTGCAGGGAGCTTGACTGCCGAGCCCAGGCTGGCGAGCACAAGCAATGGGAAGGAGAGGCTAGAGGTCAACATGGTGTTTGCCAAGCGAACAAGCCTTTGTGGTCGCAAAGAGAAGAAACTTGCTCAAATCAGCTCAAATAGAGGTGCTGTGCAGACATATAAGCTGCGAGGGACAGCCCAGTCGCTCTCGAATGACGATGCGAAGACCGACACTGGCATCTTGCTTCTGCATGGCTGCCCGCGCTGCCCTTGTACGGAAGGCGGATGCACGGTATGACACAAGTTCTGACAAGCCGACTCCGAGGCCTGCATAATCAGAATCAGCGTGATTATCAGACTGCAGACGAGATTGGAATGTCGACGCCGGCTGGAAGCCTGGAAGCCCGATAGTCGAACAGGCATTCTTCCGCTCTGTATCACTGCCAAACTTGATCTTATTATTGATGAGATGGCTTCCAATTCCAAGGAAAACCCGCACTCGAGAGCCTGCTTTCGTACAGCTACGGACTGGACTGTAGCAGGGGTTTAATGCTCGACGATACAGTAATTCGGTAGTACGGACTCTGAGACGTTCGCACGGGAGCTGAAACTAGCTGAAGTCAGTTTCAGACTTTCAGTCAGCTTAATCAGGGCTGACATCTCTGCCACTGTATTGGAGTTGGATGAGTGAGCGCAATGGGCGAGAGAATTACTGATCATGGCGCAGTCGACAGCACAGCAGGGACAAGTCCATGTCGATGGAAAGATGAGGAAAGCCATGCCAAGCCATGTCAAGAAGTCACGATCGGCGGTCCAGTGGTGACTGCCGTCCCGCGATCCTGGCCGCTGGCATCCGCACATCCTTCCTGCTGATCATTGCAGCTCGTTCTGCTACCTATGGAAATTTCGCTCACAGGCGCACATTTCGATGACCGCGAGAACCGGACAGGCTGCCATGTCGCCCTTGAGGATGGTGCGAGACCGAACTTCAACGGACAGCCAAGTCTGAAACGCACCAGGTGCTTCCCTTCGTCTAGAACTACCGAGACCTAGACTTCGAGCACGCATAGACGCACAGGCTCGCCGGACCACTCTGTATCTTCTTCATTCCGCTTGCCGTTTCCTGCGGCCTTCGGTCAGCACGCTCAAAGAGAGCTTCATGGAGACAAATTGTGGACGAAGAGCTCTCCATCGCGTCCAAATAAGACAGCACTCTCCATAGTCAGTGCGCTGCAGTCATGAGGGAATAAATTGCCAACCGGACAATACTAAGGATATCAAGTCATCAGCTACTGCAGGACAATTCCAGCGGTTCAGTGCTTATATCTTGTAGATGCCAGAACGGTCGAGCGAACCGAGGCGAAGCCTGGACATTCGTAAGATTCTTGCTGCTTCCATCGATTCCGGGTTGTGGATTTTGCAAAAGATTGCGAATCGCGAACTATTCGAGGAATCTTCTACGCTTCGGTCAAGCAACAATTATCGTCTGGCCACCTTCTATGTACCCGCTATGAACCTCTCGTAGGATCTGTCTGGATTCATGTCCTGTAAATCGGGTGGGGCGGAATATTTCTGGCAGCCGAACACGATATTCGCCTTGGCATTGCGGGTACTTTGCAGCTATATCGAGATGCTACACCTGGCTAGTCTGTAGAACACGTTCTACCGACATCCTCTCGAAATCCTGCGAATAGCTAGCGATACAAAGCTGAAATGCAGGTCCCACATATTGGACGACCAACATGACGGCCCCATGAGATCGTCGCCTGAAACGACAAAAGCCCAGCACTGATGCCATTGGTGATTTCTGCAAACGCGGATAGATGGGGTGATCCACTCCAGCGGAGAGCGGTGCACTGGGATCCACTATCAGAACAGCCAGTCAGTGGCAGTGCAGCAACACTGCGTTGGTTGTCTTTTGGCACAGCAAGAATGGTCTACTCTGTCTAGCATCAATGCACCATGGCTATGCTGAATCCTTCGCTGTTCGCCAACAACATGGTGCACAATGTGGAGGACAGGGAACGTGCGGTGCTCGAAAATAAACTGGTATGCACTTGGTGCTACGCTTCAATGACTGTCAATGGCATGGAGCAAGTATAAAGGTCGTCGATGGATCGGTCCTGTAACTTGAATCATCATCACACAATCATCACACCTTCCAAGCACAGAGCCACCGAGCCCAATACTCTCACATCACCGTTGAACAACAACAAAAACCAAATTCAATCATCATGCCATCAATTCAATCCATCCTCCCAGCCATGATCGGCCTCCTTACTCTCTCCAACCAAGTCCAGGCTGTTCCTACACCATCAGGCGGACTCGTCAAAAGACTCGGCTGCTACGGCGACAGCAGAGACGTGAGCTTCTACTCCCTCCATGGCCTCGGCTACTCTGGCGATGTTATACAAGAGGTCAAGAACGACATCCACACAACCTGCACCAAAGCCGCCGGCAAAACCATCAAACCCTCCGAACCCTTCTGGCTCTGCACCAACTGGGAAAAGACAGCCAAGGGCAAATCAGAAGCATTGAAATGCTACGAGAGCTGCCAACCTGGTATCGACATCAGCGGAAGCAACTCAGCAATCATCGACGCCGGCGTGCAAGCCTGCCGGGACATTTGCAAGCTCACACGCGGGGAACCGGATCTCGCAGACGATGGATGGAATCACATTGATTGGGCTATTGAGGTTCGTGGTGGGCAGACTGAGCAGGTCATCACGTATGAGACGTGCAAGGCAGCTTTTGAGACGGAATTGGGAGGTTGTTCGAGCGGTAGTGAGCAGAACCATGATGGCTTTTGGTTCAGGATCGATCCAAATGCCAGGAAGTGCCCGGCTTAGGAGGGCTGTCGGTACTGATAGCATGATTCGGTTGACGAGGCGTCGGGAAGGTCTTGGCTTTTAGTCTGAACCAGTACAGCAGATCAAATGAAGTGCAAATTCACCACGGCTGATTTTGATGTGCGTCCGTCGTCCCATTTTTTAGATGCAAGATAAGTCTCAATTGCAGTGCCCACGAGTGGTATCAGGTATAGCCAGGCACAGAAGCCGGGAAGTTGCAAGGCTGCAGGAGTCATAAAGTAAAGAGGAATGAATGGATCACACTTTACAATAAATATCAACGCTCGAGAACTCTACAAGCCAACCGCTGCCGCCAAGCCATCTGTAAGGTTATTCAAAACGTTCGATCCTCCGGCAATCACCTGGAAGATGTTCTTGTACGAGTCACTAGAACTTCCGTTAGCAATTGCTATCACCTCAACAGATCAGAACGGGAAGGCTTACGCAGTAATATTGCCAAACTCAGTTCCCTTCGACGGAGATACTGCAACGAGGTTGTTGATCATCAGTCCCAAGCTCGCAAGTGTGATTGGCTCAGCACGAGGCCTCCATCCAAGATTATAAGGCAGACGCTCCTGTTCGAACAGGCTGCGGACCCAGTCGAGGCGGGTGACACCAGTAAGATCATCTCCGCCCATAGTCTGCAAGTACAAGCCGGTCTCACCATAGCGAAGGACGAACTCGCGAACGCCGTAGGTGAATTCTGGGTTTCTCCTCTCTGAGTCTTCTGTACGACCCGCGATGGCTTTCGCAGCACCGAGCAAGTTGGTAGTTGTGCTACCTTGGTAGAACGACAAGGTCTGCTGCCAGATATCGTTGTTGAAATCGTGGTCGTTGCCAAAGAAATCGTCTTGACGAGACAGACTGGCGTCGTGTTCGATGGGACTATCAAGCTTCGGTCAGCAGGTTCGTCTGCAAAGCCATTCGGATCGCTTACAAGTTGTGTTGATCTAGATCATTCAGATCGAAAGATCCGCCGAGAGGATTGGGCGAGGAGAGAAGCCCAACACCACCAACTGCGATTGAGAAGTCTGGTCCGACATTTAGGCCAGCTGCCAATCCTTGAACCAAATGTGGGATCGTCATGTTGCGGCCGTTGCGATTGATGAACCCATGATTGGCCAGGGAGTTCTAAACACGATGTTAGCACACCCAGGATATTATTGAAGCATTGGGAGACCTACCAAGCCAGGACACGGCGAGCGCACATCATTCGGTCCAGGTCTCTGCCAGTTGGTAAACCGCGGATCATTCGCGGCAGCAGGTTTCAAGCCATTGAGCAGTCCAGGAATATTCAACTGTGCAGACGCACCAGCAGCAAAAAGTGCTCCGAAAGTAATAACTTGAACCATAGTGAAAACAGACCTGAAATGGAAGTTGCGACCTGGGCCAGCGTGGAAGCAGCGGCCGCCACTCTATTTGAACTCGCCATACTCAGCAACCACGCTACGCCAAACACACATAACGCCAAAGCGGTTCGATGGAGAATTCCTGGAGCTGGAGATCGATCAGCCTCGGTCTGTGGCTCGTAGTAACAAAGCAGAATCTCTGATTCGTCGTGGAGAGGGACCCTCTTTAGACTTGCTCTGTTTGCGGGCAAAGTGATCGACGGGGTAAAAGCTTGAGTGCGTGATGGACACGCTAAAGTCAAATAAAGTGCCTTGGAGCGCAGCCGCTTATGTCGTAGGCTGGACGCCACGCACGTTCGAACCGTGGAGGTGGCTTGTTGACGACCTTCCAAGGTGGGAGAGGGCCGAGATATTTGTATAGTGCGAGCGCTCGTCAATATTCACAGGAGATCCAGACCAGGCGCCAGGAAGTACTGTAAAGGGTCAGCGGTGTGGATGGAATGACCGAAGATGATGATAGTCAGGCACGGCCGACTTGCATTGACCAACTCCTGTCGATGCTTGAAGACCACGATTCAAGACTTCCTCGACTCGCCAAGGCCAGGGTCAATAGCCGTACTAATAGCAAGCTCTGCCCGCGATCGATGCAGCTTGTCACTCCGAAGTAGTCGTCTACCGACATACAAGGCGCTACACCACCGAGATGCGAGTTTCCAGGTTTTCATTATGATGTCTACTTTTTCCTTGCCATACGCAATTGTTGGGCTCTACTCATCAAGTCTTCAGAATGTTTCCGGCCACCTCGATAGCCCTGACTGTCCTCTCGAGGTAGTCTTGTGCCACCTCCCATTGATCTCTCTCTACTGCTTCCGTCACACCGGGGAAGGTCACGGGCGCGTATCCAGTATCCAGGCCTGGAGCGAAGATCAAATGCTGGTAGAACTCCCTCGTAGGCAATCCGCCTTGCGAGGTGAATCCGCGCTGGAAGTCGCGGTACTTGGCATTGACGACTTGGAGAAGCTCCGAATTGTTGCTGCTGATAGCGAGCTGAGCCAAGTCGGCGGCCTCTTGCGCTTGAGTGCGGAACGTCGAGATGGCATCTTGCAGACTTGAGACATCGAAATCGACTCTCGATGAGTTGCCGATGGTGTACTGGAGGTTCTGGTAGTATCTCTGCATCTGATCGGCGTAGTTGATGGGCTCAAGAGGCAGGAGGTCATCGGAAGCCAAGTGGTAAGCAAGGAGAGCGAGGTACTGGCCTGTTGAAAGACATTAGCTGCACGACATTTGGCCAATTTCGATGATATTGCTAACTCACCCATCGATTTATGTGCCAGGAATCCAGGATCCGCGAACTTGCTCATCCAGTTGTAAGAATCGAAGTTACTGTGGTAGTGGTAGATCGGGTCAGTCGGTCCAGGGTTTGCACCCATATCAATCGCAGCAATTCCGCGGTGGACGAAGCTCGTGTAGTCACTCCCAGAACCAAGTACGCCAACGGTCCGGTTGGTATCGTGGCTCCAGACGTCATACATCGTCGAATTGCCCTCGAGAGCTGGCCAGAGGACTTTCTTCATGAGATCTTGAGCAATGCGATGCAGCTCTGGGGTAGCCGAGATATCCGGGTGAGGACCAGACACAGCAACATCGATATTCAAATTGGCAACAACAGACTTCTTGATCCATGGCAAGTACTCCTCCATCCATTCTGTCGATCCGATCAGGCCATATTCCTCAGCATCCCAGCTTGCAAGCACGATAGTACGCTTCGGCTTCCAGCCTTGTTCAAGCAGTTTGCCGAACACACGACCGAGTTCGACAATGACGGCAGTTCCACTATTCGGGTCTGCAGCGCCACCGACAATCCATGCATCGCGGTGATTGCCGATAACGATGGCTTCATCAGAGCTCGTCCCGTTGATGATGCCGATTGCGTTCCAGATGTCTACACGAACGGATTAGTCACGACCTTAGGATGTCTCTGGCATTACGATCACCCACCAGTGTATGCGTCCTCCATTTGGTTCGTCAGATGCAGCGTCACTCCAGGTGCAGGTCCAGTCGAATACGTCGCGTTCAGTGCGCCCACCCAATTGGTCCTGTTCACCGCCGATCCATTTGTGCCATAGCCATCCAACGCCGCAAGAAGTGGTTGAGCCTCTGCATAGGAAATTGGAAGGCTGGGAATACGTGGAGTAACAGCTCCCTTGTCAGCACGTGGTGAGTCCTTGCGAGACGGATAGCCGGGAGTCGTAGGGTCTCCCGGATATGTGCTCAAGAACTGTACCGATCCTCTTTGCACAGCTGTGGGGTTGCGAGCTGGCCCATCCGGGTACGCAGCATAGCCTTTGGCAACTGTGATGTTGCCGTCATCTCCGGGATCGGTGAATAGAACAGCGCCGATCATGCCGTTATCCTGGGCGTTTTTGACCTTGAGACCTCGGAAAGGACCTGCCAGTCACGAACATCGTCAGCGCTTGGTCTAGTGGCATTCCCGGACCACCTACCTCCGTAGCGAGCCAACGCGATCTTCCCTTCGAGGGGTACACCGAGCGCCTTGAGTCGCTCGAAATCGACCTGCTGACCTCTTCCAACATACACGTACTCGGCTGTCACATCGCCATTTGCCGAGAAGCCATGGAAGATTGGGATTCGGTCTGGGTAGCTCGATGTGTCATCCTCCTCCAGCACAGCTTCCTCCAGCGAAGGGGTATACTGTGTGCCATTGGGCCATGTCAAGGCGAGAGATCTGCTAACAGGATAGTTGAGATACACGTTGTAGGCGTCGAGGCGAGTGGTGAAGCCGGCTTCCGCCCATCGATCTGCAGTCCATTGGGCTTGGGATTCGTTCTTGCCAGCAATGTGGTTGCCTGGCAGACAACAAGGCGTCAGCGACTATGCAGTTGAGCAGCTACTGATCTGGCATACCGTGGGTGTAGTAATAACTCCAATCTGAGATCTCATTGGCATCAAAGGAATCGATAATGAGTTGTTCGTCTGGGCTCAGCTCTGCCCGCGGCGTTACAGATCTCTTGGTCAGGCCATGGCTGTGGAACTCGCGCTCTCGGACGCAAGCATGCGAAGTCGGCAGTAGGCAAAGCGCGGCAACTGAAGTGAGGAGCTTCATTGCCGACATTGTCATACAGTGCCTAGTTCAGATGTAAGCCTTCTTATCGTCCACAGCGTGACGGCGGCCGAGCGATATTTATGTGCTTGCATCGCGACAGAGATAGGCACGAATGACGTTTGTGTCCGGCTGTCTTGCTAGTAAGGATCGCAGCGTGGTATGTTGCTTTAGTCGCTTGGCGATGCGTTGAGAGCTCTCCGACCCGCAAAGCGCGTGGTGTCGTTGTGGAGGAGCAGGATCCGCGCCATTGTCACCTTCCGCGAGCAGAAAGGTCGCCAAGCATCGCGTGCCTGCTCCGCGCGCAAACCCCAGCAACTGCCCGGCGGAGTGCAGGCGGTATGCAGCACTGGGTCACCGCGAGAACAAAGCAATGCAGCTTACTGTGACGCAATGGAAAGTATTTGGCGGGCACATCGCGATCTTGGGAATGCGAATGCGCGTGGTTCGGACGAGACACGCACGATTGCCATTCTGGCTGAAGCTTCTTGAGCTTGCATGGCTTTGACTTTTCCTTTACCGAAACAAATGTTGGCCAGCAGATAGATGTAATGGCTCGTTGAAATATCCCATGCCGACTGTCGAACCAATGTGCGAAACGCTTATTCTTTGGTCCATAGCTGCGTACGCGGTAGAAGCTGGTTGGAAGACATGTGCAGGATGCAAGTTCCTCTTGTCGTGCATGGGATGCAGTCAAGCCCTAGCTTGACCACCGAATAGGATGATCTTTGTCTGCTCAATAATCCTGATGCAGTGCTCGTGTCCTCCTGGACGGTCTTCTGTCATGTCGTTTTGCCTCCCATAATAGATGTGAGCAGCTTTGCGCCCGCGTATTTCAGATGTGACGGCGTGTTTCATTTGCACAGTAAGCGCTGCAGCGTTGTGTTTGGCAACAACGGAGGCCAACTCAAGATATGCGCCGAGCGGCTGGATTCGATAGTCGTCGCCTGTTGATACGATAGGCCACCAGCCGTCTCTTCCTTCGTGCCAACATCCTTGTGCCGCTTGGATCAAGAGAGCTGCAAACTTCCTGGATGCCTCGTGGTATACACGCACAATTTGAGAAATGTTGTGACATGTTGCTTGTAAGGGCAAGGTGTGCCAGTCAGTCCTTAAATGAGGTGGAATGTACGCATGGAGTCGGACAGAGGCTTGCAGAATCTGCTGTGGTGGCTCTCGCGCCGTCGCACGTGGCTCTGGACCAGTTTGATGCTCGGAGATCGTTGGCGGGAGAGTGGGAGGCGTTGCGCCTCTTCGATTGCTGGAGACCTTCAACAGACACGATGCGGTCCCTCGAAGCTTGGTGCCAATATGTTTGAGGCATGCATGGAAGCGTCGAAACATGTTCTCCGCAAGCGATCGAGCGCCGTGGTGTGATTCGAGTTGCACACGCCGTTCTTACTTCTCAGTTGATCCCTTTCGGATTCGGGTCAATGTCGATCACCCGGAATCGAATAGGAACAGCTCCAGTTGTTATGCGCTGTCGAGGGGATGGAGATGTCAGACTGTTTCCTGGGGAGCTATGTTGTTGATTTTGTAGCCTGTTGGATCAGCCAAATGCCAGAATAAGGTGCTCATGTCGAACATGCTAGTATCGAAGAAGCTGCTCAAGGCAGCCAGGTACGCGTAGGCTTAATCCGAGAGTGAGGCCATCATGGCGCACTAGAAGGTGAAAGGATATCTATTAGTGAGGCTCAAATTGCAATTCTGAGCCGAATTTGCGAGTCGTAGTGTATCAATTGCTTGATGTGAGCATCTAGTTTGTTAAAGGCGCAAGCAATGCTGGCCAGAGAAGAACCGACCAGACCGAATCTGCAGTCGTCGTCAGAGATATAGGCCGGCCGCGGTCAAATACCTCTATTGAATTCCACCAGGCCGTTCTCTCCACCGCGCTCCCAGAACTCCTTTTCCAGACTTGTGGCCTGTACTGCTTGTCGCTGTGGGAAAGCTGCCAAAGCAAGCGGTAGTGCAAATATGCTCGTAGTGAGAATGAGTCCGAGGTTGACTGGCAGTACCAATCGAGGCCTGGACTTCAGCCACTGTTTCTGCTGCAACCGTACGAGGATGAGTGGCGGGATGACCATGATCGGCGTGGCGTTGAGTACCCGGGAGACAGCAGTCTCACCGACTGCAAGTGTGGCTGCCTTCTTGCTCTTGCCGATCGACTCGAGAGGCTGCCCAGCTTCCTCGCGCTTCTTGCGAACTTCTTCGGATTCGCTCGGGAAGACATCTATGCCTCGACGAATCTCTTCTCCTCTCATAAGGAACACGTTCAACACACCAGCGCTGGCCACTGCAGCAAATGGCACCAATCTGCCCAAGGTGACTTTCGTGCTAGGG
The DNA here is from genome assembly GCA_029490675.1 of Cercospora nicotianae. NCBI lineage: Eukaryota > Fungi > Ascomycota > Dothideomycetes > Mycosphaerellales > Mycosphaerellaceae > Cercospora > Cercospora nicotianae. The sequence continues at coordinate 2,563,093 of JANQAT010000006.1, read as the reverse complement.
CTGAGGCTTTTCAGTCTTGGTACGATGGAGTTCAGTCCAACTGCAACACCGCAACTCGCACCAACAGCCAAGAAATATGATTGGACGATGCTGGAAGTCGACATCGGTGTGCTCTTATTTGCATTTGAGAAGTTGATGGCGACGTTGAGAGACTGATTGGCGACTTGCCAGGCAATCGTTCCCGTAGTGGTCAGGTTCGGTGTGAGCATTCCAGCAGTGACGACCAGATTGGACAGAACGAAGCATGACATGCGAAAAGGGAGGAACACTGGTTCTCCAGTGTCTTTTTCGGGATCAGTCAGAAGATATCCAAACATTCAACAACATCCTCTACTTACCCGGATGTAGCGTAGAATCAACAATCTTCTTGGCAGTCCATAGGTCAGGAGTCATCTGCGTGATCTTGCCTTGCTTATACTGAGTAATGAGTGCTTTGGCATTTTCGAGACCCGCCGAAGAAGTGAACAGTGTTCTACAAGATTCATTAGCCAGTTTCCCGAGCAAATTCGAAGGTCATCTTGCTTATAGGACGAATACGCGTCGAGATGACTGACCCAATGGGATCACGCAGTAGCAGTCTCGTTCCATGTTCAAAGCCTCACCTCGGATCTGAAATGTCTGCAGAGTGTTTAACTCGGCCCCAATATGTACTGAGATCATGGCGAGAAGCAGGCAGATCTCTGCTCCCTGGCAGAGCGGAAGACATGTCTGTGGACAACGAGCAGAGGTCAAAGTCAAGCGAGACGCGAAATGCTCACAATCGCGGTGAGGTGCAGGAGCGGCGTTCGGTCGCGATAGCCGTCCGGCCAATCACAGAACGCCAAGCACAGGGATCTCCTTCTTTGGCCAGCAGATTTCTCTGTTGCGACTTTCAACTTTGATTTCCTCGACAACATGCAACGGTAGACTTACAGTCGTGGCCATCCTGATGCGGCTCTGACTAGTTCACATCTCGATGCCACACTCGATACACTGAGTATATTTACGTGTTTTCCCTCAATTTTCAAGCTTTCCACCGTCTCTCACCGCGCTCGGTCTTCGACCTCCCTATGGCAGATCTTGAGCTGGCTACACACATTGTGTATGAGACAAGAACAATCATCGGCGGTCTTTGAGTACGGGCCAGGCTTGCTCACCACAGTCAGGTTTCGTAATTTACCAGCTCGGGACAAATTTCATTCGGTACGGGCATCTCTGATGCTGGATGCCTCCATCATAATTATCTTTACACAGATATATAACCACAGCCATTAGCACTTCTACAGAGGGTATATCACAAGCTCTGTACGCCCATACGCCAAGCCAAATTAATTCTTCTCATGAACGTCTGCTGCTCTCCTCGATCTCCCTCCTCCTTGCTTCTCTGAGGTCTTGACTTCGGGGCTGTCGTACCTCTCTCCACACCCCATCCCAGGGCCGGAGTTCGTTTGTTCCTTGCCTTGAGATGCCGGGCGTAGGAAATGCTGATTGGGGGTATGCAGAAGAAGCGCTTGACTGTGGTGCATACCACCCGCCGGCTGGAGTATCCTCCTCTTCTCGACCTTGCCAGTCTATGCGGAATGTGCTGGATGACGTGTCTGCCACTGAGGGAGAATCCTTGTTTAACAGTAGCATGAGCATCTGCTGTCGTTGCATTTCTTCCTCTGTAATGGACTCGGGATCGTAGCCTGTGTTCGGAGTGGCAGGTGGTCCTTCGCGGGAATATGCAGTTGGAAACATATTGCGATTGTAGTTTTGCTGGTACATTTGCTCTTGCGTGAGCGCTGTCTGACTTTCTGAAGGCAAGTGTGTCATGGGCACGTGCAGTTGCTGCTCTTGGGTCCTTGTCTTCGCAGCACCGACTTTTCTCTGCGTCCACACAAGTAGTCCTCCGTACAAGATCGTGCCGACAGCTGCACACACGGTTATCAAAAGCGCAGGAGTATTCCAATGGTATCGCCGGAAAATCGTAAAGTTGTAGAGCACTGTGAGTAATCCGATCGAACAAGATGTAAATGCTGGGAGGAACACATTGTCTGCCTGAAATTCAGGGCTTCGCACTGCAAAACATAGCAAAGCTGTGAAGGAGATGCCGGCTGCAAGCAAGGCCACAGCAAATATGCCAATGACAGCTTGAGATATGCGTGTTTGAGGGTCACGATCAAATGTCGTAGGAAGCATGAGGAAACTGCTTGCGAATCAGCTTGGTTCTCACCTACGAGGGACGTGCCGTGGCATTCCACTCGGAGTGAACGCGGGAACCAGAAACAAGCAATCTGCTGTGCCATTGTCCTGCGTACATGCGCGCAGGTAGTGACTTACCCTCCCAGTATCATGAACGAGGACGCTACCGCCACAAGTCTCCAATACCATGCTGTATCGTTCCTCCTCGTCGCAATTCCACTCACAGTATGATAGCTTTGCGGCCGCCCAGCGTTGGACGTCCGCAGCCGCTTGAAGATATTCAAATTCGACGCTTTCGCTTGCCAATTCCGTTGCTCTTCTATATTATCTCGCGGTCCCGCATACATTTGAGACCGACTTGGGTGGGCAGTGGTCGGACACGGTGCGCCGAAGCGCCTGTGAGATCTAGTTCCCTCTCTTCTTCTTTATGTTCGCAATCGTTGGGCTCCTGCGCTGTTGGTCTGTCGGCAGTGCCGAGATCTGCCAACTTATAGGCTTGCGGCTTTAGTATCTCGAAAGTCCTGGTCAGCTGGCAGGTCGGCTGGATGAATACGTCGTTGTCGCGCGATGTGGTGATTTCATGAGCAATCGAGGTACTTCGTGCCATGCAAAGGGCCTCCACTTCTTTATCGAACCGGGTGAAGAAATACAGCAGGTTGCGCATGGCCGTCCGACCTACATCGTAAGCCGGTCAGAAGATCTACCTTGTTGCCGAGTGCGCTAAGAGGCGTAAGCCACGCTTCTCCGTCCCACAGCTGCGAGACTGCGCCTCCAAATGAGAGTATAGCAGTCAACACGAGCATGCTGCAGGTCAGAGTGGCTGTGGCTCGGAAGTTTCGTGCAGCGCGCGTCTGTGACGTTGCATCGGAACGTGTCTGTAGGGGACTCGGCGAATGTGCAGACGCGAAGTCAGGGCGACCTGGAGTTTTAGCTGCTCGCTGACAGTCGTGACTGCAGAGAGAGACGGTAGCGACTTCCCAGTTTACGCAAAGGTAGGTCGCAGCTTGCAGTTTATGCAGAAGCTCAGCAGAAGTCCCCCAATCTGTACGAGATAGCAGAAGATGGAATGGGAACGGAGAGACAAAGTGAAAGCAGAGCAGCCACAAGCGGACGGAAGGCACGTCCTGCGCCTTCCGCATCCTTCACGTCTGGTGCACTGTCATCTGTGGCTGGTGGCTCAGATCGTCCATCCTATTGACTATATGGATCGTGATCAAATTCAACAGGGAAATTGCCCAGAGACGCAGTGTCTTCCCTCACATACACGCTGACAGTGTGCCCTCTGCACGCGAACAAACCACGGCCCTGCTCATCAATCACAACCTCTGGTCGACCTTCTGGTCCTTTCAGAACGTCGATCCACCTCTCGCCAGGCTGGCCAGCAGCCATACTCTTGACTGTCCACTTGTTTGGCTTATCGATGCTCATGATGACTACGCAGCCGGGTCGATCGTGAGTGCCAGATCTCGTCCAGCCAATGCATGACTGGCTGTCCATATAGTCTGTCTGCGCCCCGTACGCAAAGAGCTTCCGAGCAAGCATCAAGGATGGCAGTACAGGATTTTCGCAGTGAGGGCCGTCCTCACAAGGTGGTCGACAATGCGGATCCTCGGCCGCTTCTCCTTTCTTACCTTCACAGACTCCGTATAGGTCACCCCAGAAGACGTATGGTAACCCTCCAGCTCGAAGCAAGATGAACGCGTAGAATAGTGCCTTGAGACCCTGGTCCATAGGTACGCAACTTGCCTGTCCGGTCTGTGTGTCGTGGCTCGTGACGAATGTCACAGCTTGATATGGCCGAACGGCGACTAAGGCCTGCTTGTCTGGATCGCCGGGTCCTGACAACAGAGTTCTGAGATCAGCGTTCTTGCTGCCTCGGCGGACGTCTTCAGAAACGCGACTGAAGCTGTACAGCAAGGGCGCATCGAAAGCATATGCCAGCTGTGTGCCACACCCTTGTGGAGTGACGGTGTCAAGCCATCTCAGTTGTCTGCTGACTTCGGCTGCCAGTACCTCACCGACAACAAACGCATCCTTGCCAAACCGTCTTCGACTAGCAGCATGAACTTGACCAATCCACTCTCGCGTGAAATGCCAGCTGAAATGCTGTGCAGCGTCCAGTCGAAACCCGCTGATGCCAACGTCTTCAACCATCCATCTGCCCCATTGTAGGATATCGTTGCGAACTTCAGGGTGGTGGTAGTAAATGTTCGAGAAGAGAAGGTAATCGTAGTTGCCATGCGTGTGATCCACATCGTCCACCCAACCCTTACCCGGTCGTCTAGCTGGAGGGCCATCAAGGAGTGCGCTCTTCATTGCATCTTTGGCGAATCTCGCAAATCGGTTGAAGCCATTGTGTGGCCTGCCAGGCATAGGAAGCTGTTGATCATTCGGCCGCGGACAAGTTGCAGGGTCGTCTATCAGTTTGTAAATGGCATTCTTCTGGCTGCGCTGGTCCCAATCTGTACCGCTGAAGTGTTCTGCTCTCCACTTCATCGGACTGTATTTCATGCCTTCTCTTTCTCGACCTGGGAATTCATACTTCAACCATGCCTCGATTTTCTTCGGGGCGCAAATTTCCACCCTGCGGTCATGCCCATCTACCTCGACAGCCCACGTTTCTTCCACTGCGTCTCCAGCAGTTTTGTGATTCAACACTGCATCCCAGATGAGCTCCACTCCTCCGTAGCCATGTGGTCCGCGTAATTTGCTGGCTGTCTGGACCAGATCATGCAGTTCTTCGCGACTTCCCCATCTCGTACTGCGGGTATACTTCTGGTCGAATTCTCCCAGGTCCCACAAGTCGTAGCAGTCGTAACCGTTGCCATTTGGGTTATTCGCTTTACATCCGGGTGGTAGCCACACTGATGTGACACCGAGCTCGTTCAATTTGGGCAATAGACGGCCCAGTCGCGACCAGTGTGAGCCGTGACAGTGCGTTTCGTGAGGTCGCGGAGGCTCGGATTTGTTATGCCATTCGAAAGCCTGGAAGAGCAGAGGGTTGTCTGGCGTGTACCCCTGCTGGCCTGACGCGTGGGAGGGATAAGGTCGAGGAGGCACAGGTGGTGGTGGCGGTGGTGCGGTTTGCTGGTGTTGTGGTGGAGGTGTTCCAGAAGCCGAGCTGAACTCATCGCGGAGGTTGGAAAGATTCTGCTTTAGCCATAACATCTTTGCTATGCTCTTTGATGTGTGATGAAGAACATTGAAACAGAGGAACGGCAATCCTTCACCTACATGTATTCTCGCCGATTGAATGGCCCATCTCTATTTAGCCATGGTGTAACCGCTGAGTCGACCCACAACTCCAAGAGTCGCGGCGCTGATAGAGGTGTGGATGTTGTTATGGAGCCAGCCCCGAACTCGGGCCTCTAGAAGATGTTGCAAGTTCCCATTGGTGATGGTCGGGGAACGCGGCCGATGACGCCTGTGCAACGCTGGGCACTTTAGCTTCTCGCCAAGAGCGAACCGTTGTGGCAGTCGTATTGCAGGCCAATGGAGAGCTCGAGATCAGCTTGCATCGGTATTGGTATAGCCATTCCATCTTGGAAAGGTTGACGCCGGAGCCTTCAGCATGGGAGTAATGGACAACGAGAATGTAGAGCGGCTCTAATACTCAAGTCATGGATACAGGTTCTTCGAGGATGTCACATGAGCCTTCGGTTGGATGAACATTGCAGTACTGAGAAGCTAAGATTGATTCACTTTTTGATTGACTTATACCTACGCAGGCGAAGAGGATCTAGTATGACGTTCAATCAGCCTCTGTCGAACTTCTGCGCTCGCAACGAGATACATTGCGGCTGATGGTTGTGGTCCGCTACAGGAAAACACGCATGTCTTGCAACAAGGTGTTCAAGCCACCTGCGTGTTGCTCAGCAGCAGTCGCCTGCATCAACATCCCGACTGTCTTGCACTCCATGCCACATCCTTCACTCGACCACGCTCTTTCCAGCTATTCTCGTTATGATTGCTCGAAGTGGTGTGCGCGCGGGCGAGACTCTGGTTGGTTCTCGTGCGCCTCATCGAACGGTGTTTTCACAAGCAGCCGCCCTGCTGGTCAGGTTTCCAGAAGCCTGGGCGCTCTATTAGACGAGTATCGGAATCCCACCCCGATTGTATGCGTTCTTCCGCTGCATTCCTCGTTCTTGCATCCAATAGTCTTCCCATAGGTCGCGTGTGTCGGCATAGTTCAAGGAGAGCGGGAGCTAACGGCTGTACAAACTCAATCATTCAAGCTTCATGAACTCTAAGCACAACCTTATATGACCTGGCTCAAAAGAAGCTTATCAACATGTTTGTTCTCTTGGACTCTGGGTCAATCAAGTTGAACATTTTTCTTGGTCTTCTACTCTCCTGTTCAGATAGTCGGACACGTTGCCGTGGCGCAGCTGCCCCTTGCTTGCCAAGTGTCGTACACTATGCGTGTAACAGTGGCTTCCTACTATCAGGCCACTAGGTGACGGAAAGAGTGGACGCAAATGGCATATGGGATGCGATACGAATGTAAATGCTAATGATAGCCTCGATGAAATCTCGTTCGCGCTTTTCCGCACATTTTTCGGCCCGGTACATCGATAAAATGTGGGGCAAGAACGAACCGATATAAAAGCATGTGCTGCTCAAGATAAATGTCCTGCAAACTGATCAGAAAGTCTAGCAGCATGAAGTCATTCACTATCTTTGCCTCATTGATCGCGGCAGTTGCTGCTGAGTGGACATGTCCACAAGACCACAACGTACGTGTACTCGTCTGATGGCACTTATCTTTCCCCATTCTCTGACTGCAGTCCGGGATTCGTGGTAGTCAGCTGAACAGCAGACATCAAGAAATTGACGAACCAAATTCGAGCCATATGCTTACATTTATCTCTAGACCAATTACACTGTGTACGGAAAGCAGTGGAACATCCAGTGTGACAACAGCATCCAAGGCACAGATATCCGCCGCTTCTACAATGGCGATCAGGACACCCTGCTGTCTTGTGCATATGCTTGCGCTGAAGATCCAACGTGCTTGGGTACCAGCTACGTCTCGATGGTATGTCGAGTTGTCTTCATCGCGCAGACCTTTCCGCTGACTTGTCCAGACTTACACTTGCATCCTCAAGTCATCGATCGATGCCATCAACCTCCGCCCAGGTATCTGGTCAGCATACCCAATTGAGGACGAGAATTGTGCGTAGTACCATTTTTGGACGAATACCGCGGGAGAGACTGAACCGCAGGTCGCGACACCAGAGTGTTGTCTGACCGTTTGAGTGCTGGCTAACACCACGTGCAGAGATAACGACTCAAGATTTCCGGCAGGCAGTATGGTATCGCGAAGAACATCCTGAGAGAAGACGATTTTCGCGGCCTCAGATTCTTACGAACCCCACACGCCAGCCGGTTCATCAGGCCCCGGGAATGGATACAGCATCTCAATGCAGTTTCACAATTTCAACAAGCAGGCAAATATACCTTTGAACGATCTTACCGTGTGAAAGAATGCATTCCTTGGTAGTGCGCTTGAGCCTGTCATGAGGCTGTAATGCTCCACGTAGATCCGAAGTTGAGACGTGCATTAGCTTCCAAGCCGATTTGGCAGAGGGACTTTTGATGTATTGAATTCTTGATGATAACATTTCCAAAGATGGCCTCCTCGTGAGCCTCGATGTCTGTCCATGGGTGCGGCCTGAGCACAGGAGCCTTCGCGTTGCTTTAAGAACACGGGCGAGCTTTCCACGTATGACACGATGGACGTGGATTGAAAAATGCTGCAGTTTCCAACTCACGACATGCTTGTGTTATGCGCACATCCGTGAAGCCCGCGACGTCTGGCGGCGTTGGCATGCCAATGCATCGTAGTCGCAATTCCTGCTATTTCCCCGAACCATGCTGTCCGTTGAAGATCCCGTCTGGCCGCTGATCTTGGCGCTTGCGGCGATGCATTGGACTTCCGTCGTCGTTCTGCCGGTCGGAGCAGGCATCCTCGTGAGGACAGGAAATCGTGATGGCAGCAGCCCTGGGTGCGCAGATGTGAACCAGCGCTGGAAATGAAGACGACGGCAATAGGTTGGATTTGAAGACTGATGAAAGGGTGGCCGGAGAGGTGATCTCATAGCGTGCATGCATCCGAGTGGATAATTGGTCGCTCAACGTTCTCGGCTAAGGAGAGCTTTGCTTCCGTAACTTCGCGAACTGCGAGAAAAGTTGTCACGGAGAGCTTTCCATTGCGACACTCCTCTCGAACTTCATCAACACAGCGCCTTGTCGCATCCCATCTCCACTCAGTCCTTGCGACGTTCGCGATCCTGTAATCGTCCACGCCGGATTTCTCTCCTCACAACACATACCGCACAATGTCTGGAACCGCGACACAACCGCCGCAGAGCACTGGCATTGGCAAGCTCGACGCCGCAAAGGAGAATGTGGCAGCAAACACACCCGAGAAGCTCAGCGGAGTCGCTCTCTACTCGCGCTTCGCTTTCGCCGGTGCTGTCTGCTGTTCAGTGACCCACGGTGGCCTCACACCCGTCGATGTGTAAGTCAACAAGAGGCATTGAAAAGAGACGGGCAGCGCGGGACAACAAGAGATGCTGAGGACTACGACTTTTCTTGCGTTCTCAGTTGATGCGCGGTGTTGCTTATACTGGGCGGCTGAAAGTCTGGGAAGGCGCGTGCGGAAGGACAAGGCTGACGATAGCATTTTACAGCGTCAAGACCCGTATCCAGCTTGATCCAGCCACCTACAACCGCGGACTGGTTGGTGGCTTCCGTCAGGTCATCGCAAAGGAGGGTGCTGGCGCTCTTTTGACTGGTGCTGGCCCAACTTTCGCCGGTTACTTCCTCCAGGGTGCTTTCAAGTTCGGCGGTTACGAGTTCTTCAAGCAACAAGCCATTAACTACCTTGGCTACGAGACCGCATCGAACAACCGCACCGCCGTCTACCTCGCATCCTCTGCCACCGCCGAGTTCTTCGCCGATATCGCCCTCTGCCCTCTCGAGGCTACCCGTATTCGATTGGTGTCTGAGCCAACCTACGCCAGCGGCCTCGTTTCTGGTTTCACCCGCATGGGTAAGTGTATTCGCTGGGAGGCATCTTTCACTCGCGAAAGACCTCTCTCGAAAAATACGCTACCTTCAACTAACTGCTTTTCACAGCCAAGGAAGAGGGAATTGGCGCTTTCTACTCTGGTTTCGGACCAATCCTCTTCAAGCAGTAAGTGTTAGAACTGCTGGTGTCCATACTGGCCATTTCTGACACGTGATCCAGGGTCCCATACACCATGGCCAAATTCGTCGTTTACGAGAAGGTCTCTGAGGCTGCTTACAAGAACTTCTTCGACAAGGAGAAGACTAGCTCCGGCATGCAGACCGTCATCAACCTCGGCTCTGGTCTGATCGCCGGCTTCGCCGCCGCCATCGTTTCGCAACCAGCCGATACCATGCTGTCCAAGATCAACAAGACAAAGGGCCTGCCAGGCGAGGGCACCACTTCAAGGCTGGTGAAGATAGCACGTGAATTAGGTGATTATCACAGCGCGTTCCCAAACATACGTGGTCGCAGTAGTACTGACCAGAATTTCAGGACTTCGCGGCTCGTACTCCGGTATTGGTGCTCGTCTCTTCATGGTTGGAACCCTCACTGCGGGCCAGTTCGCGATCTACGGTAGGCCGTCTGTACACCATTTTTGTGGTGAAACAATGACTGATCATGTTCGCAGGCGATATCAAGAAAGCAATCGGAGCTGTGGGCGGTGTGGAGATAGCCGCCAGCAAATGAGTAACAGTGTGTGGAGGCCAGATACCAGCAACACAGCCGTGCTAGACGATAGAAGCAATGGTCTGAAGCACCTGTACATTAGTGAAGCATCACCGGCGGCGTCAAATCGATTCTTCGTACTTTCAAACTTTCTGAAGCTGCCAAGCCATACCGTGATGCCAAGACTCCAGCTTGAGCCACACGTCTGAAGAAAGCAAGATGCGACTCAGCTACGTGCAGTAGAGACAGCGTCTAGCACCGCGCCATCAAATGTAACCGTCAATACTGACAGACCAAACACGGTGCTTTGCCTGTCCATCAAGCAAGATATCTGCAGCCGTCTATCACTTTTTCCTTGACCTCGTCCATATCTTCCTCGGAGATGAAAGGACGGGATGCTCGCAACATCCCGCTCTCCTTCCAAAGTTTGATGCCGACTGAGCAAGATCTTGCGCGTTCATCAGCGTTCCTGTCAACATGCCAACGGTTGGATTCTGCTAGTTATTTGGTTCACGCCTCGACGTCCTGCGACTGCCCAGGATTTTGGTTCTTCACTCATCACACAGCATACGCATTGGTGACAGTCGCAGCTGGGGCATGCGTAGCAATGCTGAAGATTCCGCTCAGCAAGTCCATGACTCTTCACTACCCTTGCCTGCACACATTGGTCCTGCGCCAGATCTGGTAACAGAGAGATGGGTCATGAATCATTTAATCTTTGTTTTCAATGCCTATGATTACACGAGGTGTTTTCTCATGCTCGCCAGCATTCTCAGCAAAGCTGAAGCGGCAAAGCCGACATGCATCTTTGCCCTTCCGTCTCCATGCACACGTCAACCTGGAGTCTCTGCCCATACTCTTTGAGTTTTCGGCGACGTGCACAAAAATCTCAAAAGAAGTGTCGAGGTTGCAATACATCTACCCAAGTTCAAGCCCGCGTCTTCGCACTAACCGAGAGTGACATTTGAGCCCAACCTCCTGCGACGTTCATTTCTTTGCGTCCTCCACCTCCCCGAAGAGCTCGACCGCGAACTTCGGAAGCACGGGTGGCGGTCGGCTGCTGTCCACCTCAGAAGAATCGTTGGCAGCATCGCGCGAGTCCTGCAGTTTCTTAGCTCTGGCTGGAAGAGTACTGGTCAGTAGCTCTTTTTTCGTCAAAGTAGGCTTCTTGCGAAGAGATCTCGCGCGTCCAAGCACTGGCCCATGAGTCCCAGGATAGAGGAACTCTTCAGCAGAGACGGTATCGGATTTTTGTGGTGACCGCTTGCTGTATGGGTCCTGAAACGGTTTGTCGCCTCCGAAACCATGCGCGCGAGAGTGGGCAGAATCTTCGTACCACTTGGCAGACTTGACCGTTGACGGTGCAGAAGCAGTGGCGGCGCTCGTGGAGACGCTCGCAGTGCTTGACGTGAGCTTGCCAATCAGCTGCGGCTTGCGTGGTTCTTTCGGGTTGTTCTTGCTCGCCGCCTTGCTTGCAGTGATGGCTCGCATCTCTTCCTTTGACATTCCAAGTACCTCCGCATCGATGTCCTCCAACTCATCTTCTGCTTTCTGCGCTGCTTCCATGGCCTTGATTTTCTCATTGAGTTGCGCATCAAGCTCCTCTTCACGGGCTTCCTCATCACCTGTGTCTTCATCACTTGGTGCCTCCTCGATCAGCATCTCCTCCAGCTGCTCCAGCCCCTCCGAGAGTTGTGTCATAATCTTGTCGAGCTCCGCATCTTGACCACTGGGATTGCAGCGCTGGAGGAAACGATGCAGCACCTTGGCGTCACCGAGGTAGCTCCAGGCCGTTGAGTAGTCGTCTTCGATAGCGACAAGAAGACACAAGATGCGGATGCGAAGGTAGTTTGGGAGGGCTGACTCTGCGAGCATTTGCTGGCACACAACCATACAGTCGGCATTCTTGTCAGCTTGGTACAAGGCTTGTGCCTCGTCTAGGCCTTTTGAGAAGCTCTGGAAGATGAGATCCTTATCGGTCGCCATGATTCCTCGCTTCCGTTTCGAGGCGTCGCAGTCAGCCTCCAGGCGTGGTATGGAAGGACGATAGACTGGTAGTCAAGCACAAGAGAAGCTCAACACGATTGTAGTAAGATCAGGAGGGAAGTAGCGAACACTTCGAGCCGCACTCAGTGACTCTGCTGTTCTGGAAGTGTCGCTGCCAACAGACCTGGAAGCGGAAAGTAGCTGTTGATTCCCGAAATGGCGAGAAATGCGGCGCGATTTCCGCTCAGCTAAGATGCAATCGGTGCAGACGTGCGTTTCAGTGCTGAACAAACTTCGTTTCGCGAACGTACATGTATTGTTGCAGCTTGTAGCGCGTGAACCGTGTCGCCGGGCCCGAAAGCCAAACGTGACGTGACGTGACGCGCTCTTGGCAGGGATCCGGGGTCCAGCACGAAACGTCGCGTGCTATGGACACTTCACATGCTTTCACTCTGCTTCGCTTGCCGCTTTCCCGCCTGCCGACGGCGAGACAGCAGGCAAAGATACATGTATTTATCCGTTGGACTGAGCCCTGGAGCGCAAGGCCCGATTGCAGCTGCACCGCAAACGCAGAGCTTCCGCGTTGTCCCCGACTTCACCTCCCGATTCATACACTCCATTGCACTGGCACCTTTGCCGCCAACCGACGACGCGATGGCGTGCAGTCGTGTTTGCTCGTAGGTTTGAGACATGGTGCAGCGGCATGTTCGCGATGCAGCTGCACATGCATATTCCTCAGCTGGGCAGATTCCAGGTCTTAATCCCGTTAATTCTACTCTGCTTGCGGCTTCCTTGCCAATCGATAACAAGATGGTGTGCAATGATGTTTGCTCAATAGACTGAGTTTCGATCTGGACGGCTTGTTTGCAGACACGACTCACCCGGCCGGTCACTGGAACATGTTTGCATCTGGCATTTGTCTCTAGGAAGTGCGTTCTAGTAAGTGAATGAAGTTTGGGACAATGTTGCTGACTTTTCGTGTTGAGCCGACTCTTTGGGGGCTTTCACGCGTGCGAATTCGTTCAAGCCAGAAGATTCGCCCTTACAGTGGTGCTGTCTTTCGGCGACGTGCATCACTCGTGGCATCCGGAATGCGCCATGTGCAGAAACAAACAAGTGGTGCACTTTCTCTTAAGTCGTCCTCCCGTCTAATAAGCATACTCAGATACAGCCTCAATCGCTTCGTCTGCATAGTCTCCACAGCTTCCAGGAAGCACAATTCGCGTCGGCAACACTTCGTCTTCAGCCCGTGTACTTCGTGGGTCCCTACGCTCCCCGCACAACTGCCTTCTGCAGCGTACGTAAGGCATCCCTTTTCAACAAACTAACACAATCACAACATCGAAATCGTCACGAGCAGGTAGCATGGCTCCAAAGAAGAGCCGTAAGCGCAAAGCACCTGATGCTGGTGAAGATGGTTCGAGCAAGAAGCGAGTCGCCATTCTCCAAGACTCTGCGCCGTCTCATGCCGCCTTGTTCAGCGACACATCCGTACCGCCTCCTGCTACTTCTCCAGAAGAGTCCACAGGTGTTGCTACTACACTGCCGAGCCTTTCTGACCTTGACTACACTCCGAACAAATGGGACTCTCCTCACCTCCATCGGTACTTCGAATTGCTTCAAGATGGACACTTCAAGATGAAATCGGGCGCCACAGCAAAGTATACAGCGCCCACTCCAAAGTCAGAACACGTCCTCGACCTGCCGGCCGTGGAAGGCCGGAACTTCACTCTCGTGGAAGACGCAATTTGCCTTGTGAACCAGGATCAGCCTGATGGCACGACTATCAAAGTTTGGAAAATACCCATTCGCAACATGACGGCTGAAGAAGTGCAGTTCGACGCCTTTATGGTACCAGGATGGGCCACACCACTCAAATGCCCGTCTTGCAAGAAGAAGCAAGTGAAGTGCAACAAAAAGAGGCCTTGCGACAAGTGCTCCAAAATCCAGTTGACGCAGCGGAATGCGTCAAAGCCAAACACGAGGTCGCGGACCACAGATGGCTCACAGAGTCGGCCTGCTCGAGTGAGAACATTTCTAAGATCGTTCAACTGGGCCAGCTTGTGGCTCAGATTTTGAACAGAGTACCATTCGAGCCAGATGTCGATATATGGACTGGTAGACGCCAGCCTGACGTTAGAGCGCTCGTTCCGCCACAGAAACGATTTGTCGAACTCGTCAGCATCATTGAATGGAAGCGACGACACTTCCAGGAACTGGATTTCGACCGTATCCCACCTCACCCTGCGCCGTGGTCGGACAAAACTCACACATACCGCTTCTTTGGCAGAGCGGCCTTTGGAGGACCACCCGTCTTACAATGGCGGAAACAATCATACGGCACACAGCCACGCAGCCTGATATGGTCAGGCAAAGACGGTCAGCACGCCAACTTTCTGACATTGAGTCCTGCCAACTTCGATGCGTCGCAGCGTGAGACGCCTCCGGAAGATCATCTCGATGACTATCAATTCTTCGGTCAGTACTTCGATGGTGCCCCTGACGATTGCAACAACAAGGATCTTGTCACAGAGGCCAAAACCGATCCTAAGACCGCTTCTATGCTCCGGGCATTCCAGCAAGGCCTCTTCGCACTTGTTGGCCACGTGGGTGAGTGGACTGCCATCAACAGTACTTGGCATGAACATACATCCGCATATCAAAGCAAGGCGGGAACAAGGGGCGCGATGTTGGACGGACCATTCAATGGCGGTCTTCTGCTCAAGAAACCCAATGCGATAACAAACGCCCTCTACTTTGGTCAAAACGCGCATGCGGTACTCGCAAAGCCGTTCACTCACGCTATTGTACCGAAGATTGATGATCGAGCGTGTCTCTCATACGCCATGAGCGCCACATTGGACTCATTCGAAGCTGGAAAGTCTTTGCCTTGGATCACGTTCACGCTGTGTCGAGCGTTGTATGAGCTCGAGGCAGGAATTGTCACGAGAGACATGGTCATCGAGCAGGCCTTGAGTTCTTTCGATTCCACAGACCCAGACAACGCATCTCGCTGGGCCATCTGTATGCACTGTTTGAAGTCGATAGGCCGTGATAGGCTGTGCTGGATACAAACCATCAAGGGCCCGCTTCTCTGTTGCAGATCATGCTCGAACAGTAGCTATGCTCTCAAGACTTTCTCTAACAGACCGAACCTTCTTGACACTTTGCGGCGTCGTTGTGAACAAATTTTCAAGATGGACAGCCTCTTCACCACACCGGATTGGACACCGAACGAGCTTTCAGCGACCTTGCATCGGAACCACCAAGTGCCAGGCGAGGTTGTCAAGTACATTCACGGCTTCACAGGACTACCAATGGACTTGTATACTCAGTCTGCAATCTACCTCCGCCCCGAGATCGAGAAGGCTCACCAGAGATACGGTGATCAACTTCACAGTCCTCACAACGTCACTTTGGTACCTGGCTGCCTGAACAAGCTGCATTATGCCGGTGCAATCTCGCTCATCCCAGTAGTCAGGCACGCCATTGTGCTAGGATTCAAGGAGAAAGAAATGGGACCTCTCTGTCCAGACTACCATCTTGATCTGAAGACAGAGTGGGCCGCGAACGAGTCCGCTCAAGATCATCAGCGAATTATCTCCGCGTTGACTCCACCAAGCACTGGGATTCGTATGCGGCAAGAGCGCTCTGCTGAGATTGATCGACGAATTCGCGAGATGGAGAAGAGTGGTATTTGGGATGGTCACCTTGTTCCAAACGCTTTTGAACTTTTTCCAACCAAGATCTACCGCAGACAGTCTCCAAGCTGGCCAGTTGATAAGATGTGGGAAGGCTCCCGCTGGAAGCAGTTGGTTGCACTGATCAAAGAAATGCAAGCCAGCAAGGAGTGGAATCCAAGAGGCAACGAGATCATTTGGTTGGGTCCACGAGGAGACTTGCCATGGTTCTGGAGAGTTGACCACGCTTTGACTGACATCAGCACTGAATGGTACTGGCGGTACTATTCAGGCGAGGTGAATACCATTGATACCTTATGCGACCCGAAGCATGAAACAATGGAATCTCCGGACACTCTCCTGCTTCACGATGCTCGTCAGTTCTTCATGGATGGAGGACGGTGTCACGTCATGTATTGGAAGATGACATGCCGCGCAGGTTACATATCTTCAGCATCAAAAGGCCGTGGCACGACCCAACTTATGAAAGATGGTACTCGGAGAGTCATAATGCCCGGCGAGCATATGCGCAGTGGCTGGAAATGCTTGCAACCAACAGCTCTCGATGATTTTGATCTCCACTCGCTAACGATCGTCACCGAATCCGTCAAAGCCAACCAGTTTCGCTATTGCTACCGCGGTCATCCAGATGAGCTGATCCCAGCGCTCCAACAGATTGTCTTAGATTTGCCCACTGAGTGCAAGTGGTACGGCCCCATCCAAAAGAAGTACGTACGAATCGAGGGCTGCCCGACGTGGCGTCGTACAACGGCATGGTACCACGACTTTCGAAAGGGCAGACATGTTTTGACTCTGAAGGCTCAGGACACTGGTGATGAGGATCCAGACTTTGGAGATGAGGAGGAAGAAGCCATTCAGGATATGATGAACGATCTGTTCGCAGCTACGCGGCCCAGCAACGACAAAGAAACGCCATCCGAACGCCTCTCTCTGGCCATGGCATGCATCACAAAACTGGGCTGTGGCTCGAACGAAAAGGTACAGAAGATGCTACAGAGTGCTAGAAGCAGTGTTGATGACTCGGACCTGTTCGAGCAACAGCTGCAAGAACTGACAACTTTGCTGGATCGCATCGATGGCATTGCAGAGCGCAGCAAGCGCCTTGATGCGCTGCTCGATCGCGCTGATCAGCTCAAATGCTCTCTGAATGAGGACGTGCGGACGCTCATCAACAGCGCCACCAACAGCATCGACGACCAGGCCTCGTGTGACCAACACTTACAATCACTTTCGGCTCTCTTGGACAAGCTCGGAGGCAAGGAACAGCCCCCAGGGTCTGATCCGGACATGTCGCCAGCGCTGAGAGATCTCCGCAACTTCGTCAACCTCGGACAAAGCTGCTATGCCAGCGCCTCATTGGCCATGTGCATGAATCTGAAGAAGTTGCACGACTTTGTCATGGATGAGAACAACGAGCGGGCCAAGCCAGACAGCCAGTCTGGTCGATTACCAAATGAATGGCTCAACATGTCGTACCCGATTCGGCGTTCTTCGACTCTGCCTGACGCCACGAACCCCAATCCCACAAGCGAGGATCAGATTGCCGAGTGGTCTCAGAAGCACATGAACAATGCCAAGAATTTGTTTGGAGCTTTGCGGAACTGGTTCACGAGAATGAACGACAAAGGCATCCGGATTTCGAAAGTCGAGATGAAGGTCTTTTTCGATACCGTGCACGCATTGAACCCAGAAGAATTTCACCACGACAAGCAGAATGATGCGAGCGTCTTCCTCATTGAGCTTCTTCAGGCGCTGACTCTGGTCTCTGACGACTCCACGAAGCAGAAGTACAGAGATGCCATCGCAAGCATCGCTACTGCCGACGGTCAAAATCTGCAGCCCGTGGAGACGGATGCGATGACTCGCCTCACGGCAAAGCTCCAACATGGTAACGACAGTGCGTTGTACATCCTGTTCTGTGTCCAGATCGCCACGGAGTACTATTGCTGGAGCTGTAAACTGGTTCACAGAACATTTGAGCACACGCCCTACCTTGAGCTCAACTTCATCGGCCCCGTGGGTGCGGATCAAGACCTGGTCACCATACTGCAAGAATGGAGCAAGTTGTCTCTTGCGGAACCACAAAAGTGTCTGCACAACGATTCCAAGCTCGGCACAAAGACTAGAATTAGGCGTATCGTCCATGCCCCGGAGTATCTCATGATCAAGTTTGTGCGTGGGAACGGTGTCTTCATGAACCATGTCGACATACCAGAGTTCTTGAACATCAGAAACTGCACGACCGGGGTTGTACTCCCATCAGAGATTGTTCATGGCATCGAGTCAGCTCAGCAAGTCAACTGCATCTATCGCCTGACTGCCGTGACCATGTTCATCCCCGCCGCTCGACACTACGTCGCCTATGTCGTGAAGGACCGTCACTGGTTGTCGTTTGATGATCTGTCACTAAGCCCAATACCTGTCCGAGAGCACCCGCAAGCTGCAATCAACAAGGGAGCAGTGCCATACTTCACGATTTACGAGCAACAGCCCGAGAAGACATCATTCCCTCTCGATCTGGCGGACAGCGTCTCTCCTGGATTCACCCTGCGGAAGAATGGTCAAGTTCCATCATCGAAGGCATCGCTGCCACGCTGGAATGCGAGCGACGAGTTTGAGTGCCTTCACCTCAGCAATCCGTGCGACAAGGCTTTCAGAACGGTGGACGCAGCCCGTGGTCATCAGCATGATCAAGTGGGCGATGACGAGCAGGCAGCGTCGCATTTGTGAGGCATGATGGTACTGGTGGAAAAGGCTCTTGGGGTATGTGGGAGGAGATTGAACATGCTGCAGGGGGTCTCTCTGTTTTGCTTCCTCCATGTAGCAGCACGTGGACCCACTCAGTCGAAAGAAGCGCCGACAGGGCCAGGTGTGTTGATGGCAGAGGTTCGAGAGAGAGGCTGAATGCGCCTCAGTAAGGCCGTGAAGCAAGAACCGATCCCGGGTGAGACTGCAGACTCCTTTGCCCAGGAACTCGAATGCTCTTTCGATTCTCGCATTACTGCGCTGTGTAGCGTAGCTAAGCCGCTCTGTCTCGACAAGCGAGGCAGCTGCGGAATCAAGCTCGCGAGAGTGGTTGCAAAGTACGCATGTTTCCAATTTTCCATTTTGCTGTCCGCAAGTAGCCTCATACTTGTTTAGACAGGATCCCAATCAATCAGTGAAACGATGTTATCAATGTTGCAATGTTCACGATCTCGTCCGGGTCTCCGGAGCAGGCGTGTCGCCGCCCAGACTGGATTGTGTCCATATTTGCGGTAGGATCTCACTCCCAGCTCGCTTGCTTCTTGAAACGAGGCATGACTGAAGCGTCGAGGACTGCGACGCGCGACGTACATCTACGGCTGCATATGGGCTTGCATCTGCCAGCTCAGCAGTGGGGCGTATGCAGAGAATCCTCCAATGTCCAGAATCGCTCCGTCTGGCGGCCTCTCGGTGTCCTTCCGAATTGCTTGCAGCACGCGCGCGCAATCATTTCGGCTGGCCGAACGCTGCAATTGATGCATTAGGGAGTCGGCACTACGAGTATTGGTCGACTACCAATGTGCACATACTTGAGCAGTGCAAAATCGACTCACGATGGTCGAGACACAGCACTAAGGTACCTACATTTCCCTTACTATTGCCCGCGATGTTGCGCTTGAGCGCGTGATCGGAATCATCGCTCCTCATTTGCTCCAGGCATGATTGCCTGGCGCCACTGCTCCGAGACGATCACAGATGGTGTCCTCCTCAAACCCATTGTCTACCGCTAAACGAAGAACTGGTTGCCTTACAACATCATTGACCGCAGCAAATGCAGCCGAGCCGCAAGCTCAGGCAACGGGGCCTCCTGATTGGTCAATGCGTCGGACAGCATGTGGCTGATTGCAGGGCATTAGACCACAGCAGCACAATCTATGTTACCACCAGTCCTTCGACGCTTGCGACAAAGCTAGGTGCCCATGCTGAAGCTCTGGCCCAGATCAATTGGAGATTGCTAAGCGACGAGATCTTTGAAAGGATGATTCGTTCAACAGCTCGGCACAGTTCGCATCCACATCTCAGCCTGACAAGCTGCACCCGGGCGTAGGTACTTATGCAGGGAAGCTTGTGCCCGGGGCGGCCTCCACGATCCTCTAAGAGTCACACTAACAAACCAGCGGAGTGGTCCGTCGCAGCTTTGATGTTACTGCTGTGCAGCCTTGAAGATGTTGGCGGAGCGGGCGGATGGCGCATGCGGTCGTGGTGGGTGCCGACAGCGGGGCGACATGCATGATACACGAGTGTCTTGTTGCCTTCGATGGCTGCGAGCCAGCTTGCGAACTTATGAAATTGAGGCCGCCGCTTCCTGGTGCGAATTTCGTCTTCGATTTCCACTGAGCGGAGTCTGTCCATTGTTTCACTTGAAGAGGAAATATCTCAGTTCACTCCAAACCAACCCTGTTGCTCGTTCATGAGAACTTGCGTCGCATACATCGTCCACACTCAGCATCTTTGGTGCAACAGATGCAGCAAGGAATGATGTTCGATCAACCAATGCCGTCGCAATTCGATGGGTTTCCTGACGACGGTTACTACGACGTTCCTACTACTAGGAAGGATAAAAAGGATAAGACCAAGAATGAAAGATCAACTACCGCGGGCATCATCGCCATGTACGAGGGCTGCGTTTTGCAGAAAGCCCCAGCGCGGCCTGGCGAATTCGAGAGCTGGGCTCGACCAGATCACGAGCCTCTTCATAGTGGCGACATCGAGCTTGCACAGCTGTCGCGAAAGTATCGCAAAGAAGTTGGCGATCCTCTTGATGCGTTCGCTCAGCTTAGTCGCGACCAGAAAGGTGCGGTCAATCGTTATATCGAAGCCAGGCAGTCTCAAGAAGACGACGAGCACGCCGAGTGGACTCTGGACTGCGTCTATCGACACAAACGTTCAGTCGTCGTGAAAAATGCTTGGACTCGAGCCAAACCCGAGATCAGAAGTATTACCGTCATCATAAAACGACAGGACCGCAAGATTCCAGGCATGGCCTATACACGCGACACCATCGACATCAACGGACCGCACAAGAAGACCAAGGACGGTAGAAAGGACAACAAGAAGCACAGGGACAAGGACATGTTCATCCCTCCTTTTGATGATTTCACGCCACTCAGCTTCGGTCCCGGTCCGCCACACAACGCCGATATATTACATGTGCCTCCCCCACCACCTCCTCCGCAAGCTACCGGCGGCCCACGTTTCGACTTTCCACCGCCGCCGCCCCCTCCTGCTGGTGCTATACATGTCGACCAGTTCCGCCCGCCTCAGCATGGTGCGTCGAATCCGTTCGAGCCTCTCCCGCATCTGAACACGCCGGATCTCTACGAGAGCAGCTTCCAGCCTCCAATGAATGTCGATCCCCAATTCCAGACTCGTAGGCAAACACCCATCTTAGAAGATCGCCGCTCTCGTTCTTTGTCGCGCGACCGACGCCGACAATCGCGGGAACGGCGAAGATATCAGGGGCAGGAAGAAGCTCGTCGCCGCGAAGATGCTCTCCGCTTAGAGCAGGAAGAGAGGCACGAAGAAGACCGTCGCCAGCAACGCATCAACCAGCAACGAACCGAGCGCATGCTCGACGAGATTCAGGGCAACATGCAGGAGCAGCAGGACCAGATGCATCAACTCACTGGACAGTTCGCGCAGCTCAACCATGGACGGTCGCGCTACAGTGCCTCAAGCGAAGGGTCGCAACACCGCGACCATTTCGACAAAGTCGACATGTGGAGTCTCCCATCAGGCGATAGCTTCACTCCGCCTTCGTCGCCAGGGAGGAGAAGTCCTGCCATGCCTAGCGGTACCCTTGGCCGGAAGTTCTATCGCGATCAAGTTCGTAAAATTTATCCCATCGAACGTCGCAACAGTAGCTATCATCGCGACAAGATGGTCGTGCTTGAGCCTTACGCCACCATCCCTCGCGGCCGAGACGCTTACCAGCAAGGTCGTCGACGGGACAGCGCGAATCTAGAAGACGACTACCCGCATCCCCCAGCACCCATGCCTCCGTTGGATCCTGGACGCCGCCATCGTCCGCAGATCCACCAACGTGCTGCGACGTTTGCGAATGATGACCATCCCTTCCAGCCTCTGGCTCTGCCGCAATATGCGACGCAGGAGTATGCGCAGTTCGGTACGCACCAACGACGAGGAAGAGAGGAGAGGAAGAGGCGGGATAGCGACCTTTACGGCAAGCCGAGAGAGGTACCAGTCGCATATGTATATGCCGAAGAGAGGGATCGCAGAGGCGGACGCAGATATGATCGGATTCCATTTGGTTTTTGATTGAGGATGATGATGTTCAGTGCACGGGGTGGGCCACATAATCCTGTTAGATAGGCGAATACACAGTCGAGAGACAAGCTACGGCCGTGAGCACATCTGTTCCATTTGTTGCTGTAGTGATCTGATGTCCCTTGTCTGAGTTAGCTCTGGGTATGAACTTTCACACAGCATGAGCCTCGTAAATACGTTCCCTCGACCAACGCCTCGCTAAAGTGAAGACCGATTCTATGCCAACTTTCCTTCTCGATCTCATTTGAGAATCTCATCCCAGTCAGGTGTGAGCACGAACTTGGCTCGAATCAGTCCCATACCCATGGCATTCGCGTCTTCAACATCCTCGGGCGGCTGCTCGCCCTCTTTGGGCTTCGTTTCTGGCACTTTCGCGATCAAAACATTTTGTAAGAATGTGGCTTCGGCGCCTAAATTGAGAACCAGACTCGTGCCGCCCCAGTCAAGAGTCGTCTTCCCGGACTTGTGCACCCGTAACTTACCAACCTGTCCGGATCTTAAGCTCGGTCGAGTACTTCCCGACGAGGCGCCCTGTGCCGTGGATGTTGCCCCATTCGTTTCGTCAACGTCCATCGCGTCGCCATTCGCGTCGCCATTTGATTCTGTAGCGTCTGGATCATCCTTAATCGTCACAGCCTTCAGATCAGGGAGTACGGGAGGGAATTGGAAGAGATACACGTGCTTTTCACGTTCTTCCTGTCTCGCCTTCGCCCGCTTGGCATGGCCAGTCTCTTCGGCCATCGCAGTGTCACCATCCGCATCAGGTGCAGAGATAGCTTTGGGCACTAGCCTCCCCAATTCGTGTCGCACTTTCTGCTTGTCGTCGTAGAATCGGATCCATTCGTCCTTCTCAGCCTGTGTCTGAAAGTGTGGTTCAGGTGGTCTCTCGATATCAGACTCGTCGCCTTCTTCCGGAATCTCAGCATTTTCCTTGATCTTTTCTTTGGCTTTCCTCCTGCGTTCTGGCGAGTCTAGCAGATCAGCACCAGGACTCACAATGCCTGCAGCAGGTTGTGTGACTGCAGGCTCTGGGGTTGCCGGGCGTGTGTGTTCATCGTCTGTAGGCTCCTGCTTGATTTGGGGCTCTCCTTCAGTGTCCGAAGAGCTGTATGTGGTGGGCCTCTTAGGCACCGCAGCTGTTCCTGTCACCTCGACATCTCTTGCCCGCTGCTTCCCCTTTCGTTTTTCCGAAACCGCTTCTGCAGCATCACTCGCTTCCGGCGACTCCTCAGCTTGTAACCCGACTGCTCGCTCTTTGTGTGGCACACGAGACAAACGGACTGGCACGAAAGGATCTTCGAGGTCTGGCTCCTGGTCTCCAGTCAAATCTATGACTTGCATGCGATCGACGTCCCGCTTATCTCCTTCATTCTCATCTTCGTCGCTGGAAATGTAGCCTCCGTCTTCTGTTTTGATATGCGTCCGCGTGCCGCCCATTTCAACATCTCCCGACTCCTCTTGATCCCTGAGCCACCGAGGTATCCACTGCCACCTGATCTGCCACCGGAACCACCACCACCTCCTCCGCCACTGCCAAACCCGCCAGGTCTACTGGTGCGCGCATATCTGATGTCCGCTGAAGCCTGGCCACCGCCGAATATACCGGAAGCCTCTGACGAGTACTCTCTCGGCCGATCGCCAATGTGTCCGCCTCGGCCTCGACCGCCCCGCGGAGCGCCTCGTGAGCCACCTCTGCCTCTGCCATAGCCGAATTTCCTGTCTTCCTTCGCTTTCTTCTTCGCCTCTTCGGCAGCAGCTTTTGCTTCGGCCTGTTTCTTTTTCGCTTCTGCAGCCTCTAGCTCTGCTCGAGCAGTAGCAGATCGTCGACCTGCGAACTTTGGCAAGGGCTTCGCGCCCCCTCGTCCTCGCACGGCGGGAGATGGCCTTGCAGATCCTGGACGCGAGCTTGGTGTAGGCGGAGCGGGTGTGCCGGAGGGAGTCGCAACTGGTGTGTTGCTGCCAGACATTGGCGCTTCGGGAGCTACTCCCTGGACAGTGCCTTCTCCGTTGCCAACCGCGTTACTGGCATTGGCAGAATCGCCTTCCTTCGTCGATTTCTTCGGTGGCATGACTCAATGTGTGTTACCGTGACATGGCGAAGTGAAAGTGACATGGACGAGCATGCGCAGAGCTCAGCAAAAAGATTGAACGCGAGTCATGTGGCTTATCGATAAGCGCAAGGTTTGGGCGTTGCCGTGGGAGCGATGTTTGCGTCTAATCATAAGCGGGAGGCGCGATGGACCAACAAGAACGGGCGGAAGAAGAGGAAGCAGCGCACCGCGTTGCGCATGGGGCAGAAGCAGGCGCTACCCGTGCTTAGTGACGAGGGCAATGATGCCGGGCGATCTCCATGTATGCCTCGTTGCGCCTGCGCCAGACTCACGAGCTGCGTCGTTTGTGTTCTATCTTGGCCCAACTTACCGCTGAATCGTTTCCGTTGCGCGACCACCAAACAATTTCACCTCCGGCTACCGCCATGTCGCGCTCCCTCACCACTCCCGACCTGCAGCACTACTACCACTCCACCGCCAGCAGCCCCAGTCTTCGCAGTCGCACGCCCGTCGATGTCGACATGAGCCGTCCCGAGACGCCGACCGATGGCGATGGCGGCCATGTGAAGGTCGTGGTGCGCTGCAGAAAGTTCATCAAGAGAGGTGAGTAGAGATAAAAAATCAGGAAGGGGAATACGTGCTGAATGCTCTTCCAGAAATCGATGCCGGCCAGCCATGCATCGTCCGCATGAACCCAACGACGCAGGAGACCACCATTCTGCCCCCCGAGATGAGCGAGGACCAGCTGCGCAACTCACGAAAGCAGTACGAACAGAAGACTTTCACCTTCGATAAGTCCTTCTGGTCAGTCAACGACTCCGATGCCCACTTCGCTGGTCAGAGCGATATCTACAACTCGTTTGGCGAAGAGTTCCTCGATCACAACTTCGATGGCTACCACACATGCATCTTTGCCTACGGCCAAACGGGAAGCGGAAAGTCTTACACCATGATGGGCACCCCCGAGCAACCTGGACTAATCCCACGCACATGTCGAGGACTATTTGAGCGAGTCGAAGCAGAGCAGAGCGGGAGTATAACCTACAACGTTCATGTCTCCTACTTCGAAATCTACAACGAACATGTCAAAGACTTGCTCACACCGCGCACAAACCCACCAACGTACCTGAAAATCAGAGAGAGCAAGGGCGAAGGTGTCTTCGTACAGAACTTGACAGATGAAAAAGTGGAATGCTATGAGGATATTGAGCGTGTCATGAAAATGGGCGATTTGAACCGGACTACTGCCAGCACAAAGATGAACGACACATCATCTCGATCACACGCCGTCTTCACTTTAACGCTGAAGCAGATCCAAGCAGACCTCTCAGACGACAGCACGATTGAACGAGTGGCTCGCATGCGACTCGTCGACTTGGCCGGATCTGAGAGAGCAGGAAGAACAGAGGCTACAGGGCAACGTCTACGAGAAGGTGGCAACATCAATCAATCTCTGACCACGCTCGGGCGTGTCATTGCAGCTCTCGCGGATCCCAAGCGTCAACGAGCTAGTCGGATGGGCGGTCTGCAGAACCAAGCCAAGCGGAGGGCAGAGGTCGTCCCTTACAGGGACAGTGTCCTTACCTGGCTGCTCAGAGACTCCCTCGGAGGCAACAGCAAGACGGCGATGGTCGCTTGCATTTCACCCACTGACTATGAAGAGACTTTGTCGACTCTGCGTTACGCTGACCAGGCCAAGCGTATCCGCACTAAGGCGCACGTCAACCAAGACGCCCGATCTGCCGCCGAGCGGGATGCACAAATCATGGAAATGGCCGAGACTATTAAGCAGCTGCAACTCTCTGTCAACAATGCTGCAACACGCAAGCGCGATGAGGCTGACCGGGCGAGGGACGAGCTCGAGGACTATCAACGGCAAGTGGGCAAAATGCATCGTGCAATGCAAGAATCCAAAGCAGTGTCCGATACCAAGATTCGAGCCCTCACGCTGGAAGTCGAAGAACTACGGCCGCAGAACGAAGCTCTACGCATGGAGGTCGAAGCATTGAGAAGACATTTGGCACTTGCAGTCGGCGAGTTGAAGAACCCAATAGTGCTGCCAGAAGCCTTTCTTGGTGGTGAAGAAGACGATAGGTCTATGGATGGCGACTCGGAGCACGATAGTGGCGTGGACGACGGCACCTCATACACGGAGGATTATGGCGACTTCGAACATGAGAGCTGGCAAGCAGATGTCGATGCGCTTCTCAACGACCTCGGCTTGTTCAAGAAAAAGGTCATGGACGACAAGTCTCGCTTTCCTCGTCCAGACAGCAGGCCAGGCATCGTAGCGAACTAAGGGCACTTCTGTTGCCGGAGCATGCGACATGACAGAATATGATGGTGTTGATGATCAGACATGATTGATGGTTCAGGTAAGCGTTTTGGCGTGGAGTTTGGTGCAAGTGGCTTGCAAAGCTTGGGAACGCTCTTCTATCGAGAACGTTTGTTCGATTATCGTGTCGTCAGTAGCAAAGACTTTGGACAAATCAAATTGGCTTTTTCGCGTGCCAAGGCATTGCCTAGAATTGACATTGTAATGGCAGGTTGAAGTGAATGTTCAGTTGCACGCAGTCGCTCTTGTATGTCTCCTGAACGGCAGCCTGTTTCATTGGTCGTAAGTCTGCTCTAGATACCTGTTTCTTCCAGTCTCAGCTTTCGTTCCACACACTGTCCCGTCCGCTGCCGTTTCTGACCGCTGCCACAACCGCCCACCTTGGCAAGCTGTTTGCCAACCTCAGCTGCCTCGACACAAACAACACTCAACATTGATGCGTGGACCTTGCCACGCCAACTTTCCCACATACCAAGACCTGCGCCATGTCGTTCCTATTCGACAAGGTTAAGTCGGGCCTCAAAGATGTCGAGGCTCGCATCAAAGCAGAAACGACAGGACCCACGCATGCCCACACGCACAACTCGAACGTCTGTTCCGTTAACGATGACCATCACTTGCACCGTTACCAGAGCTTTGCACCTCAGCGCGAAGGTAATGAGGTCAAGTGGTATGTCGACGGCTGCAGCTACATGTGGGCCGTGTCTACCGCCATTGAAAATGCACAGTCGAGTATCTGGATTCTGGACTGGTGGCTCAGTCCCGAGCTTTATCTTCGGAGACCACCGGCTTTGCACGAACAGTATCGACTCGACAGACTGTTATTTGCAGCTGCTGAGCGAGGAGTGCAAGTTTATGTGATCGTCTATAAGGAAGTGACACAGGTAGGAGGACATCGAACAAGCAGATTGGCGTTGCGAAGCTGACGAACTGGCAGGCTTTGACTCTTAGCTCACATCACACCAAGCACTGGCTCGAGGACAATGGTGATTATCTGTCTCAAACAGGTTCTCAATCCGTGTGCTGACCTTGCTCCGTAATACAGACAAGACAGGCAACATCAAGGTCTTCCGCCACCCCGATCATTTACCTGACAAGCAGACTTTGGCTTCAAACTTCATGGCCAGCATCAAGCAATCGGGCTTGAGCGCTGCTAAACTCGCACAACTCCCAGGTGATGCCATCAAGGGAATCTATGGCATGAACGATGGTACCGTGTTGTACTGGGCACATCACGAGAAGCTGTGCTTGGTTGACAGCCACGTCGCGTTCATGGGCGGACTGGATCTGTAAGTTGTTCTGCTGCCGTCTCAGAACGCAGCATGGTATGCTTGTGTCACTTGTGGGAATCTTACTAACCTCGCATCATTTAGGTGCTAGTGAGTGACTTATTTGCGCCAGACGTATACAATGCTCCGAATTGCTAACTAACGAACTCCATTACAGCGGTCGATGGGACACGAACCAGCACTCGATCGCAGATGCACACCCTGATGATCTGAAGCAGATTGTGTTCCCTGGCCAAGATTACAACAACGCTCGCATTATGGACTTCAGCGACGTCAGCCACTGGGAGAACAACAAACTGCCGAGAACCAGCAACAGCCGAATGGGCTGGAGTGATGTCGCCTTATGCGCCAAGGGCCCAGTAGTGGAAGATCTGAAGGCTCATTTCGTACAACGCTGGAACTTCATCTACTACGAAAAGTACGATGTGCGTAGAGACGATCGATACGCTCCTCTTGTCTACCATCCTCAGAGAATTGGCATCATCGGCCACCCTTATCGATCTACCGAAAACGGCGGTGTCGAGGGCGAGGGCCAAATGCAATCATTCCGCGACAGAATCCGCGAGCAATACGAAAAGGGCCGTGCTCGCTTGGAAGATGGAAGAGACAAGCTGTTGTACAATCAGGACATTTCCGACGGTCCACTTGGCGGCGTCCAATGCCAGATTGCTCGCTCGGCTTGCAAGTGGAGTCACGGAGTGAAGTTGGAGCACTCCATTGCCAATGCCTATATTCAAACGATCAGAGAAAGTGTCCATTTCGTGTACATCGAGAACCAGTTCTTCATCACGGCGACCGGACACCAGCAGAAGCCTGTCAAGAACCTTATCGGCGCAGCTATGGTAGAGCGAATCTTGCGAGCGGCGAGAAATAATGAAGACTGGCACATGATCATCAACATCCCATCAGTGCCGGCATTTGCTGGTGACCTCAAGGACGATGCCGCGCTGGGTACACGGGCCATCATGGAATTCCAGTACTTTTCGACCAATCGCGGAGGCCACAGCATCATGGAGGAGGTCGCTCGGCAGGGCGTAGACCCCATGAAGTATATCCGCTTCTACAACCTCCGAAGTTATGATAGAATCAATGCCAATGCCTCCATGGCAAAGGTTGAGCAGCAAGCTGGGGTTTCTTATGACGATGCGAGAAAGGGCTACGATCAGCAATACGCTCACACCATGGAGTCGGGTCAGTATAACCAGGAGTATGCTGACCCGAATGGAAACGCCAACGCCTACGACCGATATCAGCAGACTGCTCAACAGATTTCTGGAGGTGGCAGTCGTGGCCGATGGGACTCAGTCGCCGAATGCTATATGCTGAATGGTCCAGACATTCGATCAGTGCCATGGGATGGTGCTCCCGAAGCCGAAATGGATGCCTTCGTTTCCGAAGAGCTGTACATCCACAGCAAACTCCTCATCGCAGACGACCGCATCGTAATCTGTGGTTCAGCAAACCTCAACGACCGATCACAGCTCGGAGACCACGACAGCGAAATCGCCATGATCATCGAAGACAACCAAGAATTCGATTCCCAAATGGGCGGGAGACCATGGAAATCCAAAGTCTTCGCCTCAACTCTCCGACGCCAGATCTTCAGGAAACATCTTGGACTGCTTCCACCACAAGACATGCAACGTCCAGACAATAATTTCATGCCTGTGGGAACGCCGAACAACTATGACTGGGGCAGTCCCGAAGACCAAGCAGTCGCTGATCCGAACTCCGAGGCCTTTCACAGATTGTGGAAACAAACTGCCGCGACGAACACGCAAGCGTTCGCGAAGGTCTTCCATCCGGTTCCGGACGATCAGGTCAAGAACTGGAAAGATTATGACGAGTACTATGAGAAGTACTTCAAAGCTGATGATCCCAAGAAACAAGGGCAAGAGAATGAGAAACCTGCATTCTGGCGATGGGGTCATGTCGTCAAAGAAGAGTTCTCACCTGGCGCGCAGGGAACGCAAGAGATGAAAGAAGTGCTCAGTAGGATTCGAGGAAACTTGGTGGAGATGCCGCTGTTGTTCTTGAAGGATGAGGATATTGCCAAGGAGGGCTTGGGATTGAATGCTATGACTGAGGAGCTTTATACGTAGGGAGGATCGCTTGCAGTCTTGATGAGAACAAATGTCATGACCAGATTGGACACAGGGTATGAAAAGCGTAGAAATGGACGTTAGAAAGGGAATCATACAAGCAATTCGAATTCTGACATGCGGCTTCGTTGTGCAAGCAAACGCAGTAAGCTTCTCAACAGGACAGTAAGACCTGTCGTACGACCGCGACCGTGTTGTATCTAAAAGCTCATGGTGGGATCCTGTCCTGCCAAGCAAGAGCGTCTCGTGCTTGACCTGTTGCCAACATGCTATACAAGCGGCAGTACCCCGGAGGCCCCATTGAGACTTCCTGTCCCACGCCGCTAGCCCGCAGTCAACGCTTAGGGCTCTCGTGCATTGCCTCAGCTGACACGGGTAGCTGTTGGAACTCTCATTACTGATCCGTGACAGGCCTTCTCCGCTCGCGCGTATTCGTGCTCGTATGGCCTACTTGTGGTCTGAGCCTTCGGCAAAGTGTTCCGGGGATGAGTCTGGATTGATGCCAAAATAGAGTCGTGGACCCAGCAGGAGCCTACGGCTTGTCTCAGAACATGTGCCACTGCGCGCGAACAGACGAGACTTGTTTGTTGTATGGCCAACTAATGCGATGCGGCGGCCATGTGCGCGTCTAGGGTCATCCCAACCTCGCCCTGCTAAGGCGACTGCTGTGCCATTGGAAGCTATTGACCCTTGTGCAGAGGTGCCAGCGAGGGATGAGAGCGATGTATCGTTGGAGCGATCGTGGGCAAGCATGATGCATTGCTACGAGAATACTGTGATCGCTTGCCATGTATTTGGGCCAGTTGGTGTTCCAATCTGGACTGTTCAAGACAGGATTTGATGTCTGTGAAGATTGATTAGTGCGTGTCTCTTGTCACGAATCAAAAGGTGCATACCTCTTGAACACATTTTCCAGTGTTATGGCATTAAGCTCGGCGTCATCTGGAAGCTCGTTGATCAGAGGCACCAGATCCGCAAATTTGTCGCCATTGCGATATGCAATGATCGCAGGCACTCCCATGGGTTCCATCTGTGCGTCCTCGAAATGTAGTTTGACGAAACGAGTGTCCTGGTGCTTGGCCGCGAGTGTTCGAACGCATCGCTCACACAGGTCGCTGACTTCCGAGTAATCGTCGAAAATGTAGACGATGACCACAACGTCCGGTCCAGATTTCTCCACAGCGTCCAGGTATCCATCAGGATCAACCATGGTCAAGCTGCCAAACAGTCTCGTGGTATTGCCGTTGCGGTGCATCTGGCTCCCTTTGACGCCGTTCTGCATCTCCTTCAATCTGCTCTGTCTCCATTGTTTCATAAAATTGTCGTCCTCATCGTCGTCGAGATCCAACTCCTCGTCCTCTTCAATTTTCTCGGCAGGCGCTTGTTGTTGTACGGACAATGACTGGGCTTGCGCAGCGAGGCTAGAGACACTCCTCATGGATGCCCGTTGCGATCTTCGAGAGTCTTGAAAGTTCTGGGCGTCTGAGATGACGCCCTTGGGCCCAGTGTTGGCGCCATATCGCTTCGTGGGAATGGTGCTTCGCGCTGTGCCCAGCGGTGTCCGCGATCGCTCGACACTGGAAGCGGGCGGCGTTGCATCGTTGTCGGAATCGTCCGACAAGTTCAGGAAGGATCGGGCATCGTCGTGGCTGTCTTCGGGGTGCGTGGTCCTGCGCTCCTTGTCGCGCATCAGCTCGTTGAATTCATCCTGCGCGGCCGACATTGTAGCTTGGGATCCTGCCTGGTGGTCCTGTTCTCTCAGCTCCGCCGACGGCGTGAATCCAATCGACGATATTTTGGCTTTCGAGACTGGCAGGCGCGATAAGATAATATTCTGGGAAATCCAACGCCCGCAGCACGGCCGTGCTCAAGAGGCTCGTCCTGGTCGTCTTCCGCAGCGGGGATGGTGAGACGCGCTGTGGCCAACTTTGCCCAACATGTTGTTGGTCGTCTGCACATCCATGAGCAGCGGTGTCCGCCGCGCAGCCATGTCCCGACAACGCAACACCTTCCGCCCCGACTGCGCGTGTTGGTGGCCGCTCGCGGGGCCTGATCTGAGCGGGCGCTTTCACGTGCCCTGGTGCGACAGGCGGCACAGGAAGGATCGCCGGATGCGACGCCGACTGCCGGCAATCCGCCAGCGCTAGCCTGGAGAGCACCATGGCGCCACGCCTACCGCTACCGCTACCGTGACGATGAAGTGTCAAGTTGTAGCGACACCACCGTCGTGGCGCATCCTGTCCGCGCATGGCAATGAGTCGCGACATTCAGCTATCAAACGCACGTCGGGAACATGAAACGGACGGCGCGACACCGTACGGCGCTCTCAATATCGTCAGTGTGGAAAGAAGCAATTACTGTATGCCGCCGCCAGGGAGGCGTTGAATTTCCCGAGTCTTCGGGGTGTGCAGCTCGGTGCCGGATTAAAGCGGATAGCATGGTATGGCAGTGTCAGTCGCTTCCTTCGCCCCCTCCTCCCACTATCTGACCTCTAACCAACGTACAGCGCTTAGATGCCGTGACAAAGCTCAGCTTTTGAGAACCCGTTGCTTGTGCGATACAGCTAAATGAACAGGCGCCGAGAAATGCGGCCCTCTCGCAGTGTAGAATGAACCACGCCGCCCCAATATGCCGCTTCATACGCCGCGCCTAGAGCCTTCGTCCAGCGCTGCCGCAGGTACAGCTACTCAAGCAAGTGATTTGAAGAAATATGATAGTTGCCGTAGGAAAATCATTGACCTCGTGGGCTGTGTATTCCAGTTTCCGCGGGCGCGCTCGATCCAGAAGAGTAGTGAGCAGATAGACTGCCTGGTCTTGTACAGGCCACTGCGGCCGTGATCCAACACAGCCGAGTGTCGTGAACTGTGCTGTTAGATTCAATGGCAGTCACGACGGCGCTTGGAGCTGCAGTTCGGCGGCCCCACATGTTGGCTGGAGGCGCCGTCAAAAGTATGCAGATGGTCAATCATGCCCAAATTCGGAGCTGTGTGCGAAGATTAGCGATTCCCGTCCATGGCGGATATACCGGTTTGGAATGCAATAATGCTCACCATTGAATCCCACGATCCTGTGCATAACGACATGGCGTCGTTGCTCACGCCGAGGCAGCTCACACGGTTGTCGTGACCTTGGAGGGTGCCGACTCTCTCCCCACGTAGAACGTCCCAAACCTGCTTGATAGTCAGCCGTGCTTCTCCGAGTGAGACCAGAAGTTGTGTGGATAGTGACAACGAACCTTGCACTCAAAATCGTCGTAACCGGCGAAAAGTAGTCTTCCTGAGACGGAAAACGCCACGGAAGTGATACCGCATACAGGCTCGCCAATCTGAGATTGAATTAGCACATGTGCAGGCAGGTGTTAGCTCATCGAATTGTGCTCACCGTATACGCCTGCAGCTCTCTATCTGCGCGGATATCAAACAGACGGCAAGAGGCGTCGTCGCTGCCTGTTCCAAACGCGTTGCCATTAGGGAAGAATTGGATGGCATTGATATCCGAGTCGTGCGCGGCAAATGTCTGCGTGCATTTCTGTTGCCTGATATCCCACAGTTTCGCGAAAGCATCGCAAGCGCCCGAGACGAATTGGTTGTTATCCAAGGGGTTTATGCTCAAGCTCATCACATCTCCGAGGTGGTCAGCGAATTCCGTGATCTTTTGGCCAGTCTCAATGTCCCACAGCACGCAGGTCATATCTCCCGAGGAGGTGAGGATTCGTCTGTCGTTGATAAATCTGCAGCAACTCAAATAGCCGGAATGGCCGCTGAGCTCTCGAGCCACTCGTGTCGGCCCTTCTCGGGCAGACAGGTTGTAAATGGAGCAGATATTGTCGAGACCGCCGCAAGCAACATAGTTACCACTGGGTGAGTATGCGCAGGTCATGACCCAAGATGACCGCAGGGGAATCGCGTGCACTTTGTTGGTCGTATAGGCATCCCAGATGATCAGCTTGCCGTCTTGCGAGGCCGACACCAAATGTCTGCGGTCGGTCGACCAGTGCATGGCGTAGATCTTGGCCAGATGGCCTTTGAGCGTCCGCCTCGTCTTCATGGCCAGTCGCGGCAGCTGTTCTGTTTGTCGTCGCGCGACATCGCGTACTGTCAAGGTGCAATGTAAGCCTGTGATCACTTCATACGAGCCCGCACACTGCGCAGCACGCAGCACACTGGCGCATTGGACTCACGTGTGGTGTCTGCGAGCTCATCTTTCTTGCGCTTTATTCGGTCCTTGAGCGCCTCGGCGTCTCGCCTCGCTATCTGGATCTTGGTCTGGATGCTCTCGTTCGTGTCCGCCATGCCGGCTGGCCGCGACGACGCTGGAGTCGGCCGTGGTGCGCGCACTCAGGGTCGGTGGGGAAGGACGGGGGCGCGGAGCAAGGGAGTCGGCGTGGTGCAATCGAGCAAGCCCAGGTGAAGCCTGGGGGCTGTCGCGGCTCGTCTGTCCAGCCTGCTGCGCCGCTCACGTCGGTAGCGGGTCGCGAAGGGTAGGTCAGGCACAGGAACAAGCACGCACCGGCAGCGGGCGTCGTCGCGAGGCGTGCGGTCCGGAGAGGTCGACGTCCAGAGCAGCGGCGTCAGTCCGGGCGAGATGCGTCTGTCGGCGGCGGCCACACAGAGGTGTGGAAAGGTGGAAGAGCGCAGCCAACAACGGGCAGAAAGGGCGTCCGAGCTCAAAACCCAAGACGGTCTAATCTCCCTGCTTGGACAACGACAATATAATGCTTCGCGAACCGCGGAGGCAGCGGCGCGCACAACGGGCAGCGGAGGCACGATACACGAGCTGAAGATGGAGCGGAGCGGAGCGTGCGAGGTGCTGGCGCCGGTGTGAGTGAATGATGAGCTCGCCGCCCTCGCAGCGGTCGAAAGTGCGAGCAAACCCAGTGCGACAGCGCGGCCGGGCAATGGAACCAGGACGGGCTGACTCGGTACACATTGCCGTGCGAATCGAGCCACAGCGAGATTATTATCGACTCCCTTCCTGGTCGCTCGAGCACACCACGACGACGGCGCTGCCTACGCGCGCATAATGTAATCCCGCTCATTGCTGTTCGCTCCTCGCCGTCCGCCCCCAGCGGAGCGCGACCGGTGCGTTTCCCAGCCTGTGTGATCTGCGCACCGCGCCCATGCATTATTGGCCTTGTGCCGACACGCCTTGGCCGCACAGCTGCCGTAAGCTCGCTGTTCTGGAGGAGTGGCTTGTCGATCAACCTTTTCGAGGTTATGCAAGGAACAGGGTGCTTGACGAGGTCGCTCCCATTCGTCTTTGGCGAACCACTCATTTCTCCGCGTCCTTAAGCGATCCTGGCTGTACGTATCATTTCAATACTGCTGTGCGTCCCCTCACGTCTGCAGACGCCTTGGAAGCCACTTCATTGTCGTCAATTCCCAGACGATGTCGACGAATGTGTGCGAATACCAAGGACAAATATGCATTACTGCAGTATCATGATCTGGCTGAATGGAAAGTGCCGCGAAGACCCACCAATGCAAGTCGTATCGATTGTGCTATACCGCGCCGCTCACGCTCTATCGAAGTAGCGTACCAAGCAATTCGTGCTTGAGCAGTTCCAGTCACGCACTTCTACTACAGAACTTCTGGCGGTATAGCACTGATGGCAGTATCTACTAGAATTCTCGAATCGTAACTCGATAGAGCACACAGGGGAGGATAAGACAATGTCACTTGATGCACACATCTGGCGATGCTTTGCCGCCGACCATGCCTGGCTAATAATTGCAGCAGTTATAGCATCGTTGTGCAGACGTTGCTGCTGCATTTACGTGAACCAGCATGATGTTTTCAAGCCCAGTGGCTGTGGTAGGTTTGGTGGCGCAGCGAAAGAGCTCAAACGACATACCGGTTTTTAGGCGGTGCTCTCGATCTCAGATTCCTCGAACAGCCCCCTACTGACACTCCTCCATTATGCATACAGTCGATGTGGTGGATCAAGCATATCACAAGGCACGGCGGGACAATCTGAAGGCGCGGCAGAGGTCGTGATCAGGTATTGTGCGAATTCATGGATGGCCATTACGAAGTATGCCAGCAGTGGGCGAGCAATTGGTCAGGGCGTGATGTGTGCAATGACACCTTTTGTGCTTCAAATTCGCAGCTGCAGATGTCGAGCTAACGCCTGCTCTTCATCGAGTCTTCCCGTGATTGCAGTCAACATCTCGTAGAACGCCGTTCCTGGTATGCCGCATTTCGCTCATCTTTCGGGTAGTCCATTGCGTTCGTGCCCCATCAAGGTCAATGACCATCCCAGTCCTCCGAACATGCATTTATCGGTGCTATCATTTATTAGCTTGACCACTCCCCATCTTCTTTCTTCTGCTTCCTTTACCTTTGTGAATCCGATGTCTGCAGCCTTCTCGCGGAAGCACTGACGGCAGATGTTGAGGCCGTACTTGCGGACCAGACCAGCCTTGTGGGTGCAGACACGGCTAATTGAGTGTTAGTCCTCCAAGATCTCTGCTCTGGCTACTTCTCCTCCTGCTCGTGATTCCTCTGACATACCAAGCTCTTGCTCCCTTGCCGTAGGTGCGTGGGCGCGAGTACCAGACTGCATCAAATGTTAGTCGGCCATCACCTCCGAGCTGTTTCGTGCGGTCGCCGTACCAGATTCGTGAGACATGGTCGCGGTGTTGCTTCGTGTATTGTTTGAGAGGAAGCGATTCGCTGGTTGTCGGTCGGCGCTGGGCGGTTGCTGTCTGCTGAATCTTCAATCTCGCAAATCAGGTAGGTGTGGAATTCGGGCTGGTCGGGAACCGTGCGCCGTGCGCCAAGCCTGCATCCAGCGGGAAACCCGCATTGCCGCCAGAGTCCTCACTTCAATCTTTTGCACTTCGCCTTCTTCTCCACGCACCTGCTCTCATTTGAGCAGAAGTCAATGTTTCCACGCCTTACAACCTTTCTAGGCAGAGACCGATGTAGATTGAACATCTGAGCTGGGAAGGTCTGCACGTTGTCAAAGCAAATTTCGCCATGCCAAAGGACAAATTGAGCTACGATTCCTCGCTGCCGCCATTTTTGCAACGACTTCATGAACAAAAGGCTGGGCGAGGAGACACGGACCGTCACGAGCAGCCCATCGCGCGTGCAAAGCGCGTCAAGGATCCCAATGAGGACGATGGCCCAACTGTTGTCGACGAGAGCGGTGAAACGCTGAGTAAGGAAGAATACGAGAAACTTCAGGAAGCCAATGCTGGCGTCGATGACACCTCTAACGTAAAGGGAGAGAGTGACCCGGCCGCCGAGCCGAAGATGTCAGGCGCTCTTCCGGAGGACTCCTGCACGGCAAAAACGTCAAGGTCACTGACGGCACGGCGCAAAAGAAACGCAAAGCAGCAAAAGTGGTTGGCAACGATGACGAATCCCAGGTTGATGGCGAGACGATCTCTTCAGCCCAGAAGCCGTCGAAAAAGCCGAAAAGGAAACAGAAACCAGTGAAGCTTGCGTTCAATGATGATGATGGAGACTGAATTACCCCCACCCGTTCGTCGCACATACACTGAATCCAGCAGCGAGAGCCGGGAAGGAATCAAAGAAATTCACTCGTCACTCCAATTCAATCTCCGGAACGCTCATATGAAAGGCCCACTGGTAAGTTCACACCATCTCTCACCACCAGCACAATGATGATACTCTTATATTGGAGCTGTCTAACTCCCAAATTGGGACATGGCGAAAGAAACTATACGCAAAACCTCTGAAAGGCGCAGCCGCTTCCTGTTCTATACTTTGCTTGGCGGTCGATCGAAAGCTGACGATGAGTCGTAGATTCAAAGTCATGTTCGAACACATGACCAGAACACGCTGTTTGGGAGAACAACATGTTTCCAGCATCGATTGGCATTGGCAGTCAGCACTCGAAATGCAGCTGGATTTTCCACTTCCATGCATACCACTCGGCATGCCACTCGGATTGGTCAGCCGCACCACAGGCCCTGTGCAGACTGGTGGCACCCTTTGTCTTGCAAGCTGATGTGATATTCCGCGTGCATCGGGAGCCATGGCGTGTCCATTCTTCGGCCATTATACACATCACAATTGACGTGTGGGCGGAACGGTAAGCGGCCGACGCATAATGCCGTGGTGGCATGAAACAATCGATAGGAAATTTAGAGTTCTTATGGCTACATAGGGCAAGACACGCACACGGCTTGTGTCTGAACATGGACTGCCGTATATAAAGACGGCGGGCTTTCACGGAGCTGCAGAACCCTATCACATCCGCTTTGTGACCTTTTTTCTCGAGCAACATGGCGAACAGCTCTGACGTGTATGGTGGCCCGCTCGAAGATGGCACCTCAATCTTCACACATATTGCTGAAGGTCTCGCCAAAAACCCTGATGGTTTGGCTGTTATCACTATGCACCAATCAGCCAACCATCTTTCTGAGCTCACTACCAGCAAAATGAGTCTGGATTCCAGTGGCTTGGGGCAAGGCAATACATCTACTCGCAACTGCCTGGCATGGACTTACAATCAGCTACATACGGCTGCCGTTAAGCTGGCAATTGGCCTGCAAAAACGGGGCATCCAACCAGGCATGAGAATCGCGACATTCGTACCAAACCGCGTGGAATACCCGCTACTATTGTGGATGTCTTCACTGCTCCGCGTGACGCTCTGCTCTCTCGATCCTGGTGCAACTCAACCTCCTCGTGAAGCTGAACTGGAGTCATTCCTGACTAGGTTGAAACCCGATGCTATCGTAGTGTTGGATTCGTCTGCTGGTATGCAAGTTGATTCTGTTCTTTCGAGACTAAGTCTACCGGCCCCAAAAGTCAAGATTGTCCTCGATGGCGGACCTCACGCGAATTGGACTACTATTATCGACCTTGCGAGATCTGTCAAGACGAATGAAAGCGAGACCGAAGCACTCGTTAAATCTGCTCTGCATGATGATCCGAACAGGACAAGCTTCATACTCTTTACTTCAGGCACCTCTTCCGGCCGGCCAAAAGGCTGCGTCCGCCGCGTGGCTGGCACAACTAATTCACTCCATATTTTGCGATGGGGCGACGAATTCCATGCTAAATCGCGAGTCGTAGTTTCCACTGCCAATTTCCGCGTCATCTGTCCGACACTACATCTTTCCGCCTGGAAAGCCGGTGCTTGCGCAGTCATGCCCGACCCCACGAAGGGCGTTCAAGGAACGATGCAGGCAATCCGTGAGCACGAGATCACATTCCTACTTTTCATCCCAGCTCTCCTACATGCTTTTGTCGCAGAGCTGCAAACGACAGGGAAGTCTCTAGACACAAGTAGTATTAAGGCGGTCGTATTGGGAGGAGACATGGTGACACGCGACCTTATGGTCAAAGCAGCGAAGACTTTCCCGCAAGCCAATATCTTCGCCACGCATGGTATGACGGAAGGGGACAGTCTATTCGAGTGGCCTTTCTTGAATGGCACCAAAGGTGTGGAAAGTATTCCCTACTTCAAAGATATTTGTCCTCTGGGTAAAGTGGCAAAAGGCGCTCACCTCCGCATTCGTGATCCGGTCACTGGGAAGATTACTCGTCGAGGCGAGCCTGGAGAATTGGTTGCGCACTGTAAGAGTATCATCAAGCACTATCTCGATCACACAAACGAGGAAGCTTTTCTGCAGGACGGAAAGGACGGTAAACAGTGGTTCAGGACTGGCGATTTGGCTGTCATCAACGAGGATGGGCTGATCTACATTCTTGGTCGTATCAAGGATATTATCATGCGAGCTGCTATACCGATCACGCCTGCAGCACTTGAAAACTGCATTGCAGTTTTCACGGGGTCCTCAGCGGCGGTCCTCGCGTGGCCGCATGCCACGTTTGGACAAGTGCCTTTCGCTGTCGTAGAGGACTTGCATGGCAAGACAGCAGAAGAGGTTAAAGACCAGGTCTTGATCATGTTTGGGAAAGACTACGCATTGGAAGGGGTGGTGACTTTGCGACAGTTGGGACTTGAATCGTGGCCATTAAATGCGACAGGGAAAATTATGAAGTTGGAGTTGATGCCGAAGCTGGAAGAGTATTTGAACAAAACGTCCCTGACTCCGACGTGATGAGAATGCAGCGAAAAGCGCAAAGAGAACAAGATGGAGAAATGGAGATAATTCGTTGATTTCCTGCTCACGTCCTCACACTCATCGACGACCATAAACATCCACAGCCGAAACGCTACGATGTGTCTTTCCGACAGAAGACGACTGCGGCAATTCACTCTTCTTCGCTTCCCATAGTGCGAGGAAATCCTTTGCTAGTACCCACTTGTCAGTACCTTTTTCTGGAGCATCTGCTTGCTTTTCGAGTGCGCCCTGCGCAGCCTCTATCATGTGTATCGTCCTTGCGATGCACCGTTCGACGTTAATGTCTAATTTTGCGTCGTCAGCGGCCTTTTGTCCCACAACAGAGATGAACTCGACAACGCGATCCTGTCGCTTATTCTTTTTGAGTGCTTGGGATGTTTCTCTGGCACGATCCATCATCCATTCCATGCGATTAGCTCCGGCCGGCGGAGGTTGTGGTGGGGAGGGGTCGGCGGATCGGGATTTCATTATAGGATGATGTTGTAGGGGTTGAGATGATTGATTGATCAGACCTGCTGATGATGTAAAAGGGAAAGGGAAACTGGATCGCTACGAGGTGCACGATATTGCTGAAGGAGAATATGAACAGATGTACGGGACACTATCAAAGAACTATTAATGGCACATGGACCAGAGGAAACAATGGCAGGTTGCTTCTTGGCATTTCAAC
The DNA here is from genome assembly GCA_029490675.1 of Cercospora nicotianae. Lineage (NCBI taxonomy): Eukaryota > Fungi > Ascomycota > Dothideomycetes > Mycosphaerellales > Mycosphaerellaceae > Cercospora > Cercospora nicotianae. The sequence continues at coordinate 2,522,670 of JANQAT010000006.1, read as the reverse complement.
AAAGAGATGTTGCTGGACAAGGAAGAATTAAGCACCAATGACAAGAGCTTTAAGGAATTCCGGAGAGGGTCCTCGTGTGAGAGTTCATTGGAAACGTAGTCTGGAGTGTATTGAATTTGAGAACGGGTCATACCTGATGACTTACCTGCAAACTTACACTAGTAAATACTGTTATACATGCTAGATCATGCACTGCTTGTCAGATGCCTGTCCAAGACATGGAGATCAAGAAACTTCACTCAGGCTCCGTCGTGAGCTTGGAGTGCTTGAGCTCAATACAGGAGCGCTGGCAGGACGCGGAATCCGTGACACGCTACGCGTGCTGACACTGGTAGTCGACGTTGGCGCGGTCGATGCGGAGCTAGATGTAGAAGTCATCGATGTGGAAGCGACCGAGGCCGGTCGTGGGATCCGTGAGGGGCAAGGAGAGGCCGCCAGTGGCTTATACTCATCGATTGTCTGCAGCACATCCACCAACAATCGGTTAGTCCGCTCAATCTTGTAACCTTGGAGCTTTCGGCCCAGGCTACCGGTGTATTGCTTCGCGCGGGCATGATCTTCTTCGGCTGCTTCGGACGGAGTGAGCTCGAATGGCAGGAGCTTAGGGCGGTCGAGTTGTGCCTGTGCAGTCTCGATCAGCGTTGTAGTCTTGGCAATAGCACGCTCCAGTCGGAGTCGCTCCTCGAAATCGAGCGATTTGGGAAGCACAGGAGGTGGAGGAGCAGCGACGACAGGGACTACCCTTCGGGCTCGATTCATGTAATACTCGAGATAGCTCACACCAGGTGGCGGTATATCGAGGGGTCTGCTGTTGTCCGACATTCTTCTGTTTGTTGTTAAGTTGAGTTGGCTGTGTGTCAGAAGGAGATTCTGTCTGTCGTAGAGTATCTGTCGAAGAAATCGAGATGCTAAGGGACAGGATAGTAGAGTTTTATGAAGAGTGTGCGAGCAGTGTCAAAGGCATTGTCTGCTTCGCACAAAGCATGTTCGCGTGGTTTTCTTTGTGCTGCATCTACTGTCTGCCGCCTTTGATGCATGTCGACGCGGCCAGCTCGAAAGATATGTGGATGGTCGGCGTGTGAGAGAATTTGTCTGGTGGTGAAAGGCAATTGACCACGTCAGCCGTCGTACTCGTCGCAGTGCAACATGGTGGCCCGATGGCGGTGGATGAGGGGCGGAGCGGCAGCAGAGGTGAAACGACGATGATGAATGCCGCAGCCACTCGATGCTCCGCCACAGCGCCCGTCTATTTCCATCTGCAGGACCGGACCCCTTCTCAGCCTTGCAGACACGCGCTGCACACGAATGAACCGCTGCATCTTTTCTGGTGCCTTTGTCTGGTGCCGTCACGCCCGTTGCGCCTCGACCATCGCCGCAACTGCTCACGCACACGCATTCACCAACATTGGACCACTTGGCGAGCTGCGTAAGGCAGAACCCTGCACGCAACGCGCAATCAGCGCCTGCCACCTTCCGGAGCCAAAGCCACCACGACTGGGGACCGAGCACCAACAGTCGGCCTATTCCTCCATTCTACAGACATTCCCCTCCCATCGTACACAACACAGTCGCTACACGTCTCGCCCGTCATGTCGGCGCATGACTACTACACGAACAACAGTCACAACTACTACAACGCCACTCCTTACGACAACTACTCCTACCGAAATGATGCGCCTCTTCCACCCGTGCCCCAGCAACCGCAGTCGCCTTTAGATGACCGCGCGAGTCCGTACACACATCAGGCGCCACAGCACAGCTACCCAGGAGCGAGCGGGAGGAGCCATCACGATGGAGATCCCTTTGACGACGGCAATGCGATTCCACTAGACGGAAGGAAACCGAACAAGTACGATTCAACAAACACAGTCTCGCCCGTGTTACCGCATGAGCAGGACGACCCTTTTGTGCGAGATGCAGACCCTCGGAGGAAGAGACGGCGTACAGATGGCCTTGCGCCTGCCAAGCAGGGCTGGTTCAAAGGGAGGATTACATGGATGGTCTTTATCCTGACATTTGCCCAAATCGTCGTCTTCGTGGCGGAGTTAATCAGGAATGGCGTCCTTACGGGAACACCTATCGCTATCAAGCCGTCATTCAATCCCATGATCGGTCCTTCACCGTATGTGCTGATCAACATGGGAGCACGGTATCAGCCCTGCATGCACACCATGCCCGGCGTCCAGGACAACGCTGTGCCCATCTCATGGCCCTGTCCGAACGCAACTGCGACTACTGGCGACAGCGTCACATGCCAATTGTCAGACCTCTGTGGTTTCGATGCCGATCAAAACCCGCGCGTGAATGGCTCACTGAATGACAAGCCTGCTCCCGATCAATGGTGGCGCTTCATTGTACCTATTTTCCTTCACGCTGGCATCATCCACATTGGGTTCAACATGCTACTTCAGCTGACCCTGGGTCGGGACGTCGAATTGCTGATTGGTAGCATTCGATTTGCCATCTTGTACTTCGCCTCTGGCATCTTTGGCTTCATCTTGGGCGGCAACTTCGCTGCTACGGGCATAGCATCCACTGGAGCTTCGGGCAGCTTGTTTGGCATATTAGCCATCACTCTGCTCGACCTACTGTACACATGGAAGGAGCGAAGGAGTCCGGCCAAGGATTTGATGTTCATCTTCATCGATGTGGTCATCGCATTCGTGCTCGGTCTTCTACCTGGACTGGACAACTTCTCCCACATCGGAGGTTTCTTGATGGGACTGGTACTGGGCGTTTGTCTTTTGCGCTCACCTACAGCCATTGGGCAACGTACATCAGATCCCATGTACACCCATGTTGCCGATCAAAACGATCGAAATGCAACACTCAAGGCCTTCGTCAAGGATCCTGTTGGCCATTTCAAGGGCCGGAAGGGTGTCTGGTGGGCGTGGTGGCTGGTCCGCGCAATTGCTCTAGTCGGAGCACTGATCGCTTTCATTTTACTCTTGAAGAACTTTTACGAATGGCGTGGCGGGTGTTCTTGGTGCAAATATTTGTCATGCCTTCCTATCAAAGTGGGCGACACAGATTGGTGTAGCATTGGCAACCTAGACTTCACCAGTACGACCACCAATAGTACCTCGAAACGCAGTCTCCTGGAGTTGACGAGGGATGTTTTTGAGTTGCAGAATTGAACGGAAAGACTGCTCGTACTGAATGCGAGTCTGAAATGGGCAGAAAGCTACGCTGAGCGCACACGGTACTCGGTAAAGCGAAGACCAAGAACAGGGATATTTATTGTGTTTTAGCGAGGCGCTGGGGTTTTAACGACAGAGCGGGCCAACGGCATCGCCTATTGAATGGCATGCATATGTAAAAGATCTGATCCATTTATGCATCGGGCAAAGGAAGCGAGCACAACTTGAACAAGACCCATGGGGCGTGAGAGTCTATTAGCATGCAAATGATGAGTGTGGCCCCAAACCTTTTCTTGCTTACCTGAAAACTATATCATATCAGCTTCATCCGCTACAATTTTCCGCTTACCTGTTGCTAGCATATGCCACCATATCAACCGACGCGAGATGCACTACTGCACGCCGCCCCTCTCACACGGATCCCACGTCACGGAAGCTCGAGCAGGTCGTTAGACGTTCGAACTTGCAACCTCATGTCACAAGACAGCAAACAAGCACGCCGACAACCATGTTCTTCAGCATCGCAAGCGGCTTACTGACAGCCTGGATCATCACTCACCTCTACAAAATCTTCTACAACCACTTCTTCCACCCTCTATCTCGCTTCCCTGGCCCAAAAGCAGTTTCCACAGGCTGGTACAAAGCTTATCAAGAAATTTATCTCGCCCGCAACTGGTTCGATGTCCTGAAAGAATTACACGCGACCTATGGCGAAATCGTTCGCGTTGGACCAAACGAACTACATTTCTGCTCTCCTACCGCATACCATGAAATCTACAATAACATGAATCGTTGGGATAAAGATGAAGTGCTTTATACTTCGTTCGGCGAGGATTCGAGTTCGTTTGGCTATGTAAAGTATCGGGATGCGAAGATGAGGAAAGATGTTTTGGCGCCGATGTTTTCGAGACGAGCGATTTCGGAATTGCAGGGTGTGGTGAAAGAGAAAATGAATAGGTTGTGTGAGGCTTTGGAGAGGAATTGGAAGGAGGGGAAGTCGAGTGATGTTTTGTTTGCTTTGAGGTGTTTTACTTTGGATACGATTGTGGAGTATTGTTTTGCGAAGGATTTGGAGAGTACGGATGTGAAGGACTTTCAGGTATGTGTTTTGGTCTTTGATGAGATGATTTCGGAGTGTGGTGGTATGCTGACCGAATTCATTGCAAGGCTCCGGTTGTGGTGGCTATGGACGCTTCGTTGCCCAGCTTCATCCTGTTCAAGCACTTTTCACTACTTCGCAAGACTGTCTTTGGCCTCCCGGGTTGGTTGACGAGATTGAGTAATCCGGCACTGGCTGGGTTGGTCGATTTGCACGAACTGCTCAGTGCCCAGGTCAACGAGGTGGTACAGGATCCAGCGTCATTGCAGAAGAGTCCTCATCCAACGATCTATCATCGACTCATGGATCCAAAACTCAACACAGCAGCAGGCATTCCTCCACCCAAGAGTCTCTTCGAGGAGGCACTGGCTCTAGTCTTCGGCGCTGTTGACTCCGCCGCCAACACGACCATGCTGGGGACATATCACGTTTTGCAAAATCCGAGGATCAAACAACGGCTTTTGGAAGAGCTCGAAACAGCATGGGAGGAGACATCGAACTCCAAAGCTTCTGATGAATCCAGCAACGAAGACAAACTCACTTCCATCCCCTCAATCGAAACCCTCGAACGCCTCCCATACCTCACAGCAATAATCAAAGAATCTCTCCGTCTCTCCCCAGGCGTCCCCCATCCTCTCTCAAGAGTAACACCCTCAACCGGAGCAACAATCAGCAACCAACACATCCCACCAGGAACCGTTGTCGGGATGTCACATCTATTCGTCCACTACTCTCCCGAATGCTTTTCTGCACCCGAAACTTTCGACCCGGAGCGCTGGCTTCAGCCTGACAGTGCCGCACTAGAAAAGTGGCTAGTGCCATTCTCTCGTGGACCACGAGCCTGCCTAGGACTCACATTGGCCATGTGCGAATTGTACTTCGCATTTGCTCTACTGTTCTGGAAGTTTGATCTCCAATTGGACGGGACGAAAAAAGAGCATCTTGCGTACCGAGAATGCTTCCTGCCTTCGTTTCGAGAGCCACACATGCGGGCTTTCTGGAAGCCCGCCGTGAGATGAGAGATTGTGGAAACCATTGAACATTTGATGTTCTAATTAGGAAATAAATGTGTCGTGACGCAGCATCGTCGTAAAACGACGGCAGCCTGAAATTTCGTCTCTGTATGGAACACAACATCTATCGCTCAGTCGCGCTGTCTTTTTGTAATAACACAAATCTCGTTTACTCGCACAAACCTTCGGATCGCTTCCGATTCTTGTTACATACATAGGGGTGTCGGGAGGGTATCGTATCTAAGGGAGTATCGCTATGAGAGGTCACCTCGACCGGTCTCGAGATGGGCAAGAAATTACTCTCTGGAGACGTCACGGCCGAAAAGCGAGGACTTCACCCAGTCCATGATGACCAAGATGCGGTTGCGTGCTGTGTCAACATTAGCTTAACGTCAAAACGTGTGCGGTTCGTGTGAACTTACTGCTGAAGCACATGCTCAAGTATGCCGATCGCCAGAACAAGTAGGTCAACTGTCCTCCACTTGCAAGGTTTCCAGTGAGCCAAGAGATATCAGCAACGGCCTTCTCACTGCCAATGTATGCCAAGGATCCTTGGTGCGAGTACTCGAATGGACCCATCTGCTGCACGCGGCGCAGACGCTTTTGAAGGTCTTTGATCTGCTCGAACACCTTGTTGCGTGCCTCCTGGTTGGCTGCCTTTTCTTGGTCTTCTGAGAGTACCTTGAGCTTGGCCTCGATCTCTTCGGTCTTAGCCATCTGGTTGAACAGGCGCGCCAGGAAGCTACCTTCTTGTGAGGCGACTTGTGCAGTCGGGGCGTAGTTAGCAACGGCGCAGTCACCGACAGCCCAGATGTTCTCAGCGCCCTTCACAACGAGGTACTCATTGACTGCCAGTCCACGCCTAGAATCTTTCTGTGCGGGAATTTGATTCATGAGATCCTTCACAATAGGTCGAACCGCGTTTCCAGTGGCCCACACGAGCAAACCGTAAGGAATCTTCTCAGTAACCTTTTGTCCCTCGGCGTTGGTGTATTCGGCTTCGATGTGCTCCGCTTCCACTTTTTGACCATTGTCTTTGTGCGGATATCGATGGTCTCCTCCTTGAACGTCTTTTCGGTGTAATCAATCAGACTCTTGGAGAACGAGGGCAGAACAGATGGCAGAGCTTCGATGAGAGTGACGTGGAAATTGTCCTGGATCTCCGGCATCCACTTCTTGAGGTCGTCCTCGAAGAAATCTTGCAGTTCACCTGCAAACTCGACGCCCGTTGGACCACCACCGACCACAACCATGTGTAGCAGACGCTTACGCTCCTCTGGCGATTGGTCTTTGAACGAGGCAGTCTCACAGCAGTCCATGATTCGCTTTCGAATGCGTTGTGCATCTCCCACTTCTTTCAAGAAGCAACCGTGCTCGCGGACACCAGGGATTCCAAAGGTGGCGTTCTCGGCACCAACACCAACAACCAGCATATCGAAGGGGACCTGATTAGATGAAACGCTGCCCTTGACCTCGGAGTCATCATTGATGTAGACAACCTTCTTTTCGTAGTCAATCTTGGTCGCTTCAGCTTCATAGTATTTGACCTGAGTCTTCTTGTGGCGAAGGAAGTTGCGGATGGGTTCCATGATGCTGCGGTGCTCGATCGTGCCAGTGGTACATGATGGGAGGAGCGGCGTAAACAGGAAATAGTTTCGTGGAGAGATGACGACGACGTTGTAGTTTTCGGTATCGAGCTTTTTCAAGAGCGAAACAGAGCCCCAGCCAGTGCCTGAATGCAATCAGTATGCGCCCTGCCATTATATCGATGACGCGACCCCAACCTACCCAGCACAACCAATGTCTTCTTGTTCGGATCCTGTTCAGCCTGCTCAGCGGGATTGCGGTCGACGTAGATGGTGTAGCCCGTGTAGATCAGAGTGCCAGCAAGAGAGAGATATGTGAGTCGCCAGGTCCACTTCAGGAAACGCCATGATCCCTTTTTCACCTGCTGCTTATCTGGCAGCTTGTCTGACACCTTGTCGGCGAAGCCCCTCTGGAGCTGTAGGCGAGGGAGTTGTGTGGTCGTCCGAGTCGCATTGGCGGCTCGCAGTGGCTGTTGGAATGGTGTCGTTCTCTGTGCAGTCGCGAATCCGCGCTGGCCGGCCAGCTTCAAGCCCATTGACGCGCTCAACCGAGCCAGCGGCCTGGCGGCGGCTGGAGTCGCCATTGTAGGCAGCAGCTGCAGCGGCGATGCCAGAGATGGGAACACAGGTGGATTGTAGTTGTCGCGCTGCTGTGTTGGGGGAAAAGAGCTGCACCCAGGGACTGCAATCTTTTGTCAACGACGTCCGAGCTTCTACGTCTTCGGCGCGACGGCGCTACTCGCTCATCAGCTAAATCGAGCAGACCGGGCCGCCGGATCCGCGCGTGCGATGCTTGTCTGCTTGGCTCGAACGCTGATGAATTGAAGCTCTGTAGTAACGGCGTCACCAACGACAGCACATGTCGTGATAGCGTGTGTGCTTATACTACTGACTACGTTGAGGTGGAAAGCGACGACCGCAAAGAAATTCGTCTCGTTATCTGATCGACAAGCATCGCTGGTACTTATCTTCCAGTTGTGACGACGGTGACGCCATCTGCTCCATCGGCGCCAATGAGTGAGACAAGGCGAAGGTAGACCGCACAACAGCGAACATCACTCATCATCTGTGAACATGTGTCTTCTGTTTCTCACAGAGAGTCTCTATAGACCTTCCATCCGAGCAATTATGTTCCCAATCCCCGATGCTCCATATCCTACGCACGCAAAACGAATATTCTTCTATGCTCCCGGGCAAACCATTGCACTGTCGATGCCTCCATAAGCCGTTGTCGATCATCGTACATTAAAGATCAGAATCGCAACTCCGGGTATCCATAAACAAACCGCCTTAAGGCGAAAACTCTTTCGGACTTCCGTACAGCGCAGAGGGAACCTGTGTCATCGTCCTAGTACTCCAATGCACGCCATTGCTGCGGCGAGGACCATCGTTCCTAGCGAGATATATGCTGATCGCTTTGTGCTAGACGGGCTGGGCAGTGTATCGAACGGACTTCCCTGGCCGCTGTAATCGTTGCTGTTGGGTTGCCCATTCCCACCAGAACCCGTCGCTGTTGGTGTTGCCGGGCTCGAGCTGTCAACAAGTATGGTAGTTTGCTCAGTAGCTGTGGGGACTAGGTCGCTCGATGTGACAGTCTCGCTCGTACTCGCCGTACTCTCTGTGCTTGCCGAACTCGTGGAACTCGTCTCTGTGCTGGATGTAACCGGAGCGCTTTGTGTGCGGCTTCTCGTGGTCGATGCTTGGCTCGAAGTGGTATCGGTGTCTTGGTCTGGTGCTTTGGCGGAGCTCCCACAAAGAGCCTTTGGTCCATTGCCGGCGAGGAATTGTGTGAGGATGGGAAACTCTTTGAGGTCTGCATTGTCGCAAGCGTCTTGAACCCTCTGTTCCATGTCCTGCATGCCTTGCGCGCAGGCTGGACTGCAACCATTGCCGCCTTGTGGAAAATCTTCCGCCACGCATCCGCTGATGGTCGCCGTATAGACCTTCGCACAGGCAGCAGGTAGACTCGAGGGGTCTGGATCGTTCTTGTCAGATTTGAAGTTGCTCAGGCTCACTGTCGCGAATGCCACCGCAGGAAGCGCCAGCAGCGCTGCGGCTCCATTCAAGCGCATATCGCGATGCGAACGGCCAATATCTTGGGTGATGCTGATGATGTTGCCTTGAGTGCAGAGCGCGAGCGAACGGCTTCGAGCCTCGTGCTGAAGCGGCAGCTACCACGAGACTCGAGAGATGGATGCTTGCAATGTCGTTGATGAGATTCGCGGCCGCACCTGCCGACCTTAATTTCACCGTAGCGATCGAATGCCTTACTCGTGAGTAATGGACGAGCGGCAGCACCTGGCTGCAATGGGGTTGATGGATCTCAATTGCTGATGAACTTCTGGAAATGTCGCTGCGCTGGTATGTGGAAACAACGCGAGCAGAGAATCAGCATTCCGCCGCAACGGAAGGTGCTGTTCACAACGGAAAGGAAAGTATAACAAAATGACCGCCCGCGATTCGTGCTATTGCAGTCCTGCCATACAGCAACTCGAGAAGAGAAAAAGCGAATTTGTTGTTCGTCGCCAGACCCGTGGCACTCGCCTTCTGGTCAACAATTCATTCCAGTCTGGCGTGCCGCGCTCAGCACTTGAGCAAGCTGCACAGCAAACACTCCGCGCTCAAAACGTGAGACGCACATGTAGAGGCTCTTCTCATTCGACCTGCAGGCACAGCGACGAGCAAATCAGAACGCGAGACCATGTCGCCGAACAGTGCTGACAGGGATGTGAGGTCAACCTGAAACCGTTTCAGGTCGAGATGCCTCGGGCCGCTATTTACGGCCAACGTCATTCGTGCTATCCATTGCCATTGCCTCTCAATTTCCCATAACATGAACTTCATACTGACAAATCTCTCCTGCATCATAATGTTGAGCTAACGATTCCTCAGCCTCGACAGCTATCGCTGCACATCATGTTCGCCGTGGATGGAAACTCCGCTCTGACACTAGTGACCGGTGGAATGACTTAAGCGCCGTGAGCGTCCGTCTACAGAGCCTCGGGTTTCAGCCATACGAAGCGACAACCATACGATCAGTACACCACTTGCACGCTTCGTATCGTGCCTGAATTGTGCGACAATTTTGCACGCAGTGCATCCGCAACTGAGTCTTGACGTCGTTCCTCGCCGGATCGGAGAATTCGCATCGCACGAGTCCAGACAGCATATCACATGCACGCCAAGACCGCATGGTATAGTAGCGCTGGCTGCGTCCCTAAGCCATGTCAAAGCACAAAAGCACCAGCGGATCAACTCTTCGTCGGCCAGTGGATCACCTGACCTGCGAAAAACTATTCATGATTCCCACACATACCATCATACCAGGAAAGCGAAATTTATGACTGGCGTGCGTGGGGACGATGTGACGTGTGCCAGACTGCAAAAACTTCGACCCGACACCAGTGGTGGGGCCCATTAGCGGCGGAGTTTCTTCAGAGCCACGAGAAGCACGGCCGCGCAGCGGCGCAAGAGAGTACAGTCTTCGCATCAGCCTCATCCCGAGCATCATCCGCTAGAAGTGCGAGTGTGTGTTTGGACCACGAAACCCCTGGCTCGAGGCTCGCAGTTCTTCACTAACTTACACGTTAAGTTGACAAAGTTCGGTCAGATTTGGAAATTTTTCGTCTCATTGATTCGTGTTGCAGATCCATAGACTGCGGAATTGGGTATCGTCGTGAGGAGCTCTCCCTAAACTTCTGGTGTCTACCCAGGGCAACGACTGACGTGCCTGTTTCTCTATGTAGATTACAGTTTAGCGCTCAACGCCCGTAAATGATGTGTGAGTACAGCCAATTGGCGCCGTCTCATTCAATTTTTAATGCCATAAGACTGTGCACTACTCCGCTTCAACTGTTGGAAGCTTGGCTCCAGCGCCCAAAATGTATTCGCTCGAACGCATCAAATCACTGGTGAAATATGTACATGAGGAAGATGATCGTGTAATCGTGACCTGAATCAAGCAGCCAATCCGCTCAATGCAGAGGTGGCAGAGATTGTTGCTGTGGGAAGTTCGGCCAGCGATGGACAGGAGTCATCTCCTGAGGTTGGTTGCCATCGAGCCAAAGATTTTGGCCGACGTAAGGCAGGCGCCCTGTATGATGGGTGGTTCTGCCAAGGGGTTGATACTGCATCTGGTTGAGCTCGATATTGTTCGGCCGTGCTTGTGTGGCACCAGATGGTGGCGGGTACAGCAGCGTGGACACGTGATGTACGGGCCGATATGGCGATGCTCGCTGTTGTAGGAAATAGCTCGGCGAGATTTGTGTAGGGGCGTGCAATGTCGTAGCAGGCTGAGGTGCAGTGCCATTCGGCGATGCTGCAGCCGAGGCCTCATGTTGTGGGCTGTGGTGTCTCGACGCCTGCTGGGAATGAGAGACGTATTGCTGAGAGGATCCGACTGAGGATGGTGGCTGAGAGCCATGCGCCGGGTTGCTTGTCGTTGGGTAGACCATAGCCATTGCCCTGGCTGGCACGCTCATAGGAGGGAGTTGCTGGCTCTGTGAGATCTGAGAGTATCCACCGCTACTGGCCGCTTGCGATCCTGGCATGTTCAGGCTGGGCAAAGTCAATCGCGGGATGGGTGCTCCAAGGTTCGACTGGGCGGGCAAAGTCGTATATCGGTTGGGCGATGTATAGTCGCGGGTATTGGCAAGGCGCTTCGCTGGTGGTTCTGATGCACCCTCTTCACGGGCACGCTTCACGCCTGCTTGCTGCATGCCTCGCACGTCGAAGTTCCCTAACGGCGATGGTGCTGGTGTTGGACCTAGCTGACCATTTACAGCTGGAGCTGCATGCTGTGCGGAATCGTTGTGATAAGGAGGCGACGCCTGATTCGAAGCCGGAGGCGAAGGCAGCGCTGGTGGCAAGTGCAGCGAAGACGCCGGAGGTAGAATAGGTGCCAATTGAGCCTTCACTGGAACTGGTCGTGTAGCGTGATCGAAGAAAGAGGCGAACTTGCCCAGAAGGGATTGCCACTGAGCCCAGTCCTGCTCAGACGTGAAGAGATTGTACTTCATGTTACTCAAGAACTCGACCTCCATGATATGCACCTCAGCGACGTTGATGCCGGATACCTCTGCCCACGTCTTGTTCGTATACGTGTTGTCGTCCAGAAATTTGTTCCCCAGCATCAGGGCCACAGTGAGCAGTCTGTACTCACTGCCAGGCTTTCCCCTTACTGTAGGATTCAGTTTCTTCAGTCGATAGATGAACAGCAATGCCAGTATGACCACATTCTGTGCAACGCACGTAGTCGAGAGTATCGTGGTAACCCATTTTCGAAATCCAGTTGTCGGCTTAGCATCGGCAGTGAGTGATCTCGAGTTGGCAAGGACGATTGGGGATTCTTCGACCTGCTGCAAGAGTTCTGAGGATTCGAACCAAAATAGGCATGTTATCTGCAATTAATCAGTACTATGCCCTATTCACATTATCCCATTCCGACTGACCTGTGCAGCAAGCTCTGATAAACTGCCCCCACTATCATTCACCGACCGTGGTATTTGGAAGTTCGCGGCAATGGCATTGTGGTATTGTGATCCTCGCCTTTGCTGGGACGAGTCAATCGCTGGTTCGATGGGACCCTGTTGGGGAGACGCTCGTCCATTGCCATGTGGTATTGATGCTTCCGATGGCTGGTACGAATTTGTTGGAGCTCGATATGCGGGCTTCGACCGCGAGAGGTCTAGGTGATTTTGGCTGTAATCCCCAGCCTGGAAGCTCATGGGCCGTGAAGAATGCACGCCACTCATCTCAGGCGGAGGAGTCAATGCCCGATTGAGGTCGTGAGCTCGAGCTTGTGACGCCCAGCTGTCCCGTGATCGATCGTAGGCGTGAATGTGTGATGCCGGACAGTCTTTGGAGGAGACGAAAGGGTCTCGAAAGCGGATCGCCGTGTCGACATACATTGGAGTCGGTGCGGAGACGGAGTTGCTGGTTGTGAGTGAGTTGGGTTGCGGGCAGCGGGGACCGTGGCTACAATGTGGTCATTGGGAGCTGCCCAGGCGGTGGACGAGTGGATGACGGAGAAGAAGAACAATCAGAGCAGGAGGTGGAAGTCAAGGGCCAGACGGCAGTGCCGCACGGTTGCACGTCAGTGGGCCAAGTGAGGTTCAGTCGTGTCGTTGTCCGGCGGCGGCGGCAGGAGCAGCAACAGCAACGGCAGGCGCGCGGTGGTGATGGGAGCAGGGCAGGCGGGCGGCAGTGGCAGCGGTCGGCGTCGTTATTGTTGTTGTGCTGGACGATGGCGGATGATTGCTTCAGCAAGGGGCGGCGGCAGCGAGGTGCAGAGGCATGCGTGCCAGATGTGCAGTGCAGCAGCGGCAGCAGCAGGAGGAGGAGCAAGTGTGGTGCACATCCACAACACCGAGACTTGGTGATGAGGCGGCAGGATAGCGAGGGCGCGCGCGCCGGCGCATGCTACTAGCGTCAGTGATCAAGGTCTAGGTTGGTAAGTGTATGGAGCAAATAGCCATGCGATCATGGCGTCGGAGCACGAAGCGCACACGCTCGCTCCTTGGGACAGGAACGCTGCTGCTGGCGATGCTCAGCAGAGAGAGAAAGGCTCAGCAGGTACGTGTGGAGCGGCCGTGCGCTGCGGGCTGCGGCCTGCGGGCGGGTCGTTGGCGTGCGAGTCTGTTGTGGTGAGGCAGCTGCGGCAAGCGGCTGCCGCGTTGTCGATGCGATGGATGGCATGGGCCCCAAATCGCCTGCCCGCCCATGGCCCCAAGCCGAAGCGTGAGATCCATCCATCCACCCATTCGCCTCCGCCGCGGTACTGCCTGCCTGCCTGGGCGCTGGTCTGTCTGTCTGTCTGTCTGCCCCGTGCCCATCCCAGCCCTGCCAGGAGCAGTAGCAGCCGCAGCAGCAGTGGCAGCCAGACCGTAGACTGTACACACGCGGCAATCAGCAACAATAACAGCATCAGCATCAGCACCTCCAGTGACCAGTACAGTATTGAGTGACATCGCCCAGGCTCAAGCTTCCCGAGCGCAGCAGCAGCAGCAGCCCAGGCAGGCCGGGCTCGCGACCGTGGGCACGCCTCGCAGCAGCAGAAAGTGAATCAGATCGCTTCGTCGGCCTCGCTGCCACCCCCAAAAAAGGCTGATCCCAATTCAGCAGATTGATGAGGGTCGTCCAGCGGCGTGAGGTAAGACCGTACAGCTCGAGACCAGTCCCGCCGGAGCCTAATCCCGTGCGCGGTCCCACTGCTTCTGACACTCGCCCGTCGCAACCGTCATGCACGCCCAGCGCGAGAGGGAAACGTTGCTGCGGTGGATGAGGTTGACCGTGATGACGCTCGCGCGCCTGCAAAGGTCTGGCACCTCTTCCTCGTCCCAGCAAGCCCGTAGGCGAGCGAGGTAGCCGATGCCGCTAGTCACAGCGCCCCCCAGCACCACGGCTCACAACTGGGCAGTCAGCTCGCTGGGAAACTCTCCTGCCAGCCAACGGCTGGTCGCTGAGACCACCCCAGAATTTCGATAGCATGTCTCATTAAGTGCTAATCGCCCGCGGAAATGGATGTCATCTGACGACACGCCTGCTCAAACAAATCTTCTGCATTCGCCCACAGGGTTGCGTGCGCCTGCGAGCTGCTCGCAATTCCGCCCTTCCCTGCCCACCAGCAGGCCGACAGCCGCGACAGCAAAGTAGCCGCACCACGCCATGGCACAGAACAGAGCATGAGGTGAGAGCCACGGTGACCACGACTTTTGCGGCGTCTTCGCACGCATGCTCCGCGCCGTGTGTGGCCGGCCTCCCTGAAAGCTTGACCGAAGTGGGTGCTGCACTGTCGCGCCGGTGTTCGCCAGAAGCGTGCATCCAAGCCCTCGTTCATGCCGTCAGGAGGCGACATCATGTCCCCGGTGGTGCTGGACCTCCGTGCATGAGACGCGGAAGGATCTGGCTGGTCATCTTCACGAACAAAGTCCCAGAGAGCTACTGTATGAGACGATCGAGCTAAGCGTCGCTGCTCCACCTATGCACGGCCTGCCAATCAGGGGCGCGCTCGTACTGCTACCAAGAGAGTCAGTTGCAGGTCGATGTGCGAAAGCCAAAATGTTGCCCGAAAGGAAGCCCCTCGTCCGGCACGCATGGACGGTGACCAAGACAACAGATGGCGTTCGTGTCAAGCCCGCTGCCTCGTCCATACCACCTTCGGCCCTCTCATTTTTAGCGTGCGCGAGGGCGCAGCGCCGTGCGGTGGAGACGCGTACGTCCACCAAGTGCAAGTGCATGCAGCACTCCTCCGGCGCGTTGGCAAACGATGCGGTGGAAGTCACGAGCTCCGAGGCGTCGGATCTGATGATGCAGCCACAAAGTCGATACATTTCAGACCAGGAATGTCTCTTGCATTCCGCTGAGCAAGGTCCCTTGGGAGACGATTCTCATTATTACTTGCCCCCTCCGGCCAGCTGCACACCTGACACAAAGTGTGGTGCGACGGATAGACTCCTCGCAACAAACAATATCGTGCTGATCCTGTCTTCCGTGTTCCGTCTTGTTGGCGAACCTGCTTGGCATCCGTGCCAAAAGCTGTCGCTGTCGCTTTGTCGGTCACGACGCGCCACGCCACCGCTGACCGTGAAAGTACCTGCGTAGTTCGCCGACATCAGACATCACGTACTGGCGACACGCCAATCAGCGCGGCTGCTTTGGTCGCCACTTGGCAGGGCTAAACTGTAGGCATGCCTGGCAATGTATCACTCTCACGACAGCTTATCCGCTGTCGGCCCAGCCGGATTGATGACCTCGACCACGTCTTCGAAATCAATCTGCTGCTTGCACTAACCCTCAATGCGGCAATTGTGCAGTCTGGGCGCCTCCAGTAACGCCTCCACCACAACGATCCACCCTTTTCGCTGCTACTACTGTGTGAACGTTCGTCACGTCCTGCATCGCCGGAAGCGGCGTCGTCGATAAGAGATTTTCTGATCGTCTAGTCCTACCACGGCGCTTTGCAAATTTCTTGTTTACACGGGCTGATGCAAGCGAGCTGACGAACAACTGGATCGGGTTGCACGGCTGTGCTTTGGACTGCATGACTTCTGATCTACACTGGTGAGCGCTGTCCGGGAAAAGGCGTTGTGAGACTCGCGAAGTATGCGCCTTCCTTGGTATCCCACAATAATCGTTCCATCTCGCAGCGCAGCGCAGCATACTTTCCGCCATGGATCGCAGGGCTTTGCACATGTCATACACATCTCGGCTGGAGCTTCGTTTCACAAATAACACATGCTTCACGGTCATGCTCGACACCGATACGCAGGTTGCTGATCAGTACTTCGAGAAATTCGCGAATGTGCCGTCAACTGCCCATGTCTGCAGTGGCATGAGCTGAGACATGTGCCACTTCATGCGTTTCGGGACGGGGTGGCATGCAAAGGACTAAGGGGACAGCGGTCGATCGTCCATAAAGCGCAAATCCGCCTCATCACTCGGGATGGTGGTACCTTCTCTAGCTGGGCGGGTGTTAGGCATTGTTCCATACACGTGCAGATGCTGGCTGAACGGGTCGGAGATTCCTCGTACTGGGAGTGCGGCGCAAGTGCTGATGCGTCGTCGCAGCGATGGATGGACATGCTGGCTGGCGGCACCCACCACCGCTGCTACACTTCGTTCATGTCCGCTGGTGTCCAACGTGATATGAAGTGGGCCCGGGCCTGTTCGAGAGACGAGGAGCAGCAGAAGCAATGCAGGAATTCGTAATGCACCTGGTCCAATCATCAGTCATGCAGTGCAAGGTTCACTAGTCATGGCTCGCTGGAGTACATCGGGAAGTCACAGACTACATGCCATCTGTTCTAGCACGATGAGTCTCTCGCGTGTGGCACGTCTCGAAGGCGCGTCGTATGGCCAGCTGAAGCGCCGATTGCTCTGCGAGACGGCTGCCCGGCGGTCCACTACTGTCTCCGTCCACGTACCATCGTACTGTGGCACAGTGCGAGATGCATTTCGGGGCGACGCAGCAGGCTGCGTGTCACACGGAGCGAGATGCCAGGGCGCCAAGTGGCCATCGTTCTGCGCCTTCGCACCAGCTTTTGAAAACGTCCTTCGCACTCCAGGCCCTCGCTCCTTCCGATGTGCAACGCGATTGGAAACTCTGTAAGGATTTGTGGATAGCCGCCCTTCGCTTGCACAATGATTCAACACCCAGCCAGTGTTTGCCTTCGTCATCCTTACGAGCTCCTAAAAGCACGACGCAGGCGGTACTTCGTCAATCAAAAATTCTTCCCTTGCATGTCTGGGCTGTGATTACCACGGGAGCTCCATATGCCGAGGGTGATGTCTCTCGTACTTCGGCATGTCCCATTTGCGGTCGTCTCCCGTCATCCAAGTGGACTTGCGAGCTGATGAGGCTGTGTCACTCGATAATAGTTGGCTGCTCATCCATAGCGGTCAAGCCATGAGATAGGACGGACTGCTGCACGCCCAGAAATCACCCGCGCACTGCACCTTCGCGCGCCTACTAGTCCTAGAGCACCATTATTAGTCAATCCACCAGGCATCTGAGACCAACAGTTCATGATCATGCAGTACCCTGAGCGGCCACCGTTCGATGAAGTGACGCCGCCGGTCCTGCTGTTTGTCGGCTGCATACGGATTATTACTGAAGGCGTTACGATATTGAGAGACTAGGTTCTGCCAGATATGACTCTGCGCATCACAACACCAACAATTCTAGTGACCCTGCAATATTTCAACGACCGGCCTCTTATTAGCATCCGTGCAGTCATGCATCGTAGCATCATCATCATACGCGCACCACTACCTTCGATGCAAGCGGGTATCGTCCTGCGTTGATCGTATCGCACTGTACCATGCAAACCACCTCCAACATCTCCTCAGCGCCCCGCCGTGCGCAGAGTGCGTATCCGTGTTGCCCGACGAGATGATGAGCTGGGCCTAGACGTGCAATTTCTGCGTGAGTTTGCGCGATCATGAGGCAGTCGTATTTCTTCGCCCTGCAGAGCTGCAACTAGTCGACAGCGATGCCTCGTGGTAGGTCGCTTAATGAGCCATCTTCAGACCGAGGCGACGTTCTGAACTTAATCCGGAACCTTCTCGTATGCGCGTGGAAAGTAGTGGGTTTTCTTCGGCACGCAGATTGGAAGTTGGCTGGAGCTGATGAGGAGCACTTCCATCCCACCTTTCCCGCCCTCTTCCTTGGACCTCCACTACGCATGTCCATCCGGCTACTGCACACCAGTCTCGCAGGTCCACCCCAGGCTGCTGCAGGCCGGACCTTCCTCTGCTGGCGATCGCGAAAGTCAATCTCATCAACCGTCACGGGCACCTCCTACCGTACAAAGCAGCATCTCCTCGTCAAGGCGTGCTTCGAGACAAGTCGGTGTGAGGACACGCCTCTACTTTTGTCCTGCCTCAACCAAAACTTGTCACCGAAGACCTGAAATTGCTTCTGCGGCCGCGACTGGGCCGTCACGGAGACACAG
Organism: Cercospora nicotianae; assembly: GCA_029490675.1. Lineage (NCBI taxonomy): Eukaryota > Fungi > Ascomycota > Dothideomycetes > Mycosphaerellales > Mycosphaerellaceae > Cercospora > Cercospora nicotianae. The sequence goes on along the minus strand of JANQAT010000006.1, from coordinate 2,504,379 downwards.
GCAATCGTGGTCCCGCGTACCACCAAATTGGCTGCTTAGGCTTTGTGGCCAGCGCTGCTGACATCCTGCAATCGTGGCTGCGGGCAGCTTGAGAATGAAAATCTGCCTCTTCCTGCTGCCGGGATGCAGCTTTCCAGCATCATGCGGACAACTGACCTCAAATGCGCTGCTAGGGCTACGCGTAATAATCGGACTGCCTCACGTGTCATGTTCAAGGATCGTGAGTGCATAGGCTTTACCGCACACCTCCTCAAATTCCTTTGTCAGATGCAGCTATCCTCGATTACCGAGCTCGTACCTCACAAATGTTTCTCAGGCTATCCATGACGATGGACGGCGACTGTCACCTGCTCAATCTTGCTGAGGACCGAGCGGATGTGCGAGCCAGCGAGGCGATGTCCAATATCGCAATGACAACAATTGCTTCGTCGTTCGACCTTGCATGCAGACGTTCCGAATTTATTACCTTTCAACGTGGGTCTCGGACCAGCGACGTCCTTGAGCTCAAGCAGTGGCCTGAAGAGATGCTGGCTGGTACACACCTCCACATCGCAATTGCCGGTACCATCGAATCCTATCGTGGACGATTCACAGCGCCGCAGATGTCGAAGATACTCGGCCGATACTGAGGCAGAATCTCTAAAGGGTTCCATTTCGCGATCTGCCTGATCATCAACATTTTGCTCACGGCTGCACGCGACCAGCGTGTTCCAACACTGAGCATCCAGGATCTAAGTTGCAGTGCTCAATATTAGCTCGACAAGTCCTGGCCAACTTTGACTAATCTTCCAGAGTTGGCACAGTTTTGTGTCGTTGTGATGCTCATTTCCAATTCACTCGATGAGTCCAAGTGTCGCCAATTACTCTTCCGACAGGGTCCGCGTCTTGTACCAGGCAACGGTGCCGGATTGCACTAATCTGCGTTTCTCTTCGACAATACCGTGCCAGCAACAGTGATCGTACTTTTCCTGCGGCCGTGATTGGATTCTCACGTGAGTAGTCGACAAGGCATTCGAGACAACGAAGCAGATCCGCTCACGACAAGAGGCTGCTGGCGCGATGAATCCCTTGAGAATGGATGTGCAGCCAAAGTGCGCAAGAAGAAGATCGCTTCCGAAGAAAATTTAAGACGCACTTCATTCAATCAGCGACCAGACAACATATCTGTGTCAGTGCTCAAAAGGAATTCCGTCATACGACTAAAGATTAATGGTTCGGTGCTGGCAAAACTATGAGCGTACCAGATTGTAGTTGATGTGATGTCTTCGCCTGCTCTTGTTCTTGCGTGCGGCCTGTTCACCTCATTCTCTGTGGTAGCAGCAGCACCAGTGCAGCACACTATGCCTGTCTTCCAAATTTCCCCAGAGGTAAGTGCAAATAAACTACGCATTGCAGCTTTGCACCTGACTTTGCGAATGTGTACGAAATTGTGTATACTGCATACAAGCCTGAGATGCCGCTGTCCGCGAGATGCCACATGAGCTAACGAGACCATGAAGGCACTAGGAAAAGTGGTCATCTACCTACCAAGGCTTTTTCGCCGCAGCCTATCTGATGGTAGCCATTGGAATCCTATGCTTTGCGTACATTGGAGCAGAACAGGCACGCAGACGAGAAGCGCGTGAGATCCAAGAAGACATAGAAGACTGGCAGAACCCGGTAAGCTCAAGCAGTCCGTTGTTGTGCAAGCTCGTACTGATTCGTTGCAGGACATGAATGATGTCGTCGCCGAGCTGAGAAAGTTGGGGCAAATCATGGCAGCTCGAAGAGATCTTTGGGAAACCAAGCCGCCGAGCTATGAAGATAGCTACGGTAACAAAGGGGAAGAATGGGACATTGAAAAGGGCAGCTCCGTCGACGTTCGGTCTGCCCATGGCGGGCAAAGAAGTACATGGAATTGGAATTAGAGGTAGCGCTGCTCCTGTTCACCCTGCAAGGTGAAGCCTTCTTGCGGGAGATTGCCCGAATTGCCCTCTCACAGCATCGGGATGATGAGCAGGCGAAGCGTGTCGCTCTCAACAGACGGCGCTTTCCAAACCAAGTTCAAGTAGTAAGAAATGGTTGCGACCCGCCCGCCCGAATGCAGCACACGCTTCGTGCGGAGTTATCGGCACCACGAGTTCAGTCGAGACAATACCCGCGATACTTGACCCAGCTTTTGTGGTCTGTGTGGTCTGTTTGCCATAGCGTTGCTTCAGAGTCCGCGCCTTCCTAGATCGCCGAATTTGCGTCTTGCATTGATTATCCCATATAATCGTCATCGTCAGTCTCAGCGCTCTCACGGCGGAAGCGGACATGTGGAGAGTAGACTGTACAACACAGCATTGGTGATGTCGGCTCTGGAGAAAGCATTGGTAGAAAATGGCGGCGAAGATGTAAACTGTCGGCCCAGACATCATCATGTAGTTCGGTGTTGTGGCTGGTGAGCAGTGGCTGCGTCTTGGCAGAAGGGACTGCGGCCAGTTCGGAGGTCTCGAGACACCAGCGTTGTCGCGCTCGACCAGTGCTATCAGTCCATGCAGCACATACCGCCATGCCGCCACGATTACAGCTACTGCGCCGCGCAGTAGTATCAATACCAACACAGCCAACGTATCAGCCGATCGCGCCTTTCCTCTACCCCTTTCTCGGTCAACAGCGTAACGCCTCGATTCTGTCCTCCTTGTCCGACACAAAAGGTTCCTACAACAAGCGCATCAGACGAGGTCGCGGACCAGCCAGTGGGAAGGGAAAGACATCTGGGCGTGGTCATAAGGGTCAGAAGCAGCACGGAAAAGTTCCTGCCGGCTTCAATGGTGGACAGACGCCAGATTGGGTGGTAGCTGGAAAGCGAGGCTTCAAGAATGCGTAAGTGATATCGGGGATAAGTTCAGATTGAACGTGAAGACTGAGACGGTGATGCAGCTTCTCTGTCGATATGACCAAGGTCAATCTCAATCGCATCCAAGATTGGATCAATCAAGGCCGACTCGATCCATCGCAACCCATCACCCTGAAAGAGCTCAACGAGTCGCGATGTGTACACGGCGTCAAGGACGGCGTGAAATTGCTCGCTCGCGGCAAGGACGAGCTCACTACTCCAATCAACATCATTGTATCGCGAGCTAGTGCAGAAGCCATCAATACTGTCGAGAAGCTCGGAGGCACAGTTACAACGCGATACTACACGAACTTCGCCATCAAGAAGATTATGCAAGGATATATGGACCCCATCCACAGCCTGCAATCATTCAACGTTGCAAGCTCGGACAAGGGCGTTGAAGAGTTGGATGCTGATCAAGTGGCTGATGCTCTCACGGACGACACGAAACGATACCCATTCCGGTTGCCAGATCCCACCAGCAGAAAGCATCTCGAATACTACAGAGATTCTGCTCATAGAGGTTACTTGAGTCATATGGTCGCCGAGGGACAAGGCCCAAGTTTGTTCTTCAAGACACCTGGTTCTGCTGGCAGGACTGGAGAGAGAAAGAAGAAGCTTGTGAACAAGGCTGCGACGAGCAAAGGGGCGGATAACAGGTTGTGGTGATCCGCTGTACAAGTAATTATCGTATGATGACTATACACAGCTGAAGCTGTCTTTTCTGCAACTCTAGAGCTTATGCCACATCGCACTGCTCAAGTAATTGGCTACTGTACGTTTTGCATGGGTCGAGATCTATCGTTTGTTCTGCAGTTCTACTGGGAACCGACCGCTTACCCAAGATCATGACATGACACCGCCGTTCTCGAGCTGTTTATGATGCCGCCTTCTTGTGTTGTGATGCTTCACGTCCCCTCAGCCAAAGTTGATCGTATGTGCTAAAGACGGATCTAGGATCACCTGGCGAGCCTTACTTCGAGGCTGGTGGAGTGCTCTCAACATGAGCATGTTGTGATTTGATACAGACCGGAGTGTGAGAGGCCCCAACTCCTGTCTCGCCTCGGACACCTCAAAGCGAACTTCCAGTCCGAGGCATCTGATCTTGCTTGATGCAATTGAACTCGGACGTTGATCAGATCCTGCGCCGTTTGTATGCCCAGTATGCTTTGAATGGTAGTTTCCAATCGGTTGTCCTCAACTTTGACTGAAAGACATCGAAGTCGTGCTGTTGCAACCGATCGAGCCACATTTGTGTGGCAATAGCTGGCATGTAAACGCCGAAAGCACGCTCGACCTCCTGAGCTGGAGTCTCTACACGACCAATGGATGGCAGATGGACATGTTCTTCTTCATCTTGATGTTCAAATTCGTGATCAGTTTCATTGCCCGCCCGTATTGTGTCGAGCAGCTGACGAGCAGTGATGAGATGATCGTTGGCACGGGTGGCGACCGCAAAGACCGCATCTCGAAGGCCATGGGCGTCAGCGCCGTTGCGGAGTACGTCCTCTTCACGCACTCCAGCCTCGGCCATGATATCCAAAGGAAGCATTACAGCTCCTTGTCGAGTGGCGCCTACATCGCCAGCTAGAGCACCTAGGTTACTGTGAGAATTGGCGGGGCCTGGAAAAGCGATCAGGGGAAGGCCACGCAAAATCGCTGTTATGCCTATGGCTTTCCCGATATGCGATGCTATGTGATCCGCTGTTGTACTCGACATCGGAAGGGCCTGGAGCGTCAAATACAGGAGAGTGCTGTAAGTGTTCTCGCCGTAGCTTTCCAATGCCGCAACGTTCGGATATGGAGGATTAGACAGATACTTCTCCCGAGTGTCGACAATTCGCATCAGCCAGCTTTTGCTGAACTTGGAACGTCCTCCAGTCCTCGCTTGCAGATCGTCCGCTGCGTAGGCTAGCATCAGAGCAATAGGCTGTTTCGGTGGCGTTCCAGCTAGAGACTTGGTGACGGCATCGCGATGGAATTGAAGCCGCATCATACCAATGGTAGGAGTCGATGTGGTATCGGCGGTTCGAGCAACATCTATGTTGAATGCTCGAAGGGCGACATAGGCATCTCTGGCGTGGCTCGGAATATATGGCAAAAGCAGAGACGAAGGCGTATCATATTTTCTCAACAGATCCAGGCAGTAGTTCCTGGCGCTTGATATCTCAGCTGCGGAGCTTATCTCTGTTGCGGGCTGGCTGACGCGCGAGGCAGCTCTTCTCTGAACGAATGTTTTTCTGATGCATGTTGATGGCTTGAAAGCATGGATTGTGCTGCAGCTTCGGGGAAAGCTCTTCATGCTGTTCACGCAGCCAAGGACTTGTTGACAATAGCAAAGATCTAACCCAGCTCCTCAAACTGCTCACTCCATGTCGATAGTATTTGCGATTTTCGTGTCAATTCGAATATGGATGATGATGATCGTTGCTGCCACAAAGTCGAGGGACGGAAAAGTGAAGCGACGCGAGGCTGTCACGTCGTCATCCAGCTCGCGTCTCCAGCCGCGTGAACCCTGGATCGTGCTCGAACAAAGCGAGCGAGATTTCGTCTCCTCCGACAGCGGCAACACAGCCGCTCATGAGCATGAGCATGGACATCGACGACCGTCCGCTGAAGAAGAGACGCTTCTTTGCTGCCGGTGAAGGCCTGCACGACCAGACTCTATCCGCCGAAGCAAGTCTGCCTGACGAGGTTGAAGGCCTGCACCACGAGACGCCGCCCACGACGATCGACCACGACGACAATGCTTTCGATGCAGACACTTTCACCAGTATCGTCGGAGACAATGTGCCTCCGGAAGCAATTCGTAGCCTCCAAGCAGCCCACGGGACCAATTTGGAGCAGGCCATCAACGCCTACTTCGACGGGTCGTGGAAGGCGACGGTGTCTCCGAGAAAGAAATCACCTGCTTCTTCCCAGCCGCCACAACGGAAGCTGAACGTGAAGCGTCAAGAAAGTAATGCTAATGGGGCTTCTTCCTCGACTTCGTTGCCGAAGAAGGCGAACCTGTCCGCAATGCCTCAGATGCGATACATTGGTGCTCTGGGAGTGGCGGGTTGGGCAACAAGAAGTGGTGTCTCGCTCAAGGCAGATGATGTGGTCAAGATCCAGCGTGTGCGACAAGCGCCTAAGGTCAAACTGGGAAGAGGAGGCAAGACACAACAGGTGGCAAGACGGACAGAGGATGTGATAGTGCGGTTCACAGACCAGACTGGGACTGAAATTGGACGTCTCGAGAAGGACTCCGCATTGTGGATTGGTGCATTGATCGATCAAAAGGTCTGCCAGTTCGAGGGACACTGCGTCTTTGCTCCAGAGCGAATCAAGACCAACGACACTGTTTACATTCAGCTGCGATGTTTCCTACTTCGTCCGATCTTCGAGGCTGGGAGTTTTGTAAAACCGGCCGATGACAACCGCAATACGGGATTTCTGGAGACAGCAGAAACGACGCAAGAGAGGGACCTGAGATTGCGGCAAATAGGACTGGTGAAGCTTTTCTCGGAGATCAACCTGCAACCAGCTTCAGTCAATGAGCTCACAGCGAAACACAAGCGAGAGGGCATCCTGCAAGCTGCGGAAGTCGCTGAACAGTACGATCAAGACGGTAGCAAGAAGAAGGAGGGTAGTGGATCTAGTACGCCCTCTGATGATAGCGAGAAAGAGGAGGGTGAAGAGCTCGAGCAAGACCAGCTCGATTCGTTGTACAAGAAAGCGCAGTCCTTCGACTTCAATACTCCTACGGCTGAGCCCGCATCGACTTTTACCATGGATTTGCGCAAATACCAGAAACAGGCGCTGTATTGGATGTTGCAGAAAGAGCATCGGGAAAAGGATGAGCAGAAAGAGCAAAGTATGCATCCACTATGGGAACAGTATTCATGGCCCAACAAGGATGCCGACAACAAGGACCTGCCTGCTGTCGAAGGACAAGACTGCTTCTACGTCAACCCATACAGCGGCGAAATGAGCCTCGACTTTCCCGTGCAAGAACAGACATGCCTTGGAGGTATCCTGGCGGACGAGATGGGACTTGGTAAAACGATTGAGATGTTGTCACTCATACACAGCCATAGATCTCCGGAGCACGAAGGCATTGTGCATGATGCCGCCGATGTCGAAGTCGACGCCATCAGCGGTTTGAAGAGACAATCGATGACATCGACGTCGGTCAAAAGGGCTCCGGCAACAACACTCGTGGTCGCACCAATGTCGTTGCTTGCGCAATGGGCGAGTGAAGCAGAGAAGGCATCGAAGACTGGCACCCTTAAAGTGCTTGTGTACTATGGCAGCGAGAAAGGAGCCAATCTGCAGACGCTCTGCTGTGGGTCTGATCTCACCTCGGCACCAAATGTGATCATCACCAGCTACGGAGTCGTGCTATCTGAGTTCAATCAGGTTGCCAATGCCGGTGGCAATCGGACGGCATCTGGTGGGCTTTTTGGCGTTGAGTACTGGCGAGTAATCCTCGACGAAGCACACATGATCAAGAACCGACAATCGAAGACTGCAAAGGCATGTTATGAGATTGCAGCTACACATCGATGGGTATTGACTGGAACACCGATCGTGAACCGATTGGAAGATCTGTTTTCACTTGCGCGTTTCTTGCGAGTTGAGCCTTGGAGCAATTTCAGCTTCTGGAAGACTTTCATTACCACCCCTTTCGAGAAAGGCGACTTTGTCCGTGCGCTCGATGTGGTGCAGACAGTACTGGAGCCGCTTGTGTTAAGACGGACAAAAGATATGAAGACGCCAGATGGACAAGCTTTGGTGCCTTTGCCACCAAAGCGGACTGTGGTAGAGAAGCTGAAATTCTCTGAGCCCGAGAACGACGTATACGAACACATCTACCACAGAGCAAAGAAGACGTTCAATGCTAATGTGGAGGCTGGCACGCTGATGAAGAGCTACACGACCATCTTCGCTCAGATTCTCAGGCTGAGACAAAGCTGCTGCCATCCGGTGCTCACACGCAACAAGACGATCGTAGCTGAGGAGGAGGATGCCGCCGCCGCTGCCGACATCGCCAATGGCCTTGCTGACGACATGGACCTGGGCGCGTTGATTGAAAAATTCGAGGCTGAAGAGGGCGAAACAGACGCCGCAAAATTTGGTGCCCATGTGCTCAAACAGATCCAAGATGAGTCCGAGACTGAATGTCCGATATGCTTCGAAGAGCCAATGGAAGACCAGGCTGTCACTGGTTGCTGGCACTCGGCTTGTAAGAAATGCCTGATGGACTACATTGAGCAACAAGCATCAAAAGGAGAACTGCCACGCTGCTTCAACTGCCGAGAACCTATCAACGCGCGCGATGTGTTCGAAGTTATCAAGCACGAGGACGATGACGAAGAGCACGAGAGTGACCTCTTGAATGCAGCTGTGGAAGATGAAGATGATCTCTACACCAGCACACAAAGCAGAGCCGCTACAGAGAACAAGAGAAAGCCTCGAATATCGCTGCGGCGAGTCAACCAGCTCGCGTCTGCGAAGATCTCAACGCTCACGACGACGCTCAAACGATTGAAAAAGAAGGAGCCCACGACGAAGTCTGTTGTCTTCAGTCAATTCACCTCGTTCCTGGATCTCCTTGCTCCGGCTCTTACAGCCTCCAACATCGCTTGGTTGCGCTTTGATGGTAGCATGTCTCAGAAAGAAAGAGCAAAAGTACTTGCAGAGTTCGCAGAGCGACCAAGATTCACAATTTTGTTGTTATCATTGAGAGCGGGTGGTGTCGGGCTGAATTTGACCTGTGCGAGGAGAGTTTACATGATGGATCCTTGGTGGAGCTTCGCAGTGGAAGCACAGGCTATTGATCGTGTACACCGCATGGGTCAGACGGAAGAGGTGGAAGTGACCAGATACGTGATTGAAGGCACCATTGAAGAGAAAATGCTTAGGGTGCAGGAGAGGAAGAAGTTCATGTGAGTTCCCGACATCGAATCTTCGATGCCAAGCTGCAAGTTGCTAATGATTGCGCAGTGCCAGCTCTCTTGGTATGATGAGTGAGGAGGAAAAGAAGATGCAACGAATCGAGGATATTAGAGAGCTGTTGAGCTGAGGTGAGCAAAGCGAGCACGTCACGAGTGCATGGCCAACAATACAGACTCCACCTCATCCTGAGAAGGGGCCTGTAAATGCAATGTCACTGTTCAAGCACACCATCTACTAGCTTTATAATGCTTCGATGTACCATATATCAACACAAATCCCAGGAGACTGCTCTCTGGAAGTTCCTAAACTCCATATTGGTAAACGTCGCCGCGTCTCCCAAAATGCTTCGTGTACCTCGAAACAAAGCTAATGCTCGCTTACTCGCAGGCTCATAAATGCGTAGTCGTCTCATGCATAATCATCACTCATAGTGCGCCATAGCCCTCACCGCGCGGACTCCTGTCTTCCAACAATGCTGCTCGCTCCTCCGGCCTAGGCAAGCTGGCATCGCCATATGGAACCCAACCCCTCATCCATCCAGAAACTCTTCTCCAGTGCCAGCGGGATCCCTGCTGCTCGTCTACCACAACGACTTTCTCCGCCGTCTCGCCATATAACAAGAATTGTACTCCCACGCTCGCATCCAGACCTAGCACACCAGCAGCACCCAGAAAGAAAGGAAGAGCTGCGAGTACCCACTGGGCACGATCAGAGCCCTCTTTGCCTGCCCAACCTCCCCCACCATACGGTCCAAAATCATTCCACGCATTGGGGTTGGTGACAAGGGCAGACGAGTAGAACAAATTTCCACAAAAGGCCGCCATGAACAGATGCGGACTCAGGCCAGCGACCGACTTGCGTCGCCAATTCATGAAAAGTTGAGGTAATCGTGAGCCGAGGTATAGTAGCGTTGACATCCACGAGATAATGGTACCGGCGTTCTCCAATGGCGTGGGCTGACTGTCATGCACATTTTGATGCACTGAAGGCTTGTGTATAGGTGACGCGTGTGCCATTGCAATCAGGCAAGCAATGAACAGCATGGTCCTCGGTGAAGGCGACGGCATTGGCGAAGAGGGACCGATCCTGTGGATTGTGTTCCTGGGCGTACCGGAGCTCGATGCGAGTTTCTCTTTCTCCTCCTGCTCGCGCTGGAACGTGGGCGTTCGGAATATGACTCTTGGTCTGGCTGGTGGTGGCTTCCTGGTATCCGTTCCTTGCTCATGGTCAGATCCATTCCTTTGAACCGGGCTCAGTGGTGGCATACCTTCGATCGAGACCTGCTCCATGCTACCACTCTTAGCACTGTCATCGTCACTTATATCCCTCCTCTTCCACATACGAAACACCGGGTGTCCGTGACGTAACCTCTCGTACCATATCCATTGACCGACCAGACACAGATCGACCGCCACATAGTACGCCCCTATGGCAACCTGCCAGCTTGCTTGATGCGTGAACAACGCTCCCAACAGATTACTCAGATCTCCCAGACACCACTCCACCAGGAAGAAAATCGACAGACCGCTGGTACTTTGAAGCGACCAATTCTTGTATATTTGCGGCAGCTGGGCGAACAGCCATGCTATGATGCTAAAGATGCCGAGGAGATTCGATATAAAGGCCAAAGGCGTCGGGACGCAAGTATGGAAGGTGCTGCTGAACCGAAAAAGGAAGTCGTTCTCAGGCACGCAATGCGGCGGTAACGAAGGCTCAAGGATCGCGGCGGCGGTCCATTGCATGATGCGAATCGGTCTAGCGGAATGTGCAGAATTCAATTTTAGAGAGTGTGAAGCAGTTCGCTCGAGGGTATGAGTTCGTCTGAGGTGTGCAACGTGACTCGAGTTCCTGGTCTCGTGCCCGTTCACGTGCTGCTTAGTCGCAGGCAGGTATCATGAAGAGCAGAGCAGGAGCCGGAGCGATCTCGGTGAGCGTGGAGCAGCTGACAGCTGTGGGAGAGGCGCGTGCTGTCTTGAGCTAGATGGTATCCTTTAGGTAACGTGCTGTGGGAGCTCTCGTGTCAAAGTGGAAAGAAGCAATACACCGGGGAATGCGATGCAGTGAAGGAGCACAGTGCGCAGCAAGAAGAGAGGAAACAACGGTACAAGCTTGTCTATGGGAGGAGGAAGTCACAACGCGGGAAGTGTAGGCAATCGTACCTCTGTTGAGCGAAGACAGTCATGCGGAACGCCATGTTCTGGTGGTCGAGCGGTAGGCGGACTCCACCCACCGGCGCGGTGTACGGTGACAGAGTGCCCCAGGTCCTCGGAGCGGATCGTGCATTACGTGCAGCAAAAGGATACAAGAGTGGCCGCTGAGTGGACGAAGATATGGCGCCATGTCAATCTGTGTCGATAAGAACCGCCCCACGCGCAACGGCCAAGATAAGACCCCGCATGTGATCATCCGGGTCTCCTAAAATGGCATGTGCAGTCGGCCAAGCACAAGTCCAGCTTCCCATATGATGCCTCCCCACGTCGATGAAAGAACGAGACCTTTCGCCTGCATTCGCTTCTGAGTTCGATGCTGCCGTGCGTAGGAATTCGGGTTGAAGATCGTACGCCAACACGACGTTGCTTACTGCCAAGGATGCTACTCGTTATCGGCATTCGGACCGGGATCGCCCAGTACGCCAGATCATAGAAGTCCGTCGGGGAGGCCTTCACCATGCACCGGGTCGCGGCTTCACGTTTACTGTTGCTCAGTAAAGTACCATGGCTCACGATCTCCGTATATCTCTCCAGGCACTCGGAATGGCAAGTCCAACACACTGTTGAATGCTTCCAGCGAGACCAACGCCACTTGGTCAGGTTTCGAACCTGCTTCATCTTCGCTCTCTGTCTCCGAATCGCCATTGGAATCGCGTAGTTTCACGGCCTCTTTCCTTGCATCCGAGTTCGAAGAAGGCTGTGGGATCGGGAGAATCACGCCGCATTCCCAATTTCTGCATGTGATCTTGTTCTCGGTCCTCTCAGCTGGCAGTTGGCCCCAAGCTGACTGTGACATATTCGACGATCCGACATACACCCATGCTTGGCCCTTCGGTTGTGACGCATCGCCTGTCGACCTGTCGTTCTCCTTTGAAGAACCTTCATCATTTGGTTTGGTGTTGAGAACACTGGGCCCACGCGCGCAGAGAATTTTGTTGTGGCTCAGCAGACCAGGTCGCGTGGACTTGTAGTCTCTGAAGCACACTCGTGGAAATGTCGGCCTCTCGAAATACTTTCGCTGCAGACATATTGTCCCTGCTGCTCCTGCCGTTGAGCTTCGCACTGTTTCTTCTGTAGGGAAGTAGATGCGGATCTTGTCCCGTACACTCGTTGCTGAGTCTGAGGTCTGAGCCTTTGTCTTCTTCTTGAAGAATGCAGCACCCGCCTGCGATCGAATTTCTCTGGCTTGAGCCAACAAGTCCATGCCTCTGGCAGCCGAGTGGAAGTCTTGGAGCTGTTTGTCGTTCAGCGCGCCTATCGATGATGCCGCAAAGTCGATTTCCAGATCGCCAGTCGTCAGGAGCCCGAGTGCCCTCACAGCGCGACTCAAGCCCAATAAGCCGGTGCGTGCAGCCTGGTCCCTGTAATGAACACCACCAACGGTGTGCACGAAAGCCATGTGCTCAGTCGCAGAGAAATCGAATTTCGAGACGCCGTCAAGTACGTCCTGGTCCAAGCCTTGCTTGTCCAGAAAGAACATCAATTCTTTCTGGAAATTGGTGGATTCGGTCGCTTTGGCTTTGGAGTCGTTCGGTAATCGAGGAAGATCGATCATAAACACGGAGTTTTCCATTAGACCAGTTTCACCCCAGTCGAAGTTCAACAGGTTGGCTGTGGGAATTGCTATGCGCAATTTGTGAGCGTGGAAACTGTACCAAGTCAGCAAAGATGACATCTTGTTCGAGAACAGAGAGGGTCAAGCGTACAGCAGCATCAGCTTAGAGTGCATGCAGTTGATGAGACCATTCATGTTGGGAAAGCAGAGCCGTAGAAAGTGCCGCATGTCACTGGCGTCCTCTCGCCAGCGATCGCGATCTTCTTGCTCTTTGGCCTGCATAACGAATATGCATTTGGTCGTCCCCCGTTCAAGGGTGTCTTCAACTTCGACAGAATCCATTGCACATCCCATTGAAATGCCGACAACACCGCTGTGCGGACAGAAAACGGCTCCAACACCTCTTCGATCTTGATGTCATTGTTGTTACGTTCATGGCCAAATGCCCTGTTCCCATCAGTGTGAGCAAGCGTGGAGCGAAGTGAAGAAATGTGGCTGCATGGGCGACCTCCCCGGAAAACACGAGCATTGTTGGAGATATTGGTGACCATAAAGCTTACCATGTCTTCTTGATGACACCGCGAGGGTATTGTGAAGAGCTCCCTCTTCCCGGATAGGTGGTTTTGGAACCCTGGTCAGCACTGGTAGGTAGTGGCTCTTTCATATGATTCATCGCTGCTCGTGCGGCAGCTGGTTTCCGAGCCTGTTGATCTTGCTGGATAGCGCTCGACAGCATGTTGATGCGGGCGCCACTGGGCATGTCGATGCTTTTCTCCGTGATTTTGGGAGCCTTCCGAGAGTCACGAAGAGGAGGCGGAGATATAGATCTTGGGCGTTTGCCAGCAACTCGAGCCAAGCGTGCTGCCTCCATTGCTTTCCGGTCAAGGCCTGCAAGGCCTGCAGATGGCGGAGCTGGTGTTGGAGCGGCTGGCGCAGCTGTCTGTTGCTGTTCTGACAGCGACAGTGCGATGGCTGCTTTGAGTTGTTCATCCTCTGAATCTGTGTCTGCCATTGTCGCTCGCACTGAGACACGCCGAATGAGTGAAGACGAAAAGAAAGAACAACACTTCCTTACTGCAGGACTGTGTACAGTCTTGAACATGAAATCTGCGGGTGAACATAAGTTGACAATCGTGTTCACTGGAAAGTTGTTGCAAGGAGAAACGACGCCTGAAGCTCGAGGCAACCGCGCTCCTGACGCGTGAAGCCACTTGTGGCTGGAGATGTGGCTGAGCGTTCGGTTCGGTCGTGACGTGCGTTCACTCGAATTGCTCATCATCACCGAGCTGAATCGTGTCGAGCCCGGAATGTTTCCAGAGCCGTTACTAAGCCGCGTTACCAGTTCCACCGACGTGCAAACATGTTGCTCCGCTCCAGCATACATATCTGCGGGAGGGCGATCGGTGATTTGAAGTGAAAGCAGACAGCACCATGACAGCCACCACACGAAAACCGATCCTCATTTCAGGAGCGGGTCCTGCTTCTTTACTTCTCGCCCGTTCTCTGCTCAGGAGCTCAATCCCGTTCCTGATCTTCGAGCGCGATCAGTCCATATCTTTCCGTGGTCAAGGCTATAGACTCAGACTTTCCACGGAAGGCTTGGATGCCATCGAAGACGTGCTCGGACCTGAGCCCGAAGGCTTTCCCAAATTTTGGGCAGCATGCTCAAAAACAGGTGGCACACGTGGCTTCGGTGCTATCAATGCTCTGACTGGCGAGATAATTGAAGACGTATGGGAGCGGCCAGCCGTTCCAGGACAACAGCAGCCGACTAAGGAAATTCTCACGTCCCGAGACGGCAAGGTATGTAAAGTGAACAGAACTCCAGCATGCTTGTTTGTATCTATGACCGTGGCAACACGTTTTTGTGACCCTTGGACTCTCCCCAATACAAGATGAGCAATGAGAGTTCGAGCAGGATATCCACTTACATTCCGATGTCAGACCATTGGCATCTCTCGTGGCGAGATGCGAGCACTGTTCTTAGAAGGTTGCGAAACCTACATCAGATGGGGCCATCAAGTCACAGGATACGAATTGACACCTGACGGAGTCCAAGCTATCTTCAAAGATGGCTCGAAATCCGAGGAAGGTTCCTTGCTCGTTGCCGGCGACGGCATCTATTCGAAAGTAGCCAAACAAGTATCACAAGGTCGAATCAAGACATTTGACACAGGAGCCAGAGGCATTCACGGACAAGCTTCAACGACAGCATTTAAAGGGCTGGATGAGGGAGTCTGGCGTATTCTGGACGAACGTCGACCTGGTGGCAGGGTTGGCGTCATCACTAATGTTCGTCCTAACGACATGAACAATCCCGATGTCGAATTCGGATGGACGATGAATGGACAATCTGGAGTAATTAAGCCTCCAAACGATGACTTTGCGATCATTGGGAAACCAGCTGCCGATATCGCCCGATCGCTGACTGCGAATTGGCATCCACGGGTGAAGCCGATGTTTGATCAGATCAATGAGGACCAAGCGGCGTTCTGGAAAATCAGTAAGTCACGTAATATTTCGAGTTGGATACAATGCTGACTTGACAGCTTGTTCGAGCCCTAGCGGAGTTCCAGAGTGGCCAAATGAGCCACGCGTGACAGTGATGGGAGATTCAGTTCACAGTATGACTCCGGCTGGTAAGTGACGACATGCTTGAGAACCCGATCCCTTGTTTCGCAATACTCATCGATCTCTCAGGAGGTATCGGAGCCAACACTGCCGTCCGTGACTCAGCATTACTTGGACGATTACTGAGAGAAGCCGGCGGCTGGGCAGAGGACGTCACTGCGTCCTACGAGAAGCAAATGAGAATGTGAGTAGCAGTCCCACCTAGATCATTTCTCATCTGCTGACTCAATTCAGATACGCATCCGAAGCAGTGGCAATCTCTTACGGCTTAGCAACGACCGGATTGGGAATCAAAATCGACGAAGAAACCACTCCTACCGTCGGTTAGTCAGTCTGGTGTCCTGACCTGACACAATCGCATTTGCCATCTTGACATTCAACTTCCAACGCCGGACGTGTAGACCAAAGGAGCCAGGGATGGATTTAAAGAAATCCTATGTGAATCACAGAACGTTCTAGACCAGCCAAATTGGCATGCATGGATGATCGCAATCCATGAGTTAGCGATAGAGACAAGTTTCAAGAGATAGAGCGTCACGCCTCGTCTATTCTATATCATGTTCAAGGGTATCAATGTCGAAACACGTTCTTCTATACAGATCTGAGCTGCGATGACCGCAAATGCTGATGCCCAATCCCACTCCTAATGCATTATATTACAACCGAAAGCCGCTGACAGAGGCTGCACTCGAGTTCCTCCTTCGGAATGGAGCTGCTGGACCAAGCTGTCGAGTAATCGCAGTCCTTCTCGTAGAGGCCCAAGTGCGGATGCGATCTCTTTTCTTCGTACTGCCTGACACTGAGGGCGCGGGCCCCGCTGCTAATTCGTCTACTGTATCACTTTCGTCCTCAGCCATAGAGAGCTCCTAATTCTGTTGTGCCAATACACTCCCTGCCAATCCCAGCATGCGTTGAAAGTAATGTGCCGCGAAGCTTTCAGTGTAGTAGCTATGATTTGAATCGTGATTGCTGACAAGATTATGTGCCAACTCGTGGCATAGCGTCATGTACCAGTAGGCTAAGGCTTCCACTCTGCCGTGTGGACTGCCCATACCTGCCATGTGCAATTGCATAAAGTATCTCAGGTTGCAGAAGATCGAACCATTACTGTTGAAAGCGATCGCCGATCCAGTCAAATCATGATAGACATGAATAGCTTGAGGGGACACTTGAAAGATTGTTGCCAATTCTGAGAGGATGGATACGAAAACGGCGATCGCTTCTCGGTAGGTTTGCAGGAATGTATTAGAGTCTGAGTGGGAACGATCGAGGTAGAGCTTGATGCCATTATTGAGCTCGGCAGTGTACTGGAGGTTATGACCAGGTCTGCTGTCACAATAGGAGGTGGTCTCTTTGACATCGTTGGTCTGTGGCGGGTTGAACAGGGTGGAAGAATCATATCCCCTGGTGGAATTGATGGCTCTTTGCAAATTCTCCTGAACATCGCGAGACGAAGTCGCGACCTCTGTACCTGGGGGATCGTTTCGAATCTTGTCCGCGTTCAGACCAAGTGCTTTCTGTATGTTGCTGAAGAGACCGCCGGATTTCTTGCCCATACCCGAGGAGCGTGGTCGTTCCAGCGGGT
The DNA here is from genome assembly GCA_029490675.1 of Cercospora nicotianae. Lineage (NCBI taxonomy): Eukaryota > Fungi > Ascomycota > Dothideomycetes > Mycosphaerellales > Mycosphaerellaceae > Cercospora > Cercospora nicotianae. The sequence continues at coordinate 2,487,598 of JANQAT010000006.1, read as the reverse complement.
CATGGAATGAGCCCGGCATGGACAGTGTTCTGTCCGGCGATTCCGGCTGGATGTCTCTGTGGGTCATCGTCGTGCTCTTAGCGGCTGGCGCCTGTTGTGGCATCTCAAGCTGCTGCGACTGTTCATGTTGCGATTCAGCCTCTGCTACCCGACGACGCTCTTCTTCGCGCTTTTGCTTCTCGGACTCGGCGATTCGTGATTCTGCAGCCTTCTGTCGCAATATACGATCCACATTGTAGCCCTTTATCTTCAATCTACGAAGATCGCTTTCCAATATTGTTTCCAATGCAAGGAAGTCTTGCTGTCTTGGTCGCTTTAGCAGTAATGGCCCAACTGCACGACTGACTTCGTAGAGATCAGGTCGAGCCGTGACGAACAGAGTCGCATCTCTCTTGGACTCTTGATGCAGCGCTGCAGTTTTCTTCTCAGTGTGCTGCAGCCCACGGAAACCCTTCAGTCGTCGCGTCACTTGCAGGAACTCTGTCAACTTGACGGTCATATTTGATTCAAGCCACTTTGCATCATGTCTGATCACGTCCGAGGGATGATCGTGCAAAAACAAGCGGCAACGTTCGACAAGAAGTTTCTGCAACTTCGCTCCTGGTGTCTGATCACGCAGAACCGCGCCCATGCGCTGATCGGTCTCGACGAGTCTGCTCAGTAAAGGTGTTTCGAGAGAGCTGTAGAAAGTCTCCAAGACCTCCTCTTGCGGTGCAGCAAGAAGATTGCTTTGAAAGATCCTGTACACGGTGATGTCGTCCACGATCACCATCTCCGAAGCTTTGGCCAGATGAATATCCTTGAAAGTGGCTTCTTCCTCGTCAAGCTCTTCTTTCTCATCGTCATATGTCTTGGTAGAGCGTACGAGCTTTTCAGCTAGAAGACAAGACGAGTTTTTGAGGCCCGTCCATAATGCCTTGTCCTTCTTAAGACTAGGCGCACTCTCGGCAATCTTGCGAAGTAGGTTGGCATACTTTTCCGTGCCAAGAGTGTCGAGAAGCCTGCCTGGTTGTCGAACAAGCATCCCACCCAACTCAAATGCATTTGGTTCGTGTTTGGTACCAATTCGAAGCAGAAACGTGTTGGCTTCGTGACCAAAGTCGACGTAATCGAAAATGTCGCCGAACGTCTGCTGTCCATCACCTAGATAGCATGACCGAGGCGCAATGAATTTTGTCTGTGCAGCCTTCTCGCCACGCCTACGATCCGAGGTAGGGACAATCGGCGCATTGCTCAACCTCTCGGCGAGGTTGCCATTAGGTCCGATCTCAGTGAGCCTACCCGCAAAGTATCCGAAGAGGACTTGAGCCTGTGAAGCGTTTGCGGGAGGAGTCTTAATCAGCTTGTCAGCACACTTCTCGATTGGAGGATCCAATGCAACGCCAAAGAGAGCATGGTGCTGCTGCAGATCTTGACGCAAGATGCGGAACCCGAGAATCGATGCTTTTGGGTTGGCATACAGCTGCGATGGTCGTCCGACCATATTTGGTTTCTCGCCAGGGAGTGCCTCAACAGGCAGGAAAGCTGTTTGTATCTCCGCGACGGGATATTTGTGGTACCCATACTGAAATGCATTGACAATCCAGTAGTCGAGAGTATGCTTCTGCAAATCGCTGCCTACGATGGCCTTCGAAAGAATGTTGACAAGTTCAGGGACTGCTGGATACGGTTGCAGGCCGAGCGACCTCAGGAATCTACCCTCCGCAGTCGATGGTCGATACTGCCCTGGCCATTGCAACACCGGAAGCGCCAGGCGCCGAAGCTTGTCATCCGGCTCGAAAAGCTCAGAGAGACGGTACAGTCTGCCCTTGTCGCTTTGATCGCCACTGCGCGACTCTGCGGGACATATGGGCGTCTGCTGCAAGCGTTTCATGTCCTCTGCAGGGATGTCATCTTTTACCGAAACAAGATATTTGATCAGGTCGACGTGGCTCCATTTTGCTTCATCTGCTGCGCCGGTGGTCGACTTCGCCATCAGCCGCTCAAACACTACATTCAGCTCGACTGTTTTCCGCACACCAAGCGCGTTGAGAAACTTCTCTTTCACTCCCTGCAAACCAGAAATGGTGGGCAGGTCGTCGAAAAGCTTGACGCTTCCGAAATAGGCCTGAGGAGGTCTACGCATGCCGAGCTTCGTGGGTATAACTGTGCGAGGAATCAGGAGTTCTTGCACGCTCTGCTTCGATGACTGTGAAAGCGCATCCCAGCCTTTCGATATGACGGGAAGGATTTGCGAAGCCACAGCTGGGTTTGATGTCGGGCTGCCGTTGGCTCCGAATCCTCTGCCATCGCTTTCAATGATCCAACGGAGCCATGGTACGAGCTGAAGCTCATCCCAGCCAATCGATTGAAGCTGTGAAGGTGCTAGCCCTTTGGTGAATCGGAAGGGAATGGTTTGTGGAGGAGTCGGTAGATCGACGGGTATCTTCGCACTGTTGACGAAGGTGTTGACCTGGCCGAGTTGCAGCACTGGGCTACCGGACACGCTGATCATCTCCTCGCCGAAGGTCGCGACTGTGCCATCGAATAGCATCTGTACAGCGTCTGCATCCATTTCCTGCCTGGAAACTTTGGTACACGCCCATTTGATGAGCTCCGTGAGCTGCTTTTCGGTGAGCGCCTGTGCTTCCAACTCCTTCTTGATATCTCCAGTAGTGATGTCAGAAAGAAGTCCATAATCTCGCAACTTCGTCAGAAATTCGTTCGCTTTGGCCATTAATTCATCCGGAACCACCGGGATCCCCTCCACAAAGCTCAAGTCTTCCGTGGCAACACGTACTTGCTGGCTCGGCAGGACACCACGCGTCGATAGCACATCGATACTGGATTTCTGGTTGCATGTCCAGAAGGCTTCTTCGATGTATTGTCCAACCTTCAGAGACGGTGTTGATTCTTGGAAGTTGTACTGCTTATAGGTGTGAACTGCAGATGGCATGACCTCCGAGATATCGTCCCAAGCCACCTTTTTGCGGCCAGCGACGGCCATGTTTCTCTCAATTTTGGCACGCAGCTCAGCCATGTCGCCTGTATATGCTATGCGACACGCGATGCCCGCCACCCGAAGCATTTCCACGTTCCAGTCTCGCACATATCGTGCGTTCAAATCAATGCTCTCTCGTTCCACCGTCGGTATCACCGAGGGAGCAGATATGTGTGCCAGTAAGCCGGTTGTCTGTGCCGTGGGGAATCCGATAAATATCTTTCCGTTCTTCGTCGGAAGTACCGAAGAGAATATTTCCGTTGCTTTCGAAGCACTCCCGCCAGATGTGGTGCTCTTCGAGGCCGTGGATTCGTCGTACGAAGATGTCAGTATTGATATTCGCGTGCGTTTCGGAGGAGGTTTCTTGGTTGCACGCTCAAGCTCTGCGGAGAGTTGTCGACTGACATTGGTTTGAATACTGACAGTGCTGATGCGAAGGAAAACGGTCGCTGTGCTGTATCCAGCTAAATCTTCCAGAATGGCCTGCTGCAGCGCATCTTCCTCCTTTTGCGCTTTCCGAGTGCTTGCTGAAGCAGTCGCCCCTCCCGTAAGCCTGCCAAAGAAAGATCTCAGACTTGACCCAGCATCTGTCTGCTGCTGTGTAGCCAACGGGGCGGCAGTCTGTGTGCGCCGGTTCCAGCCCACCACGTTCATCCATCGCGCATCGATTTGCGCATTTTGATACTCCACATCTGTAATCTTCATGAGGCCGTCTCTCGTCTTAGGATTGACGTCGTTGGGGATCTTGATGTTCGCAGCTGGCGCCATCTTCTTGTTCAGGGTGAGCAAATTCCATTGGTCCAGGTATAGTTCGATGCATTCCAAGCCAACAAATGTAAGACTCGTGGCTAGAAACTGACAGATGCTCAGGAGCTGCGGCACGGGCGTCGTTTGGCTACGATAGTCTAACAAGAAGGTAGTACCTTGCACATCGCCATCCGCCAGCTTGCCTCTGCGTGTGAATAGGGAGTCTTTCTTCCAGTAGAACGCCATGGACTGGTTGCCGGAGCTCACGAATGGAGATTCGCAATCAGCAAAGACTGAGTAGAAACCCACTCCGAACGCGCCAATCTTAGTCTCATCTGGATTGCCCTCGGCGATGCGCTTCAGCCGCTGCCAGTCCGTCTCTTTGAAATGCTCGCCATCGTTGGAGACCACCAACGTCTTTAGAGTGTGGTGCAAAATAGTGTGTTGCAGATGCTGAGCAGGGTCGGCTGACTGTGGCAGTGGCACTGTCGCTGAAGGCAACGTTTCGAATCGTATCGTGACCTTCCGTGCTTGGGCATCGGCGGCGTTCTGGATGAGCTCTCGGAGCGTGGTCCACTCGCCCGAATAACGCGCCAGTACTTTATCGATCAGGGCGCGAGTATTGACAGTGACGGCTTCCTCATCTTCAACGCTGTTCATCGTCTGCTCTCGCAGCCTCGCGAGGCCCTGCGAGGCAGCCATGGTGGGAATGAGTGACGCAGAGTCGCCGTGGTGTTGTGCGCTCAGGACATGTTCGATGGGAGAAGGAGTCAATCAGATTCAGACGATACTCGAGGTGGCGGAGATGTGCTAGAAGGACGTGGTGATGCGGCGAAGGGTGGAGGGTTGTTGCGAAGAGAGTGGCGGAGGGTTACGCTGGAGGCAGATCTTAAGTCCGACGCCCGCTGGCTTCACGCGAGCGGAGCGGGATCGTGCGAGAAGCTTCGAGTGAGTGAGGATGCGAGTGAGTGGCAGTGACGCTCGTTCGTCGCCACAGCGGCGTTCGTGTCTTCACGTAACAGCGAAGTGAGAGTGAGAGCTGGAGTGTATCGAGACTACGGATTCCGTCACTTCTGTTCAGGGCAAGGCGGGCAGGGATGCGGCGGTTCGTTTCGCAGAGCCGCATGCACGTCCAAACTTTATCTGCGGCGCTGTTTGTGGGACAGCCCGCTAGTTCGAGCTGCTGCTGGTCGTCTGTTTCGTTCGTAGTTTGTCCGAGCAACGACTTTCTCGGCCATCTTCCTCTCGTTTGCTCTGTTCCCTCTCCCACCTGTCCACACTCCGACCTGCACGCAATACTCACAGCACCGTCTCGCGCACAATGGCTGTGTCACTGCAGGGCGTGGCAGATCTGCTCAAGGCCAGTCTGAACCCCTCGCAGCGAGCTCAAGGTACGCATATACTAGCTTCTTACAGGGCCTACGCACAAATCCACTGACCACCTCCTCTCCACAGCCGAAGCGTCACTCAAGGCTGAGGAGGCAAAGCCTGGCTTCTCACTCTCACTCCTCCAAATCGTTGCCACAGACTCCTTCGAACTCAACATCCGACTCTCCAGCGCTCTGTTGTTCAAAAACTTTGTGAAGCGAAATTGGGTCGACGAGAACGGGACACACAAGCTTCCCGACAATGAGGTGAACACAATCAAGAGCGAGCTCATTGGGCTCATGGTGCGAGTGCCTCCAAATATCCAGGCGCAGCTAGGTGATGCTATCAGCGTCATCGCAGACAGTGACTTCTGGGAGCGGTGGAACACGCTCGTGGACGATCTGGTGTCAAGACTGACCCCAGATAATGCTACCGTCACCAATGGTGTACTACAGGTGGCTCATTCTATCTTCAAGCGATGGGAGCCACTCTACCGCTCCGATGACCTGTACACCGAGATCAACCATGTTCTCTCCAAATTCGCGGCACCCTTCCTCCAGCTCTGGGAGAACACCGACAGACAAATCACACAAAACCAGAGCAACCCAGCAGTGCTCAAAGCACACTACGCGACCCTCGATCTTATTCTCAAGCTGGTCTACGATCTATCGACCCACGATATGCCTCCACAATTCGAAGAGTCCCTTCCTGCCGTATCTGGCCTGCTGCACAAATATTTGACCTACGAGAACGCCGCGCTGAACACTGATGATGAGTCCGAAGCTGGTCCGCTGGAATACGTAAGAGCAGGTGTCTTCAAGGTTCTGAATTTGTACACTCGGAAGTACGACGATGAGTTCAAGCCACACGTACCACAATTCATCGGAACATCTTGGACGTTCTTGACAAACATCGGACCAGAAGCCAAGTACGACCTCGTGGTCAGCAGAGCGCTAGAATTCTTGACTACAATTGCTAGCATTCCAGAGCATGCGCAGAGCTTCAACAATGCCGATGTGCTCGGACAAGTGACGGAGAAGGTGGTGATTCCGAACCTGTCTCTGCGAGAGTCGGACATCGAAACCTTCGAAGATGAGCCAATTGAATACATTCGCAGAGATCTGGAAGGTTCAGACGAAGATACGAGGCGCAGAGCTGCGACCAACTTCCTGCGGAAGCTGCAAGAACAATTCGAGAAGCCTGTGACAGATGTGGTCACACAATACATCAACCACTTTCTCGCTGAGTACTCAAAAGATCGCGAGGCGAACTGGAAGTCGAAGGATACTGCCGTGCACCTTTTCTCCTCCATCGCGGCGAAGGGTGCAGCAACAGCCGCCAAAGGTGTCTTGAGCGTCAACCCCAACACGGACGTGATCAGCTTCTTTCAGACCAATGTGGCAGAAGACCTGACAAACGCCAATGCACAGCCATTGCTTAAGGTTGATGCCATAAAATACTTGTACATCTTCCGCAGCATCCTCTCGGCAGAACAGTGGCAAGCGGCGTTTCCACTTCTCGTGCAGCACCTGAACTCGTCGAACTACGTGGTCTACACGTATGCTGCCGTGGCAGTCGACCGCGCTCTCTATCTCACGAACGATCAGCGGCAACCAATCATTCCACGAGATAGCATCCTCCCACTGGCCAAGGACCTCCTGCAACACCTTTTCACCCTCATCACCAAAGATTCCAAACCTGAGAAGGTTCAGGAAAATGAATTTCTGATGAAGTGTGTAATGCGAGTCTTGATCGTGATCCGCGACGGTCTTGTGCAAATCCTGGACCTGGTTCTGACAAATCTCGTCAACATCACCGAAGTCATTCGGCACAATCCATCAAACCCAGGATTCTGCTATTACCACTTCGAATCTTTGGGCGCTACAATTCGATTTGCTGGCCCAGTTCAGCCGGAGAAGATCGAGAACACCTTGTTCCCTGTGTTCATGGAAGTACTGCAATCATCAGTGGAAGAGTTTACACCCTACATCTTCCAGCTGTATGCTCAGATCGTTGCGAGCAATCCCTCAGGGACGATCTCGCCCAATTTCCAACAGCTAGTAGGACCCATCCTCACACCTAGCATGTGGGACAGCAAAGGCAACGTTCCTGCCTTGACGCGGCTGCTCCTCGAGATAGTACCTCGCGGCGCTCAGCAGATCGCCACTGCTGGGCAGACTGAGGCTGTCCTCTTGGTCTTCCAGAAGCTTGTGGCCAGCAAGGCATACGAAGGATACGCCATGGACATCATCGAGATGGTAGTTAAGAGCTTCCCGCCCAGCGCGCTAGAGAACTACTGGCCTACAATCTTGCAGCTCATGTTTCATCGTCTCACGAACACAAAGACCGAGCAATTCACCCTCCGCTTCGTGCGTTTCTACCATCTGGTGTCCGCGCTTAGCGATCAAGGTCTCGGCGCTGATTTCTTCATCGCAAAGGCCGATGCTGTGCAGGCCAATGCCTTCACGCCTCTTTACACTGGCATCATCCTTCCCGATACGCAAAAACTCAGCAGGCCATTTGATCGCAAGACAGCTTGTTTGTCGCTGACGCGGACACTCGCTGACAGCCAGGCGTTCGTGGAGAGATACGCCAAACGCGGCTGGACAATCACCTGTGAGGCATTGTTGAAGCTCCTCATCAACCCACCTCTGCCGCCTGCCGCAGATGACAACGTGATTGAGGATCGTGATGTCGATGAATTGGGTTTTGGAGCGGCTTTCACTCAGCTCAATACATGCAAACGACCCTCCCAGGACCCATGGCCGGAGGTGCAAGACGTCAAGGCCTGGGTTGGCACCACACTTCGAGAAGCAGACAAGAAACACAATGGTCGCATCGGACAGTTCGTCAACGAGAAGCTCGATGCACAAGGAAAGGCAGCTCTCCAGCAGGTTATGTCCGGGTAGAGAGTTTGCATGGGTAGGGCCTTGGAGGTCATCAACGAAAGCGCGGCGTTGTGGCAGGAAAAGGATAGCGGAAGATGCTTATGATACCACGGGCGAATGCATACGATGCCGCTCAGCGTTGAGTCAGGCCTGTAAGTAGGTCAATTACCCCAGTTGTGCTCTCACATTTTGTTCGACAGAGCGCTGGTCATATCTTGCATGTTCTTTGAATGCCATCGTGTGCCGCACGGATGTTGCTTTCAGCCAATGCGAAGCAGCTTTCGGCGAGACCCACTTTCCCACTTTTGACTCCCAGAGCTCGCGACGGCGGCAGCATCACCAACATGTGCCTGGTATCACCCGCGTGGCACAACCTCATTACTGAACAGCATGCTCTGTAAGAGAACACGTCAATGCATTCTCGCTTTGAACCACGGCACGGAAGATATCTTCCACAGTGCGCTGTCATACCGCAGCTCTCATGCCGTCGCATGGCCACAGCACATCCCATACCACTCTTTCTCCGCCTCACAAAGGTCGCCGACATTCATCTCGCCTGAGCGCAGCATCGCGTCTGGAGTCTCCAGAAATTCTGCAACATGACAAGCCAGCGCAGAGCCAGAGTACTGCCGTTGCCCCCACTCCATGCAAGCAAGAGGCACAGCAGGCGCCTATTTGAATCTTAGCCGCCCAGAGCTGCAGTATCCTTGGACAGAAGGTTTTGAGTGGCAGGTATATACTATGCTTGCTATCCTGTCCCACCATGCTCGATCCTGATACACTCGTTTCCTTTTTTGTTGTTGCTGACTGCAGAATATACTGGCCATTCGTTGGGCTTTCTTGGATATACGGGAGGTGTGACCGAGTATGAAACAATCTCGCAATAATGGCTATCGTGGAACCTTTCCCTTTCACTGGCGTGCACCGGCCGTTATGGTTTCCTCTCTGCTGGCTGGAGTAGCGCTGGCCATTGGACATCATGCCTTTTATGCTTCTCTTGCAGGAGCTGCCGTCTCCTCGGAACCAATAAAAGTGGTGGGCTGGTCGACAACACAGCAACAGATCAACATCGCTGTAGGCACGGCATTCGCATTCGTTGTGAAGGCGTCCCTGATTCTGGCCTGCAGCACTGCCTACATCCAGCTATTGTTCGGCGCCTTGAACAGAAAGGCCTTCAAACTGGAAGTCCTAGACAACTGGTTCGCAGGGCTGGGAGACTTGTGGAGTTTGGGATGCGTAGCAAGTTACTGGAGATATCCGCTTTTGACGCTTGTGGCATTGACTTGCTGGTTGTTGCCCATAGCAGCCATCATCTCGCCCGCCGCGTTGTCTGTCGTCTTCGATCGGACGTATCCGTTGCCTGTACGATCCGAATTCGTACCACAACCAGCCTTCAACAGCTTGGCGTTCAGCAACGTCCAGCTGAGCGAGTATCAACCCACACGACATATACTGCAACTCAGTGGTCAGGTAGAAGAGGTCACGCGTATTGCGTCTGCTTCCGCAGCAGCTGGATCCATACTGCCCATTGCGCCTCCAGACACAAATGCATCATGGCAAGTAAGCTTTGACGCTCCTCGCCTTGCATGTGAGGAGATCCAGGGCGACCTACGCCAGGCAATCAAAGACAACATACAGTTTATTATTGGTTCGGTCAGCTGGAGGCAGCCAGCGGGCTTGTTCGTCGACCTCATGTTCACGTATATCGGCTGGACCGCTTATTCGAACGATACATCGCCGCTTCCATTCAAGCAAAGCTTAGGCACCAAAATCTGGGAGCTCCAAACTACTGGAGATCAGCCATACTTCATGGGTGTGGGCACTGACATCTTTTTTGGCTTGTTCCCACGGCAGGTGCTTGCAGAAGACACATTTGGGTATGGTGTCAACACGTCCGATATAATCACGTATGACGGCGTGAACATGACACTGATGGACTGGTACTTCGAAGACGCTTCCTTGCTGCGTTGTAAAATAGTGCCAACGACGTACGACCTCAATTTCACGTACAGCGGTGTGAGCCAGGACCAAGACATCAAAGTGCTCGCCTCAAGAGATGCTCCGGCAATTCCGACGAATACAACTATGCTACAGGTCGAGGCACCTGACTCCTGGCCATTGGTTATGTCTGTCGAGGGATTCCATGATGTCGAGCTTGACGCTAATAACATCACTGAAGGAGCGAAGCAGACCATGCAGCTCATGTCTTATTCTGCCATTCAACAGGGTGCACACTCTTTCCTCCTAGGTGCTGCGAACACTGCGAGCAATAAACGCTACAGAGCGCAACTGCATACTGGCAACTCGCCGAATTGGACAGACTACGAAACCAGAATTTTTGGCACTGTGCTGGCCAATTCACGCGAGCTAGCCGCCCTTCACGTTAATCAGCCGACCGCTTCACAGGTGACCAACACGACTTCTGGTAAGTCTAAACCTGCCAGATGATTATGCAACTGTCCTATTTGTTCAGCGATAGCGACGCTTGATGCTCAAAGAAGTCGAGTTCGAACACGGCGACGTCTCGTCGATTTTGCTGACAGATGCTGACCACGCAATAGGGCTCAGTCACGACGAAGCTCTCAGTTTGATGCCCATAAGAGACTTGGGACCAGCTCGCCCCTTCGCAGAGATGGTTGAAGAATTGTATTTCAACATAAGCCTTTCCATGGCGAGCACGGACAAATTGACATACAACGCCTCAAGTCCTCTCGCACCCGGACGAGTCAATGTGACCTATGATCTGTACGGCAACGTGTACAGCTACGCTACCGACAAGCTCTGGCTGGCCTATGGAATCGCCATAGGTGTTACAGTACTGAATGTGATCATTGGTATGATCGCCATCTGTCGCACAGGAGCATCTTACACAGGCAACTTCTCGACAATTGCGCGAGCAGCAAGAAACGCAGATATTGGTGCCGATATGCGGGAGGATCGCTTTCCAGGTAGTGATCCGCTTCCGAAATCCATGGCCAAGGCTCGCCTCCAGCTGTATGACAATGATGGGTTGCTGGAACATAAGCACCGCGGGACTGTGACCGTTGTTGAAAGACCTCCATCAAGCGACCTAGACACTTGAGTCGAGATAACAAGAGGGAGCTTCGCAGCCAATGCATGACTCCCACGAGCCTGTTGGAACACAGGATGCTTTACGAATCCAAGCTACCCCAGCATGCTGAACCCTCCCCAATCTCGGACATTTGGTCCGAAACAGTGTCGCTACGGCTCTTGGAACCCGCCATATGGACCAGCAGCTGCCTAGCCTCCGACTAGCCGCTTGAGCGAAGCGGATCATTGACTGCTGACTTCGACAAACGAGTTACCGACATAAGTCGTTCGTCCGTTGGCGTAAGCTCAGCGCATGTGGACCAAAATACGAGGACGATTGCGACCTGTGAGCCGGTCAGCGCTGCACCAAGGATGAAAAGCGTATCAGAAAATGATGCTCGCGCAATAGCTGTGGGAAAGTGTATGAGGGTGCTGACAACAACCAATTGGGTATTCCACATCAAGGTCGCAGACTGTGGTAGCGTGAAAGTTCTGCACTGGAGATCTAAGCGCGAGCTATGTACGATGCTATGGAATAGCAGTTGTTGATAGCCACGTGGGAAAGGCAGCATAGGAGCGGGATCCTTCAAGTGGTCCTGTAATTAACATTCCTGGTAGGATTTCCAATGCCACCGAAGACAATCACCGCGCAGCCATTTACCGGGTGTCTTCAGGGCGTGTTCGAGCCGAACAACGCATGTCGCGGTTGCCTGCCTGTGGGACCTTCGGTCATTGCTGAATTACGAAATTAATATAGAGAAGCCAGCTGTGTCGCATTGCAGAAGCGCTTTGATTTTCGCTTGCTGCATGATGTCCCATTTCGCTTGAGCCTTTCGGAACGCTATGTTGTACTGAATGGAAGACTGTGGCAGGCGCCTTGTGGTCATGGTCCATTATCACTTCCACGACAATGTGCCCAGACTTCGGAAATGTCAGTGGATCTGACGTGTCTAGAACTCCGTCCTACAGTGCGCCGTGGAGACAGTAATGAAACACCCCATCGTGGCGATGAGGGTCCGACGATCTTTGGGTCGCCACGAAGTGTCGGCTGGTCAGGGAACACTGTAGCAGGGCTTGTCATTTTGGCCTGTGCGTGACATCTCGCCCAGTGTCGCTCAATCTAGACCTTGCAAAAAAGTTGTTGTATCTGCCCCCATCTCAGCGACGCATTTATGTGGAATGTAGACGGATTTCGAGCGGTGCACTAGCGGCATGCTGTTCCATATGCTGTTAACCTCGAAATCTCACTGTGGTTCTTTTGGAGGCGAAGGTATAAGAGGATGCAGGGGTCCTGCTTGGCATGAGTGGTGATCTTCTTGTCACGAGCTATCGCCCCGGCGATTCATTGATGACTTGTTGTCGGTGTATTTTGGTGACGAGGCAATTGCTCTGCAAAGTCGCCAACATATGCATGGAACTGTGGCCAGTTTACGCACACGTAGATGGCTTTACAAGAGTCCATCTCCAGTGTGACGTGACGGCGAAGGCAACGAGAATGTCGCCATGACCTCCTCATCGTGAAACCGGCGTCTAGGCTTGCATCTTCGTAGGAACACCGGCAGACTTGCGACGTTCTTCCCCCGTGGTCCTGCAGTGTCGAGGCAGAGTCTTGCTTGTCAGGACGTCATACGACAGGAAACTGTCAGACGGGATCGGATGGTTGGTTTCGACATTCGCAGATCGGTCTCTATTGCCCGCTTGCTGCGGTCTTGGAGGCAGACGCCTTGCCGCGCACCGGTTCGAGGGGTCCTTCTCCGCTGGTCGTGTGTTTTACAAGTAGCATGGCGCACATGGGAGTCGGCACACAGCATGGCGCGTATGATCCAAGCAAGGATCATCGCCCATCTCCACCGAATAGGACTTGGTGTCGTATTATGCCTCTTAGCATAGCTAGTGGCCAGTCATGGCGCACGAGCGCTGAGTGCCCAGCTGCGTGGCTCGTTTGGCCAAGTGCACAACGGCTGTTGCGCTAATCTCCTGCTCCTGCTGCTCCTCGGCAACGTGCGACAGCAGAGACACGTCAGACAGCGAGACGTCTGCGCGCAGTGGTGGAACCGACTGGACTCCGAGTTGGCGGCATCATCAGCCTTGTGGGCACGCGTGATCATATGTAATGCAGGAGCCGGCATCATGGTCGTGATGGTGGGTGCGTGGTTGCAGGAAGACCCATGTTCTGCAGAGGATTTCGGCGAACGGAAGGCTTTGGGACCTACATTAGCGCCAATTTGAGCCTCGTTTCGAAACATCCTGCTTCGTGATTACAGACGGCGGTCTGGGAGATCGTCGAACAGTACGTGCAGCATAACGCTCGACGAGGCGGTCGAGACTCTCAGTACGCATGGATTCCCAATACACGGACAGCGTACGATCAACGGTCGAGATGGCGTTGGAATAAGGTCGAGCGCATTCCACGCCTGTTGCTGAGCCGAGGGAAGCGATGCAAGGAGATCACGGCCGATCGATTGACTACGGCGGCTTCTCTTGAGCAGCAGTGTGCCCAACACACTCCTATCGTTTGTTGCAGCTCACCCAAAGTCCGGCGCCCGACCGTGAAACGCTTCCTGCATCACGACGACATCCCTCCGCAGCGCGCTTGCTGGGCGGCGCGAGCGTGGGAGAGGCAAACCCGGAGTGGGCGCGACTGGCAGATTATTAGCACGTCTTGGACCGGCCTTCTCGTCGTGCTGTTGGCTGACCCCACAGCGCCTCCGATAATTGAATTGCGCGCTGGCGGGTGACTGCGACAGTTCGTCGTCCCGCTAGAGGCTTACCGCGTTTGAGCTTAGAGCAGGAAGGAACAAGGTTTCGACATCCGTGCGCGTCTCAGGTACCCGTGCGCTTGCAGACAGGAGAAGCGTCGTCGCCGGCCGCGCTGCTCAAAACCATCCGCGCGCCCCTGGCACACGAAGCTTTGCCCTCTTCTACCACAGTCGTTCACACTCAGCACCACGCAGCCAGCTCTGCCCTCACGCTCATTTGCAACATCATCACACGCGCTCACAGTCGCACAAACACTGTCACTTCCGCCAACGACCTCTGTGAGGACCAGCCTTCAAGTGAGTCCGCCTGAAGCGACAAGGACCGCCGCGACCGACACCTCCTTCCCGCCGCACAGTGCAATGCCCTCGTGAATGCGATCCGCCATCGCCCCCAATGGCGGCGCATTGTATGGGCGGTCTTGCCTATTCTCGTCTTCCACAACATACTACTCACCATATTCTCGAAATGTCCGCGCTGACCGCAATCTATCAGCTCATCAAAAAAACCAGTCGTACGGATCCGTGATCCCCAGCCCAACAATCCACTATGCGCTCTACTCTCATCAGCGCGGCTTTCGCCGCCGGCGCTCTTGCTGTGCCCGCCAACGCACCAGCTGGCTACGGCGCTCCTCAGGTCGATGTTCAGACTGCCTACGATGTCGTGTACAAGACCGAGATTGTCACCGTCACTGCCGGCGGCCAGCCTCCAGCCTACACCCCCGAGAGCAAGCCAACACACTACGGCCACAAGAGCAAGAAGCCTGTGACCACGACTGAGGAAGCCGCTCCTCCAGCCTACACTCCTCCCACTTACGAGCCTGCGCCTGAGCCCGAGACCCCTGCCCCGGCTCCAAGCACTCCATCTGGCCCAGCGAGCGGCTCGTACCCAGACGTTTGCCTGTACCACCACAACCTTCACCGTGCCAATCACTCGGCACCGGCACTCGTCTGGTCCGAAGAGCTTGCTGCCACTGCGCAGAAGATCGCTAACACCTGTGTTTACGAGCACAACACGTACGTGACAACCGCGGGCTACATTCACTTACGGAGCTCATATGACTGACGTTTTGATAGCGAGATGGACGGTGGCGGCTACGGCCAGAACATCGCTGCAGGTGTCCACAGGGACAACATTTCTGCTGTCATCACTGATCTGTTCTACAACGCCGAGGAGCCAGCCTACTCTGTGGCTACCGGCGGCTACCAGACGGAACCTGACATGGGCAACTTCCACGTCTGGGGCCACTTCTCCCAGATTGTCTGGTGCGGAACGACCGAAGTCGGATGCGCTACTTCGGAGGACTGCGGTACTCTGGGCAACACTGGCAGCGGTGTTGAGCCATACTTCACCGTCTGCAACTACAGAGGCCCAGGTAAGTTGTGAAATGATTGACAACGTAAATATTGCTAACCTCGTAATCAGGCAACTACGCCGGCAAGTACAGCGAGAACGTCAAGAAGGGCGACAACCAACCAACTGCCTACTGGGACGCTGCCGTCGACGCTGTCAAGAACCTGGCCGGTTACTAGATGCCATCACCAGAAACACAAACTTCCCTAGCCGCAACAACAGGACTTACGACTGAAGGCGACGGTCACTAGGAAATGCGTGCATGGTGTGGCGTTTTCTTGTCTTTTTGAGTGTCGGAATTGACGTTTTTGCAATTGCTTGAAACCACAGCACATCAGGCAGGCCCTGTTCAGCAGTCACGACCATGTACACCGGACAAAATGCACGCATTTAAGCATACGCTGGACAGACAATACACGAAAGACAGCCTGATGGGCTGGTGGCTTTGACACTT
This sequence comes from Cercospora nicotianae, assembly GCA_029490675.1. Lineage (NCBI taxonomy): Eukaryota > Fungi > Ascomycota > Dothideomycetes > Mycosphaerellales > Mycosphaerellaceae > Cercospora > Cercospora nicotianae. The sequence goes on along the minus strand of JANQAT010000006.1, from coordinate 2,472,000 downwards.
TCACTTCTACTTCTTTGTGCATAGTTTGCTTGACTCCTAGGAGACGGACGGCTTGATGGCACAGCAGACTTTGATTCGAAATGACTATCATGCCCCAATGAGAATGGTTAACGATTAGCAACCACTCCAACCATGGCCACGTTTTTCCACAGATTGCGAGTCCTCATTCGTCGCGGTTAGGGTGCACATTCGCTCGTATTGGAAATTGCAGAACAGCAGGCTAGCCGGCTGGCGCAGGCAGATCCCTATATGCGCAGCGTTTAATTAGATGGCTTGCAATTCGTTTTTGCTGACTACGCCGGCAGCGCACGTGCTGTGCGCGAATATAGAGACCGCACTGTTCACTCCGCGCTGTTCCTTCGCGGCAACGTGTTCGGTCGTTGTCAACCGACTCCTTCTGTGTGCTCGTGCGTACGAGAAGAGAAGATGTTGTGCATTTGCAACGGGCCTCGCCGACAGCCGTTGTTCCGTGTCCCACATCCTCGACCTCAGTGCAAAACGAGACAAGCGACAACCGGCCGATAGTCGGCCTTTACCCAGCTTATCTGCTGCTGGGATACAAGTCCCTGAGGCTCTGCCCCTCCCGACGCAATCATCGCTCGTGTGTATTTCTTTGGGTGGCGTCGGAGGGATTCCGATGCAAAAACTTCGTCGTTGACCTGCGCAATGGTGGGGAGCCCATTTTGACTTTTTTTTTCCTGTGCGACACGCAATTAAGAGTCGATAGCCCTCATCACTCTACGTAATATCTTCTATGCAAGTCACGGCGCGACGACTGCCATCTCGCACGTCTCGGCGGTTGCTATCGGCTCAGCCAGCTTTCCGCGCTCCTTCCTCTCGCCCTCGCCCTTTCACGTTTTCGTTGCCGAATATCGAGCAGTTGCAACTGACCGCGTTCAATGGACATAGACAGCTAGTAGTCAAACCTCAGAAGACCAGATTTACGACCATGTCTGACGCGAACAACCGCGTTTCGCTCAAGAATTGCTGCAATCAGAGCAAGTCTCCATATGTTCGCTCACATGCCGACAACCCGACTGCCTGGCAGCTATGGACACCTCAGACTTTGGAGCTGGCCAAAACCACGAACCGCTTGCTCTTTGTGAGCATTGGTTATAGTGCTTGTCATTGGTGGTAAGCACGCCCTCCTCCAGAGCTCTGGTCTGGCATCCAAGCTGATTTACACACCGTCAGCCATGTCATGGCCCACGAGTCCTTCGACGACCCTCGCATCGCTCAGCTGCTGAACGAGCACTTTATCCCGGTCAAGATCGATCGCGAAGAGCGACCAGACATTGACAGGCAATACATGGACTTCCTACAGGCCACCAATGGCGGCGGTGGTTGGCCATTGAACGTCTTCGTTACACCAGATCTTGAGCCGATCTTTGGAGGAACTTATTGGCCTGGACCAACGAGTGAAAGAGCTAAGCAAGCTGGAGCAAGCTTTGAGGACATTCTTCTGAAAGTGTCAACAGCTTGGAGGGAGCAGGAGGAACGATGCAGACAGAGTGCAAAAGAGATTACAAGACAATTGAGAGAATTCGCGCAAGAAGGAAGCATTGGTGGGAAAGATGGTCATCGAACAGACGACCATGATGAGCTGGAGTTGGACTTGCTGGATGATGCATTCCAACACTACAAGATGAGGTACGACGATAAGCACGGTGGGTTTGGGAGCGCGCCCAAATTTCCAACACCAGTACACCTCAGGCCTCTATTACGAGTGGCATCGTACCCTGCTACAGTACGTGAAATTGTGGGCGAGGAAGAATGTGTCGAAGCTCGTGGTATGGCTCTCAAGAGCTTGGAGAAGATGGCCAAAGGTGGAATCAAGGACCAGATCGGCCACGGCTTTGCACGTTACAGCGTAACGCGAGACTGGAGTCTTCCTCATTTCGAAAAAATGCTCTACGACAATGCCCAACTACTTCCAGTCTATCTCGATGCATACCTCTTGACCAAGTCGCCACTGTTTCTCGACACAGTCCACGACATCGCTACCTACCTCACCAGCCCGCCGATGCAATCTGAACTTGGAGGAATTCATTCTGCCGAAGACGCCGACTCACTGCCCAGTGCTAACGCAACTCACAAGAGCGAAGGCGCGTTCTACGTTTGGACTATGGAGGAATTCGAAAAAGTGCTTGGCGAAGATGAAGTCAATGTTTGTGCCAAGTATTGGAATGTAAAAGAGGAGGGCAATGTTGATCGCCGGCACGACGCTCAAGGTGAATTGGTAAAGCAGAACACCTTGTGCGTGTCATACGAGATTGCCGACTTGGCCAAGGAGCTTGGTCTCACGGAAGAGGTGGTGAAGCAAACTATCGAAAGTGGAAGAAAGAAATTGCTTGCTTATCGCGACGAACATCGTCCACGACCAGCACTTGACGACAAGATTGTGACTTCATGGAACGGACTGGCTATCGGCGGGCTTGCTCGAGCGAGCGCTGCATTGCAGGAAACTTCTCCTGAAGCGTCCGCGACCTGGCTCTCGGCAGCGAAGAAGGCCGCATCCTGTATCGAGAAACATCTCTTCGATCCCCAAAGTGGCCTTCTCCGCAGAGTCTACCGCGAAGGTCCAGGAGAAACTCAAGGATTCGCAGACGACTATGCCTTCTTCATCTCCGGCCTTTTGGACCTCTACGAGACCACATATGACAGCAACTTCCTCAAATTTGCCGATGCCTTGCAAATAACTCAGAACAAATTGTTTTGGGACGATGTCAAATACGGCTTCTTCTCAACTCCAGCAAACCAACCCGACATCCTCATCAGAACGAAAGACGCCATGGATAATGCCGAGCCGAGCGTAAACGGCGTCAGCGCAAGCAACTTGTTCCGTCTTGGCTCACTACTCAACGACGAGAACTACACAAAGATGGCGCGCAGGACTGTCGCGTGTTTCGAAGTCGAAATAGAACAGCACCCCGGGCTCTTCTCTGGCATTCTATCCAGCGTCGTGGCCACCAGACTCGGCGCTAAGAGCGTCATGGTCGTGGGCGATGGCGAAGCTGCTCGAGCTGTTTTGAAGAATGCACGAGAGAAAGTCCGACCTAATTATTCGGTTTTGAGAATTGGAGGTGGGGCTAATAGTGAATGGCTCAGGAGTAGGAATGAGCTTGTGAAGAATTTGGATGAGACGAGGGAGATGGTGCAGATTTGCGAGGGCCAGGCTTGCAGATTGTTGAATTTGCAGCAGATTGAGGAGGAGCTGTTTTAATTGTTGGTGGGGTGATGATTGATGCCGTGGCTTGTAGTGGTAGTCGCGGACAGATGTGCTTGTTTGGTGTCATTGAATGATGGCGACGCATAGATATCAGCACGGATGCGCAGATGCATACGGATTAGGAATGGAAAGAAATGGAATGGAACGGAATGTTATGTTCATCAATTTGCGTTGCGGGTTCTGAGTATCTACCACAAATCATGTCTGTGCATGGCAAGCAACCCGTTTCTGTCAACAAAGACTCAGCCGAGCCGTCAATTACGGTGGGTGAGATTGGACTGAAGGACTGGCATTCAGTCCTTGAAGAAAACGTGCTGAGGTGCAGTCGTAGCCTGCGAAGTCTTCTCTGGATCCAGACTGCTGACCTGTGGCGCTGCACTGTGCTTGAAAGGCCGGGCTCTCATGTACGCGCTGACATCGGTCTGAAGGCTCAAGGCCTGAAGATATGCTTTGGCTTCCAGCAAATAAGTGTCGTTCTCGAGTTGTTGATTACTCGCATCGAATTCCTCCACTTCTATCAAATTGTATGGCTCACTTGCAGCTTTGGCGATACTGTCATCAATGAGCACAGTATTTGCTTGAGACCATATTTCGGACTTTACGGGATGGGCTGTCTGAATGGACTTGTCTTTCCAGATCCAGGATAGTTGCTTGTAGACTTGTACTTTCGCGTTGTAAGCTTCTAGTGTGAGGCGGAGGCGATCGCGTGCCCAGATTGTGACGAGCTTCTCGCGCTGTTCGGGGGTGAAGAGCTTGGAGCACATGACTTCTACATTCTCAGGTCGAGCGGAGGACCAGATCATGAGTTTGTGGTTGGCGAGGATGTAGTTCAGGAAGTCGTTGATGTGCGGACGAAGTTTGGATGTGTTGCTTCCAGAGTATTTGGTTCGCTTCAGGAGAGTGCCGTTGAGATCCACAACGACCAGAAGGGCTCGTGGGGCTGACAATTGCTTTGGTGGCTGCGATGCCAGCTGCATGTACTGCGGCGTGGGCTTCGGTCGTTCCATCACATGCAGTCGAGGCGCACCGCTGTAGCGTCGTTTTGGCTTAGGAGCTTCAGAGGTTTCGTGCGGAACTTTCTTGATGAAGTCCAACAAGGTTGTTTGCCGCAATTGATTGGGAGCAGCAACATGCAGTGAATGGGACTGTGTGCCAGCTTGCTCGCGTGCTCTAGTAGCTGCTCTTTGCTTCTTGCTGAGCTTCTTTGGCTTTTCCCGGTTTGCAGGCGTGGAAACAGTATCAGATGTCTTAGTGTTGTATCTGAAGTTTTTGTCAATGCGCCAAAACCTGTCAAGAACAGGAAGATGTACTGACTGCGTTTGCTGAGGGGGCACGAAAGCTGTGGCTGTGGCGCTGAGTTTGCTGCTCACTTGAGGCGCTGTGACTTTGCCTGCGGAGTGTGAGTAGCTGAATAGCGGCTGCGGAATGAATGGACCATACTTGTGCTGCTGGTCCCAGTTGAGTCCGTATGTTGGGGTCGCGAGCGAAGTGGATAGCGGCGTGTAGCTGGTGTACTGCTGTCGACAGTCGGACCAGTCTCCTGCATAGCGCTGCCCGTGTCTGTAGCTGTATTGATCTCGGGCGGCTGATCCGTGAGCGACATTTTGTCCAGCTGCTCGGCCAAAAGGCCGTCCTTCGGCACCTTCCTGGGCATTGTGACTGATATCGCTGCCTGGCGGCGAGCGTGGAAAGAGCGAAACGGTCGCAAGCGGGCGCTGCGTCGTCAACTCGGCCAGTGGAAGATTTTCGTCGCCGGTTTGGCACAGCTTCAAATCTTCATTAGCATCACTTCCGGCTTCAACATCGGAGGTTGGCGGGGTCAAATACCTGTGTGGCATGTGAGGGAGCATCGTAGTACTGGTTTCACAGTACCGAAAAGAAAACGACAGCTGAAGACAACCCGGAGCGGCGGTGAATTGAGATGGAACTGATGAAGTCGAGGCGCATGAGGATGTCGAGCGTGCCAAGCCAGATTCTGAAGAGTCATCAGCGCCACAGGACGGCTTTTGTTGACACGATTATTACAACGTTTAGGCAGCAGAAGCATACAATAGTCCGCACATAGGCGTCCTAATATCTAATTTCTCCTCACTTGGTTGCCGATACGTTGCACAATTTCTGCAAACGGGAGCGATTCGAGATAGGGCATTGCGGCAGCGACAATACGTCTTGCGGCATATCACGACATCAGACCTTGGACGATTAAAAGCTGCACTATACCATGGTGTCGGGTGGGCAATCTTTCCTTTCGTTGCGAGCGATGCCGCATGTGGATGCGGCGTTTACTCTATCCATCGCCAATGAACGTCGTATCGTCATCAGCTGCATCCTACGTGAAGCCGTAGACCAAAGGCGTTCGAGGCCACTAATATCTTGACAAGTCTTTCCGGCGGTATGTAGCTCAAGCGAGCTGAGAGTCGTGGCCAGTTGACTTTTACTTGAGCAAGGCGGCAAGCTCTTTCGCGACAGCGTCACCAACTTCAGAGGTCTTGGAAGACCCACCAATGTCCTTCGTCTTGACGCCACTCTCGATGACATTTCGCACGGCTTCGTCAATCTTCTGCGCAAGAGCCGGCTGCTGTAGAGAGTACTTGAACATCATACCCAAGGAAAGCAGCATGGCGACTGGGTTGACGATTCCCTGGCCGCTGATATCTGGGGCAGAGCCTGGTTAACGTTAGCGATACGATCCTTGCAATTGCCGTGGGCTGATTCATTACCGTGTATGGGCTCATAGATGCCATTGCATTTGCTCTTTCCATCAGGCGAAGCCGTCAAACTAGCACTAGGAAGCAGGCCCAAAGAGCCTGGGATAACAGATGCTTCGTCGCTGATGATGTCGCCGAAGAGGTTGCTCGTGACGATGACTCCATTGAGAGCTCGTGGGTTCTTGACCATGAGCATAGCAGCAGAATCGATGAGGTGATGCCCAAGCTTGAGTTGTGGGAACTCCTTTTCCATGACCTCTGTCACAGTCTTGCGCCACAATCGACTTGTGGCCATGACGTTGGCCTTGTCGAGCGACCAGACTGGCGCAGGTGGGTCCTCTGCAAGCGCAAGATGGGCTGCGAGACGAGTGACACGCTCGATCTCAGCACGCGAATACGGCTCAGTGTCAAGAGCGAACCCAGAGCCATCATCCTCGGTCCGGTCGCCGAAGTAAATGCCTCCGGTGAGCTCACGAACGATGTTGAAGTTGACGCCACGGCACACTTCCTCCTTCAAAGGCGAAGACTTGACCAAAGATTCGGATGCGAAGAAGCATGGTCGAAGATTGCCGTAAGTGCCCATCTCCTTTCGCAACTTGAGGATTCCCTGTTCTGGGCGAACCTTACCGGTCCCCCATTTGGGGCCACCAATGGCACCGAGGATCACAGCATCAGCAGCTTTGGCAGCGGCGAGTGCTGCGTCGGTCAATGGCTCGCCATGTGCATCGATCGAGGCCTATAAGAGATTAGCGCAATTGAACCACATGCAATATGTGCTTATGCCATACTCCGCCAAGTGGATGCTCCTGAATGTTGAAGTGGACATCGGCGTTGCTCTTGTCGACAACATCGAGAATCTACGAAGATGGTCAGACCAACATCTTGGTGTATATCGCGAAGGATTGGAAGAATACCTTCAGAGCTTCTGCTGTGACCTAATGGGCAATCGTGAGCAATACAGACTTGAGCTGATTTTCGGAGCTGCTTACTTCAGGACCACAGTGGTCACCTGCATATTTTGGTTAGTGGACAGCGCAGTATTTGCAATGGTGCTTTCCATGTGCATACCTCCAAAGACGACAATGTTATAGGTAGGCATCTTGACGTTCTTTTGTGCGTGATGTTGTTGTGATCCCCACTTGGCTGCCAAAATTCAAAGTCATTGGAAGCCTCCGGAATCGGCGAGCAGAGTGCTCCGATGTGCCCAACACCACACATGCTTGAAACAAACGCTCAAGTAAGCTCGACTTGCATTTTTAATGTGGCCGTGCATCAAAGCTGGCCGTGCCGCCAGCTACTGCACTCTTCACGCGTGTCCTCGCGATCGGGTATCGTGACGCAAGCCTGAGTAGCGACGTACACCACCTCGCCGACTGCGCGGTTGGCTCCAGGCCGTAGAGTGAGTATCGTCTCAGTAGACCGCCCAAGAACCGCAGCAAGCTTGATCCGGCAACGATGGCATCTGTGTCAGGAGCAAGGAGACAATACGCTTGCACGCGTTGCCCAAAGCACGCGTATGCGCAGTCTTCAAGCAAGCACACGCGGACAGCATGCTGCCGGCGGCCACTTCCACGAAGCCTCCGCGCCTCCCTTGTGCAAAGTCATGCTTACCGCAAGCGACCAAAATGCTACTGCAGACCGCGGGTCACGTCCGGTCCAGTACGACGGAGACATCTTCCACAGCATCGAGTTTTAGAGCAGCGGAGTGATGGCCTCGCCACGGCCCAATCGCACTTTCAACCGGAATGCCAAGAAAGACAGTACTTCGCCTCATGACGAAACCCAGTCCATTTACAGAGCAGACACCACCGTCTCAGCTGGCCTCAACCGCGACTTTCTTCGCTGTCAGGCTCACTGGATTCGCGACATTCTCGATCCTCAAGTCGCCCGCGAAGGACCCGATGTGTTACAGTCAGATGATCTCTTGACCATAGATGAGCTGCTCCGATCACTCTTGGAATTGGGCATTAGTCGAGACGACCTCCTTTACAGTCGCATTCATCTGGCAGTCGGCACTATTGCCAGTCTAGCAACCAGGTGGCCGAAGAAGCTCGTAGAAAAATGTGATGCACTGAAGGACATCTGCGCTAGCAGATTTGGAGACTTGCAAGCCACATTGTTGTATGAGCCGGGCGGAAGACTGCACGGAATATGTACCCCAGGCGATTTGGACAAGGAGAAGCTGATTGTCAAATGGCTGAAGAGTCCTGGCGCTCGTCTCAGCCCAAGTGTGGCAAGGAAAGTCGGCCACCTCGGATTTGAGCCTGGAGAGTATGTCTCGAAGATATCAGAACTTGGATGGAAACGTAAGCTGACTATGTTCAGTTGGTGGATCAGTGCACTCTTTGCGTATCGCGATGGTATGATCGACAGTGCAAGTAGTGAAGGAAGAATTGTGTCTGACGCCGACGCTGCGTATGCCATTGTCATGGCTGGCAGTGATGAAGTTTTCTCACCAGATGGTCAGACAATACAATACCGAGCCCGGAATAACGATCCAGGTCGTTATCGCTTAACAGCAGCTTCTCCGGAATCTCGACATCCTATTCGGGTGCTGCGGAGCCATAGACTGAACAGTCTGTGGAGGCCGAGAGCAGGCCTGAGATACGAAGGACTGTGCGTGCTATGGCGACAGCTAGTGTGCCTCCACAAAAGACTCAAATCCAATACATTGTGGTTCGCCAAGCTGAAGTGATCTTTTTGCAGATACAAGATCGTCGGGTGGTCTTTGAAATTCGACAAGAAAACCAACGAAACAATATATATCGTGAATCTTAGGCGTCTCGCTGGCCAGATCGACTTCCAGACAGTCCTAGCTCGTCCGTGGACCGACGAGGTTGAGGATTACAAAGAACACAAGCGCCTTCGGGATCTTGAACACGCCAAGTCGAAAACAAGACAGGACAAGAATCGAGCATCGGCAGACTTGGCACCGACTCTTGCTGGTACGACTGATGGCCCTGCCATTGAAACGCAGAGAGCACGTGAACCCCCAGCTTCCGAATTTCTGATATCTCCGTCCAGCGTAGTTCGCTGGATGAAGCAGAGACCACGCGGCTCGACGCAATGAACGCACCAGAGGAGCACATACGGTGGCCTCAGGAATTGACTTGGGTCCTTCGATCTGGCATGAGAATCAGAAGAGGATCGAGATGATGGTACAAGCAGTATCGCAACGCTTGCAAACTCTGTCTCGAGTAGCGAGACTTGCTCAAGTGATGAGAGCCAGTTTTGGATCAGCATTGACTGACTACGAGTGCACGAGGCATTCGTGCTTCTGTTGGGAATATCCACCGGAGCCCCATCACATGCTACACGAGTTTTCTCAGTGATTAGTGATAGCTTTCAACATACGGTGTAAAGCTTGGCTTTCTAACAGCCGTCTTCCATTTCCGAGAAGTTGTTCGAGACACTGTTCGCTCCCAGCTCAAATCCATGTCTGTTCCACGTGTGAGCTGATCAACAAGCTGAGCACTCAGTTCAATGTAACGATAATTTTCCAAACATCAGTGACTGTCCGCACTTCTTCCAATCGTTCTTGACTCTCTGATATACATCATTGCTCCGCATTCTGCAGAAAGTCCGTGAGCCCGTGTTCCGCTCATATCTCGGCAGGCAGTGGTCCGGACTTACCCTTTCCGGCTTGCCGGTGGCCAACTGCTGTGTTGCTCCACGTCGGGTGCAAAATGCCAAACGTGCATCAAGAAGGCCCGAAGACGAAAAAAGCCTTGCAAGCTCACTTGTCACTGTCTTTGCATATAGCGGCGTCAACGCTGCAACCGTGACTGATCGGACCCACGTTTTAACCTGATGCGACGTCGCGATATGGAGTGATCATTGGATCTATACCCTTCCCGTCTTCTCCGGGTGGAGCCCCAGTGGAACGAGCTGGAGACTCACCAGTGTCACCCACCATAGACCCATGGGGTCGCTCGTGGCGGCGTCGTCGTCGAGCCGATGGCGAGGTGGAGTCAGGTAGTAAGTGCGATGCAGTACAATACTGGTTTCTAGCCCGCGCGACGATTGTTTTCCTACCTTGCTCTTCCATTCTCCCTCTTTACAGGATTCCAATATGGCGCGAAGCACTCACGAGACGACTAGCGACAGGATATCTGACGATGCGGCCGATAAGAAGAATGCCGTCGAGTACCTGGACGAGGCAGAGGATGTGGACAACAAGCAACCTGGTGGTCTCGTGCCACCGCCTCTGGTGCAAGCCATGAGTCCGGAAGAACGAGCAATACGCGAGAAGAAGCTTCGCAGGAAGATTGATGCGAGATTGCTGCCTCCAGTGATCATCATGTACATCTTGAACTATCTGGACAGGAACAACATCGCCACAGCACGAATATCCGGAACGCCTAGTCTCGAAGAGGACCTGGGCCTCACTGATTCGCAATACCAAACCTGCGTCAGCATTCTGTTCGTTGGGTAAGTACAACCCAGGAGCACGACCCTTTGGCTTCACGAGGAGCACGTACGAGTCACATTGAGATGCGAGCATTGGATATGTAAGGCCTCGACTACAAAACCAACTAATTGTCACTTGCAGGTACATTCTCATGCAAGTTCCGAGCAACTTATTTCTCAACAAGGTTGGCAAGCCGGCGCTGTTCCTACCAGGGGCAATGGTCATCTGGGGCATCATTTCCCTTTGCACAGCGGCTGCAAGAAACTTCACCGACTTGGTCGTCATTCGATTTTTCCTTGGTTTCGTAGAAGCCGTTTACTTCCCTGGCTGCAAGTATTGCCCATCCACTTCATTGTAGAGTGAGAGCTGACTGAAAATCAGGTCTGTTCTTCTTGTCTTGCTGGTATACGAGGAAAGAGTTGGCCTTCCGCTCGGCTATTCTTTACTCCGGATCCCTGATTTCTGGTGCCTTTGCTGGACTGATTGCTGCCGGCATTACTGATGGCATGGATCAGAAGCTGGGTCTGCCAGCGTGGAAGTGGCTATTCAGTAAGCTCGTCTGGCAATGGAGGTCAAGCTCACCACTGACCGAATGCAGTCATCGAGGGCGCCGTCACTGTCGCGATTGCTGTAATCTGCTTCTTCATCCTACCCAATTTCCCCAGGACCACGAAATGGTTGACCGAAGAGGAAAAGCAATTGGCAGTTTGGCGACTTCAAGAGGACATCGGAGTGGACGACTGGACCAGCAGTGAGGATCAGTCCTTCTTCCATGGGTTCATCCTTGCTCTCAAAGACATCAAGGTCTGGATACTTATGCTCATGCTGCTCGGCGTCGTGTCCGCGGCGTCAGTAACAAACTTCTTCCCCACCGTGGTCCAGACTCTCGGCTATAGCAAGACCAATACGCTCTTGCTCACAGCTCCTCCATATGTGCTCGCCGTCTTCTGCGCTTTCGCAACCGCCATACACGCCGACAAAACTGGAGAACGGTTCTTGCACGTTAGCCTTCCGCTGCTGGGCGGCATCGCCTCCTTTGTTCTTGCGGCTGCCACAACCGCCGTCGCTCCGCGCTACGTTGCAATGATGTTAATGCTTCCTACAGTGTACTCATCTTACGTGATCATCCTATCCTGGATTTCGAATTCGATCCCACGACCTCCTGCAAAGCGTGCAGCGGCACTGGCGGCAATCAATGCCGTGTCGAACGCATCGCAGATTTACGCGTCGTACATGTATATTGGAGGACCTAGGTACATCATCGCATTCTCGGTGAACTGTGGAACTTTGGTGATGTCGATCATCATGGCAGCTGTATTGAGGGTCGTGTTGGTACGTGCCAACAAGAAGCTCGATCAGGGGGAAGCTGTCGAAGCTGCTGTGTCTGGGGCAAATGCAGGCGAAGCGCAGGCCATGAAAAAGGGATTCCGATACCTGGTCTAAATTTGGGATACGAGCGGTATTATGAGTGTAGACTGTTAGCACTGCAAAGCGCGCCAGTCGCCGTTGCGGATTCATGGCGATGCTCAAATGAAAAAGGAGATGTCGAAGTCAAGCTGACTCCGGGTCCATTTGGGACGCGTCCTTCGTTCACCAAAAAGATCCTTTCAACCGGCACGTTTCTGCTGTTGCGAAATGTGTGTTATTTGCAAATGGTCTGAACTGTTAGCTCGGGCCTCGAGTGCTGACGGATCGACAAGGCATTCATCTGACTGTCTGCTCGGATCGTCGCGAACGAAGCCTGCATTGTTCACAGTGGTTGCGAATGCATCGTGGCAATTGAGTCGGGTTGACCGATTAGGATTCTCTGCTCAATCAATGGCGAGCGTGACGATTGAATCAATTGCTCATGTCGTCGCATCTTGTAGTTGTCATGTCGGTGGTCGGGCAGTGCAGACGAAGCGGGGCGAAATGTTGAAAATCATGGATGAAGTTCGGAAGGACGTGTTGCTATGCGACGACTAGCGCCAAAACACGCCAAGACTACAATCGCGCTTGAGGGATAGCAATGATGATGCCGAACGACTCTGAACAGTTCCACACTGCACCAAGAAGAGACGAAGCACGAGAGCCACGATGTCGCTCATGGACCCGCCGTCGCCATTCCGCTTCCCGCCCCGAGAATCACTACAGAGCTTGTCACCCGAGCGCGTCCACAACAGGTCGCGACCTTCCAGCATCATGTCGTCCAAAACTGCAAATGGCGATTTCGAGCCACAATCTGAGCAGCCCTCACCGCGTTCCTCACCGTCGCGTAAGGCGGCGAACCTGTTCTCGGACTACGACCCACGACGGAATAGTCCAGTCAAAGAGACCGGCTTCGCGCTGCCCGGCAGCCCTTCCCTTCCAGATGTCCATGCGTTTCAGCGCACGCACGTGAGAACGAACAGCGACGTCCAAGGCTTAGTTAAGAGGTTTGAGCATCTGGACGTACGCGATCGCGAGGCCGAAATTGCAGAGAGGAGAAAGAGGCATGAAGCCGAGCTACGCAGAGCACAGGTCGCACGCGAGGAGGCCGAGGATGATGCCAAGAGACTACGAGAGCAAGTACGGCGGCTCAAGAAAGAAGGCGAGGAGGGCAAGGATCGAGAGAGACGAGTCGCAAAGAGGCTGGATGTGGTGATGGTAAGTGGCTGAAGGCAGACTGTGGGCCATAGCTGACACACGACCAGGACGAGTTCACGACCTTCAAGGAGACGCAGACATCGCAGGTTTCTGTATACGAGAAGGAGGTTCGAAAGGCACGAAAGGAGGCATTCAAATCCTCTTCGGCTGTGCTCAAACTCCAAGAAGAACTGAAATCGACACGGAATACCCTTCGAACGACACAATCGAATCTCGACATGGAGCGACGGAAGGTGCAGCAGAAGGAGCAACAGACCTTTGATGCGCAGTATCAGCTGGTGGCGCTGCAAGAAGAACTCGACAAACTGCGAACGCATGTCAAGACTATAGAACAGGAGAAAGATGCGCTCAAGACAAGTCTGAAAGAGGAAGAGGTTGCACGAATAGCAGCTGAAGGAATGATTGCCCTTCCAATCGGAACACAAGGCGACCACGACCTCATGAGTCCGGAGGTGGTTCGGAGACGATCACCGCATAAGCGACAACCGTCGCCGCTATCTGACGACAAGGAGAATGCGGGTGTCGTAACGAAGAAGATGGTGGACCTGAAGCAGTCGGCGGAAGAGTTGAAGCGGGAAAAGATGAGACGAGAGCAAGCTGAAGAGCTTGTGGACTTCTTACGCATGGAATGCCGCTTCAAATGCTGCGGCTGCAGGTCGAGGAGGGATAGCGTACACGACGAGACCTTTTCATCGAGCCCCTTTGCCGAAGCACTGGAGACTATCCGAAGCGAAATGCGATCAGTGCTGACGCCACCTGCGAGCGAGAATGGAGATGCTGGCATCGTTGACAGTGCTGTATCCATTGACCCGAATCCTGAGCATCCGGACCCGGAAAACAAGGCCCAAGACGAAGATGTTGAGATGATCCAGCCGGATGGTGAAGCACTGGCGCACGAGTTTGAACGCAGCGTGACGATGATAGGGGACGAAGTCACGAGCGAGCCAGTTGCATTGGGAAATGCAGACGAGGCGGTCTTTGAAGATGAGGAACCCATTGCGCACCGCCCAAGTCCTATCGCGCCACCTTCACGTCACTCTCGAGCTACTACCCCGACCACCTCAAACTCCCATTCCACAATCAAAGTACCTCTCGCCCCTTCCAGCCCCCAGACACCCGGGCTAATTGCGACTCCAGCGCGACCCCATGGCTCAGTCCGCACAATAACGACCACGACCACAATACCGATGCAATTCACGCCTGCAAAGCCAGCTGCTACACACATCGTTGATGCGGAAAATATCCCTGTCACGGTGATGTCGCCCCAACGTGATCGATCCGGCTCAGCTCCTGCCTTTGATCGAGAAGCTGCACTTGCCATGATAGCATACCGGCGAGGTCGCGCCAAGAGTATCGCAGACGGGCAGGCGACACCTAGAAAGCTCGAGGGTGCGGTCAACCTCAAGGAGAGGAGAGATGTCTCGGCGCCAGTTCTGGGCCAGCAAAAGAATTCGAGTGCCAAACGCAGTTTGTCCAGGAACTACAGTGGCAAAGTTGGCGGCGCGAGCAGGACTCGCTGAGAATGGCGAGCATCAGGCATGCATGGGCGTTGGATAAGGTTTTCTATGGCATAGTACAGTGGCCCGGATCTCCATGGAGGTTTCGGTATGCTAGCGTTCTAGGGACACGGGACTTTGCTTTGAAGCGTCGGCGCTCCGGCGGATTATGGGATTTTTGCATAGTTTGCTTGTTTCGTAATCGACACATGTTCAGAAGTCTGAGGAGGATCTTTTCACAGCTCGCATATTCTCGTTTCTATGAGCCATCTGCATGCTTCGGCCACGATCACAACCGGCTTTCCCTTGGCCTTTGGCCCTGACACAGCCGATCTTCTTCGTCAAAGTCATCCTTTCCAGCGACAGTGAACAGAGCGTGGCCGGCCTTCCAATCTCGTCCATAATCTCGAATGATCTCTTGTGCCTTTGAGCCGATTAGCCACTCGGCAAACTCCACAGCGGCTCCGTATCTTGATACTTCGGCGGCGGAGACGCCTGTACTCTGACTACGCACAAGCACCGAGCATGGATTCAGCAGCTCCTTTTCTCCTTCGATATGAGCTGCCAACCTCGGAATGACACCGTCCTGCCGTGCTGTCAAGAACGTAGCGCGGTCTGTGAGAAGAAATGCCTGCTCCTTTTCCGCCTTGACGAGAGCTTCGTATGGTGTCAAAGGATCGATCCGGAGCCAACTCTGCTCGGCACGCGATGTATCGACTTCAGCTGCTTGCCAGAGTCGGGTCTCTTTCGCAAAGGTCGCTGATCCGTCGCCGCGACTGTGGAATAGCAAGCCTTGAGTTTGTGTCGATTTACTGTGGTCACCAGTATTGCTTAAAGCAATCTCCTTGAGCGCATCGCCAATGGTCCTAGCTTCCAGTCGTATGTCCGCTGGCCCAACAAGCATAAAATGATCATTGAAAGCTCTTCCCACTCGTCTCGTCCAACCCTCTTCGATGGCGATATCCTCGTTCTCTGGTTCATACGTCAAAGCAACTTGTACCACGTCTGCCAGCAAAGCGATTTGGGTATGTCGTGAGTGATTCGATACCCAGCCAATACGGAAATTGCCTCCATATTCTGATATGAACGCTTCGGACAGTGCTTTGAGGACACCTGTATATCCAGCACCGCCGTTTCCGATTCGGAAGAGAATTGGGTGGCGTGGGTCACCATATACTTCGTGGTCGACTAGACTGATCCGCTCAGAGCCAGCTGGACCATCGCCAACCCGTAGGAGTGCAGAGTCGTTGAATCGGGAGACCCACGGGTCTGATATGGCAATGTGCTTGTTTTGAGGTGGAGCTGAAGCGGCACCGCCTGCTGTGGTCATCTTTGGCTTGTAGTCTTTTCCTGGTCGTCATAAGTCATGCAAATAAGGTCAAAATATCGGGAGGGCAAATATCATGATGTCTCTTCACGCATGCGGAGCATGATCGGGTAATGTTCTACATATTCTTACACACTCGAAGTGGCGTTGGCGAGGAGGTGAAGTACAACTTGCACGTCTCAAAGGCCGACAAACGCCGTCGTCAGAATATCGGCGAGATCGACAAACTCATGCCGGTGCTGCTCTACGACTCTTATGACACCTCCATCGCGTCCCCATTGCTGTGCCCATTTGTGCTGGCACCCAAGGTCACGCCTCCATCCTCGCCGATCAGTCGCTTCTCGAACTCGGTCACGAACTTTACGCTTCGCGTGGGGTCGTAGAAGAGTTGGTAGGAGCGTGATACATCGTTGAGCTCGACCTCTTTGGCTTTTCGCTTTTGTGACAGCAGATGTGAAGTTGTGATGAGATTACTTGCGTAACGAAGTCCGGTCTCCAGCCCGATCTTGGTGAGTAACGCCATTGCGTCTGCCGATATGTCGATGTCCTCCTCCTGTGCGCGGAGCTGCAGGATGTCGCGAATCTCGTCGTTTTGGTATTGTTGTGTTGAGATGATGACAACACGGTCCAGGAAGTCCAATGGCAAGCCGTGAGGGCTTCGGTAATTGGTACCCCTAATTGTTGTGGATCCGCGATTTGAAGCCATGATCACGATCGGTGCCAGTTCGTCCTCGAGCGCGCGGTTAATGAAGCTGAAGCACTCGATGTCCAACATGTGCACTTCGTCGATGAACAACACTCCAGGAACGATCTCGGCCTTGCCTTCTTCCTTCCACTCTGCGACTTTTGTGTTGATCTGTTCCCGCACCTCCGATCTGATCTCGCCAGTGTCGCCAGAAAACAGAGCCAGGAATCCTTGTGTCCGGCTGTTAATCACGTCTATCTCATGTAGCGAGACAGTGTGAACGGTCTCTCGTCGCACCTGCAACTCGCCATCCGGACATTGTATGAACTTGGCATCTGAGCCCACTGCATCATAATCTCGGCTTCTGGTGTAGCTGCGTCCCAGCTTCGTGATGCGCCCACTTGCCTTGTCAATGCTAATGATGTCGCCAGCCATGACTTTCTCCTTCGTCATGCTATCGATCATGCGGGTTCCCATGTCGTATAGTGTTTCCATGTCCGTCGTTTTGAGAGTAAGCTTACCGCTCTTGTTGTTGCCCGTGACTGATCTGTCAATCTGTATCTCCACCACCTCGCCCTCAATGACCTCGCTCTCTTCTCGTATCCGCACCGCGATTGATTTGCGGAATGCCTGTTCTAGCGCCTCGGTCTTGCTCATTTCCATGCTGAAGATTTCTGACGATGCCAGCGCTGTGAATGGCACGTCTTCGCCAAGCTCCTTGCTCAAGCCAATTGCTATGGCTGTCTTGCCCGTGCTAGGAGGTCCGGATATAAGGACTGCTCGACCCGCAATCTTGCCCTCCTTGACCATTTGCAGAATCACACCAGCGGCCTTGCGAGCCTGTTGCTGACCCACCAGCCCGCCAGCAGACGGCTTGGGGGTCAGCGTGTCCGGCGTCAATCCGAGACCTCGTATGTGGGAATGCGCCGCGATGAGATTGAGTCCCTGTCGCTCTTTCGAGTCGGAGACGGTCGTGATGGGAGCAGCCATGGTGGCAGGGCTTGCGCTTGTTGCGCTTTGAACTCGATTGCGCTCGTGGCTCGTATTCTGAGTATGTAGTGCTTGTCGATGAGGGTTTTGGAATGAAGACACAGGATGCGGGCTGTACGCAGAGGCAGGACGAAGAAAGTTGGATTGGCGATGGAGCTCGCAGCGCAACGAGCTTGAATCGCGAAGAAACGCGTCACGCTTCACGTTTTACAAAGTCCTGGGACTGATGCTTCCTCCACGCCAGCATACCAGCCTCATTGACCGGCGAACACCATCTATCAATGACGCCAATACCAACTGTCCGAGGCAACAACAGCCGGCATTCATAATCAGGTCTCAATGATCGAAACCCACAGGGCGCGCTACTGATCATGGTCCAAGGGCCGTCCTTCGCGGCCATTGCTACGCTTGGCGATCTCTCCGTTCCCATCCAAGAGCGCGTGAGAGTCGCTAGGCATCTGAAGAATCTCATCATCGGTCATGACCAACGTAAGGCGCTGGCCGTGCGGCATGGGATTGTGCAGCATCTGGCAGACATCATCGCTTCGGGCTCCAAAGGCAAGCGGCGCCTCGAGCTGAATGGTGTTTCCCTCAGTGCTCATGCCGACCACGCCACTGCCGAAGAAGCCCTCAGGCTGCAAGCCATCCTTATTATCGGTAGCCTGGCATCAGGAGGTCAAGCTCAGCCTCTGTGTGCTGCCGATATCCCAAAACTCCTAGTCGAGACGTTACCCGGAGAACATGCCTCTCGTCTGTCAATCGCAACGCTGCAGGCATTGCAGGCTCTTGCCTCATTCTGGTCGACCACAGACGAAAATCCAGACTATGACTTCTGGTCAGCGTTATTCAATGATGATAGCCTGAACTTGTTCAAGTCCATCTTGACGCAGAACGTCAAAGGCTCGGCCGCCCAGCAACAGATTACGTTGGTCGCCGAGCTGATAGCTGCGTTGCCTGAAGAAAGCTGCTCCGGATCCAAGGCCCTGCTTACCAGCTGCGGGCTTCTGGACACTCTCGCGGCGCTGCTTGTTTCACACGCTGTCCAGAATAAGATCGTCTGGTACCGCGGAGACCGCTCTCGCCTTCCATACGCACCACCAGGACAATGGCTGCCCAGTGTACTTGCAGCTGTAGCGGCAATTATATATGGCTCCAGCTACCGAGCACATCGATTCATACTTGCGTCCACCATCCGAGACCTCTTCTCACAAGCTGAGACCGATAGCACAGAGCAGCGAACTATGCTAGGTCCTAGGCATGGTTTCGTGAGCTTCTATGAGAGCAAGCTACCTCCTCTGCATGTTCCCGCTTCCAAGAGTGTGTCGCATGGCTCAGCTTCTGGTGCATTTCCAGCTTTGAGGGCGTTGCAAAACTCGAAGCACGGCAACGGCAACACGGAAGCCTCGGTTCTGGTCAGCGACATAGATCATTCGAATGCGGTCTGTGGGTGGCTCCTGGTGTTCACTCGTTCTCTGCGTGGCTACAACCGTCTTCGTGCTTTGAGACTTCTCGCGCTAGTATCTAATGCTATCGAGGCGGAACCGGCTGGCATGTCGACGAAGGCAGAATATGCTCAAAAAACTCGCGAACGGCAACGACAGCTTTCTCTACTGGCGGTGCCGTTGGCTGTCCAACTTGTACAGGTAGCCAACGACACTAAGCCCAAGGATAAGATCAATGAGCAGCAGGAGCTCAAGTTGATTAAAGAACAAGCATGCAGTGTTCTTTCGTTACTGATTCATGGTGTCAAAGATCTGCAGATCGCAGCCGTGGAAGCAGGTGCTATCAAGCATGTCTGCCCAATCTTGAAGAAGAGCTTCGACAATGTTGTTCCTGCGAAGCCAATGTGGTCTGCACGACCCGGCATGCAATTGGATGCGAACACATCAACATCGTGCCAACCTGGGTTGTTGACCTTCCCACCTGAAGTCGGACATGCCATGCGCTGTCGCGAGAGCGCTCTGAAGGCATTGGAAGCCATTGCTGCCAAAGAAGACCTGCACCGCAAGGCTATCATCGACTTTGGGGTCGTGAGCTGCATCATTGATTCGCTTAAGCCATTGCCGGAGAACATCCCAATCGAGGCTCATGGTAGGGTGCAAGTTACCCCCAAGGACGGCAACACGACTCGAGTTATCCTGGCCGCATGTCGTGCAGCTCAATCTATGTCCAGGAGTGTCAGCGTTCTTAGGACGAGCCTGATCGACGGCGGTATCGCGAAGCCGCTGATTTCCCTGCTGAACCACGAGTCGCTTGATGTTCAAATTGCTGCCACCGATGTATGCTGCAACTTATTACCTGACTTTAGTCCAATGCGAGAAGACCTATCAGAGGGCAATGTCGTGCGTACATTAGCGGAGCATGCTCGAAGCAACTCCCCAGAGTTGCGACTTTCCAGTCTGTGGGCACTGAAGCACCTGGTCTACAACTGTCCTAAAGAGGTCAAACTTGCTGCGCTCGAGGAGCTCGGTACCGGATGGCTGGTCGGCATCATCCAGGGCGAACAGCGAGAGACCATAGGCGGCGGCGTCAGCGTTGGTCTTAGCACTCCTAACGCTGCCGGAGAGCAGGTGGATCTGCTCAATCCGTCTTCGATGGAACTGGATGAGCCTACAAACGAGGATGATGAAGCCATGGATGAGGACGATGAGGATGGCGAGATGCTTTTCGATGAGGCGTCTAGTACACACTACCAAGCGTCACAAATGCGGTCTACACTCAACCCACCGGCCCCGGCGTTCAATCCTAAACGTTTTCTTTCGAGCATACGAGAGATGGAGCAAAGCGGAGAGTACGCATCGCGAAGAGACGAAGCCAAAATCCAACAACAGGCTCTCGACTTCATTCGCAATTTCATCAATGGTGAAGACTGCATGGCTCTGTCCGATCATCTAATGAACGCGATCGGCAGCGCCAAGGTTTACGAGCTTCTCACAGCAAAGCTCTCTCCCGTCACTCGCTCAGGTGGACGACAAGTCTACAACACCACCGAGCTCGTCCTCAGCACTATTCACGTACTCATCCATCTGGCCAACGCATCGGCCAAACATCGACAATTGATCATTGCGCAGAAGCCACTATTGCAGGCCATGTTGCCTCATTTCAATCACGTTGATCATCGCGTTCGAGTCATGAGTGTCTGGGCCGTGAACTCGCTCACTTATATCGAGGATGGGGATGACAGGCGCGACGCACGTCAAAGGTCTCAGGAATTGAAAGCGGTGGGCATCGAGCAGGCTGTGAGGGCACTGCAAGGTGATCACAACCTCGATGTGCGTGAGCGCGTAAAGACTGCTATAAGACAGTTTGAGACGCTATAGAGAAGCTCAACAGTGTAGTATTAGACCCGAACAACTTTTCCACCCTCTGTGGCTGCGACTGCATCTTTTGTTGCGCAGCGCGCTTACAATAAGGTGTCTGTCTTCTTTGCAAACGAATAGTCTTCATCCGTGCCCACCACATGCGTCAGCAGTCAACGTTCTTCATAGGCATGGTGCCTCGCGTTACAGTTCTGGCATCGAGCAGTGTGGACGTCATCAAGGATGTAGCTGAATGGCGACCTTCTACATCTCTGGCAAGAGTTTATGCGAGCGAAGGCCTGGAGTCTCTTGTCCAGGATGTCCTGAGCACTACGCGCGCGAGTCTCGGCGGCGAATAGTTGAATTTTGATCTCCTTGAGCTGAGATTCACTGTTGATCAACTGATGGCGAGTATTGTCACGATCTGTGCGCAGTTTGGTGATTTCCTTCTCATGAGCCTTCTGGATATCCTCTAGCTCGCGCTGTTTGGTACTGAGCTGCTGGCGACCGTTGTTGCGATCCGTACGGAGTCGCGTGACATCAGCAAGAGCCTTGTCTTTAGCTTGTACAGCTTCATCACGCGCAGTTTGAGCCGTCTTCACCTCGAGCTGTGTCTTGTCCATATCGGTCTGGTGCGCGCCGCGCTCTAGGGCTGTCGTGTCCTGGTATTCTTTGACAGCGCCGCAGATGAAACGCGGCACGAAGTCGTCGAGGTCGTTGCGCTCAAAAAGAAGCTCGACGAAGGCCTGGTCCTGTAGAAGTTGTTCTTTCTGCTGAAGAGCCATCTGGAGGACCTTCTTACGCAGCTCGTTGTGTTCGGTAGGCATAGTGTGTCTGGCGATGCGAGCAACGAGATCCAGGAAGATCGCTCTGTTATTCTCCTTGAGAGGCTTCGCAGCGCTGACGAACTTGCTTGCCGCAAGGTCCTTCAACGGACCGATGTCGTAAACGTCCCCAGCTGCGTGGACGTAAACATGAGCAGCGAGCTGGTTCACGTCGCTTGCTTGCTCTTCTGCTGAAGCTTCGGCATCTGCAGCTTCTTGGTCTTCTCCTTTCGGCAGCACGTAGTCATCGGTGTAGATGAACTGCAGGACGCAGTCAATCGTCGCGGCGTCGAAGATCCTATGCTCGAAGACAGTTCTAGTCGCGGCCTGTCAAACCTTGTCAGTGAGCTGTCCCAATCGCGTGAAGCTATACACACCGTGAAGCCTGTCTTGCACTCGGCCTCAAGAACTTTGGAGCGAGCGCAGGCAGCGGCACGATGTGCGAGGAACACTGCCTTTCCGCAGTGTATCTCAAGGTCCGCGTAGTCTCCGGAGAGGTAGGGGTTGCTGAAGACCTTGCCACGAGCCATGCTTGGCGAGTGGTGGGTTCGTGTTGGACTCGATGTTGATGTGCGACGAGTGGTGGTGAAGGCAGCTGAAGTTGTGATTAACTTGTGAAGAAACAAACTCCGCGAGCTGCAGTGGCGAATTTCTGCGCCAACGGCCGCCTTCACTTCACTTGCATGAGTGCGCCAGAAGCGTAGCAGTGGAGGAAGGAGATAGCTGATATCACTTCAGCTAAAACAACGGTTCACCTGATGTGACCTGCAGAACCCAAGATTGGAGAGCTTCTTTCGGGTAGTAAGTACTGCGAAGCTTTGGACATTGAATGTGGGCACATTACAGCGCGTTACTACTCACTATGGTCCCGCTCGTTGTGAGCACGGGCAGTTTGGCGACTCGGCGAAGACGTTGTAAGCTTGCTTGCTGCTGAAAGTGAAGGTATCTTGCCTTCGTTCTTCCTGTAGGACTTGCACCTAAACCACAGCGCCGGAGTAGCATGCGCACTTGACAGGTCACTGAGACTCTTCTCTGACTGCTTTGTGCTGCGAACGCGAGCTGATACTAGCAGACCACTTCGTCGTTGGGCAACACGGGAGGTGAAGTAATTTCCGACGACTGGTGCGCACACATAGTCCTCACTGAGCTTCTAACACATATTTCTCCAAATCTGACACGAGCCATTCGACAATTCTTGGTCTTTCAGACGTCCATTTTGCTGTTGTAGACAGACTGGAATGAACTGGGACTTTTTTCAGGGAAACAGCTTTCGTCCTGGTCGACTCCAGAATGTCGAAGGATGCTGACGGGCCAATTACCGATGACGAATGGCTTTGACAGTGGAGTAACAATGGTGCTTCAGTCATCGCTGATGAGAGTTGGCCTTGACTCTAATGGAAGCGTGCGGTGTGTGAAAGCCATTCTGCGATGATCTGAGCGTGGCACGTGATATATCTGGTTACTGCCCAGCGAACCGAGAACCGACAACCTAAACGCCGACATGCACATCTGCAGAAAATCTCCGTCGACAGAACACCACCACTTGCGGCATGAGACGAGGGCATGTTTCAGAGTCGTCGATGAATCTTGGTTCCAACCTGATATTGGGCGTTCGTGCTGAAGCTGATGAGTCTAGATGCACACGAGCGCACTCGACGAATGCTACAGACCCTCTCCAGGTCGTCTGCCACTTGCGTAGGCGATCGACCTCTGACGTACGCGCCCAACCACATGTCTTGTCCCGGCGCTCCACACAGAAGAGGCACGCAGTCAAGAGGTGGAGAGCGGCACAGCCATTGACTTTCGCAATGACAGCCAAATGACCACCCATGCTGGTCTTTGACTACGTGCGGACATACGATGGACTATTATAGCCCGTGAATATGACAATGGGCACAGGACGTGGTCGTCACCAAGCGTGTGGAAGCTCGAGTACCGCGCTGAGGATTGCGCGCAAGAACTGCTTTCCTGCACGAGAGGCGCCAATGCGATTCATGTCCACGCATACTCGAT
Organism: Cercospora nicotianae; assembly: GCA_029490675.1. NCBI lineage: Eukaryota > Fungi > Ascomycota > Dothideomycetes > Mycosphaerellales > Mycosphaerellaceae > Cercospora > Cercospora nicotianae. The sequence continues at coordinate 2,448,393 of JANQAT010000006.1, read as the reverse complement.
GGCCCTAGTCACCAAGAAGGCCGTGTGTATCTGGAGCCCAGAAGCCATCAGGACGTCTGTGGTATGCAGCAGCTGTGCACTCCTCGAGAGCCTGGCGGGCAACCAGATGCAGGTACTGACTCAGCTGCCTTCGGGTAGCTCCGTTCTGTGAGCTTTTGACCTCATCCAGCGCTGACCATGAGTCGTTGCGCTGCAGCGAGCGTTCGCAATGACGATTATGATGCTCTCGTACATGCTCGCACAGCCTGCCCGAGTCAGCAACGGTGACCCTAGGTGGCTGTTTTTGCGGACGGTTTTGGGCATCGATTGCGCTTTGGCAGCCATCGACTCGCGGTGGTGGGCACCACATGCACTGCACGGCGGAGTGCCCACGATGACGAATAGCATCGGCACGATGATCAAGACCTCGAGATCGCCAGTAGCTGAGTATAACACACTGATCCCGCAGCGTGAGATCATTTCTTTCTACAAACCATACAAACAACACATCTTCATTTATTGAGCACTAATGCATGAATTTTGTGCATGAAGGCTCTAGCATTCAAGAATCAAGCAGTTCCGCTGAGCATGGGATTTTTCTCGGGTAAGAACTCCAATAACTCAGCTATCGCCCGCCTCAACGGACACGGATTAAGTGTCATCGAAGAGAAGCAAGAAACCAACCTCAAGTCAAGAACCAGCAACTCCAAGATGAGGCCCGCCAGTCGCAGTGCAAGTCGGTCTCGCCCTCCAGGTAACACTGGTTTGAATTCCAATGGAATCAGCTTTAACAATGATTCGTCAGATGACGGCATTGACGCCCGCCGAGACACGCAAGTGAAGGTTGTCTCTATCAACAATGGATCCGGTAATGGCCGGGCAACGTCGTCATCTGACGAGTCTGCCAACTCTGGCTGGTCCAACAAGGGAGGCAGTAGCTCAGAGAGCGAATACAGCACCACTAGTACCGGCTCTTCCGCAAGGAACGAGACCAAGGGCAGTGGTATCAGCATGAGCAACAACAATTCTACCGCGAGCAGCAACAATAACAATAACAACAACTCCTCTTCCTCAATGGGCATGAACTCGGCGAATGCCTCCTCCAACAACAACTCGTCGTCGAATAATTCGTCGTCGAACAACAACTCATCGTCCTTGGGATCGTCGAACAATTCGTCTTCATATGGGTCGAACAATACTCAGTCGACAAGCACAGGATCGTCCTCGATTGGAAGCAGCAACACCTCTTCCACCGGGAACTCCAACAACAGCTCTTCTTTTGGCTCATCCAACAACAACAACTCGTCGAGCAACAACTCCACCAACAACTCCTCGCTAGGAAGCTCGAGCAACAACAACAACACTTCGTCTTACGGCAGCTCGGACAACACATCTTCGAACAGCAATAATAACAACAATAACTCGAGCTACACATCGACCTCAAGCGGCTCGAACAGCAATAACAACAACTCGGCAATGAACAGCTCATCGATGAACAGCTCGGGTAACAACAGCTCATCATTCGGTGGAAACAACAGCAACAGCAATAGCAACACCTCTTCGAGCGGTAACAACAACAGCTCGTCTTTCGGTGGCAATAGCAACAGCAACAACAACAACTCTTCCTCAGGAAGCTCGAATGTCTCTTCGATGGGAAACAACTCCAACTCCAACTCGAGCAACTCGAACAACTCCTCGTCGCTCGGTGGAAACATGGGTGGCAACTCGAACTCCGGATACAACTCTGGCAATGAGGCCCAGCGATCAAAATCTTACACTCGTGACTTCGGCACCGGTACAGACGACCTTCGCAAGCGTTCAGGCACACCTCAAGGTCAGAGGAGCAACACCTACAACGGAAAGGCTTCGAACAACAACAATAACAACAACAACAACAACAACAACAACTCTTCTTATGGAAACAACAATAATCACAACCGTAACCACAGCCGGGCCGGCAGCAACAACTCGCAGAACGCGTGGAGTGGTGATCCAAACCAGTTCGGAGGACGTGAGAATGCACGAGATTCGGGTCACGACTGGAATCGCGATGAACAGAAGGCATATGATGAAGGTGCACGCATCGCCGCCCGCGAAATGCAGAACATGGATATCAATGACAACAACAATAACAACAACCGCAACGGAGGATACGGGGGTAACAACAACCATAACAACAATCGTGGTGGCGGAGGAGGTTATGGAAATAACAACAACAACTACGGAGGAGGATACAACAACAATAACAACAACAACCGTGGGGGTTATGGTGGCGGCTACAACAACAACGATCGTGGATACGGCGGTGGCGGCTGGAACAACCGACGTGACAGCCCACCGCAAAAAGAGTCCCGCTTCAACACCGATCGTAAGATGGATGTCGCCTACGAAGCCGGCTACAAGGACGCCATGGAGAAGGTCAAGGCCGACATGATGCGACAGTTCGGCCGAGGTTACTAGACCAGGCCCTCCTCGTCGCATGTTTCTTACACCTTTTCGTCGTCATACTCTCATGAGGAAAAGAAGGAACGCCTTGCTTGAGCATTTACCGCGCGCGAGGCATCACGGGACCCAAGACTGTTAGTTGCGTATGAGATGGAACACTCTCTCAGCCGAAAGGAAAGAAGTGAAACGAATCTGCTTTGTTACTCGTGTACATATATACCCGCGAGGTACGAAACAAGACCTGTACATTAGTCTCCTTTGTAAATATTGTTTGATCGCGAGCGATGGGAGCTCAGGATAGGAGTAATTTGGGTAGCTTCAGTCGATTGTGAAAAAAGTTGAAAATTGATCCTCGCCTTTCCTGTCTTCATCAGCTCGCCACCTATCTCTGATCTTAATAGATCTAACAAACAAAAGTCTTGATGGTCAATCAACATCATCATACATCACAAGTTTGCTGGAACTTCGGTAAGAGGAGAGACCCATGAAACCTTTGGAGCCAAATATACGTGAAAGCAGAAGGTGGGTAACGCAATTGTAGTTGTGCATCCCGATTTAGGATCGATATCAAAGAACGCCAAAACACCATGCTACGCTACGTACGCTTCATTTTCACATCGCATCCTCATCATCATACTGTGTCCTTCTGTGCATTAATTACATCAAATCGAATCTGTCCATTTCTAGTCCGAACATGATCAGCGTGGAAGCCCTGTTGAGACAAAGCTCAGTGCCGATCGCCGAAGCATCCGCATCGGTCGATGTAGTAAGCTCCCAATCTCGATCGTCTACAACACTTTCGAGCGTGCCTTCCTTCTGAGGGGCTTCTGGAGAGGTAGACGCTGCTGGGTCGACCACAGTCGGAGAAGGTGCCGAGAAAGTGGAGGTCTCACTCTGGGAAACTTCATCCGCTATTGATGTCGGAGTGGAGACTCCCTCTGTTGGCAACTGTGTAGGAGTGGATACCTCCTCTACTGATAGTTCTGTCAATGTCGGAGGCACCTCCGCAGAGGTAGTCGTGTGGGCAGCTTCGAGTGTGCTTGCGACCGACAGGTCTGAATATCCTCGCGGGTCTGCTTGCACATGCTCGAAAGCCGGTGGAAGCACTGAAGCATCGAATCTAGGCGTCAAACAGGCGCGGAGAGCCACAGCCATAGAAATGACAGCCAGGCCGAAGACGAGCACATTTCGCTTGTCCTGAGCAAGTAGGAAGATGTAGTTTTTCAGCAGAAGTGAGAGCGGGATATCCTTGGGCTGATAAACTTGAGGCAAGTCGTCCAGGCGACTTGAGTCGGTTTGTGGAGTTGCAGATGAGGGCTCCTCGGTCAATGGTATACGTTGCACAGGAGCTCGTCGTTCATTCGATCGTTTCGCCAGCTGCTCCTGCCGCGTGCGGAATTCCTGCTCAGCTTCTGAAACTCTTTTTGCCTCCTCTTGCTGTCTTGCATCTTCTTCCGCAGCCTCTTCGAGCGCTTTCTCGTCCAATTTCGTACGGAGATCTTCGTCAATGTAGGGCAGGATCTCGACATCCACGCGCTCCATTTCTGTCCATGCAGCAGTCCAGGCTGAAGCCCTCATCAACCCATTGGCGGCGAACACTTTGATAGTCCATTTCCTGCCCCTAGCACTAATAGCAGCATTGATGGGCTTCAAGTGGTGGTGACATGTGTCACAGACATCGCTATCATCGAGTCCCTCGACACTAGAGCCGACTCCAGAATCGGTAGATGATACAGAACTCCTGCTTCGGAAGTGTCCACACTTGGTGATGCGTTCTGGCTTGAGCTCCAGCGCCTCGAGCAGTCTCTCTTCCAGAAGCTCGTAGTCGCCACTTGGATGCGGGATCAAGATGCCTCGCTGAAGAATGGTATCCGTTACTTTCGATCTGAGCAGACGCAGGCTTTCTAGCATGCTGGCTGGTAGGATGTCCTCCATGCTGCGTCTACTCCACGACAATTTTATAGGCAGCAATGTGACGTGAAGCAGCACAAGTGGATAGTCCTTCTTCTCCATTTCCAAATCTGCAACCGACCACTTGCTCCGTCCAGGACTTCCTTTGGCACTTGAACGACCAGATTTGGGAGTTCGCACTCGCGGAGGAGAGAGGAGTGACCGTCTCAGGCTGCGTTCTGAGGGAGCAGGAGAGGACATCTGCATCTTCTTGACTGACTCCGGTCGACGAAATGAGGGTCGGATCATGGGAGGAGTGTAGGGTGTATGCATGGCGCCTCGTTCATAGTCGGTCTCGAAGGTCGACTCTGGTAGTGATGAAATGGAGGCAGAGGTGAAGGCGGATTCTCGTCGTTCATCGTCGGCATCTTCGATATGGAGCTGCAGCGTCGTGTCGCCATCTTCGAAGTCATGTTGCTGGCGAGGCCGCTCGTGCTCGAGGTCGTGATGGCTGTAGCCGCTGTCGGCTCGCTGGAGGCCTTGCGGTTTGGCGATGTGGGGTGAGGAATGTGCTCGTGGGCTCGGAATGGCGGGCATGTCGGCGACGACATCTCTCTCATCCTCCTCCTCCTCCACAACGGCCACCGGCTGCGCTTTGGACAGGCGGGCCATGGGCAGCGTGCTCGTGGCCCTCACGAACAAGCATCGGTCGCATCCGCACGCGCTGCTGCTGGTCAACAGCTGCCGTTGGCGGGGTGACGCTGCCAGCGCCATTCAACCTCGATTCCGCGATGCAACAACGAACAGGGCCACGACATCCAAAGACTCGACGGCTTGTCTCGTGGTCCGCACAGTGCAACTTGAATTTCGCTCTCTGCATTGCTTCCGCCACCAAAGACCCCTCATGTTGGAGCTCACCACCCTCCTGCCTCCCAGCCACCTCGCCTCCACCAGCAACGTCGCAGCATATATATACCTGTTGCCCGTCGCAGTCGAGCAGGCAGCATGGCGGACGTGTCCGCATACGTTGAGCCTGACCCGGGGTTAGTAGTGTGACAGCGGCAGATTGTTTGCTGCGATCCTGTGCGAGCTCTGCCTTCGAATTCGACTGGCACCAATGTTCTCGATTCGATGCTCATCAGCTCGCGGGTGACACCTTGAACGCGGCTGTCCGAATCTTGTGCAGCATTACTGACCGCTATGCTATGCCACGATGCCTACATGGCTATTTTCTGCTGCCTGCTAATTCATCAGCGCCACCACCTCGAAGGACAACTCCTGTCACCCTTTAGCACTTGCATCATTTGCACACAAGACAGCGAGACGAACAGCTATTGCAATGTTTCCTATACCAGCTTTTGGACCGATGTTACCTGCTCCTGGTCTTCTCGAGCAAGTCCAGTTCCGCGGTCGTCAAGCTTACGATGGCCACCGAGCCATGCTAGCAGTCCGACCACACAGCCTAGCTAATATCTTGCCCGCGGTCTACGAAGAGCGCGAGCGGCTACAATACGACGCTGAAATGCTCATCGATCGCTTCGTATCAGAGTGCCCGGAAGTCTATCCTCGATGCCGATTCAATCCTCTGCGCGAAGAAGAGGTCCGAGAAGTCTACTACATAACGCTTCGAGAACTGTCACGCTCTTCAATAGGGTCCGCCAGTTTCGACGTCACTAGCATCTGGCAACGCAGACTCGAGCGTCTAATTGAAGTCGACAGGACAGATGTTCGAGTAGCCAATCGGTTCTTCTTCCATCGCCGCAGCAATCACCTTTTCAGGGCTCTGGCCGAGCTGTCGTACGTCAATCAGAGTGCGAGAATCGGACATGTGTTATACAGCTTCTTCGTACGCCACGCTTCACAGATCGTGGCAGTCGAGACTTCAGCCACTATTGGGCAATGGTGCAACGCTATTCTTCGAGCCACGATGACCGAGACTCAAAGAGCTGAGTGCTTCAGGCGCGTCTACGAGCTCAGACCCGATCTTCCACAGAGTCTCAGAAGGCATGGTCGCAGAGGCCAGCTCGTCGCGGAGTGTATCGAAAGACTGTCGATTGGCATCAGTGCTGAGAGACGTACCATCGGCCTTGACCGCCCACGCCTGGGCCTGAGATCAAGCTCTGCTGGCCTGCTCGGCGACGGTCTAACCCTCAACGGTCTAGGCGGCCGCAGAAGTCCATTCCGCAGGACCGGCTTGATGTCTGGAGGTCTGATTGGGAACGAGCTTGACGATCTGACTGATGATATGTACGGCCTGCGGTCAAGCGAGCATCGAATTCAAGACGACTTGACCAACCAGCGCCTCTTAGAGTTGTCCATGGGTCCTCGATACGCTTCAAGGTTCAGCGACCCGCGCAGCGCCGACGACATGAGCTTGTTGACGATGGGAGATGGTATTGACGACATCTTCGGCGAACTGGACGGCAGTTCTGGGCTTTACATCGACGACGGCCTTGATCTACATGGTATCTAGTACAGTAGATACATAATATCATGCTGCAAGTCACATACTACTGTCCACCTTCCCTTCCCGTCTTTGTTCAATTGTTTCGATTAATGTCAAGAGGGGCTCTAGTGTGCAAGTATCGCCGCTTATGGCCGTCTTCTGGCCCTGTTTGCTATACAATCCTTTCGTTCTCGCTCTCGCATGCCTTGAAGCTCACATGCAGCTGATATCCTTGGCGTTCCGAGGCAGTCGCGTAACTACTACCGACGGATGAACTATCTTTCCAACGGAAAGCAGCAAAAGCACATCATAGCTCCATGACCACGAGACAAGGCTTTGTAAGCAATATGGCCATGTTAGTCTAATCCTCCCACGTCAACTAATCAGAAATATAAGCTCGCTCGTTGTCACAGCCGACAGTATACAAGTCCTCACTTTCATCTCTCACTCCAAGAAATCAACCTTCCTCCGAACAAGTCAGATAAATTACCAGAACCACACCAAAAATCGACATCGCCATCATGCCTCTCAAAGCCCTCGCAATTCCCCTCCCCATCACCCCCGAAGTCGTCCAATCCCACCCCGCACTCCAATTCTACGCCATCTACGGCCGCAAATTCCCCACCACGGACTCCCAATGGCAAACCCAAGATTTCGAAGAATTCTACTCAGCCGACTGCAAGACAATCCTCCCCAATGATAGAATTTTGTCCACTGGCCAAACCGGTTGGAACTTTTTCCGACGACTCTATTCCACTTTTCCGAAAGTCGAACGAGAACTTCGGAGCGGAATTGTGGTTTCTGATGACGAGGTTAAAGGGAAATATGAGATTCATGTAGAATTTATTATGAATTTGCATACGGCTGAGAAGGGTGGAGTGGAATTACCGCAGAGTTTTGTGTATGTTTTGGGGAAAGCTGATGAAGGGAAGGGGACTTTGGGATTACAGATTCGGGAGTTGAGGAATTATTATGATTTGAGGACTTTGGAGGAGGCGCTGGGGGAGAAGCTCTGAATCTGAGAAAGTAAAGGGCTTTTTTGCATTTCGAGTATTCTACAGTACATGCGGTATAGAAAGGCATCAGAGCAGTTGAGCAGGTAATATTGAACTTTCGGCTTGGATTCCACGTGTGTTCGTGGTAGCGTGGTACTGGCTTTTTCGACATCCAGGTAGCGTTGCAAAGTCTCGTATATTTGGATCCCAGTATCACGTGCGAGTCAGCTTCCTTGTCCTTGAGGGTAAGGATATGGGCCTGCCGCGGCCAAAATTTCGTTGCCGACGGCCGAGTGAGGGAGGAAGATCTGGCTATTGATGATTTGTCGCTCTCACACGAGTGCTGGTTGCACTACAGCGTCGCATTGTCATTCGAATTCGGGCTGTGCATGTAGCTTCTGGCTGTGAGATTCCCTATGATTGATTGAACGTTGAATAATTGTCATATAAATTGATATTCTCTCTTCGGGCATTTTGTGCACTCTATGCAGCGTTGCTGCGTGGCATTAAGTTGCAGTCGAACGTACGTCTTGCGTTCATACGCCCTAATCAGCTCTTCACAGCTTCAGTCCGATGCGGTAATGTCCTCACACCATCGGCAGTATCCAACAATTCAATACTAGGTCGCGGTTGATCACCCTTCCCTGTCAGTAGACTGCTCACATCGCCCTCTGTCGGAAGCAGCGCTTCTTCTGGCTCATCGGACTCGTCGGTTGGCAGTCGAATCTCTCCAGTGGCCGCTTTGTCAGCGGGTTGTTTCTCCTCCAGGATTCCCAGATTCAAATTCATCTCAATGTGCTGTTCACCGTCGTCTACTTGCTCCATATTTAGCTTGGTGCTCTGCTCGGCGAGCTTCTGGTTGGCCTGACGCAATTTGGGCAAGAAAGCATGCAGTCTGCTCTCCAACTCTTTTGCATATGCCATGATGACGTCGGGATCGATATCTGGCTTCACGTATGCGCTTGTGGAAGGTCCGAGGGTGGTGATGTATTCCGAGTCCGAATCGTCCTCTTCGTGGTCTGCGTCTGCCTCGTCTCCGAGCGTTGGAGTGCTGTCGCTGACGACACCATCATCACGGGAGCGACGATGACCGCGCGCGATCGACTTTATCGACGGCAGTGGGTCGCTGCTGCCGCCATTCGCGACATTTTCTGGCGCAAGAGTGTCGACTGGGCGGGGTGGAGACGGCTTGCTCCTCTTTGCGCTTGCGCGTGGGGTGCGAGCAGAACGCAAATGCGCGTCTCCAGAAGAGCGTTTCGTGGCCATGCTGTGTAATGAGAGGGTCGTGGTGTGCGATTGTGGTGGAAAGCGGGCGCAAACTGATGTGGTAGTACTGCCCAGGCAGAGGTGCACAATAGCTTTCTTTTAGTACCAAGCGAGTGGAGCAGGGATCAAGCGGGAGGCTCGGAGTGAGCTCCTCGACCACACTTCACGACTCCCAAGCACTTGTTCCACGCCCGCTCTCATTGGCCCTGCTGTCCGCTCGTGGGCTCGGAGCCGGCTTCACGTCCCCAGAACATGGCCAGTGACTGGAGCATTGACAGCGTCTTGACAGACATGGCTGCTTTCGGCCGTTCGATTTGCATCACTCTCGCCGAATCGACGGCGGTTGGTCCGAATCTGCCCTGTCTGGCGCCGCAAAGACCAGCATGATCACCACACGCGCCTGGCACATGACCAGATTTTAAGCCGTGCTTGCAAATTCTATGCCCTTGAATCGGAGTATAGCCCGCAAGGCGGCGCAACTCACCGCTTCCGACGCGAAAAGTGTCCGTTTGGAGCAGCTGTAATGAGACGCTAGACACTAGCACGAGTCTCTTCGAGGTGATGATCGGGTCTAGTACATTGGCATCGTGTCCTCACTGCATAAATGATTTGTACAGTCACCGACCTTGAATAGCTTGCTTGCTCTTGAGGCCGTTTCTCACGGCTGAGATGGACCGGTGGAATCAAGCTTGTGTACCACTGAGCTCACAAAATTATCGCGATGTTGCATCACATATGGGTCCGTAGAATATTTCGCTAGCCGCGCCAGAAATTGGCGAGGTAACCATGGCCTTTTGAGCCTCTGCATTCCGCTACACGCATCACATATTGCCGTCTCCGATTTTTTCCACCTCTATAACTTCACAAGTTGCCCATAAATTACGCCAGCTGCACTAATTGCCCGAACACTTGCTTGAACGCTGCAAATTGTCGAAAAATTATCATCGACATGATTCCAGAAATAGATCGTAACGATGCCTACACCTCCCGTCGCGGTAATGCCAAGGGCATTTGTGTCGCCAAGGGTGCCCACCCTCTTCCCAGATCCACGGATCGGTTGATGCGCCCCCAGGTGTAAGAGGCACGTTGACACGTCCTGGTCGAGACTCATCTCCACTGCTGTCGTCCTCATAAGCATCACTCAGCCGCGCGAAGTAATCCGCCAGCCCAGATGTCGGGCTCGCGATGCTATCATACTGCGGCGGAGGCGTAATAAGTGGCGGGGGAGGTTCTTCATCTGAGAATGGAGGCGGGTTGAAAGATGGCGCTCGTAGCAGGTGGATAGGTCGATCAATGGATTGCGGACGACCAATGTGAGCATCACGTGCGTGTACGGTTGGCGGCCTAGTCAAGCCTGGGGACATCGGGAGGCTCGAATCTTGACGGGCTTGCTGCTGGCCATTAAATCTTTGCAGCGCTGGCACGAGATTAGATGGCGAATTCCGTCGAAGAGCAGCGCCAGGGCAACCACATTCTGTCAAAGTTGTGCTCGTTGGGCCTGACTCAGGTGATGTGTAAGCGGGCAGCGAGATGTTTTGCTGCGTCGCGCGGCAAGATAATATGTGGAAGGGTGAATCGATGGAAATCTCAAAGTGTCTCCGCTTCGTTGGGTCGTTCACGTCCGGTTTCGATAAGCGCATCACAATCTTGATCCAGTGATGCACCTGTATATTTTGGTATGTGGTGTCAAAATGTAGGCGCTGCGTCCGATCGCGTTCTTTCATAGTATGGCAACTTGGCAATTGCACGTTGAACTCCATTTCTGTGGGTCCAATTTGTGCATCGCCTCCATCCAGGTTGCCCAGCAAGTTCGTGGTGTCGCTCGGTATGACATGCTCGCCTCGTGCAGCAGCAGCTCGCTGATCGTGCGGAATGCCACCACCCGATGTGACACGCATTGTGCTGCCAGGAAACGTGCTGGTCGGTGCTCCATCCGCACGTTTCTCGAAAAGCTGTACCTTGCGAGTGGGCTCCATGCGATGTACGCGCTTGTTGGAGCAGAAGTACTCGATGTTCTCAGTTACCAACACTTTGATGCGATGGCACTGCACTTTCGCCAATGGTGTCAATTTGAACGCTATCGGTACTTGGGTGCCCAGTGGAAAGCTCTTTCCCGAAATCACGATGTCGTAGTGCAGCTGGTCTTCCCAATTGCGACTGATTGCAATGGGTTCCACACATTCCAAAGAACCTTCTGCTGGCGCTCGGATAATCGTGACTTCCTTCGTGCCCACCAAGTTTGATCGGAATGCTCCGGATCGCTCGATCACGGCCTCTAGTTCGTATTTCACGGAGCCCAATTCCACGTCGATGGTCTCGGGCAATCGACTGTCAATGGGCATTTCGAAGTTGTAGACGTAATCACCTGGAAGGAAAGTTCGGTAGCCCTTGGCAGCCACCGACGGCCCGCCTGTGGACTCCCCTTTGCCAAAACTTCGAGACTGGTTGACGGACAGAGCCAGTTTCTTAGCCTCTCGAGAATTCAGATTGACGGATGAATTCGTTTCTGATGATCGACCCAGGGGATCCAGTCGTGTAACTGTCGAGGAGACACCATCCTTGAAAAGCTGCACATGGTCAGCGTTCGTGCCCCTCTCGGCGCTCTCGAATTGGGCGTTGAAAAATGGCCAGGTGTGTGACATGATTGTGTCACGTTCTTCGAATTCAACTTTGCGGGGTGGAATCCCTTCAGGCCATTTGGTGACTGCCGTGCCTTTGAATTTGAGTGTAATGCCTTTTATCTTTGCACCTTTCGAAACCCGTAGATGTAGGCCACCTCGTAGCATGGCAGTATTGCCGGGCTGGTTGTCCGAATTCTCGAAGCCTTGAAGGAATAGAACTGGTTCTGCCAAGTGTATCCCTACAGCGACACCATTGCCCGCAACAATTGGCTTTTCATCATCAAGATTCAGATTCGGGATGACAGTGCTGTCGACGATGGACGAGTCAATTCGCGGAGACCCTGTCGACCCATTGCTACTCGCGACGGACTGTATCGAAGGCGTTGATCCATCTCGTGCCACGCTACTCAGTCGTGGACGCTGAAGATGGGCGTTGATCGGGCCAGCGATCGAATGGCGAAGGTTTCCACGCATACTCGGTGTCGGGACTTCAGGTACACTCGCCGGTGCGTCAGTCGTGCTGCTCGACCTCGAACCAGCGACTGACGAACCAGCCTCGCTTCCACGATTGCTGTTCGATCTTTGGATTGGTGACCACGACCGCCGCTTCCAAGCGTTGTCCTTCTTCTGCTGGTCGGCCGGTGCCTCGCTCGCCGGTGTACTGGATATGACGGACTTGAGGAACCGTCTGGCGTTTTCTCGTGTTGACGCCAGTTTGAGGTTGAATGACTCCCGCTTGAGCGGAGTGGTTTCTTTGTTGGGGTTGAGATAAGGGACGTGGAGACCGTCTCTCTCCTTTCTAGGGTCCACGGACTTGATGCACACTCGTCCAGGGCCGACTCGTCGGGGTCGATATACTCGCTGCGGTTTGTCGTTCTCTGTGCGGTGTTGGGCGGGATCGTAGTAGAGCAGGCCGTAAGTGGAGGAGCGGTAGGAAGCTGCCATGATAGAAATCCCAGTCAGCAAAGTTGATGCTAGGAGGTGGAAGTGCAGTAGTGGGAAGAGAAGGCGTGCTCGCCGTCAGCAGATGGGCCTGTCTGCCGGGCATGTCCTGCAGCATATCAAATGCAGCGGGCTCCGGTGCGTGAGGTGTGCCTGACAGCAGTGATAATCCATGCGGCTCTCATAACAACCAAGGCGAGGGAAGAAAAAAGTCGATCGCGCTGCGCGTCATGGGGTGCCAACGCAGGAGATGCAGGCGGTCGGTGGCCCGGACAGGGAGAACATGTGTTACTTACCGCAATAGCAAAGAATGCGATCGGTCTCAAACGATCGGTGCCGCCGACGTGGTAACGCAAAATTGTGGCAGTTTCAAAACGTCGTCCAACGCGGAGGTTCGCAGGCAGGTAATGTCGACGTCTCGCAGGCAGCGGGCAGCGCAGGCCTGTCGGGGCTCTGAGGAAAAGTTGGCTTGTTTGATATGCGCACGTCCTGTTCTGCGACGCAGTGGCTGAGATGACAATCCCGGCACGATCCCAGCGTCTTTTCTGCTGGCAATGTCCGGCACAACCTTGGCCAAGTGGTAGTGAGCGTGCAGCGTCGGCGACTTTTACCCGGGGGCTGCGTGCCAGCGCGCGCGTGTGCAAGAAGAGAAGTCGTCTGTTTTCTGCGAAGACGTCAAACAGGGCGATCGACGTGGAGCAGCACGTCAGATCCTGGAGTCCGAGCAGCGTGCTAGAAGACCTTATTGGAGTAGCGCCGCTCCCGCGGGCCTAACCTGGCATTCGTGCTGCGAATGGATCGAGCCAAGCGTCCAAGAACGGCGATGGTGGCTGCGCGCTGGGCGGTGGAGGGCAGAGGGCGGAGAGCTCGACAACGCCAGACTGCGCATCAATGCAATGCTCATCACGACGTCCATCTCACCGCGCTGCGCGGACGACGAGGCCGTCTTATTGCGCGGGCGGGCGGTCGGCCAGAACAACCAACGCGTCATGCGCTGGCTGCGTCGGCAGCGCTATTGCTGAGCTAATGCTCCGGGACTCGCGGGCGTCTGGGTCATTGTGATCCTGCGACTCGTCGTGTACCTGCTGCCACACGACACCGCACTGCAGACTCTGATGATGGACGTGCCGGCGAGCCCGGCAGGCCTTTCATCCAGCATGCACCGCGATAAGCACCACTCGCCTATTCGCGTTGACGAGCCTCGTCTCGTCCGTAAAGACGCCCGCGCGTGCTGCCCTGAACTCCCGTTTCCTCACGGCTTGCAGGCGATCCGCCATCCATACCGCATGTGCCGTGGATGTGCTGCAAGGATGCTCCAAACATCTCGCCCTTGGCAGTGCTCAGCACGAGGTCGTGTGAGGTGAGCACTGCCCGCCTGCCGTGCCTCCGGACACGCACGCATCCTCACGTGCGAGACCTACCATTCGCAGCGTCTGCAGGACCGGGTTTCTCATGGTAATCATCAGCAGCGTTCGTGCTGGCACCACATCATTTCACCACCCTGGACCACTGCCGCGCGCACCCGCCGTGGAACACAACACCGCCCGAGAGCAGCGCGCAGTGGCGTCCATCAAATTGTGCAGCGGTGATGAGAAGTGTTCCATGTGTAGTGTCCACCATCAAGCTTTCTTCCCCACATATGTCACTGGCGTGCCACCAAACCCACGAAGACCCATGGCACCACAGAGAGCGAGCACGTCTAATACAAATCCACCCTCATGCCAACCACTGACTGGTGCATTGATTCTGCATGTGCTTCAACAGCAACAACTTGTCGCGACATCGGACACTATTTGAATTAATCAATCATCAAATCGACCAACCACAAAAAGCCAATACACAAGACAAGCCACAACACGTCAACGCACTTAAGGTTGCAGCCATTGAACACATCACCCGCTCGCACCAAACACTTACGCGTATGGTTTTCGCCCAAAGAGCAGAATGCCACGGAGATTAGTTTCGTGCAGGTGCAAAAGCCATCTTAGCTTTTTGCCGTATAAGAGTAAACTCCCGTTTCAAGTTAGCTCGGTTTCTGATGATACTTTGCTATGATCGTGATGTGGGTTGCAAATCGAGCACTGCGACCGGACTCCGCTCCGGTGGGCGATGATCCTGAGGGGCAAATGCCAGAACGACTGCCGGTGTGTATGTACGACTCGTGGTTGCTCCGAAGTTCGTGCATGCGACACCAATTTCATCGGATTATTGAATGATGAGTTCTAGGATCACAGCGATAAGGCTCCCGGGTAGAATGAAGAAATCTCGAATATAGCACGTCGGTATTTCCTGCGTGATCCAGAAGCATGGAACAATATGCAACCGGTTTCAGGTTTCAACACGCCAGTTTCCAATCTTATCGCAGCCTCAATTGCGAAAGACATGAAGCCTATTTCCTACATAAATTCAGATTCAAAAGGCAATCTTGCAATCACTAGAAAGCGTCAATGAAAATTGAGCCATGGGCAGCAATAATCCTTGTACACGGCACATAGTCCTGACCTGCCAAGTTTTGACATCCTGTCACGGCACTGTGTACGTCGTGTGTCGGCTGCTCTTAAGACACCTATGAGACTTATCAATCGATGATGAAGGAATTTACTGACAGCCGCGCTGATATCAGATCTATCATCGATTGGTTTCGATGACTTGGCATGTCGCATCAAATGTTGATCGTCGTAAAAGCTGGATGTTGAACACGAATTCCTGGAATGCACTCGGTTGCCTGTTGCTATGGCGCTTCTGCACCGCGTGTCTGCCTCATCACTTGGGCGTTTGCTGCCCAAGACAACTTTTTCGATAACATCCTTGTCAAATGTGCAGGCTGCATGGTTATCGTGCCAACTGCTATTACCACGTCAACAGTAACCGTCAACCTTTGGTCACAGGTCCCAACTTGTATTGCCACTATCAACACCACTTTCGATTCGTTGACGTGTCTCGGACCTTGCACCTCTGAGTGTATGGTTGGACACATTAAAGCTTTTGTTACGCATTTCAATCGTCCTGTCTACCGTTGGTCTCATTCAATTCCACGTAGAAATGCCGTCATTCGTACCATTTGATACCATGTGTCGCCGCACAAGTCGCATCGTGGTGCAGCCGCAGTTGTCAAACAGCATCGCTAGAACGCGGCAAAATGTACAAATCAGAAGCACCACACAAGGACTCCACACCTCGTTCAACCTCGTTCACCATCATGTCTTCGTCCTGCTTCGTGCCTTCGTACGACCACCAGCTGCCGCTGCAGCACCCATGTATAATCTGTGCAGGCTCTCACTGTCTTTCACAGTGCCCATGCTGGCCATCCTAACCCCCGTGTTCTCCTCGACAGCCACTCCCATCTTTTTGCTCATTTGAATGCGTGCGGCTTCTGCGTCCGGGGAGTCATATCCTAGCTGGGTTCCGGGAGGTGCGGACTCAGACTTGGTAGGCGCTGCGAATCCATCTGCCTCACAACCTTCCGATAGCATGGCGGAGTCTGCCGGAAAAACGCGACTCGATGCGTTACTGAGGGATGTGCCGCTCAAGTTCCTCCCCAGAGGACGGTGTTTACGCTTCTGAGGCTCAGACGATCCTTCTTGGCCCATCGAGCCGATACGATGTCGCACAAGAGCCGCAAGGTCGGATGTTAGCTTTTGCACATCCTTGACAGGGCTGTCACGGCGAGTTGGCGATTTTGGCAGGGGCTCAGTCTGCTGTTTCTCGACTTCAGGAACGGGCTTCACCGGGTCAGCACTCTTGTTGGGCGAGATCTCTCGCAGAGGTCGAGACATCTCCGCCTTGGTAAGCACCGCGTGGGGTGGGTCATCATGTGCGACTATGACAACGTCGTCGTCACTGTCTTCGAGCACAAATGGTCCTGCAGACTTGCTCGCCTTCGTTGACCTCGGCTGGTTGGAAGCCGTCGGCTTCCAGAACAAGTGACGGCGTCGGATGGCGTTTGCGAGTGTTCGACAGACGTTTTGAATGTACCATTTCTTCACCCCTGTAACAGTCAGCCCACGCCGCCTTCTCTCAACCTCTGGATATCAGACTCACCTCCGAACTTGGTCGCGCGCGCCACGGCGTCCCAAATTGTCGCTAGTCGCCGGGCTAGTCGTGGGCTGCGAAAATTGACTGAAGTTGTATTGTGACAAGTCGAGCCTGTAAGGCTCAAATGACTGCTTGGTCTTCGCCTGCAACGAATCCCAAAGCCATTCCTGACGTACAACAGGTATGTTGTGCTTCGCTGCATAGAAGGCTTTCTCTTTCTTCATTGCTGCCGATGCGCATATCAGGACAGATGTAGTAGAGGACAGTTGTTCCTCGTACTGTGCACCCATCAAGTTGATGGTCTCAGCTGACATGCGCAGATCTACGCTGTTGAAGCCGGTAGATGAGATGACGAGGCCCGCAAAGTCCGTGATCAGCTTGTCCTGCAACGGTTGGCTAAGTGAGTCTTGATCTGGGTTAAGCTCCTGCTTGAAGTGAAGGCATCGCTCCACCCACCACTCAGTCACTAGCATTGTGCCAGGTGGCAAGACAGGCAGCTCTGTGGGTTGCGCATGCGGGACGAGCAGACATTGCGATTTGAAGTATTGGTTTTCGGGCGCGTTTCCCAGGTCTTCGGTGGTGCTTACAACGGTAGCACCATTGGCGCTTACGACTGTACGGAGCTTCTCTGTCTTGGTCGGATCAAAGCCGTGAATAAGGATGAAGATGCCCGAAAATAGCCCCTTCGGTCTCTCTGCAGGCTCGCGTTCGATGACATTCATGGCGTTTCCAGGTCGAGGCTTCAGTCCAGGTCCAATGCTGTCGCGCAGCGTTTGACTCTCGTCGTTCATTTCGTTCCAGACGTTGGCTACTGTGTTGTCGACTTGCACCTCATGCTGAGACATGCTTTGCCACAGGTCCTGGCTCTGCTCCCCGAGGCGCATGCTAGCGCTTTTCCTCAGCCTCTTTCTTCCCTTATCGTCACTGGCGCTCGTCAGGCCACTCACTTCACGCTCTCTCTTGCCGAGACTCGTCCTCTTTCGCATTGTTCGAAAAGCGCCAATACCTTGGTCTTCCAGTGGTATTTCGCAGGCGTAGTAGCTCTCGTCCAATGCCATACCACGCATCAAGCTGTCTTCATACCACTTCAAGCTCACCACGGTGATGCCCCATTGTTTTGCGTGCATATACTTTGCGCCTTCGGGCTTCGCAGCAATCAGATGCGTGACTTGTTTCGTCAAATCTGCACTCCATTTCGCGCCTTGCTCCTGAGACACTCTTTCCAGCTCTTTCCTCTGCACCACATCGCTGAAGCCTGTGAGACACAGTTCCAGCCCAGCGAACGTCTTCAATCTATGCTCTTCCTCAAACTTGTGCACCTCGACTTCGCCACCTTCGATCCAGGCATCGCGCACGCTTTCGACGAATTCGGGAGCCAGTACCTTAATATCGGGACGTTCTTTCGCGACGTATCGGTATTTGGGAGTAGTAATGCTGCCGACGATGAGGTGCGTCACTTCGGATGTGAGATCCAGCTTGTGGGTGGCGCCCATCTGAATGGCCATGTCGGCGAGATGTGTCTTGATCATACGTTAGCATTGCGAGCATCCACAGTGAAGATCAAAGCATTCGCAGCGTCGCTCGTACCCGAACATCTTGAGCTAGAGATGTGCAACATAGGACTACGCCCTGGAGTGGCAGTTGATCTGTCGGCGCGTTCATGTCAGCGAGAGATGTGTTACGCGGTATCATCGTGACGAGCAGAAGAATTGGCGCGTACCGAGATCGTTCTGTGCCGCCATCGCCAGCGCGGAGCAGGTGTGGTGTGGAACGCGTTGATGTGGGACAGACGAGGACGCGACTAAGTTACATAGGTGAAGGCCAAGCTTCACTAGCTCCGAACTTTATGCACCTTGTGCACGCGGGGTGTGCAACAGTGCAAGGCATAAAACTTGGAGGATGCTAGGCGCGACACACCCAATGCTGATCAACGGCATTATGCCGAACTAATGCTATCTGATCATTCCAGTTACATCGCTATCACAGCGGCATACCACTCATCAAGCATCATTTGAACACCGTCTCGATAATCTCATTCTCATCTTCCTCCTTCCTCCTTGGACCGGCGGTCATACCGCAGACGGAGCTGTGCCGATATTCCAGACCGCCGCCATTCGCCTTGTACGGTCGAGGAGCAGTTGATCGTTCAGAACTGCCCGGCATCTGCGAGCAGCTTGTGATAGTGTTCGCCAGCAATGGTGGTTTGATGCCGCGTTCTTCTCAGTCCAGCTTGTGATTTGGAACCTAGGCGCCCGAATCATGATGCATGTGTAGCCGTGTCGAGAGACTGCGTCGCGGCACTATCCATCACATCTGCCGTTGGTGCATTGTCCCTGCTCGCATCTGGCGCGCCATGTACCTTTGCCTCGTCGATGCCAAAACTAGCATGCTCAATGTGCTTTTTGTAGTAGTAACTTCCGTCCTTCGGCCTCAGTGCCGGACTGATACCCTCCATGACCGTTCTGAGTATACTGTCAATGCCAGTCTGATGTTCTGCATCTCGGTTCCAGATCTGGATCAGCATGCTATTGAATCGGACGCTGAGGCTGACCCCACAGATGTCATCCCTAAAGCTAGTTTTGTGCTGCTGGTCCGCTTGAACAGCCTCCTGTAGCTGCTCTCCAATAGCCATCATGCATATCTCTTGCCAAAACTGTGCAGCCACCGACTTGGGAACGCGGAATGTCCAACTCCCTCCTTTTGCGTTACGGGCGTCCTCCCACACTGGCTTTACACCTCTATGAAAGAGGTGAATGCTGTCGCGGAGCGCCAGGCGGGAGATATCGAAGTTGTTGAACACGGACCAGAACTGGCGCACATCGGAGATGGAAGCGAGAGACTCCAAGCGATCTTCATAGCTGGCGGCGTCTTCGGCGGGCGGTTTTGCATCTGCCACTAAGCGCTCCTGTCGATCGTGCCAAAAGTCCCAGCCATGCACTAGAGCTGGCGGAGGGGCTGCCTCGCCGATGTGTCGATTCTCTCTGTTTGCGTTCCGGTTCAGGCGAGCCCGCAGAAAGCTGGCCATTTCGGCACCGCGAGCAGGCGACGTGGTAGCCGCCTGCTCCTCCGCCTGGATGCCCGGGATGCCTGATACTTGAAGCTGCGGAGGATTGGCCATGATGGTGATTTTGCAGCGTGCAAAGGTTTGTTCGAATGAGATCCGATGGAATGAAGGAGGATCAGTGTCTGGTGTGAGCGGAAACAAAGACGGCTACGGAAGTGGAAGGTGGGTGGGCTGAGGCCGGAGAGATGTCCTTGTCGAGAGACATGTCTGGCATGGACGTGGAACAGCAGCGTGCCTATGCGTATTCAGCGACCTGGTCAATGTGCAGTGTCACCACTGTTCGCGTGGGCAGGCGCGTATCGCATGCGCGAGCGTGTGGTGCTGCAGGAGGGGCATGACGTGCGGCAGGGACAAAAAGCCAAAGCAGCCGAGGCCGCAATGTGGAAAGTTGGGCAAACCATCGTGTCTGACTCCGTTGCACCTCCTCCGTCCACGCCGCCATGGCCACCGAAGCCGTATCGACGGCGCCTGCCGCTGCCGACGACAACTCGCACATTGTGATCAGAGCAAGACACGAGACCGCAGACACGCAGACCTTCCACGTGGGCACGCGGCGGTCGATCCTCGCGCGGAAACAGGCCGATGAGGTTGTCAAGGCACTGCGGGAAGCATGGCCGGAGCACAACTTCGAGATCCACGCCATGAGTACGACGGGTGACAACAATCAAAAGACAGCCCTACACAAGTTCAATGAGAAGGCATTGTGGACGCAAGAGCTCGAGGTCTTGCTCGAAGATGGCTCGCTAGACTTGATCGTGCACAGCCTAAAGGACATGCCCACCCAGCTGCCCGTGGGCCTGAGTCTCGGCTGTGTGACTCAGCGTGAAGACGCGCGAGACGCATTGGTGCTCAAGCCCGGGCTTGTCGACAAGGTCAAAAACTTGAAAGACTTGCCGGCGGGCGCAGTCGTTGGCACGTCGAGTCTCAGGCGGACAGCGCAATTGAAGCGCTTTTACCCGCAATTACAATTCCAGGATGTTCGTGGAAACATTGGGACGCGACTGGCAAAGCTCGATGACCCCAATTCTGACTATTCAGCAATCTGCATTGCAGTTGCTGGGCTCGAGCGGCTCGGCCTGAGCCACCGCATCAGTAGCTACTTGTCCAAGGAAAACGGCGGTATGCTTCATGCTGTCGGTCAAGGTGCGCTGGGCATTGAAATCCGCTCTGACGACGAACGCACGAAACAATTGCTTTCTAAAATCGGGGATGATCGTTCATGGCGGCAGGCGCTTGTGGAACGCTCGCTCATGCGTACTCTCGAAGGAGGCTGCTCCGTGCCCATTGGAGTCGAGACCGAGTGGATCGCGAAAAACCGCATGCACGACCAGCACGCTGGAGTGGGCATAAAGCCAGCAGAGGACTATAATCAGCTCAGCGGTGAGGCGACGACTGCTGGTGGCACGAAACAGCTCGAGGTTGAGCCCAGTGACGAGTTGCTTATGCGTGCTATCGTTGTCAGTCTTGACGGCAAGGACGCTGCCGAGGTCGAAACACGGCGCAGGATTATAACGCATGAACAGGCCCACGAATTCGGGTTCGATGTCGCCAAGATGCTGGTCGAAAAAGGGGCCGACAAGATTCTCGAGCAAGTGCAGCTAAATAGAGGGATCATAAAAAGTCAGGGAGGGGCATAAGTCGCGGATACACATAACATACAGCACTACGTTGGTAGGGTGAACACCTAGCACCTCTTGATGCGTCCATTTGGCAGAATCACCATTGTTGCATCTCTCATACGCTGCGCGCCCAGCAGCCTCTTCGCATTCGGCTCTCAATAGTCTGCCCCGATAGCGCCTGGAACTGGCGAAAAGTCCACTGAACATGAGTGCGTTAATCCTCCATGGGCTTCGTCGAAGTACCGCATTAACGAGGATTCTCCGGGAAACCGATTGCCTTCGACCTCACTAGTCTTGCAATGACAGAAGGCTTATGATGTCAAGCGGCTACATGTCTCGCCTGAGCATCTCTCAAGTTTTGAGTAGGTCGTTGACTTCCCTGGATCGAAAAAATCAGCCGTGCTCCGAGGCATCGTTGGAAGGCTGCGGATATGTGGCTTCCGTTTCGTTGAAGCATGAAGTTAAGGTGGCGAACGAGACAGCAGCCCTCTAATAAAACACGCACGGAGCATGCGAACAGAACTGTGGAGGTCGCTGCCCGGAGTTGATCGCATCCCTATCGCACGAAGTGGCAGTCAGCTTTGTCGCGCGCAACTCGGCCGGTACCGAATACCTGCTGTGAGTGTACAGTAACGCACATGCACGACATGCAACCAAATCACAGCTTGTGGAGCACGCGAACATTGTAAAGGGTCCCGAGACTCCTGACAACCATTCCGCCCCGAAGACGCCGTTCAGCGGGGAGACATGGTCCGCGACTGTCCCTGCTGAAGCGCAGGCTTGGCGAACAAGCATTGTGCGCACATGTGCGTCCTGTCAATTGTGCCTGCGATGCTATCCTGCAGAGACAACGGGGCGATTATGGGATCCAGCCAAGAAGCATAGCAGCGCTTCTTCAGTGGAGAGAGCTTACGACGCCCCGGAGACGCCTTCCCTGCAGTCGATGGTTGTATACTGTGTATGTGATCTGGTGGTTGGCTGCAATAGCTTGAGTTCAGTTGTGGAATTGGTTCAAGGGCATCGCGCCCATTGCTCGTTGCTTCCATGCCCTATCAAGTCCATCCACTTCGCACAGCGGAACGAGCGGATACAAAGAGTTTACAGGCTGAGAAATCCTCCAGGTTTCCAACATCGCCATGGCTCAGTCAGCCTCCAACTCGCCATCGCCACTGCGACTGACTGCCGCCAGCTTCGAGTAACTGCCGAACTCCAGTATTGCACGGGTCTCGACCCGGATGTGGTTCTGCGTCGGTTCGCCTCTGCTCACTGAGCGTACATATGAAATGCAGCAAGCTTTGGGCGGAGGCGCACAGCCATCAGGGACGCGAAGAGACCCTCGAGTTCCACACCACGTCACTGCTCGGTTCCTGTTCCGCATGCACGACCCGTGCACCGCCTCCGCTATGCTGAGATGAACAGCCTGATTGAGGGGATCTGTTTTATAGTGGACGATGGCCATCGCGATGCGACCCCGCTCGCAACCACTGATTGACCCCGGCAAGCGAAGGTGAAGCGCGTAACTGTGCCCAAATAACAACCCCATCGACGTCTGGCATGGCTGTTGACACGCGCAAGCGCTGGCACGGGCCATTGAATGAATGTGCGCGCTTCGGCAAGTATATAAGCACCTTCTTTAAACGTGATGGCTGCCGTGGTTGCCGACAGACGCAGCACGTGGCGATCTACACGGTTTTATCGTGTCGCGTAGCGAGCGATCAGACACGTTGAGCTGGAGCGCCTCCCATTCAATAGTTGGTTCACACAACATCCTGCCTCGGAGGTCACGCCGCTTCCTGTCGATTGTTTTAGCCCTTGGAGCAAGGCGCGATCTTACTGCGAATACGCGGTATTTGAGCTATTAGCAATCAGAACTGCGACTCACGCAACTGGTCTTAATACGCGAATCGTCATTGTGAAGACATCGCAATACCCCCTTCTTTCGGCCATGAGTCTGATGTTCTGGAGCTTTCTCACGATGCGCCATCGTGATTCCCCGGTCTTTGGCGCCCTCTTATCGCTGCGTCGGACAGCCTCTTGCCCTCATTGAGCAATGCCGCATGCTGATATGTTAGCTGTCGTCCCCAGTGCCCGCGGCCCGGTGTCTCCAACCGAGCACCTCGCCGAAGCAGAGGTTTTTCCTAAAGAACAACCACATCGAGCTACGACGAAAAAGCGAAAGAGGATCCACACGGCCTGTCAATCACCGTTCGAAGATGGAGACCTCTACCCCGGCTGCAGATCTGTTGCAGGGATACTTACAACCGCGTTACAGAGACTTGCGCTAGATGATGCAATAAGCTCGTTCGTTACACAGGCCGGTCCAGGCTCCGGTGAACATGCGAGGCTGGCAGGGAGCGATCCACGGCACTAGCAAACTCTGTATTTCCGTTGGTGAAGTGAAGGAATGTGGTCATAGCTTTTGTGGGTTTCGAGGTGCTCCGTATGCATTTCCTGCTCCGGAGACACAGTGACAGTGCAAGGAGCTTGCTCCGAACGAAGGACCTTCCGGAGCACACACACTCTCTGTGCCATCGGACAGGGCGAGAAACAGCGACCAGAAGTGCTCGACGAAGACATGAGGGCGACATGGACAGCCTAGCTTAGCACCACGAATCGCTTTTCAGCCGTCATCGTAAGGTCACATGCGTAATGGGAGACCAGCAGAGAACGAACAAGCCCTTCAAAATCCTCAAACATGTACACGCGGGCCCGCAGGAAAGCGGGACTGCTAGTGACTGCCGATTTAACTAGTCACTGCGTGTACATCGGGTTGAAGAGTCCCTAGACGAGCCCATTGATGCCATACGTGCGTGTTCGATGCTACATGCGCTGCCAGTACAGAGGCATACTTATCTTCTGGTTTCAGATGGGTCTTTCCAGCCCAGCTGCCCAGTCCTTTCAGACAGCAGCAGGTTATTGCCAAGGCTCTCAGTATCACAGACGGTCATACCCCAGCAATCAACCACAGCATTGACCCCATCGTTCGGCGAGCTTGTGCGGAGACATCATTCCACGCGGACCTATGTCCATCATCGTTCCGACTTCCTCATTTGACAATCACAGACAAACCATGAGCATGGCCGAAAATGTTCCCATGGCACCCACGCCGTCCATGAGCGACAAGATGCAGCGTAAGAGAGCCGCCAGAGCAGTAGGTGATGCCGGAGTGAGTCAGAAGCTGTCTGTGCGCTGACAACAAGCAGTGCGACCAATGTCGACGACGAAAATCCCGTTGCGACGGCCAAATGAATTGTTCCGCCTGTAGGACGATTGGGTGTGGCTGCCCACGACATGGGTTCCTCGAAAGCACAGCTACTGACGTCGAGCAGGCTACAATGTTCCTTTGGACATCAAGTGAAGCAATCACGAGGTCAGTACTTCTTCGCGCAGAATATGGTCGCCATTGCTGATTTGTAGTCAGGCCCTGCCTACGTTGCGCATCTTGAAAAGAAGGTCAAAGCTCTGCAAGAGGAGCTGCGTCGATCGCCGAATCGTGCGGAGCACATGGATAAATCACAAGAAGAGCCACTTGTGCAGATATCTCCCGGCTCCAGCATCAGTCACCCATCTCCGATGAATACCAGTGCGCGGCCTTCACTTTCGTCGAAGTCTTCTGATCCGAGTTACTTCTACGCCGAGAATGCTAGATCTGGCTCCGTCAAACCCACGGATGGATGGGTGCCACCGAATGAGACGCCGGTCTACCTCGAGACGCTCACTACTGAGCCACGAGGCAAGGCTTTCGGGACTGATGTGCTTCGCCAGCTCTTCAATTATTGTAACCAGATCGCTACATCACCATATGGGTCACAGGACTCGTCAATGAAGTTGGTCCAGGCGCTAGACAACCCTCAGGCTATCGATGATGGCCCCGTAACAAGCAGTCCGCTGATGCCCGAAAAGGAAACCACCCTGAAACTGGTTGAGGTAGCCTTCAGTGAAGTATTTCACCTGTGGCCCTTTGTCGACAGGGCTCAAGTGGACCGCACCCTATTCCGATTATACAACACCAGCTTGTTTGGACAAGAAGCCAGTGACAAGGACGAACTTGCGTTGGTCTATGCTGTTCTAGCATTAGGGCAGCGATTCGATTCGACTACCCCAGCTGCAGCTGAGTTCAGGAGGGTACAAGGGCTGCAGTATTTCGAGGCAGCAAAAGACCTCGTCCCGCTAAGTGCCTGCGATCGTGATCTTGCATCTGTTCAGACAGTGCTATGCCTCGCACTGTATCTGAAAGCTGCTCCAGCGCCAGCGAAAGTCCACTCTTATGTAGCAGCAGCATCTAGCGCAGCCCTTCGGCTTGGTCTTCATGAGGACGTCGCTGGATTTCCAAAGGACGAGAGCGCGTTGCGACGCCGTGTCTGGTCCGCACTACAAGCTTTCGACATTTATACCTCAGCAGCGCTGGGCGTACCGAGTGTGACCACCGTTGAAACCTGCGAGCAAAATTCATACCCACCTCTTTCCACTGGGTCAAATTCTGAGCTGGTTGCAAGCGATGCTCATATGCAAATGCTGCGGATACTAGCGCGTGCTTTGGACAAAACTTATCGCAGCAAATCGGCTAGAAAGCCTGTTGGCATCGGCACTTTCGCCGTTGACCAGAATGCCATCAAGGAAGCTAGTGAAGAGCTCGAGACCTGGGCCCAAGGCTGCTCTGTGCTACTGCAAGCAGCAGCTGATATGACGAGGTGAGTGTCGAGCGAAGTGCAGCACTACAGAAGCGTGCGCTGACGGTCCGCAGAACACAACTTTGCCTTGCATATGCATACGATTATGCACAACTATTGTTGTATGCTCCATTCGTGCATTATCTCACGATGCCTGGAATAGACCCTTGCTCGCAACCCTACTTGATTGGAATGAAGGCAGTCCATGCGGCGTTACACGCTGTCCAGGTTGCCGAGCTCTTGCATCACAAATTGCAATTCCACGAGGCCTATTTCCTGACCATCGACGTCCTGGTATACGCTGCCGTAGTACTGCTTGTCGTCGAAAGCGGCAGCACTGAAGTACCCCTGGTCCTTGAAGCAATGCGAGCTGGACGTGCAGCAATGGAACTCTTATTGATGCTCTCACTGCAGACCGATACAGCGTCACAGTGCTGGAAAGCTCTCGCTGTACGGTCTTCTCGGATTGCTGGGAATTCCGGAAAGTCGATCGGTGCAAGTAGGACATCAACGATACCGCCTTTTCGAGAAACAGGTCTTCGGCGTGCAAAGGCGCCAGGACCCATCGCCCTACCCATGACCAGACCATCCACGCTGCATAAGGCTGACAGCGGTATGGATTGTACGGCCGATAGTCGCAGGCAAAGTCTGGTGGGTTCGTTTTCTGGTGTCTTTGAGCCGGGACAGGGCTCCTTCGACTCCAGTTTCAGCGCAGAAGACGGTGGACTGCAGCTGCGCCCTTGAATAGCTGCGATGCAAAGCGCTGGAGATGTAGCATTCTTTTGCTACGAGTGAAGATATTGGTGGCTCTGCATTCGATGCTTCGAAGAGAGAATCCCGGGAATGGCGTTGCTGGCAGCGTGGGCGGGTGCATGCTTTTTTCTCTGGAGACATTACGAATATTTGAAACGACATCGCGATTCACGTGCAACCGGGGATTTTGGACCGTAGACAATTGGGTAGAACAGTAATGCAATAATGAGCCACGACTAGCCGTTTCATTTCTCTGGGCTCAGTGTAGCAGCTCATACGCTCATAGGATTCGTAAGATGAGCTCAGTCAATGCTGAGCAGCCTCCGTCCGCGAATTGGTACCACACGCTCAAATGCATGAGTTTGCCCATATTCACGCCAGGAACGCTTTGGACACGATGAATTCGTATTAACGGAGGGCCTTGCTGGTTTCACACTCCGCATATCGTAGCTCGAAGCGATTGTGCTCTCGGCAAGCACTACTCGCCCTCATTCGCCAACCGATGTACCACAGGAACGGAGCTTGGAGGTACACTGCCGTACTCACAAATGACCATGCGAATGTACTCAGCAGGTGTGATGTCGTACATGAGGTTCAGAATCTGTAGGTTCGGAATCTCTTTCCAGTCACGCAAAGTCTTCAGCTGTGACTCGCTATCGTCATTGCCTCTTTCACCGGCGGCACCTGGACTGCCCCCAATTGCTGGCAAAAGTTCCTCGGCTGGCGCGACCTCGTTCAACACGATGCTATCGAGCGCCACTTTTCCACTGAATTTGACAGATTCACAGCAGACAATCACTGGAATATCAGCTCGATGTGCTGCCATTGCCACAGCTGCAGTGCCAATTCTTGACTGAAGGCAGCCATTGGACAGCATACTGTGAGCACCGAGGAGTACTACTGTGGCGTCTGCCACAGCCCTTGCGATACCGTGAAATGAAGTGTATTCGACTTCGACACCGGCGTGCATGAGAGAAGTGGCAAGAGTCTTGCCTTCGAAGAGAGGACGTGAGTCAATGCAAATGACGCGAAACTTTATGCCATTGGCGTGAGCGCGCAGTATGGTCTTCTCGACGATGGAGCTCTTGGCATATGTGAGCACTACCGAGCCGGGTTTGATCTGTTGGCATGCGGAGGTGGCGATGGCTTGATCAGTGACCATGATCCGCTCTTGAATGAACTTGTCGATCGAGTCACACAGGTAGTCCTTCGCCTCATGTTCTGGAGTGCTCGGATCGATCTCGACGATCAGCTTCTTGAGCCATCGAATGGCATTGCCCATGGACTCTGAAATCGGCCGACATGATTTAAGATAGTCGATTTGCGGAGAGAGATGATGTGAGTTCATGTGCCTGGCGAGTGAAGTCCCACCTGGTGTTGTGTACTCTTGGATGGCTTCCTTGAATGCATTGAGCATGCCAACGCAGCGAGCAGTGCTGCCTGCAATCTCGTAGCTGCTGATCTGAAAGCCGAGCGCAACGACTGCCGGGTGCACGTCCTTCGATGCTCCGTCGATATTATGCCTTCGCGGTTGATTGTAGAGATGGCTGAATAGCTCCACGTTCTTGCTCTCCACCTTCTTTTCCACCTTTTTCGCCACGTCTTTTGGCACACTCTGCGAGACACGGCGGGCCCGCACCGGTAGAGGACCCTGTTGTGCCCCTCCCTGCCTCTCTTGTGTGCCTTGCTTGTTCGTGCCTTTCTGCTGCTGCTGTTGTTTCGGCTTTTGTTGTTGCTGTCCTGCTGCTCTACCGCTATCGGCACTGGCCGCACCATTCACGGACGCTGGTGCTCCGCCTCCGCCAGCACCTTTGGCCTCTTTCTCTGCTGCTCGACGCGCTTGCTTTTCGGCTTTGGCTCTCTTCTTGAGCTCTGCCGGAGAGAGCTTCTCTCCTGCCCCCTCCTCAGCTGACGGGGCACCACCCGGACTGGCTGATGTGTCTGGTCTCTTTTGCTCGGACATGTTGGCGAGGTGCAGCGGCTGTCTCGAACGGATGGGGACTGTTCTCAGGCTAAGGCTCTCGAGGAAAATGTAGACGTGCAATGCTGCCCGCCGAGACTCGATGAAATTCGCGTGGGCTTCGGACAGCACGACTCGAAGATAGCCATTCCTCCTAGCAGTCGATCGCCATGTTGTCTTGCACAATTACAGAAGAACGTGGTATATTAAGATGTTTCGGTTGAGCGTGGACGTCGATATTGGGGGTTTCTCGAGGCAGAGCGCCTGTATCGGGTCCAAAATGTGCTGCGACGTTTTCGACTGCAGATGATCTCGTCGTGGCGTTCGTGATGATTGCTGGTGGCGGTATTGTGTTGTGGCAAGCTTGGGCTGGGATGGTTCAGAAAAGTAGACGCGCGAAGTGAGTGATTCATTTTCCACGGCCCACACGGGTCGGATGTGGGCGAGGCGTGAGTCAAGCGGAATTCGTGGACTTAGTCTGAGCACTTGATATGTGCATATTGTACAGACCATTCTATCGCTCTATATAATATCTGCATGACTTCGACCCATCACTAAAAGTACGCTGCCCATCCTGCAAACAGCACTGCCAAGTGCTTCTCGTCTGTAGCTTGCTGGATCAACTCATTGACAGCTGCAGCAGTGCTCAGCGTCTTCGACAACTTCTTCTCCACGATCGATAATGCCCGATCAGCTTCTCCTGCCTCCTGCTCCTTTCTCTTCGACGAATTCGCAACATTACCATTACGGCGCGAAACTTCTGATTGCGCGTCTTGCATCCTCTTGGCTCGCAGTGGGGATATCGTCCAGTTGTGCAGTGGATCGTAGCGCAGCACATTCAGTAATGTCATAATACTGTCCTTATCCTCACGTACCGCATCCAACGTGAACTCACAGCAGCGTCGGAATACCCCCTCCACACCGGTTGACCCCATTCCATCCACGATGTCGCGAGTGAGCCGAAAAGGCACGAGCTCTGGAATTGGTAAAACCCGCCCAGCCTCGAACGCGACCCCGAGATCAATGTGCACCACTTCACCTGTCTGCTCATCCAGCAGGATGTTACTGCAGTGTCGGTCTCCGAGACCAATGATATGGCCAAGGATGGATATGCTTGCTGTCGTACGTGAATACGCGGTCCGCTTTGTGAACCATTCGTCCGGGTCGTCGAAACGCTCCAGGAAGAAATGCCGCATGACGGGGTTCAGGTTAGCACAGACCTTCTGGAATGCGGCGACGCGGTCGGTCGTAGAGCCTTGTCCATTCGCGTATGCCCGCGCGATCGCCTCTCGGGCCTTGTGCGGGGCCATGTCCTTGGGATAATACGTTTTATGCGCTGGGCTCAGGAAATCATTGATGGGCATGGAATTCGGGACGAATTCGATGATGCCGGACCCGCTGGAGAGCGGAATCACTTTGTATGTGCGAAGCTTGAGATCCCTCTGTCTCGTTGCCTTGTGATTGCGTAGCATGCTGCTGACTTCATCGAACACCTGTTCCATGATGGCGTCCTGCCGCAGGTCATCGTCGCCACTCTTGTAGAGCTCGCGGTACCATTTGCCGTCAGTCGCTTGCAATTTCAGCATCTTTGGCGCGCTTAGACCACTCATGATGGATACGGTCTGATCGACCCGGGTGATGGTTGGCACATCACTATAAGACGCGCTTGGTCTCAATGGCAATGTGATGGTGGCAGGCGGTAACTTCATTGGCGGGATCTTCTGAGACACGCGCAAAGCCTGCTGGAAGCGACTGATATCGATCTTGCTGCCACCGCCCCCCGACTCCGGCTTATTTTCTGCCAATGCCTTGTACCGCGTGTCTGCTGCAAATAGTCTGTCAGCAATGCTGCCGCTCTTTTCATTCTTGCTAATTTCAATGTGGATTGACTTGGCGGCACGGTAGCGAGAAGCAGTCGCAGGATCTGTGGCCGTATGCATTGATCGAGGCGCGAAGAGATGGTGCAAACTATGCCAGGGGTGTTCAACAAAGATACGTCGCAGCAGTTCCGCTAGGGCTTGCTGAAACGGTGTCTTCGAATCATCCAAGCGAGACATTAGCTGGTTCATCAATCTGACGAACTTCCAGCTTGGTACCTGGGGCAGGTATTTAAGCACTGTGGCGTCCGGACCTTGGTCGACACCGTCAGTATTTTCGAGCCAGAGCGCGAAGAATCGCAACACGCAGATGTCGTGATCCTCAGAAGCCGCAAGCGCCTGCAGATAGTTCTGCAGACTCAAATTGACATAATCGCTCTGAGTCTTCCTCAATCGCTTTTCTTCCGCAGTATCAAGTTCGAGCCATGTCTGTGCTTGATGCAAGCTTCTGCTCATCTGATGTCGCTCGGGCTGCGTTTTCTTGCCTGTCTGCAAAGCTTGCCTATAGGCTTCGACCTCTTCCTCCTTGCTCTGGCGCAGTTTCGTGACGCGGTTCAGGTTTTCGATGGTGCTGGGATTTTGCAATTCGTGATCACAGAACTTGGCGAATTCGTAGTGTACTTGACTGATTTCTGATCGATCTTTGGTCCTGGAGACAGCGTTCAACGCGGGCTTCAGATATTTGCTTAGAATCTGCTCAGGTTTCTCCAGACGAGCTTCGGCAGACTCGTGCGCTAGCTGCGCAAGAAGACCAGCGCGCCCAACGGCAATGTCTTGACCCCCGAGCTCGACGCTTGGCTGACTGAGACTTGAGAGCATTTTGACTGACATAGTAGCTTCTCCCGCATCCCACAGAACGGAAGCAGTCTCCAACTTTACGGCGCTTTCCACCATGATGGCGGCTCCACAGGTCTCAATCATGTCGCTCATGGTCGTTGTTGCGGTGAGTGCCTCCTGTAACTTGGAATGCTCTCGAGAAAGGCGCGAAAATGCCAATAGCGCTTCGATTTCAAGTATGCGGCATTTCTTTAGCGTTACATGCATGCTCTGTTGCAAACGCACATTTTGGCTGAGCACGCCAAAGAGCGTGTGCCTGCCCGACAGAAACACCTTGACGTCTTCGAACTTGGCTAAACGCATCCAAGCATGTCGATGAGCGAAGACTTCCCAGCGCTTTTCGAGATCTGCGTCTGCAACAGCGGTTGTAATCTCGCTGATCTCCGTCAGAGCTGCGAAATTGGCGTACCAGGTAGGCGATGGGATCGATGCTCGATTTTGTCGGATGTCACGCTTCACAAAATCGAACAACGCGGTTCTTGTTTTGTCGAGGACTTGCGTGGCGTCGCTCACTCTACTGAGGTCCTGCAGCACGCTAAAAGCTGCTGAGGACTCGCTGTGTCCTTCGGGTGGCGTGATGTCCCATTGCTGCAGACTTTGCGCTGCTTTCAACATCTGCTCTTGGCATCTTGATGTGTTCCCTACGCCTTGCGCGACCAAGGCGAATGCTAAACTGTTAAAGTTAAGGCTCGAGAGCGACTGTATCATGCCGACGGCATCATGTTCAGCGAGTCGATGAGTAGAACGCATGTGGCTGTCCATTTGCGCGGAGCGGAGCATCATGCTTCGGAAGCCATCTCCCTCATGATCCAGTCGCTCGAGCACTGCACTCAGCGATGCTTCCTGTGTGACGCCGTAAAACGAGTCAGGCTCCTCCATTTGTTTGTACACGGACAACAGAAGTTCAGGCGGAGGTCGAGATAGAGCTGGATCTTGAGATGAGGAAATCCTCCTCGAATTCCTGCGGCTTTCCTGGACAGCTGGAAGACATGTGGATTCAGCCAGCAGTAGCGCAGCTGCGGGCATGGCACTTCTAGCTGCTGCACGAACAGCAACCATGTAATCTATGTTCAGCCAATGAACGCGGTCTGCACGTGTGGCCTCTCCAGGAAACGGTTGACTTCGCAGATACAGCAGGACGCGCAAGAGAAACTGTTGCTTGGGTGAGACGTCCTCGTCATCGACACACAAGTGATCGTTTACAGCTTGCGCCAGTAGCGGCGCAATCGTGGCGTGCTCGTTGGCCAGCAAGACGTGTATTATTTGAGGAAGCAGTTCTACCGCAAGCCCGCGGACATTTTGGAACAGCGCCACGAGGGAAGAGATGATGGGATCTCCAGCAGCCCATGAGGACAAGACGCACGCTAGCTCTGTTGCCCAGACCTCAAGACTCGTCTCGCGGGACAATGTCATTGCCTTCTGTAGGAGGTTGGTGTCTGGTCTTCTATGGAATCGGTCCATGACAGCCAGCGTCGGCTCATACCCGTACGGTCCCCCGTAGATTGCAGAAAAGATGGATTCAGGAGTCATCTCTTGAAACCGTATGGCTCCTTCCGTGTCTGAGCCATGAGCAAAGGTATCTTGCATCCTGCGTAGGGTATACTCTGCAAGACCAGCCTCTGAACGCTCTTGAGAATAGGCCAGGCGAGCCACCCTTGCCACCAGGATAGTGTGCGAAGCACGCAAGGCGTTTTCGGCATCCAGTGTTCTCATCAACGTCTTTCCGGAGACTGACGGAACAGGTCGTGCTCCAGTTGCAGCATAAGCACGTCCCAACGAAGTAGCTGCCCACACGGTGAATGACGTGCTGAGCGATTCAATCTGCAAAATCTCCCAGATTTCCTGGGAATATCGTGTTGCCTGTGAGTCATCGCCCAGAACATCTGATGCTGTTGTCGGCGGCACGACGAAATCCTCTGCAATCACCTGTAAAGCTTCGATCGTATCATCGCGGGAACAGAGTGGGTCGTCCGCACTCCATTGATCCAGCAGAAACAGTAGGAGGGAGCTTTCGGCGCTCTCGGCGTTGGCGTTTCCAGGCAGCTTGACGTGCGCTAGCGCTTCGATGAGTCCTGAATATGCGCTGCACTGAGTGTCCCGTGTCAATTGTGACAAGTAGCTTACAAGCCATGTCTGGAACTGCCCCATAATCCTCACAGTCTCGGAATGATGGCTTTCTTGAGTGGTGCTATCATGTTTGCCTCGAGAGTGCTTCCTCATCTGCAGAATAAGGAGTATGACTGCGCCCGTGGTGAAGCGAAGGGCTGAACGAAGGTACTCGCGACTTCTGTCGAATAGGTATTGCAGTAACCCGATTGTGTCGTTAGCGCAGGCGCTGTCACTTACAAACGGTCTGAGAGAATGGATCAGCATCTCCGGACCAAAGCCATCAAGCGCGGTCGTTCCGGCAAGAGCGACCGCTATCATGACTCGTCGAAGGATTCGACAACACTGCAAAGACCCCAATGACATATCCACGGCATCTAGCAGCATGCGAGCGGTGAGGACGAACGATGAAGCATCCCACATGCCAAGTGGGGAAGTGTTGACACGTTTGCACAGCCTGATCAATTGGTCCAGCAGATAGTGTCCAGTGAATGAAGGCTCCAGCGCGGGCGGCAATTCCTCATTTTTCCGAGTGTACT
The DNA here is from genome assembly GCA_029490675.1 of Cercospora nicotianae. NCBI lineage: Eukaryota > Fungi > Ascomycota > Dothideomycetes > Mycosphaerellales > Mycosphaerellaceae > Cercospora > Cercospora nicotianae. The sequence goes on along the minus strand of JANQAT010000006.1, from coordinate 2,414,349 downwards.
TCATCATCTCGGCGAGGGCTTCCGCTGTTTCAGTGTACCCATCATGCTTGGCCAGCCATTTGTCTTGCTGTGCGTCCTGCTCTGTAGAAAGCAAGATGTAGCCAACGATCGTGGGCAGGTGTCGACTGATCAGGTTTTTGTGCTGATCCTTGCCACCCACGCTGTCCCGCAGGCGATGTTCGAGGTGATTTGGATCTTGCCCTTCTAGAGGCTTGCTCACGACGTCTTTAGCCAGGCAGTACGCCACACATTTGCCGTAAGATTGTCTGACAGCATCACGTGGCATCAACTTCAAGGCTTTCTGCATAACCTCCAGCCCAGCTTCGTCGCCTCTGAGCACCAGCTGCGCCATGATCTCGGATCGATGACGCCGCAAGAGGTCGTGTAGGGAGGCATAGTGAAACGTTTCCCAAGGAAGTCCAGAGATGGCATTACCATTCTCCAGCCAGGTATGTAGCAGTTGAGGTGCGAAGAGCGAGAACAGCTTTTGAGGATTTTGTAAAGGTAGCGAGGATGCTAATTCTTGGATGCATTGGCGGGCATGGGCAACGCAACCATTGACTCGCCCAGCAGTCTCGAATATGAGCCAAGTGCAGGATCGCAGGAGCGATCGCCAGCTTGACCCGAGTTTCGACAAGTGAAGTAATCGTAAGGCCATGCCTTCTGGCCAATCCAAATTGGTGGGCAGATTTCCCGCAAGGTCGTCGAACATACGGGCATGCTCCGAGAGCACTAGCCTGCCAAACAGAGTTGGGATCTGATCAGCAAGCTTGTACTGCACCGCGATGGGTAGTTTACCGAGGAGTTTGAAACAACAGCTTCGCGGAGTGCCGGCATCGCTGTCGCGGCCATAATCCGACCTTAGCTGGCAAAGTTGTACAAGTAACTGCGCCAACCTCCTCTGCACGCTAGGGGAAAAGATGTCATCAGTAAGCGCGTATTCGGCAAACCAATCGTAGGTGTCAAGACCTAGACCGAAAAGGTCGCGCTCGCCACTATCTGTCCAGATGTCGATCAAGCTTTGCATGAGGTCGAGCACGCAGCCCAGCGCAACCTCTGAAGCACGGTAGGCACACTTGCGTGTCAATTCCTCCATGAGGTATTCCAGAAGGCGTTTGGTGTCTTCCGCAGTCAGCGGGATACCTACGCCTGGAAGGTTGGCGATCATGTCGCGGCACGAGAGAAGCTCTTCGTCGCTGAGAGATAGAAGGAAGTCTACAACGGCTTCCGAGGCTGATGTGATGCTGACAACTCCTCCCGCGCCTCCTTGCAGGGTGATTACAGTAATGCAGTAAAGATGCACGTTCAGCCTGAGCGCCGTGCTGCTGTACGATACGTCGTCATTGCTCAGTAATTCACATTTGCTCTGCAAGATATTGCTGCCACGACTCTGCTGGGATTCGGCCGCGTCGTCGAAGTCCATCGCGTCTTCATCAAGTGTGTCATCGCTGTTGACATATCTCTTGTTCAGCCCGGTAGCGAGAGCATGGCATACTGCTCCCTCACAAAGTCGCTGTTGCCCAGCGACGGCCGCATCGAATGAATGGGCGGGTAGTTTCGAGCATGCTGCAGATAAAGTGGAAACGAAGGACAGCATGTGCTCCGCTTCGCAGCGATCTGAGGCAACGAAGGCGCTCAACGTGTTAAGCATGTCGTTCGCCAGTTTCTGCAGCTGTCCCAATTTTCGAGTATCCCTGAAAGTCATACACCTGGAAATACACTCGGCGGTCAACGACGCTTTGCAGAGCATGGTAACAGCATCATTACTAGGAGGCCGGGCGCGATCGTGCACTAGGTCCTTCCACGACTGCTGACACAGACCCAACTCCGCAATGTTGTGATTGAGTATCAGAGACTCGGTCGATATTCGCGATGAGTGGGTAGGCGTAAGCGGAAGCAAAGCGAACTTCTTCATCATGTCGCTCAGGACAGGCTTGGTAGCTGTTTCAAGCAGGAGGTACGCAATGGCCGCCTCGTCGTCCATGCAAGATAACCACGCTCGGGCACAGAGGTCCCAAATAGGTGGTGCACCAACATGCAAATGGTGCAAGGCTTGACCAAGGCACGTCGAAGTGAGAATTAGGATATCCGAAGCTTCGTATGATGCGGCGTTCATCGTAGTCGGCTTGTCTTCGAGCTTGCTTGGCTTGAAGTTTTGGGACAGCCAACTCACGATGCTCTCGGATGTAGCGGTTGCCATCGTGGGGTTCTGTTGCTGCGATGTCCTCATCAAGATGGTGAGCAAAAGCATGACGGCATCTGACAACTGGCTCGGGCCGCCCAATTCCATTGTATGGGTGATAACGTGGACGAAGTCTAAGCATTGCGCCTGTGACGTGAGTTGTGAGGCGAGCAATACAGACAGAGTGTAAGCCGCAGCGCGGCAAGTGGAGTTGTTGCCCAGTGCGCGCACACCTAACTGCCATATTGTGTTCCATGGATCCGTCAGATTAGAGCTTGATGCACAAGGCTGCGCAGCACAGCTGGCAGCCGCGAGGAATGCCCATGAGCATATGCTGGTGTTGTCCTCGCTGCAGTTGATCAAGAGGCTGTTCATGACCTTCTGGAGCTGTTGACTCGAGAACCGCAGCTGCTGAGCGAGAAACGCCATTGTTTGGAGAGCACAGATTCGCTCTTGTGTCGTACCTCGATTTGTTGTTTCCACAAGCGAGCTCAGCGGGTCTGTAAGTCGCAATCGCTTCTTCGGACGGAGATCTATCTCGTCTTCGTCTTCGCCGCGGTCCGCCTCGTCGTCAGCATTGGGTGTCTTATGCTGCTCTGCATCGATCAAATTTCTGCGGAGAAAAGCAAGTATATTCACAAGCACCCAGTTCAACTCTGCTCGTGCGCCGGTGGGCCGCAGTGAAAAGAGCGCAGTGGCGACTTGTCCCTTTCGTAAAGGGCCGTTATTGATTTCGAGACGCAAATCTTCGAGTAGCAATCCGTTTCTGTCGTGTCTGATCGAATACTCGGTCTCCAAGGTGTGCAGGAGGCCAGTCAGTTCGGGTAGCATGGTCACACGTTCCTCACCTTGCATCGCATGCGAGATGTACGGTCGAAGGAAAAGAACCGTTATGAGCATTTGACCAAGGGCTGGAGACTTGGCGGACCAAAATTGCTTGACAAGGCGAAGGAGCTGGCTCGTAGCTTTCTGCGTGGCTCGGATACCTTCTGTCCTCGTCCACGATAAAATATTGTTGATGGCTCCGAATGCATCAAGGTGTGCTCGTTCTCGAGAGAGGGTGGATGTCTTGAGCGCATTGATGATTGTCCACAGGTGATCGATTCCTGATGACAGTCTTGGTGCATTCGGCGCTACGGTCAACAATCGGAGGCAGCCGACCATCTCTTCTGCAACCGGCTTTATGATCGATCGCTTGCTCTGCGAGCCCACGGAGTCGCGAATGGTAGAACGGGAAGATAGGTGGCTCAGGCCGTAGCCCGTGCCTCCTCCCATTGAAGAGGTATCATCATTTGAGACTTCTTGCTGGGCCTGTGAGATCACTGCACTGCAGAACCTGGCCAGCTTGTCCCAGTGCCCGGCGTTCATTTGTTCCACGTGCGGCTGATAGCTGAGTACCGCGCGCAAGGTCTTGGCATAGTCCAGAGCCAGCGGCTCACACAAGCTCCCGTTCGTCATGAACAAGCATCCTGTCACATGATCTAGTACGGCTCTGATGGTCTTGAGTTGGAGCACACGTACACCAGCCTCGACCGACTGGCGCAATCCGCCAGCGATGTCAGAGAGACGATTCGTTGCACTGGTACGGCTGTTTGCGGTCTTCGCATTGAGTAGTGAGTTCTGTCCATCTAGGGCAACTTTGAAAAGAACCTCGAAGATACGGTGAAAGTCGCGGTCAAGAAGATGTCGGAGCCGGCTACTGTCTTTGTTGTGGCGAAAGATGTGCTTGAGGTCGTCCAAGCCCTGTCGACGGTCGGCGGCCTTGCTCGCCTCGATGAGATCTAAACGGTCAGCTGACGACCGGGTTTCAGGTGGATGAACGCGTACCGAGAGCAGACTGCAAATTCACCTGAGCCATCTTGATGATTGCAAGCGCTCGTAAAAAGCACAGAGCTTATCGGCGCGTGAAGGCATCGAGCTTCGCGAATACGTTCGGCCAAAGCGAGCTCGAAGGCAAACTGGAGCAGTGATGGAACATTGGTCGAGGCCGACTTCAAAGTGAGATGTATGTGTCAGCGGTGAACCGATCCGTGACTCTTCTAGCAAGCTCGAGTTGCATTGTCGGTGTTTCGCACGTGAGTGGCGCGAGAGTGGTCAGTGAAGTGTTTGGCTGACTGGGGTGAAGTACGGAGTGCCAAGACAAACGCGTGTGGAAGTCGCGACTTCTCTTCTCTTCTCCCCAGCTCAAGCGGAAAAGTTACTGCTGCTAGATGCGAACCGGCCACTTTGCAGCAGCGTGCTTACATCAACCATGGCGGCCGAAGACCCGCTGTTGCGCTTGCAGATCCTGCAGCGAGACCTCGTTGCGGCGACCGACTCGCAATTGAGGAACATTACGCGCCTTTCGGACCAGCTTGACGCCAGCGTCAAGGATCTGGAGAACTTGCTGAAGCGCACGAGGAAGAATGACACCAGTCGCAACATCATCAAGCCGACGACCAGTCCCCCGACCGATACGATCACCGTCGACGATGCCGAATACCGTGTGCGAGAAGAATTCCGAGACGCGGCTATTGCTGTCGCCAACGAGCTCGATCTCGACGAGGTCGAGGCGGCGAAGCTCTGCATACAGGCCCAGATAGACGGCAGCGCGCCTGATGCGTCCTTGCCTTTACGTGCCATGGTTCGATTCCACGAGCAGCGTGCAACATTACTGGACTGTATGCGGCTGTTGTTGCAACTGGGCATTGACACAGATGCCGCGCCCGATGAGGAACAGACGGAAGCCTTTCGAGAAGTGGGAAAGAAGATAGTGGAAGGGAGAGGGCAGAAAGGCAATGAGGAGAAGCGGCCAGATCCCTCCGCATACTGGCGTACCTGCGTTGATGGGCTGGGTGACATCGAGAACTTCATCAGGAAAATGGCTGATGACCGGGAGCGACTTGCCGTTACAGAGCTGAGTGCATCGCCCGACAGGAACGAGGCTCTCCGCGCACAGCGATATCTGTTGACACGACAGCATGAGTTCCTGGCTGCCATCATGTCGTACTTGATACGGGGCAATTTCGTGCAGCCGGAGGACTATCGCATTTTTTTGAGCAAGGCTTCGACTTTGGAGACAGAGGTCGACATCACGATTCATTATCTTCCCATCTTGATCAGTGGCGCATCGCACATCGGTTCTGAAGGTGCTACCAGTACAGAAGTTGCTCGCGAGTTGCACAAACTGTTCGCCCCAGGAAACACGCAATTGCAATGGAAGCAGCCGATGCTCAGGGCAGCGGCAACCGTATGCTGGCTCGCTGAGTACAGCTCCAGGTTTATGGGCAACTCACATTCAGCAAATCAAAGCTCCGCCACCCTTAAGGCCGAGGAAGAAGCCCGCACCAAGCTTTTCTTCGACTCTTTGAACGATAAGGCGTTTCATTTCATACTGGCTGCTGCCGCCTTCCTGAAGCCGGTAGCCTGGTACGATCCCTCGCGCACAGGAATCGTCGATTTCTTGGTCGATGGGGCAGTGAGCGTGGTGGAAATGCCTCGGGCTTCGAACGATTTTTCGGTGCTGACTATGCGCGAGCTGCAGGCATTCGCCGATGCTTTCGTGACCAACATGCCTGACTGTCTTCGTAAGTTGAAGCTTGACGAGGATGAGATGAGGCGAACTCTACTATCGCAGTCTGGCAATGGACAAGCGCATTCTGAACTTGATCTGGAGCGTTTCATGGTCATAATGGCCTGCGCATATCAGGACGACGCGGAGGCTGCGCACGACTTCTGGGCCGACAAAGAGAGCAACCTCTATGGTTTCCTCAGATGGGTTTCTGTGCGACTGCCGACCCCTCGAGTGGCAGCATTCTGTCAACTGTTGAGGTCCATCGCATGCGATGACAAATCTGCCGATCAGGCTCATCGCTTTTTACTTGAAGACGCGGGCATGGTCTCAGGAAAGCTTCGCAAGACATATGCAGTCAGCTGGACTCAGATCTTCAGTGAGCTTGAGCTATATTCAACCGGCCTCAAAAACCGACCAGCTGCCGTATCTGCCCCTGGCCAAGAGCGCACGCCTGTGGAAGACAACTTCGAGGAACCTGAAACGGGCATCATGCTGGACTCGTATCTCAGCCTCGCCTCGCACATATGTCGCTCTAGTCCAGAAGCAAGGAACTGGCTGCTAAAGGACCAACCGTTCCATCTTGGCGAGGTGATGTTCCAGCTGGCCCGAACTGCTACCATTGCGCGTGTGCGAGCGTGCTGCTTGGACTTGCTAGCGGCATTGCTCACGGACAAGGTTTTGGAAGTCCGCAATGGCATGTGGGTGCTTTTAGACAGCTGGATTGCAAGTGCTGGTCTAGATGGGTCGCACCTCCCGCGAACACAGCCGCGTATTCAATACCCAGCCAAGCAATACTTGCAGGCCTATGCCAATAACGCAGAAGCAGGCGCTGCCCTTTTGGCACTTCTGAATGCATTGGTATCTCCCTTTTCAACTCAGGCTGACATGCCAATCGACAACCTGCCATTTCCGGAAAACCTCGGATCACCACATCGACACGCCGGAATCGAAATCTATGTTGATTTTGTCATGGACGCTGTCTTGGCTCGCAAAGTACCACGCATGCCGGCCGAAGGTGAGCTCAGCCTGTTGACTTTTGTTCGAAATGAGTGTTTGCATTTCACTCAACAGTGTCTCTCAAGCTTCAACGAGGATTTGGTACTTCTGGCCAACACGACGAGTGTTGCGGTCGAGTCAGCCATGGAGACGAAGTCATTGGCTACATATGCTCGATTGCATCCATTCGCTCGAGTGATGGAGTGGCTATTCGACAAAAATGTCATTGCATCGGTCTTTGCAGCTGCCCAACAGAACTTGGACACCTTGGATCACGCCGAACCGACTTCCCCATTGTTCGAGCCACTGTCAAAGCAATACAAATTCTGAATCTGGCTTGGAAAATGCAGCCAACATACTTCGACATTGTTCGCCCTATCGTCGCAGGACAGAACACAACGACACAGCGGGTCACTAGCTCAACACTTTCTTCAATCGACGATGCATTTCTCACGCACCTCGATGCTGTGATTGACATTGCTCACTTCACCTCAAGCAAGCATCCCGAACTCAGTCTTGAGTCCACGGCGCTGTTACAGAGAATCGCATCCTCACGAAAGATGTGTGAGAGTCGCGAGCCTGGTATGGCGCGGTCAACTGGCAGTAATCGTCTCATCGGGCTGCTGGCTCCACTGAGCGAAGATTTGACTCTCAGTCTGCAAGCCAACTTTCACCTCCTCGAATGGGATTTGGAGACTGAGGACATTCCGCCTAAGATGATCAAAGCGAAATCGTTGCTTGACTCTTTACGCGCAAGTCTGGATGCCGCGAACGGCAAGCCTTGTCTCGCGCATTGTCTGCTTGGCTTCCAGTGTTACGAACGGACTGTGGGCGTTGCGGATCATAGTGCTTTTGGGTCTTCAAAGGCATTGTTCCATGCCATTGCCAGATGCGCCGTCGAGATGCCCGTGATCAGTGGGCCATCAGGTTATAGGTCGTGGCTGCTGAGCGTGAAGCGTGGATGTCTCGAACTGCTGTTGAGGTTGGCGACGTCCACGCTGACTGAGCGCATCGTTCAGCCGGAGTTGCGTTCGATGGATTTCTTGGCCGCACTGTCAAGATCACAAGCACCAGCCTCTACTCATCCATGTTGGGATGGCAAGACGACTCTCGAACCAAGCGCTTTGTTGGACTCATCCGCTACAGCTATCCGCGACTTCATGCACACTCGAGGGTCATTCTTTGAATATGCTGCGTTCGATCTACGGGCAGCTGTAGAACAAGGAGCGTTCTCCTCGCAAGAGAGGATCGTGAGCAGCATGCTAGGGTCCATCAGATTGAGCAACGGTGAAGAGCTGCCCACATCATCCATCTTCGAGCTGTTTGATTTCTTCGACGTGGAGACTGTACCTGCTCTGGAGCCAAATTACACCCAGTGCACGGTATTTGGCGACATCGATCTCTCAAGCTGTACCAAGGACGATCGAGAGACAGTAGTGGCATTCGATCTCAACCTCGCGCACCAATTACTGATTCTTCGAAAGCGTGAATTGAAAGAAAATGGGACGCTTAAGGAAGCTGCCGACTTCGACAAAGCGTCCGATGAGATATCGGCCATTCTTGCTTCGCTCACCAGCCAGAATAATTGGAGAGCGATACATGCAGCACGTGTTGCTGCGCTAGAAAGCTGGACCGAGCTGCTGTCGCTCATTGTTACCAAAGGTGGTTTGGATGACACTGCGATCGTACCACTGTCATTGCAAGGTTTGCTTCTCGTGTTGCCCAAGTACGAGAAGAGTCTTGCGGACGACATGGAAGCAGCTGGACTACTGGCCAAGCTTACCTTGACTTTCACGATTGCGATCAGTCCGGCTTCTCGCGATTCGTCCCAGCAAACTGCGAACGTGGCGAATGAGCGCTTGCTTACAATATTCCGGATCTCACTCAAAGTGCTCACGGACAGCAGCACAGATCCGGCTCTACGCGATGTAGCGTACCGAACAAGTTGCACAATTCTTGCGAACCTTTCAGCGTCGACCACGTCAACGAACGCAAAGCAGCTCTACCAACTAGCGCAGAATGCAGGCGATCGGCTGCTTACTGTCGTTACTGAGGATGCATTCTCCGGACGCGGAGTTACACGCGTATCCGCACTCTTGTTCCTGGACAGCATGGTATCACTGCACCAAGGCCTCAAACTGAACACGCCTTTGCTCAGGGCCTTGCTCAAACTGAACTTCATTCCAGTTTTGATCGATATGAGCATTGGCAGTGTCTCCGCTGCATTTCATGCACAAGAAGAGGTGGTCACGACCCTTGCATATTTCCACACGGCGTTAGCACTCATGTTGCGACTATGTCAGACACCGGATGGCACACAATTGGTTCTTAATTCTGGATTCTTCGGTGCTGTAGACGACAGCAAATTGTTCAGCACGGATCCCGACATTGGCTTGGATATCGACAATCCCGCAGCACTGGAAGAGTTCTACTCGATACTGACAGATATATTGCGTGTCATCGTTGCTGCCGTGGTCAGCAAAGGCTCGCAACCTGGAACAGCGTTTTTGCAACAGCATCGCTATACTGTGCAAGCAATCTTCAAGCAGGCGTCTCGCGGGCATGCGGTCAAGGTGGCAAATGAGCTGAGCAGACTGATCCTCGCGACGGATTTCCTGGAGGTAAGCAGTTCTGATCTACACTACCATTTATCGGTCACTGATAAGTCTCTAGGAAGACGAAGCTGCCACTGGAGGGGCATCGAGGAACGGCTTTACGTAGACACAAAATACTGCGCAATGGAGCCCATGTCTGGAACACACCACTTTCACAATCAGTCGACTGCGATGTGACGGTGGACAGTATCTTTGACATCCGCCGGCAATTGCATGTCTGTACAGTCGGTCGACACTTTCGGTCGCGTATCATCTACAAGCTCAAGTGACAAGCAGGATCGCGCTGCCCAGTTGTCTCCTCAGGTCCTCTTTGTCCACATCGTGCGTGTCCTCGACCTCGCCCCACTGCTCCGTTTGGTGCAATACTTCCAGCGAGCTCGCCTCTTCCGCGTGTTCTATCCCAAACTTCACCTTTTCCGGCGCCTCTTGTACATGCTTCCACTCGGTACTCCATTCCACCAGCAATCGCACCGCTATCGTCAAGCTCTTTGTTGCTAATATTGCTCGTTCTAGAGCCGCAAGATCGAATGCTGTGAGGCCCGACACCCAACCACGAACCACTTGCGTGGTCATCTCGGGTTGTGAAATGGGCATGATGCTGTCCTCACTCAGCACAGGCACGATCTCCACTCCGGGGAAGATGTGCGTTGTTAAGAAGGCGATGATCGGTTCGGCGATGGCTTTTTGGCGTGCGCGGAGGTTCCTGGACGATTGATTCATGGGGTCGTGTCGATTGTTCTCGGGTGCCCAGCAGAGAAGGGTGTCGGTCGCGAAGTAACGCATGGCCATCTTGACGATGTTGTCCCGTATCTGTTTATTCCCAGCGCTATCGGCAGTCTCCACATCAATCGCTCGGGATGTGAGCGAGGTCAAGGGGATGTAGTGCTGCTTCAATGCCTGCTGTGCCGACACGAGCTGGTCCCATTCCAGGGCAATGGCAGCTGCAAGCGCACGCTTGCTTTTGGGCAATGTCAAAATCTCCTTCGTGGCAGTCCGCACGGGACGTGAATCCAACATGATTTGCAATCGTCCATCTGCAGTTTCCTGAACGGCCACATTTTTCCAGAAGCGCTTCTGCAGTGCAGATCCAGGCTTTGCTGGGTCGGGCTTGCTCTTCTGACCTTGCTTCAGTAGCTGCGCTTGTTCCCTCTTCCGCGCCAATTGACTTTCTGGATGGGTTGGCGAGACTTCAGGCGCTGATGGGGGAGGACCGGGCACGGTTGGGTGTGCAACGGGCGTGGCAGATTTGGTGGACGTCGTGTGCAGCAGACATCGCCGACAGATGGATTGCTGGCTTTTCTGGTGTCGCGCGATGGACCGCGCGGCCCTCAATGATGCGCGCGAAAATAAAATCTCCATGGTGTACGTTCTGGCTCGAAGTGCAGTCAATGCTATCGACAGACAAGCACGCAGCTCGGCAGTCGGAGCGGACCCCCGACTCGCTGCACAACTGAGTTTCACTCGGGTTGGTGCCAAGTTCAGCCGCAAAGCACAGCTTCCACATTATTGTGATGCAATTATGCAGAGCAGAGCCCAACACGCCGCCTGTACCTGTGCTCGCCTTGTGGAACACTAGTCTGCGCCTACGGCCGTCAGAGATCGAGGCTCCCGTACGACCCCATGTATTTACGTTGGTATAGATGGCCTGATGATACGGGCGATGGGAGGCAGCATGAGAGCTGAGATGCACATTTATGTAATCCTGCAGCACTAACTAACTTCGTCTACTGGCGCTCTTCACGCAGCAGCCGCCTGTCACTGCTATGTTCAGCCCGTCTCCCATTGTACCAAATCTCGAGCTGCAGCCGAAGTTCACGCTGTGTGCTTGTCGCCCTGCCCTGGCATCCCTGTCGCCGCCACGCATTCTCCAGCTCGCTCGCCGTCACCAGCACTGGGGTCGGAGCTACCGCAGTGAAGGGCTAAGTAGTCTGCCTGGCCTAGCCTCTCGCGTCGATCTACTGCTGCTGTTGTCATACGCACCACACGCCTGACCCTCTCCGCTCCCCGTCCACCGCCTCCGCCCTCCGCCACCGATCCAGGCGCGGCCGCGACTATGTGCATTGCTTGGCCCCGCTGACCGCGACGCACGAGAGACGCTGCGGGCGAACAGAAGGGCGTTTGCGGGGATCCGGGAACGTGGAGCACAGCGCGACGTCAAGCGAGCCGTCGTGAACTGCACATGTGAAACAATGCAGCGCCATGAGGCCACCTCCCACCACCAGCCGCCGCCGCCTCCACCACCGCCCTCCTCCAACGCGAAGCAGACGCTGCCGCCGCCGCAGCAGCAACACCACCAACCGAAAGCTCTCCGCTTCGTCACCAACTACGGAGCACCTCATCCCAAACGGTACGTACAGCCAGCCACGCCGACCGTGTCAACCAGTTGCAAACTGATCGTGGACCTGCAGACGGCGCATAGGAGCAGCCTGTCTAACATGTCGAAAACGAAAGACTGCCTGCTCGGGCGAGCGACCCACGTGTGAGACGTGCAAGCAGAATAAGCTGGAATGTGCCGGTTACTCCGAGAGCACGGCGACGCCAGCGCACAATCGAAGCAATTCGGAAACGAACACCAGGCGGCCATCGCAACAGAATACTGCGAGCAAGGGCCAAGGAAGTGCACAGTCTCAACCCAAGGTCGCACGGACGCCAGATGAGAAACCTCCGCTGCAGGAGCAAGCTCCCAACGACCTGAGTCGGACTCTGTCCGGTGGGCAGTCACCTCACACTTCCAGTGAGAAGAAGCCGCCGTCGTCCGACGACCTCCAGAGAAGCGAAAATGCCAAGGCTTCGTTGCTCTCCACGCCTCGAAATCGCGTTCCCATGATGCCGTATTTCCGCTGGCTTGGCCCTACTGCGATCATGCCAGGATTCAAGCAAATGGTCGTTAAGTTGAAGAGAAGCGACACCAATGATGGCATGCGAACGTCGACGGACGGCGGCGTGCGATCACCATCTTTGAATGACCCACGCTCCAGTGAGAGGAATACGACTTCCATATACTCCGCGACCCCTGCTGCGGTAGAGTCGGATGCCCGAACACCGTTGACACTACCATTTTACGACACTTCGCCGATGCCTCCGAGTGAGCTCATCACGCATCTTGTGAATACTTTCTTCACTCACTTGGGGTGCAACTATCCCTTTCTCCAACGGGACCGGTTCATCGAAGACCTTGAGGAGAAGCAAGTGGACCCTGTTCTCGTCGATGCTGTGTGCGCATTAGCTGCGCGTTTTTCTACGCACTCGTTGTTGACTCAATCCCAACCAGATGGTGAGAAGACTGGTCCTGCAGAATATGGTCATGCTTTCGCGCAGCGTGCGAAGGCTGCACTGACAGATACATTCCCCTGTCCAAGCGTTGCAGCAGCCCAAGCAGCACTTCTTCTTGCTTACAACGAGTTCGGCGAGCAACGTGATAGCGGCCTTTGGATGTATTTGGGAATTTCAATTCGCCTGGCCCAGGATCTAGGTTTGCACAAGTTAGAAGGCCTGAAGTATGTGGGTAGAGATGGACCGACCCCTCGGATGGTGAAGTCTGAGCAGCGAAACTCGAAATCTGCTGCGACACCGGCGACCAGCGGACCCGTCAGAACTCCGTCAACCAACGAATCGATTCAATCCCCAGAGGAGCGCCGAAATAGGGAAGATGCGCGATCTGTGGAGCAAGAACGTGTCGACACCTTCTGGGCGATCTTCTTCCTCGACCGCGTGGTTTCATCAGGAACCGGGCGACGCAGCACACTGCGGGACAAGGATATCGAGATCTCGCTGCCTTCCTTAACGCAGACTCACGACCGGTCGGACTGGCCAGCACCATTTCCTGCATTGATTAGGATTGTACATTTGTATGGTCGTGTGGCAGACCTACTCAACAGTATAAAGGAACCATCAGACATCACGGCAGAGACACCGAAACGCCTAGCGGCAATGGAGAGCCAAGTCACCAACTTCTACCAGAATTTATCGCCACGGCTGCACTTCGATGCAGTCAATTTCCAGCATTACATGAAAGCTGGCGAAGGCACCAACTTCGTCCTTCTCCACTTTTGGTTCCATACCTTGATCGTAATACTCCACCAGCCCACACTCCTGAAAACATTCGCTGGTCGAATGTTGCAATTGTTTCCAAACTCTCAACAATTGAGCATGAGCAGTGCTAAGACCATTGCTGATATCCTGAGCTATTCGCAACTCATGGATGCCAAAGCTTCGTTGGGCAACCCTTTTACGTCGCAGCCGATCTACATCGCTGCGTGCGCATTCCTGAGAGAAACTGTGGAGCAGACGGCGACGAGCAATGCGCAAAGCCGATCGAACAGTCCCAATCGAGCCTCTGGCAAGGGAGGCAATTCCGACAGTGCTTCTTCCTCGAATGGGACGCCCCATGACGCCTCGAGGAAGGCCTCGATAGCAAGCATCACTGCCGCCTCGGACACCTTGGAACGAAAACAGCCGGCTGGGACTGCAGCCGAGAGGTCGCAGCTCGCTAAGCATACGTTGCTGGCCACGGCAGCATCGCAGCATTACCAGCTGTGCTACAAGGCGCTACAATCACTAGAGACGTATTGGTCTGGCGCCAAATACATTCTCACAGTCCTCGACCAGAAATTCGAAGGGGTCGGCGATCCTTTGCTGTACACAGTTGAAGAAGGCGAGTCATCCATGGAGCAGCCACGTCCGGAGCCGGATTTTACCTCGCCAGGTTGGAGGCGAAAGCTCAGCTGGGGGCCCTACATATCCAACCCTGCATTGCAATCGCCGTTTTGGCCGCCAAGCGGTTTCACGCCCAAAGTTCCTGGAAGCCCACGGGACGGCGTGGATCCCAGCAAAGGTAAGCGGGCTGAGCAGACACTTTCTCTAGTTGATTCTAACAATGTGTACAGCAATTGGATGGACTTTCTCCGGTGACATGAACTCCAACTCGACCAACCTTGCTTGGCATTTTGCAAGCGACGGAACCCAGAGCTCAAACAACGATCCGAGATTAAACTCATTGTCAT